>CM038670.1:390063122-391425619 GCA_021605145.1 Aegilops bicornis | reverse complement strand
AGCATCGGTTGGTGAAAGCGATTAGCGTCATGAAACATCTTGGTAAGTAGTTCTTGGAAGCGTAGCAAATGTCTTATCACGTCCAAAGAAGTGTCCCTTAATTAGCCACCATGAGATTCACCTTAAAGCATCAAGCGAAGAGAAGGGACTAAGGGGATGCAAAGTTTGTTAGCTCGCATAAGATATCCATCTTTGATATAGTATCGATCCCAGAAGTATCGTCAAACACTTAGCATAAGGAGTAGCAAATGTAGGATCATGCTCATACAAGTCTTTTATGTGCTCAAAACCAATGACATTTAATTCAAGTTATGAGTAACAAGCATAATATCACGGGAAGCGCATCCGCCACTACATTTTCCTTACCTTTAATGTACTTGATGACGAGAAGGAAATATTTCGATGGAATTCGCTCCACTTAGCATGGCTTGAACAACTTCGTTTGATTATAAGATATTTAAGCATTTCATAGATGCTGTATGGATGATGAACTCGCTGAGGGTGAAGGTAATATTTGATTCACGCATAAAACTCGCACTAAAGCATATAGCTCTTTGTCATAGATGGGAGTAATTGAGTTGCGCTCAGAAGGGTTTCTCACTAAAGTATGCAATGCTGCAACTTCTCTTGCGTTAACACACCTCCTATGCCATTACCACTAGCATCGTAATGAATTTGAAAGGTTTCTCAAATTCGTTAATCTGCAAGCATAGAACATGCGTGAAAAATTCTTAAGCTCATTGAAAGCGAAATCTTGGGATCTTCCCCAAACAAGCGGTGCATTTTTCTTACTCCAAAAGCATGCAAAAGGTGAAACAATGGTGCTAAAATCCTTCACAAATCGACGGTGAAACTTAAGTCTAAACCAAGAATACTACACACTTGTTGCAAATTAGTTGGTTGGTAAGTTTTAATAGCATTGATCTTAGATTCATCAACATGAACACCCTTAGAAGATACTCTGAGCAAGAAAACAAGCTTGTTAACACCAAATGGGCATTTTTCCATAATAGCATAAAGTTTCTCTTTTGAAGAGTTTGTAGCATGAATTAGAAGAGGTGGGTGACATGTTCATTGGGAGAATTGCTAAACACAAGGGATATCATCAAAAAGTAGACAACAACAAATTCACCAATGTAAAGGGCAAAAACACATAATGCATAAGAGCGCGATGAAGGTACCGGGTGCTTTCGATAAACCCATAAAGGCATGACTAACCACTCAACTATAGACCAAACTTTGTTTTGAAATGTCTTCCATTCATCACCCGCCCTCTTATATGCGGATTTGATAGTAACCAAATTTAAGATCAATTTGGGAAAAGATAGTGGCACCGCTTAAGTTGATCAAGCATATCATCAAAAGGCGTGGAATGGGGTACCTATATCGAGCATTAACGGCATTGATAGGTCTACAATCGGAACACATGCGAAAAGCTATCAGTCTGCGTTTTGGTCAAGAATGCATCTCCAGACGGGCACAAGTGACTCAAACTTTTCACGCTGGTCACGTCTACGAGCCCAGTGAGATGCTTTATTTTGCCTTTTGTATTTCTTTTTTGGTTTCTTCTGCCGATGTTGTATGGTGTGGGCCTTGTTAGGTAGAGGTGCTTCGGTATGAGGTCGATCTGGTGCTCAATGCCTCAGAGAGGAGGTAGACCCTGAGGTAGCTCATCTGGGGAAAACATCTTGGAATTCCTGCAATAAAGAAGATAACACCAAAGGTAGATTGTGAGGCAGTTAGTTTTTGGTGCCTCGTCTGGACACGGGGGCTAACTCCAGTGTAGAGCCGATCTTTCACGCGTTGGGAGCGGGGATCCCTCGAAGAATACCCATGAACACGGGAAGAAGCGTGTAGAAATCACAAGGGGAAACACTCAAGAACATGTCCAATCACACATCCACCAGACAAGCAAAACACACAAGATCCACAAGGTACAATGCAACAACAAAGGGAAAGACACAAGGTAGAGTACATCTCGCGTGAGGAGAGTCTTGATGATATCCTCATTTTATCTTCCCGCCATAAAATTTTGATGATATCCACAGGATCACTTCTCTACATGGAGGTCTTTGAACTCCATGGGAGTGGCAGTCTCTCTCTCTCTCTGCAGTAGAGGTAGGAGCAAAGCTCACCTAAGAATGAGCCATATCATATTTGCTAACCCTAACTAGGAGGAGGGGGAGGATATATAGTCTTAGCCACGCAAGAGGTGAGCGGGAAGGGCATAGGCCTTTGGCCCGACTACTGCGCTAAGAAAAGCGCCCCATTTGGTCTCCGACCGAGGGCTTATGTCCCGCTGCGTTCGATGGGAGGCCGGAACTCGGGGCATACCGAATGTCCGGCCGGTGAGGTCGGGCCTCGATGCTCTCTGTGGATAGGGTGTCGGATTTCGGGCATGTGGCCGGGATAAACCCATTGCCTGGAGGCGCTTGGATGTCCGGCTTATACGGAACTGGGGTCTGGGAGGTATTGCCGGTGACTATCACTGCGGGTGAAGCTCAAGGGCCTGGATGTCCGGTCCCGGCCGGATGTCCAGGTCTGCCGCGTTGTCTCATCATCTTCGTAAAGTAATCGCTGCCGTCGTGCTTCCCTTCATGGATGGTGTAGTTGTTCTTTCGCGCTTTGCACTCTTCTTCAACATACTGTGAAGCTCCGACAATACGGCGCATGCACACGAGAGAAGTGCCAAGTAGTATACCATCCTCGGCGGGCTGGCGTGAGTAACGAGTAAAGGAGAAGATTCACCTTTGAGTATGTGAAGTAGAGGTCACACGTGTCAATTGCCACAAATGGACTCTCGACATGGTGATGGCTAATCAGGATGCTCCGCGATCCATCTCCTCCCCTTGGAAAAGATCCGACCCTGGATCGAAAAACCAAATCACCATGGGAAAGAGATGGCGTGCCGCGGTCAAAAGTGGTTGATCACCAAGCACTCATCGTCAAGTAGCTCGAAATGTGCACTCGCCAATGTCACACCATTTTGTGATTCCTTCTGTGCGATAAATAGAACAAACACTTGGAAAAACAAATGTGGATTTAGCATTAGTGCAAAACCAAGCATTCAAGAGGTGATTCACCAAACAAGTGTTTAATCGCCAAGACATAGCATAAGGTGTGACAAAGGACTGTGACATAACATGTAAGCATATCAACGAGCACAAGTAAAGATATCATGCAGGGACAAGTATGCAAACGTGAGGGAGTAGAGATGCAAATATGTGTGACAAGAGCATAAGCATCCACCTCAAGGTCATATAGCAAGCATGCATAAAAGGCGCCTAACAAATGGGTCGATGGTAATGAGCATAGGAATCATTCACAACACTAAATAAGATGAGATGTCTAAACACATGGGTCGAAGTGCAAGACAATCCAAGCACAATGTGCATAGGGTGTAGTGAATATGAGTGTGGCACTCAACACAATAGGAAAGAGCAATTGTTCATCATGTGTAGAGGCAATCAAGTGAAGCATGAGACAAGCAATGGGACATGTTTCATATGTGAAGAAATGACATTGGTAAATCCAAGCATATCATAGGGGCAAGTAATCCAAGAATTGGATGCAACAGACAAAGGCATATATATCATGATGCATGGAATGTGATAATGGCAAGTCAAAGCAAGACCCCATGGGCAAGTGCATGATCAAGTGGTCCAAGATGACCCAATAAGTCTCACAGTACAAGCACCATTAAGTAGTATGATCCATAACATCCATGCTCAAGAAAGATGTCACCTAGAAAGCATTACCTTGTGCACCTTCATATCAATCGGAGTGGTAGGAAGTATGGTGTAGAAGGCTTAGTCGAAGTGGAATATTCCAGTGAGGCTCGCTCTCAAGAGCTCGAAATGGTCAACTCACGCGTGAAGTGGGAAGTCGACACAAAGTCCAGAAGTATCCTACACATGCACTGCAAAAACAAAAACAACAAAGAACGATACATGGTAGATAAACACATCATCCATCATGATGGTTCTCTTTCACATTTGCACAAAACCATTAGTAAATAAAAAGTGCATGAATAATATGATGCAAACAATGGCGTATATTCACTAGACTAGGTATATGGTGCAAAGAAGTAAGTGCAAGCATGCTTCACAAGGAGACAAGTGTCAAAAATCTCCAAACAAGTGTGAGGAAATGCTATGGTAAGCAATCTCATGAGTAAGACTTAACAATCATGGTTGCACTCAATACATGGAAAAATGATCTAGCATGAGAAAGGCAACATATGGAGATATGTGACAAGAAGCTAATAACAATCATGTGCAAAGTATTTATGATGGTTGTCATCAACCGCGATGAAATGAGCAAGTATGAATCATTGGTGATGCAAACATATAGCAAGCATAGTAAAATCAAGTCGTGCAAACTAGTGGAGCCAAGATGCAACACACTAGGAGAAATCATGGCAATCATGTCATGTGAGTAAATAATAGGCATAGGGAATGCAGATGACATATCGCATGCTAATGTAACATAAAAGCAAGATGAAAGTATCATCATAGGAATGGTGCACAAAAGAAAGATGGCAATAACAAGCAATATCTCCACCAAGCTTGCAAATACACATACAAGCACGGTGAATCAATCATCATGTGTAATGCAAAGCATGGGTCACAAATGCATGTCAGCAAAGGTATAGGAATGAGCATTATTCATGCAAAGTAACATGGCAAGATGGGTGGCATATGATATGTAATGAACAACAACCCATAAATCCATGTGAGGGCCATGTAAAAAGAGATGCGCCAAGTAAGTTTGCAGCCGAAGTGAGCGGTGTGAAAAGGCAAACCGTATGCGGATCCCAAGTCATCATTGCTCTAGAGGCTCGCTTTTGTCAACTCGCGGATTGCGAAGTTGACAAGTATCTGGCATAGGTACTCTTACACAAAGAGACACAAACGAAAAGAAATTGTGTGTAGGGAAAATGTACACACTCATCCATCATGATGTGTATGTGCAAGTGAGTGTTAGCACAAGATAAGCATCGCTTTCTTCAAAGAAATTTGATGCATGTAGTATAAGAACATGCTCATTCATCATGAAATAATAGTTGTTATGTACTGACAATGCGTATGGGGAGCACAAATTGAGAATGCAAGTATATGACACATCAATATCATGTTTATTCATGGGGAGCATATGAGGCATTTGCACACAAGTATTGGGGATCATGCAATGGATAGGATGAATCAAAAATCTTCCTGAAAATGTATGAGAGGAAACTATAGGGGTCTCCTCACATGAGCGTATTATTGGAAACATCATATGGAGAAAATGGACAACATCCCAAACAATGCATATCCCAAGCCAGGTAGTCATGGCATGGCATATGAGATAAAATGATGCAAAGGAAGCATATCAATATCATCACAAGAAAAAGCAAATGCCAGTAACTCATGGCTTGTCATCTATGCCATAAGTGCAAAATTAGGGTTAATTTTAATGGCATATGCATAGTCACTAAGATGAGATTGCAAATATGACATATGATTTGATTATCATGCATAGCATATGACAAGTCAAGCGGGTTGTCCGAAACATGATGTGACCCTAAAGAATTGTCACAAGAAATCCTATGTAACATGGCAGCATCACAACTAGGCAACTTCAACATGCTCATCATCATATTCATCATAAATTGGCAAGTCAAGACATGAGGAAGTCGCACTATGGACAGCATGGAAATAGGGTTGATCAACATCATGCAAGCAACTCAATGTCAAGAATGTCCACTAGGTGGGACTAGAGCATCACCTTTCAACCTATGTTACCTTGTTCATTCCACTCAAGTGGGCGAGGGTGAGGTGGAAAAGACCAAATTTATGGCGGTCATCTTCATCTTCGATGGAACCATGTGGGGGGGCATCATATCTCCACCATGGCCATCGTCAATCTTGTCCAAAGGGGAAGGACGGAGTCGCCGAGGATCGGCGGCCATCATATATGGGACCTAGCACCAAAATGAGAAGACACAATAGAGGTAGAGGTCAAGTTGTTAGAAATCCAAGTGGCCTCACTCTCTCTAATGTGGTGGTTCACTCACTCACCTCAAGGTAGGTGCACTCAAACTCACGTATGGTGGAGCCACTCATCTCACACAAGAGGTGGGGGGGTTAGGGCATTCTCACATGGGAATTGTGGCAACTCATCATGCATATGGGGCTAGTGTGTGAAGTCACTCACTCTCAATATGGGTGGCAACAAGTCACTCAAGTCACCAGCACGCCGCTGCAGGTCGAAGGGAAGATCCCATGCTCAACTTCATCTGCTCGTTGTCGCTGCGTGGATGAAGGCCGAAGATGGCACATCATCACTCTCCTCCATGACCGAAGGGAAAATCCCATGCTCGTATCATCTGCGTCACCGTCGGCGTTGATGACAGCGCCAAGATGGCACATCATCACTCTCACCTCCAAAGCATGGAAGCATCATCCTCGCTTTCTGCCACCTTGTCGCCCAAAGCTTGGTCCTTGAGGGCAGTGTCCAGTGAGTCGCATTTGCCGCCGCACTGCCTTGAAAAGAGTCAAGTAGACTCGGCACCATCACCAATGCCACAAAGAGGGATGGGCGGGGAAGTCAAACTTGGGAGCATCGATCCTGGAGCTCACTCCGGGCTCGGACATCGTGGTGGTACTAGTTTCATGCTTTTGTCGCAGAGCTTGGGTGCACGCCAAGCGTGCAAAGCTGGGGTGGAGAAGCCTTGGCCTTCATGAGTTCTTGTTCCTCCTTGAGAGTACCAATGTAGTAGTCGTCAATGGACTTGTAGTTCTCGAGGAAGATGGTCTTGAGATGTCGCTTAGGTAATCCCATCATGAAGTGGAACTTCACTCGAAATGGGGTCGCCCCACGGCTGACTCGTCGCAAGGGCAATCTTTCATCTCCTTGAAGTACTTGTCGATGGACTTGGATCCTTGGGTGGTGTTCTCCAATCAAGGCGCCAAGTTGTTCCGCAGGTTGGAGGCACAAACTCTCGCCGCAAAGCTCTCTTCGCCTTAAATGGGCTAACTCATGTCGTAGGACTCAAGGTGTGTGGAAGCCACCATGTCAAGGCGAGTCGTGGAAGTTTCTTGTTGTATGCACTTCACTTGATCTTCGGGAGGAACTTGATGTAGCTTCGAGGTAGTCGTTCATCAAACGCCTCCCACTCGAGGTACTCCTCGGGTTCTTGAGTCTCAGAGAAAGGAATCGCATGGTCGATGTCGAGGTCGTGTAGTAGCTTCGGTGAAGTCGCGGACTTGAGCTTGGGGAGCTTCTCTTGAAGCGTAGCCTTGAGTGTTCTTGTTGGCGTAAGATGTCCGTATGTCCTAGAGGCTTAAGATGCCTTTGAAGTCGCTAATAAGATGCCAAGGGAGATGGTGAAGTCATTGAGCGGTTGTTGATGTAGAGCTCTCGACTCTTCACGCTCTTGTTGGTGATGGTGTCGACGCCTGATGTGATCTTTTACCGAGATGGTAGCGCCTCGGAAGACATGTGCTCTTGAGCCGCCTTCTCGAAGATGAGGAAGATCGCTTGTAGGACTTGATGAGGGCTTTGATCTCCTCCATTTGAGATTGCATCTTGGCTGCCGGAGTTGTTGTTCAGGGCATCGAACTCGTCGTTGTTGTTGTAGGACCGACAAGGTGAAATGCCTTTGCTATATCACAAGACTCGAGTAGAGGTGGAGTAGGGAAATGAGATAAACAATACCAAGTTACTCTTTTCACAAAGTTGAGGGATGTATCCCCTGCTTCACTCAATGTGAAATGAAAAGAATAGTGGAATTGGTACCGGACTTGTTCACTCACACCTATCAAGTAAAGCTTTATGGTAGAGCTCGGTGGAGGATAGTGGCACAAAAATTTGATGCAAAATGTTAAAGCAAGAGTCAATAATGTTGAAAGAGATTCACCCGCAAGCCCAAACAAGTAGACCAATAGCAATATGTGGCACACGGAAACACACACACGGATAGCATAGAATGGGGTCGCGGCAACCAAGGAATGAGCTCAAATGTGGAATCCACCAAATGCTCTTTGTTGCACAACTCAAGAGAGACGCTTATACGACAAGGTTGCTCAATAGGCGGATACACGACACTTGTGCACAACCTATAAGATGCAAATGGATAAACTTTCTACTCCTAAGTATGTTATATATGTATGGTTCCCGTGTTTCTCACAAGATGATCCAAGATGATCGAGTATGATAACATATGATATATTGTGATGCTATGGCTATTAAGCCTGATAAAGCTCTTTTCGGCTTCACCTCTTTTTCGCTTAAAAGCTTTATTCTCTTTTTTATGTATGGCCACTTTTGCTAAAATGCACAAAACTAAGATAGCAATTGTGTATATGTGGGAACAATCTTTGTGACAATAAGGGATGATAATGATACCAATATGATATGGTATGTATGCAATGGAAGGTGTAGATCACTAATGTGCACAAAGTAACGTTGCCCGTAATACTCCAACATGGTTGCTAGTCTCGAGTAGGCAAGTGATGCAAAATTGGGCTAGGGGGTTATCAATGCAATTGCAATGGGAATATACAATGGTGTCGCTGAGGTTACCGGGCCTCAAGCGATGATGAGTGGCGGTGTTCTGATGTCGAGCTGCTCCTAGTTAGCCAAACACCCTAGGAAACGGAAAAAGCTGCAAACTCAAAATCTCAAAGGCAAATGTCATAGTGGTGGTAGCGAAAGCCGGTGGTGGCTTACACTTGGCAATGCGGAAGTGAAATGATTACAGGCTATATTAATGTAAGAGTTGAAGCACGCTGGTCCCTAAGTAGTCAAACACCTTAGGAGACACAACCTCACAACCTCAAACAAAATTAGGCTGTTGGGGGTGGAAATGTATGGTGGGCACTGTTATGTGGAAATGGTCGGTGGTGGTTGATGAAGAAGCCAATCGTCCCTAAGCAGTCAAACACCTTAGGAGACTCAAATCACTACTCAAGCAAACCACTCAATGCTACGGGGAACAAAAATGGGTTAGGTTACTTGTGTGGTGGCTAGCGGATGATATGGTGGAGGGCCTAGGGCAAATCCTTGCTAAATTTTTGGAAATTTTGATGGAGTCAAATTGTGTTGGTGGTATTTTTGTGGGATGGGGGGATGTCAATAGCTTCAAAACAAGCTAAAGAACGGGTCAAAATCGGACTCCGTGATGAATTAGGTTATGGCCCAAACGGTGAAAACGAAAAACTGAATCCCCCTGTGGGCCGGAGCATCCTGGTCGGGCTGGATTTCCGGGACCTCGATGTTCAGAATCACATCATGGCAAGAAATGCGCCTCCAGAGCCGGAGTGTCCACACGGTCGGATTTCGGCCTGGCCGGATGTCCGGGGTCGGGCCGGATGTCCGGCTCCAACTGAGGATGGCCAACTCGAGGAACTCGATTTTGGGGCGGAAATTGATGATTTCGGGGGCAAATTGGAGAGATTTCGTGGAGGAAAGATGGGGAAACTTGGGGAGATGCAAGATCCACTTGAAAAACCAAGCAACTATCCATCGATCAAAATCAACAAAACATCATCAAAACAACAAATCACAAAAAATTGGGGCTATTTTTGGTGGGGGATTTTTCGGATTTAGGACCTAAATCAAGCAAAAGAAGGCTAGAAACGGTGGGAGGGACTCCAAATGATGCGTGATAAACGTGGCTCATGAGCTATACCATATGATACGGGCTAACCCGTGTGAGGGCCGATCTTTCAACGTATTGGAGTGGGATCCTCAAGAACATGATGAACACGGGAAGAACGGGGAAAGAAATCACATGTGGGAAACACTTCAAGAACAAGTCCAATCACACATCCACTAGAATAAATCAAACACACAAGCATCACAAAGGTACACCGAACAACAAAGGAAAGATACAAGGTAGGAGTTCATCCTCCGTGAGGAGGTTCTTGGATGATATCCTAGACGGATCTTCCACTTAAGGGGTCTTTGATGATATCCCGCAGATCTTCACACATGGAGGCTCCTGAACTCCATGATAGTGGTAGTCTCTCTCTCTCTCTCTCTCTCTCTCAAAGAGTAGAGGTAGGAGCAAAGCTCACCTAAGAATGAGCTTATCATATTTGCTAAACCCTAACTAGGGAGGAGGGGGAGGAGTATATATAGTCTTAGCCACGAAGGCGGTGAGTGCGGAAGGATACATGGGCCTTTGGCCCGACTTCAAGGCTGGCTGACAGTGCGCCACGATGTCCTGCTAGGGGCCGGATGTCCCAAGCCATGGGAGGCCGGATGGAACCGGGCATGGGCCGGATGTCCGGCCGGTGAGGTCGGGCCTCGCGTGCTTCCTCGATAGGGGTGTCGGATTTCGGGCATGTGGCCTGGATGTCCTGGTTGCTCGGGAGGCGCCGGATAAGTCCGGCTTGGCAGGCTTGTGTCGGATGTCCCGGGGCTCCAGTAGGTACTTTGGCTACAAGGCTGGTTGCCGGGTGAAGCTCCATGGGCCCCGATGTCCGGTCCTCGCCGGATGTCCGGGTTCCCTCGGGGTTGTCTCCATCTTCTTTCAGCTGCCTTCCGCAGCTTTCTTGCGGATGGTGTAGTTGTTCCTTACGCCGCACTTCTTCAACATCCGGGTGTGAAGTCTGGACAATACCTATGGCGCATGCAATAACGAGAGAAGTGTCAAGTAGTATCCTCGAAGGGGTCAAGTGAGTACGCATAAAGGAGAAGATTCACCTTTGAGTATGTGAAGTAGAGGTCACCACGTGTCACTTGCACAAACGGACTCTTGACATGGCGTGGATTTGACCGAGGATGCTCCGCATCACTCTGTCCTTGCACACATTGTAGGACATATAGTGTAGGACACTTGATGGGTTCTCACACACTTCTCTCATCTCTCACGCTTGGTGGCAAAGAGAACCAAGTTTTTCTTGTCGCTTCATCGTGGGAGGCACTCAATTTGGGCTTGTATGCGCTACTCCTTTTTTGGTGGTTCGCTTATCACTATTCTCTCCACGATGGGTGGCTTGCTTGTCGGCGAGTACTTGGCTTGGAGACATAGGTCGTGAGCACGTCAAACTCCTTCCCTCTCATCTTGAAAGTTATAGTGATTTGTACGCCTATCAGAATGACACCTCCGTCAAATTCCCCATGGTCAGCGTCCAAGAAGGAGGTGGGCACACTATCATCGGATAGGACATCATACTCCAAAGTTTCTTCAGAGGCGCTACGATCTTGAAAGAGACTTGTACCCTATGCTCTACTTGGATGGTGCCGTGTCGCTAGCCATTGAACCTTTGTAGGGGTGAGGGTGCTTCCATCTTCGATCCAATTGGAGTTTGGCGATAGTTCTTCTCTCTTGCTAAGTTATGGGCAACTACTCTCCATCGATGATGACCTTTACGGGACGAACCGGGTCCATTGATGCTCGGCCTTTGTGTGGAAGATATGGCATCTTTTTGGTCTTCGCCTTGTTGATGTTGGAAGAGCTCGACCCTGGAGACAAACAAGAGCGGGACTCTGAATCTTCATCACAGTAAAGATACAGAAGTGATCATCTTCGGCCTTCGTTGTTCACTTGCTCGGTGCATGGCCACTTGCTCAAGGGCTTCGCATTTCTCGCTTTCACTCATGGAGTCGAGGTTCCGCTGCCGTTGAGGATCATGGTGCGCTTTGTTTGTGCACTCGGCTGACTTGTGGGCCTCGGCCTCCGCATGTGAAGCATTTGATGGAACTTGTCTTGATGGTCTCACTCTGGCTGTTGTAGATGATGATGAAGCTTTCTTGAAGTTGCTTGTAGTAGGAGGACCACTGAGCTTGTCAAAGCTTTGTAACTTGACTTTGTCGCCGCTGCTTGTAGATGGCTTGGTTGAGGTAGAAGGTGGTGGAGTCGTCAAGCTTGATTTCGTTGGAGAAGCCGTGAGGACTCTGGATGAGAACTTGGCATACTCTGGAAGTCGCTTCGGTACTTGCCATTCCGGGCTTGCCAGTAGCTTGATGCACTAGCTCGATGAGGTTCGAGTATGAAGTTAAGCTTCCGGCAATCTTCTTGATAGGGTGATTGAGTCCATTCAAGAACAAAATGTGCCATAGTTTGCTCATCATCTTCTTTCGACATTGGCTCGTGATTGCATGGCAAATCTCCATTTCCCTTGCTTCGAAGTTGTTGGAAGTTTCTTGAAGAGTGTCGCTGTTGTAGTAGTTTGCCACCAATGTAATGGTGCTTCCCTTCTATGACATCCTTCATTTGTGTCCATGGTGATGGGTGGTTCACCTCTTGTCGCTTTCGGGCGCCTACAATGACTTGTTCCCACCCAAATGAGGATCGAAGTCTTGAAAATTCAAGGGATGCTGCTATGATTCTTTCTTTCTCTCTTTCTTCCTGTAGTTGCAAGCGGAATATTTTGTCAACCTTCAATGCCTATGATATGTACTCTTCTGTGGTCATTGCTTCCAGTAAACTTGGGCATGGTGAACTCTTAGCTTGCCATATATCGCTGCTCTTCATTGTGTTAGGTCGGGAGATGATGACGCCCCATGTCGGGTGAGGATTGGCAATCTCATAAGCCGTTGCTCTTGGCGAGGAGTGGTTGTCTTCCTCATGTTGGGCGCTATTGGCGAGGAGGGCTTGTCGACCATGTTGCTCTTGGCGAGGACGGGGTCCATTGTCTTCTTGCTCTCGATGGACTCTGATGTTCTTGTCTCGCTTGAGGAGGAGCTTGTCTATCATTGACGCAGGGAGCTTGGTTGATGCACACGCGATGCTTGGTAAATTCTTTCTTGAAGCTTCGCTGGCGTTTTTGATGTAGTCGAGCTTGTCGGCCCTTTGCTTGGCATACCAGACGATTTCCTGGAGTCAAGGAAGGGCACGCGTCAAGGCTTCAAGTGCTTGAGTCACGAGTTGTTGTTCTGTGACGTTGTGCCTCTGGGCTGGCCTTAGTGCATCTTGGATGTTGTTGCACTTTCGCCCCTCTTTGTTCTTGTTGTCGCTGGCGATGCCGTTCTTGTAAAAGCTTCTTGTAGCTAATGCAGCTTGGTTTTGACGATGTCGATGCTCAAGTGAGAGTCTTGTCATGTAGTAGAATTGGCAGTTAAGCTTTGACGGTCTTGCCCTGGACGCTGCAAGCCGCATAGAAGAGTGTCCATGTTGGTGTACTTTGAACCGAGATAGTGTCGTCGGAGTGTCGCACTTGAGCCGCCCGTCTTAATTCGAGGTGACGGTTGTAGAAGAGCGGACCATCATGGTTCGGATATCTTCTTTGGAGTGAACACATGGATGTGTCTAAATAGTCTCTTTGTACGCCGCTCGGATTGTCGAAGGTCGGGTGGCGCAGGTTGTCGGCATGATGCCCAAAGCAAGTTGTTCTGAAGCAAAGCTTTTGCAGTACCAAATAGTTGGAGTCTTGCCGACGTAGATGACATGTCGTCAGCCTTGCTTCCAAGAAGAAAGAGTGGGTTGGTAGAAGTACTTGGCCTATCCATCATTCCAAAACGAGATATGCGGTGAGTGGGAGACAAAGAAGAAACCACAATACCCAAAATGTACTGACCTAATCGGGATCAAGTTGAAAAATGGATCAAAAGATCACTCCAATGTGTAGCAAGGAAATAGCAACAATTGGTACCAATTCTTGTCTGGTTGCTTACACCTACACAAGTAAAAAGCTTATGGTGGGGCTCGGTTGATGGCTTTGGTGGCAAAATTTGATGCAATTGTAAGTGAGATCTCAATAATGTTGGAAAGGATTCACAAATTTGCAAAATGCAATAAGTAGACTTAATAGCAAGATATGGTGGCACGGAAACACAAGATGCAAATAGATAATGTGGGGTTGTGCAAACCAAGGGTGAACCAAAAATGTGGAATCCAACCAAGATGCTCCTATTGCACAACACTTAGAGAGAGACGCTTGCGCACGATTGCATCAGATAGGCGGATATGAACTTCAGCACAACCTACTAAGCAAAAAAATGCAAATCGATTTACTATCCTGCAAGTATGCTATATGTATGATCTCCTATGCTTTAGATCCAAGATGATCGAGTATGACAATCTTAATGTTGTATGATTCTATGGTTCTTGCTTATAAGCTCTTTTTGCATTATCTTTCCTCTTTTGCTTTAAAAAGCTTGTAAGTTGGCTCTTAGTTGTTTGAGCTCTTTTTCTCATGCAATGCTTCACGAACCAAAGATAGAAATTGTGTATGTAAGATCAACTTTTGTGACACAAGAGATGATACTTCAAGATATGCAAATACAATGCCATGATGGTATGTATGCTATGGGAAGTATGAACCCGAATGTGCACAAGTCAATGCTATTGCAAGAATTACTCAAAGGCTAGTCTCGATGGGTAAGCTACATGCAAAAAGTAAGGCTATGGGGTTATCAATGCAAATGCAAGAGAGTATGACGATTTATATCAATGATACAAAGATCATATCAAGGTGAGGTGTTGATACCACAATTGTGGATGTGAGCCGTCATGTGGTAGTCCTTGGCGAAGATGAGCTGGTGATAAGTTAGATGCCGAACCGTATCTAGATAGCCAAAACACAATAGGACACGGAAACAACAACTCAAATTCTCAAAGCAAAATGGGTCAAAATTGTCTTGAGTTGGTAGTGGGAAAGGCTATGGTGGTGCTATGTGGAAGCGGGTGGGGGTATGTGGAAGTGTATGTGGGCTCCGCAACAAAAATTCGGAACGTTAGTTAGGCGGTAAACGGAGTGGTGGATGGAGGATGATAAGCCGTCAAAATGGATACGTTCCGCTGATGGCCGGATGTCCAAATGTCCGGGCCAATTGCCTGATGTTTGGGCTCGATCCGTGGGATTGAACTCAAGAACACCAAGGCGGGAGAGGTTTAAATCCGCAATAAAATTCGGAAGATTTTTGTGGATGGAATTTGGGGAAAAGATGGGGAAGAGCTAGACTCTACCCGCAAATAACACCACTAAACTTGCCACAGATCAAATCCAACAAAACTTCATCACACCAACAAATCACAAAAAAATTTGGGGGCTATTTTTGGTGGTGGGATTTTTCGAATTTAGGTTAAAATCAACAAAAGTAGGCTAGAAAACACAAATCGTGGGAGGCTCCAAATTGCGTGATAAAAAACCCCTAAGCTTATGATCCAAGATGATGTAGGGTGGAACCCTAGATGGCCGATCTTTCACGAAAAGGAGCCGGATCCCTACTAAGAACGCGATGAACACGAGGGGAAACACGAGGGAAACACGAGAGAAATCACTCAACCAACAAGAATAGATCACACATGCGCTAGATCGATGAACACAAAGGTGAGATACAAGCATCCAAAGTCAAATAAACGGACGATACAAACGACATCGGTTCTTCTCCGTGAGGAGGTCTGGATGGGAGTCTTCTCCGTGACGAGGTCTTGAATCCAAGGTGATCTTCTCCAAGAGGGGCCGAAGTGATACGGGCTAACTCCGTAGGCCGATCTTTCACGCTTGGAGGGATCCTCAAGAACACGAAGAACACGCTAAGAACGGAGAGAAATCACAAGGGAAACACTCAAGAACAAGTCCAATCACACATCCACTAGACAATCAAACACACAAGATCACAAGGTACATGAACAACAAAGGGAAAGATACACGGTAAGGTTCATCTCCAAGAGGAGGTCTTGATGATATCCTAGACGGATCTTCCCAAGCAAGGGGGTCTTGATGATATCCCGCAGGATCTTCTCACATGGAGGTCTTGAACTCCATGGGAGTGGTAGTCTCTCTCTCTCAAGAGTAGAGGTAGGAGCAAAGCTCACCTAAGAATGAGCTATCATATTTACAACCCTAGTACTTGAGCCAAGGGACAAGTATATATAGTCCAAGGGGTAAGTTAGGATACATGCGGGTGAAACCCTCATCACAAGACAAGCAGCCGGTAGTACCGGGTCGGTGGCCGGGTGGTAGTACTGAGCTTTTGCGGGGCGGTAGTACCGGTCAAGTGGGGGCGGTAGTACCGCTGGGAGTCCAGACTCTGGTTCTGGAGGTGCACGCCGAAGGCTTCTTCCTAGGCCCACTCAATTTTTCAGAAAAGTATGCAACAGGTTTGCCATCTTGTAATAACACACCTCCTAATCCAATTCCACTAGCATCACATTCAAGCTCAAAAGTCTTATTAAAATCAGGAAGTTGGAGTAAAGGAGCATGTGTCAACTTATCTTTCAGTACCTGCGGAAGGCTTCTTCCTGTGTGGTAAACCAAACAAAAGGCACATCCTTCTTTGTAAGCTCATTGAGAGGTGCAGCAATGGTGCTAAAGTCTCTCACAAAAACGCCTATAGAAACCAAGCGAGTCCAAGAAAACTCCTCACTTGTCGCGACCGTTTTGGCCTGCTGCCAACTCTCAATAGCTTCAATTTTGGCTTTATCAACTTCAATTCCCTGTGGGGTAACAACATAGCCAAGAAAAGATACTCGGTCGGTGCAAAAGGTGCACTTCCAAGGTTACCAAACAAACGTGCGTTACGTAGAGCAATAAAAACAGCACGTAATTGTTCCAAATGTTCCTCCAAAGATCTGCTATAAATCAGTATATCATCAAAATAGACTACCACAAATTGGTCCAATGAAAGCACGTAAACTTCGCTCATTAGTCTCATGAAAGTACTAGGTGCATTAGTTAACCCAAAAGGCATGACTAACCACTCCATATAATCCAAACTTAGTTTTAAATGCTGTTTTCCATTCATCTCCCAATTTCATACGAATTTGATGGTATCCACTACGCAAATCAACTTTGGAGAATATTGTAGAGCCACTCAATTCATCAAGCATATCATCTAGCCTAGGAATAGGATGACGATAACGAATAGTAATATTATTAATGCCTCTACAATCAACACACATACGCCGACGTACCATCCTTTTTTAGGCACTAGTATAATAGGAACAAAGCACAAGGACTAAGAGATTCGCGTATATAACCTTTGTCGAAAGCAGCTCCTGTGCTTGACGCATAATCTCCTTCGTCTCCTCCGGATTAGTACGGTATGGTGCACGGTTGGGTAGCGATGCACCGGGAATTAAGTCAATTTGATGCTCAATCCCTCGAATAGGTGGTAATCTCTTGGTGCACGCCTTGTGGGAAGACGCCAAACAACTCCCTGCAAAATGTTAGTGACAAATAGGGGCAAAAGAGGAAGGCACGCCCTCTAATGAAAATAATGCCTCTTTGCACACAAAAAGCATAGCAAACAGATTTGCTAGAATCTAGCTCATTAATATCAGATTTGGTGGCAAGTAAACATGCACTTTTCAGCTTTTAATTTCGAAGCAACATTAGATGGTTTATTATTAGGCTTCATTTTGTTGCTCAAATTCTTTTGCCACAATCTGATTTTCACTCTTATTTTTCTCCTGTTTTGCTTTTTATTAGCTCTATTAATATCATCTTTTCAAAATGGAACTCAGGAGTCATAGGAAGCTAAAGTAATATTTTTATCCTTGTGAACAAGAGTATACTGATTGTTTCTACCATGGTGTACAGAATTTTTATCAAATTGCCATGGTCTACCAAGTAATAAGGAACATGCTTGCATAGGTACCACATCACAATCAACATAATCAGCGTATGTAGAGATACTAAAATACACACGAACAGTACGTGTTACCTTAACCTTTGCCGCTGTTGTTGAACCATTGGATGTAGTAGGGATGGATGTGGCCTTGTGGTGAGAGAAAGCTTCTCCACCATATCCATGCTAGCCAAGTTGTTGCAGCTCCTCCATCTATGATGACGCCAATAGAATGTTCCTTCACAACTCCCTTTGTATGGAACAAGTTATGCCTCTGATTTTGCTCACTTGTGTAACCTGCACACTCAAAACACGTTGAGCAACTAAACATTCATACCTGTCGGCATCTTCAGCAGCCATGTATTGCGCCTCATGATCGTAATCATCTCCACCGTGTTCTTCATGTGTAATAAGAGCCAAAGTCTCTTCATCATAGTCACCAGCGTACTCCATACCCACCATCCTCAAGAGTAATCATCACTGCCTGAGATTGGCATTCTCTCAAGAAAATGTCCTCTTCCTTACAACGCACGCATAAATAATATCACTTGTGTGCCCTGCTGACGCCTATGGAAGAAGAAGAGAGCCTGTAGGCCCAAAGCAGGTGTGCTCTTGGCGGATAGTGGTGGTTGTGCCTGCTTTCTTGTATCACGGTTGAGGTGGCAGCCGACCTGAGGTGCCGGTGTAGTAGAACGTGTGGAAGTAGATGGTGCACGTGGTGTCCATGATGAAGGTCGACCTGCAGAAAAGTTAGTCCGCCGCCAACGCCTGCCGATCCTGCACTTCACGCTCAGCTTTACAAGCAAGATGGAATAATCGAGTGATATTAGTATAATCCTTGTAGTCTAGAATGGTCTGAATATCTCAATTTAATCCACCCGTAAAACGTGCAAGCATAGCTTCATTCTCCTCAACAATACCACATCTAATCAAGCCAGTTTGTAATTCCTAATAATATTCTTCTACCGAATTTTTCCTTGTCTTAAGCGCTGCACAATTTTTGGAAGTAATTCATCATGATAATATGGTGGAACCCAACGAGTACGCATAGTTGTTTTCAAAGCAGCCCAAGTAGCCGGAACAGGATATAATCTACAATGTTCAGACCACCAAACACATGCAAAGCTTGTGAAAGCACAAAGAGCAGCGAACATCGCCTCCTCGTGATATTGTAAACATGTAAATCGTTGTTCAGTTTCTAACTCCCAAGTAAGATATATATCAGAACATATCTACCCTCAAATGGTGGAATATTCAACTTCAGCTTAGGGAGATGGTCATGATCTGCAGACCGAGGGGAGCCCAACATTGCCATTATTTGCATGTGGACGACTTGGTGGTTGTGGTGCGGTGGTTGCACGTAGTTCATGTTGATCAACCTCATCCTCGTAATCTCTCACATAATCATCCTTCCCCACATCGCCAGCAGGAGCCATGTATATCAACAAAGAAGACCAAGAGCAATTTTGGCCAAATAAGAGGGACATGGTCGCCTTGGCGGAGGGCTGTTTCGCTGAAGTGGAGGTAGTCACATGTTGTTGTAGAGGTGCTGCTAGGTGCAGCCGGGTGGTGGTGGTGGTAGACGCCATGCGAGCAATTCATTAAACTTGTTATCGAGCTTTGTTTCAACGCCTTCTCAATGCCATCTATCTTCTCCATGGCCTCTTCAAATCTATTTAGCACATCTTCCACCTGCCCACTCATCATTTGTTGAAACTTATCATGTAGCGCTTTTGTTTGTCATGTTCTCCTACCAGTCTCGTCGGCTTGTGATCCTGCCATGGTTAGCAGCAATAGAAACACACAAGAATATGATTCTGACAGACTACTAGGAAGTGGTGGTGGTGGTGTGGTGGACAGTCACAAATCCGCAAGCTAAATCTCAAATTCTTACCGGTTCTTACCCAGCAAAGGCGGTGATCGGCAACCGATGTAGTCAAAACTCTCAAAGCTTGGATAGAGCGATTACTGTGGAGAGTCAAACGACGATGTAGATGTATGTGGAGCTGGGAAGGCTTATAATATGGTAGCAAAAAGGGTCAAGAATAATCAATTCAGAGATGCAAAGTTGAACAAACGCCAACGACGGCATCTTTGTCTTGGTCCTAGGCTAGACCGTGCTAGAGACGCGATCCTAGAACATTTAACAAAATTACGGGCTACCGCACGTAAACAAGGAAAAGCACACTCGAATTTTTTTTCGCTCTTTTTTTTACGCTGCTTTTTTTTTGTTGCTTTTTTTGTGAAAAATCACTATAATGGCGTAGTGTCTCAAAACTCTTCCTGTGTCAAACCGATGTGATGGGCACGTAAATTTTTCGACCAATTTTTTCGAACGCCTTTAATTCCAAAAACTAGAAACGGTAAAAAAACTTTCTATAACGGGCATCGCCTCAATACGCTTAGAAACACCTAAAAATAGGATAGCCGTAAATTTTTTCGACAAGTGCTGCTGAAAATTTTGGGCCTAAACGGGTCGCTTCTGCACTCTAGGTTTCGAATGTTTTTTCCTAAACCTACGCCTCAAGGAAACACGAATCGGAAACTAGATGGATCTCGAAACAAACCAAAAATGCAAGGAACTCTGATTGTTGCTGGATATATGGTGGATGTATATGGCAGCGGTGGTGGTAGCGGTGGTAGTATATGGATATGGATCGTTGGTGGTATATGGACACGGATTGGTGGTGGTATATGGATACGGATTCGGAGCGGTGGTGGTAGGTGGCAGGGGCGATGATGATGGTGCGGTGGCGGCGTGACAACTTATGACCAGAACTCGAAACTCTAAAAGACTAGACGCTAAGACCAAGAATTAGACACCATTTACGCAACCGCAAATTCAACAAAAGCAAAACCCTAAAAAGATTATGCAAAGGCTCGATTGGTTCGATATGATGAACTAACCCTAATTTTTTGTGGCTTTTTCGTGGACTATAGGTATGAAGACCAGACTGATCTAAACAACGAAAATCAGAAAATCTCACCGAGCAACCCGGAAATCTGATACCACTTGATAGCCGCAAAGGTGTCCCGCCTTCGATGAGATGTTGGTTTTCGCTGGAGGAAGTCGACTTTGACAATCCGACTACGAACGTGCGAGGACGTCGCGCTTTAGCAATCGCTAAAGCAACTCCGAGAGGTTATTGAGCACACCGAGCACGCATCAACCTGACCACGAGGGTCTGTTTCCTGCGAGCAAACGAAGAACAAGCAAGAAACTGAGATTGCAATCTGGATATTGCGTAATATAAGATGAAAAGCTTTATTGATCAAGGTGGGGTTCTGTGACGCCTTTGTCCGTCGTTGAACACAAAACGGCACGCTGGTTGCAGCTAAGGCGAACTTTTGATCTAAACAAAACCCAAAGTCTAAACGGTGCCCTAAGGGTCTGTATATATGGAGGAAGAGGGGAATTTCGTGGCCCTTGTGGAGGGGTCCAAATCAACCCTATCTCTTGTTTCCCCACACATACGGACTCTAAAAATAGCCTATACTTGTGTATTTCTGAAATTACAAGGGCCTGGCCCAATAATAAGGTGACGTTGCACCTAGAATAGCCTCGGGATGAAAACTTATGAAGTAGCATCTTGTATATTTCTGTCCAAGGCTTCATGCAACCCATTATGGTGGCTTCAAAGTCCTGAAATCATCACTTGTAACTACGTTTGAAATTCCCCTTTGGCGCATGGCATCATCTCCATGCTTGTTCTTGCTCCAAAGGTCCATCCTTCTCCAAGCTAGGCCCTTCATTTGTAAGCAAAACAAATGTATCCAATTTAGGCAGCATCATCTTCTCATGAACATTAGAATCATTACCAAGAAACGAAAGTACCGATAATTTAATTATGCGGCGCCGAGCTCTAGTAATTGGTCCAAAGATATGTAGCAGTAGGGGCTGCGGGTGTAACATTGGTATTGATGTCCTCATCATTACATCATTTCAATCTCAACATAGTAACTATGCATGCCCCATTAAAATAAATCCCATTTGCACTTATGGCATAGATGACGAGATGATGGTCATTGGCTTTTGTTTTCATGTGATGATATTGCCATACTTCCTTTACATGATTTATGCAATTCATCTACTATGCCATGCCATGACCACATTGAACCAAATATGCGTTGTTTTGATGTTGTCAATATTCTCCACGTGATGTTTCTACTAATGCTCATGAGGAGACCCCCATAGTTTCCTCATACATATTAGGAGATCTTGATGCATTTCATACTTTGCATGATTCCCATGATAGTGTACACCTTATGCATTCCATGAATAATAATGCTCTAGATATTTCTCATGATGCATTACACAATTTGAGTCTCCATTATGCTATACATAATCACAAAAAACCTCTCATGATGGATGACATGTTTCTATATCACGCATCTCATTTATTTGAGCATTGGCTATTTTGTGCTAACCGACACATGCATGTGCGCATCATGATGGATGATGTGTACATATACCATGCACACACAATTTTTCCTTTGTCTTTGTTTTGTGTAGGTACTCATGTATACTCGTCAACCTCTCAATCCCAAGAGTTGACGAAAGGAGCTCTTGAGAGCAATGATGACTTGGGATCCCGTGGACTATCCTTACCACTGCTCCTTCAAGCAAGGACTACGCCAAGATCTCTTCTACTTGGCTCTAACACGACTATGGGCTATTTACCACTTGTCACCTTATGCCCATACTATTGTGTTCACTTTGCATGTTATGCTTGCTCCTATGCCTTTGCCATGCAATTGTGACCCTTGCTTGCATATACCCATGATTCACCATTATGCTACTTCCATGTGTATTTGCATGCTTGGTGGAGATCCTTGTTGCTTTTTCCATGTTTATCATGTGCCTCATGCTATTGTTGATTCTTGTGTTGGGAGAGTCATGATGACCCATTGCTATTTACATATGGCTTCTCACCAATACATTCATGCTATTTTCCTCATATCTTGCTTTCATGCTTGTGATATGTCATGTGCATTATTCATGCCCACTATTTGCACACATGACATGATTGCCATGATTCCTCCTAGTATGTTGCATCTTCGCATCTACTAGCTTGCTTGACTTGATTTCTATGATTGCTTGCTTGGTTGCATCACCCTTGTTCCACTCTTTACTGCTTTCTTGGGTTGATGACATATATGTCCATGCCTCTCACATGATATATCTTGTTCATTGTCGCTTGCCTCCAATAGTTGCCTCTATGCTTATTGATCGTGGGAGCTCTTGGACATATTACTTGTGATGCATGCTTGCTTGTTTAAGCCTATTGTCTTTGGTTGTAGTTGCATCATATGCTTTCATACCATACCACACCTTGTCCTTTTCTTATGATAAGAATGATGAAAAACACTTGTTGGGTATCTCGCCCCTCTAACGATAGGTCTTGCATTTGCACTAACCTCATTTGTTTTTCCAGTGTTTGTCATGTTCTTTCATTTTGAAGGATTCACAAGGCGGTAACATCACGAGACAACTTGGTTATGTGAAGGCATACAAGATGCTAACTCCATCATCCTTGAGAACCTCCTAAAGGTGACCTCCTTCCTTTGAGCCATCCTCAAATACGATATTGGATGGGTCACTCTTTCATTGTTGTTTCCTTCTTGTTGTCTACATGATAAATCTCGTGAACGGAGGAGCGACATTGGAGATTGGCTACATGGACCTTCACATTGAGGAGCGCTTGCACTTATTGGATGCACCTTCGGAACTCCACTCATGCCTCGATATCGAGCTTTGGTACACCAACACCTCCATATTTGTTGATTGTGCTCATACATGTCATGCTCGATGGACATATCATACTCACCACAAGTTTGCACCCCATGCATGGATTGACTCACATTATGCTTGTCTTGTCAGATCTATTTCCATGTCATCCATGATATATGAGCTTGTGCACTTCCTTAGCAAATTTGTTGTGATCTACCTTGATGGCATATTCATACATCGTGATCATATCGCTTACCATCAATTGCATGATAACATAATCATATTGAGCATCCATTGCCATATTCATGCTATTGATAAACCGTCTCACTATGACATCATTTTGCACCGTGGTTGCATTCATCTATTCACAACACATTTGTGTGCACAATGAATGCTTTTGCTCCCATGAATGCTTTACATCTCATTCCATATCATCTTGCTAAGCTTCATGTGCTTTGTCATGAACAATCTTGCCTCACGGACTCATTCTTACATGATGGACACTTTGTGTGCGCTTAACCATTGTATTTCCGAGTGTTGCTTGTGTTTGCTCTTTTGCATGTCTATCACCCGGCGATACCTTGACTACTTGGATTGCGCCATGTCTTCAACTTCGCCCAACTACAAGTCCGCTCACCACAACCGTTTCCATGGTGATGAGGATCACGATCCGAGGTCGGATCTTTCCCAAGGGGGGGGGGAGATGATGCGGAGCATCCCACGTTCATCCGCATGTACACTTTGACTACTCTCCAAACCCCAAGAGGACTTATGACGAGACCTCAACTATACGCCATTGGACACAAGGTGAACTCGCTCCTCTCCGAATCGCTACTTTCCATATGTGAGACATGGCTACTACCTCAAACGTATGTGCTATGCATGTCCAGAACCAAGAGTGATGCGGAGCATCCTCACTCATCCCCATGGACGCACTACATCTTCCTCAACACCACGTGGATCCATGACTCGAGCTCGAGCTAAAGCTATTGAAGATAAGGTGAACTCGCCCTCTCTCGAACTCCCTCTTCCTAGTCATGAGACATGGCTACTACCTCATTCGGAAACTCGATGTGTAATCAGGTACTTGGGAACGTGATGCGGAGCATCCCTCACTCATCCCCGTGGACGCACCTACATCTTCCTCAACACCACGTGGACCCATGACTCGAGCCCGAGCTAAGGCTATCAAAGATAAGGTGAACTCGCTCCTCTCCGAACTCCCTCTTCCTACTCACGCAGACAGGCTACTACCTCATTCGAAAACGCTATGTGTAATCAGGTACATGGAGATGAATCATGGAACAACTACTTGCAAGAGCCAAGACGACGAGGACCCCAAGCATGTTGAAGAAGAAGAAGAAAACGCTGAAGTTAGTGCATCGAACGTCCGACCAAGTCCGGACGTCCGACGATTCCTCAAAGTTATTTAACGACTACGCCCGGACGTCCCAAGAATCGGGCACCCGAACCGAATTTACTTGACGTCTGACGATCCACGGACGTCCGGCCTTCCCAAGCTCCGGATGACCGGCCCTCTCCGGACGACCGATGCACACCGATCCGAGCTAAATCTACGGAAGACCGAGGTTTCCTTGACGCCCCACCGATTAGCACTCCGAAGCTGGATTACGGACGTCTGACAGCCTCCCGGACGTCCGGACCGTCTCTGAAGTTCGGACGTCTGACGCCTTCCGGACGTCCTGACACTGTGGTGATCATGATCATGGCCGGAGCCCTTGTACCCGCTTCACTTCGCCCCCATTTGCACTAAGACTATAAATAGACCTCCTCCTCCTAGTTAGGGTTAGCAAAGGATTAGCTCATATTTGTGTGAGAGCTTTGCTCATCCACTTGTTACCTTCTCCTGAGATCGCGCTCCTCCTGAGAAGATCCTTCCAAGCGGATTCAAGACCCCTTCTAGGGTGGACCCATCAAGACTCTCCTCACGGAGAAGACCGTTACTCGTGTATCTTTCCTTTGTTGATTTTGAATCTTGTGCTACCTTATGTGTTCGGTGATCTAGCCCTTGTTTAATCGAAACTTGCTCGGTTTAGTGTTCCTCTTGTGTGTTTGTTCTTGTGTTCTTCCGCTTTGTTCGTCGTGTTCTCCTCGTAGGATCCCTCCAAACGTGAAAGATCTCCGATTAGGGTTCGCCTCTAGATCATCTTGGTATCATGAGCCACGCTGATCACGCTTTTTGAGCCCCTACCCGTGTTTTCTAGCTTGATTTTGTTGTTTTCTTCCTAAATCCGAAAATTTCACCAAAAATAGCCCCAAAATTTTTTGTAATTTGTTGGTGAGTTGAGATTTTGTTGGATTTGGTCCATGGATTTGATTTGCTACGTGTGGATCTAGCTTTTCCCACCCTCCCCACCCTTTTCCATCCATTAATCCGCTCAATTTTGACCTCACCATCTTCTTCCACCTCAAAATCGCCTGTGCCCAACTCAAGGCTGACTCGACCCCTGACGCATCGACACATTATGGACGTCCGAACCTCAGAACGGCCGGACGACCGGAAAGCCGACATCCGTGAAACTCCCATTTAAACTGAAATTCTTCGCTTAACCACCACCACCACCCCACCTTCCACCACATCTTCCAAAACCACATACACCACCATCCTACCCAATACATCCTATGACGATTTTGCCACATTTTGGTCCTGAGATTTTGAGTTGTGGTTCCCGTGTCCTATTGTGTTTCGGGTTATCTAGGTACTCGGTTCGATTTCATCATCACCTCGGCTCATCTTCGCAAGGGTCACATCATCGCCAAGGACGGTAACATATCGCCGACATCTTTTGTCATACCTTGCAATTGCATTGATACCCACATGGCCTTACTTTTGGCGTAGCTTACCCATCGAGACTAGCCGTTGAGTATTGCCGGCAACGTGACTTGTGCACATTAGTGATCATACTCCATAGCATACATATAATACCACCGTGGTGTATATCTTGGGATCCATTTGTGTGTCACAAAGTTGTCATAGCATACACAATTGCTATCTTGGTTCGTGAAGTTTTGCATGAGAAAAGAGCTCAAAAGTGAAAGAGCCACCCAAGCTTTTAAGCAAAGAGGAAAGATAAGCAAAGAGCTTATGAGCAAGAACCATAGCATCATATTACATTAAGATTGTCATATGGGATCATCTTGGATCATAGCACCGAAATACCATACATATAGCATACGTGGGATAGAGATAGTCGCATTTTTGCCTAGTAGCTTGTGCACAAGTTCCGTATCCGCCTATTGTGCAATCGTGCTAGCGTCTATCTAGTATTGTGCAACAAGAGCATTTTTCGTGGATTCCACATTTTGGCTCACTTTTGGTTTGCACAATCCCACTTATCTATTTGCGTGTGTGTTTCCGTGTACCATTATTTGCTTGGTCTACTTGTTGAATTTGCAAATTTGTGAACCTTTTCCAACATTATTGACGCCACTTACAATTGCATCAAATTTTGTGCCACCATCCTTACCAAGCTCCACCATAAGCTTTACTTGTGTAGGTGTGAGAACCGACAAGGATTGGTACCAATAGTGCTATTTCATTGTCCGCATTTGAGTGAACTTGATTCATCATCAACTTCGGTCAAAGGTACATTGGTATAAGTTCTTCTCCTTCTAGCACTCACATATTTTTGCTTGGAATGATGGATAGGCCAAGTACCTCTACCAACCCACTCTTCCTCGAGAAAGACGACGACATGTCATCATACGTCACCAAGAGCCACCTCTTTGGTGCACAACGAGCGTTGCACCAAGAGCAACAAGCAATGAGCGACCGCATCGACAACGTCGCCACCGACTTCATGCACTCTCCGAGCAACGCACAAGAGACTACTTCGACAACAAGTTCGACGCCACAAGCAAGAGAATGATGCAATAATGGACGAGATCCGCACCTTGATGAGGAACCCATCATTCCACTTCTTCATCCTCAAGACGGAGCCGCCGAGTCGACATCTGACGACACCTTCTATGACTCAAGTACACCGTCATCGAACACTCTTCGACGAGCCGGGCGTCAAGACTGTTATGCATCTCGCAACCCGCTACATGAGAAGCATTCACAAGAGCAAGTCGATGAGCAAGTCCCTTGATGTAGGGCGGAACCCTATGTGGACGATCTTTCACGTTTGGAGAGGATCCCTATGAGGAACACGAAGAACGAGCTAAGAACACGCTGGAAATCACGGGAAAACACAAGAGAATCACTAAACCAACAAGATCAATCACACATGTGCTAGATCGATGAACACAAAGGGAGATACATGATCCAAAGTCAACAACGACGATACAAGTGGCGGTAGCTCATCTCCGGGAGAGGAGGTCTTGAATCCACGAGGATCTTCCCGTAAAGGGGTCTTGAATCCATGGTGGATCTTCTCCAAGAGGCCGAGTTTCTCACGAGGAGGAGATCTCGATATGGATGAGCCAAGCTCTATCTAACAATGAGCTAAATCAACGCTTAACCCTAACTAGGAGGAGGTGGAGGAGTATATATAGTCTAGAGCCACGAAGGGGTAAGTGAAGGGGTACATGGGCTGCAGCCCAACACATGGCAAAGACACAGCGCCGGTCGTCTGACGGGTACCGGACGTCTGGTGGCTCGCGAGGGTCCTGGTCAGTCCGGCATTTGTTGGACGTCCTGCCGATTTGGCTCGCTTGATTTGTTTGATTTCGGACGTTGTCGGTCGTGGCGATGGCTGATGGTCGCTTGACGTCCGGCCTTGGTCGGTCGTCCGGAGCCTGGAGTTGCCGGACATCCGGTCTGGCTCTGGACGTCCGCCGCCGTAGCTCGGGCAGCTTCTTCTCTTGGTCCTTAGATTTGGCGCCCTCGCTAGCTCGTCCACATGGGTGTGGTGGCTCGTGGCTTTCCTCCAAGTACTGATCATGCATAGGGACACACGTTGGAGGTAGAAGCCATGTCTCACATGTAGAAAGTGAAGGTTCTAGAGGAGCGAGTTCACCTTGTGTCCAATGGTGTTTGTTCGAGGTCTCGCCATATGTCCACTTGGGGTTTGGAGAGTAGTCGAGTGTAAATGGTGATGAACGTGGGATGCTCCGCATCATCTCCCCTCCCTTGGGAAAGATCCGCCTGGATCGTGATCCTCATCACCATGGAAACGGTTGTCGAGACGGACTTGTAGTCCGACGGGTTGAAGACATGGCACAATCTAAGTAGTCAAGGTGTCAGCCGGAGTGATAGACATGCAAAAAGAGCAAACACAAGCAACACTCGGAAAAACAATGGTTAACGCAAACAAAGTGTCCATCCTGTAAGAATGAGTCCGTCCAAAGGAATTGTTCATGACAAAGCATGAAATGCTTATCCAAATGATGTAAAATGACATGTAAAGCATTCATGAGAGAAAATTCATGCATTGGGCACGCAAAGGTGTCGTGAATGTGATCAATGCAACCACGGTGCAAAATAATGTCATAGTGAGACGGTTTATCAATAGCATGAATATGGGAATGGATGCTCAATATGATTATGTTATCATGCAATTGATGGTAGGCAATATGATCACGATGTATGAATATGCCATCAAGAAAGATCACAACAAAGTTGCTAAGAAAATGCACAAGCTCATATATCATGTATGACATGGGAATAGGTGCAACAAGACAATCATAATGTGTGTCAATCCATGCATAGGGTGCAAATTTGTCATGGGTGATGTTGTACCATAGCTCAATGCCGTGGTAGAAGTGGTGGTCCGATGGTGAATCCACTAAGTCCGAGCACTCTTCAACTTGAAGGTCCATAGGGTCCATCTCCAATGTTGGTCCTCCGTCCAATAGATGTATCATGTAGACAAGGTAGGAGACAACAATGAAAGAATGGCCCATCCAATATGCATATTTGAAGATGGCTCAAAGGGAAGGAGGTCACCTTTAGGGAGGTTCTCAAGGATGATGGAGTTGCACATCTTGTATGCCTTCACATAACCAAGTTGTCTCGTGATGTTACCGCCTTTGTGAATCCTTCTCAAATGAAAGAACATGACAAACACTCGGAAAAACAAATGAGGTTAGCGGAAGTGCAAAACCTATCATTCGTGTGGTAAGATACCCAACAAGTGTATGCATCATGCTCATCATAAGAAAGTACAAGGGAGCATGTCATAGTATGGAGGCATATGATGCGAGAACAACCAAATACAATAGGCTCAATCAAACAAGCATGCATCACAAGTAAAGTGTCAAAGTCTCCAAGATCAATAAGCATAGATGCAACAATTGGAGGCAATCGACAATGAACAAGATATATCATGTGAGAGGCATGAACATATGTGTCATCAACCCAAGAAAGCAAGTGATAGTGGAACATGGGTGATGCAACATAGCAAGCAATCATAGAGATCAAGTCAAGCAAGCTAGTAGTGCGTAAGATGCAACGTATTAGAAGGAATCATGGCAAGTATGTCATGTGTGCAAATAGTGGGCATGGAAATTGCACGTGACATATCCCAAGCATGAAGGCAAGATATGAGCAAAATAGCATCAATAGCATGAGGCACATGATAAACATGGCAATAGCAACAAGGATCTCCACCGAGCATGCAAATACACATAGGAGTAGCATAATGGTGAATCATGGGTAGATGCAAGTAAGGGTCACAATTGCATGGCAAAGGTATAGAAGCAAGCATAGCATGCAAAGTGAGCACGGGAAAATGAGCATATGGTGACAAGTGGTAAATAGCCCATAGCCGTGTGAGAGACAAGTAAAAGAGATGCGCGTAGTCCTTGCGCAAAAGGAATGGTGGTAAGGACAGTCCACTGGATCCCAAGTCATCATTGCTCTCAAGAGCTCAAGCCACAACTCTTGGGATTGAGAGGTCGCCATTTAGCATAATGTGAGTACCTACACAAAACAAAGACAAAGGAAAAATTGTGTGTGCGTGATATATGTACACATCATCCATCATGATGCATACGTGCTTGTGTTGTTTAGCACATAATATCCAATGCGCAAATAAATGAGATGCGTGATATCGAAACATGTCATCCATCATGATAGGTTTGTTGTTATGCATGGCATAATGGAGACTCAAATTGTGTAATGCATCATGAGAAATATGTAGAGCATTGTTATTCATGGGAAGCATATGGTGCACGCAATTATGGGAATCATGCAAAGTATGGAATGTATCAAAATCTCCTAATATAAATGAGAAAACTAGGGGGTTCTCCTCATGAGAATTAAATCAAACATCACATGGAGAATATTGACAACATCCAAAAACAATGCATATTTGGAACAATGTGATCATGGCATGGTATAGTAGATGAATTGCAAATCATGTAAAGGAAGCATGGCAATATCATCACATGCAAAACAAAAGCCAATGACCATCATCTCACATCTATGCCATAAGTGCAAATGGGATTTATTTTAATGTGGCATGCATAGTTACTATGTTGAGATTGAAATGATGCAATATGGGAGATCTCACTCATAGCATATGACAAGTTCAATGGATTGTCAAACATGAAGTGACCAATAGAATTTTTACAAGATATCCTATGAAGCATAGCATCACAACTAGGCAACTCAACATGCTCATCATCATATTCATCATAAATAGGTAAGTCATGACATGAAGAAGTCGTGACTAGCATGAAGCTTGGGAATAGGTGGATCAACATCATGCAAGCAATCATTGGTAAGAGATTCCACTAGTGGGACAAGAGAAGCACCATCACCTATGTTACCGTTGGAGCGTCGCTCATGTGTTGTAGGTGAGGTGTTGAAGATCGTCTCATTGTCATCTTCATCTTGATGGAACCATGTGGGGTGCATCATCGCCCACCATGGCCATCGGCTTTCCCTTTGGAGCGATGGACTACGAGGATAGGCATGTCGCCATGTAGGAGACTCTAGCACCAAAGAAGAAAACACACTAGGAGTAGAGGTTGTCATTAGACATCATGGTGGCCTCACATGCCGCTGGGCCAACTACCTCACTCACTAAGTGTTGTGGCTCACTCACTCCCTCTTGGATGCTCTTACTCATATGGTTGGTGATGAGGACATCAATACCATTGTTACACCCACAGCCCCTGCTGCTATACATACTGGACCAATTACTAGAGCTCGCGCACGCCAATTGAATTATCAGGTACTTTCGTTTCTTGGTAACGATTCCAATGTTCATGAGAATATGATGCTGCCTAAATTGGATACATTTGTTTTGCTTACAAATGAAGGGCCTACCATGGACAAGAAAGATGAACCTTGGAGCAAGTTCAAGCATGGAGATGTTGGCATGCAAGAGAAACAAGAACGGAGTTACAAGTGATGATTCCAGGACTTTGAAGCCACCCTAATGAGAGCATGAGGCCTTGGACGAAATATACAAGATGCCACTTCATAATATTCGTCCATAGGCTATTCTAGGTGCTAAGGCCACCTTATTATTGGGCCAGGCCCATGTAATTTCGAAATACTTAAGTGTAGGCTGTTTTTAGAGTCCGTATGTGTGGGGAAACAAGAGTTAGGGTTGGTTTCGACCCTCCCTCAAGGGCCACGAAATTCCTCCTCTTTCTCCATATATACAGCCCTTAGGGCATCGCTTAGACTTTGGGTTTTGTTTAGATTAAAAGTTCGCCATAGCTGCAACTTCACAGACTTCGCTTGTGTTCAACGACTGCATAAAGGCGCCACAGAACCCCACCTTGATCAATAAAGCTTTCATCTTATATTCGCAATATCCAGATTGCAATCTCAGTTTCTTTGATGTAGGGCGGAACCCTACGTGGACGCATCTTTCACGTTGGAGCGGATCCTACGGGAATCACGTAAGAACGCAGCGGAAGAACAAGAGGGAAACACGAGGAAACGTAGAGAGAAATCACTAAACCGACAAGGGATCAATCACACAAATGCTAGATCATCGAACACAAAGAGGTACATATGATCCACAATCAACAAAGGTAAGGATACACGAGTAGCCGTTCTTCTCCGAGAGGAGGTCTTGATGGGGTCCACCCTAGAAGGGGGTCTTGAATCCGCTTGGGGATCTTTCTCCAGAGGTCCCGAGCTCCGAGGAGAAGTAACCAAGTGGATGAGCAAGGCTCTCACACAAACATGAGCTAAAACCTAAGCTAACCCTCGAAAGTTGGGGGAAGAAGGAGTATACATAGTCTAGGGGGCGAAGGGGTACAAGGGCTGCGCCCAAACGAAGTCAACACACAGGCGCCGGACGTCCGGAAGGCGCTTGACGTCCGGAGGTTTTGAACGGTCCGGACGTCCGGACGGGTTCGACATCCGTAGAATCAGTTCTGTCAGGCGCGCTTGACGTCCGGAGAGGGTCGGTCGTCCGAGCTTTCAGGACGGTCCGGACGTCCGGAAGTTGTTTGTCGTCCGTAGATTCGGGTTCTAAGGCAAGGCTTCATTTGGATGTCCGGAGGCTTCGGCCGTCTGTAGTTTTGGTTCGGGTGGCAAGTGTCGACGTCCGGAGAGTCCGGCCGTCCGGGTCTGGGACTCGTCGGACGTCCGGAAGGCGCTGGACGTCCGGTGCTCGTACCTTCAAAGCAGATCTCTTCTTCTTCTTCAATATGCATCGAAGTTCTCGCCGCCTTGGCTCTCGCAAGTGGTTGATCCTTGGCTCACCTCCATGTACCTGATTACACATAGAGTCTCCGAATGAGGTAGTAGCCATGCCTCGTGAGTAGGAAGAGGGAGTTCGAGAGGAGCGAATTCACCTTATCTTCGATAGCCTTAGCCTCGGCTCTTGTCATGGGTCCCTAGTGGCGCTGAGGGAGATTTAGGCATCGCCCATGGGGGTGAGCGAGGATGCTCCGCATCATCTCCCCTTGGGAGAGATCCGACCTCGGATCAAGAGCTTCATCTCCATGGTAAGGTGTGAGGTCCTTGACGCTGAAGATGTCGCCACATTGTACTTGTCTCGAGGTAGGTCAATCTTGTAGGCGTTGTCGCTAGAAGCGCATAGCACCTTGAAAGGTCCATCGGCTCTAGGAAGAAGCTTGACTTCATGCTCTTTGGGGAAGCGTTCTCTTGCGAAGGTGTAGCCACACTAGATCACCAATGTTGAAGACCATGGGTTGCTTGTTGTACTTGGCGCCGATGGTTTGTCTTGTATCATCATGCATCTTCTGATGTAGTTTGCCTGCAGCACTCGTGATCCATGTTGGTGCGCCTTGTAGAGGAAGAGGTAGAATGTCCAATGGGGACAAGGGGTTGAAACCGTAGACGACCTCAAGGGGGACTTGCCGGTAGTTGAATGTCTTGCACGATTGTAGGCGACTGGCGATGGGTAGACATAAGCTTCCCATTCCTTGATGTTCTTCTTTATCAAGACACGAAGTAGAGTGGATAGTGTGCGGTTCGTCACCTCCGCTTGGCCATCGGTTTGAGGATGGAATGCCGAGGAGAACAAGAGCTTGATTCCGAGCTTGGCGATAGGGTCTTCCAAAAGTAACTCAAGAACTTGACGTCACGACGGAGACGATTGTCTTTGGTACGCCATGGAGTCGCAAGATTTCCTACAAAAGAGATTGGCAACATGTGAAGCATCGCTCTATCTTGTTGCAAGGTATGAAATGTGCCATCTTAGAAAATCTATCCACAACAACAAAGACGGAATCCTTGCCATTTTGAGTCCTAGGCAAACCGAAAGTACAAAATCCATACTAATGTCTTCCCATGGTTAATATGGAATTGGAAGGCATGTAAAGACCATGAGATTGAGCTTTAGACTTAGCTTTGCTACATGTATAGCATCGGTTGGTGAAGCGTGAGACGTCATGAACATCTTGGGCCAAAAGTAGTTGTTGGAGAGCGTGGCGAATGTCTTGTCGCTATCCAAAGTGTCCCATGATTCCGCCTCCATGAGCCTCTTGCAAAAGGAGCAAACGAAGAGAAGACTCGGGAATGCAAAGTTTGTTAGCTCTCATAAGATAACCATCCTTGATGTAATATTGTTCCCAAGACGTATGCGTCAAACACTTAGCATAAGGAGAAATAAAAGATGGATCATGCTCATACAAGTCTTTTATATGCTCAAAACCAATAACATTCAACTCAAGTTGAGTGACAAGCATGCATATGCGTGAAAGCGCGTCGGCAAGAACTACATTTTCTTTACCCTTAATGTACTTGATCACATAAGGAAAAGATTCAATGAATTCACTCCATTTGGCATGACGGTTGTTCAATTTAGTTTGACCTTTGAGGTACTTAAGCGCTTTCATGATCGGTATGGATGACAAACTCATGAGGTCTAAGGTAATGTTCCCAAACATGTAGCACACGCACTAAAGCATACAATTCTTTGTCATAGATGGGATAATTGTTGAGCACCGGAGAGTTTTTCACTAAAATAAGCAATGGCTCGCTTTTTCTTGCATCAAAACTCCGCCAATTCCGGTACCACTTGCATCACAATGAACCTCAAAAGTTTTGTCAAAGTTGGGCAAAGCAAGAATCGGAGCATTAGTAAGTAAAGACTTGAGCTCATCAAAAGCGGTTGATTGCTAAGTTCCCCAAACAAAGGGGTATTCTTCTTGCTCAAAGCATGCAATGGAGCTGCAATTGTGCTAAAATCTTTCACAAAGCGACGATAGAAACCCGCAAGACCAAGAAAACTTCGCACTTGTTGCAAATTTGTGGGTTGGGGCCAAGTTTTAATTGCTTCAATTTTAGATTCATCAACATGGACACCCTTTGAGGAAACTACAAAACCCAAGAAAACCACTTTGTCAACTCCAAAAGTGCATTTTTTCAAGTTTGCATAAAGGCTTTCCTTGCGAAGAGTTTGCAACACAGATTTTACATGATTGATGTGCTCTTTCATGGTTTTGCTAAACACAAGAATATCATCAAAGTAAACCACAACAAAGACTCCAATATAAGGATGAAGCACATGATGAATAAGACGCACAAAAGTACCGGGAGCTTCCAAAGACCCATAGGCATCACTAACCATTCATATAATCCAAATTTGGTTTTGAAAGCAGTTTTCCATTCATCACCCTCTTGTATGCGTATTTGATAATAGCCACTTTTAAGATCAATTTTTGAGAAAAAGTTGGCTCCACTAAGTTCATCAAGCATATCATCTAAGCGAGGAATGGGATGCCGATATCGAACGGTGATAGCATTGATAGGTCTACAATCGGAACACAAGCGGAAACTTCCATCGGGCTTAGGCACAAGAATAACGGAACGGCACAAGGGCTTAAGCTTTCACGCATATGACCGTTGTCGATGAGTTGTTGTACTTGCCGCTGAATTTCCTTGGTTTCTTCCGGATTGACTCGGTATTGAGCTTTGTTTGGTAGAGGTGCTCCGGGATGAGGTCAATTCGATGCTCAATTCCTCGAAGAGGAGGTAGACCCGAGGTAGCTCATCGGGAAAAACATCTTGAAATTCCTGCAAAGAGATTGAAACACCAAAGGTAGTTCGTGAATGGTGTTAGTGTTTGGTTCTCCATCCTTGCACACAAGGACAAAGTGCATCATACTCGATGGGTTCTCACACACTTCTCTCATCTCACTTTTGGTGGCAAATAGAATGAGGTTTTTCTCTCTAGGCTAAGAGTCGCTCAAATTTGGCTTGTGGCTCTCACTCACTTTTGGGTGGATCACTTTCTCACTCTTGTCTCTATGAGGAGTGGCTTGTTTGTCGGGCTATCACTTGACTAGGAGACATAGGTCGTAGCACATATTCTTTCCCTTTCATCTTGAAGCTATAGTGATTGGTACGCCCATTGTGTATGACACCACTGGCCGAATTGCCATGGTGCCACCAAGAAGTAGGTGACAAACGGTCATTGGGACCACATCACACTCCAAAGTGTCTTCAGATGCAACCGATTTTGAAAGAGACTATGACCGTATGCTCAACTCAGATAGTGCCTAATCACTTAGCCATTGCACCTTGTAAGGATGCGGTGCTTCCTTTTGCCAATTGGAGCTTGGAGCATAGTTCTTCACTTGCCAAGTTGTGGCAACTACCTCCATCGATGATGACCTTGATGGACCGGCCCATTGATGCCGGCTTTTGTGTGGAAGATGTGGCATCGTTGGTCTTCTTCTTGTTGATGTTGAAGAGTCAAGACCTTGGAGACAACGAGGGCGGGCTCGAATCCTCATCACAAAAGACTTGATCATCTTCTTCTTCGCTCACTTGCCGGTGCATGGCCACTTGCTCAAGAGCTTCCATCTCCTCTTCACTCATGGAGTCATATGTGCCATCGTCATTGAGGATCATGGTGCGCTTTGTTGGTGCATTCAGATGACTTGTGGCCTCGGCCACCGCAAGTGAAACACTTGAAGGAGCTTGTCTTGATGGTCTCATCGGTCGGAGTAGAGGATGAAGCACGCGGCTTGATGTTGCTTGTAGTAGGAGGAGGACGACTTGAGCTTGTCAAGTCTTCTTGTAACTTGACTTGTCGCCGCTTTCTTGAAGAAAGTTTGGTTGATGTAGATGATGAAGGAGTCGTTGAAGCTTGGTTGTTGGAGGAGCCGTAGGTCTTGGATGAGTACTTGGCGATTTGAAGTCATCTTGCACTTGGCGCTCCGCCTTTGTAGCTTGATGCACGAGCTCAATGAGGGATGAGTATGGTTGGAAGTCCATGATCTTCTTGATGGGATGATTGAGTCCATTCAAGAAACGTGCCATAGTTTGCTCATCATCTTCCTTGACATTGGCTCAAATCATGGCTATCTCCATTTCCTGGTAATATTCTTCAACGCTCTTTGTTCCTTGCTTGAGTAGTTGGAGTTTCTTGAAGAGGTCGCGGTTGTAGTAGGTTGGCACAAAACGTGCTCGCATGACATCCTTCATTTGAGCCCAAGTGGTGATTGGAGGTTCAGCTCTTGCTTGTCGTCGTCAGTTGATTTGTTCCCACCATATGAGCACATAGTCTTGGAACTCAAGTGATGCCATAGCGATTTTCTTCGCTTCATCGTAGTTGTGCAAGCGAAGATTTTGTCAACCTTCAATGCCCATGAGAGGTAGTCTTCGGGGTCATTGCTTCCATTGAACTTGGGCATGGTGAATTTTAGCTTGCAGTAGCGTTGCTCTTCATTGTGTTGTTGACGGTGTTGATGATGACGTCCTTGGCGTGGATTGTATTCGTCTTCATGTTGCTCTTGGCGCGGAGGAAGACCATGATCAACTTGCCCTTGTTGAACTTGAGGTTGCGGTGCAGCTTGACGAGCTTGTGGAGGAGCTTGAGGAACTTGTCGTTGTGCATGAGGTTGGTAGTTCCTCTCTTTGATTTCTTCTCGGCGCTTCCTCTTGATTGCGCCTGCTCACATTGCGTGTTGGCGAAGGCTCTACTTGATTCTTGAAGGGCACGCGTTGCGCCTCAAGAGCTTGCGCCTCACGTTGTCGTTGTTGGAAGACGCTGAGCCTTGGCGCCTTGTTCGCCTTGGTGAAGACGTGCTCGTTCTTCTTCTTGTTGGCATTTAAGGCGCTTGTCGCTCTTGAGCTTGAGCAAAAGCCTCTTGATTAGATTGAGGACGAGGAACTTGATCATCAACTCGCTTCTTGTGAATGCTTGACATGTAGCGGGTTGCGTAGATGCATGACGGTCTTGGCGCTGCTCGTCGAAGAGTGTTCGATGACGGTGTACTTGAGTCGTAGAAGGTGTCGCCGGAATGTCGACTCGAGCGGCTCCGCCTTGATGATGAAGAAGTTGAATGATGCCGCTTCTCATCAACGCGCGGATCTCGTCCATTCTTGCATCATTCTCTTGCTTGTGAGCCTCGAACTTGTTGTCGAAGTAGTCTCTTGTACGCTGCTCGGAGAGTCGCAAGTCGGTGGCGAGGTTGTCGGCGCGGTCGCCATTGCTTGTTGTTCTTGGTGCAACGCCGTTGTGCACCAAAGAGGTGGTTCTTGGTGACATATGAAGACATGTCGCCGCCTTGCTCGTTGAAGAGTGGGTTGGTAGAAGAACTTGGCCTATCCATCATTCCAAGCAAAATGTGAGTGGTAGAACGGAAAAGAACTTATACTAATGTACCTTTCGACCGATGTTGAAGATGAATCAAGTTCACTCAAATGCGGACAATGAAATAGCACTCTTGGTACCGATTCTTGTCGGTTCTCACACCTACACAAGTAAAAGCTTATGGTGGAGCTCGGTTAGGATGGTGGCACATAATTTGATGCAATTGTAAGTGAGACTCAATAAAGTTGGAAATGATTCACAAATTTGCAAATGCAACAAGTAGACCAATAGCAAGATAAGGTACACGGAAACACACACGCAAAAGATAATATGGGGTTATGCAACCAAGGATGAGCCAAATGTGGAATTCACCAAGATGCTCTTGTTGCACAACACTAGAGAGACGCTAGCACGATTGCACAATAAGGCGGATACTTAACTTGTGCACAACCTACTAAGCAAAATGCAACGCCTTCTACCCAAGTATGCTATATGTATGGTGTTTCGATGTGTTGATCCGAGATGATCAAGTATGACAATCTTAATGTTGTATGATGCTATGGTTCTTGCTCATAAGCTCTTTTGTTTATCGCTCTCTTTGCTTAAAAGCTTGAATGGCTCTTTCTCTTTTGAGCTCTTTTCTCATGCAAAACTTCACGAACCAAGATAGCAATTGTGTATGCGATGACAACTTTGTGACACACAAGTTGATGGTAAGATATGCACCACTTTGGTATGGTATGTATGCTATGGAGTATGATCACTAATGTGCACAAGTCACGTTGCGGCAATACTCAATGTCTAGTCTCGATGGGTAAGCAACGCGAAAGATGGGCTATGATGGTTATCAATGCAATTGCAAGTAATGTCAAAGGTGTCTACGATGTTACCGCCCTTGACGAAGATGATCGGTGGTGATGTTGATGTTGAACCGCACTCTAGATAGCCGAAACACAAAAGGATACGGAAAACCCCAACTCAATTTCTCAAGGCATAATTTGGCAACGTTGTCAATTGGAAGTGGGAAAGGCTAAGGTGGTGTTATGCGGAAGTGGTGGAGGTAAGTGGGAGTGTATGTGGGCACGGGACAAAATTTGGCGAAAGTTAGGCTTCGAAGTGATGAGGACATCAATACCATTGTTACACCCACAGCCCCTTCGCTATACATAATCGGACCAATTACTAGAGCTCGCGACGCCAATTGAATTATCGTGTACTTTCGCTTCTTGGTAACGATTCCAATGTTCATGAGAATATGATGCTGCCTAAATTGGATACATTTGTTTTGCTTACAAATGAAGGGCCTACCATGGACAAGAAAGATGAACCTTGGAGCAAGTTCAAGCATGGAGATGTTGGCATGCGCAAGGAGAACAAGAACGGAGTTACAAGTGATGATTCCAGGACTTTGAAGCCACCCTAATGAGTGCATGAGGCCTTGGACGAAATATACAAGATGCCACTTCATAATATTCGCCCATAGGCTATTCTAGGTGCCGCGTCACACCTTATTATTGGGCCAGGCCCATGTAATTTCGAAATACTTAAGTATAGGTTGTTTTTAGAGTCCGTATGTGTGGGGAAACAAGAGTTAGGGTTGATTTCGACCCTCCACCAAGGGCCACGAAATTCTCTTCCTCCATATATACAGCCCTTAGGGCACCGCTTAGACCTTGGGTTTTGTTTAGATTAAAAGTTCGCCATAGCTGCAACTTCTCTGCATTTCGCTTGTGTTCAACGACTGCATAAAGGCGCCACAGAACCCCACCTTGATCAATAAAGCTTTCATCTTATATTCGCAATATTCAGATAGCAATCTCACTTACTTGCTAGTTCTTCGTTAGCTCGCAGTAAACAGGCCCTAGAGGTCATGTTGATCGTGCTCAGGCGTGGTCAATAACCCTCGGAAGTTGGTTTAGCGATTCATAAGTCGCGACGTCTCGCCGCGTTCGTAGTCGGATCGTCAAGGTCGACTCCCACAGAAACGATAGCCACCATCTCATCGAAACATCGGGACACCTTTGCCTCTATCAGGAAGTCGGTGGTGGAGTAGCGGAGGATGTGGTGGAAGCCCTAGGCAAAGATGCCAAAGATCACAAAATTTGATGTAGTCAAATGATGTTGGTGGTGTTTTTGTTGGAAGGGGGATGTCAATAGCTTCAAAACGAGCTAAAGAACGTCAAAATCGGAGTTCGGATGAATTAGTTATGGACAAAACAAAAATCAGCCGGCGGGAATCTACTGTTACGGACGTCCGGAAAAGGTCGGATGTCCGGGCGTCGGACGTCCGGAAAAGTCGGAAATCCATAAATTCAGTTCGTTAGGGGTTCCGGTCGTCCGGAAAAGGTCGGACGTCCGGTCGTTCCAGGGCTCCGGACGTCAGAATCTCCGCTCGTCCGGTGGGTCGGGTCAACGCGAAAATGGAGATCCGGACGCGATTTTGAGCGGAATTGTGGGATTTTGGGGTCAAAATTCGGGATTTTGTGGATGGAAAGTGGAGAAACTTGGGGAAATGCTAGATCCACTCGAAACCAAGCAAATCCATGGATCAAATCCAACAAAACTTCATCACACAAACAAATCACAAAAAAAATTGGGGCTATTTTTGTGGGGAATTGCCGAATTAGGACAAAACAACAAAATCAAGCTAGAAAAAGAGGGGTAGGGGCTCCAATAACGTGATCAACGTGGCTCATGATACCATAGATGATGTAGGGCGGAACCCTACGTGGACGATCTTTCACGTTGGAGCGGATCCTACGGGGAATCACGAAGAACGCGCGGAAGAACAAGAGGGAAACACGGAGGAAACGAGAGAGAAATCACTAAACCGACAAGGGATCAATCACACAAATGCTAGATCATCGAACACAAAGAGGTACATATGATCCACAATCAACAAAGGTAAGGATACACGAGTAGCCGTTCTTCTCCGAGAGGAGGTCTTGATGGGGTCCACCCTAGAAGGGGTCTTGAATCCGCTTGGGGATCTTTCTCCGTAGAGGTCCTGAGCTCCGAGGAGAAGTAACCAAGTGGATGAGCAAGGCTCTCACACAAACATGAGCTAAACCTAAGCTAACCCTCGAAAGTTGGGGAAGAAGGAGTATACATAGTCTAGGGGGCGAAGGGGTACAAGGGCTGCGACCCAAACGAAGTCAACACACAGGCGTCGGTCGTCCGGAAGGAGTCGGACGTCCGGAGGATCGGGACGGCCCGGACGTCCGGACGGGTTCGGACATCCGTAGAATCGCTTCAGGGTGCGCTTCTGGACGTCCGGAGAGGGTCGGTCGTCCGGAGCTTCGTGACGGTCCGGAGTTCCGGTTGTCGGATCGTCCGTAGATTCGTTCGGCGTCGCGTCGGTCGGATGTCCGGAGGCTTTGGCCGTCTGTAGTTTTGGTTCGGGTGGCAAAGTGTCGGATGTCCGAGAGTCTGGTCGTCCGGGTCTGGGACTCGTCGGACGTCCGGAAGGCGCCGGACGTCCGTGCTCTGTACCTTCAAAGAAAGATTCTTCTTCTTCTTCAATATGCATCGAAGTTCTCGCCGCCTTGGCTCTCGCAAGTGGTTGATCCTTGGCTCACCTCCATGTACCGATTACACATAGTCTCCGAATGAGGTAGTAGCCATGTCTCGTGAGTAGGAAGAGGGAGTTCGGAGAGGAGCGAATTCACCTTATCTTCGATAGCCTTAGCTCGGGCTCTTGTCATGGGTCCTAGTGGCGTTGAGGGAGATTTAGGCACGTCCATGGGGGTGAGCGAGGGATGCTCCGCATCATTCTTGCTTGTTCTTCGTTTGCTCGCAGGAAACATACCCTCGTGGTCAGGTTGATCGTGCTCCGGCGTGGTCAATAACCTCTCGGAGTTGGTTTAGCGATTGCTAAGGCGCCACGTCCTCAAGCACGCTCAGTAGTCGGATCGTCAAAAGTCGACTTCCTCCAAAGCGAAAACCAACATCTCATCGAAAGACGGACACCTTTGCCACTATCAAGTGGTATCAGATTTTAGGTTGCTCGGTGAGATTTTACAGTTTTTCGTAGATTAGATCGAGTCTGTTTCTTCATACCTAAAGTCCACGAAAAAGCCACAAAAATTTAGGGTTAGTTCATCATATCCGAACCAATCTGAGCCTTCGCATAATCTTTTTAGGGTTTTTGCTTTGTTGAATTTGCGGTTGCATCGTCGTGTCAAGTTGCTGGTCTTAGAGTCTAGTCTTTTAGAGTTTCGAAGTTCGTCATAAGTTGTCACGCCGCCGCCGCACCATCATCATCGCCTTGCCATCTACCACCAATCCGTATCCATATACCACCACCAATCCGTATCCATATACCACCACCAATCCGTAGCCATATACCACCACCGCTACCATATACCACCACCGCTACCATATACCACCACCGCTGCCATATACCACCACCAATCCGTATCCATATACCACCACCAATCCGTAGCCATATACCACCACCGCTACCATATACCACCACCGCTGCCATATACCACCACCATATATCCACCACCAATCCGAAGTTCTTCTCATATTAGGTTTGTTTTCGAGATCCATCTAAATTCGATTCGTGTTTCCTTGCTCGAGTAGGTTTCGGAAAAAAAAAATGGTCGAAAATTTTTTGGGTCCGGCAATCGGAAAAAAAAAGAGCAACAAGAAAAAATGGTCGAAAAATTTCGTGCCCATCCTGTCGATTTGACACAGGAAGAGTTTTGAGACACTCGCCATTATAGTGATTTTTCGCAAAAAAAAAGAGCAAAAAAAAAAAGCAAGCGCAAAAAAAGAGCGAAAAAAATTTCCAGAGTGTGCTTTTCCGTTGTTTCCGTGCAGCGCCGTGATTTTGTTAGTGTTCTAGGCTCGCGTCTCTAGCACGGTCTAGCCTAGGACCAACACAAGATCGTCTGTTGAGCGCTTATTCAACTTTGCATCTCTGAATTGATTATTGCTGACCCTTTTTGCCACCATATTATAAGCCTTCCCAGCTCCACATACATCTACATCGTATGCGTTTGACTCTCCCCGTAATCGCCTATCCAAGCTTTGAGAGTTTTGACTACATCGGTTGCCGATCACCGCTTCTTTGGGTAAGAACAGTAAGAATTTGAGATTTGCTTGACGGATTTGTGACTGCCCACCACACCACCACCACCACTTCCTAGTAGTCTGTCAATCATATTCTTGTGTGTTTCTATTATCGCTAACCATGGCAGGATCACAAGCCATTTAGACCGACCGGGAGAACATGACAAACAAAGCGCTACATGATAAGTTTCAACAAATGATGAGTGGGCAGGTGGAAGATGTTCTAAATAGATTTGAAGAGGCCATGGAGAAGATAGATGGCATTGAGAAGGCGTTCGAAGCAAAGCTCAATAACAAGTTTAATGAATTGCTCGCGCGTCTACCACCACCACCACCGGCTGCACCTAATGCACCTCTACAACAACAACAGCGACTACCTCCACATCGCGAAACAGCCCTCCGCCGAGCGAGCCGAGTCCCTCTTCACTGGCCAAGCCTTTGGTCATTGCCGTTGATACTTCGTGGCTCCTGGCCGATGTGGGGAGGATGATTATGTGAGAGAGTACGAGGATGAGGTTGATCAACTTCAGAACTACGTGCAAGTGCAACCACCAAAGCACTACAACCACCCGGTCGTCCACATGCAAATAATGGCAATGTTAGGGCTCCCCTCAGTACGAGATCATGACCATCTCCCTAAACTGAAGTTGAATATTCCACCATTTGAGGGTAGATATGTTCCTGATATGTATCTTACTTGGGAGTTAGAAACTGACAACGATTTACATGTTTACAATATCCTGAGGAGAGACGTGTTCCCGCTGCTGTTTGTGCTTTCACTAGCTTTGCATGTCTTTGGTGGTCTGAACATTGTAGATTATATCCTGTTCCAGCTACTTGGACTGCTTTGAAAACTGCTATGCGTACTCGTTGGGTTCCACCATATTATCAACGTGAATTATTTCAAAAATTGCAGCGCTTAAGACAAGGAAAAATTCGGTAGAAGAATATTATCGTGAATTACAAACTGGCTTGATTAGATGTGGTATTGTTGAGGAGAATGAAGCTATGCTTGCACGTTTTCCGGGTGGATTAAATAGAGATATTCAGACCATTCTAGACTACAAGGATTATACTAATATCACTCGATTATTCCATCTTGCTTGTAAAGCTGAACGTGAAGTGCAGGATCGACAGGCGTTGGCGCGGACTAACTTTTCTGCAGGTCGACCTTCATCATGGACACCACGTGTGATAGAGGCAAAGGTGTCCCGTCTTTCGATGAGATGTTGGTTTTCGCTTTGGAGGAAGTCGACTTTGACGATCCGACTACAAACGTGCGAGACGTCGCGCCTTAGCAATCGCTAAACCAACTTCCGAGGGTTATTGACCACGCCGGAGCACGATCAACCTGACCACGAGGGCCTGTTTCCTGCGAGCAAACGAAGAACAAGCAAGAAACTAAGATCGCAATCTGGATATTGCGAATATAAGAGGAAAGCTTTATTAATGAAGGTGGGGTTACGAGACGCCTTGGTCCGGTCGTTGAACACAAACGGCACGCGGTTGCAGCTATGGCGAAATTTTGATCTAAACAAAACCCAAAGTCTAAACGACGCCTCTAAGGGCTGTATATATGGAGAAAGAGGAGGGAATTTCGTGGCCCTTGAGGGAGGGTCCAAACCAACCCTAACTCTTGTTTCCCCACACATACGGACTCTAAAAACAGCCTACACTTAAGTATTTCGAAATTACATGGGCCTGGCCCAATATTAAGGTGACGCAGCACCTAGAATAGCCTATGGACGAATATTATGAAGTGGCATCTTGTATATTTCGTCCAAGGCCTCATGCTCTCATTAGGGTGGCTTCAAAGTCCTGGAATCATCACTTGTAACTCCATTCTTGTTCCCCTTGCATGCCAACATCTCCATGCTTGAACTTGCTCCAAGGTTCATCTTTCTTGTCCATGGTAGGCCCTTCATTTGTAAGCAAAACAAATGTATCCAATTTAGGCAGCATCATATTCTCATGAACATTGGAATCGTTACCAAGAAACGAAAGTACCGATAATTCAATTGGCGTCATGAGAGCTCTAGTAATTGGTCTAGTATGTATAGCAGCACGGCTGTGGGTGTAACAATGGTATTGATGTCCTCATCATCCTCCCCTTCTTGAAATGAAGTCGTCCTCGACGGAAACTCATCTTCCTCACCCAAATAAGGCTTCAAATCTGCAATGTTAAAAGTGGGACTAACCCCAAAATCTGCAGGCAGCTCAAGTTTATATGCATTATCATTTATTTTCTCTAACACCTTAAATGGACCATCAAGACGTGGCATTAGCTTTGATTTGCGCAAATTAGGAAACCTATCCTTACGCAAATGTAACCAAACAAGATCTTCAGGTGCAAAGACAACATGTTTTCTACCCTTATCTCCAAAGAAGTTTATATTTAGCATTCATACGCTCAATGTTTTCCTTAGTTAACTCATGCATTTTTAAAATCAATTCAGCACGTTCTTTAGCATCAAAATTAACCTTCTCCGAAGATGGAAGAGGCAACAAATCAATAGGTGCACGAGGTAGGAAGCCGTACACAATTTCAAAAGGGCACATCTTAGTAGTAGAATGCAATGAACGATTATAAGCAAATTCAATATGAGGCAAGCATTCTTCCCACATTTTCTTATTATTCTTCAAAACAGCCCTAAGCATAGTAGACAATGTTCTATTGACTACTTCAGTTTGTCCATCGGTTTGGGGGTGACAAGTAGTACTAAAAAGCAGTTTAGTCCCCAACTTAGCCCATAAACATCTCCAAAAGTGGCTAAGAAATTTAGTATCACGATCTGAAACAATAGTATTTGGCACACCATGCTAGCGAATAATTTCACGAAAGAACAAATCAGCAACATTAACAGCATCATCGCTTTTATGACATGGTATAAAGTGTGCCATTTTCGAGAATCTATCCACGACAACAAATATGCTATCCATCCCCTTCTTTGTTCGAGGTAAACCTAAAACAAAGTCCATAGATATATCCTCCCAAGGAACACTAGGTACAGGCAAAGGCATATATAAACCATGAGGATTGAGTCGTGACTTAGCTTTTTGACATGTAGTGCAGCGAGCAACAAAACGCTCAACATCCCGCCTCATCTTTGGCCAAAAGAAATGTGTAGCAAGTATATCCTCCGTCTTCTTCACGCCAAAGTGTCCCATTAATCCTCCTCCATGCGCCTCCTGCAACAACAAAAGACGAACAGAGCTAGCAGGAATGCATAGCTTGTTAGCACGAACACAAAACCATCCTTAATAACGAACTTGTTCCATGTTCTTCCTTCTTTACAATTCTGCATTACATCTTTAAAATCAGCATCATGCACATATTGATCTTTGATGGTCTCCAAACCAAATATTTTGAAGTCAAGTTGTGAAAGCATAGTATAGCTGACGAGACAAAGCATCAAGAATAACATTTTCTTTACCCTTCTTGTGTTTAATGACATAAGGGAAAGTCTCAATGAATTCAACCCATTTAGCATGTCTACGATTCAGTTTAGCTTGACTTTTAATATGTTTCAAAGATTCATGATCAGAATGTATAACAAATTCTTTGGGCCATAAATAATGTTGCCATGTCTCTAAAGTCCGAACAAGAGCATATAATTCTTTGTCATAAGTAGAATAGTTCATACTAGGCCCACTCAATTTTTCAGAAAAGTATGCAACAGGTTTGCCATCTTGTAATAACACACCTCCTAATCCAATTCCAGTAGCATCACATTCAAGCTCAAAAGTCTTATTAAAGTCAGGAAGTTGGAGTAAAGGAGCATGTGTCAACTTATCTTTCAATACCGTGAAGGCTTCTTCACATGCGGTACCCCAAACAAAAGGCACATCCTTCTTTGTAAGTTCATTGAGAGGTGCGGCAATGGTGCTAAAGTCTCTCACAAAGCGCCTATAGAAACCAGCGAGTCCAAGAAAACTCCTCACTTGTGTGACCGTTTTGGGCTGCGGCCAACTCTCAATAGCTTCAATCTTGGCTTTATCAACTTCAATTCCCTGTGGTGTAACAACATAGCCAAGAAAAGATACTCCTAGGTGCAAAAGGTGCACTTCCCAAGGTTACCAAACAAACGTGCATCACGTAGAGCATTAAAAACATCACGTAAATGTTACAAATGTTCTTCCAAAGATTTGCTATAAATCAGTATATCATCAAAATAGACTACCACAAATCGTCCAATGAAAGCACGTAAAACTTCGTTTATTAGTCTCATGAAAGTACTAGGTGCATTAGTTAACCCAAAAGGCATGACTAACCACTCATATAAACCAAACTTAGTTTTAAATGCTGTTTTCCATTCATCTCCCAATTTCATACGAATTTGATGGTATCCACTACATAAATCAACTTTGGAGAATATTGTAGAGCCACTCAATTCATCAAGCATATCATCTAGCCTAGGAATAGGATGACGATAACGAATAGTAATATTATTAATGCCTCTACAATCAACACACATACGCGACATACCATCCTTTTTAGGCACTAGTATAATAGGAACATCACAAGGACTAAGAGATTCGCGTATATAACCTTTGTCGAGCAGCTCCTGTACTTGACGCATAATCTCCTTCGTCTCCTTTGGATTGGTACGGTATGGTGCACGGTTGGGAAGCGATGCACCGGGAATTAAGTCAATTTGATGCTCAATCCCTCGAATAGGTGGTAATCCCGGTGGTACGTCTTGTGGGAAGACGTCGTGAACTCTGCAAAATGTTAGTGACGGCGGGGGCAAAGAGGAAGGCACGTCCTCGAATGAAAATAATGCCTCTTTGCACACAAAAGCATAGCAACCAGATTTGCTAGAATCTAGCTCCTCAATATCAGATTTGGTGGCAAGTAAACATGCACTTTTCAGTTTAATTTCAGAAGCAACATTAGATGGTTTATTATTAGGCTTCATTTGTTGCTCAAATTCTTTTGCCACAATCTGATTTTCACTCTTATTTTTCTCCTGTTTTGCTTTATTAGCTCTATTAATATCATCTTTCAAAATTGAATCAGGAGTCATAGGAAGCAAAGTAATATTTTTATCCTTGTGAACAAGAGTATACTGATTGTTTCTACCATGGTGTACAGAATTTTTATGAAATTGCCATGGTCTACCAAGTAATAAGGAACATGCTTGCATAGGTACCACATCACAATCAACATAATCAGCATATGTAGAGATACTAAAATACACACGAACAGTACTTGTTACCTTAACCTTGCCGCTGTTGTTGAACCATTGGATGTAGTAAGGATGTGGATGTGGTCTTGTGGTGAGAGAAATCTTCTCCACCATATCCATGCTAGCCAAGTTGTTGCAGCTCACTCCATCTATGATGACGCGAATATAACGATCCTTCACAACTACCTTTGTATGGAACAAGTTATTCCTCTGATTTTGCTCAGCTTGTGTAACCTGCACACTCAAAACACGTTGAGCAACTAAACATTCATACACATCGGCATCTTCAAAGCAGCCATGTATTGCGTCTCATGATCGTAATCATCTCCACCATGTTCTTCATGTGTAATAATAGCCAAAGTCTCTTCATCATAGTCACTAAGCGGACTCATACCCACCATCCTCAGTAGCAATCATCACACCGAGATTGGCATTCTCTGGCAAAATGTCCTCTTCCCTTACAACGACGACAAATAATATCACTTGTGTGCCTGTTGGCGCCATGGAAGAAGAAAAGCTACATGTAGGCCCGGCCAGTGCGCTCTTGGCGAATAGTGGTGGTTGTGCACCTTTCTTGTATCACGGTTGGAGGTGGCAGCCGGCGGAGGTGCCGGTGTAGTAGAACGTGTGGAAGTAGATGATGCACGTGGTGTCCATGATGAAGGTCGACCTGCGAGAAAAGTTAGTCCGCGCCAACGCTCGTCGATCCTCAAGACTTCATGTTCAGCTTTACAAGCAAGATGGAATAATCGAGTGATATTAGTATAATCCTTGTAGTCTAGTATGGTCTGAATATCTCAATTAAATCCACCTAGAAAACGTGCAAGCAAAGCTTCATTCTCCTCAACAATACCACATCTAATCAAGCCAGTTTGTAATTCCTGATAATATTCTTCTACCGAATTTTTTCCTTGTCTTAAGCGCTGCAATTTTTGAAGTAATTCACGTTGATAATATGGTGGCACCAAACGAGTACGCATAGCAGTTTTCAAAGCAGTCCAAGTAGCTGGAACAGGATATAATCTACAATGTTCAAACCACCAAACACATGCAAAGCTAGTGAAAGCACAAACAAGCAATGGAAACACGTCTCTCCTCATGATATTGTAAACATGTAAATAGTTGTTCAGTTCCTAACTCCCAAGTAAGATATATATCAGGAACATATCTACCCTCAAATGGTGGAATATTCAACTTCAATTTAGGGAGATGGTCATGATCTCGTACTGAGGGGAGCCCTAACATTGCCATTATTTGCATGTGGACGACCGGGTGGTTGTGGTGCTGGTGGTTGTGGTGCTGGTGGTTGCACGTAGTTCTCAAGTTGATCAACCTCATCCTCGTACTCTCTCACATAATCATCCTACCCCACATCAGCAGCAGGAGCCACAGAAGTATCAACAGCAGCACCAGCAGCTTGGCCAATGAAGAGGGACACGGCTCGCTTCGGCGGAGGGTTGCTTCAGCGATGTGGAGGTAGTCCTTGTTCTTGTTGTAGAGGTGCATTAGGTGCAGCCGGTGGTGGTGGTGGTAGACGCGAGCAATTCATTAAACTAGTTATCGAGCTTTGTTTGAACGCCTTCTCAATGCCATCTATCTTCTCCATGGCCTCTTCAAATCTATTTAGAACATCTTCCACCTGCCCACTCATCATTTGTTGAAACTTATCATGTAGCGCTTTGTTTGTCATGTTCTCCCGGTCGGTCTAAATCGGCTTGTGATCCTGCCATGGTTAGCAGCAATAGAAACACACAAGAATATGATTCGACGGACTACTAGGAAGTGGTGGTGGTGTTGTGGTGGACAGTCACAAATCCGTCAAGCAAATCTCAAATTCTTACCAGTTCTTAACCAGAAGAAAGCGGTGATCGGCAACCGATGTAGTCAAAACTCTCAAAGCTTGGATAGAGCAATTACCGGGGAGAGTCAAGCATCGATGTAGATGTATGTGGAGCTGGGAAGGCTTATAATATGGTAGCAAAAAGGGTCAGCAATAATCAATTCAGAGATGCAAAGTTGAATAAACGCTCAACGACAGTCTTTGTCTTTGGTCCTAGGCTAGACCGTGCTAGAGACGCGAGCCTAGAACACTAACAAAATCACGGCAGACGGAAACAACGGAAAAGCACACTCTGGAAAAAAATTATTTCGCTCTTTTTTTTTGCGCTTTTTTTGCGGTGCTCTTTTTTTTGCGAAAAATCACTATAATGGCGAGTGTCTCAAAACTCTTCCCAGGTCAAACTGACAGGATGGGCACGAAATTTTTTCGACCAAATTTTTTTTATTTGCCGGACCCAAAAAGCTGAAACGGGTCAAAAAACTTTCTATAATGGCGATCGCCTCAATACGCTTAGAAACACCTAAAAATAGGATAGCGGAAAATTTTTTTTTCGACAAGTGCGTTTTCGGAAAATTTTAGGCCTAAACGGAGGTGGTTTCAGGACTTTTTTTTTTCCCGAAACCTACGCAGGCAAGGAAACACGAATCGGAATTTAGATGGATCTCGAAAACAAGCCTAATATGAGAAGACTCGGATTGGTGGTGGATGTATGGTGGTGGTATATGGTAGCGGTGGTGGTATATGGATACGGATTGGTGGTGGTATATGGATACGGATTGGTGGTGGTATATGGCTACGGATTGGTGGTGGTATATGGATACGGATTCAGAGCGGTGGCGGATAAGAAGGGTGGTAGATGGCAGGGCGATGATGATGGTGCGGCGGCGGCGTGACAACTTATGACCAGAACTCGAAACTCTAAAAGACTATACTCTAAGACCAGCAACTAGACACGACGATGCAACCGCAAATTCAACAAAGCAAAAAACCCAAAAAGATTATGCGAAGGCTCAAATTGGTTCGGATATGATGAACTAACCCTAATTTTTTGTGGCTTTTTCGTGGACTTTAGGTATGAAGAACAGACTCGATCTAATCTACGAAAAACTGTAAAATCTCACCGAGCAACCTAAAAATCTGATACCACTTGATAGAGGCAAAGGTGTCCCGTCTTTCGATGAGATGTTGGTTTTCGCTTTGGAGGAAGTCGACTTTGACGATCCGACTACTTAACGCAGCGAGACGTCGGCGCCTTAGCAATCGCTAAACCAACTTCCGAGGGTTATTGACCACGCCGAGCACGATCATCCTGACCTCGAGGGCCTGTTTCCTGCGAGCAAACGTAGGACAAGCAAGTAACTAAGATTTCAATCTGGATATTGCGAATATAAGAGGAAAGCTTTATTAATGATGGTGGGGTTACGAGGCGCCTTGGTCCGGGCGTTGAACACAAACGGCAATCTGTGAAGTTGCAGCTAAGCGAACTTTTGATCTAAACAAAACCCAAAGTCTAAACGACGCCCTAAGGGCTGTATATATGGAGAAAGAGGAGGGAATTTCGTGGCCCTTGAGGGAGGGGTCCAAACCAACCCTAACTCTTGTTTCCCCACACATACGGACTCTAAAACAGCCTACACTTAAGTATTTCGAAATTACATGGGCCTGGCCCAATATTAAGGTGACGCAGCACCTAGAATAGCCTATGGACGAATATTATGAAGTGGCATCTTGTATATTTCGTCCAAGGCCTCATGCTCTCATTAGGGTGGCTTCAAAGTCCTGGAATCATCACTTGTAACTCCGTTCTTGTTCCCCTTGCGCATGCCAACATCTCCATGCTTGAACTTGCTCCAAGGTTCATCTTTCTTGTCCATGGTAGGCCCTTCATTTGTAAGCAAAACAAATGTATCCAATTTAGGCAGCATCATATTCTCATGAACATTGGAATCGTTACCAAGAAACGAAAGTACCGATAATTCAATTGGCGTCTTGCGAGCTCTAGTAATTGGTCCAAGATGTATAGCAGCAGGGCTGTGGGTGTAACAATGGTATTGATGTCCTCATCAACGTGCATCATCTACTTCCACACGTTCTACTACACGGCACCTCCGTCGGCTGCCACCTCCATCCGTGATACAAGAATGCAGTCTCAAGCACGACGATCTGCCATGAGAGCACCTGCTGGGCCTACACAGATCTCTTCTTCTTACTTGGCGTCATCAGGGCATACAAGTGATATTATTTGTCGTCGTTGTAAGGGAAGAGGACATTTTGCGAGAGAATGCAAATCTCAGCGTGTGATGATTCCTACTGAGGATGGTGGGTATGAGTCCGTAATGACTATGATGAGGAGACTTTGGCTCTTATTACACATGAAGAACACGGTGGAGATGATTCTGATCATGAGACGCAATACATGGCTGCTGAAGATGCCGACAGGTATGAATGTTTAGTTGCTCAACGTGTTTTGAGTGTGCAGGTTACACAAGCTGAGCAAAATCAGAGGCTTAACTTGTTCCATAGAAAGGGAGTTGTGAAGGAACGTTCTATTCGCGTCATCATAGATGGAGGGAGCTGCAACAACTTGGCTAGCATGGATATGGTGGAGAAGCTTTCTCTCACCACAAGACCACATCCACATCCTTACTACATCCAATGGTTCAACAACAGCGGCAAGGTTAAGGTAACACGTCTTTGTTAGGTGTGTATTTTAGTATCTCTACATATGCTGATTATGTTGATTGTGATGTGGTACCTATGCAAGCATGTTCCTTATTACTTGGTAGACCATGGCAATTTGATAAAAATTCTGTACACCATGGTAGAAACAATCAAGATACTCTTGTTCACAAGGATAAAAATATTACTTTGCTTCCTATGACTCTGATTCAATTTTGAAAGATGATATTAATAGAGCTAATAAAGCAAAACAGGAGGAAAATAAGAGTGAAAATCAGATTGTGGAAAAAGAATTTGAGCAACAAATGAAGCCTAATAATAAACCATCTAATGTTGCTTCTGAAATTAAAATGAAAAGTGCATGTTTACTAGCCACCAAATCTGATATTGAGGAGCTAGATTCTAGCAAATCTGTTTGCTATGCTTTTGTGTCTTGAAGAGGCATTATTTTCATTCGAGGACGTGCCTTCCTCTTTGCCCCCTACTGTCACTAACATTTTGCAGAGTTCACCGACGTCTTCCCACAAGACGTGCCACCGGGATTACCACCTATTCGAGGGATTGAGCATCAAATTGACTTAATTTCCGGTACATCGCTACCGAAGCGTGCACCATACCGTACCAATCCAGAGGAGACGAAGGAGATTATGCGTCAAGTACAGGAGCTGCTCGAAAAAGGTTATATACGCTAATCTCTTAGTCCTTGTGCTGTTCCTATTATACTAGTGCCTAAAAAGGATGGTACGTCGCGTATGTGTGTTGATTGTAGACGCATTAATAATATTACTATTCATTATCGTCATCCTATTCCTAGGCTAGATGATATGCTTGATGAATTGAGTGGCTCTACAATATTCTCCAAAGTTGATTTGCGTAGTGGATACCATCAAATTCGTATGGAATTGGGAGATGAATGGAAAACAGCATTTAAAACTAAGTTTGTTTATATGAGTGGTTAGTCATGCCTTTTGGGTTAACTAATGCACCTAGTACTTTCATGAGACTAATGAACGAAGTTTTACGTGCTTGCATTGGACGATTTGTGGTAGTCTATTTTGATGATATACTGATTTATAGCAAATCTTTGGAAGAACATTTGGAACATTTACGTGCTGTTTTTAATGCTCTACGTGATGCACGTTTGTTTGGTAACCTTGGGAAGTGCACCTTTTGCACCGACCGAGTATCTTTTCTTGGCTATGTTGTTACACCACACGGAATTGAAGTTGATAAAGCCAAGATTGAAGCTATTGAGAGTTGGCCGCAGCCCAAAACGGTCACACAAGTGAGGAGTTTTCTTGGACTCGCTGGTTTCTATAGGCGTTTTGTGAGAGACTTTAGCACCATTGTGATGCGGAGCATCCTATGGACATCACCATGTCAAGAGTCCGTTCGGCGAGTGACACGTGTAACATCTACTTCACATACACAAAGGTGAATCATCTCCTTTACACGTGCTCACTTGACCCCTTCGAGGATGGTATACTACTTGACACTCCACTCGTGTGCATGCATAGGTATTGTCGGAACACTAAGGACGACGAGGAGGAGTGCAAGCGCCAGGAACAACTACACCATCCGCGAGAAGCATGGAAGAGAAGGAGAAAGAAGACCTGTATGAAGCGGTACTACCGCCAACACCAAGCGGTACTACTACCGCTAAAGGCCCCGAGCGGCACTACTGAACTTCCGCTCTCACCGCTCAACCCGACAAACTCCTGTGCTCGAGCGACCGGGTCGATTACCGCCCGGTCCAAGCGGCACTATCATTGGCGGTACTACCGCCGTCCCAAGCGGTACTACCGCTCTGCATTGTGCTCAACTCAGGCCTTTGGCCTTGTATCCCTCTCCCACTTACCCCTTCGTGGCTTAGACTATAAATAGACCACCTCCACTTCCTTTCTAGAGTTAGCTTAGGTTTAGCTCATGTTTGTGTGAGAGCCTTGCTCGTCCACTTAGTTACTTCTCCTCGGAGCCCAGGACCTCTTCGGAGAAGATCCCCCAAGCGGATTCAAGACCCCCTTCTTGGGTGGACCCCATCAAGACCTCCTCACGGAGAAGAACGGCTACCGTTTGTATCGTCCTTTGTTGACCTTGAATCATGTATCTCCCTTTGTGTTCATCGATCTAGCACTTGTGTGATTGATCTCTTGTTGGTTTAGTGATTTCTCTCTCGTTTCCTCCGTGTTTCCCTCTTGTTCTTCCGCGTGTTCTTCGTGATTCCCCGTGGGATCCGCTCCAACGTGAAAGATCGTCCACGTGAGGTTCCGCCCTACATCATCTATGGTATCATGAGCCACGTTGATCACGTTATTGGAGCCCCTACCCCTCTTTTCTAGCTTGATTTTGTTGATTTCGTCCTAAATCCGAAAATCCCCACCAAAAATAGCCCCAAATTTTTTGTGATTTGTTAGTTTTGATGATGTTTTGTTGATTTTGATCCATGGATTTGCTTGGTTTCGAGTGGATCTAGCATCTCCCCAAGTTTCCCCACTTTCCATCCACGAAATCTCTCCAATTTTGATCCAGAAATCATCCATTTCCGCCCCAAAATCGCGCCCCTATCCAGATTTTGCGAAAAAACCCGACACGAGCGGTACCACCGCCCATTCCAAGCGGTACTACCGCTTACGAGCGGTACTACCGCCCTCCCAAGCGGTACTACCGCCCAACCCAGTTTCAGCGTTCCGAGTTTCACCATTTTCATGATAACTTTTCACTCCGAACTCCGATTTGAGTGTTCTTTGGCTCGTTTGAAGCTATCGGCGTGCCGAGGTCCTCACCTTGGTTTCACCACCTTTTGACACCATAAAATTTTGTGAACTTTGGCATCTTTGCCTAGGGCTTCCGCCACATCCTCCGCATAACCACCACCGACTTCATAACCTAACCAATTTTGTTACCCATAACATTAGTGGTTGCTTGAGTAGTGATTCGAGTCTCCTCGGTGTTTGGCTACTTAGGGACGATTGCTTCTTCATCAACCACCACCTCCACTTCCACATAACCTTGCCCACCATACACTTCAACCACCCCCAACTTAACCCAATAGTTGTTTGAGCTTGTTTGAGTTGTGGCTTGTGTCTCCTAAGGTGTTTGACTACTTAGGGACGGCAACTTCAACTCCGACACGTGTATAGCCCATCATTCCACTTCCGCATTGCCAAGTGCAAACCACCACCGCATTCCCGCTACCACCATTTTGACATTTGACGTTTGAGATTTTGAGTTCGCGGTTTTACATTTCCTAAGGTGTTTGGCTACTTAGGGACGAGTCTCCATCATCTTGGTATCTACATCAAGAACACCGCTACTCATCATCGGACGGTAACCTCCATATCATCTTGGTATCGTGGTATCCCTCCATTGTATATTCCCCTTGCCATTGCATTGTTAACCCCTAGCCTTACTTTTGCGTTACTTGCCTATCGAGACTAGCCATTTGAGTATTGCCGGCAACGTTACTTGTGCACATTAGTGATCATACTTCCCATAGCATACATACCATATCATATTGGTATCATATCTTGTGCCACAAGTTTGTTCCCGCATATACACTATTGCTATCTTGGTTTGTGCATTGTGCAAAAGTGGCCATAGAAAGAAAAAAGAAATAAAGCTTTTAAGCAAAAAGAGAAAGAGCAAAGAAGCTTGTAAGCAAGTGCCATAGCATCATACCACATTGCATATAAGATTACCATATCCGATCATCTTGGATCATCTTGAGAGAAACACCGGAACCATACATACATAGCATACTTGGGATAGAAGTTTATCCATTTTGCATCTTATAGGTTATGCACAAGTGTCGATCCGCCTATTGAGCAATCGTGCTAGCGTCTCTCTTGAGTTGTGCAACACGGCGTTTTCCGTGGATTCCACATTTTGTGCTCATTCCTTGGTTGCACGACCCCATTTATCTATCCGTGTGTGTGTTTCCGTGTGCCATTCTTTGCTATTGGTCCATTTGTTTCACTTGCGAATTTGTGAATCTCTTTCAACATTATTGACTCTTGCTAACATTTTGCATTAAATTTTTGTGCCACTATCCTCACCGAGCTCCTCCATAAGCTTTACTTGTGTAGGTGTGAGAACCGACAAGGATTGGTACCAATAGTGCTATTTCATTGTCCGCATTTGAGTGAACTTGATTCATTTTCAACATCGGTCAAGGTACATTGGTATAAGTTCTTCTCTTTCTCCCACTCATATTTGCTCGAGTCTTGTGATGGATAGGCAAGGCATTTCATCTCCGGTCTTCGACAACAACGGCCAGGCGTGAACAACTACATCACCAAAGCGTCTCTCTTCGATCTACAACGACAAGTGCAAGGCACACAATCAAGATTGCGAGAGCGCATCGAGAACATCTCCAGCGACATTCATCACTCCGAAGCAAGGAGAAGGGACTACTTCAACAAGAAGCTTGTCGCACATAAAGAGGAGCAAGATGCAAGGATGGAGGAGATTCGGGCCTTGATCAAGTCTTCTTCCCCTTTGTCATCTTCAAGACGGCGACGTTCAAGCCACAAGTCTTCGGAGCGCCCAAGCGATGCAAGCGCAAGTCGTCCACATCTCCATGGCGAGAACCATCACGTTCGTGATGCACATCGTCATGAAGGGCAAGTCACCTCCAAGCATCATGTGCACGCATTTACCCATTTAACGACATCTACTACGAGCTCAAGCACGACAACGACATCATCATCATGAAGATGCTCCACAAGCGCAAATGCACAAGTCCGAACAAGCCCTACTTCACGCCAAGTCCAAGCTTCAAGAGCACAAAAGAAGACCGCGAGACGTCCACCACAAAGACGGCGCTACGGCTACATCAACCACTTCGGCATCTTCGCCAAGTGTTCTCAAGGCATCTTCGCCTTTGGACGTACGGCATCTTCGCCTACTTCTCACGTGTACGCCTACATCGACTTCATCAAGTCCAAGGCGACTACCCTCTGACGAGGGTGACACTTCCATCTTCGAAAGCCCCCCAAGGAAGATGGCCGAGCATGGGAAACTCCCTTCGGTCATGGAGACGAGCTACGAGGTGCCACATCATATGTGCCTCCCACACCAAGAAGGTGACAAGAAGGTCGAGCAAGGGCCATCCCCTTCGACCACGGGCGATAGGAGTTGAGCATGGAGACATTTGCACCTACATCTCTCCGACACCCACATATGTCGAGATGCCCCAAGTGCCATGTGAGGAGAGCCAACACCACATGAGTGACATGAGTGACTCCACTATATGTGACATTGAGAGCATTTCCTTTGAGAGGATGAGTGTGACCACCACTAGCCCCACACATGAGAGCATGCCACACATCCTATGTGAGGTTGAGCGCCATTTGAGTGACTCCACCAACCATATGAGTGAGAGCATCCTTGAGGGAGTTAGTGAGCCACAACACTTAGCGAGTGAGATAGTTGAGACGGCATGTGAGGCCACTTCGATTTCTAACGACTTAACCTCTACACCTAGTGTGTTTTCTTCTTTGGTGCTAGGTCTCCTACATGACGACATACCTATCCTCGACGAGTCCATCCCTCCAAAGGAGACGACGATGGCCATGGTGGACAATGATGCACCACCCACATGGTTCCATCAAATGGAAGATGACAACGACTTGGTCTTCAACACCTCACCTACAACACATGAGCGACCTTCCAAAGGTAACATAGGTGATGGTACTTCTCTTGTCCCACTGGTGGACCATCCTGACATTGATTGCTCCCATGATGTTGACCCACCTATTACCATGCTTCATGCTAGTGAAACTTCTTCATGCCTTGACTTACCTATTTATGATGAATATGATGATGAGCATGTTGAGTTGCCTAGTTGTGATGCTATGCTCCATAGGATATCATGTGAAAATTCTATTGGTCACGTCATGTTTGACAATCCATTGAACTTGTCAGATGCTATGAGTGAGATCTCCCATATTGCATCATTTCAATCTCAACATAGTAACTATGCATGCCCCATTAAAATAAATCCTATTTGCACTTATGGCATAGATGATAGAGGCAAAGGTGTCCTGTCTTTCGATGAGATGTTGGTTTTCGCTTTGGAGGAAGTCGACTTTGACGATCCGACTACGAACGTGCGAGGACGTCGCGCCTTAGCAATCGCTAAACCAACTCCGAGAGGTTATTGACCACGCCGAGCACGATCAACCTGACCACGAGGGTCTGCTTCTCGCGAGCAAACGAAGAACAAGCAAGAAACTGAGATTGCAATCTGGATATTGCGAATATAAGATGAAAGCTTTATTGATCAAGGTGGGGTTACGTGGCGCCTTTGTGCAGTCGTTGAACACAAAGCGAAATGCACGCGAAGTTGCAGCTATGGCGAACTTTAATCTAAACAAAACCCAAAGTCTAAACGACGCCCTAAGGGCTGTATATATGGAGAAAGAGGAGGGAATTTCGTGGCCCTTGAGGGAAGGGTCCAAACCAACCCTAACTTTTGTTTCCCCACACATACGGACTCTAAAACAGCCTACACTTAAGTATTTCGAAATTACATGGGCCTGGCCCAATAATAAGGTGACGCAGCACCTAGAATAGCCTATGGACGAATATTATGAAGTGGCATCTTGTATATTTCGTCCAAGGCTTCATGCACCCATTATGGTGGCTTCAAAGTCCTGAAATCATCACTTGTAACTCCGTTCTTGTTCCCCTTAGCATGGCATTATCTCCATGCTTGTTCTTGCTCCAATGTCCATCCTTCTCCAAGCTAGGGCCTTCATTTGTAAGCAAAACAAATGTATCCAATTTAGGCAGCATCATATTCTCATGAACATTAGAATCATTACCAAGAAAGCGAAAGTACGATAATTTAATTGGCGTCTTGTGAGCTCTAGTAATTGGTCCAAAGATATGTAGTAGTAGGGGCTGTGGGTGTAACAATGGTATTGATATCCTCATCATCCTCCCCTTCTTGAAATGAAGTCGTCCTCGACGGAAGCTCATCCTCCTCACCCAAATAAGGCTTCAAATCTGCAATGTTAAAAGTGGGACTAACCCCAAAATCTGCGGGTAGCTCAAGTTTATATGCATTATCATTTATTTTCTCTAACACCTTAAATGGACCATCAGCACGTGGCATTAGCTTTGATTTGCGCAAACTAGGAAACCTATCCTTACGCAAATGTAACCAAACAAGATCTCCAGTGCAAAGACAACATGTTTTCTACCCTTATCTCCAAAGACGTTTATATTTAGCATTCATACGCTCAATGTTTTCCTTAGTTATCTCATGCATTTTTAAAATCAATTCAGCACGTTCTTTAGCATCAAAATTAACCTTCTCCGAAGATGGAAGAGGCAACAAATCAATAGGTGCACGAGGTAGGAAGCCATACACAATTTCAAAAGGGCACATCTTAGTAGTAGAATGCAATGAACGATTATAAGCAAATTCAATATGAGGCAAGCATTCTTCCCACATTTTCTTATTATTCTTCAAAACAGCCCTAAGCATAGTAGACAATGTTCTATTGACTACTTCAGTTTGTCCATCGGTTTGGGCTGACAAGTAGTACTAAAAAGCAGTTTAGTCCCCAACTTAGCCCATAAACATCTCCATAAGTGGCTAAGAAATTTAGTATCACGATCTGAAACAATAGTATTTGGCACACCATGCAAGCGAATAATTTCACGAAAGAACAAAGCAGCAACATTAACAAAGATCATCGCTTTTATGACATGGTATAAAGTGTGCCATTTTCGAGAATCTATCCACGACAACAAATATGCTATCCCTCCCTTCTTTGTTCGAGGTAAACCTAAAACAAAGTCCATAGATATATCCTCCCAAGGAACACTAGGCAATCGGCAAAGGCATATATAAACCATGAGGATTGAGTCGTGACTTAGCTTTTTGACATGTAGTGCAGCGAGCAACAAAACGCTCAACATCCCGTCTCATCTTTGCCAAAAGAAATGTGTAGCAAGTATATCCTCCGTCTTCTTCACGCCAAAGTGTCCCATTAATCCTCCTCCATGCGCCTCCTGCAACAACAAAAGACGAACAGAGCTAGCAGGAATGCATAGCTTGTTAGCACGGAACACAAAACCATCATTAATAACGAACTTGTTCCATGTTCTTCCTTCTTTACAATTCTGCATTACATCTTTAAAATCAGCATCATGCACATATTGATCTTTGATGGTCTCCAAACCAAATATTTTGAAGTCAAGTTGTGAAAGCATAGTATATCGACGAGACAAAGCATCAGCAATAACATTTTCTTTACCCTTCTTGTGTTTAATGACATAAGGGAAAGTCTCAATGAATTCAACCCATTTAGCATGTCTACGATTCAATTTAGCTTGACTTTTAATATGTTTCAAAGATTCATGATCAGAATGTATAACAAATTCTTTGGGCCATAAATAATGTTGCCATGTCTCTAAAGTCCGAACAAGAGCATATAATTCTTTGTCATAAGTAGAATAGTTCAGACTAGGCCCACTCAATTTTTCGTAAAAGTATGCAACAGGTTTGCCATCTTGTAATAACACACCTCCTAATCCAATTCCACTAGCATCACATTCAAGCTCAAAAGTCTTATTAAAGTCAGGAAGTTGGAGTAAAGGAGCATGTGTCAACTTATCTTTCAATACCGTGAAGGCTTCTTCCCATGCGGTACCCCAAACAAAAGGCACATCCTTCTTTGTAAGCTCATTGAGAGGTGCAGCAATGGTGCTAAAGTCTCTCACAAAACGCCTATAGAAACCAGCGAGTCCAAGAAAACTCCTCACTTGTGTGACCGTTTTGGGCTGCGGCCAACTCTCAATAGCTTCAATCTTGGCCGTATCAACTTCAATTCCATGTGGAGTAAAAACATAGCCAAGAAAAGATACTCGGTCGGTGCAAAAGGTGCACTTCCCAAGGTTACCAAACAAGCGTGCATCACGTAGAGCATTAAAAACAACACGTAAATGTTCCAAATGTTCTTCCAAAGATTTGCTATAAATCAGTATATCATCAAAGTAAACTACCACAAATCGTCCAATGAAAGCACGTAAAACTTCGTTCATTAATCTCATGAAAGTACTAGGTGCATTAGTTAACCCAAAAGGCATGACTAACCACTCATATAATCCAAACTTAGTTTTAAATGCTGTTTTCCATTCATCTCCCAATTTCATACGAATTTGATGGTATCCACTACATAAATCAACTTTGGAGAATATTGTAGAGCCACTCAATTCATCAAGCATATCATCTAGCCTAGGAATAGGATGACGATAACGAATAGTAATACTATTAATGCCTCTACAATCAACACACATACGCGACGTACCATCCTTTTTAGGCACTAGTATAATAGGAACAGCACAAGGACTAAGAGATTCGCGTATATAACCTTTGTCGAGCAGCTCACATGCTTGACGCATAATCTCCTTCGTCTCCTCTGGATTGGTACGGTATGGTGCACGGTTGGGTAGCGATGCACCGGACTTAAGTCCATTTGATGCTCAATCCCTCGAATAGGTGGTAATACCGGTGGCACGTCTTGTGGGAAGACGTCATCGAACTCCTGCAAAATGTGAGGGATAGCAGGGGTAAAGAGGAAGGCACGTCCTCGAATGAAAATAATGCCTCTTTGCACACAAAACCATAGCAAACAGATTTGCTAGAATCTAGCTCATCAATATCAGATTTGGTGGCGAATAAACATGCACTTTTCAGTTTAATTTCAGAAGCAACATTAGATGGTTTATTATTAGGCTTCATCTGTTGCTCAAATTCTTTTGCCACAATCTGATTTTCACTCTTATGTTTCTCCTGTTTTGCTTTATTAGCTCTATTAATATCATCTTTCAAAATGGAATCAGGAGTCATAGGAAGCAAAGTAATAGTTTTATCCTTGTGAACAAGAGTATCTTGATTGTTTCTACCATGGTGTACAGAATTTTTATCAAATTGCCATGGTCTACCAAGTAATAAGGAACATGCTTGCATAGGTACCACATCACAATCAACATAATCAGCATATGTAGAGATACTAAAATGCACACGAGCGATGCGTGTTACCTTAACCTTGCCGCTGTTGTTGAACCATTGGATGTAGTAAGGATGTGGATGTGGTCTTGTGGTGAGAGAAAGCTTCTCCACCATATCCATGCTAGCCAAGTTGTTGCAGCTCCCTCCATCTATGATGACGCGAATAGAACGTTCCTTCACAACTCCCTTTGTATGGAACAAGTTATGCCTCTGATTTTGCTCAGCTTGTGTAACCTGCACACTCAAAACACGTTGAGCAACTAAACATTCATACCTGTCAAAGATCTTGACAGCCATGTATTGCGTCTCATGATCAGAATCATCTCCACCATGTTCTTCATGTGTAATAAGAGCCAAAGTCTCTTCATCATAGTCACTAAGCGGACTCATACCCACCATCCTCGGTAGCAATCATCACACGCTGAGATTGGCATTCTCCGCAAAATGTCCTCTTCCCTTACAACGACGACAAATAATATCACTTGTGTGCCCTGTTGACTCCATGGACGAAGAAGAGCTCTGTGTAGGCCCGGCAGGTGCGCTCTTGGCAGATAGTGGTGGTTGTGCCTGCTTTCTTGTATCACGGTTGGAGGTGGCAGCGGCGCAGTGCCGGTGTAGTAGAACGTGTGGAAGTAGATGATGCATGTGGTGTCCATGATGAAGGTCGACCTGCAGAAAAGTTAGTCCGCCAAGGCACATCGATCCTGCACTTCACGTTCAGCTTTACAAGCAAGATGGAATAATCGAGTGATATTATTTTTATCCTTGTAGTCTAGAATGGTCTGTATATCTCTATTTAATCCACCCATAAATCGTGCAATCATAGATTCATTCTCCTCAACTTTACCACATCTTATCAAGCCAGTTTGTAATTCCTGATAATATTCTTCTACCGAATTTTTCCTTGTCTTAAACGCTGCAATTTTTGAAGTAATTCACGTTGATAATATGGTGGAACCCAACGATACGCATAGCAGTTTTCAAAGCAGCCCAAGTAGTTGGAACAGGATATAATCTACAATGTTCAGACCACCAAACACATGCAAAGCTAGTGAAAGCACAAACAGCAATGGGAACACGTCTCTCCTCGGGATATTGTAAACATGTAAATCGTTGTTCAGTTTCTAACTCCCAAGTAAGATATATATCGTGAACATATCTACCCTCAAATGGTGGAATATTCAACTTCAATTTAGGGAGATGGTCATGATCTCGTACTGAGGGGAGCCCTAACATTGCCATTATTTGCATGTGGACGACCGGGTGGTTGTGGTGCGGTGGTTGTGGTCTTTGGTGGTTGCATGTAGTTCTGAAGTTGATCAACCTCATCCTCGTACTCTCTCACATAATCATCCTCCCCCACATCAGCAGCAGGAGCCACAGAAGTATCAACAGCAGCACCAGCAGCTTGGCCAGGCTGAAGAGGAACACAGCTCGCTCGACGGAGGGCTGCTTCGCGATGTGGAGGTAGTCGTTGTTGTTGTTGTAGAGGTGCATTAGGTGCAGCAGGTGGTGGTGGTGGTAGACGCGCGAGCAATTCATTAAACTTGTTATCGAGCTTTGTTTGACGCCTTCTCAATGCCATCTATCTTCTCCATGGCCTCTTCAAATCTATTTAGAACATCTTCCACCTGCCCACTCATCATTTGTTGAAACTTATCATGTAGCGCTTTTGTTTGTCATGTTCTCCCGGTCGGTCTAAATCGGCTTGTGATCCTGCCATGGTTAGCAGCAATAGAAACACACAAGAATATGATTCGACAGACTACTAGGAAGTGGTGGTGGTGGTGTGGTGGACGATCCACAAATCCGTCAAGCAAATCTCAAATTCTTACCAGTTCTTACCCAAAGAAGAAGCGGTGATCGGCAACCGATGTAGTCAAAACTCTCAAAGCTTGGATAGAGCGATTACGTGGAGAGTCAAGCATACGATGTAGATGTATGTGGAGCTGGGAAGGCTTATAATATGGTAGCAAAAAGGGTCAGCAATAATCAAGTCGAGATGCCAAGTTGAATAAACGCTCAGCAGCCAGTCTTTGTCTTTGGTCCTAGGCTAGACCGTGCTAGAGACGCGAGCCTAGAACACGAACAAAATCACGGCGCTGCACGTAAACAAGGGAAAAGCACACTCTGAAAAAAAAAATTTCGCTCTTTTTTTTTTTTGCGCTGCTTTTTTTTTTTTTGCGAAAAATCACTATAATGGCGAGTGTCTCAAAACTCTTCCCAGGTCAAACTGACAGGATGGGCACGAAATTTTTTCGACCAAAATTTTTTTTTTTTTGCCGGACCCAAAAGCTGAAACGGGTCAAAAAACTTTCTATGATGGCGATTGTCTCAATACGCTTAGAAACACCTAAAAATAGGATAGCCGTAAAATTTTTTCGACAAGTGCGTTTTCGGAAAATTTTGGGCCTAAACGGAGGGTTGTTTCCGGAACCTACTCCGGCTAGGAAACACGAATCGGAAACTAGATGGATCTCGAAAACAAAGCTAATATGAGAAGAACTCGGATTGGTGGTGGATATATGGTGGTGGTATATGGCAGTGGTGGTGGTATATGTTAGCGGTGGTGGTATATGGATATGGATTCAGAGCGGTGGCGGATAAGCAATGGTGGAAGATGGCAAGGCGATGATGATGGTCTTGCGGCGTGACAACTTATGACCGTAACTCGAAACTCTAAAAGACTAGACTCTAAGACCAAAGAACTCGACACGACGATGTACCCATAAATTCAACAAAGCAAAACCCTAAAAAGATTATGCAAAGGCTCAGATTGGTTCGGATATGATGAACTAACCCTAATTTTTTTTCTGTGGCTTTTTCGTGGACAATAGGTATGAAGAACAGACTCGATCTAAACTACGAAAAAACTGTAAAATCTCACCGAGCAACCTGAAAATCTGATACCACTTGATAGAGGCAAAGGTGTCCTGTCTTTCGATGAGATGTTGGTTTTCGCTTTGGAGGAAGTCGACTTTGACGATCCGACTACGAGCGTCGAGGACGTCGGCGCCTTAGCAATCGCTAAACCAACTCCGAGAGGTTATTGACCACGCCGAGCACGATCAACTCGACCACGAGGGTCTGTTCCTGCGAGCAAACGAAGAACAAGCAAGAAAGCTGAGATTGCAATCTGGATATTGCGAATATAAGATGAAAGCTTTATTGATCAAGGTGGGGTTCTGTGGCGCCTTTGTCCGGTCGTTGAACACAAGCGAAATGCACGCGAAGTTGCAGCTATGGCGAACTTTTAATCTAAACAAAACCCAAAGTCTAAACGACGCCCTAAGGGCTGTATATATGGAGAAAGAGGAGGGAATTTCGTGGCCCTTGAGGAAGGGTCCAAACCAACCCTAACTCTTGTTTCCCCACACATACGGACTCTAAAACAGCCTACACTTAAGTATTTCGAAATCACATGGGCCTGGCCCAATAATAAGGTGACGCAGCACCTAGAATAGCCTATGGACGAATATTATGAAGTGGCATCTTGTATATTTCGTCCAAGGCTTCATGCACCCATTATGGTGGCTTCAAAGTCCTGAAATCATCACTTGTAACTCCGTTCTTGTTCCCCTTGCGCATGGCATTATCTCCATGCTTGTTCTTGCTCAAATGTCCATCCTTCTCCAAGCTAGGGCCTTCATTTGTAAGCAAAACAAATGTATCCAATTTAGGCAGCATCATATTCTCATGAACATTAGAATCATTACCAAGAAACGAAAGTACCTGATAATTTAATTGGCGTGCGCGAGCTCTAGTAATTGGTCCAGTATATGTAGCAGTAGGGGCTGTGGGTGTAACAATGGTATTGATGTCCTCATCAATAGATGACGAGATGATGGTCATTGGCTTTTGCTTCTCTTGTGATGATGGTCATCTACTATTCCATGCCATGATCACATTGTTCAAAATATGCATTGTTTTGGATGTTGTCAATATTCTCCACGTGATGTTTCCATTAATGCTCATGAGGAGACCCCCATAGTTTCCTCATACATCTTAGGAGATCTTGATGCATTTCATACCTTGCATGATTCCCATAATTGCATGCACCATATGCATTCCATGAATAACAATGCTCTAGATATTTCTCATGATGCATTACACAATTTAAGTCTCCATTATGACATGCATAACAACAAACCTCTCATGATGGATGACATGTTTCTATATTGTGCATCTCATTTATTTGAGCATTTGCTATTTAGTGCTAACCAACACAAGCACGTATGCATCATGATGGATGATGCGTACATCTACCACGCACACACAATTTTCCCTTTGTCTTCGTTTTGTGTAGGTACTCACGTATACTCGTCAACCTCTCAATCCCAAGAGTTGACGAAACGAGCTCTTGAGAGCAACGATGACTTGGGATACCGTGGACTATCATTCCCACCATTCCTTTTGCGCAAGGACTACAGCATCTCTTTTACTTGTCTCTCACACGGCTATGGGCTATTTACCACTTGTCACCTTATGCCCATTTCCCCATGTTCACTTTGCATGTTATTTTTACTTCTATGCCTTTGCCATGCAATTGTGACCCTTGCTTGCATTTACCCATGATTCACAATTATGCTACTTCTATGTGTATTTGCATGCTTGGTGGAGATCCTTGTTGCTATTGCCATGTTTATCATGTGCCTCATGCTATTCATGCTATTTTGCTCATATCTTGCCTTCATGCTTGTGATATGTCATGTGAAGTATTCATGCACACTATTTGCACCCATGACATGATTCCCATGATTCCTTCTAGTACGTTGCATCTTCGCACTACTAGCTTGCTTGACTTGATCTCTATGATTGCTTGCTTTGTCGCATCACCCATGTTCCATTACTCGCTTTCTTGGGTTGATGACATATATGTTCATGCCTCTCACTTTATTTGTCTTGATCATTGTCTCTTGTCTCCATTAGTTGCATCTCTCATATCACCTTGTGTTGAGTGCCAACTTGCCATGCTTATTGATCGTGGAGACTTGGACATATTACTTGTGATGCATGCTTGCTTACTTGAGCCTATTGTCTTTGGTTGTAGTTGCATCATATGCTTTCATACCATACCACACCTTGTTCTTTCTTATGATAAGAATGATGAAAACACTTGTTGCGTATCTCGCCCCTCGAATGATAGGTCTTGCATTTGCACTAACCTCATTTGTTTTTCGAGTGTTTGTCATGTTCCTTCATTTTGAAGGATTCACAAGGCGGTACCATAAAAAGACATTTTGGTTATGTGAAGGTGTACATGATGTGCAACACCAACATTTGTGAGAATCTCCTAAAGGTGACCTCCTTCCCTTTGAGCCATCCTCAAAATTGGATGGGTCATTCTTTCATTGTTGTTTCCTTCTTCTTGTTTACATGATACATATATTGGATGGAGGACCGACATTGGAGATGGACCCTATGGACCTTCAAGTTGAGAAGTGCTCGGACTTAGTGGATTCACCAACAAAACACCATTTCTACCACGACATTGAGCCATGGTACAACAACTCCCATAACAAGTTTGCACTTTATACATGGATTGACTTGCATTATGATTGCCTTGGTGCATCTTGTATTTCTATGTCATCCATGATATACGAGCTTGTGCATTTTCTTAGCAAATTTGTTGTGATATTTCTTGATGGCATATTCATACATCGTGATCATATTGCCTACCATCAATTGCATGATAACATAATCATATTGAGCATCCATTGCCATATTCATGCTATTGATCATGAACCATCTCACTATGACATCATTTTGCACCGTGGTTGCCTTGATCATATTCATAACACATTTGTGTGCACAATGAGTGCTTTTGCTCCCATGAATGCTTTGCACATCATTCTATATCATCTTGATAAGCTTCATGTGCTTTGTCACGAACAATCTTGTTGCACGGACTCATTCTTACATGATGGACACTTTGTGTGCGCTAACCATTGTATTTCGAAGTGTACTTTGTGTTTGCTCATTTTGCATGTACCACATACCGGAGACACCTTGGAGTACTTGGATTGCGCAATGTCTTCAACTTCGTCCAACTACAAGTTTGTCCACGACAACCGTTTCCATGGTGATGAGGATCACGATCCGAGGTCGGATCTTTCCCAAGGGAGGGGAGATGATGCGGAGCATCCCACGTTCATCCCTAGTTACACTCCGACTACTCTCCAAACCCCAAGTGGACATATGACGAGACATCGAACAAACGCCATTGGACACAAGGTGAACTCACTCCTCTTCAAACCGTCACTTTCCTCATGTGAGACATGGCTACTACCTCATGCATGGACCATGCATACACTCAGGTACAACCGAGACGACCATGGAGGATCCAAGGACCAAGGCCAAGCATGGAAGAGGAGAAGGAAGAAGAAGCAGGGACAAGCTTCTGGAAAGCCCGAACCTTCCGGCCTGCCCGGAACTTCCGGCCCCCGGATCTTCCGGCCTGCCCGGAACCTCCGGCCCACGGAGTCCAGACCAGCCCCGAGCACGCCAACTCTCTGGTTAGCCCGGAACCCGGCCGGAACCTGCCCGGAACTTCCGGCCTATCTGCGCACAGTGTATTGGGCCGAGCCCATGTATCCCTTCGCCCTCACTTACCCCTTCGTGAGCTAGCACTATATATACTCCCCCACCTCCTCCTAGTTAGGGTTAGCAATGGTTTAGCTCATATTTTGTGTGAGAGCCTTGCTCATCCACTTGGTTACTTCTCCTCGAAGCTCACGACCTCTTCGGAGAAGATCTCCCAAGCGAATTCAAGACCCCTTCAAGGGAAGACAATCAAGACCTCCTCACGGAGAAGAATCGGTTACCTCTTGTATCGTCCTTTGTTGGATTTGGACCGTGTGATCTCTTTGTGTTCGTGGAACTAGCGCATGTGTAATCGAATCTTGTTGGTTTGAGTTATTCTCTTGTGTTTTCCCCCGTGATTTTCCTCGTGCTCTTCCGCTTGTTCTTCGTGTTCCTCGTAGGGATCCTCTCCAAACATGAAAGATCGTCCACATAGGGTTCCGCCCTACATCAGTCACCCATCTCTCTCATGGGGTGGTGGCTCTCCTCACATGACAAATGGGGTAGCTCAACATATGTGGGTGTTGGAGAGGTGTTAGGTGCAAATGTCTCCATGCGCGGTCGCGTAGCTTGACTCGGAGTATGAGTCCAATATGGGCGCCATCTTCATGTTGTAGAAGAGATTCGCGCTCGTCGCCATGGTCGAAGGGGATGGCCCTTGCTCGACCTTCTTGTCACCGTCTTGGTGTGGGAGGCCCATATGATGTGGCACCTCGTAGCTCATCTCCATGACCGAAGGGAATTTCCCATGCTCGGCCATCTTCCTTGAGGGCTTCCGAAGATGGAAGTGTCGCCTCGCTTCGTAGGTGGTCGCCTTGTTGTTGAAGATGTCGATGTAGGCGAACTCATGGGAAGTAGGCGAAGATGCCGTACGTCCAAAGACGAAGATGCCTTGATAGCACTTGCCGAAGATGCCGAAGTGGTTGGTGTAGCTGTAGCTCCGTCTTGGTGGTGCTCGTCTCGCGGTATTCTTTTGTGCTCATGAAGCTTTAGACTTGGCGTGAGGTAGGGTTTGTTGGGACTTGTGCATTTGCGCTTGTTGAGCATCTTCATGTTGATGGTGTCGATGTCGCACTTGAGCTCGTAGTAGATGTCGTTCGTCGTCGTCGTGCACATGTTGCTTGGAGGTGACTTGCCCTTCATGACGATGTTGATCACGAACGTGATTGTGGTCGCCATGTAGATGTGGACGAGGACGATTTGCACTTGCATCAATTCCGGCGCTCCGAAGAGTTGTGTCTTGAATGTCGCCGCCTTGAAGATGACGAAGGGAAGAAGACTTGAGCAAGGTCCGAATCTCCTCCATTCTTGCATCTTGCTCCTCTTTATGTGCGGCAAGCTTCTTGTCGATGTAGTCCCTTCTCCTTGCTTCTGAGTGACGAATGTCGATGGAGATGTTCTCGATGCGCTCTCGCAATCTTGATTGTGCGCCTTGCACTTGTCGTTGTAGATCGAAGATAGACGCTTTGGTGATGTAGTTGTTCACGCCGTCGTTGTTGTCGTAGACCGGAGAGGGAATGCCTTGCCTATCCATCACAAAACTCGAGCAAATATGAGTGGGAGAAAGAGAAGAACTAGACCAAATGTACCTTGACCAATGTTGAAAATGGATCAATGATCACTCAATGATGTAACAAGGAAATAGAACAATTGGTACCAATTCTTGTCGGTTTATCACACCTACACAAGTAAAGCTTATAGTGGAGCTCGGTGAGGATAGTGGCACAAAAATTTGATGCAAAAATGTTAGCAAGAGTCAATAATGTTCAAAGAGATTAACAAATTCGCAAGTCAAACAAGTAGACCAATAGCAATGAATGGCACACCGAAACACACACACGGATAGATAAATGGGGCCGTGCAACCAAGGAATGAGCTCAAAATGTGGAATCCACCAAAACGCTCGTGTTGCACAACTCAAGAGAGACGCTAGCACGATTGCTCAATAGGCGGATACGACACTTGTGCACAACCTATAAGATGCAAAATGGATAAACTTTCTACCCCAAGTATGCTATGTATGTATGGTTCCCGGTGTTTGATCCAAGATGATCGGATATGACAATCTTATGCAATGTGGTATGATGCTATGGCTCTTTCTTACAAGCTTCTTTGCTTTCTCTTTTACTTAAAAGCTTATTTTTTTTCTTTTTGTATGGCCACTTTTGCACAATGCACAAACCAAGATAGCAATTGTGTATATGCGGGAACAAACTTGAGGCACACGAGATGATATGATACCAATATGATATGGTATGTATGCAATGGATGGTGTAGATAACTAATGTGCACAAGTAACTTTGCCGGCAATACTCAAATGGCTGGTCTCGATAGGCAAGTGACGCAAAATGGGCTAGGGGTTATCAATGTAATTGCAAAGGAATATACAATGGTGTCGTCGAGGTTACCGTCCTTGGCGATGATGAGTGGCGGTGTTCTTGATGTAGATACCAAGATGATGGAGACTCGTCCCTAAATAGCCGAAACACCTTAGGAAACGGAAAAACCACGAACTCAAAATCTCAAATGACAAATGTCAAATGGTGGTAGCTCAATGCGGTGGCGGTTGCGGAAACTCAATGGGATTGCGGAAATGCAATTGTGGTTTGGGAGTACGCAATGCGGAAGTGGAGGGTAAGATGGTGGACTATACACGGTGTCGAAGTTGGAAGCACGGTCCCTAAGTAGCCGAAACACCTTAGGAGACACAAGCCACAACTCAAACAAGCTCAAACAACTATTGGGTTAAGTTGCGGGTGAAAGTGTATGGTGGGTAAGCCTATGCGGAAGTGGCGGTGGTGGTTGATGAAGAAGGAACCGTCCCTAAGTAGCCGAAACACCTTAGGAGACGCGAATCACTACTCAAGCAACCACTAATGTGATATGAAACAAAATTGGTTAGGTTGCGGAAGTCGGTGGTGGAGTAGCGGAGGATGTGGTGGAAGCCGTAGGCAAAGATGCCAAAGTTCCAAAACTTTGATGGAGTCAAATGATTTTGGTGGTATTTTTGTAGGACGGGGGATGTCAATAGCTTCAAAACGAGCTAAAGAACGTCAAAATCGGAGTTCGGATGAATTAGTTATGGACAACACAAAAATCAGCCGAAGTGGGAATGTACAAGTTACGGACGTCCGTAAAGGTCTGATGTCCGGGGCGTCGGACGTCCGGGAAAGTCGGAAATCCGTAAATTCGGTTCGGGTTAGGGGTTCCGATCGTCCGGAAAGGTCGGACGTCCGGTCGTTCCTCGGGCTCCGGACGTCCGTAAAACGTCGGTCGTCCGGTGGGTCGGGGTCAACACGAGATGCGAGTTCGGGGGCGCGATTTTGAGCGGAAAATGGAGATTTCGGGGTCAAAACTGACGAGATTTCGTGGATGGAAAGTGGGGAAACTTGGGGAAATGCTAGATCCACTAGAAACCAAGCAAATCCATGGACCAAAATCAAGAAAACATCATCGCAATAACAAATCACAAAAAAATTTGGGGCTATTTTTGGTGGGGAATTTTCGAATTTGGGGAAGAACATAACAAAATCAAGCTAGAAAAAGAGGGGTAGGGGCTCCAAATTCGTGATCAACCTTGCTCTGGTCCAAGATGATGTAGGGCGGAACCCTATGTGGACAATCTTTCACGTTTGGAGAGGATCCCTACGAGGAACACGAAGAACGAGCGGAAGAACACGCGGGAAATCACGGGGAAAACACAAGAGAATCACTCAAACCAACAAGATCAATCACACATGTGCTAGATCGATGAACACAAAGGGAGATACATGATCCAAAGGCAACAGCGGACGATAAAAGTGGCGGTAGCTCATCTCCGAGAGGAGGTCTTGAATCCACGAGGGATCTTCCCGTAAAGGGGTCTTGAATCCATGGTGGATCTTCTCCGAAGAGGCCGCGGTCTCTCACGAGGAGGAGATCCGATATGGATGAGCGAAGCTCTTCCTAACAATGAGCTAAATCAACGCTAACCCTAACTAGGAGGAGGTGGAGGAGTATATATAGTCTAGAGCCACGAAAGGGTAAGTGAAGGGGTACATGGGATGCGGCCAAACACATGGCAGCGCCACGGTAGCGCCGTCCGACGGCACGGACGTCCGGTGGCTCGCGAGGGTCCGGTCGTCCGGTACTTGTCGGACGCCCGGGATTTGGTTCGCGTGTGGATTTGTCGGATTTCCGGACGTTGTCGGTCGTCCGGTGGCTGATGGTCGTCGGACATCCGGCCTTGGTCGGTCATCCGGAGCCTGGGAGTCGTCGGACATCCGGTCCTGGTCGGACGTCCGGCCGGCTGTAACCAGGCTTCTTCTCTTGGTCCTTGTACTTGGCGTCCTCGCTAGCTCGTCCGTTGGGTGTGGTGGCTCTGTGGCTTTCCTCCAAGTACATGATCATGCATAGGACACACGTTGGAGGCAGAAGCCATGTCTCACATGTAGAAAGTGAAGGTTCGGAGAGGAGCGAGTTCACCTTGTGTCCAATGGCGTTTGTTCGAGGTCTCGTCATATGTCCACTTGGGGTTTGGAGAGTTGTCGGAGTGTACATGGGGATGAACGTGGGATGCTCCGCATCATCCCTCGTCCTCAATCAAACCAAGCCGCTTTTGCCCAAGCTCAAGAACGACAACGACTACGGCACCAAGAGCAAGAACGAGCGCGTCTACACCAAGAAGAACAAGACGCCGAGGCGCAACGTCTTCAACGACAACAACGTGAAGCGCAAGCTTTTGAGGCGCAACGTGCCCTTCAAGAATCAAGTCGAGCCATCGCCAACCGCAATCGTGAGCAATGAAATCAAGAGGAAGCCCTTCGAGAAGAAATCCAAGAGAGGAACTACCAACCCCATGTACAATGTCAAGTTCCTCAAGCTCCTCCACAAGCTCGTCAAGCTCCACCTCAACCTCAAGTTCAACAAGAGCAAGTTGATCATTGTCTTCCTCCACTCCAAGAGCAACATGAAGACGATTGCAATCCACGTCAAGGGCGTCATCATCACCATCGTGATGCGATCATCCCCATGGACTCTACACCATCACATCAAGCCCCACATGGACCAATCACAAGAGCAAGAGCACGTGCTTTGGAAACCAAGGTGAACTCCTTCCTACTAGATTTGCATATGGACACAAGTGGAACATGTTTACTACCTCACCATAATGTGCTATGCCTCCTTAGGTATGAAGAGGAACATCACCAAGACACTCAGGAGCATCACCAAGGAGAGGGAGGACCACCCCGAGGCCACGCGAACCAAGAAGAAGGGCTACAACAGCTGCACAGGAAGCTCCAGGCGACCCCGTGCGCACGGGCCCCCGAGACCCCGTGCCCATGGGCTACTCAGGGAGTTGGCGCTGGAGCACCCCGTGCGCACGGGCCCAACTTACCCCGTGCGCACGGGCCTCCCAGGATGGCCGGCTGAGATGGCTTCTTCGACTCCACTTCGTCTCCTTCGACCCCTAGGCTATATATTCCGTACCAAAGACCTTGTTTAGGGTTAGCAAAGTATTAGATGAGATATTTGTGAGCTTTGCTCCTTTCTACCTTCCCTTGTGGAATCAAGACCCCCTAGGGAAGAATCCTTGTGGATTTCAAGACCTCCTCAAGGAGTAGACTATCTCCAAGACCCCATCTCCTTTGGATTTGGGATGAACTTTTCCATTTTATCTTTCCTTTGAATGTGTTTGTGACTTGTGGATCTTGTGTTTTTACTCTAGTGGATGTGTAATCAGGAATTGTTGCAGTGATTTCCTCTTTTGTGTTCTTGTTGTGTTCTTGTTGTTTCTCTCCTTTTCCCCCTCCAAGTGTGAAAAGATCCCTCCTAGGGTTCTACCCTACATCATCTTTGATGCAGAGCATCCCACGTTCATCCCCATGTACACTCCGACTGCTCTCCAAACCCCAAGTGGACATATGACGAGACCTTGAACATACGCCATTGGACACAACGTGAACTCGCTCCTCTCCGAATCGTCACTTTCCACATGTGAGACATGGCTACTACCTCAAACGTGTGTGCTATGCATGTCCAGGAACCAAGAGGAAGGCAATGGAACAGCTACGAGCATTGGACAAGATGGCGAGGACACCAAGTACAAGGACCAAGAGAAGAAGCTGCCCGAAGATATAGTGGCCGGACGTCCGACCAGGACCGGACTTCCAACGACTCCCAGGCTCCGGACGACCGACCAAGGCCGGACGTCCGACGACCATCAGCCACCGGACGACCGACAACGTCCGGAAATCCGACAAATCCACACCCGAGCCAAATCGCCGGATGTCCGACAAGTACCGGATGGCCGGACCCTCGCGAGCCACCGGACGTCCGGTACCCGTCGAACGACCGGCGCCTGTGCGCTGCCATGTGTTGGGCCGCAGCCCATGTACCCCTTCACTTACGCCTTCGTGGCCCTAGACTATATATACTCCTCCACCTCCTCCTAGTTAGAGTTAGCGTTGATTTAGCTCATTGTTAGAGAGAGCTTCGCTCATCCATATCGGATCTACTCCATGAGAGAGACCGCGGCCCCTCTTCGGAGAAGATCCACCTTGGATTCAAGACCTCCTTCGCGGAGAAGACCAGCATCAAGACCTCCTCACGAAGAAGAACGGCTACCGTTTGTATCGTCCTTCGTTGACTTTGGATCATGTATCTCCCTTTGTGTTCATCGATCTAGCACATGTGTGATTGATCTTGTTGGTTTGAGTGATTCTCTTGTGTTTTCCCCGTGATTTCCCTCGTGCTCTTCCGCTCGTTCTTCGTGTTCCTCGTAGGGATCCTCTCCAAACGTGAAAGATCGTCACCATAGGGTTCCGCCCTACATCATCTTGGATCAGAGCCAGCTTGTCTCATGATATCATCTTGGTATCATGAGCCACGTTGATCACGTTTTGGAGCCCCTACCCCGTGTTTTCTAGCTTGATTTTGTTGTGTTCTTCCCCAAATTTAAAAATTCCCACCAAAAATAGCCCCAAATTTTTTTGTGATTTGTTAGTTTGATGATGTTTTGTTGATTTTGATCCATGGATTGGCCTGGTTTTGAGTGGATCTAGCATCTACCCAAGTTTCCCCATCTTCCATCCATGAAATCTCGTCAATTTTGACCCCGAAATCTCCATTTTCCGCTCAAAAATTGCGTCCCAAAACTCGCATCTCGCGTTGACCCCGACCCACCGGACGACCGACGTCTTACGGACGTACGGAGCCCCAGGAACGACCGGACGTCCGACCTTTCCCGGACGACCGGAACCCCTAACCCGAACCAAATTTACGGATTTCCGACTTTCCCGGACGTTCGACGCCCCGGACATCCGACCTTTACGGACGTCCGTAAACAGTAGTTTCACACTTCGGCTGATTTTTATTTTGTCCATAACTAATTCATCCGAACTCCGATTTTGACGTTCTTTAGCTCGTTTTGAAGCTATTGACATCCCTCTTCCAACAAAAATATCACCAACATCATTTGACTCCATAAAATATTTGGAACTTTGGCATCTTTGCCTAGGGCTTCCACCACATCATCCGCTACACCACCACCGACTTCCGCAACATAACCAATTTTGTTCCTCATGGTTGTTTGAGTTGTGACTCGAGTCTCCTAAGGTGTTTCGGCTACTTAGGGACGATTGCTTCTTCATCAACCACCACCGCCACTTTGGCATCTTTGCCTAGGGCTTCCACCACATCATCCGCTACACCACCACCGACTTCCGCAACATAACCAATTTTGTTCCTCATGGTTGTTTGAGTTGTGACTCGAGTCTCCTAAGGTGTTTCGGCTACTTAGGGACGATTGCTTCTTCATCAACCACCACCGCCACTTCCGCATAGACGTGCCCACCATACATTTCCACCCCAACTTAACCCAATTTTGTTTGTGTTGTGAGTTGTGTCTCCTAAGGTGTTTCGGCTACTTAGGGACCGTGCTTCCAACTCCGACACCGTGTATAGTCCACCATCTTACCCTCCACTTTCGCATTGCGTACACCATAACCCATAATTGCATTTCCGCAATCCCACTGAGCTTTCGCAACCACCACCGCATTCCCGCTACCACCATTTGACTTGTGCCTTTGGAGATTTAGAGTTTGCGGTTTTTCCGTTTCCTAAGGTGTTTCGGCTACTTAGGGACGAGTCTCCATCATCTTGGTATCTACATCAAGAATACCGCCACTCATCATCGCAAAGGATGGTAACCTCGACGACACCATTGTATATTCCCTTGCAATTGCATTGTTAACCCCTAGCCCATTTTGCGTCACTTGCCTATCAAGACTAGCCATTTGAGTATTGCCGGGCCACGTTACTTGTGCACATTAGTGATCTACACCATCCATTGCATATATACCATATTATATTGGTATCATATCTTGTGTGACAAGTTTGTTCCTGCATATACACAATATCTATCTTGGTTTGTGCATTGTGCAAAAGTGGCCTTACAAAAAAAAAGAGAATAAGCTTTTAAGCAAAAAGAGAAAGAGCAAAGAAGCTCGTAAGCAAGTGCCATAGCATCATACCACATTGCATATAAGATTGTCATATCCGATCATCTTGGATCATCTTGGGAAACATCGGGAACCATACATACATAGCATACTTGGGATAGAAAGTTTATAAATTTTGCATCTTATAGGTTGTGCACAAGTGTCGTATCCGCCTATTGAGCAATCGTGCTAGCGTCTCTCTTGAGTTGTGCAACACGAGCGTTTTGGTGGATTCCACATTTTGAGCTCATTCCTTGGTTGCACGTTCCCATTTATCTATCCGTGTGTGCGTTTCCGTGTGCCATTCTTTGCTATTGGTCTACTTGTTTCACTTGCGAATTTGTGAATCTCTTTCAACATTATTGACTCTTGCTAACATTTTGCATCAAATTTTTGTGCCACTATCCTCACCGAGCTCCACCATAAGCCTTACTTGTGTAGGTGTGAGAAACCGACAAGAATTGGTACCAATTGTGCTATTTCCTTGTTACACATTGAGTGATCATTGATCTATTTTCAACATCGGTAAAGGTACATTTGGTCAAGTTCTTCTCTTTCTCCCACTCATATTTGCTTGAGTCTTGTGATGGATAGGCAAGGCATTTCCTCTCCGGTCTTCGACAACGACGACGGCGTGAACAACTACATCACCAAAGCGTCAATCTTCGATCTACAACGACAAATACAAAGGCGCACAATCTACCTTGCAAGAGCGCGCCGAGAACCTCTCCATCGACATTCATCTCTCCGAAGCAAGGAAAAGGGACTAAGTCGACAAAAGATTTCCGCACATAAAGAGGAGCAAGATGCAAGGATGGAGGAGATTAGAGCCTTGATCAAGTCTTCTTCCCCTTCGTCATCTTCAAGGCGGCAACGTTCAAGTACAAGTCTTCAGAGCGCCCAAGCGATTCAAGCGCAAGTCGTCCACATCTCCACGGCAAACACCATCACGTTCGTGATCCACATCGTCATGAAGGGAAGTCACCTCCAAGCATCATGTGCACGACGACGATGGACGACATCCACTACAAGCTAAAGCACGACAACGACATCATCATCATGAAGATGCTCCACAAGCGCAAGTGCACAAGTCCCAACAAGCCCTACTTCACGCCAAGTCCAAGCTTCAAGAGCACAAAAGAAGACCGTGAGACGACCACCACAAAGACGGCGCTACGGCTACATCAACCACTTCGGCATCTTCGCCAAGTGTTCTCAAGGCATCTTCGCCTTTGGACGCACGGCATCTTCGCCTACTCCCCACGTGTACGCCTACATCGAATTCAACAACAAGGCGACGACCTACGAGCGAGGGCGACACTTCCATCTTCGGAAGCCCCTCAAGGAAGATGGCCGAGCATGGGACATTCCCTTCGGTCATGGAGACGATCTACGAGGTGCCACATCATATGGGCCTCCAACAACAAGACAACGACAAGAAGGTCGAGCAAGGGCCATCCCCTTAGACCACAGCGATTGGAATTGAGCATGGAGACATTTGCACCAACATCTCTCCGACACACACATATGAAGAGATGCCCCAAGTGCCATGTGAGGAGAGCCACCACCACATGAGTGAGATGAGTGACTCCACCCTATATGACATTGAGTGAATTTCCTAAGAGAGGATGAGTGTGACCACCACTAGCCCCACACTTGAGAGCATGCCACACATCCTATGTGAGGTTGAGCGCCATTTGAGTGACTCCACCAACCATATGAGTGAGAGCATCCTTGAGGGAGTGAGTGAGCCACAACACTTAGTGAGTGAGGTAATTGACACGGTGATGCGGAGCATCCCACGATCATCCCCATGGATCTACAACCGTCTCATCAAGAGCCTAGAGGACCCACGACACGAGCTAGAGCTAGAGCTCTCGAGAACGAGGTGACTTCCTTCCTTAGTTATATCACATATGATCCACTCGAGACATGGTTACTACCTAAGTCCGATATGCTATGCATCATTAGGTGTCAAGAGGAACCTTCCAAGATGCACGTGAAGACGGACGAGCTGCCAAGTCCACGGATGAAGAGGACCACGGAACGGGCAAGTTCACCCTCCAGTTCGGACATCCGCCCCACAGACGCCAACTCCGCAGCCGCAGCCCAGCCAGGAACCCTACAGGGCCCGGACATCCGGCCACCAGGCCCCGGACATCCGGCCCCAGCCCGGATATCCGGCCAGAAGCCCAGAAATCCGGTGCCACGCACCCGATTCGGCAGAAGTGGCATCCCCGGCCCGGACATCAGGCCCCCAGCCCGGACATTCGGCGCCTCCTGAAGCTCCGGACATCCGGCCCGACGCCCGGACATCCGGCTCCGCCTGTCTGCGCACAGTAAAGGGCCGATGCCCATGTACCTCTTCGCCCCCCTAGACTATATATACTCCATCCCCTTCCTCTTTCTAGGGTTAGCTTAGGTTTAGCTCATGTTTGTGTGAGAGTCTTGCTCATCCACTTGGTTACTTCTCCTCGGGCTCGGGACCTCTACGGAGAAGATCCCCAAGCGGATTCAAGACCCCTTCTAGGGTGGACCCCATCAAGACCTCCTCTCGGAGAAGAACGGCTACTCGTGTATCCTTACCTTTGTTGATTGTGGATCATATGTATCTCTTTGTGTTCGGTGATCTAGCACTTGTGTGATTGATTTCTTGTTGGTTGAGCGATCTCTCTCTCGTTTCCTCCGTGTTTCCCTTTGTTCTTCCGCGTGTTCTTCGTGATTCCCGTAGGATCCACTCCAAGCGTGAAAGGTCATCCACGTGGGGTTCCGCCTACATCATCTTGGTATCATGAGCCACGTTGATCACGTTTTTGGAGCCCCTACCCTGTGTTTTCTAGCTTGATTTTGTTGTTTTCGTCCTAAAACCGAAAATCCCCACCAAAAAGAGCCCCAATTTTTTTTTTTGTGATCGGTTGGTGTGATGAAGTTTTGTTGGATTTGATCCATGGATTTCGTGTGTTGCGTGTAGATCTAGCATTCCCCACCTTTTCCACAATTTCCATCCACAAAATCGCCTCAATTTTGCCCCGGATTTGACCTCCACGCGGTGTTCATCGAGTTCGTCCACGGATCCAGAGCCCGGACATCCGGCCCGACCAGCCCGGACATCCGGCACCCCGGACATCCGGCTTCCAGCCCGGACATCCGGCCCCTGGTAGCAGCAACTCCCATCCACCACCCCGTTTACCGCCTAACTCTCGCCAAATTTTGTCCCGGTGCCCAAATACACTTCCACATACCTCCACCACTTCCGCATAACACCACCATAGCCTTTCCCACTACCAACTCCGACAATGTTGCCAAATTTTGCTTTGAGAATTTGAGTTGGGGTTTCCGTATCCTTTTGTGTTTGGCTATCTAGGTGCGGTTCAACATCAACATCACCACCGCTCATCTTCGCCAAGGACGGTAACATAAATCGACATCTTTTCATAACTTGCAATTGCATTGATAACCATCATAGCCAATCTTTTGCGTTGCTTACCCATCGAGACTAGCCATTGAGTATTGCCGCAACGTGACTTGTGCACATTAGTGATCATACTCCATAGCATACATACCATACCAAAGTGGTGCATATCTTGGCATCAACTTGTGTGTCACAAAGTTGTCATTGCATACACAATTGCTATCTTGGTTCGTGAAGTTTTGCATGAGAAAAGAGCTCAAAAGAGAAAGAGCCAATCAAGCTTTTAAGCAAAAAGAGAAAGATAAGCAAAGAGCTAATGAGCAAGAACCATAGCATCATACAACATTAAGATTGTCATACTTGATCATCTTGGATCAACACATCGAAACACCATACATATAGCATACTTGGGATAGAAGTCGTTGCATTTTGCTTAGTAGGTTGTGCACAAGTTCGTATCCGCCTATTGTGCAATCGTGCTAGCGTCTCTCTAGTGTTGTGCAACAAGAGCATCTTGGTGAATTCCACATTTTGGCTCATCCTTGGTTGCATAACCCCATATAATCTATTTGCGTGTGTGTTTCCGTGTACCATATCTTGCTATTGGTCTATTTGTTGCATTTGCAAATTTGTGAATCATTTCCAACATTATTGAGTCTCACTTACAATTGCATCAAACTTTGTGCCACCATCCTAACCGAGCTCCACCATAAGCTTTTATTTGTGTAGGTGTGAGAACCGACAAGAATTGGTACCAATAGTGCTATGTCATTGTCCGCATTTGAGTGAACTTGATTCATCATCAACATCGGTCAAAGGTACATTGGTATAAGTTCTTCTCCGTTCTACCACTCACATTTTTGCTTGGAATGATGGATAGGCCAAGTACTTCTACCAACCCACTCTTCATCGAACAAGACGCATTTACATGTCATCATCGTCACCAAGAACCACCTCTTTGGTGCACAACAAGCGTTGCACCAAGAACAACAAGCAATGAGCGACCGCATCGACAATCTCGCCACCGACTTGCGACTCTCGAGCAACGCGTACAAGAGACTACTTCGACAACAAGTTCGACGCTCACAAGCAAGAGAATGATGCAAGAATGGGCGAGATCCGCGCCTTGATGAGAAACCGCATCATTCAACTTCTTCATCATCAAGACGGAGCCGATCGAGTCGACACTCCGACGACACCTTCTACGACTCAAGTACACCTACTTCGAACACTCTTCGTCGTGCCGCACGTCAAGACCGACATGCATCTCGCAACCCGTTACATGACAAGCATTCACAAGAGCAAGTTGATGATCAAGTTCCTCGTCCTCAATCAAACCAAGACGCTTTTGCTCAAGCTCGAGAACGTCAAGGGCGTCATCATCAACATCGCCAACAACACAATGAAGAGCAACGCTTCTGACAAGCTAAAATTCACCATGCCCAAGTTCAACGGAAGCAATGACCCCGAAGACTATCTCGCATGGGCATTGAAGGTTGACAAAATCTTCTGGTTGCACAACTACGAGGAAGCGAAGAAAATCGCTATGGCATCACTTGAGTTCCAAGACTATGTGCTCATATGGTGGGAACAAATCATTGAGCGACGACAAGCAAGAGGTGAACCTCCAATCACCACTTGGGCTCAAATGAAGGATGTCATGCGAGCACGTTTTGTGCCAACCTACTACAACCGCGACCTCTTCAAGAAACTCCAACTTCTCAGGCAAGGAACAAAGAGTGTTGAAGAATACTACAAGGAAATGGAGATAGCCATGATTCGAGCCAATGTCAAGGAAGATGATGAGCAAACTATGGCACGTTTCTTGAATGGACTAAATCATCCCGTCAAGAAGATCGCCGACTTCCAACCATACTCCACCCTCATTGAGCTCGTACATCAAGCTACAAAGGCGGAACGTCAAGTACAAGATGACTTCAAATGCACGCCAAGTACTCATCCAAGACCTACGGCTTCTCCAACAACCAAGCTTCAACACCTCCTCCAACATCTACATCAACCAAACCTTCTACAAACAACGACGACAAGTCGAGTTACAAGAGAAAGTCGACAAGTTCAAGTCGTCCTCCTCCTACTACAAGCAACTTCAAGCCGCGTGCTCCATCATCTACTCCGACCGATGAGACCATCAAAACAAGCTCCTTCAAGTGTTTAACTTGCGGCGGCCGAGGCCACAAGTCCTATGAATGCACCAACAAGCGGACCATGATCCTCAACGACGACGACACATATGACTCAATGAGTGATGAGGAGATGGAAGCCCTTGAGCAAGTGGCCATGCACCGGCAAGTGAACGAAGATGAAGATGATCAAGTCTTTTGCGATGAGGATTCGAGCCCCACTCGTTGTCTCCAAGGTCTTGACCCTTCAACATCAACAAGAAGACGACCAAAGATGCCACATCTTCCACACAAAGGCCGGCATCAACGGAAGGTCCGTCAAGGTCATCATCGATGGAGGTAGTTGCCACAACTTGGCAACTGAAGAACTATGTTCCAAACTTCAATTGGTCAAGAGGAAGCACCCGCACCCCTACAAGGTTCAATGGCTAAGTGACTCCGGCACTATACGAGTCGAGCATACGGTCAAGTCTCCTTCAAAATTGGTGCTTATGAAGACACGTTGGAGTGTGATGTGGTCTAGGTCGACCATGGCAATTCGACCGTGGTGTCATCCACAACGGGCGCACCAATCACTATAGCTTCAAGATGAAAGGGAAGGAATATGTGCTACGACCTATGTCTCCTACTCAAGTGATAGCCGACAAGCAAGCCACCAATCATAGAGACAAGAGTGAGAAAGTGATCCACCCAAAAGTGAGTGAGAGCCACAAAACACACTTGAGTGCCTCTTCGCCTAGAGAGAAAAACCTCATCCTATTTGCCACCAAAAGCGAGATGAGAGAAGTGTGTGAGAACCCATCGAGTGTGATGCACTTTGTCCTTGTGTGCAAGGATGGAGAACCAAAAACTAACACCATTCACGAGCTACCTTTGGTGTTTCAATCTCTTTTGCAGGAATTTCAAGATGTTTTCCCGATGAGCTACCTCCCGGGTCTACCTCCTCTTCGAGGCATTGAGCATCGAATCGACCTCATCCCGGGCGCCTCTACCAAACAAAGCTCCATACCGAGTCAATCCCAAGAAACCAAGGAGATTCAATGGCAAGTACGACAACTAATCGACAACGGTCATGTACGTGAAAGCTTAAGCCCTTGTGCCGTTCCCGTTATACTTGTGCCTAAGCCCGATGGAAGTTTTCGCTTGTGTCCCGATTGTAGACCTATAAATGCTATCACCGTCCGCTATAGGCATCTAATTCCTCGCTTAGATGATATGCTTGATGAACTTAGTGGAGCCAACTTTTTCTCAAAAATTGACCTTAAAAGTGGCTATTATCAAATCCACATACAAGAGGGTGATGAATGGAAAACTGCTTTCAAAACCAAATTTGGTTTATATGAATGGTTAGTGATGCCTATGAGTCTTTCGGAGGCTCCCGGTACTTTCGTGCGTCTTATGCATCATGTGCTTCGTCCTTACATTGGAGTCTTTGTTGTGGTTTACTTTGATGATATTCTTGTGTTTAGCAAAACCATGAAAGAGCACATCAATCATGTAAAATCTGTGTTGCAAACTCTTCATGAGGAAAGCCTTTATGCAAACTTGAAAAAAAATGCACTTTTGGCGTTGACAAAGTGGTTTTCTTGGGTTTTGTAGTATCCTCAAAGGGTGTCCATGTTGATGAATCTAAAATTGAAGCAATTAAAACTTGGCCCCAACTCACCAATTTGCAACAAGTGCGAAGTTTTCTTGGTCTTGCGGGTTTTTATCGTCGCTTTGTGAAAGATTTTAGCACAATTGCCGCTCCTTTGCATGCCTTGAGTAAGAAGAATACACCCTTTGTTTGGGGAACTTTGCAATCAACCGCTTTTGATGAGCTCAAGTCTTTGCTTACTCATGCTCCGATTCTTGCTTTGCCCAATTTTGACAAAACTTTTGAGGTTCATTGTGATGCAAGTGGTACCGGAATTGGCGGAGTTTTGATGCAAGAAAAATGAGCCATTGCTTATTTTAGTGAAAGACTCTCCGGTGCTCAACTTAATTATCCCATCTATGACAAAGAATTGTATGCTTTAGTGCGTGTACATGTTTGGGAACATTACCTTAGACCTCATGAGTTTGTCATCCATACCGATCATGAAACGCTTAAGTACCTCAAAGGTCAAACTAAATTGAACAAGCATCATGCAAAATGGAGTGAATTTATTGAATCTTTTCCTTATGTTATCAAGTACATTAAGGGTAAAGAAAATGTAGTTGCCGACGCTTTCACGCATATGCATGCTTGTCACTCAACTTGAGTTGAATGTTATTGGTTTTGAGCATATAAAAGACTTGTATGAGCATGATCCATCTTTTGCTATTCCTTATGCTAAGTGTTTGACGATACTTCTTGGGAACAATATTACATCAAGGATGCTTATCTTATGAGAGCAAACAAACTATGCATTCCGAGTCTTCTCTTCGTTTGCTCCTTTTGCAAGAGGCTCATGGAGGCGGACTCATGGGACACTTTGGACGTGACAAGACATTCGCCACGCTCTCCAACAACTTCTTTTGGCCCAAGATGTTCCGCGACGTCTCACGCTTCACCACCCGATGCTATACATGTCGCAAAGCTAAGTCTAAAGCTCAATCTCATGGTCTTTACACGCCTCTTCCTATTCCTTATCAACCATGGGAAGACATTAGTATGGATTTTGTACTTGGTTTGCCTAGGACTCAAAATGGAAAGGATTCCGTGTTTGTTGTTGTGGATAGATTTTCTAAGATGGCACATTTCATTCCTTGCAACAAGATAGACGATGCTTCACATGTTGCAAATCTCTTTTGTAGGGAAATCTTGCGACTCCATGGAGTACCAAAGACAATCGCCTCCGATCGTGACGTCAAGTTCTTGAGTTACTTTTGGAAGACCCTATGCGCCAAGCTCGGAATCAAGCTCTTGTTCTCATCGTTATACCATCCTCAAACCGACGGCCAAACGGAGGTGACGAACCGCACACTATCCACTCTACTGTGGTCTTGATCAAGAAGAACATCATGGAGTGGTAAGCATGTCTACCCATCGCCGAGTACGCCTACAACCGTGCAAGACATTCGACTACCGGCAAGTCCCCCTTCGAGGTCGTCTACGGTTTCAACCCGTTGTCCCCATTGGACATTCTACCACTTCCTCTCCAAGAGCGCACCAACATGGATGCGAGTGCACGGGCAAGCTACATCAAGAAGATGCACGAAGATACAAGGCACACCATCGAGCGCCAAGTATGACGACTAGCAACCAAGCTCAACGCCAACAAGTAACCCATGGTCTTCAACATTGGTGATCTAGTGTGGCTACACCTTCGCAAGGACCGCTTCCCCAAAGAACGCAAGTCCAAGCTTCTCCCTCGAGCCGATGGACCTTTCAAGGTACTAGCACGCTACAACGACAACGCTTACAAGATCGACCTACCTCGAGACAAATACAACGTGAGCGACATCTTCAACGTCAAGGACCTCGCACCATACCATGGAAATGAAGCTTTTGATCCGAGGTCAGATCTCTCCCAAGGGGGGGAGATGATGCGGAGCATCCCACGATCATCCCCATGGATCTACAACCGTCTCATCAATAGCCAAGAGGACCCACGACACGAGCTAGAGCTAGAGCTCTCGAGAACGAGGTGACTTCCTTCCTTAGTTATATCACATATGATCCACTCGAGACATGGTCACTACCTAAGTCCGATATGCTATGCATCATTAGGTGTCAAGAGGAACCTTCCGAAGATGCACGTGAAGACGGTGATAGAGGCGAGGGTGTCCCGATCTTTCGATGAGATGATAACTATCGATTTGGTGGAGACGACTTTGACGATCCGACTACAAACGTGCACGACGTTGCGCCTTAGCAATCGCTAAACCAACTCCGAGAGGTTATTGACCACGCGGAGCACAATCAACTCGACCACGAAGGTCTATTCCTGCAAGCAATCGAAAAACAAGCAAGAATATGATAAAGCAATCTGAATATTGCGGTATATATGAAGTATTGATAAAGGTGGGGATCCGTAAGCGGTCTTGGTGCAGTCGTTGGACACAAACGAAGTACACGAAGTTGCAATGGCTAACTTTTAAGTAAACAAATCCCAATCTAAACGATGCCTTAAGGGCTATATTTATAGGGAAAAGAGAGGGGATTTTGTCCACCCTTGGCAAGGTGGGACTAAAACACCTCCTAAGTTGTTTTCCCTACAATTTGGACTCTAAAGATATATTACATGGGCCTGGCCCAAAATAAGGTGGCGCAACACCAATAATAAGCTATGGACGAAATTTATGAAAGGCCATCTTGTATATTTCGTCCATCGTCTTGTATGTCATCATGGTGGCTTCAAAGTCCGGAAATCTCCACTTGAACCTCGGTTCTTGTTCTCTTCGCACGCACCTTCATCTCCGTGCTTGATGATGCTCCAATGTTCATCCTGCTTGTCCGTTCTAGGCCCTTCAATTGCAAGCAACACAAATGTATCTAAGTTAGGCAGCATCTTATTCTCATGAACACTAGAAAGATTACCAAGAAACAAAAGTACCAGATAATTTAATTGGCGTATGCGAGCTCTAGCAATTGTTCCAAGATGTAAAACAGCAGGGGATATGGGTGTAACTGTGGTAGCCATGTCCTCATCATCCTCCCCTTCTTGAAAACAAAGCCGTCCTCGGCAGTGCTTAGTCTGAAATGTGGCCAACAAAAGAGACAAGTTGTACACGTTGTATATGTATATGTCATCCATTTTTACTGATCTCAGTTGGGGTACATGTGACATGGTTATACAAGAGCACCCTTCAAAAGTCGTGAAATATAAAGCCAATATATTATCACAAGAAGTCAAAGGCATGAAAATATTGCAACTCAGTTTGCACATATAAGTGAAGCTCTTATTCATATCAAAAGATTGACAATGCTTATCATTAAACCATCCCAACATTGATGAACCATCACCAAGATTAGAGGTCATATCAAAATGATTAAACATTGGCACAATTATTTTCAAACATATTTGATCCAAATATGATTTATTCCCTGATTCACATGATTCTTTTGCATCAATATTTAATTCAATGGGTTCACTCAAAATTGTTTGATCACATGGCAAAGTCAAATCATCAACATAATCCTCTAAAATAACTGGTGTGATCAAAGTAGTGGGTAGCTCATTCCATGGTGCATTTAAATTGACAAGGCAAGCATCATACACATGTGGAGGTGGAAGATCGGTACCTTTGTCATTACCTATTACGATCGACTCAGATGATGTAGGCACTCTCAAAGGTGATGTGTCACATGGTGGAGGTGATGTAGTCCTCACACAAATGGATGTGGTTGTCATAGTACGCCTAGCAGTGGAAGGAACAACCGTATCATCGCTTGGAATGTGCTCCTTGCGCTTGTTCTCCTTGTGGTCAACACGTCGTTGTATTTCCTGTTCAGCTTTGCAAGCAAGAAGAAACATACGGTCCATAGGATAACACTCTTCATGAATTAGTATCTCCTGAATATCACGGTTTAATCCGCCCCAAAATCTATCCATAAAATCATCTTCAGTTTCGTCTAAAAAGGAGTGCAACAAGGTAGTTCAGAATCATCATAATATTTTGTTACAAAGTGTTGCTACCTTGTTTTAAATGTTGTAGTTTTTTAAGCATGCCACGAGTATAATAAACATCGATTTAATCTATCTCTCATGACAAGTTTTAAATCATGCCAAGTAATAGGTATATAATCAGGTGTAACCTACAATATTCGCTCCACCAAACTAAAGCATAACCGGTGAAAGTACCAACATGACCTTAACTTTTTCATGCTCAGAAAAATTATGGGAAGCAAATATAGCATTTATTTCAAACTCCCATTCAATATATAAATCAGGCTTAAAACGACCATGAAAAGGTGGCATGGAAACAAGAACCTGTTTGTGTGCATTATGATGTCTTTGTAACTCTTGTGATGGTGGTTGCATTTTCTGAGGTGATGACACGTCTCCCACGATCGATGAAGCCAACTGACTCGAACCTGCCATGATTAGTAGAAACAAGAAACAAAATCCAAGAATAATGTTCCTATGAACTACCGGGATGTGGTGGTAAAGCGGTCACAAAGATAGCAAATCAAAGTCTTACAAATTCTTACCATGCGGCGGTGGTGACCAGAACCAGGTGTCAAATAACTCCAAGAGTTGGGTAAAGCGATTGCCAGGTGAACGTATGTATGCACGATGTAGAAATATGTGGAGCTGGGTTGGCTTTATATATGTGGGAAAAATGCTACAACCACGTTAATTAATGCAAGCTGAAAATTCGTTCAAAGTGGTCGAGTGCTGGTCCTAGGCTAGACTGTACTAGAGACGCGAGCCTAAGACACAGATGAAAATTCACACCGCGACGGAGGAGAATAATGAAGTGAGATAAATCGCATTCAAATAGTATGATGCGCTCCAAAGCAAACGACCAAAAAAAATTTCTCTCTCCAAAAGCACTCTAGATTCAGCAATCAAAAATGTGTGTGACACAAAGACCAATGAGGCAGCCCATAAAACTTGTGCATTGTTGTTTTCCGAACGAAGTCAAACGCTTGGTCTTTTTTTTGAAGAGGCACAAGTACTAGTCACGCGGCTCCACAAGGAAATGCCCCTCTTTTTTTTTGGCACACCAGAATAGTCAAAACGAAATTGGTAGTTGTACGCTCACGTATTCCAAAGAAAACAATCCAAACAAGGCAAGAATCGTACTCTTTAAATTCTCCTTTTTTTCTTCCACAAAGCGAGCAAGGCCAATCAGATTTTCCTTTTAAATCTCCACGGATTTGGCCCCCCCCTTTTTTTTTGCTGCGATCTTCAATACTCCCGTAAGGAAACTCCTCCTTAAAAAAATCAAACGTGGCACACTAGGACACAAAATCAGCCACAAACCAAACCGATTGGCAGTTTCCTTTTTTTTTAATCTCTCACTTTCCTTCAACGATGAGGAATCTTTCCAAGTAGTACTCGGCTCTTTTTTTTTCGTTTCCTTTTATTTGGACGAAACTAACATTCCAAAATATCAGCAGATTTTTTCTTTTGCGCTGGTCACTTTCCAAAGATGGGGCGAAATCCTTTATCTCCTCATTGTTCTCTCTTTCCAAACAAACTACCAGTCCAAAAGGAAATAGATCTGAACCTTCCAAATAAGCAAATTTACTTTCCTTGTAGTACGTGGCAACAGATCTGAACGTGCTCCTCTCCCCTTTTCCGGCTCAAAAGTTACAAGGCAACCTTTTTTTTAAAGCACAATCTTCAAAACTAGAAAAAAAAAGAGAGGAGCCTTGCCAAATAAACAAACCAATCCACACTTTCCTTCTCTCTTTGCGTGGAGAGACCAAAGTGCAGTTTTTTTCTCCTTTCTTTTCAATCTGGCGATCCACTTTTCTTTTCTTTCCCAAAATCCAATGTGGCTGACTAGTACTTTCCAAATAACCCAACCAACGTGGGAGGGAATCACGTCCCAATCCCAACCGATCTGCTCCTCGTTTTTTTTTCTAACTGATTCGGTCTCTTTCCTTTCCAACTGATCTGAGCTTTCTCTCGCTTCTTCCAAATTTTTTTTAAAGGAACCGTGAGAGATTGCAACCAGCGATGGATGTGTGCACCTAAGCTTTTTTTTGGCTTCGGTTCCTACTTGCAAAACGAATCTGCTCTCTTTTTCTTGTAGGATCTTTCCTCAACTTTTTCTCTCCACGAGACGAATAATGCTCCAAGACGGCGACGAACAATGATAATGGATGGATGGTGGTGGTGGCGGTGAACAAAATAAGTGGCAGCGGATGATGACAAGGAAGTGGATGATGGTGGTTGTGGAGACAGCGTGAACAAAACGTGACTAGAACCCGAAACTCTAAAAGTCTATACACTAAAAACCAGCAACTCGACACACGATGCAATCGAAAATTCAACAATGCAAAAACTAAGTGATAATAGCGAAAAGGCTCAGACTGTTTGGGACACGGATGAACTAATCTACCTTTTTTTTGGCTTTTCGTGGATTGTAGGTATGAATGATGATGCAATCTAAACTATGAAAAGCGTAAAATCTCACCGAGCAACCTGAAAACCGATACCACTTGATAGAGGTGAGGGTGTCCCGATCTTCGATGAGATGATAACTATCGATTTGGTGGAGACGACTTTGACGATCCGACTACAAACGCGTGCACGACGTTGCGCCTTAGCAATCGCTAAACCAACTCCGAGAGGTTATTGACCACGCCGGAGCACAATCAACGACCACGAAGGTCTATTCCTGCAAGCAATCGAAAAACAAGCAAGAATATGATAAAGCAATCTGAATATTGCGAGTATATATGAAGTATTGATAAAGGTGGGGATCCGTAAGCGGTCTTGGTCTGGTCGTTGGACACAAACGAAGTACACGAAGTTGCAATGGCTAACTTTTAACTAAACAAATCCCAATCTAAACGATGCCTTAAGGGCTATATTTATAGGGAAAAGAGAGGGGATTTTGTCCACCCTTGGCAAGGTGGGACTAAAACACCTCCTAAGTCGCTTTTCCTACAATTTGGACTCTAAAGATATATTACATGGGCCTGGCCCAAAATAAGGTGGCAACACCAATAATAAGCTATGGACGAAATTTATGAAAGGCCATCTTGTATATTTCGTCCATCGTCTTGTATGTCATCATGGTGGCTTCAAAGTCCGAAATCTCCACTTGAACCTCGGTTCTTGTTCTCTTCATACGCACCTTCATCTCCGTGCTTGATGATGCTCCAATGTTCATCCTTCTTGTCCGTTCTAGGCCCTTCAATTGCAAGCAACACAAATGTATCTAAGTTAGGCAGCATCATATTCTCATGAACACTAGAAAGATTACCAAGAAACAAAAGTACCAGATAATTTAATTGGCGTATGCGAGCTCTAGCAATTGTTCCAAGATGTAAAACAGCAGGGGATATGGGTGTAACTGTGGTAGCCATGTCCTCATCAGACGGACAAGCTGCCAAGTCCACGGATGAAGAGGACCACGGAAACGGGCAAGTTCACCCTCCAGGCCCCGGACATCCGGCCAAGGCCCCGGACGTCCGGCCCCTGGAGACGCCAACTCCGCAGCCGCAGCCCAGCCAGGAACCCTACAGGGCCCGGACATCCGGCCCCAGCCCGGATATCCGGCCAGAAGCCCGGAAATCCGGCGCCACGCACCGATTCGGCAGTGGCATCCCGGCCGGACATCCGGCCCCCAGCCGGACATCCGGCGCCTCATGAAGCCCGGACATCCGCCCGACGCCGGACATCCGGCTCCGCCTGTCTGCACAAGACAAAGAAAGGGCCGATGCCCATGTACCTCTTCGCCCCCCCTAGACTATATATACTCCATCCCCTTCCTCTTTCTAGGGTTAGCTTAGGTTTAGCTCATGTTTGTGTGAGAACCTTGCTCATCCACTTGGTTACTTCTCCTCGGAGCTCAGGACCACTACAGAGAAGATCCCCCAAGCGGATTCAAGACCCTCTTCTAGGGTGGACCCCATCAAGACCTCCTCTCGGAGAAGAATGGCTACTCGTGTATCCTTACCTTTGTTGATTGTGAATCATATGTATCTCTTTGTGTTCGGTGATCTAGCACTTGTGTGATTGATTTATTGTTGGTTGAGCGATCTCTCTCTCGTTTCCTCCGTGTTTCCCTTTGTTCTTCCGCATGTTCTTCGTGATTCCCCGTAGGATCCACTCCAAACGTGAAAGATCATCCACGTAGGGTTCCGCCCTACATCACACGGCATGTGAAGCCACTATGATTTCTAATGACTTAACCTCTACTCCTAGTGTGTTTTCTTCTTTGGTGCTAGGTCTGCTACATGACGACATGCCTATCCTCGATGAGTCCATACCTCCAATGCAGACGACGATGGCCATGGTGGACGATGATGCACCCTCCACATGGTTCCATCAAGATGAAGATGACAACGAGACGATCTTCAACACCTCACCTACAACACATGAGCGACGCTCCAACGGTAACATAGGTGATGGTGCTTCTCTTGTCCCATTAGTGCACTCTCTTACCATCAATTGCTCCCATGATGTTGACCCACCTATTCCCATGCTTCATGCTAGTGCGACTTCTTCATGTCATGACTTACCAATTTATGATGAATATGATGATGAGCATGTTGTGTTGCCTAGTTGTGATGCTATGCTTCATAGGATATCTTGTGAAAATTCTATTGGTCACTTCATGTTTGACAATCCATTGAAGTTGTCATATGTTAAGAGTGAGATCTCCCATATAGCCTCATTACAATCTCAACAGAGTAACTATGCATGCCCCATTAACATAAATCCCATTTGCACTTATGGCATAGATGACGAGATGATGGTCATTGGCTTTTGCTTCTCTTGTGATGATATTGCCATGCTTCCTTTACATGATTTGCGCAATTCATCTACTATTCCATGCCATGATCACATTGTTACAAACATGCATTGTTTTGGATGTTGTCAATATTCTCCATGTGATGTTTCCGTTAATGCTCATGAGGAGACCCCCATAGTTTCCTCATACATATTAGGAGATCTTGATGCATTTCATACTTCGCATGATTCCCATGATAGTGTACACCATATGCATTCCATGAATAACAATGCTCTAGATATTTCTCATGATGCATTACACAATTTGAGTCTCCATTATGCTATACATAATAACAAACCTATCATGATGGATGACATGTTTCTATATCACGCATCTCATTTAGTTGAGCATTGGCTATTTTGTGCTAACCAACACAAGCACGTGCACATCATGATGGATGATGTGTACATCTACCATGTACACACAATTTTCCCTTTGTCTTTGTTTTGTGTAGGTACTCATGTATACTCGTCTACCCCTCAATCCCAAGAGTTGACGAAACGAGCTCTTGAGAGCAACGATGACTTGGGATCCCGTGGATTTTCATTCCCACTGAGGGAGTTCCGGACTAGGGGGTGTCCGGATAGCCGAACTATCATCATCGGCCGGACTCCAGGACTATGAAGATACAAGATTGAAGACTTCATTCCGTGTCCGGATGGGACTTTCCTTGGCGTGGAAGGCAAGCTTGGCGATACGGATATGTAGATCTCCTACCATCGTAACCGACTCATGTAACCCTAACCCTATCCGGTGTCTATATAAACCGGAGGGTTTTAGTCCATAGGACAAACAACAATCATACCATAGGCTAGCTTCTAGGGTTTAGCCTCTTTGATCTCGTGGTAGATCCACTCTTGTAACACACATCATCAATATTAATCAAGCGGGACGTAGGGTTTTACCTCCATCAAGAGGTCACGACCTCGGAAAAACATCGTGTCCCTTGTCTCCAGATACCATCCGCCTAGACGCAGTTCGGGACCCCCTACCCGAGATCCGCCGGTTTGTCACCGACATTGGTGCTTTCATTGAGAGTTCCTCCGTGTCGTCACCGATAGGGCCCGATGGCTCCTTCGATCATCAACAACGACGCGGTCCGTGGTGAGACCTTTCTCCCGGGACAGATCTTCGTGATTCGGGCGGCTTTGGCTGCGGGCCAATTAAGCTTGGCCATCCGAGCAGATGGAAAGCTACGCCCCGCCATCGTGTCGATTTGGAAGTTTGAACTATACGGCCCGATATCCGCGGAGACTTGATCTTCGACGGATTCGAGCCGCAGCCAAGCGTGCCGCCGTCTCGATGGGCATGATCTAGCTCTGCGGCGAACACCGCCTGGAGGCCGCATCAAAGATCCGCTCGACCCTTAATCCGAGCCGGATTCCCGATCGAGGGCGTGGTTGGACACCGCCTCGGGGCTACGATCTCTCTGGCGATTGAGCCGAACTCTATCCTCGCTGCGAAGACCTTGACTCCGGTGCGGACTCCTCTCCGGACTCCGAACCCCCAGCACCGCCAATCGAATCCGATTGGGCGCGGTCATGGAGTTCAACCGCGGACATCTTTCAAAGACTCGCCCTTTGGTGACATCCTGAATTCACTAAAGTATCTCTCTTTGTCCGGAGAGCCCTGCGGGACTACGGACAGAAGGGTGGGATACGGACGACGAAGAAATTCAACGCCCACCCACCACCCACTTTGTAGCCACTGCCGATTTATTTAACCGACATGCTAGACTACGACTCAAGACATCGACGGTATGGACGACGATGCCGAGATTTAACAAGACCAGCGCCCTACGAGGCCTTTGAAGGCCACCTCGTCATACGACATATACATGGTGGACATCCCAAAAGATGGGAACGGCGATGGAACAACGGAGGATGACCCTCCAAGAAGCAGCCCAGCGCCGGCGTCGGGGCGCCGCTCTAAATCCCGCCACGGCAAGAATGAAGATTCCGCACGGAGACAACAATACACCGGACAATGCGAAGACAATCCACTCCAAAGAAGATCCGGTAGCGGAAGATGGAGACGCCAGCCCTCACGAGAGAGCGGCAGAAGAAGAGGTAGAGGATTATATGCCTCCCTCCGGAGAAGAAGCAAGCCTCGACAATGACGAATTCGTCGTGCCTGAGAATCCCGTCGAACAAGAGCGTTTTAGACGCAGGCTTATGGCCACGGCGAACAGCCTCAAGAAAAAGCAGCAACAGCTTAGAGCTGATCAGGATCTGCTAGCCGGCGGATGGATCAAGTCCTCGCGGCGAAGAGCATGAGCTCGAACGCCCTCCAAAAGCTACCCTAAACACAAGCTGCTCCCCGATTAGAGGAGGAGGCTTACGAACCCGCATCACCGGGGAGACAATACGGTGACCGACCACCCCGTGGTCGCGACATAGAGGCCTCTAGGCCCTTCACTAGAACCGTACCCCGGCATCGCTCAAAAAGCACACGGCCAAAGGGGAACGCTCCGGACCCGCGAGATATATTGGAGGACAAGGCAAGACAATCAAGATCGATCTATGGATCGGCGTGGGCGCCCATGGTGCGTGGCGACAACCGTCGCCCGGACCACGATAAGTCCGTGGGGCCGAACAAAACAGACAAAGCTCTTTTGAACTCCGTCGTGATATCGCCCGATGCAGGCGCCAAGCACACCCACTATGCTTCACGCACGAAGTAATGGATCATCAAATCCCCGAGGGGTTTAAACCCGTCAATATTGAATCCTATGATGGCACAACAGACCCCACGGTTTGGATCGAAGACTATCTCCTTCACATCCACATGGCCCGCGGTGACGATCTTCACACCATCAAATACCTCCCCCTCAAGCTTAAAGGACCAGCCCGACATTGGCTCAACAAATTTTGCCAAAGCAGAGTCAATTGGGAGTCGGGAGGACCTGGAAGCCGCATTCCTCGATAACTTCCAGGCATTTATGTGCGACCACCGACGCCGATGACCTAAGCCACATAATTCAGCAGACAGACGAATCGGCCGGACAATTCTCGACACGGTTCTTAACCAAGAAAAACCAAATCGTCGACCGTCTCCGGATCTGAGGCCCTCGCGGCCTTCAAGCATAACATCCATGACGCAGTGGCTTGCCCGACACCTAGGACAGAAAAGCCAAAATCCATGGCAGCCGTCACATCACTCATGACCCGCTTCACGGGTGAGGACAAATTGCTAGCACGCGCAACAACCTCAAAGAAAGATTACGGCAGCCCGGACTTCAAGGACCAAAATGGCAGCAGCGTCGTAACAAAACAAAGCGCCGCGTAACGGCGACAATATTGAGGATACGGCAATCAATGTCGGATTCAGAGGCTCTAAACCGGTCGGTGAAAAAGCCATTCAAAAGAACTACTCCGGTCCGTCCAATTTGGACCGAATACTCGACCGCTTGTGCGGATACACGGCACCTCCGAAAACCGGTGACCACACCAACAGGGACTGTTGGGTATTCAAGCAGCATGCAAGTTAATTGCGAAAACAATGACAAGGGGCTGCATAGCGATGACGAGGACGAGACCCAACCGCCCGAACAATAGAGGATGAAAGGTTTCCCCCACAAAAGTGCGTCACGGTGAACATGATATACGCATACGCACATACCCAAAAGGGAGCGGAAGCGTGCACTCGAGGATGTCTACGCGATGGAGCCGGTTGCCCAAGTTCAATCCATGGTCCTCCTGCCCGTCACTTTTGACCGAAGGACCACCCACCAAAGATCCGCCACGGCGGATTCGCCACACCGGTCTTAGACCCAATCGTCGATGGATTTCACCTAACCAGAGTCCCGATGGATTTGCGGCGAAACTGAACTCGCTTTATCGTGGATACAAAGGCGCAAAATGGGCATAGACCCTCAAGGATTAAACCTACCAAAACGACCTTTAAAGGCGTCATACCAGGTGTAGAAGCCAATTGTACAGCTCAATTACATCGAAGTGGTCTTGGATCCCGGATAACTTCCAAGCGAGGAGTTAATCTTCGACATAGTCCCGTTCGCAGCGGCTATCATGCCTTGCTCGGACGCACTGCGTTGCAAAGTTCAACGCGGTGCCGCACTCACGCATACCTCAAGCTCAAGATGCCAGGCCCTCGAGGAGTCGTCACGGTCAACGGAAACACCGAACGCGTTCTCTTCGCACGGAGCAACATACAACGGCTCTCATGGCGTAAGTGCAATGCGCTTTTAAGGCAATTCTCGAGTCCGGCCGTTAAGCGGCGGACACATGCGCGCCGGAGTAACTTACAAAAGACCACACCGGCACGCTCCGAAAGCATCGCCAGAAAAGGCGGCCCCAACCCCAGCCTCCCCGAAACGTCAGCAGGTCCTCCACATACAACATTACGCCCAAGATACCATGGGCATGGGGAGAGGGGCACGACCACGATAAACCTGCATCATGCTCAACCACACCAGGGCTCTCAAGTGTATCATCCCTTTTCTTTTCTTTTTACCTTTTACTTTTTATCCACAGGACTCCGTTTGTCGAGAGGCCACTGTCCGGCAGAACTGCCGAACTCACGATGCAACAGCCGGGGAAGGATAAAGGCTACAACGAATAAACAGGTGGTCTCCATTACGAGCATTTTTATACACCAATCAGTAGCCTACCCACGGAGGGGACATGTTTAAACAGTCCCATACCTTGCCAAAGACTTATTGAATAAAACAATGCAGCACCTTTTTGCTTATAATTGCATTTCTTTTTCATACATATGTTCATTCACGGCATGTTGCATCCAGTACACTTTGGTACGGCTAATATACACCAGGGCTTATGTTTCCGCATTATGGTGTGATGAGTCCGAACACTTTCACAAGTGCGGCACCCGAACTTATAGCACTATATGCATCGGCTCAATCATGTCTTGGGTCAATAGTTGGGTTTGCCCGACTCCCATGTTTTGGTACCTTATGTTCCGTTATATCGGCTAAGGTAGCACTGGGAGAACCATCACTGATTCCGCCCAGCTTGAGCTGGGTTAACGCCTCGATGGAGAAAGCTAAAACTGGCCGTCATGATGAGGCGAGAGCCGATCATTGTTCGAGAGGTTTTTGCGAGTCCTTAAAGACTTATGCCGCTTAGAGCGAGGAGCCGGATACCGTCCGGCCAAAGGCGTGATAGCGCCCCAAATTGACCTTCCGAAGACTAGGGCTTAGCCGAAATTTAAAATTATAGAATTCTATGGCTAAGTGAGAGTGTTCAAGCATTATAAGTCCGGTTGCCTTGTTCGATGTGTTGAGCGCCTCCCTAGATGGACCCAAAAATGGGAACAAGAGCGCTCAAGTTTATCCCGAACACCCCAGCACTCGTGCCATGGGGGAAATTTGAAGCTTGCCGACTTTCTTTCAGATTTGATAAACAGCCGCACAGAAGGTAATATTTTAAATTAACAAGCGTCGCTTAGCGCATATGAACTAGGTTTTCAGCGCACATGATAACAAAATGCGAGTCTACTCAAATATTACATCTTTGGAGCACTCACCCGCAATAGTGCGGGCGCCCTTTAGCACACTCTTATAATACATCTCGGGCGTGCGATGCTCCTTGCCCTCTGGTGGCGGGTCCGTCCACGAGCTTACGGGCATCCATCTTGCCCCAAAGGCACCTTTGCGGGCAAGGGCGATGGGCACCCTCAATACAAGCGGAATGCTTGATGACTTCTACCCACGGGCACGCATCCATCACCGCCGCACCAGTCAAGTAGCTCCCGTGCATGGCCTCCTTAGGCCACAGCCAAACTATGAGGCCCTTCATGGCCTGTTCGGCCGCCTTGTGGAGCTCGACCAGCTGCTTCACCGGTCGCTAAGGGCACCGGATGTCCGCCTCGATATCGAGACTAGAAGACCTTCTCCATCGAGCTGCCCTCCTCGGCCCGGTAGAACGCGCAAAGATCGGACACGCCATGCGAGGAAGATCTGCGAACGCCTCTGGAGAGCTCCGAATCCGGGTAAGCAGGTAATTAACACTCACATGCTTACTTTGCATGAAATATGCCTTACTCGCTGCTATTTTCTTCACCGCCTCAATCTCCTGGAGGGCCTTGTAGGCTTCGGCCTTAGCGGCTTTGGCACTCTCAAGAGCCGTTGCAAGCTCAGACTCTCGAGTCTTCGAGTCACGCTCCAAGCTCTCATGTTTTTCATGAGATCCTGGAGCTCTTCTTTGCACCTCCGCCACCCGCCATATACGCTTCTCTCGCTCGGTGCGCTCCCATGCAAGATTATGCTTCGTCATGCCACCGCCTCCTTCGTGGTCGCCACCTCGTTAGTGGCCCCTACAATACCCATGTTATCCTTGTCATTTTTCTTACAACCAAATCCTTTTACTCAGAAGGTACAATTTTCATAAGGTATTACTCACCTTCCTTTTCCTCGAGCTGCTTCTTGGCATGGCCGAGCTTGTTCTCGGACCTCGAGGTTTTCCTTCAAAGTATTGACCTCCAGATCGGTCTTGGCGGAGGTCGGCAAACCTGCAATCCCATATTGACATATTTTTATGACTCCTGCGTTTATCTTTCTAAAGATCCTCATCCGCTTTTCTTTCCGAACACGAACCGAGCATCGTGGGCTACCGCCTATGCGGTACCATTTTTACATATATTGAAATTCTTACCTCAAAGCCTGTTAGAAGGCTGCTGCGAGCTTCAGTCAGCCCGCTCTTGGCGAGCTGAACCTTGAATCACCACACTCATAACAAGGCGGTGTTCCTCTTGGATCGAGGCGCCGTTAGCGCCTCCGATAAATTATCCGGCACCTCCGGTTGGCGGAGGCAGCGGCGTCACGGCCTTGCCCTTCTTCTGAAGGGTGCGCCACGGACTCGGAGCCACTTGTGTCCTCCGGGCTGAGTCCGGTGCAAAGTCCGGGAGGTGTCCTGTGACACCTTCGGGGCCTCCTCCTCTGGTGGGTCCTTTCTGGGATCCCACCTCGGCGTCGTTCAAGACGGGGTGGAGGCGGTCGGAAGGAATCCATATCCGACGCACTCCAAGGACCCTTTCGGCAAGCAGGAAGATCATCCTTGGGCGGACTGCAGGGTTGTATGCGGCATTAGAAAGACATTATGTGGCGAAAAGAAAAAACCTTGAAGTTATTCGGGAGTCCGGATACTTACGATCTCGCCAGGGGCTTGGCCCTTGGGGGCCAGTCCTCGTCGTCGTCACTGGCGTTGGCGGAGCAGTCCGGGGGAAGAGTTTTTCCCTTCTTGGACTGATGAGGGGATCAATACCATTGTTACACCCACAACCCCTGCTGCTATACATACTGGACCAATTACTAGAGCTCGCGCACGCCAATTGAATTATCAGGTACTTTCGTTTCTTGATAACGATTCCAATGTTCATGAGAATATGATGCTGCCTAAATTGGATACATTTGTTTTGCTTACAAATGAAGGGCCTACCATGGACAAGAAAGATGAACCTTGGAGCAAGTTCAAGCATGGAGATGTTGGCATGCAAGGGAAACATGAACGTAGTTACAAGTGATGATTCCAGGACTTTGAGGCCACCCTAATGAGAGCATGAGGCCTTGGACGAAATATACAAGATGCCACTTCATAATATTCGTCCATAGGCTATTCTAGGTGCTGCGTCACCTTATTATTGGGCCAGGCCCATGTAATTTCGAAATACTTAAGTGTAGGCTGTTTTTAGAGTCCGTATGTGTGGGGAAACAAGAGTTAGGGTTGGTTTTGGACCCCTCCCTCAAGGGCCACGAAATTCCCTCCTCTTTCTCCATATATACAACCCTTAGGGCGTCGTTTAGACTTTAGGTTTTGTTTAGATTAAAAGTTCGCCATAGCTGCAACTTCGCTGCATTTCGTTTGTGTTCAACGACTGCATAAAGGCGTCACAGAACCCCACCTTGATCAATAAAGATTTCATCTTATATTCGCAATATCCAGATTGCAATCTCAGTTTCTTGCTTGTTCTTTGTTTGCTCGCAGGAAATAGACCCTCGTGGCCAGGTTGACCGTGCTCCGGCGTGGTCAATAACCTCTCGGAGTTGGTTTAGCGATTCGAGGCGCCGACGTCCTCAAGACGCTCGTAGTCAGATCGTCAAAGTCGACTTCCTCCAAAGCGAAAACCAACATCTCATCGAAAGACGGGACACCTTTGCCTCTATCAAGTGGTATCAGATTTTCAGGTTGCTCGGTGAAATTTTACAGTTTTTCGTAGATTAGATCGAGTCTGTTCTTCATACCTAAAGTCCACGAAAAAGCCACAAAAAAATTAGGGTTAGTTCATCATATCCGAACCAATCTGAGCCTTCGCATAATCTTTTTAGGGTTTTTGCTTTGTTGAATTTGCGGTTGCATCGTCGTGTCAAGTTGCTGGTCTTAGAGTCTAGTCTTTTAGAGTTTCGAGTTCTGGTCATAAGTTGTCACGCCGCCGCCGCACCATCATCATCGCCTTGCCATCTACCACCCTTCTTATCCACCACCAATCCGTATCCCTATACCACCACCAATCCGTAGCCATATACCACCACCACTACCATATACCACCACCGCTGCCATATACCACCACCATATATCCACCACCAATCCGAGTTCTTCTCATATTAGGTTTGTTTTCGAGATCCATCTAAATTCCGATTCGTGTTTCCTTGCCTGCGTAGTCTGGAAATCACCCTCCGTTTAGGCCCAAAATTTTCCGAAAACGCACTTGTCGAAAAATTTTCTGGCTATCCTATTTTTAGGTGTTTCTAAGCGTATTGAGACAGTCGCCGTTATAGAAAGTTTTTTTTGACCCGTTTCAGCTTTTTGGGTCCGGCGTTCGAAAAAAAATTGGTCGAAAAAATTTCATGCCCATCCTGTCAGTTTGACCTGGGAAGAGTTTTGAGACACTCGCCATTATAGTGATTTTTCACAAAAAAAAAAACAAAAGAGCAGCACAAAAAAAAGCAGCGCAAAAAAAAAGAGCGAAAAAAAATTCCAGAGTGTGCTTTTCCGTTGTTTCCGTGCAGCGCCGTGATTTTGTTAGTGTTCTAGGCTCGCGTCTCTAGCACAGTCTAGCCTAGGACCAGACAAGATCACGTCGTTGAGCGTTTATTCAACTTTGCATCTCTGAATTGATTATTCTTGACCCTTTTTGCTACCATATTATAAGCCTTCCCAGCTCCACATACATCTACATCGTATGCGTTTGACTCTCCCCGGTAATCGCTCTATCCAAGCTTTGAGAGTTTTGACTACATCGGTTGCCGATCACCGCTTTCTTCTTTGGTAAGAACTGGTAAGAATTTGAGATTTGCTTGACGGATTTGTGACTGTCCACCACCACCACCACTTCCTAGTAGTCTGTAGAATCATATTCTTGTGTGTTTCTATTGCTGATAACAATGGCAGGATAACAAGCCATTTAGACCGACCGGGAGAACATGACAAACAAAGCGCTACATGATAAGTTTCAACAAATGATGAGTGGGCAGGTGGAAGATGTTCTAAATAGATTTGAAGAGGCCATGGAGAAGATAGATGGCATTGAGAAAGCGTTCGAAACAAAGCTCGATAACAAGTTTAATGAATTGCTCGCGCGTCTACCACCACCACCACCGGCTGCACCTAATGCACCTCTACAACAACAACAACGACTACCTCCACATCGCGAAACAGCCCTCCGTCGAGCGAGCCGTGTCCCTCTTCAGCCTGGCCAAGCTGCTGGTGCTGCTGTTGATACTTCTGTGGCTCCTGCTGCTGATGTGGGGGAGGATGATTATGTGAGAGAGTGCGAGGATGAGGTTGATCAACTTCAGAACTACGTGCAAGTGCAACCACCAGCACCACAACCACCCGGTCGTCCACATGCAAATAATGGCAATGTTAGGGCTCCCCTCAGTGCGAGATCATGACCATCTCCCTAAACTGAAGTTGAATATTCCACCATTTGAGGGTAGATATGTTCCTGATATATATCTTACTTGGGAGTTAGAAACTGAACAACGATTTACATGTTTACAATATCCTAAGGAGAGGCGTGTTCCCGCTGCTGTTTGTGCTTTCACTAGCTTTGCATGTGTTTGGTGGTCTGAACATTGTAGATTATATCCTGTTCCAGATACTTGGACTGCTTTGAAAACTGCTATGCGTACTCGTTGGGTTCCACCATATTATCAACGTGAATTACTTCAAAAATTGCAGCGCTTAAGACAAGGAAAAAATTCAATAGAAGAATATTATCAGGAATTACAAACTGGCTTGATTAGATGTGGTATTGTTGAGGAGAATGAAGCTATGCTTGCACGTTTTCGGATGGATTAAATAGAGATATTCAGGCCATTCTAGACTACAAGGATTATACTAATATCACTCGATTATTCCATCTTGCTTGTAAAGCTGAACGTGAAGTGCAGGATCGACAGGCGTTGGCGCGGACTAACTTTTCTGCAGGTCGACCTTCATCATGGACACCACGTGCATCATCTACTTCCACACGTTCTACTACACGGCACCTCCGGCTGCCACCTCCAACCGTGATACAAGAAAGCGTGCACAACCACCACTATCGCCAAGAGCACACTGCTGGGCCTACACAGAGCTCTTCTTCTTCCATGGCGTCAACAGGCACACAAGTGATATTATTTGTCGTCGTTGTAAGGGAAGAGGACATTTCTTGAGAGAATGCCAATCTCAGCGTGTGATGATTGCTCACGAGGATGGTGGGTATGAGTCCGCTAGTGACTATGATGAAGAGACTTTGGCTCTTATTACACATGAAGAACACGGTGGAGATGATTCTGATCATGAGACGCAATACATGGCTGCTGAAGATGCTGACAGGTATGAATGTTTAGTTGCTCAAAGTGTTTTGAGTGTGCAGGTAACACAAGCTGAGCAAAATCAGAGGCAGAACCTGTTCCATACAAAGGGAGTTGTGAAGGAACGTTCTATTCGCGTCATCATAGATGGACGGAGCTGCAACAACTTGGCTAGCATGGATATGGTGGAGAAGCTTTCTCTCACCACAAGACCACATCCACATCCTTACTACATCCAATGGTTCAACAACAGCGGCAAAGTTAAGGTAACACGTACTGTTCGTGTGTATTTTAGTATCTCTACATATGCTGATTATGTTGATTGTGATGTGGTACCTATGCAAGCATGTTCCTTATTACTTGGTAGACCATGGCAATTTGATAAAAATTATGTACACCATGGTAGAAACAATCAGTATACTCTTGTTCACAAGGATAAATATTACTTTGCTTCCAATGACTCCTGATTCAATTTTGAAAGATGATATTAATAGAGCTAATAAAGCAAAACAGGAGAAAAATAAGAGTGAAAATCAGATTGTGGCAAAAGAATTTGAGCAACAAATGAAGCCTAATAACAAACCATCTAATGTTGCTTCTGACATTAAACTGAAAAGTGCATGTTTACTTGCCACCAAATCTGATATTGAGGAGCTAGATTCTAGCAAATCTGTTTGCTATGCTTTTGTGTGCAAAGAGGCATTATTTTCATTCAAGGACGTGCCTTCCTCTTTGCCCCTCATTGTCACTAACATTTTGCAGGAGTTCTCGGCGTCTTCCCACAAGGCGTGCCACCGGATTACCACCTATTCGAGGGATTGAGCATCAAATTGACTTAATTCCCGGTGCATCGCTACTCAACCGTGCACCATACCGTACCAATCCGGAGGAGACGAAGGAGATTATGCGTCAAGTCTGAGCTGCTCGACAAAGGTTATATACGCCAATCTCTTAGTCCTTGTGTTGTTCCTATTATACTAGTGCCTAAAAAGGATGGTACGTCGGCGTATGTGTGTTGATTGTAGAGGCATTAATAATATTACTATTCGTTATCGTCATCCTATTCCTAGGCTAGATGATATGCTTGATGAATTGAGTGGCTCTACAATATTCTCCAAAGTTGATTTGCGTAGTGGATACCATCAAATTCATATGAAATTGGGAGATGAATGGAAAACAGCATTTAAAACTAAGTTTGGTTTATATGAGTGGTTAGTCATGCCTTTTGGGTTAACTAATGCACCTAGTACTTTCATGAGACTAATGAACGAAGTTTTATGTGCTTTCATTGGACGATTTGTGGTAGTCTATTTTGATGATATACTGATTTATAGCAAATCTTTGGAAGAACATTTGGAACATTTACGTGTTGTTTTTAATGCTCTACGTGATGCACGTTTGTTTGTTAACCACAGGAAGTGCACCTTTTGCACCGACAGTATCTTTTCTTGGCTATGTTGTTACACCACGAGGAATTGAAGTTGATAAAGCCAAGATTGAAGCTATTGAGAGTTGGCCGCAGCCCAAAACGGTCACACAAGTGAGGAGTTTTCTTGGACTCGCTGGTTTCTATAGGCGTTTTGTGAGAGACTTTAGCACCAGCACCTCTCAATGAGCTTACAAAGAAGGATGTGCCTTTTGTTTGGGGTACCGCATGTGAAGAAGCCTTCACGGTATTGAAAGATAAGTTGACACATGCTCCTTTACTCCAACTTCGACTTTAATAAGACTTTTGAGCTTGAATGTGATGCTAGTGGAATTGGATTAGGAGGTGTGTTATTACAAGATGGCAAACCTGTTGCATACTTTTCTGAAAAATTGAGTGGGCCTAGTCTGAACTATTCTACTTATGACAAAGAATTATATGCTCTTGTTCGGACTTTAGAGACATGGCAACATTATTTATGGCCCAAAGAATTTGTTATACATTCTGATCATGAATCTTTGAAACATATTAAAAGTCAAGCTAAACTGAATCGTAGACATGCTAAATGGGTTGAATTCATTGAGACTTTCCCTTATGTCATTAAACACAAGAAGGGTAAAGAAAATGTTATTGCTGATGCTTTGTCTCGTCGCTATACTATGCTTTCACAACTTGACTTCAAAATATTTGGTTTGGAGACCATCAAAGATCAATATGTGCATGATGCTGATTTTAAAGATGTAATGCAGAATTGTAAAGAAGGAAGAACATGGAACAAGTTCGTTATTAAGGATGGTTTTGTGTTCCGTGCTAACAAGCTATGCATTCATGCTAGCTCTGTTCGTCTTTTGTTGTTGCAGGAGGCGCATGGAGGAGGATTAATGGGACACTTTGGCGTGAAGAAGACGGAGGATATACTTGCTACACATTTCTTTTGGCCAAAGATGAGACGGGATGTTGAGCGTTTTGATACGGAGCATCCTACGGTCATCACCATGTCAAGAGTCCGTTTGGCAAGTGACACGTACGACCTCTACTTCTCATACATAAAGGTGAATCTTCTCCTTTACACGTGTTCACTTGACCCCTTCGAGGATGGTATACTACTTGACACTCCACTCGTGTGCATGCATAGGTATGGCCGGAGCTTCACGGATGACGAGGAGGAGTGCAAGCGCCAAGGAACACCTACACCATCCGCGAGGGAAGCCTGGAAGAGAAGACGGAAAAGGACGGAGCTGCGGAGTCCCCAGCGGCCGGACGACCGGAAGACTCCGGACGTCCGACACCTCTCCAGCACACGGACGACCGACGCCCTCCGGACGTCCGGAACTTCACACCGAACCAGATCTACGGACGATCGAGCTGCCGGACGTCCGGACGACAATCACCCGAGCCAAAGCTACGGACGATCGATAGCCTCCGGACGTCCGGACCCTCCACAAGCCCGGACGACCGGCCGCCTTGACGTCCGGACCGATGCACGCCCGAACTGAATCTACGGACGTCAAAGACCTCCGGACGTCCGGACCTTGTCGAGCCTCCGGACGACCGGTGACCTCCGGACGTCCGGCGCTGAGTGTTGACTTTGTTTGGGGCCGTAGCCCTTGTACCCCTTCGCCCCCTAGACTATATATACTCTTTCTTCCCCACCTTTCTAGGTTAGCAAAGGATTAGCTCATATTTGTGTGAGAGCTTTTGCTCATCCACTTGGTTACTTCTCCTCGGAGCTCAGGACCTCTTCGGAGAAGATCCCCCAAGCGGATTCAAGACCTCCCTTTGTGGAGAAGACCAACCTCAAGACCTCTTCACGGAGAAGAACGGCTACCGTTTGTATCGTCCTTTGTTGACCTTGAATCATGTATCTCCCTTTGTGTTCTTTGATCTAGCATTTGTGTGACCGATTCCTTGTTGGTTGAGTGTTTTCCCTCGTTCCTCCCCGTGATTTCCTCGTGTTCTTCCGCTCGTTCCTCGTGTTCCTCGTAGGGATTCTCTCCAAACGTGAAAGATCGTCCACATAGGGTTCCGCCCTACATCATCTATGGTATCAGAGCTTAGGTTCATCACGTTTTTGGAGCCCCTACCCTCTTTTTCTAGCTTGATTTTGTTGTGTTCTTCCCCAATTTCAAAATCCCCACCAAAATAGCCCCAAATTTTTTTTGTGATTTGTTGGTTAGATGAAGTTTTGTTGATTTTGATCCATGAATTTGCTTGGTTTCGAGTGGATCTAGCATTTCCCAAGTTTCCCCATCTTTCATCCACAAAATCTCTTCCATTTTGACCCCAAAATCCCAAAATTCCGCCCAAAATCGCGTCCGAAACTCGCATCTCGCGTTGACCCGACTCCACCGGACGACCGACGCGTTTACTTGACGTCCGAGCCCAGAACGACCGGACGTCCGACCTTTTCCGGACGACCGAACCCCTAACCCGCACCGAATTTACGGATTTCCGACTTTTCCGGACGTCAAGCGCCGGACATCCGACCTTTTCCGGACGTCCGTAACAGTAGTTTCAGACTTGGCTGATTCTTGTTTCGGCCGTAACTAATTCATCCGAACTCCGATTTTGACGTTCTTTAGCTCGTTTTGAAGCTCTTGACATCCCCCTTCCCACAAAAATACCACCAACACCATTTGACTCCATCAAATTTTTGAAAATTTGACAAGTTTGCCTAGGCCTTCCACCATTTCCTCCGCATAACCACCACCGACTTCCGCAACCTAACCAATTTTGTTCCCCATAGCATTAGTGGTTGCTTGAGTAGTGATTCGAGTCTCCTAAGGTGTTTCGGCCACTTAGGGACGATTGCTTATTCATCAACCACCACCACCACTTACGCATAGGCGTGCCCACCATACACTTCCGCCACCCCCAACTTAACCCAATTTTGTTTGAGTTGTGGCTTGTGTCTCCTAAGGTGTTTCGGCTACTTAGGGACGGCAACTTCAACTCCGACACGTGTTTAGCCCATCATTCCACTTCCGCATTGCCAAGTGCAAACCACCACCGCTTTCCGCTACCACCATTTGACATTTGCCTTTGAGATTTTGAGTTTGCGGTTTTCCGTTTCCTAGGGTGTTTCGCTAACTAGGAACGGCTATACATCAAGAACACCGCCACTCATCATCGCCATGAGGGCGGTAACCTCGACGACACCATTTGTACATTCCCTTGCAATTGCATTGTTAACCCCTAGCCCATTTTGCATCACTTGCCTATCGAGACTAGCCACTTGAGTATTGCCGCCACGTTACTTGTGCACATTAGTGATCATACCTTCCATTACATACCATACCATATCATATTGGTATCATATCATCCATTGTGTCTCAAGTTTGTTCCGCATATACACAATTGCTATCTTGGTTTGTGCATTGTGCAAAGTGGCCATAGAAAAAAAAGAAATAAAGCTTTTAAGCAAAAGAGAAAGAGCAAAAGAGCTTGTAAGCAAGTGCCATAGCATCATACCACATTGCATATAAGATTGTCATATCCGATCATCTTGGATCATCTTGAGAAACACCGAACCATACATACATAGCATACTTGGGATACAAAGTTTATCCATTTTGCATCTTATAGGTTGTGCACAAGTGTCGTATCCGCCTATTGAGCAATCGTGCTAGCGTCTCTCTTGAGTTGTGCAACACGAGCGTTTTGGTGGATTCCACATTTTGAGCTCATTCCTTGGTTGCACGGCCCCATTTATCTATCCGTGTGTGTGTTTCCGTGTGCCTCATATTGCTATTGGTCCATTTGTTTCACTTGCGAATTTGTGAATCTCTTTCAACATTATTGACTCTTGCTAACATTTTGCATTAAATTTTTGTGCCACTATCCTCACCGAGCTCCTCCATAAGCTTTACTTGTGTAGGTGTGAGAACCGACAAGGATTGGTACCAATAGTGCTATTTCATTGTCCGCATTTGAGTGAACTTGATTCATTTTCAACATCGGTCAAGGTACATTGGTATAAGTTCTTCTCTTTCTCCCACTAATATTTGCTCGAGTCTTGTGATGGATAGGCAAGGCATTTCATCTTCGGTCTACAACAACAACGACGAGTTCGATGCCACGAACAACAACTCCAACGCCAAGATGCAAGCTCAAATGGAGGAGATCAAAGCCCTCATCAAGTCCTACAAGCGATCTTCCTCATCTTCGAGAAGACGCTCAAGAGCACATGCTTCCGTGCTACCATCTCCGGCAAGATCACATCGGCATCGACACCATCATCAACAAGAACGTGAAGGTCAAGAGCTCTACATCAACAACCGCTCAATGACTCAACCATCTCCCTTGGCATCTTCGCCAAGCGACTTCAAGGCATCTTCGCCTTCGGATATTCGGCATCTTCGCCAACAAGTACCCCAAGACTACACTCAAGAGAAGCTCCCCAAGCTCAAGTCCGCGACTTCCACGAGCTACTACGACCTCGACATCGACCACGAGATTCCTTTCTCTGGGACTCAAGAACCCGAGGAGTACCACGAGTGGGAGCGTGTGATGGACGACTACCTCAAGCTACATCAAGTTCCTCCCGAAGATCAAGTGAAGTGCCACAAGAAATTTCCATGACTACGCCTCTACTTGGTGGCTTCACACACCTTGAGTACTACGACATGAGTTGGCCCAAGGCGAAGAGAGCTTTGCGGCGAGAGTTCGTGCCTCCAACCTACACGGAACAACTTCGGCGCCAATTGGAGAACACCACCCAAGGATCCAAGTCCATCGACACAGCGTACTTCAAGGAGATGAAGATTGCCTTCATGACGAGCCGGTGTGGACAACCCCATTTCAATGAAGTTCCACTTCATGATGGGATTGAACAACGACATCTCCAAGACTATCTTCCTCGAGAACTACAAGTCCATCGACGACTATTACATTGGTGCTCTCAAGGCGGAACAAGAACTCATGAAGGCCAAGGCTTCTCCACCCCAAGCACACTTCGCGGCGACCAAGCTCTACAACAAGCATGAGGCTAGTACCACCATGATGTCCAAGCCCGACAAGCTCCTAGACGATGCTCCCAAGTGTGACTTCACCGCCATCCCTCTTTGTGGCATTGATGATGCCGAGTCTACCTTGACTCTTTTTCAAGATGGTGCGGCGACAAGTACGACTACGGAGACCTTCAAGGACCAAGCTTTGGAGGCAAGCGACAAGGTGGCGAGCAAGGATGATGCTTCCATCTTAGGAGGCGAGAGTGATGTTGTGCCATCTTGGCCTTCATCCATGACGAGAGTGATGTTGAGCCATCTTCGGCCTTCATCCACGACGAGAGCGATGATGTGCCATCTTCGCCTTCATCCACGGCAGCGACTACGAGACGGTTCAGCATGGGATTTCCCCTTCGACCACGGCGATATATGATGACTTGAGTGACTTGTGCCACCATATTGAGAGCGAGAGTGACTTCACCACTAGCCCCATATATGATGTGTTGCCCCAATTCCCATGTGAGGAGAGCCACAACCCCCACCACTTGAGTGAGATGAGTGACTCCACCATATGTGAGATTGAGTGCACCTATTTTGAGGGAGTGAGTGAACCACCACATAGAGAGAATGAGATAGTTGATAGGTCTAGTGAGGCCATTTGCATTTCTAACAACTTGACCTCTACCTCTATTGTGTCTTCTCATTTGGTGCTAGGTCCCATTTATGATGACGCGCCGATCCTCGATGACTCCGTCCTCTCTTTGGACAAGATGATGGCCATGGTGGAATATGATGCACCCCCCACATGGTTCCATCAAGATGAAGATGACCACCATTTGGTCTTTCCCACCTCACCTACACCACTTGAGTGGACCGACAAAGGTAACATAGGTGGCCGGTGATGCTCTAGTCCCACTAGTGGACATTCTTGACATTGATTGCTTGCATGATGTTGATCACCCTATTGACATGCTTCATTCTAGTATGATTTCCCCATGTGATGATTTGCCCATTTATGATGAATATGATGATTCTCATGTGGAGTCTATTAGTTGTGATGCCATGTTACATCGGATTTCTTGTGACAATTCTTTAGGTCACATCATGTTTGCTAACCCGCTTAACTTGTCATATGCTATGCATGAGATCAACCATATGTCTTATTTGCAATCTCTTCATAGTGACTATGCATATGCCATTAAAATGAACCCAATTTGCACATATGGCATAGACGACAAGCCCATGGTTATTGGCATTTGTTTTTCTTGTGATGATATTGATAAGCATCATTTATCTCATATGCCATGCCATGACCACCTAGCTTCGGATATGCATTGTTTTGGATGTTGTCCATTTTCTCCATGTGATGTTTCCGATATTGCTCATGAGGAGACCCCATAGTTTCCTCATAAATTTTAGGAGATTTTGATTCATCCCATTCATTGCATGATCCCAATACTTGTGTGCACCATATGCTCCCCATGAATAAACATGATATTGATGTGCCATATACTTGCATTCTCAATTTGTGTCCCCATCGTGTCATACATAATAACTATTCTTTCATGATGGATGACATGTTCTTAAACCATGCATCAAATTTCTTTGAGCGATGCTTATCTTGTGCTAACTCACACGTGCACATACACATCATGATGGATGATGTGTACATTTACCACACACACAATTTCTTTCGTTTGTGTCTCTTTTGTGTAGGTACCCATGACTACTTGTCAACTTCGCAATCCCACGAGTTGACAAAACGAGCTCAAGAGAGCAACGATGATTTGGGATCCCATGGATTGTCTTTCCCACCGCTCTCTTTGCGCAAAGACTTCGCACATTTCTTCTATATGGCCCTCACTTGGTTATGGGTTGTTGTTCATTACATATCATATGCCCATCTTGCCATGTTCACTTTGCATGACATGCTCATTCCTATGCCTTTTCCATGCATTTGTGACCCATGCTTTGCTTTACACATTTTGATTGACTCTCATACTTGTATGTGTATTTGCAAGCTTGGTGGAGATATCACTTGCTATTGCCATGTTCTAGTCATGACCCATTCCTATGATGATACTTTCATCTTGCTTTATGTTCCTGCTTGCGATATGTCATGTGCATTCCCTATGCCTATTATTTGTTTACATGACATGATTGCCATGATTTCTTCTAGTGTGTTGCATCTTGGCTCCACTAGTTTGCACGACTTGATTACTATGCTTGCTTATGTTGCATCACCATTTCATGCGGTTGATGACAACCATCTATATGCTTTGCACATGATTCATATTGCTTCTTGTCATATATCTCTATGTGTTGCCTCCCTCATGCTAGATTTTCCATGTATAGAGTGCAACCATGCTATTAAATCTTGCTCATGAGTTTGCCCCATAGCATTCTCACATATGTTTGGAGATTTTGACATATCCCTTGTGCAGCATGCTTGTCTTACTTCTTTGCACCATATACCTAGTGCCATGAATATCGCCATTGTTGCATCATATTATTCATGCACTTGTCCTTCTAATGGTTTTGTGCAAAGGATGAGAACCATCATGATGGATGATGCGTTTGTCTACCATGCGCATACTTTCTTTGTTTTGCTTTGTGCATGTGTAGGATACTTGGACTTTGTGTCGACTTCCACTTCACGTGAGTTGAACACTCGAGCTCTTGAGAGCGAACCACCTTCTACCACGACGATTCTACATCGCACTTGTTTGTGCTTGGCATTGTGAAGAATGCACAAGGACATGCCTTCAAGGTGACATCTTTCTTGAGCATGGATATTGCGGATCATACTACTTGTGCTGCTCACACCGTGAGACTTATTGGTCATCTTGGACCACTTGATTGCGCACTTAGTAGAGATCTTGCTTCGACTTGCCATTATCACATTCCCATGCATCATGATATATGTACCTTGTGTGTTGCATCCAATTCTTGGATTACTTGCTCCTCTCATATGTTTGGTTGCAACAATGTCATTACTTCACATATGCCATGTCCCATTGATTGCTACATGCTTGACTTGATTGCCTCACACATGATGAACAATTGCTCTTTCTATTGTGTTGAGTGCCATACTATCTTCACTACACCCTATGCATATTATGCTTGGATTGTCTTGCACTTGACCCATGTGTTTAGACATCTCATCTTATTTGGTGTTGTGAATGATTCCTATGCCTACCATCGACCATTTGTCGGCGCTTTATGCATGATTGCTATGACCTTGAGGTGGATGCTTATGCTCTTGTCACACATATTTGCATCTCTACCTCACGTTTACATGCTTGTTTCCATGATGAACTTGATTTTGCTCAATTCATATGCTTACATGCCATGTCACAATCCTTTGTCACACCCTATGCTATGCTTGACGACAACACTTGTTTGGTGAATCACCTCTTGAATGCTTGGGTTTGCACTAACGCTAACCACATTTGTTTTTCCAAGTGTTTGTTCTATATACTCCTTTTGAAGGAATCACAAGATGGCGCGACATTGGAGAGTGCCCATTTCGAGCTTCAAGATGACGAGAGCTTGGTGATCGACCACTTTGACACGGCACCGCCATCTCTTTCCCATGGTGATTTGGTTTTCGATCCGAGGTCGGATCCTTTCCAAGGGGGAGGGATGATACGGAGCATCCTACGGTCATCACCATGTCAAGAGTCCGCTTGGCAAGTGACACGTCGACCTCTACTTCTCATACATAAAGGTGAATCTTCTCCTTTACACGTGTTCACTTGACCCTTCGAGGATGGTATACTACTTGACACTCCACTCGGGTGCATGCATAGGTATGACCGAGCTTCACGGATGACGAGGAGGAGTGCAAGCGCCAAGGAACACCTACACCATCCGCGAGGAAGCCCGGAAGAGAAGACGGAAAAGACGGAGCTTGAGTCCCAGCGGCCGGACGACGGAAGACTCCGGACGTCCGACACCTCTCCAAAGACACGGACGACCGACGCCCTCGGACGTCCGGAACCGTCACCCGAACAGATCTACGGACAACTGGAGCTGCCGGACGTCCGGACGCCACTCACCCGAGCCCACGCTACGGACGACCGACAGCCTCCCGACGTCCGGACCCTCCTGAAGCCGGACGACAAGCCGCTTGGACGTCCGGCCGATGCACGCCTCAATCTGACCACGGACGTCCAAGACCTCGGACGTCCGGACCTTGTCGAGCCTCCGGACGACCGGTGACCTCCGGACGTCCGACGCTCGAAAGTGTTGACTTTGTTTGGGGCCGTAGCCCTTGTACCCCTCGCCCCTAGACTATATATACTCTTTCTTCCCCACCTTTCTAGGTTAGCAAAGGATTAGCTCATATTTGTGTGAGAGCTTTTGCTCATCCACTTGGTTACTTCTCCTCGGAGCTCGGGACCTCTTCGGAGAAGATCCCCAAGCGGATTCAAGACCTCCCTTTGTGGAGAAGACCAACCTCAAGACCTCTTCACGGAGAAGAACGGCTACCGCTTGTATCGTCCTTTGTTGACCTTGAATCATGTATCTCCCTTTGTGTTCTTTGATCTAGCATTTGTGTGACCGATTCCTTGTTGGTTGAGTGTTTTCCCTCGTTCCTCCCCGTGATTTCCTCGTGTTCTTCCGCTCGTTCCTCGTGTTCCTCGTAGGGATTCTCTCCAAACGTGAAAGATCGTCCACATAGGGTTCCGCCCTACATCACGTTTTGTTGCTCGCTGCACTACATGTCAAAAAGCTAAGTCACGACTCAATCCTCATGGTTTATATATGCCTTTGCCTGTACCTAGTGTTCCTTGGGAGGATATATCTATGGACTTTGTTTTAGGTTTACCTCGAACAAAGAAGGGAGGGATAGCATATTTGTTGTCGTGGATAGATTCTCGAAAATGGCACACTTTATACCATGTCATAAAAGCGATGATGCGTTAATGTTGCTGATTTGTTCTTTCGTGAAATTATTCGCTTGCATGGTGTGCCAAATACTATTGTTTCAGATCGTGATACTAAATTTCTTAGCCACTTTTGGAGATGTTTATGGGCTAAGTTGGGGACTAAACTGCTTTTAGTACTACTTGTCACCCCAAACTGATGGACAAACTGAAGTAGTCAATAGAACATTGTCTACTATGCTTAGGGCTGTTTCGAAGAATAATAAGAAAATGTGGGAAGAATGCTTGCCTCATATTGAATTTGCTTATAATCGTTCATTGCATTCTACTACTAAGATGTGCCCTTTTGAAATTGTGTATGGCTTCCTACCTCGTGCACCTATTGATTTGTTGCCTCTTCCATCTTCGGAGAAGGTTAATTTTGATGCTAAAGAACGTGCTGAACTGATTTTAAAAATGCATGAGTTAACTAAGGAAAACATTGAGCGTATGAATGCTAAATATAAACTTGCTGGAGATAAGGGTAGAAAACATGTTGTCTTTGCACTGGAGATCTTGTTTGGTTACATTTGCGTAAGGATAGGTTTCCTAATTTGCGCAAACCAAAGCTAATGCCACGTCTTGATGGTCCATTTAAGGTGTTAGAGAAAATAAATGATAATGCATATAAACTTGAGCTGCCTGCAGATTTTGGGGTTAGTCCCACTTTTAACATTGCAGATTTGAAGCCTTATTTGGGAGAGGAAGATGATCTTCGTCGAGGACGACTTCATTTCAAGAAGGGGAGGATGATGAGGACATCAATACCATTGTTACACCCACAACCTCTGCGGCTATACATCTTGGACCAATTACTAGAGCTCGCGACGCCAATTGAATTATCGTGTACTTACGTTTCTTGGTAACGATTCCAATGTTCATGAGAATATGATGCTGCCTAAATTGGATACATTTGTTTTGCTTACAAATGAAGGGCCTACCATGGACAAGAAAGATGAACCTTGGAGCAAGTTCAAGCATGGAGATGTTGGCATGCGCAAGGAGAACAAGAACGGAGTTACAAGTGATGATTCCAGGACTTTGAAGCCACCCTAATGAGTGCATGAGGCCTTGGACGAAATATACAAGATGCCACTTCATAATATGCGTCCATAGGCTATTCTAGGTGTTGCGTCACCTTATTATTGGGCCAGGCCCATGTAATTTCGAAATACTTAAGTATAGGCTGTTTTTAGAGTCCGTATGTGTGGGGAAACAAGAGTTAGGGTTGATTTCGGACCCCTCCACCAAGGGCCACGAAATTCCCCCTCTTCCTCCATATATACAGCCCTTAGGGCACCGTTTAGACCTGGGGTTTTGTTTAGATTAAAAGTTCGCCATAGCTGCAACTTCGCGTGCCGTTTGTGTTCAACGACTGCATAAAGGCGTCCACAGAACCCCACCTTGATCAATAAAGCTTTCATCTTATATTCGCAATATTCAGATTGCAATCTCAGTTTCTTGCTTGTTCTTCGCTTGCTCGCAGGAAACAGGCCCTCGTGGTCGGAGTTGATCGTGCTCGGCGTGGTCAATAACCCTCGGAAGTTGGTTTAGCGATTGCTAAGGCGCGACGTCTCGCACGTTCGTAGTCGGATTGTCAAGGTCGACTCCCACAGAAACGATAGCCACCATCTCATCGAAACATCGGGACACCTTAGCCTCTATCAATCTCCCTTGGCATCTTCGCCAAGCGACTTCAAGGCATCTTCGCCTACGGACATACGGCATCTTTGCCAACAAGAACCTCAAGGCTACGCTCAAGAGAAGCTCCCCAAGCTCAAGTCCGCGACTTCACCGAGCTACTACGACCTCGACATCAACCATGCGATTCCTTTCTATGGGACTCAAGAACCCGAGGAGTACCTCGAGTGGGAGCATTTGATGGACGACTACCTCAAGCTACATCAAGTTCCTCTCGAAGATCAAGTGAAGTGCGCCACAAGAAACTTCCACGACTACGCCTCGACATGGTAGCTTCACACACCTTCGGAGTGCTACGAGATGAGTTGGTCCAAGATGAAGAGAGCTTTGCGGCGAGAGTTCGTGCCTCCAACCTACACGGAACAACTTCGATGCCAATTGGAGAACACCACCCAAGGATCCAAGTCCATCGACAAGTACTTCAAGGAGATGAAGATTGCCTTGCGACGAGCTGGCGTGGACGACCCCACTTCGATGAAGTTCCACTTCATGATGGGATTGCACTGCAATGACATCTCCAAGACCATCTTCCTCGAGAACTACAAGTCCATTGACGACTACTACATTGGTGCTCTCAAGGCGGAACAAGAACTCATGAAGGCCAAGGCTTCTCCACCCCAAGCACACTTCGCGGCGACCAAGCTCTATGACAAGCATGAGGTTAGTACCACCAAGATGTCCAAGCCCGACAAGCTCCAAGACGATGCTCCCAAGTGCAACTTCACCGCCATCCCTCTTTGTGGCATTGATGATGCCGAGTCTACCTTGACTCTTTTTCAAGATGGTGCGGCGACAAGTACGACTACGGAGACCTTCAAGGACCAAGCTTTGGAGGCAAGCGACAAGGTGGCGAGCAAGGATGATGCTTCCATCTTAGGAGGCGAGAGTGATGTTGTGCCATCTTCGGCCTTCATCCACGACGAGAGTGATGTTGAGCCATCTTCGGCCTTCATCCACGACGAGAGCGATGATGTGCCATCTTCGGCCTTCATCCACGACAACGACTATGAGACGGTTGAGCATGTGATTTTCCCTTCGACCACGGCGACGTCCGACGACTTGAGTGACTTTTGCCACCATATTGAGGGTGAGAGTGACTTCACCACTAGCCCCATACATGATGAGCTGCCACAAATCCCATGTGAGGAGAGCCACAACCACCACTTGTGTGAGATGAGTGACTCCACCATACGTGAGTTTGAGTGCACCTACCTTGAGGGAGTGAGTGAACCACCACATAGAGAGAATGAGGCCACTTCGATTTCTAACAACTTGACCTCTACCTCTATTGTGTCTTCTCATTTGGTGCTAGGTCCCATTTATGATGACGCGTCGATCCTCGACGACTTCGTCCTCCCTTTGGACAAGACGATGGCCATGGTGGAATATGATGCACCCCCACATGGTTCCATCAAGATGAAGATGACCACCATTTGGTCTTTCCCACCTCACCTACACCACTTGAGTGGAATGACAAGGGTAACAAAGGTGACGGTGATGCTCTCGTCCCACTAGTGGACTATTTTGACATTGATTGCTTGCATGATGTCGATCACCCTATTGACATGATTCATTCTAGTATGATTTCCCATGTGATGATTTGCCCATTTATGAATATGATGATTCTCATGTGGAGTCTATTAGTAGTGATGCTATGTTACATAGGATTTCTTGTGACAATTCTTTAGGTCACATCATGTTTGCTAATCCGCTTGACTTGTCATATGCTATGCATGAGATCCATCATATGTCTTATTTGCAATCTCTTCATAGTGACTATGCATATGCCATTAAAATAAACCCAATTTGCACATATGGCATAGATGACAAGCCCATGGTTATTGGCATTTGTTTTTCTTGTGATGATATTCATATGCTCCCTTTGCATCATTTATCTCATATGCCATGCCATGCCCACCTAGCTTCGGATATGCATTGTTTTGGATGTTGTCCATTTTCTCCAAATGATGTTTCCAATATTGCTCATGAGGAGACCCCATCGTTTCCTCACACATGTTAGGAGAATTTGATCCATCCTATTCATTGCATGATTCCCATACTTGTGTGCACCATATGCTCCCCATGAAGAAACATGCTTTTGATGTGCCATATACTTGCATTCTCAATTTGTGTCCCCATCGTGTCATATACAATAACTATTCTTTCATGATGGATGACATGTTCTTATACCATGCATCAAATTTCTTTGAGCGATGCTTATCTTGTGCTAACACTCACTTGCACATACACATCATAATGGATGATGTATACATTTACCACACACACAATTTCTTTCGTTTGTGTCTCTTTTGTGTAGGTACCCATGAATACTTGTCAACTTCGCAATCCCACGAGTTGACAAAATGAGCTCTAGAGAGCAATGATGACTTGGGATCCCATGGATTGCCTTTCCCACCGCTCACTTCACAAGAAACACTTCACATCTCTTTTACATGGCCCTCACATGGTTATGGGTTGTTGTTCATTACATATCATATGCCCATCTTGCCATGTTCACTTTGCATGATATGCTCATTCCTATACCTTTGACATGCATTTGTGACCCATGCTTTGCATTACACATGATGATTGATTCTCGTACTTGTATGTGCATTTGCAAGCTTGGTGGAGATATTGCTTGTTATTGCCATGTTTCTTTTGTGCACCATTCTTATGATGATACTTTCATCTTGCTTTGTGTTCGTGCTTTTAATATGTCATGTGCATTTTATTTGCCTATTGTTTGCTCACATGACATGATTGCCATGATTTATCCTAGTGTGTTGCATCTTCGCTCCACTAGTTTGCACGACTTGATTACAATGCTTGCTTATGTTGCATCACCAATGATTCATACTTGCTCATTTCATGCGGGTGATGACAACCATCTAAATGCTTTGCACATGATTGTTATTTCTTCTTGTCACATATCTGATGCGGAGCAGCCCTCACTCATCCCCACGGACGTGCCTACATCTCCCTCAACACCACCGGGACCCATGACAAGAGCCCGAGCTAAGGCTATTGAAGATAAGGTGAACTCGCTCCTCTCCGAACTTCTTATTTCTACCCATGAGACATGGCTACTACCTCATTCGTAAACTCTATGTGTAATCAGTACATGGAGGCGAACCAAGGATCTACTACTTGCAAGAGCCAAGACGGCGAGAACTCCAAGTATGTCGAAGAGGAAGAAGGGATGCAGCTGAAGCTACAGGACCCGGACGTCCGACCACCTCCGGACGTCCGACGATCCCCGGGCCACGGACGTCCGGGACTTCATCACCCGAATCAAACCTACGGACGGCCGGAGCTGACCGGACGTCCGGGCGACCATCACCCGAACCGGAACTACGGACGACCGACGCCCTCCGGACGTCCGGACCCTCCTGAAGCCCCGGACGACCGGCCCGCTACGGACGACCGACGCACCTACGGCAGAAAAGAATAGACGGACGTCCGAACGAGTCCGGACGACCGGACCCTCCCGAGCCTCCGGACGTCCGACACCTTCCGGACGTCCAGGCACTGGCGCGGGTCAAGCCCATGTACCCCTTCGTTTTGACTTCCATTTGCACTAAGACTATAAATAGGACCCTTCCGTCTCCTAGTTAAGCTAGCTTTGGATTTGCTCATGTTTAGGTGAGAGAGCCTTTGCTCATCCACTTGGTTACTTCTCCCTCGAGATCAGGACCTCTTCGGAGAAGATCCCCAAGCGGATTCAAGACCCCCTCCTAGGGTGGACCCCATCAAGACCTCCTCTCGGAGAAGATCGGCTACTCTTGTATCTTTACTTTTATTGTTCTTGAATCTTGTGCTACTCCATGTGTTCATCGATCTAGCGCTTGTGTGATTGTTTTCTTGTCGGTTGAGTGAATTTCCTCTAGTTTTCCCGTGTTTCCCTCTAGTTCTTCCGCTCGTTCTTCGCTTTTCCTCGTGAGGATCCTCTCCAAACGTGAAAGATCGCTCCCGTGAGGGTCTCACCCTATATCATCATGGTATCCACGAGCCACGTTGATCACGTTATTGGAGCCCCTACCCCTCTTTTTCTAGCTTGATTTTGTTGTTTTGTCCTAATTCGAAAATTACCCACAAAAATAGCCCCAAAATTTTTGTGATTTGTTTGTGAGTTGAGATTTTGTTGGATTTGGTCCATGGATTCGCGTTGCTACGTGTGGATCTAGCTTTCCCCACCCTCCCTTCCCTTTTCCATCCACCAAACCCCTCGATTTCGACCTCACAAGCATCTTCTTCCCCGGAAATTTTGCAATTCCTCTCCCCGAGCCCGATTTTCGCCCAGGCTCCGGACATCCTGGCAAGACCGGACGTCCGACGCTGTCCGGACGACCGTAAGGTCACGGACGTCCGTAAAACCCTGACAAAAACTGAATTTCTTCAGTTCAGACACCACAACCACCCCATAATTCTCCACATCTCCCAAACCCATATACACCAAATTCTTCCACGATTCCTCCGATGACGATTTTGACACATTTTGGCCTTTGAGAATTTGAGTTGTGGCTTCCGTATCCTTTTGTGTTTCGGCTATCTAGGTGCGGTGCAAAGTCTTCATCACCACTGCTCATCTACATCGACCAGTCATAATCGCAAGGACGGTAACTTCGACGACATCTTTGTCTTACCTTGCTATTGCATTGATAACCAACATTGCCTCATTTTGCGTAGCTTGCCCATCGAGACTAGCCTTTGAGTATTGCCGGCAACGTGACTTGTGCACATTTAGTGATCATACTCCATAGCATACATACCATACCATAGTGGTGCATATCTTAGCATCAACTTGTGTGTCACAAAGTTGTCATCGCATACACAATTGCTATCTTGGTTCGTGAAGTTCTGCATGAGAAAAGAGCTCATAAAAGAAAGAGCCAATCAAGCTTTTAAGCAAAGAGAGAAAGATAAGCAAAGAGCTTATGAGCAAGAACCATAGCATCATCAAACATTAAGATTGTCATACTTGATCATCTTGGATCAACACATCGACACACCATACATATAGCATACTTGGGATAGAAGTCGTTGCATTTTTGCTTAGTAGGTTGTGCACAAGTTCGTATCCGCCTTTTGTGCAATCGTGCTAGCGTCTCTCTAGTGTTGCATAACAAGAGCATCTTGGTGTATTCCACATTTTGGCTCATCCTTGGTTGCATAACCCCATATTATCTATTTGCGTGTGTTTCCGTGTAACATATCTTGCTATTGGTCTACTTGTTGCATTTGCAAATTTGTGAATCATTTCCAACTTTATTGAGTCTCACTTACAATTGCATCAAATTTTGTGCCACCATTCTAACCGAGCTCCACCATAAGCTTTTATTTGTGTAGGTGTGAGAACCGACAAGAATCGGTACCAAGAGTGCTATTTCCTTGTCCGCATTTGAGTGAACTTGATTCATTTTCAATATCGGTCAAAGGTACATTGGTATAAGTTCTTTTCCGTTTTACCACTCACATCTCGCTTGGAATGATGGATAGGCCAAGTTCTTCTACCAACCCACTCTTCATTGAGCAAGACGACGACATGTCCTCATACGTCACCAAAGGCCACCTCTTCGGTGCACAACGAGCGTTGCACCAAGAACAACAAGCACTGAGCGACCGCGCCGACAACCTCGCCACCGACTTGCGACTTTCTCGAGCAACGTACAAGAGACTACTTCGACAACAAGTTCGAGGCGCGCTGGCGAGAGAATGATGCAAGAATGGGCCGAGATCCATTATCGATGAGAAACCGGCATCATTCCACTTCTTCATCATCAAGACGGAACCACTCGAGTCGACACTCCGACGACACCTTCTACGACTCAAGTACACCGTCATCGAACACTCTTCGACGAGCCGCGCGCCAAGATCAACATGCATCTCGCAACCCGCTACATGACAAGCACTCACAAGAGCAAGTTGATGATCAAGTTCCTCGTCCTCATTCAAACCAAGAGGCCTTTACTCAAGCTCAAGAAAGGCAACGTCTTCGTCGCCAACAAGAGGAAGAAAGAGCACGTCGTCACCAAAGGCGAACAAGACGCCAATGCTCAACGTCGTCAACAACAACAACGTGAAGCGCAAGCTCTTGAGGCGCAACGTGCCCTTCAAGAATCAAGTAGAGCCGTCGCCAACCGCAATCGCGAACGGCACAATCAAGAGGAAGCCCTTCGAGAAGAAATACAAGAGAGGAACTACCAACCTAATGTACAACGTCAAGTTCCTCAAGCTCCTCCACAAGCTCGTCAAGCTCCACCTCAACCTCAAATTCCACACGAGCAAGTTGATCATGGTCTTCCTCCGCGCCAAGAGCAACATGAAGACGAGTACATCCCACGTCAAGGACGTCATCATCAACAACGCCAACAACACAATGACGAGCAACGCTACGGCAAGCTCAAATTCACCATGCCCAAGTTCAATGGAAGCAATGATCCCGAAGACTACCTCTCATGGGCATTGAAGGTTGACAAAATCTTCCGTTTGCACAACTACGATGAAGCGAAGAAAATCGCTATGGCATCACTTGAGTTCCAAGATTACGTGCTCATATGGTGGGAACAAATCATTGAGCGACGACAAGCAAGAGGTGAACCTCCAATCACCACTTGGGCTCAAATGAAGGATGTCATGCGAGCCCGTTTTGTGCCAACATACTACAATCGCGACCTCTTCAAGAAACTCCAACTACTCAAACAAGGAACAAAGAGCGTTGAAGAATACTACAAGGAGATGGAGATAGCCATGATTCGCGCCAATGTCAAGGAAGATGACGAGCAAACTATGGCACGTTTCTTGAATGGACTCAATCATCCCATCAAGAAGATCGCCGACTTCCAACCATACTCATCCCTCATTGAGCTCGTGCATCAAGCTACAAAGGCGGAACGCCAAGTGCAAGATGACTTCAAGTACGCCAAGTACTCAACCAAGACCTACGGCTTCTCCAACAACCAAGCTTCAACAACTACTCCAACATCTACTTCGACCAAGCTTTCTTCAAGAAACGACGACAAGTCAAGTTACAAGAAGACTTCGACAAATTCAAGTCATCCTCCTCCTACTACAAACAACCTCAAGCCGCGTGCTTCATCCTCTACTCCGACCGATGAGACCATCAAGACAAGCTCCTTCAAGTGTTTCACTTGCGGCGGCAGAGGCCACAAGTCATATGAATGCACCAACAAGCGCACCATGATCCTCAACGACGATGGAACATACGACTCCATGAGTGAAGAGGAGATGGAAGCCCTTGAGCAAGTGGCCATGCACCGGCAAGTGAATGAAGATGAAGATGATCAAGTCTTTTGTGATGAGGATTCGAGCCCCGCTCTCGTTGTCTCCAAAGTCTTGACACTTCAACATCAACAAGAAGAAGACCAACGATGCCACATCTTTCACACAAAAGCCGGCATCAATGGACGGTCCATCAAGGTCATCATTGATGGAGGTAGTTGCCACAACTTGGCAAGTGAAGAACTATGCTCCAAGCTTCAACTAATCAAGAAGAAGCACCCGCACCCCTACAAAGTTCAATGGCTAAGTGACTCCGGCACTATACGAGTCGAGCATACGGTCCAAGTCTCCTTCAAAATTGGTGCTTATGAAGACACTTTGGAGTGTGATGTGGTCCCAATGACCGTTTGCCACCTCCTTCTTGGTCGACCGTGGCAATTCGACCGTGGTGTCATCCACAATGGGCGAACCAATCACTATAGCTTCAAGATGGAAGGGAAGGAGTATGTACTACGACCGATGTCTCCTAGTCAAGTGATAGCCGACAAGCAAGCCACCCATCATAGAGAAAAGAGTGACAAAGTAACCCACCAAAAAGTGAGTGAAAGCCACAAGCCAAATTTGAGCGACTCTTCGCCTAGAGAGAATAACCTCATCCTATGTGCCACCAAAAGTGAGATGAGAGAAGTGTGTGAGAACCCATCTACCGTGATGCACTTTGTCCTTGTGTGCAAGGATGGAGAACCAAAAACTAACACCATTCACGAGCTACCTTTGGTGTTTCAATCTCTTTTGCAGGAATTCCAAGATGTTTTTCCCGATGAGCTACCTCCGGGTTTACCTCCTCTTCGAGGCATTGAGCATCGAATCGACCTCATCCCCGGAGCGCCTCTACCAAACAAAGCTCCATACCGAGTTAATCCGGAAGAAACCAAGGATATTCAACGGCAAGTACAACAACTCATCGACAACGGTCATGTACGTGAAAGCCTAAGCCCTTGTGCCGTGCGGTTATTCTTGTGCCTAAGCCCGATGGAAGTTTCCGCTTGTGCTTCGATTGTAGACCTATCAATGCTATTACCGTTCGATATAGGCATCCCATTCCTCGCTTAGATGACATGCTTGATGAACTTAGTGGAGCCAACTTTTTCTCAAAAATTGATCTTAAAAGTGGCTATTATCAAATCCGCATACAAGAGGGTGATGAATGGAAAACTGCTTTCAAAACCAAATTTGGTTTATATGAGTGGTTAGTGATGCCTATGGGTCTTTCGAAGGCTCCCGGTACTTTCGTGCGTCTTATGCATCATGTGCTTCGTCCTTACATTGGAGTCTTTGTTGTAGTCTACTTTGACGATATTCTTGTGTTTAGCAAAACCATGAAAGAGCACATCAATCATGTAAAATCTGTGTTGCAAACTCTTCGCAAAGAAAGCCTTTATGCAAACTTGAAAAAAATGCACATTTGGAGTTGATAAAGTGGTTTTCTTGGGTTTTGTTGTTTCCTCAAAGGGTGTCCATGTTGATGAATCTAAAATTCAAGCAATTCAAACTTGGCCCCAACCCACCAATTTGCAACAAGTGCGAAGTTTTCTTGGTCTTGCGGGCTTCTATCGTCGCTTTGTGAAAAATTTCAGCACAATTGCCGCTCCTTTGCATGCTTTGAGCAAGAAGAATACTCCCTTTGTTTGGGGAACTTTGCAATCAGCCGCTTTTGATAAGCTCAAGACTTTGCTTACTCATGCTCCGATTCTTGCTTTGCCCAATTTTGACAAAACTTTTGAGGTTCATTGTGATGCAAGTGGTACCAGAATTGGCGGAGTTTTGATGCAAGAAAAACGAGCCATTGCTTATTTTAGTGAAAAACTCTCCGGTGCTCAACTTAATTATCCCATCTATGATAAAGAATTGTATGCTTTAGTGCGTGTGCTCCATGTTTGGGAACATTACCTTAGACCTCACGAGTTTGTCATCCATACCGATCATGAAACGCTTAAGTACCTCAAAGGTCAAACTAAATTGAACAAGCGTCACGCAAAATGGAGTGAATTCATTGAATCTTTTCCTTATGTGATCAAGTACATCAAGGGTAAAGAAAATGTAGTTGCCGACGCGCTTTCACGCATATGCATGCTTGTCACTCAACTTGAGTTGAATGTCATTGGTTTTGAGCATATAAAAGACTTGTATGCGCATGATCCATCTTTTGCTTCTCCTTATGCTAAGTGCTTGACGCATACGTCTTGGGACAAATATTACATCAAGGATGGTTATCTTATGAGAGCTAACAAACTTTGCATTCCTATGTCTTCTCTTCGTTTGCTCCTTTTGCAAGAGGCTCATGGAGGCGGACTCATGGGACACTTTGGACGCGACAAGACATTCACCACGCTCTCCAACAACTACTTTTGGCCCAAGATGTTCCGCGGCGTTCAACGCTTCACCAACCGATGCTATACATGTCGCAAAGCTAAGTCTAAAGCTCAATCTCATGGTCTTTACATGCCTCTTCCTATTCCATACCAACCATGGGAAGACATTAGTATGGATTTTGTACTTGGTTTGCCTAGGACACAAAATGGCAAGGATTCCGTGTTTGTTGTTGTGGATAGATTCTCTAAGATGGCACATTTCATTCCTTGCAACAAGATAGACGATGCTTCACATGTTGCAAATCTCTTTTGTAGGGAAATCTTGTGACTCCATGGAGTACCAAAGACAATCGTCTCGGATCGTGACGTCAAGTTCTTGAGTTACTTTTGGAAGACCCTATGTGCCAAGCTCGGAATCAAGCTATTGTTCTCCTCGGCATACCATCCTCAAACCGACGGCCAAACGGAGGTGACGAACCGCACACTATCCACTCTACTTCGTGTCTTGATCAAAAAGAACATCAAGGAGTGGGAAGCATGTCTACCCTTCGCCGAAAGTACGCCTACAATCGTGCAAGACATTCAACTACCGGCAAGTCCCCTTGAAGTCGTCTACGGTTTCAACCCGTTGTCCCCATTGGACATTCTACCACTCCCTCTCCAAGAGCGCACCAACATGGATGCAAGTGAACGAGCAAGCTACATCAAGAAGATGCACGAAGATACAAGGCACGCAATTGAGCGCCAAGTACAACGCCAAGCAAACAAGCTCAACGCCAAAAAGCAACCCATCGTCTTCAACATTGGCGATCAAGTGTGGTACACCTCCGCAAGGACCGCTTCCCCAAAGAACAAAAGTCCAAACTTCTGCCTCGAGCCGATGGCCCTTTCAAAGTGCTCGCACGCTACAACGACAACGCCTACAAAATCAACATACCTCGCGACAAGTACAACGTGAGCGACATCTTCAACGTCAAGGACCTTGCACCTGTCCATGGAGATGAAGTTTTTGATCCGAGGTCGGATCTCTCCCAAGGGGGGGGGGAGATGATGCGGAGCAGCCCTCACTCATCCCCACGGACGTGCCTACATCTCCCTCAACACCACCGGGACCCATGACAAGAGCCCGAGCTAAGGCTATTGAAGATAAGGTGAACTCGCTCCTCTCCGAACTTCTTATTTCTACCCATGAGACATGGCTACTACCTCATTCAGAAACTCTATGTGTAATCAGGTACATGGAGGCGAACCAAGGATCTACTACTTGCAAGAGCCAAGACGGCGAGAACTCCAAGTATGTCGAAGAGAAAGAAGGGATGCAGCTGAAGCTACAGGACCCGAACGTCCGACCACCTCCGGACGTCCGACGATCCCCAGTTACGGACGTCCGACGCCCTCGGACGTCCGGGACTTCATCACCCGAATCAAACCTACGGACGGCCGAGTCGGCCGGACGTCCGGGCGACCATCACCCGAACCGGAACTACGGACGACCGACGCCCTCCGGATGTCCGGACCCTCCTGAAGCCCCGGACGACCGGCCCGCTACGGACGACCGACGCACCTACGGCAGAAAAGAATAGACGGACGTCCGAACGAGTCCGGACGACCGGACCCTCCCGAGCCTCCGGACGTCCGACACCTTCCGGACGTCCGACACCTGATGCGGGCTGAAGCCCATGTACCCCTTCGTTTTGACTTCCATTTGCACTAAGACTATAAATAGGACCCTTCCGTCTCCTAGTTAAGCTAGCTTTGGATTTGCTCATGTTTAGGTGAGAGAGCCTTTGCTCATCCACTTGGTTACTTCTCCCTCGAGATCGTGACCTCTTCGGAGAAGATCCCTGCGGATTCAAGTCCCACTCCTAGGGTGGACCCCATCAAGACCTCCTCTCGGAGAAGATCGGCTACTCTTGTATCTTTACTTTTATTGTTCTTGAATCTTGTGCTACTCCATGTGTTCATCGATCTAGCGCTTGTGTGATTGTTTTCTTGTCGGTTGAGTGAATTTCCTCTAGTTTTCCCCGTGTTTCCCTCTAGTTCTTCCGCTCGTTCTTCGTGTCCCTCGTAGGGATCCTCTCCAAACGTGAAAGATCGCTCCCGTAGGGTCTCACCCTATATCAATATCTCCATATGTTGCCTCTCTCATGCTAGATCATTTTCCATGTATTGAGTGCAACCATGATTGTCATCTTGCTCATGAGATTGCCCCCATAGCATTCTCACACTTGTTTGGAGATTTTGACATATCCCTTGTGCCGCATGCTTGCCTTACTTCTTTGCACCATATACCTAGTGCCATGCATATCGCCATTGTTGCATCATATTATTCATGCACTTGTGCTTCTAATGGTTATGTGCAAGATGAGAACCATCATGATGGATGATGTGTTTATCTACCATGCGACACGTTCTTTGTTTTGTTTTGTGCATGTGTAGGATACTTGGACTTTGTGTCGACTTCCACTTCACGTGAGTTGACCATTCGAGCTCTTGAGAGCGAACCTCAAACATTCTACCACGACTCGCTTCTACACCGCGTTTGCTTGCGTTTCGGCATTGTGAAGAATGCACAAGGACACACTTTCAAGGTGACATCCTTCTTGAGCTTGGATATTGTGGATCATACTTCATGTGTTGCTTGCACCATTTACCCGCATGTTCGAGATATTGCTTTCACCAATGATTGCCACATTTCCATGCTTCATGATATATATACCTTGTGTGTTGCATCCAATTTTTGGACTACTTGCTCCTCTCATATGTTTGGTTGCAACAATGTCATTACTTCACATATGCCATGTCCCATTAATTGCTACATGCTTGACTTGATTGTCTCACACATGATGAACAATTGCTCTTTCTATTGTGTTGAGTGCCATACTATCTTCACCACACCCTATGCACATTATGCTTGGATTGTCTTGCACTTGACCCATGTGTTTAGACACTTCATTTTATTTGGTGTTGTGAATACTTCCTATGCCTACCATTGACCATTTGTCGAGCGCTTTATGCATGCTTGCTATGACCTTGAGGTGGATGCTTATGCTCTTGTCACACATATTTGCATCTCTACCTCACATTTACATTCTTGTTCCCATGATATTTTTGCTTGTGCTCCATTGATATGCTTACATGCCATGTCACAATCCTTTGTCACACCCTATGCTATGCTTGATGACAACACTTGTTTGGTGAATCACCTCTTGAATGCTTGGTTTTGCACTAACGCTAACCACATTTGTTTTTCCAAGTGTTTGTTCTATTTACTCCTTTTGAAGGAATCACAAGATGGTGCGACATTGGAGAGTGCCCATTTCGAGCTTCAAGATGACGAGAGCTTGGTGATCGACCACTTTGACACGGCACCGCCATCTCTTTCCCATGGTGATTTGGTTTTTGATCCGAGGTCGGATCTTTTCCAAGGGGAGGGATGATGCGGAGCATCCCACGGTCATCACCATGTCAAGAGTCCGTTTGGCAAGTGACACGTGCGACCTCTGCTTCACATACACAAAGGTGAATCTTCTCCTTTACACGTGCTCACTTGACCCCTTCGAGGATGGTATACTACTTGACACTTCCCCAGTATGCATGCATAGGTATTGTCGGAGCTTCTCGTATGTCAAGGAGGAGTGCAAGCGCCAAGGAACGACTACACCATCCGCGAGGGAAGCCCGAAGCGACGACGGAAGAAGAGCTACCAACAGCCCCGGACATCCGGCCACAGCCGGACATCCGCCCTGCCCGGACATCCGCCACAGCCCGGACATCCGCGCCCATCGCCACCGCAGCCTGCCAGAAGACTACAGGCCGGACATCCGCCCCCAGCCCCGGACATCCGGCCTCCCGGCCCGGATATCCGCCACTCGCCCGAAATCCGGCGCCCACTACCGAATCGGCAGATCCAGCCGCCAAAGCCCGGACATCCGCCGGCTAGCCCGGACATCCGGCGTCTCGAAAGCCGGACATCCGCCCGACGCCCGGACGTCCGGCCTCCCTACTGTCTTGTGATGCCTCCGGACTTGTCCCTTGTACCCCTTCGCCCCGACACTATATATACTTGATCCCTTTCCTCTTTCTAGGGTTAGCAAATATGATAGCTCATTCTTAGGTGAGCTTTGCTCCTACCTCTTCTCTTGAGAGAGAGAGACTACCACTCCCATGGAGTTCAAGACCTCCATGTGAGAAGATCCTGCGGGATATCATCAAGACCCCCATCTTGGGCGGACCCCATCAAGACCTCCTCTCGGAGATGAACCTTACCTTGTATCTTTCCTTTTGTTGTTCATGTACCTTGTGGATCTTGTGTGTTTGATTGTCTAGTGGATGTGTGATTGGACTTGTTCTTGAGTGTTTCCCCTTGTGATTTCTCTCCGTTCTTCCCCGTGTTCATCGTGATTCCCCGTAGGATCCGCTCCAACGTGAAAGATCGTCCACGTAGGGTTCCGCCCTACATCAGCTTATGAGCAAGAACCATAGCATCATACAACATTAAGATTGTCATACTTGATCATCTTGGATCAACACATCGAAACACCATACATATAGCATACTTGGGTAGAAGTCGTTGCATTTTTCTTAGTAGGTTGTGCACAAGTTCGTATCCGCCTATTGTGCAATCGTGCTAGCGTCTCTCTAGTGTTGTGCAACAAGAGCATCTTGGTGAATTCCACATTTTGGCTCATCCTTGGTTGCGTAACCCAATATTATCTTCTGCGCGTGTGTTTCAGTGTAGCTTATCTTGCTAGTGGTCTACTTGTTGCATTTGCAAATTTGTGAATCATTTCCAACTTTATTGAGTCTCACTTACAATTGCATCAAATTTTGTGCCACCATCCTAACCGAGCTCCACCATAAGCTTTTACTTGTGTAGGTGTGAGAACCGACAAGAATCGGTACCAAGAGTGCTATTTCATTGTCCGCATTTGAGTGAACTTGATTCATCTTCAACGTCGGTCAAAGGTACATTGGTATAAGTTCTTTTCCGTTCTACCACTCACATTTCGCTTGGAATGATGGATAGGACAAGTTCTTCTACCAACCCACTCTTCAACGAGCAAGACGACGACATGTCTTCATATGTCACCAAGAACCACCTATTTGGTGCACAACGAGCGTTGCACCAAGAACAACAAGCAATGAGCGATCAAGATCGACAACCTCGCCACCGACTTGCGACTCTCCGAGCAACGTACAAGAGACTACTTCGACAACAAGTTCGAGGCTCACAAGCAAGAGAATGATGCAAGAATGGACGAGATCCGCGCGTTGATGAGAAACCGACGTCATTCAACTTCTTCATCATCAAGACGGAGCCGCTCGAGTCAACATTCCGACGACACCTTCTACGACTCAAGTACACCGTCATCGAACACTCTTCGACGAGCCGCGCGCCAAGACCGTCATGCATCTCGCAACCCGCGCCAGGTCAAGCAGTCACAAGAGCAAGTTGATGATCAAGTTCCCGTCCTCAATCTAATCAAGAGGCCTTTGCTCAAGCTCAAGAACGACAACGTCTTGTCGCCGCCAACAAGAGGAAGAACGAGCACGTCTTCACCAAGACGAACAAGACGCCAAGGCTCAACGTCTTCAACAACAACAACGTGAGGCGCAAGCTCTTGAGGCGCAACGTGCCCTTCAAGAATCAAGTAGAGCCTTCGCCAACCGCAATCGCGAACGGCGCAATCAAGAGGAAGCCCTTCGAGAAGAAATCCAAGAGAGGAACTACCAACCTCATGCACAACGACAAGTTCCTCAAGGTCCTCCACAAGCTCGTCAAGCTCCACCTCAACATCAAGTTCAACAAGGGCAAGTTGATCATGGTCTTCCTCCGCGCCAGGAGCAACATGAAGACGAATACAATCCACGCCAAGGACGTCATCATCAACATCGCTAACAACACAATGAAGAGCAACGCTACGGCAAGCTAAAATTCACCATGCCCAAGTTCAATGGAAGCAATGACCCCGAAGACTACCTCTCATGGGCATTGAAGGTTGACAAAATCTTCCGCTTGCACAACTATGATGAAGCGAAGAAAATCGCTATGGCATCACTTGAGTTCCAAGACTATGTGCTCATATGGTGGGAAAAAATCATTGAGCGACGACAAGCAAGAGGTGAACCTCCAATCACCACTTGGGCTCAAATGAAGGATGTCATGCGAGCACGTTTTGTGCCAACCTACTACAACCGCGACCTCTTCAAGAAACTCCAACTACTCAAGCAAGGAACAAAGAGCGTTGAAGAATATTACAAGGAAATGGAGATAGCCATGATTCGAGCATATGTCAAGGAAGATGATGAGCAAACTATGGCACGTTTCTTGAATGGACTCAATCATCCCATCAAGAAGAACGCCGACTTCCAACCATACTCATCCCTCATTGAGCTCGTGCATCAAGCTACAAAGGCGGAACGCCAAGTACAAGATGACTTCAAGTACGCCAAGTACTCATCCAAGACCTACGGCTGCTCCAACAACCAAGCGTCAATGACTCCTTCAACATCTACATCAACCAAACTTTCTTCAAGAAACAACGACAAGTCAAGTTACAAGAAGACTTCGACAAGCTCAAGTCGTCCTCCTACTACTACAAGCAACATCAAGCCGCGTGCTTCATCCTCTACTCTGACCGATGAGACCATCAAGACAAGCTCCTTCAAGTGTTTCACTTGCGGCGGCCGAGGCCACAAGTCATACGAATGCACCAACAAGCGCACCATGATCCTCAACGACGATGGCACATATGACTCCATGAGTGAAGAGGAGATGGAAGCTCTTGAGCAAGTGGCCATACACCGGCAAGTGAACGAAGAAGAAGATGATCAAGTCTTTTGTGATGAGGATTCGAGCCCCACCCTCGTTGTCTCCAATGTCTTGACTCTTCAACATCAACAAGAAGAAGACCAACGATGCCACATCTTCCACACAAAAGCCGGCATCAATGGACGGTCCATCAAGGTCATCATCGATGGAGGTAGTTGCCACAACTTGGCAAGTGAAGAACTATGCTCCAAGCTCCAATTGGTCAAGAGGAAGCACCGCACCCTACAAGGTTCAATGGCTAAGTGACTCACGGCACTATCTGAGTCGAGCATACGGTCCAAGTCTCCTTCAAAACTGGTGCTTATGAAGACACATTGGAATGTGATGTGGTCCCAATGACCGTTTGCCACCTACTTCTAGGTCGACCATGGCAATTCGACCGTGGTGTCATCCACAATGGGCGCACCAATCACTATAGCTTCAAGATGAAAGGGAAGGAATATGTGCTACGACCTATGTCTCCTACTCAAGTGATAGCCGATAAGCAAGCCACACATCAAAGTGATCCACCCAAAAGTGAGTGAGAGCCACAAGCCAAATTTGAGCGACTCTTCGCCTAGAGAGAAAAACCTCATTCTATTTGCCACCAAAAGTGAGATGAGAGAAGTGTGTGAGAACCCATCGAGTGTGATGCACTTTGTCCTTGTGTGCAAGGATGGAGAACCAAAACTAACACCATTCACGAGCTACCTTTGGTGTTTCAATCTCTTTGCAGGAATTTCAAGATGTTTTTCCCGATGAGCTACCTCCGAGTCTACCTCCTCTTCGAGGGATAGAGCATCGAATTGACCTCATCCCCGGAGCACCTCTACCAAACAAAGCTCCATACCGAGTCAATCCGGAAGAAACCAAGGAGATTCAACGGCAAGTACAACAACTCATCGACAACGGACATGTACGTGAAAGCTTAAGCCCTTGTGCCGTTCCCGTTATTCTTGTGCCTAAGCCCGATGAAAGTTTCCGCTTGTGCTCCGATTGTAGACCTATCAATGCTATTACCGTTCGATATAGGCATCCCATTCCTCGCTTAGATGACATGCTTGATGAACTTAGTGGAGCCAACTTTTCTCAAAATTGATCTTAAAAGTGGCTATTATCAAATCCGCATACAAGAGGGTGATGAATGGAAAACTGCTTTCAAAACCAAATTTGGTTTATATGAATGGTTAGTGATGCCTATGGGTCTTTCGGAAGCTCCGGTACTTTTGTGCGTCTTATGCATCATGTGCTTCGTCCTTATATTGGAGTCTTTGTTGTGGTTTACTTTGATGATATTCTTGTGTTTAGCAAAACCATGCAAGAGCACATCAATCATGTAAAATCTGTGTTGCAAACTCTTAGCAAGGAAAGCCTTTACACAAACTTGAAAAAATGCACTTTTGGGGTTGACAAAGTGATTTTCTTGGGTTTTGTAGTTTCCTCAAAGGGTGTCCATGTTGATGAATCTAAAATTGAAGCAATTAGAACTTGGCCCCAACCCACCAATTTGCAACAAGTGCGAAGTTTTCTTGGTCTTGCGGGTTTCTATCGTCGCTTTGTGAAAGATTTTAGCACAATTGCCGCTCCTTTGCATGCTTTGAGCAAGAAGAATACTCCCTTTGTTTGGGGAACTTCGACAAAACTTTTGAGGTTCATTGTGATGCAAGTGGTACCGGAATTGGCGGAGTTTTGATGCAAGAAAAACGAGCCATTGCTTATTTTAGTGAAAAACTATCCGGTGCTCAACTTAATTGTCCCATCTATGACAAAGAATTGTATGCTTTAGTGCGTGTGCTACATGTTTGGGAACATTACCTTAGACCTCATGAGTTTATCATCCATACCGATCATGAAACGCTTAAGTACCTCAAAGGTCAAACTAAATTGAACAAGCGTCATGCAAAATGGAGTGAATTCATTGAATCTTTTCCTTATGTGATCAAGTACATTAAGGGTAAAGAAAATGTAGTTGCCGACGCGCTTTCACGCATATGCATGCTTGTCACTCAACTTGAGTTGAATGTTATTGGTTTTGAGCATATAAAAGACTTGTATGAGCATGATCCATCTTTTGCTTCTCCTTATGCTAAGTGTTTGGCCTTGTCGTTTTGGGAACAATATTACATCAAGGATGGTTACCTTATGAGAGCTAACAAACTTTGCATTCCGAGTCTTCTCTTCGTTTGCTCCTTTTGCAAGAGGCTCATGGAGGCGGACTCATGGGACACTTTGGACGCGACAAGACATTCGCCACGCTCTCCAACAACTACTTTTGGCCCAAGATGTTCCACGACGTCTCACGCTTCACCAACCGATGCTATACATGTCGCAAAGCTAAGTCTAAAGCTCAATCCCATGGTCTTTACATGCCTCTCCCTACTCCATATCAACCTTGGGAAGACATTAGTATGGATTTTGTACTTGGTTTTCCTAGGACTCAAAATGGCAAGGATTCCGTCTTTGTTGTTGTGGATAGATTTTCTAAGATGGCACATTTCATACCTTGCAACAAGATAGACGATGCTTCACATGTTTCCAATCTCTTTTGTAGGGAAATCTTGCGACTCCATGGCGTACCAAAGACAATCATCTCCGATCGTGACGTCAAGTTCTTGAGTTACTTTTGGAAGACCCTATGTGCCAAGCTCGGAATCAAGCTCTTGTTCTCCTCGGCATACCATCCTCAAACCGATGGCCAAAGCGGAGGTGACGAACCGCACACTATCCACTCTACTTGGCGTCTTGATAAAGAAGAACATCAAGGAATGGGAAGCATGTCTACCCATCGCCGAGTACGCCTACAATCGTGCAAGACATTCAACTACCGGCAAGTCCCCTTTCGAGGTCGTCTACGGTTTCCACCTGTTGTCCCCATTGGACATTCTACCTCTTCCTCTCCAAGAGCGCACCAACATGGAAGCAACTGAACGAGCAAGCTACATCAAGAAGATGCACGAAGACACAAGGCACACCATTGAGCGTCAAGTACAACGTCAAGCAAACAAGCTCAACGCCAACAAGCAACCCATCGTCTTCAACATCGGTGATCTCGTGTGGCTACACCTTCGCAAGGACCGCTTCCCCAAAGAACGCAAGTCCAAGCTTCTCCCTCGAGCCGATGGACCTTTCAAGGTGCTAGCACGCTACAACGACAACGCCTACAAGATCGACCTACCTCGAGACAAATACAACGTGAGCGACATCTTCAACGTCAAGGACCTCGCACCATTCCATGGAGATGAGGCTTTTGATCCGAGGTCGGATCTCTCCCAAAGGGGGAGGTGATGGCGGAGCATCCCACGATCATCCCCATGGACTTACATCCGTCTCATCAAGAGCCAAGAGGACCCATGACATGAGCTAGAGCTAGAGCTCTCGAGAACGAGGTGACCTCTTTCCTTATTGATATCACATATGATCCACTCGAGACATGGCTACTACCTAAGTCCGATATGCTATGCATGATTAGGTGTCAAGGGAACCTCCCGAGGCCGCGTGAAGATGGACAAGCCACCAAGTCCGCGGATGAAGAGAACCATCGGAGAAGGCCAAGAGCACCTTCCAGGCCAAGGACATCCGGCCAAGGCACCGGACATCCGGCCCCTGGAGCTTATACCACAACAGGATCAAATCAGGCCAAGTCTCCAGGCCCCCGACATCCGGCGTCCAAGCCCGGACCTCCGGCCCCCAGCCCGGAAATCCGGCGCCCCTTCCCGATTCGGTGAAGCAGTCGCCCGGCCGGACATCCGGCTCTTCCGAAGCCGGATATCCGCCCCATCGCTGGAAATCCGGCCCCCATCACCGATTGCGTTTGGAAGACCACTTGACTGGACATCCGCCCCTAGCCGGACATCCGGCGTCTCGGGAAAGCCGGACATCCGGCCCGACGCCTTGGACGTCCGGCCTCCCTACTGTCTTGTGATGCCTCGAGCCTTGTCCCTTGTACCCCTTCGCCGAGACTATATATACTTGTTCCCTTTCCTCTTTCTAGGGTTAGCATTGGATTAGCTCATATTCTTGTGTGAGAGCCTTTGCTCATCCACTTGGCTACTTCTCCTCGGAGATCGGGACCTCTCTGGAGAAGATCCCCCAAAGCGGATTCAAGACCCCTTCTAGGGTGGACCCCCCTCAAGGCCTCCTCACGGAGAAGAACGGCTACCGTTTGTATCGTCCTTTGTTGATCTTGAATCTTGTGCCACTCTATGTGATCGATGATCTAGCATTTGTGTGATTGATCCCTTGTCGGTTTAGTGATTTCTCCCTCGTTTCCTCTGTGTTTCCTTCTTGTTCTTCCGCGTGTTCTTCGTGATTCCCCGTAGGATCCGCTCCAACGTGAAAGATCATCCACGTAGGGTTCCACCCTACATCAATCATCCTCCTCCCCATCAGCAGCAGGAGCCACCGAAGTATCGACAGCAGCACCAACAGTTTGGCCAAGCGCAAGAGGGACACGGCTCGCTCGGCGGAGGGCTGTTTCGCGACCTGGAGGTAGTCGGTGCTGTTGTTGTGGTTGTAGAGGTGCGTTAGGTGCAGCCGTTGGTGGTGGTGGAAGACGCGCGAGCAATTCATTAAACTTGTTATCGAGCTTTGTTTCGAACGTCTTCTCCATGCCATCTATCTTCTCCATGGCCTCTTCAAATCTGTTTAGCACATCTTGCACCTGTCCACTCATCATTTGCTGAAATTTATCATGCAACTCTTTATTCGTCATGTTCTCCCAGTCAGTCTCGTCGGCTTGTGATCCTGGCATGGTTAGCAGCAATAGAAACACACAAGAATATGATCCGACAGACTACTAACAAGAGGTGGTGGTGGGTGTCACAAATCCGTCAAGCAAATCTCAAATTCTTACCAGTTCTTACCCAGCAGGAGGCGGTGATCGGCAACCGCTGTAGTCAAAACTCTAAAATGCTTGGATAGAGCGATTGCGGGGAGAGTCCAACGCATACGGCGTAGATGTATGTGGAGCTGGGAAGGCTTATAATATGGTAGCAAAAGGGTCAAGAATAATAAATTCAGAGATGCAAAGTTGAATAAGCGCTCAACGACAGTCTTTGTCTTTGTTCCTAGGCTAGACCGTGCTAGAGACGCGAGCCTAGAACACTAACAAAATCACGGCGCTGCACGTAAACAAGGGAGGAGCACACTCTGAATTTTTTTTCTCTTTTTTTCTTTTTTTTGCACTTTTTTTCCTCTTTTTTTTTTGCTCCGCAACAATTTTTTTTCGAAAAAGTCTACAAATGGTCTAAAAACTGCCTAGCCAGAATTTTCCAGACTTAGTTTTTTTTGAGTTTGGAACTATTTTTCTACTGCGGGTAACATGGAAGTTGGGGAGTCCTCCTCTGTCACGACTTGGAGTATGGCGCGATCTGGAAATCCAAAACAAAGCAACAATTACTGGACTCGGACTCGGACTGGTGGCGGAGAGGAATCTGGTGGAATCTCGGGTGGTGGCGGAGATGAATCTGTGGAACTTCGGATGGTGGCGGATATATGTTGCGGTGGACTCGGATTGGCGTGATGGCGGCGGATATGTGGTGGCGATATATGGACTAGGATTGGCGGTGAATATGTGGTGGTGGTATATGGCAGCGGTGATGAAGTTGGTGCGGTGGTGGTATATGGCAGCAGCGATGATGCTGCGGTGGTGATATATGGCAGCGGCGACGTGACAACCTGTGAACAGAACTCGAAACTCTAAAGGACTAGACGCTAAGACCAACAACTTGACACGACGATGCAATCGCAAATTCAACAAAGCAAATACAGAAAAGATTACGCAAAGGCTCAGATTGGTTCGGATGGGATGAACTAACCCTAATTTTTTTTGGCTTTTTCGTGGACTATAGGTATGAATAAGAGACTCGATCTAAACTATGAAAAACTGTAAAATCTCACCGAGCAACCTGGAAATCTGATACCACTTGATAGAGGCAAAGGTGTCCCGATGTTTCGATGGGACGGTGGCTATCGTTTTCTGTGGGAGTCGACCTTGACGATCCGACTACGAACGTGCGAGACGTCGCGCCTTAGCAATCGTTAAACCAACTTCCGAGGGTTATTGACCACGCCGTAGCACGATCAACCTGACCACGAGGGCCTGTTTCCTGCGAGCAAACGAAGAACAAGCAAGAAACTAAGATTGCAATCTGGATATTGCGAATATAAGATGATGCGAAGCATCCCTCGCTCATCCCCATGGACGTGCCGACATCTCCCTCAACGCCACTAGGACCCATGACAAGAGCCCGAGCTAAGGCTGTCGAAGATAAGGTGAATTCGCTCCTCTCCGAACTCCCTCTTCCTACTCACGAGACATGGCTACTACCTCATTCGGAGACTCTATGTGTGATCGGTACATGGAGGTGAGCAAAGGATAAACTACTTGCGAGAGCCAAGACGGCGAGGACTCCAAGCATATTGAAGAAGAAGAAGAGATGCTGCTGAAGGCACAGGCACCGGACGTCCGACGCCTTCCGGACGTCCGACGAGTCTGATGCGGAGCATCCCTCGCTCATCCCCATGGACGTGTCTACATCTTCCTCAACACCACTTGGGCCCATGACAAGAGCTAGAGCCAAGGCTATCGATGATAAGGTGAACTCGCTCCTTTCCGAACTTCCTCTCTCTACTCACGAGACTTGGCTACTACCTCATATGGACACTTTGTGTGTGATCAGTACTGGAGGAAAGCCATGGTGCATCTACATCCATTGGACAAGGAGACGAAGCTACCAACCACAAAGGACAAGAAGAAGAGCTACCGGAGAAAACTCCAGCCACCGGACGACAGGTCGGGACCGGACGTCCGGCGCCTGAAGCCTCAGCTGCCAAGTCCCAACCAACGCAGGCCCCAGCAAGCGGACGTCCGGCCCGGACCGGACGACCGGCCACCCTCTCCAGCGAGCGGACGACCGACATCACCGGACGTCCGACATCCCCCAACAGAATGGATATTAGGGGAAGTATGAAGATTCCGGACGACCGGCGCCTCCTTCACAGAACAGATCCAGCGGACGTCCGACGACACCGGACGACCGGTCCCTCCTGAGCCACCGGACGACCGGCCCCCAGCGGACGTCCGGTACCTGTCTGCGCACAGTTTCGGGCCGAAGCCCATGTACCCCTTCACTTCGCCCCCTTTTTCACTAAGACTATAAATAGAACCCCTCCTCCTCCTAGCTAGGACAGCTTAGGTTTAGCTCATATTTGTGTGAGAGCCTTGCTCATCCACTTGGTTACTTCTCCTCGGAGCTCAGGACCTCTTCGGAGAAGATCCCCCAAGCGGATTCAAGACCCCCTTCTAGGGTGGACCCCATCAAGACCTCCTCTCGGAGAAGAACGGCTACTCGTGTATCCTTACCTTTGTTGATCTTGAATCTTGTACCACCTTATGTGATCGGTGATCTAGCACTTGTGTGATTGATCTCTTGTCGGTTGAGTGAATTCTCTCTCGTTTTCCCCGTGTTTCCCTCTTGTTCTTCCGCGTGTTCTTCGTGATTCACCGTAGGATCCGCTCCAACGTGAAAGATCATCCACGTAGGGTTCCGCCCTACATCATACGCTCAATGTTTTCCTTAGTTAACTCATGCATTTTTAAAATCAATTCATCACGTTGTTTAGCATCAAAATTAACCTTCTCCGAAGATGGAAGAGGCAACAAATCAATAGGTGCACGAGGTAGGAAACCATACACAACTTCAAAAGGGCACATCTTAGTAGTAGAATGCAATGAACGATTATAAGCAAATTCAATATGAGGCAAGCATTCCTCCCACATTTTCTTATTACTCTTCAAAAAATCCCTAAGCATAGTAGACAATGTTCTATTGACTACTTCAGTTTGTCCATCAGTTTGGGGGTGACAAGTAGTACTAAAAAGCAGTTTAGTCCCCAACTTAGCCCATAAACATCTCCAAAAGTGGCTAAGAAATTTAGTATCACGATCTGAAACAATAGTATTTGGCACACCATGCAAGCGAATAATTTCACGAAAGAACAAATCAGCAACATTACCAGCATCATCGCTTTTATGACATGGTATAATGTGTGCATTTTTCGAGTATCTATCCTCGACAAAAAATATGATATCACTAGCCTTCTTTGTTCTAGGTAAACCTAAAACAAAGTCCATAGATATATCCTCCCAAGGAACACTAGGTACAGTGCAAAGGCATATATAAACCATGAGGATTGAGTCGTGACTTAGCATTTTGACATGTAGTGCAGCGAGCAATAAAACGCTCAACATCCCGTCTCATCTTTGGCCAAAAGAAATGTGTAGCAAGTACATCCTCCGCCTTCTTCACGCCAAAGTGTCCCATTAGTCCTCCTCCATGCGCCTCCTGCAACAACAAAAGACGAACGGAGCTAGCTGGAATGCATAGCTTGTTAGCACGGAACACAAATCCATCATTAACGACGAACTTGTTCCACGTTCTTCCTTCTTTACAATTCTGCAATACATCTTTAAAATCAGCATCATGCACATATTGATCTTTGATGGTCTCCAAACCAAATATTTTGAAGTCAAGTTGTGAATGCATAGTATAGCAACGAGACAATGCATTAGCAATAACATTTTCTTTACCCTTCTTGTGTTTAATGACATAAGGGAAAGTCTCAATGAATTCAACCCATTTATCATGTCTACGATTCAGTTTAGCTTGACTTTTAATATGTTTCAAAGATTCATGATCGTAATGTATAACAAATTCTTTGGGCCATAAATATTGTTGCCATGTTTCTAAAGTCCAAGAAGAGCATATAATTCTTTATCATAAGTAGAATAATTCAGACTAGGCCCACTCAATTTTTCAGAAAAGTATGCAACAGGTTTGCCATCTTGTAATAACACACCTCCTAATCCAATTCCACTAGCATCACATTCAAGCTCAACAGTCTTATTAAAATCAGGAAGTTGGAGTAAAGGAGCATGTGTCAACTTACCGTGAAGGCTTCTTCCTGTGTGGTACCCCAAACAAAAGGCACATCCTTCTTTGTAAGCTCGTTGAGAGGTGCAGCAATGGTGCTGAAATCTCTCACAAAACGCCTATAGAATCCAGCGAGGCCAAGAAAACTCCTCACTTGTGTGACCGTTTTGGGCTGCGGCCAACTCTCAATAGCTTCAATCTTGGCTTTGTCAACTTCAATTCCCTGTGGAGTAACAACATAGCCAAGAAAAGATACCCGGTCGGTGCAAAAGGTGCACTTCCCAAGGTTACCAAACAAACGTGCATCACGTAGAGCAATAAAAACAGCATGTAAATGTTCCAAATGTTCCTCCAAAGATCTGCTATAAATCAATATGTCATCAAAGTAAACTACCACAAATCGTCCAATGAAAGCACGTAAAACTTCGTTCATTAATCTCATGAAAGTACTAGGTGCATTAGTTAACCCAAAAGGCATGACTAAGCACTCATATAATCCGAACTTAGTTTTAAATGCTGTTTTCCATTCATCTCCCAATTTCATACGAATTTGATGGTATCCACTACGCAAATCAACTTTGGAGAATATTGTAGAGCCACTCAATTCATCAAGCATATCATCTAGCCTAGGAATAGGATGACGATAACGAATAGTAATATTATTAATGCCTCTACAATCAACACACATACGTGATGTACCATCCTTTTTCGACACTAGAATAATAAGAACAGCACAAGGACTAAAGGGATTCGCGTATATAACCTTTGTCGAGCAGCTCCTGTACTTGACGCATAATCTCCTTCGTCTCCTCTAGATTGGTACGGTATGGTGCACGGTTGGGCAATGATGCATCGGGAATTAAGTCAATCTGATGCTCAATCCCTCGAATGGGAGGTAATCCCGGTGGCACGTCTTGTGGAAAGACGTCAGCGAACTCCTGCAAAATGTTAGTGACAGCAGGAGGCAAAGAGGAAGGCACGTCCTCGAATGAAAATAATTCCTCTTTGCACACAAAAGCATAGCAAACAGAATTGCTGAAATCTAGCTCATCAATATCAGATTTAGTGGCAAGTAAACATGCACTTTTCAATTTAATTTCAGAAACAACACTAGATGGTTTACTATTAGGCTTCATTTGTTGCTCAAATTCTTTTGCCGCAATCTGATTTTCACTCTTATTTTTATCCTGTTTTGCTTTATTAGCTCGACTAATATCATCTTTCAAAATGGAATCAGGAGTCATAGGAAGCAAAGTAATATTTTTATCCTTATGAACGAGTATACTGATTGTTTCAACCATGGTGTACAGAATTTTTATCAAATTGCCATGGTCGACCAAGTAATAAGGAACATGCTTGCATAGGTACCACATCACAATCAACATAATCAGCATATGTAGAGATACTAAAATGCACACGAACAGTACGTGTTACCTTAACCTTGCCGCTGTTGTTGAACCATTGGATGTAGTAAGGATGTGGATGTGGTCTTGTGGTGAGAGATAGCTTCTCCACCATCTCCATGCTAGCCAAGTTGTTGCAGCTCCTTCCATCTATGATGACGCGAATAGAACGTTCCTTCACAACTCCCTTTGTATGGAACAAATTATGCCTCTGATTTTGCTCGACTTGTGTAACCTGCACACTCAAAACACGTTGAGCAACTAAACATTCATACCTATCAGATCTTCAAAGAGTCATGTATTGCGTCTCATGATCAGAATCATCTCCACCGTGTTCTTCATGTGTAATAAGAGCCAAAGTCTCTTCATCATAGTCACTAGCGGACTCATACCCACCATCCTCAGTAGCAATCATCACACGCTGAGATTGGCATTCTCTCACAAAATGTCCTCTTCCCTTACAACGACGACAAATAATATCACTCGTGTGCCCTGTTGACGCCATGGAAGAAGAAGAGCGCTGTGTAGGCCCAACAGGTGTGGTCTTGGCAGATAGTGGTGGTTGTGCCTGCTTTCTTGTATCACGGTTGGAGGTGGCAGCCGACGGAGGTGCGGTGTAGTAGAACATGTGGAAGTAGATGATGCACGTGGTGTCCATGATGAAGATCGACCTGCGAAAAAGTTAGACCGCGCCAACGCCTGTCGATCCTGCACTTCACGTTCAGCTTTACAAGCAAGATGGAATAATCGAGTGATATTATTATAATCCTTGTAGTCTAGAATGGTCTGAATCTCTCTATTTAATCCAACCAGAAAACGTGCAAGCATAGCTTCATTCTCCTCAACAATACCACATCTAATCAAGCCAGTTTGTAATTCCTGATAATATTCTTCTACCGAATTTTTTCCTTGTCTTAAGCGTTGCAATTTTTGAAGTAATTCACGATGATAATATGGTGGAACCCAACGAGTACGCATAGCAGTTTTCAAAGCAGCCCAAGTAGCTGGAACAGGATATAATCGACAATGTACAGACCACCAAACACATGCAAAGCTAGTGAAAGCACAAACAGCAGGAACACGTCTCTCCTCGTGATATTGTAAACATGTAAATCGTTGTTCAGTTTCTAACTCCCAAGTAAGATATATATCGTGAACATATCTACCCTCAAATGGTGGAATATTCAATTTCAGTTTAGGGAGATGGTCATGATCTCGCACTGAGGGGGAGCCCTAACATTGCCATTATTTGCATGTGGGCGACACGGTGGTTGTGGTGTTGGTGGTTGCACGTAGTTCGATGTTGATCAACCTCATCCTCGTAATCTCCCACATAATCATCCTCCTCCACATCGATGGCAGGAGCCACGAAGTATCAACAAAGAAGACCAAAGCAGCTTGGCCAGTCAAGAGGGACACGGCTCGCTCGGCGGAGGAAGGTTTCGCAACGTGGAGGTAGTCGTTAATGTTGTTGTAGAGGTGCGTCAGGTGCAGCCGGTGGTGGTGGTGGAAGACGCGTGAGCAATTCATTAAATTTGTTATCGAGCTTTGTTTCGAACGCCTTCTCAATGCCATCTATCTTCTCCATGGCCTCATCAAATCTATTTAGCACATCTTCCACCTGTCCACTCATCATTTGGTCAAACTTATCATGTAACTCTTTGTTTGTCATGTTCTCCCGGTCGGTCTAAATCGGCTTGTGATCCTGCCATGGTTAGCAAGAATAGAAACACACAAGAATATGATTCTACAGACTACTAGGAAATTGTGGTGGTGGTGGTGTCGCAAATCCGTCAAGCAAATCTCAAAGTCTTACCAGTTCTTACCCAGCAGCATGCGGTGATCGGCAACCGTTGTAGTCAAAACTCACAAAAGCTTGGATAGAGCGATTGCCAGGGAGAGTCAAACTCACGATGTAGATGTATGTGGAGCTGGGAAGACTTATAATATGGTAGCAAAAAGGGTCAGCAATAATCAATTCAGAGATGCAAAGTTGAATAAACGCTCAACAACGGTACTGTGCTGGTCCTAGGCTAGACCGTGCTAGAGATGCGAGTCTAGAACACTAACAAAATCACGGCGCTGCACGTAAACAAGGGAAAAGCACATTCTGGAAAAAAAATCGCTCTTTTTTTTGCGCTGCTCTTTTTTTTGTGAAAAATCACTATAATGGCGAGTGTCTCAAAACTCTTCCCAGGTCAAACTGATGAGGACATCAATACCATTGTTACACCCGCAGCCCCTACTGCTACATATACTGGACCAATTACTAGAGCTCGCGCACGCCAATTAAATTATCAGGTACTTTCGTTTCTTGGTAATGATTCTAATGTTCATGAGAATATGATGCTGCCTAAATTGGATACATTTGTTATGCTTACAAATGAAGGGCCTAGCTTGGAGAAGGATGGACATTGGAGCAAGAACAAGCATGGAGATGATGCCATGCGCAAGGGGGACAAGAACGGAGTTACAAGTGATGATTTCAGGACTTTGAAGCCACCATAATGGGTGCATGAAGCCTTGGACGAAATATACAAGATGCTACTTCATAAATTTCGTCCGAGGCTATTCTAGGTGCTGCGTCACCTTATTATTGGGCCAGGCCCTTGTAATTTCGAAATACACAAGTATAGGCTATTTTTAGAGTCCGTATGTGTGGGGAAACAAGAGGGGTTGATTTCGGACCCCTCCACCAAGGGCCACGAAATTCCCCCCCTCTTCCTCCATATATACAGCCCTTAGGGCACCGTTTAGACTTTGGGTTTTGTTTAGATCAAAAGTTCGCCTTAGCTGCAACTTCACAGTGCCGTTTGTGTTCAACGACCAGACCAAGGCGTCTCGTAACCCCACCTTCATTAATAAAGCTTTCCTCTTATATTCGCAATATCCAGATTGCAATCTTAGTTTCTTGCTTGTTCTTCGTTTGCTCGCAGGAAGCAGGCCCTCGTGGTCGAGTTGATCGTGCTCCGGCGTGGTCAATAACCCTCGGAAGTTGGTTTAGCGATTGCTAAGGCGCCGACGTCTCGCACGTAGTGGTCGGATCGTCAAGGTCGACTCCACGTAAACGATAACCACCATCTCATCGAAACATCGGGACACCTTTGCCTCTATCAAGTGGTATCAGATTTTCGGGTTGCTCGGTGAGATTTTACAGTTTTTCGTAGATTAGATCGAGTCTGTTCTTCATACCTAAAGTCCACGAAAAAGCCACAAAAAATTAGGGTTAGTTCATCATATCCGAACCAATCTGAGCCTTTGCATAATCTTTTTAGGGTTTTGCTTTGTTGAATTTGCAGTTGCATCGTCGTGTCTAGTTGCTGGTCTTAGCGTCTAGTCTTTTAGAGTTTCGAGTTCTAGTCATAAGTTTTCACGCCGCCGCCGCACCATCATCATCGCCTTGCCATCTACCACCATTGCTTATCCGCCACCGCTCTGAATTCGTATCCATATACCACCACCAATCCGTATCCATATACCACCACCAATCCGTATCCATATACCACCACCGCTACCATATACCACCACCACCACCATATATCCACCACCAATCCGAGTTCTTCTCATATTAGGTTTGTTTTCGAGATCCATCTAGTTTCCGATTCGTGTTTCCTAGCCGGAGTAGGTTTCGGAAAAAGAGTATGGAAACCACCCTCCGTTTAGGCCCAAAATTTTCCGAAAACGCACTTGTCGAAAAATTTTCTGTCTATCCTCTTTTTAGGTGTTTCTAAGCGTATTCAGACATTCGCCGTTATAGAAAGTTTTTTTTGACCCGTTTCCAGTTTTTGGGTCTGGGCAGTCGAAAAAAAAAATTGGTCGAAAATATTTCGTGCCCTTCCTGTTAGTTTGACCTGGGAAGAGTTTTGAGACACTCGCCATTATAGTGATTTTTCGCAAAAAAAAAGAGCAGCGCAAAAAAAAGCAGCGCAAAAAAAAAGAGCAAAAACAAAAAATTCCAGAGTGTGCTTTTCCCTTGTTTACGTGCAGCGCCGTGATTTTGTTCGTGTTCTAGGCTCGCGTCTCTAGCACGGTCTAGCCTAGGACCAGCACAGTACCGTCGTTGAGCGTTTATTCAACTTTGCATCTCTGAATTGATTATTGCTGACCCTTTTTGCTACCATATTATAAGTCTTCCCAGCTCCACATACATCTACATCATGCGTTTGACTCTCCCTGGTAATCGCTCTATCCAAGCTTTGAGAGTTTTGACTACATCGGTTGCCGATCACCTTTCTTTGCTAGGTAAGAACTGGTAAGAATTTGAGATTTGCTTGACGGATTTGTGACTGTCCACCACACCACCACCACCACTTCCTAGTAGTCTGTCGAATCATATTATTGTGTGTTTCTATTGCTGCTAACCATGGCAGGATCACAAGCCGACGAGACTGACTCGGAGAACATGACAAACAAAGCGCTACATGATAAGTTTCAACAAATGATGAGTGGGCAGGTGGAAGATGTGCTAAATAGATTTGAAGAGGCCATGGAGAAGATAGATGGCATTGACAAGGCGTTCGAAACAAAGCTCGATAACAAGTTTAATGAATTGCTCGCGCGTCTACCACCACCACCACCGGCTGCACCTAACGCACCTCTACAACACAACGACTACCTCCACATCGTGAAACAGCCCTCCGCCGAGCGACCCGTGTCCCTCTTCAGCCTGGCCAAGCTGGTGGTCTTCTTTGTTGATACTTCGTGGCTCCAGTGCTGATGTGGAGGAGGATGATTATGTGAGAGATTACGAGGATGAGGTTGATCAACATCATAACTACATGCAACCACCAGCACCACAACCACCAGGTCGTCCACATGCAAATAATGGCAATGTTAGGGCTCCCCCTCAGGTACGAGATCATGACCATCTCCCTAAACTTAAGTTGAATATTCCACCATTTGAGGGTAGATATGTTCACGATATATATCTTACTTGGGAGTTAGAAACTGAACAACAATTTACATGTTTACAATATCCCGAGGAGAGACGTGTTTCAAGTTGTTTGTGCTTTCACTAGCTTTGCATGTGTTTGGTGGTCTGAACATTGTAGATTATATCCTGTTCCAGCTACTTGGGCTGCTTTGAAAACTGCTATGCGTACTCGTTGGGTTCTACCATATTATCAACGTGAATTACTTCAAAAATTGCAGCGCTTAAGACAAGGAAAAAATTCGGTAGAAGAATATTATCAGGAATTACAAACTGGCTTGATTAGATGTGGTATTGTTGAGGAGAATGAAGCTATGCTTGCACGTTTTCTGGGTGGATTAAATAGAGATATTCAGACCATTCTTGATAGAGGCGAGGGTGTCCCGATCTTTCGATGAGATGATAACTGTCGATTTGGTGGAGTCGACTTTAACGATTCGACTACAAATGTGCACGACGTTGCGCCTTAGCAATCGCTAAACCAATCTCCTTAGGTTACTGACGATGCCGGAAGCACGATCAGCCTAACCACGAAGGTCTATTCCTGCAAGCAATCGAAGAACGAGCAAGAATATGATAAAGCAATCTGAATATTGCGAATATATATGAAGTATTGATAATGGTGGGGATCCGTAAGCGGTCTTGGTCTGGTCGTTGGACACAAACGAAGTACGAAGTTGCAATGGCTAACTTTTAACTAAACAAATCCCAAGAAAAAAGCTACTAGATGGATCTACTTATATAGGAGCAAGGGGTGGCGGCCAAGGAGGTGGGAGGACGTCCCAAGGTAGCCTAAAACTAACCCTAGGTCATACAAGGCCAATGGGCCCAAGTGGAGGTGACGTAACACCATTGGACTTGTAGTTTGACTCGGATTCTCTTTGCAGCATCAGATTGTTTCGTCCATAACTCAACGCTCCGGATGAATTTGAAGGTGAATCCAATTGGGTTGGAAAGTGCATGAAATCTACTTTCCTACAAAAAAAGAATCATCCAATTTGGAGTTCGGCTGAAAAAGTTATTGACGTTTTGAGTCAGGTATGTCTGTGCAGTCCGAATCTGAGTCCAGAACGTGAGAGACTTGGACTCTATCTTCTCTTGGGCCAAAAGTGACGTGAGAGAACTTTTTGAACAGCAAGTAAATTCCTCTTTCTCCCTTATCTTCATATGTGGATTGTACAAATGTCCCATACACCTGCAATTAGACATGGCATAAAAGTTTGTGAAGTATGTTTGTCCTGGATGACATAAATAAATTATTGCATTGTTTGCATTAGAAATCACCTCACAAATATACATGTATGCAATATTTTTGGTCGTATCCAAGGTAGTCATGTCCTCATCATCCTCCTCTTCTTGAAAACAAAGCCGTCCTCGGTGTTGCTTAGTCTGAAATGTGGCTAACAAAAGAGACAAGGTGTACATGTTGTACATGTATATGTCATCCATTTTTACTTCCCTTGATTTTTGCACATATGACAGATGAATAGATGAGTAACTTGCATAGTTCATAAAATCTAAAGCCAAAACATTATCACAAGAAGTAGAAGGCATGAAAATATTGCAACTCAGTTTGCACATATAAGTGAAGCTCTTATTCATTTCAAAAGATTGACAATGTTCGTCATTAAACCATCCCAACATTGGTGAATAAACCTTACTTGCATCAAGTTTACATGCTACAACATGCTTAAATAAGCAAAGATGCAATAAGTTATTCGACACAGAATCATCACCAAGATTAGAGGTCATATCAAAATGATTAAACATTGATTCTTTTGCATCAACAGTTAATTCAATGGGTGCACTCAAAATTGTTGGTATTTCAGTTGTTTGATCACATGACGCATTCATGATAGTATCAAGATTCTCTAAAATAGGTGATGTGCTCAAATCACCAGGTAACTCAACACATGATGCATTCAAGTTAACTAGGGATGCATCATTCTCATGTGAAGTTATATCATTAATACCTTCTTTGTTACCTTGTCGTAAAGACGTAGCTGATGTAGGTAATGCAGACGTTGACAATGCACCATACACTTGAGATGATGTCGCGCTCACAATCTGGGGTGGGGCTGCTCTAGTAGGTGCAACGGTGGAGGAACCAACCGGCGGTGGTGAGCATGAACTGGAATAGTAGTGTTTGTAATCACCCAATGCATCCTCATGTATCTGTCTCTCAAAGGTACAAGCGTGAACATACATACCAGTAATGCAAGGAGGAATATAGTGAAATCTTGCACGGATATCATGGTTCAAACCACCAAAAAATCTATTCATTGTATCATCCTCAGATTCCTCTATGTCACAATGATGCATATAAGATTTGAACTCTTGGTAGTAAGCATGAACAGTGTTCTTGCCTTGTTTTAATTGTTCCAATTTGCGAAGCAATTCACGGCGATAGTAAGGAGGAAAAAATTGTTGTCTCATTACAGCTTTCAAAACTTTCCAAGTTGTGGGTTGGTTATCAATGTTTTTCTTACAATGTACACTCCACCAAATGTAAGCAAAACCAGTAAATGCTCTAGTGGTAGCTCGTACTCTCTCAAGTTCAGAAAAATCATGGTGACTAAAAACTTCTTCTAATTCAAGCTCCCAAGCTAGATAAATAGCAGGATTAAATCTACCCTCAAATGATGGTAAAGACATAACCTGACCATATGCTTGTGTGTGTTGTCCCAACTCTCGTGATGGTGAAGATGTGTCCGTCTTCCAAGAACTTCTATCTCCGGAACCTGTCATGATTAGTAGAAACAAGAAACAAAATTCGAGAATAATGTTCCTATGAACTACTAGGATGTGGTTGTAAAGTGCTCACAAGAAAGCAAATGTCAATATCTTACAAGTTCTTACCATGCGGTGGTGGTGACAGGCAACCAGCGGTGTCAAGTAACTCTGAAGATTGTGTAAAGCGATTGCCGGGAACGTCACGTATACACGGTGTAGAAATATGTGGAGCTGGGTTGGCTATATATGGTAGCAAAAATTAGCAATAATCAATTCAAAGATGCAATGTTGAATAAACGTCAACGACGGTATCGGCCGGGTCCTAGGCTAGACCGGACTAGAGACGCAAGCCTAGAACACTAATGAGGTCACGGTGTAGCACAACTAGCATCAACGAAGGATACTAAGTAGCTATGGACAGCAAAATATAAGTGAAGATCACAACGGCAGTGAAGATAATGATGAAAAACAACTGCCAAGCAGGATATACAACAACTCTCTCCAACTTTCCTCTTGAAAAGTTTGAGCCAATTTTCTGATAAATTTTTGAAGAATGCTACTAACTCAAGCTTTCCAATGCAAAAAGAATCACTCAATTCCGAATTGATATGAGGAGTCAAAGAATTCTAAAACTGGCACGAAAAAATTGGAACAAGTTGTGTTCACGAACTTCGGAGGGCAAAAAGACCTATTTAGAAGCCGATTTTGAGGTGCCAAATATTGAACTAGCTTCTAAAACTATTTAGATGCGGCTCGTCACCAGCTTTAATATGAGTACTCGCGGAGCCAAAACGGACTTCGTATGACGAAGTTATGCCTGTTTTACTGAACAATGTGCAAAACAGATTCCAATCCGAATTCAACTACGAGATTGAGTCTAGAAAGATCCGAAATTTGTTTTTTTTTCTCTTTTTTTTTCCTCACACTCTTTTATTCTTTTTCTTCTCTCTCTTTTTCTTCTTTGACTTTTTTTTTACTTTTTTTCTCTCTTTTTTTTTCTCTCTCCCTCTTTCCAAAAAAACTAGATAAGATGCAGATTGGATCAAGTGAAGATGTGAACGATCTCAACTATGATTATGACAATGAACGGTGGGTAGCACGTGGTGGAAATTGATGGACAGATGGTGGTCAACGGAAGGGATAACGATGCAGCGGCGGCATGACTAAGGTGAACAGATGATGTAGGGCGGAACCCTACGTGGGCGATCTTTCACGTTGGAGCGGATCCTACGGGGAATCACGATGAACACGGGGAAGAACGGGGAGAAATCACAAGGGGAAACACTTAAGAACAAGTCCAATCACACATCCACTAGACAATCAAACACACAAGATCCACAAGGTACATGAACAACAAAAGGAAAGATACAAGGTAAGGTTCATCTCCGAGAGGAGGTCTTGATGGGGTCCGCCCAAGATGGGGGTCTTGATGATATCCTGAGGATCTTCTCACATGGAGGTCTTGAACTCCATGGGAGTGGTAGTCTCTCTCTCTCAAGAGAAGAGGTAGGAGCAAAGCTCACCTAAGAATGAGCTATCATATTTGCTAACCCGAGAAAGGAGGTGGAGGTGGTCTATTTATAGTCTAAGCCACGAAGGGGTAAGTGGGAGAGGGATACAAGGCCAAAGGCCCACGGCAACGCACACAGGCGTCGGACGTCCGGAAGGGGTCGGACGTCCAAGCTTCAGACGGTTCGGACGTCCGGAAGTCTTCGGACATCCAGAATTCTGTTTTGTCGCCATAGCACCGGTCGTCCGGTCGGTGTTTGCCGTCTGGCTGGGACTTGTCGGACGTCCGGCGTTAAATCGATCAAATCCGGCCGGAAGTGTCGGACGTCCGGTGGCCTCCGGTCGTCCGACATTTGGGACTCCGCAGCTCCGTTTTTCCATCTTCTCTTCGAGGCTTCCCTCGCGGATGGTGTAGGTGTTCCTTGGCGCTTGCACTCCTCCTCGTCGTCCGTGAAGCTCCGGCAATACCTATGCATGCACACGAGTGGAGTGTCAAGTAGTATACCATCCTCGAAGGGGTCAAGTGAACACGTGTAAAGGAGAAGATTCACCTTTATGTATGAGAAGTAGAGGTCGCACGTGTCACTTGCCAAACAGACTCTTGACATGGTGATGACCATAGGATGCTCCGCATCATCCCCTCCCCCTTGGAAAAGATCCGACCTCGGATCAAAAACCAAATCACCATGGGAAAGAGATGGCGGTGCCGTGTCGAAGCGGACGATCACCAAGCACTCATCATCTTGAAGCTCAGAATAAGCACTCTCCAATGTCGCACCATCTTGTGATTCCTTCAAAAGGAGCAAATAGAACAAACACTTGGAAAAACAAATGTGGTTAGCGTTAGTGCAAAACCAAGCATTCAAGAGGTGATTCACCAAACAAGTGTTGTCATCAAGCATAGCATAGGGTGTGACAAAGGATTGTGACATGGCATGTAAGCATATGAATTGAGCAAAATCAAGGTCATCATGGAAACAAGCATGTAAATGTGAGGTAGTGATGCAAATATGTGTGACAAGAGAATAAGCATCTACCTCAAGATCATAGCAAACATGCATAAAGTGCTCGACAAATGGTCGATGGTAGGCATAGGAATCATTCACAACACCAAATAAGATGAGATGTCTAAACACATGGGTCAAGTGCAAGACAATCCAAGCATAATGTGCATAGGGTGTAGTGAAGATGGAGTGGCACTCAACACAATAGAAAGAGCAATTGTTCATCATGTGTGAGGCAATCAAGTGAATCATGTGACAAGCAAAGGGACATGGCATATGTGAAGAAATGATATTGGTGCAACCAATCATATGATAGTAGCAAGTAGACCAAGAATTGGATGCAACACACAAGGTATATATATCATGAAGCATGGAAATGTGGCAATCATGGGTGAAAGCAATATCTAGAACATGCGTGCAAATGGTGCAAGCAACACATGAAGTATGATCCACAATATCCAAGCTCAAGAAGGATGTCACCTTGAAGGCGTGTCCTTGTGCATTCTTCACAATGCCGAAGTGGAAGCAAATGCGGTGTAGAAGCGAGTCGTGGTAGAATGTATGAGGCTCGCTCTCAAGGGCTCGAATGGTCAACTCACGTGAAGTGGATGTCGACACAAAGTCCAAGTATCCTACACATGCACAAAACAAAACAAAGAAAGTATGCATGGTAGACAAACACATCATCCATCATGATGGTTCTCATCTTTATGATAACCATTAGAAGCACAAGTGCATGAATAACATGATTAAACAATTGGAATTTTCATGGCTCTAGGTATTTGGTGCAAAGAAGTAAGACAAGCATGCTTCTCAAGTAATATGTAAAAATCTCCAAACATATGTGACAATGCTATGGGGCAAACTCATGACCATGACTAATAACATGGTTGCACTCAATACATGGCAAATCTAGCATGAGAGAGGCAACATATGGAGATATGTGACAAGAAGCAATAACAATCATGTGCAAAGCATGTAGATGGTTGTCATCAACCGCATGAAATGAGCAAGTATGAATCATAGGTGATGCAACAAGGCAAGCAAACATCGTAATCAAGTCGTGCAAACTAGTGGAGCGAAGATGCAACACACTAGAATAAATCATGGCAATCATGACATGTGAGCAAATAATAGGCATAAGGAGTGCACATGACATATCACAAGCACGAACACAAAGCAAGATCATAGTGTCATCATAGGCATGGGGCACAAAGCAATCATGGCAATACCAAACAATATCTCCACCACGCGTGCAAATACACATACAAGTACTAGAATCAATCATCATGTGTAATGCAAAGCATGGGTCACAAATGCATGGCAAAGGTATAGGAATGGGCATATCATGCAAAGTGAACATGGCAAGATGGGCAAAGGATATATAATGGAGAACAACCCATAACCAAGTGAGGGCCATGTAGAAGAAATGCGCGAAGTGTTTGCGCGAAGTGAGCGGTGGGAAAGACAATCCATGGGATCCCAAATCATCGTTGCTCTCTAGAGCTCGTTTTGTCAACTCGTGGGATTGCGAGGTCGACAAGTATTCATGGGTACCTACACAAAAGAGACAAAAACCAAAGAAATTGTGTGCGTGGTAAATGTACACATCATCCATCATGATGTGTATGTGCGTGTGAGTTAGCATAAGATAAGCATCGCTCAAAGAAATTTGATGCATGGTATAAGAACATGTCATCCATCATGAAAGAATAGTTATTATGTATGACACGATGGGGACACAAATTGAGAATGCAAGTATATGGTGCATCGATAGCATTTTCATTCATGGGGAGCATGTGGTGCACACAAGTATGGGGATCATGCAATGAATGGGATGGATCAAATTCTCCTAACATGTATGAGGAAACTATGGGGTCTCCTCATGAGCAATATTGGAAACATCATTTGGAGAAAATGGACAACATCCAAAACAATGCATATCCGAAGCTAGGAGGGCATGGCATGGCATATGAGATAAAGGATGCAAAGGGAGCATATCAATATCATCACAAGAAAAACAAATGCCAATAACCATGGGCTTGTCATCTATGCCATATGTGCAAATTGGGTTTTATTTTAATGGCATATGCATAGTCACTATGAAGAGATTGCAAATAAGACATATGATGGATATCATGCATAGCATATGACAAGTCAAGCGGATTAGCAAACATGATGTGACCTAAAGAATTGTCACAAGAAATCCTATGTAACATAGCATCACTACTAATAGACTCCACATGAGAATCATTATATTCATAAATGGGCAAATCATCACATGGGGAAATCATACTAGAATGAATCATGTCAATAGGGTGATCGACATCATGCAAGCAATCAATGTCAAAATAGTCCACTAGTGGGACGAGAGCATCACCGTCACCTTTGTTACCCTTGTCATTCCACTCAAGTGGTGTAGGTGAGGTGGGAAAGACCAAATGGTGGTCATCTTCATCTTGATGGAACCATGTGGGGGTGCATCATATTCCACCATGGCCATCGTCTTGTCCAAAGGGAGGGCCGAGTCGTCGAGGATCGGCCGTCATCATAAATGGGACCTAGCACCAAATGAGAAGACACAATAGAGGTAGAGGTCAAGTTGTTAGAAATGCAAATGGCCTCACTAGACCTATCAACTATCTCACTCTCTCTATGTTGTGGTTCACTCACTCCCTCAAAATAGGTGCACTCAAGCTCACGTATGGTGGGGTCACTCATCTCACTCAAGTGGTGGGGTTGTGGCTCTCCTCACATGGGAATTGGGGCAACACATATATGGGGCTAGCGGTGAAGTCACTCTCACTCTCAATATGGTGGCTCAAGTCACTCAAGTCATCGGACGTCGCCCGTGGTCGAAGGGAAAATCCCATGCTCAACCGTCTCGTAGTCGCTGCCGTGGATGAAGGCGAAGATGGCACATCATCGCTCTCGTCGTGGATGAAGGCCGAAGATGGCTCAACATCCCTCTCGTCGTGGATGAAGGCCGAAGATGGCACAACATCACTCTCGCCTCCTAAGATGGAAGCATCATCCTTGCTCGCCACCTTGTCGCTTGCCTCCAAAGCTTGGTCCTTGAAGGTCTCCGTAGTCGTACTTGTCGCCGCACCATCTTGAAAAAGAGTCAAGGTAGACTCGGCATCAACAATGCCACAAAGAGGGATGGCGGTGAAGTCGCACTTGGGAGCATCGTCTTGGAGCTTGTCGGGCTTGGACATCATGGTGGTACTAGCCTCATGCTTGTCGTGAGAGCTTGGTCTCCACGAAGTTTGCTTGGGGTGGAGAAGCGTTGGCCTTCATGAGTTCTTGTTCCGCCTTGAGAGCACCAATGTAGTAGTCGTCGATGGACTTGTAGTTCTCGAGGAAGATGGTCTTGGAGATGTCGTTGTGCAATCCCATCATGAAGTGGAACTTCATTGACATGGGGTCGTCCACGCCCGGCTCGTCAAAGGCAATCTTCATCTCCTTGAAGTACTTGTCGATGGACTTGGATCCTTGGGTGGTGTTCTCCAATTGGCGTCGAAGTTGTTTCGTGTATGTTGGAGGCACGAACTCTCGCCGCAAAGCTCTCTTCATCTTGGACCAACTCATCTCATAGCACTCCGAAGGTGTGTGAAGCCACCATGTCGAGGCGTAGTCGTGGAAGTTTCTTGTGGCGCACTTCACTTGATCTTCGGGAGGAACTTGATGTAGCTTGAGGTAGTCGTCCATCAAACGCTCCCACTCGAGGTACTCCTCGGGTTCTTGAGTCCCATAGAAAGGAATCTCGTGGTCGATGTCGAGGTCGTAGTAGCTCGTGGAAGTCACGGACTTGAGCTTGGGGAGCTTCTCTTGAGCGTAGTCTTGGGGTGCTTGTTGGCGAAGATGCGAATATCCGAAGGCGAAGATGCCTTGAAGTCGCTTGGCGAAGATGCCAAGGGAGATGGTGAAGTCATGGAGCGGTTGTTGATGTTGAGCTCTTGACCTTCACGTTCTTGTTGATGATGGTGTCGATGCCGATGTGATCTTGCCGGAGACGGTAGCTCGGAAGCATGTTCTCTTGAGCGTCTTCTCGAAGATGAGGAAGATCGCTTGTAGGACTTGATGAGGGATTTGATCTCCTCCATTTTAGCTTGCATCTTGGCGTCGTAGTTGTTTTCCATGGCATCGAACTCGTCGTTGTTGTAGTAGACCGAAGATGAAATGCCTTGCCTATCCATCACAAGACTCGAGTAGAGGTGAGTAGGAAATGAGATAAACAATACCAAGTTACCTTTTCCCAAAGTTGAGGATGTATCCTGCTTCACTCAATGTGAGATGAAAGAATAGTGGAATTGGTACCGGACTTGTTCACTCACACCTATCAAATAAAGCTTATGGTAGAGCTCGGTGAGGATAGTGGCACAAAAATTTGATGCAAAATGTTAGCAAGAGTCAATAATGTTGAAAGAGATTCACAAATTACAAGCGAAACAAGTAGACCAATAGCAATATGTGGCACACGGAAACACACACACGGATAGATAAATGGGGCCGTGCAACCAAGGAATGAGCTCAAAATGTGGAATCCACCAAAACGCTCGTGTTGCACAACTCAAGAGAGACGCTAGCACGATTGCTCAATAGGTGGATACGACACTTGTGCACAACCTATTTGATGCAAAATGGATAAACTTCTATCCCAAGTATGCTATGTATGTATGGTTCTCGGTGTTTCTCTCAAGATGATCCAAGATGATCGGATATGACAATCTTATATGCAATATGGTATGATGCTATGGCACTTGCTTACAAGCTTCTTTGCTCTCTTTCTTTTGCTTAAAAGCTTTATTTCTTTTTTTTGTATGGCCACTTTGCACAATGCACAAACCAAGATAGCAATTGTGTATATGCGGAACAAACTTGAGACACAATGGATGATATGATACCAATATGATATGGTATGGTATGTAATGGAAGGTATGATCACTAATGTGCACAAGTAACGTTGCGGCAATACTCAAATGGCTAGTCTCGATAGGCAAGTAACGCATAAAAAGTAAGGCTAGGGGTTAACAATGCAAAAGCAAGGGAATATACAATGGAGGGATACCACGATACCAAGATGATATGGAGGTTACCGTCCGGCGATGATGAGTAGCGGTGTTCTTGATGTAGATACCAAGATGATGGAGACTCGTCCCTAAGTAGCCGAAACACCTTAGGAAACGGAAAAACCGCGAACTCAAAATCTCAAACGTCAAATGTCAAAATGGTGGTAGCGGGAATGCGGTGGTGGTTTGCACTTGGCAATGCGGAAGTGGAATGATGGGCTATACACGTGTCGGAGTTGAAGTTGCCGTCCCTAAGTAGCCGAAACACCTTAGGAGACTCGAATCACAACTCGAAAAAGCTCAATCAACAATTGGGTTAAGTTGGGGGTGGCGGAAGTGTATGGTGGGTAAGCCTATGCGGAAGTTATGGTGGTGGTGGTGGTTGATGAAGATGCAACCGTCCCTAAGTAGCCTAACCACCTTAGGAGACTCGAATCACAACTCAAACAACCTCAAATGCAAAGGGAACAAAATTGGTTAGGTTGCGGAAGTCGGTGGTGGTTATGCGGATGATATGGTGGAAGGCCTAGGCAAACTTGCCAAATTTCACAAAATTTAATGGAGTCAACTTGTGTTGGTGGTATTTTTGTGGGAAGGGGGATGTCAATAGCTTCAAAACGAGCTAAAGAACGTCAAAATCGGACTCCGTATGAATTAGTTATGGACAAAACAAAAATCAGCCGAAGTGGGAATCTACAGGTTACGGACGTCCGGAAAAGGTCGGATGTCCGGGGCGTCGGACGTTCGGAAAGGTCGGAAATCCGTAAATTCGGTGCGGGTTAGGGGTTCCGGTCGTCCGAAAAAGGTCGGACTTCCGGTCGTTCCTGGGGCTCCGGACGTCCGTAAAAACGTCGGTCGTCCGGTGGGTCGGGGTCAACGCGAGATGCGAGTTTCGGGACGCGATTTTGGGCGGAATTTTGGGATTTTGTGGTCAAAATTAGCGGGATTTCGTGGATGAAAGACGGGGAAAATTGGGGAAATGCTGGATCCACTCGAAACCAAGCAAATCCATGAATCAAAATCAACAAAACTTCATCTAACCAACAAATCACAAAAAAATTTGGGGCTATTTTTGGTGGGGATTTTTGAATTTAGGACGAAATCAACAAAATCAAGCTAGAAAAAGAGGGTAGGGGCTCCAAATACGTGATCAACCTAAGCTCTGATCCATAGATGATGTAGGGCGGAACCCTACGTGGGCGATCTTTCACGTTGGAGCGGATCCTACGGGGAATCACGATGAACACGGGGAAGAACGGGGAGAAATCACAAGGGGAAACACTCAAGAACAAGTCCAATCACACATCCACTAGACAATCAAACACACAAGATCCACAAGGTACATGAACAACAAAAGGAAAGATACAAGGTAAGGTTCATCTCCGAGAGGAGGTCTTGATGGGGTCCGCCCAAGATGGGGGTCTTGATGATATCCTTGAGGATCTTCTCACATGGAGGTCTTGAACTCCATGGGAGTGGTAGTCTCTCTCTCAAGAGAAGAGGTAGGAGCAAAGCTCACCTAAGAATGAGCTATCATATTTGCTAACCCGAGAAAGGAGGTGGAGGTGGTCTATTTATAGTCTAAGCCACGAAGGGGTAAGTGGGAGAGGGATACAAGGCCAAAGGCCCACGGCAACGCGCACACAGGCGTCGGACGTCCGGAAGGGGTCGGACGTCCGGAAGCTCGGGACGGTTCGGACGTCCGGAAGTCTTCGGACATCCGTAAATTCTGTTCTGTCGCCATAGCACCGGTCGTCCGGTCGGTGTCGGTCGTCCGCGCGCTGGGACTTGTCGGACGTCCGGCGTTAAATCGATCGTCCGACGGCCCATTGAAGAGTGTCGGACGTCCGGTGGCCTCCGGTCGTCCGACATTGGGGACTCGCAGCTCCTTCTTTTTCCGTCTTCTCTTCGAGGCTTCCCTCGCGGATGGTGTAGGTGTTCCTTGGCGCTTGCACTCCTCCTCGTCGTCGTCCGTGAAGCTCCGCAATACCTATGCATGCACACGAGTGGAGTGTCAAGTAGTATACCATCCTCGAAGGGGTCAAGTGAACACGTGTAAAGGAGAAGATTCACCTTTATGTATGAGAAGTAGAGGTCGCACGTGTCACTTGCCAAACGGACTCTTGACATGGTGATGACCATAGGATGCTCCGCATCAACAGAACTCGAAACTCTAAACGAAGTAGACACTAAGACTAGCAACTCGACACGACGATGCAACCGATAATTCAATAATGCAAACAATGAAAAGAAAACTGCAAAGGCTCAGACTGGCTTGGACAAAGGATGAATAGATCTAACTTTTTTGTGGCTTTTTCTTGGACAATAGGTAAGAAAATAAATCTAATCTAGTGATAATTGGAAATTCTCACCGAGCAACTCGAAAACCGATACCACTTGATAGAGGCGAGGGTGTCCCGATCTTTCGATGAGATGATAATCGTCGATTTGGTGGAGTCGACTTTGACGATCCGACTACAAGCGTGCCTGACGTTGCGCCTTAGCAATCGCTAAACCAATCTCCTTAGGTTCTTGACGATGCCGGAAGCATGATCAGCCTGACCACGAAGGTCTATTCCTGCAAGCAATCGAAGAACGAGCAAGAATATGATAAAGCAATCTGAATATTGCGAATATATATGAAGTATTGATAATGGTGGGCATCCGTAAGTGGTCTTGGTCTGGTCGTTGGACACAAACGAAGTACACGAAGTTGCAATGGCTAACTTTTAACTAAACAAATCCCAAGAAAAAAGCTACTAGATGGATCTACTTATATAGGAGCAAGGTGGCGGCCAAGGAGGTGGGAGGATGTCCCAAGGCAGCCTAAAACTAACCCTAGGTCATACAAGGCCAATGGGCCCAAGTGGAGGTGACGTAACACCATTGGACTTGTAGTTTGACTCGGATTCTGCTGCAGCATCATATTGTTTCGTCCATAACTCAACGCTCCGGATGAATTTGAAGGTGAATCCAATTGGGTTGGAAAGTGCATGAAATCTACTTTCCAACAAAAAATGAATCATCCAATTTGGAGTTCGGATGAAAAAGTTATTGACGTTTTGAGTCAGGTATGTCTGTGCAGTCCGAATCTGAGTCCAGAACGTGACAGACTTGGACTCTATCTTCTCTTGGGCCAAAAGTGACGTGAGAGAACTTTTTGAACAGCAAGTAAATTCCTCTTTCTCCCTTATCTTCATATGTGGATTGTACAAATGTCCCATACACCTGCAATTAGACATGGCATAAAAGTTTGTGAAGTATTTTTGTCCTGGATGACATAAATAAATTATTGCATAGTTTGCATTAGAAATCACCTCACAAATATACATGTATGCAATATTTTTGGTCGTATCCAAGGTAGTCATGTCCTCATCAATTCTAGACTACAAGGATTATACTAATATCACTCGATTATTCCATCTTGCTTGTAAAGCTGAACGTGAAGTGCAGGATCGACAGGCGTTGGCGCGGACTAACTTTTCTGCAGGTCGACCTTCATCATGGACACCACGTGCATCATCTACTTCCACACGTTCTACTACACCGGCACCTCCGTTGGCTGCCACCTCCAACCGTGATACAAGAAAGCAGGCACAACCACCACTATATGCCAAGAGCACACCTGCTGGGCCTACACAAAGCTCTTCTTCTTCCATGGCGTCAACAGGGCACACAAGTGATATTATTTGTCGTCATTGTAAGGGAAGAGGACATTTTGCGAGAGAATGCCAATCTCAGCGTGTGATGATTGCTACTGAGGATGGTGGGTATGAGTCCGCTAGTGACTATGATGAAGAGACGTTGGCTCTTATTACACATGAAGAACACGGTGGAGATGATTCTGATCATGAGAAGCAATACATGGCTGCTGAAGATGCTGACAGGTATGAATGTTTAGTTGCTCAACGTGTTTTGAGTGTGCAGGTTACAAAAGCTGAGCAAAATCAGAGGCATAACTTGTTCCATACAAAGGGAGTTGTGAAGGAACATTCTATTCGCGTCATCATAGATGGAGGGAGCTGCAACAACTTGGCTAGCATGGATATGGTGGAGAAGCTTTCTCTCACCACGAGGCCACATCCACATCCTTACTACATCCAATGGTTCAACAACAGCGGCAAGGTTAAGGTAACACGTCTTTGTTAGTGTGTATTTTAGTATCTCTACATATGCTGATTATGTTGATTGTGATGTGGTACCTATGCAAGCATGTTCCTTATTACTTGCTAGACCATGGCAATTTGATAAAAATTTTGTACACCATGGTAGAAACAATCAGTATACTCTTGTTCACAAGGATAAAAATATTACTTTGCTTCCTATGGCTCCTGATTCCATTTTGAAAGATGATATTAATAGAGCTAATAAAGCAAAACAGGAGAAAAATAAGAGTGAAAATCAGATTGTGGCAAAAGAATTTGAGCAACAAATGAAGCCTAATAATAAACCATCTAATGTTGCTTCTGAAATTAAACTGAAAAGTGCATGTTTACTTGCCACCAAATCTGATATTGATGAGCTAGATTCTAGCAAATCTGTTTGCTATGCTTTTGTGTGCAAAGAGGCATTATTTTCATTCGAGGACGTGCCTTCCTCTTTGCCCCTCTGTCACTAACATTTTGCGGGAGTTCGCCGACGTCTTCCCACAAGATGTGCCCTTTGGGATTACCACCTATTCGAGGGATTGAGCATCAAATTGACTTAATTCGGTGCATCGCTACCCAACCGTGCACCATACCGTACCAATCCAGAGGAGACGAAGGAGATTATGCGTCAAGTACAGAGCTGCTCGACAAAGGTTATATACGCCGAATCTCTTAGTCCTTGTGCTGTTCCTATTATACTAGTGCCTAAAAAGGATGGTACGTCGGCGTATGTGTGTTGATTGTAGAGGCATTAATAATATTACTATTCGTTATCGCCATCCTATTCCTAGGCTAGATGATATGCTTGATGAATTGAGTGGCTCTACAATATTCTCCAAAGTTGATTTGCGTAGTGGATACCATCAAATTCGTATGAAATTGGGAGATGAATGGAAAACAGCATTTAAAACTAAGTTTGGTTTATATGAGTGGTTAGTCATGCCTTTTGGGTTAACTAATGCACCTAGTACTTTCATGAGACTAATGAACGAAGTTTTACGTGCTTTCATTGGACGATTTGTGGTAGTCTATTTTGATGATATACTGATTTATAGCAAATCTTTGGAAGAACATTTGGAACATTTACGTGCTGTTTTTAATGCTCTACGTGATGCACGTTTGTTTGGTAACCTTGGGAAGTGCACCTTTTGCACCGACCGAGTATCTTTTCTTGGCTATGTTGTTACTCCACGGGGAATTGAAGTTGATAAAGCCAAGATTGAAGCTATTGAGAGTTGGCCGCAGCCCAAAACGGTCACACAAGTGAGGAGTTTTCTTGGACTCGCTGGTTTCTATAGGCGTTTTGTAAGAGACTTTAGCACCATTGCTGCACCTCTCAATGAGCTTACAAAGAAGGACGTGCCTTTTGTTTGGGGTACCACACAGGAAGAAGCCTTCATGGTATTGAAAGATAAGTTGACACATGCTCCTTTACTCCAACTTCTTGATTTTAATAAGACTTTTGAGCTTGAATGTGATGCTAGTGGAATTGGATTAGGAGGTGTGTTATTACAAGATGGCAAACCTGTTGCATACTTTTCTGAAAAATTGAGTGGGCCTAGTCTGAATTATTCTACTTATGATAAAGAATTATATGCTCTTGTTAGGACTTTAGAAACATGGCAACATTATTTATGGCCCAAAGAATTTGTTATACATTCTGATCATGAATCTTTGAAACATATTAAAAGTCAAGCTAAACTGAATCGTAGACATGCTAAATGGGTTGAATTCATTGAGACTTTCCCTTATGTCATTAAACACAAGAAGGGTAAAGAAAATGTTATTGCTGATGCATTGTCTCATCGCTATACTATGCTTTCACAACTTGACTTCAAAATATTTGGTTTGGAGACCATCAAAGATCAATATGTGCATGATGCTGATTTTAAAGATGTATTGCAGAATTGTAAAGAAGGAAGAACGTGGAACAAGTTCGTCGTTAATGATGGATTTGTGTTCCGTGCTAACAAGCTATGCATTCCAGCTAGCTTCGTTCGTCTTTTGTTGTTGCAGGAGGCGCATGGAGGAGGACTAATGGGACACTTTGGCGTGAAGAAGACGGAGGATGTACTTGCTACACATTTTTTGGCCAAAGATGAGACGGATGTTGAGCGTTTTATTGCTCAAGCACTACATGTCAAAAAGCTAAGTCACGACTCAATCCTCATGGTTTATATATGCCTTTGCCTGTACCTAGTGTTCCTTGGGAGGATATATCTATGGACTTTGTTTTAGGTTTACCTAGAACAAAGAAGGGAGGATAGCATATTTGTTGTCGTGGATAGATTCTCGAAAATGGCACACATTATACCATGTCATAAAAGCGATGATGCTGTTAATGTTGCTGATTTGTTCTTTCGTGAAATTATTCGCTTGCATGGTGTGCCAAATACTATTGTCTCAGATCGTGATACTAAATTTCTTAGCCACTTTTGGAGATGTTTATGGGCTAAGTTGGGGACTAAACTGCTTTTTAGTACTACTTGTCACCCCAAACTGATGGACAAACTGAAGTAGTCAATAGAACATTGTCTACTATGCTTAGGGCTGTTTTGAAGAATAATAAGAAAATGTGGGAGGAATGCTTGCCTCATATTGAATTTGCTTATAATCGTTCATTGCATTCTACTACTAAGAAGTGCCCTTTTGAAGTTGTGTATGGTTTCCTACCTCGTGCACCTATTGATTTGTTGCTTCTTCCATCTTCGGAGAAGGTTAATTTTGATGCTAAACAACATGCTGAATTGATTTTAAAAATGCATGAGTTAACTAAGGAAAACATTGAGCGTATGAATGCTAAATATAAACTTGCTGGAGATAAGGGTAGAAAACATGTTGTGTTTGCTCCTGGAGATCTTGTTTGGTTACATTTGCGTAAGGATAGATTTCCTGATTTGCGAGATTTCCTGATTTGCGCAAATCAAAGCTAATGCCACGTGCTGATGGTCCCTTTAAGGTGTCGGAGAAAGTAAATGATAATGCATATAAACTTGAGCTGCCTGCAGATTTTGGGGTTAGTCCCACTTTTAACATTGCAGATTTGAAGCCTTATTTGGGTGAGGAAGATGAGCTTCCGTCGAGGACGACTTCATTTCAAGAAGGGGAGGATGATGAGGACATCAATACCATTGTTACACCCGCAGCCCCTACTGCTACATATACTGGACCAATTACTAGAGCTCGCGCACGCCAATTAAATTATCAGGTGGAGTTGTTCGTGGCATCGAACTCGTCGTTGTTGTTGTAGACCGAAGGGGAAATGCCTTGCCTATCCATCACAAGACTCGAGTAGAGGTGAGTAGGAAATGAGATAAACAATACCAAGTTACCTTTTCCCAAAGTTGAGGATGTATCCCGTTTCACTCAATGTGAGATGAAAGAATAGTGGAATTGGTACCGGACTTGTTCACTCACACCTATCAAGTAAAGCTTATGGTAGAGCTCGGTGAGGATAGTGGCACAAAAATTTGATGCAAAATGTTAGCAAGAGTCAATAATGTTGAAAGAGATTCACAAATTCGCAAGAGAGACAAGTAGACCAATAGCAATATGTGGCACACGGAAACACACACACGGATAGATAAATGGGGCCGTGCAACCAAGGAATGAGCTCAAAATGTGCAATCCGCCAAAATGCTCGTGTTGCACAACTCAAGAGAGACACTAGCACGATTGCTCAATAGGCGGATACGACACTTGTGCACAACCTATAAGAGGCAAAATGGATAAACTCTCTATCCCAAGTATGCTATGTATGTATGGTTCCCGGTGTTTCTCACACAATGATCCTGATGAGGACATCAATACCATTGTTACACCCACAGCCCCTGCTGCTATACATACTTGACCAATTAATAGAGCTCGCGCACGCCAATTGAATTATCAGGTACTTTCGTTTCTTGGTAATGATTCTAATGTTAATGAGAATATGATGCTGCCTAAATTGGATACATTTGTTTTGCTTACAAATGAAGGGCCTAGCTTGGAGAAGGATGGACAATGGAGCAAGAACAAGCATGGAGATGATGCCATGCGCAAGGGGAACAAGAACGGAGTTACAAGTGATGATTTCAGGACTTTGAAGCCACCATAATGGGTGCATGAAGCCTTGGACGAAATATACAAGGTGCTACTTCATAAATTTCGTCCGAGGCTATTCTAGGTGCTGCGTCACCTTATTATTGGGCCAGGCCCTTGTAATTTCGAAATACACAAGTATAGGCTATTTTTAGAGTCCGTATGTGTGGGGAAACAAGAGATAGGGTTGATTTCGGACCCCTCCACCAAGGGCCACGAAATCCCCCCCCCTCTTCCTCCATATATACAGCCCTTAGGGCACCGTTTAGACTTTGGGTTTTGTTTAGATCAAAAGTTCGCCTTAGCTGCAACCGGCGTGCCGTTTGTGTTCAACTACCGGACCAAAGGCGTCTCGTAACCCCACCTTCATTAATAAAGCTTTCCTCTTATATTCGCAATATCCAGATTGCAATCTTAGTTTCTTGCTTGTTCTTACGTTTGCTCGCGAAAGCAGGCCCTCGTGGTCGGAGTTGATCGTGCTCCAGTGGTCAATAACCCTCGGAAGTTGGTTTAGCGATTGCTAAAGCGCGACGTCTCGCACGTACGTAGTCGGATCGTCAAGGTCGACTCCCACATAAACGATAGCCACCATCTCATCGAAACATCGGGACACCTTTGCCTCTATCACAAACTGACCGGATGGGCACGGAATTTTTTCGACCAATTTTTTTTTCGATTGCCCGGACCCAAAAACTGGAAACGGGTCAAAAAAAACTTTCTATAACGGCGACTGTCTCAATACGCTTAGAAACACCTAAAAATAGGATAGCCAGAAATTTTTTCGACAAGTGCGTTTTCGGAAAATTTTGGGCCTAAACGGAGGGTGGTTTCCAGACCTACTCCGGCAAGGAAACACGAATCGGAAACTAGATGGATCTCGAAAACAAACCTAATATGCAAGGAACTCGGATTGGTGGTGGATATATGGTGGTGGTATATGGCAGCGGTGGTGGTAGCGGTGGTAGTATATGGATATTGATCGGTGGTGTATATGGACACGGATTGGTGATGGTATATGGATACGGATTCGGAGCGGTGATGGTAGGTAGCAGGGGCGATGATGATGGTGCGATGGCGGCGTGACAACTTATAACCAGAACTCGAAACTCTAAAAGACTAGACGCTAAGACCAGCAACTAGACACGACGATGCAACATCAAATTCAACAAAGCAAAACCCTAAAAAGATTATGCAAAGGCTCAGATTGGTTCGGATATGATGAACTAACCCTAATTTTTTTTTGTGGCTTTTTCGTGGACTATAGGTATGAAGAATAGACTCGATCTAAACTACGGAAAACTGTAAAATCTGACCAAGCAACCTGGAAATCTGATACCACTTGATAGAGGCAAAGGTGTTCCGTCTTTCGATGAGATGTTGGTTTTCGCTTTGGAGGAAGTCGACTTTAACGATCCGACTACGAACGTGCGAGGACGTCGCGCCTTAGCAATCGCTAAACCAACTCCGAGAGGTTATTGACCACGCCGGAGCACGATCAACTCGACCACGAGGATCTGCTTTCCTGCGAGCAAACGAAGAACAAGCAAGAAACTGAGATTGCAATCTGGATATTGCGAATATAAGATGAAAGCTTTATTGATCAAGGTGGGGTTACATGGCGCCTTTGTGCAGTCGTTGAACACAAAGCGAAATGCACGCGAAGTTGCAGCTATGGCGAACTTTTAATCTAAACAAAACCCAAAGTCTAAACGGTGCACTAAGGGCTGTATATATGGAAGAAGAGGGGAGAATTTCGTGGCCCTTGGTGGAGGGGTCCGAAATCAACCCTATCTCTTGTTTCCCCACACATACGGACTCTAAAAATAGCCTATACTTGTGTATTTCGATATTACAAGGGCCTGGCCCAATAATAAGGTGACACATCACCTAGAATAGCCTCGGGACGAAATTTATGAAGTAGCATCTTGTATATTTCGTCCAAGGCTTCATGCACCCATTATGGTGGCTTCAAAGTCCTGAAATCATCACTTGTAACTCCGTTCTTGTTCCCTTAGCATGGCATCATCTCCATGCTTGTTCTTGCTCCAATGTCCATCCTTCTCCAAGCTAGGCCCTTCATTTGTAAGCAAAACAAATGTATCCAATTTAGGCAGCATCATATTCTCATGAACATTAGAATCATTACCAAGAAACGAAAGTACCTGATAATTTAATTGGCGTGCGCGAGCTCTAGTAATTGGTCCAGTATATGTAGCAGTTGGGGCTGTGGGTGTAATAATGGTATTGATGTCCTCATCAGTGATCATACTCCATAGCATACATAACATACCATCGTGGTGCATATCTTGGGATCCATTTGTGTGTCACAAAGTTGTCATAGCATACACAATTGCTATCTTGGTTCGTGAAGTTTTGCAGGAGAAAAGAGCTCAAAAGTGAAAGAGCCACCCAAGCTTTTAAGTAAAGAGGAAAGATAAGCAAAGAGCTTATGAGCAAGAACCATAGCATCATACTACATTAAGATTGTCATATTGGATCATCTTGGATCATCGCATCAAATACCATACATATAGCATACGTGGGATAGAGATAGTTGCATTTTTGCATAGTAGGTTGTGCACAAGTTCCGCATCCGCCTATTGTGCAATCGTGCTAGCGTCTCTCTAGTATTGTGCAACAAGAGCATTTTCGTGGATTCCACATTTTGGCTCACTTTTGGTTTGCACAATCCCACTTATCTATTTGCGTGTGTGTTTCCGCCACTATTTGCTTGGTCTACTTGTTGCATTTGCAAATTTGTGTACCTTTTCCAACATTATTGACGCTCACTTACAATTGCATCAAATTTTGTGCCACCATCCTCACCAAGCTCCACCATAAGCTTTTATTTGTGTAGGTGTGAGAACCGACAAGGATTGGTACCAATAGTGCTATTTCATTGTCCGCATTTGAGTGAACTTGATTCATCATCAACATCGGTCAAAGGTACATTGGTATAAGTTCTTCTCCTTCTACCACTCACATTTTTGCTTGGAATGATGGATAGGCCAAGTACTTCTACCAACCCACTCTTGATCGAACAAGACGACGACATGTCATCATACGTCACCAAGGACCACCTCTTTGGCGCACAACGAGCGTTGCACCAAGAACAACAAGCAATGAGCGACCGCATCGACAATCTCGCCACCGACTTGCGACTCTCCGAGCAACGTACAAGAGACTACTTCGACAACAAGTTCGACGCTCACAAGCAAGAGAATGATACAAGAATGGACGAGATCCGCGCCTTGATGAGAAACCGGCATCATTCCACTTCTTCATCATCAAGACGGAGCCGCTCGAGTCGACACTCCGACGACACCTTGTACGACTCAAGTACACCTACTTCAAACACTCTTCGTCGTGCCGCACGTCAAGGCCGTCATGCATCTCGCAACCCGCTACATGACAAGCATTCACAAGAGCAAGTTGATGATCAAGTCCCTCGTCCTCAATCAAACCAAGACGCTTTTGCTCAAGCCTGAGAACAACAAAGACTACGACGCCAAGAGGAAGAACGAGCGCGCCTACACCAAGACGAACAAGATGCCAAGGCTCAACGTCTTCAACAACAACAACATGAAGCGCAAGCTCTTGAGGCGCAACGTGCCCTTCAAGAATCAAGTAGAGCCTTCGCCAACCGAAATCGCGAGCAGGCGCAATCAAGAGGAAGCCCTTCGAGAAGAAATCCAAGAGAGGAACTACCAACCTCATGGACAACGTCAAGTTCCTCAAGCTCCTCCACAAGCTCGTCAAGCTCCACTTCAACCTCAAGTTCAACAAGAGCAAGTTGATCATGGTCTTCCTCCACGCCAAGAGCAACATGAAGACGATTGCAATCCACGTCAAGGGCGTCATCATCAACATCGCCAACAACACAACGAAGACCAACGCTACGGCAAGCTAAAATTCACCATGCCCAAGTTCAGCGGAAGCAATGACCCCGAAGACTATCTCTCATGGGCATTGAAGGTTAACAAAATCTTCCGGTTGCACAACTACGAGTGATGTAGGGCGGAACCCTCCGTGGACGATCTTTCACGTTGGAGCGGATCCTACGGTGAATCACGAGGAACACGCGGAAGAACAAGAGGGAAACACGGGAAAACGAGAGAGAAGTCACTCAACCAACAATAGATCAATCACACAAGTGCTAGATCACCGATCACATAAGGTGGCACAAGATTCAAGATCAACAAAGGAAAGATACAAACGGTAGCCGTTCTTCTCCGAGAGTAGGCCTTGAGGGGTCCACCCTAGAAGGGGGTCTTGAATCCGCTTGGGGATCTTCTCCGTAGAGGTCCTGATCTCCGAGGAGAAGTAGCCAAGTGGATGAGCAAAGGCTCTCACACAAAATATGAGCTAATCCAATGCTAACCTAATCAGGAGGTGGGGGAGTTCTATTTATAGTCTTAGTGCAAATGGGGGCGAAGTGAAGGGGTACATGGGCCTCATGCACGAGCCCTGTGCGCAGACAGGCCGGTTGTTCCGGTCGTGATGCGGAGCATCCGACGCTCATCCCCATGTACACTCCATCTACTCTCCAAGCCCCAAGGATACATAAGATGAGACCTCGACTATGCGCCATTGGACCTAAGGTGAACTCGCTCCTTTCCGAATCGTCCCTTTCCGCACGTAAGACATGGATGCTACTTCAAGCGCGGACATTGTGCATACTCAGGTACACCCGAGGAGATCATGGAGAGCCCAAGGACCAAGGCCAAGCGTGCTTGGGAGCGAGAAGGAGAAGGAAGAAAGGGACCAGGACAGCCGGACATCCGGCCCTTGGCGGACATCCGCCCTTCCAAAGAAGCCCGACATCCGCCCCCATCACACAGCCTCAAGAAGCTGGTCTGACATCCGGCCCAGCCCCGGACATCCGGCTCTTCCGAAGCCCGGATATCCGGCCCCCATCACCGATTGCGTTTGGAAGACCCGCCAGCCGGACATCCGGCCCCTAGCCGGACATCCAGCGTCTCGGGAAGCCCGGACATCCGCCCGACGCCTTGGGACATCCGCCTCCCCGCCACGCTGTGATGCATCCGGGACTTGTCCCTTGTACCCCTTCGCCCCCAAGACTATATATACCTCATCCCCTTCTTCTTGTGTGAGAACCTTTGCTCATCCACTTGGCTACTTCTCCACCGAGATCAGGACCTCTCCGGAGAAGATCCCCCAAGCGGATTCAAGACCCCCTTCTAGGGTGGACCCCCTCAAGGCCTCCTCACGGAGAAGAATGGTTACCATTTGTATCTTACCTTTGTTGATCTTGAATCTTGTGCCACTCTATGCGATCGATAATCTAGCACTTGTGTGACCGATTCTGATGTAGGGCGGAACCCTACGTGTATGATCTTTCACGTTGGAGCGAATCCTACGGGGAATCACGAAGAACACGCGGAAGAACAAGAGGGAAACACGGAGGAAACGAGAGAGAAATCACTAAACCGACAAGGGATCAATCACACAAATGCTAGATCATCGAACACAAAGAGGTACATATGATCCACAATCAACAAAGCTAAGGATACACGAGTAGCCGTTCTTCTCCGAGAGGAGGTCTTGATGGGGTCCACCCTAGAAGGGGGTCTTGAATCCGCTTGGGGGATCTTCTCCGTAGAGGTCCTGAGCTCCGAGGAGAAGTAACCAAGTGGATGAGCAAGGCTCTCACACAAACATGAGGTAAACCTAAGCTAACCCCCGAAAGTTGGGGAAGAAGGAGTATATATAGTCTAGGGGGCGAAGGGGTACAAGGGCTGCGGCCCAAACGAAGTCAACACAGAGGCGTCGGACGTCCGGAGGCTCGGGACGGTCCGGACGTCCGGACGGGTGCGGACCTCCGTAGAATCGATTACATGCTGTAGGCGTCGGTCGTCCGGAGAGGGTCGGTCGTCCGGAGCTTCGTGACGATCCGGACGTCCGGAAAGTGTCGGTCGTCCGTAGATTTGGTTCGGACGTGCGGCGGTCGGATGTCGGGAGGCTTCGGTCGTCCGTAGTTTTGGTTCGGGTGGCAAAGTGCCGGACGTCCGGGTCATGGGACTCGTCGGACGTCCGGAAGGCGTCGGACGTCCGGTGCCTGTGCCTTCAGCAGCATCTCTTCTTCTTCTTCAATATGCCTCGAGTCCTCGCCGTCTTGGCTCTCGCAAGTGGTTGATCCTTGGCTCACCTCCATGTACCTGATTACACATAGAGTCTCCGAATGAGGTAGTAGCCATGTCTCGTGAGTAGGAAGAGGGAGTTCTGAGAGGAGCGAATTCACCTTATCTTCGATAGCCTTAGCTCGGGCTCTTGTCATGGGTCCTAGTGGCGTTGAGGGAGATGTAGGCACGTCCATGGGGATGAGCGAGGGATGCTCCGCATCATCTCCCCCCCCTTGGGAGAGATCCGACCTCGGATCAAAAGCTTCATCTCCATGGTAAGGTGCGAGGTCCTTGACGTTGAAGATGTCGCTCACATTGTACTTGTCTCGAGGTAGGTCAATCTTGTAGGCGTTGTCGCTTGTAGCGTGCTAGCACCTTGAAAGGTCCATCGGCTCTAGGAAGAAGCTTGGACTTGCGTTCTTTGGGGAAGCGTTCATGCGAAGGTGTAGCCACACTAGATCACCAATGTTGAAGACCATGGGTTGCTTGTTGACGTTGAGCTTGGACACTAGTCGTTGTACTTGGCGCTCGATGGTTTGTCTTGTATCATCATGCATCTTCTTGATGTAGCTTGCCCGTGCACTCGCATCCATGTTGGTGCGCTCTTGTAGAGGAAGAGGTAGAATGTCCAATGGGGACAAGGGGTTGAAACCGTAGAAGCGACCTTGAAGGGGACTTGCCGGTAGTTGAATGTCTTGCACGATTGTAGGCGTGCATTTCGGCGATGGGTAGACATGCTTCCCATTCCTTGATGTTCTTCTTTATCAAGACACGAAGTAGAGTGGATAGTGTGCGGTTCGTCACCTCCGTTTGGCCATCGGTTTGAGGATGGAATGCCGAGGAGAACAAGAGCTAGATTCCGAGCTTGGCGCATAGGGTCTTCCAAAAGTAACTCAAGAACTTGACGTCACGATCGGAGACGATTGTCTTTGGTACGCCATGGAGTCGCAAGATTTCCCTACAAAAGGGATTGGCAACATGTGAAGCATCGTCTATCTTGTTGCAAGGTATGAAATGTGCCATCTTAGAAAATCTATCCACAACAACAAAGACGGAATCCTTGCCATTTTGAGTCCTAGGCAAACCGAGTACAGAATCCATACTAATGTCTTCCCATGGTTGATATGGAATTGGAAGGCATGTAAAGACCATGAGATTGAGCTTTAGACTTAGCTTTGCGACATGTATAGCATCGGTTGGTGAAGCGTGAGACGTCATGAACATCTTGGGCCAAAAGTAGTTGTTGGAGAGTGTGGCGAATGTCTTGTCGCGTCCAAAGTGTCCCATGAGTCCGCCTCCATGAGCCTCTTGCAAAAGGAGCAAACGAAGAGAAGACTCGGGAATGCAAAGTTTGTTAGCTCTCATAAGATAACCATCCTTGATGTAATATTGTTCCCAAGACGTATTCGTCAAACACTTAGCATAAGGAGAAGCAAAAGATGGATCATGCTCATACAAGTCTTTTATATGCTCAAAACCAATAACATTCAACTCAAGTTGAGTGACAAGCATGCATATGCGTGAAAGCGCGTCGGCAACTACATTTTCTTTACCCTTAATGTACTTGATCACATAAGGAAAAGATTCAATGAATTCACTCCATTTGGCATGACGCTTGTTCAATTTAGTTTGACCTTTGAGGTACTTAAGCGTTTCATGATCGGTATGGAGGACAAACTCATGAGGTCTAAGGTAATGTTCCCAAACATGTAGCACACGCACTAAAGCATACAATTCTTTGTCATAGATGGGATAATTAAGTTGAGCACCGGAGAGTTTTTCACTAAAATAAGCAATGGCTCGTTTTTCTTGCATCAAAACTCCGCCAATTCCGGTACCACTTGCATCACAATGAACCTCAAAAGTTTTGTCAAAGTTGGGCAAAGCAAGAATCGGAGCATGAGTAAGTAAAGACTTGAGCTCATCAAAAGCGGTTGATTGCAAAGTTCCCCAAACAAAGGGGTATTCTTCTTGCTCAAAGCATGCAAAGGAGCGGCAATTGTGCTAAAATCTTTCACAAAGCTTTATAGAAACCCGCAAGACCAAGAAAACTTCGCACTTGTTGCAAATTTGTGGGTTAGGGCCAAGTTTTAATTGCTTCAATTTTAGATTCATCAACATGGACACCCTTTGAGGAAACTACGAAACCCAAGAAAACCACTTTATCAACTCCAAAAGTGCATTTTTTCAAGTTTGCATAAAGGCTTTCCTTGCGAAGAGTTTGCAACACAGATTTTACATGATTGATGTGCTCTTTCATGGTTTTCTAAACACAAGAATATCATCAAAGTAAACCACAACAAAGACTCCAATGTAAGGACGAAGCACATGATGCATAAGACGCACAAAAGTACCGGGAGCTTCCGAAAGACCCATAGGCATCACTAACCATTCATATAATCCAAATTTGGTTTTGAAAGCAGTTTTCCATTCATCACCCTCTTGTATGCGTATTTGATAATAGCCACTTTTAAGATCAATTTTTGAGAAAAGTTGGCTCCACTAAGTTCATCAAGCATATCATCTAAGCGAGGAATGGGATGCCGATATCGAACGGTGATAGCATTGATAGGTCTACAATCGGAACACAAGCGGAAACTTCCATCGGGATTAGGCACAAGAATAACGTGAACTGCACAAGGGCTTAAGCTTTCACGTACATGACCGTTGTCGATGAGTTGTTGTACTTGCCGTTGAATTTCCTTGGTTTCTTCCGGATTGACTCGGTATGGAGCTTTGTTTGGTAGAGGTGCTCCGGGGATGAGGTCAATTCGATGCTCAATCCCTCGAAGAGGAGGTAGACCCGGAGGTAGCTCATCGGGAAAAACATCTTGAAATTCTCGTATAGTGCCGGAATCACTTAGCCATTGCACCTTGTAAGGATGCGGGTGCTTCCTTTTTGCCAATTGGAGCTTGGAGCATAGTTCTTCACTTGCCAAGTTGTGGCAACTACCTCCATCAATGATGACCTTGATGGACCGTCCATTGATGCCGCTTTTGTGTGGAAGATGTGGCATCGTTGGTCTTCTTCTTGTTGATGTTGAAGAGTCAAGACCTTGGAGACAACGAGGGCGGGCTCGAATCCTCATCACAAAATACTTGATCATCTTCTTCTTCGCTCACTTGCGGTGCATGGCCACTTGCTCAAGAGCTTCCATCTCCTCTTCACTCATGGAGTCATATGTGCCATCGTCGTTGAGGATCATGGTGCGCTTGTTGGTGCATTCAGATGACTTGTGGCCTCGGCCGCAAGTGAAACACTTGAAGGAGCTTGTCTTGATGGTCTCATCGGTCGGAGTAGAGGATGAAGCACGCGGCTTGATGTTGCTTGTAGTAGGATGAGGACGACTTGAGCTTGTCGAAGTCTTCTTGTAACTTGACTTGTCGTCGTTTCTTGAAGAAAGATTGGTTGATGTAGATGATGGAGGAGTCGTTGAAGCTTGGTTGTTGGAGGAGCCGTAGGTCTTGGATAAGTACTTGGCGTGCATTTGAAGTCATCTTGCACTTGGCGTTCGCCTTTGTAGCTTGATGCACGAGCTCAATGAGGGATGAGTATGGTTGGAAGTCGGCGATCTTCTTGATGGGATGATTGAGTCCATTCAAGAAACGTGCCATAGTTTGCTCATCATCTTCCTTGACATTGGCTCGAATCATGGCTATCTCCATTTCCTTGTAATATTCCTCAACGCTCTTTGTTCCTTGCTTGAGTAGTTGGAGTTTCTTGAAGAGGTCGCGGTTGTAGTAGGTTGGCACAAAACGTGCTCGCATGACATCCTTCATTTGAGCCCAAGTGGTGATTGGAGGTTCACCTCTTGCTTGTCGTCGCTCAATGATTTGTTCCCACCATATGAGCACATATTCTTGGAACTCAAGTGATGCCATAGCGATTTTCTTCGCTTCATCGTAGTTGTGCAAGCGGAAGATTTTGTCAACCTTCAATGCCCATGAGAGGTAGTCTTCGGGGTCATTGCTTCATTGAACTTGGGCATGGTGAATTTTAGCTTGCCGTAGCGTTGCTCTTCATTGTGTTGTTGGCGATGTTGATGATGACGTCCTTGGCGTGGATTGTATTCATCTTCATGTTGCTCTTGGCGCGGAGGAAGACCATGATCAACTTGCCCTTGTTGAACTTGAGGTTGAGGTGGAGCTTGACGAGCTTGTGGAGGAGCTTGAGGAACTTGTCGTTGTGCATGAGGTTGATAGTTCCTCTCTTGGATTTCTTCTCGAAGGGCTTCCTCTTGATTGCGCCGTTCGCGATTGCGGTTGGCGAAGGCTCTACTTGATTCTTGAAGGGCACGCTATGCCTCAAGAGCTTGCGCCTCACGTTGTTGTTGTTGAAGACGTTGAGCCTTGGCGTCTTGTTCGCCTTGGTGAAGACGTGCTCGTTCTTCCTCTTGTTGACGCATTTAAGACGTTGTCGTTCTTGAGCTTGAGCAAAAGCCTCTTGATTAGATTGAGGACGAGGAACTTGATCATCAACTTGCTCTTGTGAATGCTTGACATGTAGCGGGTTGCGAGATGCATGACGGTCTTGGCGCTGCTGCTCGTCAAGAGTGTTCGATGACGGTGTACTTGAGTCGTAGAAGGTGTCGTCGGAATGTCGACTCGAGCGGCTCCGTCTTGATGATGAAGAAGTTGAATGATGCGGTTTCTCATCAACGCCGGATCTCGTCCATTCTTGCATCATTCCCTTGCTTGTGAGCCTCGAACTTGTTGTCGAAGTAGTCTCTTGTGCGTTGCTCGGAGAGTCGCAAGTCGGTGGCGAGGTTGTCGATGCGGTCACTCATTGCTTGTTGTTCTTGGTGCAACGCTCGTTGTGCACCAAAGAGGTGGTTCTTGGTGACATATGAAGACATGTCGTCGTCTTGCTCGTTGAAGAGTGGGTTGGTAGAAGAACTTGGTCTATCCATCATTCCAAGCAAAATGTGAGTGGTGGAACGGAAAAGAACTTATACCAATGTACCTTTGACCGATGTTGAAGATGAATCAAGTTCACTCAAATGCGGACAATGAAATAGCACTCTTGGTACCGATTCTTGTCGGTTCTCACACCTACACAAGTAAAAGCTTATGGTGGAGCTCGGTTAGGATGGTGGCACAAAATTTGATGCAATTGTAAGTGAGACTCAATAAAGTTGGAAATGATTCACAAATTTGCAAATGCAACAAGTAGACCAATAGCAAGATAAGGTACACGGAAACACACACGCGAAAAGACAATATGGGGTTATGCAACCAAGGATGAGCCAAAATGTGGAATTCACCAAGATGCTCTTGTTGCACAACACTAGAGAGACGCTTAGCACGATTGCAATAGGCGGATACGAACTTGTGCACAACCTACTAAGCAAAATGCAACGACTTCTACCCAAGTATGCTATATGTATGGTGTTTCGATGTGTTGATCCAAGATGATCAAGTATGACAATCGTAATGTTGTATGATGCTATGGTTCTTGCTCATAATCTCTTTGTTTATCTTTCTCTCTTTGCTTAAAAGCTTGAATGGCTCTTTCTCTTTTGAGCTGTTTTCTCATGCAAAACTTCACGAACCAAGATAGCAATTGTGTATGCGATGACAACTTTGTGACACACAAGTTGATGGTAAGATATGCACCACTTTGGTATGGTATGTATGCTATGGAGTATGATCACTAATGTGCACAAGTCATGTTGCCGCAATACTCAATGTCTAGTCTCGATGGGTAAGCAACGCGAAAGATGGGCTATGATGGTTATCAATGCAATTGCAAGTAATGTCAAAGGTGTCGACGATGTTACCGTCCTTGACGAAGATGAGCGGTGGTGATGTTGATGTTGAACCGTACCTAGATAGCCAAACACAAAAGGATACGGAAAACCCCAACTCAAATTCTCAAGGCAAAATTTGGCAACGTTGTCGGAATTGGAAGTGGGAAAGGTTAAGGTGGTGTTATGCGGAAGTGGAGGAGGTAAGTGGGAGTGTATGTGGGCACGGGACAAAATTCGGCGAAAGTTAGGCTTCGGAAGTCGGTGGTGGAGTGGCGGAGGATGTGGTGGAAGCCCTAGGCAAAGATGCCAAAGATCACCAAATTTGATGTAGTCAAATGATGCTGGTGGTATTTTTGTTAGAAGGGGGATGTCAATAGCTTCAAAACTAGCTAAAGAACGTCAAAATCGGAGTTCGGATGAATTAGTTATGGACAAAACAAAAATCAGTCGAAGTGGGAATCTACAGGTTACGGACGTCCGGAAAAGGTCGGATGTCCGGCGCTTGACGTCCGGAAAAGTCGGAAATCCGTAAATTCAGTTCGGTTAGGGGTTCCGTCGTCCGGAAAGGTCGGACGTCCGGTCGTTTCAGGGCTCGGACGTCCGTAAATCTCCGATCGTCCGGTGGGTCAAGTCAGCGAAAATGGAGATCCGGACGCGATTTTGAGCGGAATTGTGGGATTTTGGGGTCAAAATTATGGATTTTGTGGATGGAAAGTGGAGAAACTTGAGGAAATGCTAGATCCACTCGAAACCAAGCAAATCCATGGATCAAATCCAACAAAACTTCATCACACGAACAAATCACAAAAAAAATTTGGGGCTATTTTTGTGGGGAATTTTCGGAATTAGGACAAAACAACAAAATCAAGCTAGAAAAAGAGGGGTAGGGGCTCCAATAACGTGATCAACGTGGCTCATGATACCATAGATGATGTAGGGCGGAACCCTACGTGTATGATCTTTCACGTTGGAGCGGATCCTACGGGAATCACGAAGAACACGCGGAAGAACAAGAGGGAAACACGGAGGAAACGAGAGAGAAATCAAGAAACCGACAAGGGATCAATCACACAAATGCTAGATCATCGAACACAAAGAGGTACATATGATCCACAATCAACAAAGGTAAGGATACACGAGTAGCCGTTCTTCTCCGAGAGGAGGTCTTGATGGGGTCCACCCTAGAAGGGGGTCTTGAATCCGCTTGGGGGATCTTCTCCGTAGAGGTCCTGAGCTCCGAGGAGAAGTAACCAAGTGGATGAGCAAGGCTCTCACACAAACATGAGCTAAACCTAAGCTAACCCCCGAAAGTTGGGGAAGAAGGAGTATATATAGTCTAGGGGCGAAGGGGTACAAGGGCTGCGGCCCAAACGAAGTCAACACACAGGCGTCGGACGTCCGGAAGGCGTCGGACGTCCGGAGGCTTCAGGGACGGTCCGGACGTCCGGACGAGTTCGGACATCTGTAGAATCGATTACATCGTGGGCGCGTCGGTCGTCCGGAGAGGGTCGGTCGTCCGGAGCTTCGTGACGGTCCGGACGTCCGGAAAGTGTCGGTCGTCCGTAGATTTGGTTCGGGCGTGCGGCGGTCGGATGTCCGGAGGCTTTGTCGTCCGTAGTTTTGGTTCGGGTGGCAAAGTGCCGGACGTCCGGAGAGTCCGGTCGTCCGGGTCATGGGACTCGTCGGACGTCCGGAAGGCGTCGGACGTCCGGTGCCTGTGCCTTCAGCAGCATCTCTTCTTCTTCTTCTTCAATATGCCTCGAGTCCTCGCCGTCTTGGCTCTCGCAAGTGGTTGATCCTTGGCTCACCTCCATGTACCTGATTACACATAGAGTCTCCGAATGAGGTAGTAGCCATGTCTCGTGAGTAGGAAGAGGGAGTTCTGAGAGGAGCGAATTCACCTTATCTTCGATAGCCTTAGCTCGGGCTCTTGTCATGGGTCCTAGTGGCGTTGAGGGAGATGTAGGCACGTCCATGGGGATGAGCGAGGGATGCTCCGCATCAGATTCCTTGTTGGTTGAGTGTTTTCCCTCGTTCCTCCCCGTGATTTCCTCGTGTTCTTCCGCTCGTTCTTCGTAATCCACCGTAGGATCCGCTCCAACGTGAAAGATCGCCCACGTAGGGTTCCGCCCTACATCAGGTCGAGGGGGCGGTTGTACCGCTGGCGATCCAGGGGGAGCGGAAGTACCGGTCGAGGAAGGCGGTACTACCGCCGGGGTCAGGTGTTGGCTTCTGCAGCTGGGCGTCGGGGCCCCCAGCGGTTGTACCGGTCGTGGGCCGGTAGTTCCGGTCATTTGGGTTTTACCGGTACATCCGGTCTTTACCGCCTTGCATCGCTTGATCACCGAATAGCGTCCGGTTGTTGGGCGGTAGTAGGTCGGTTGTTCCGCCGCCGGTTGTGGGGCGGTTGTACCGTCCCTCCGAGTTGGGCGAATGCTTCCTTGATCTTGATGTCCGCCTTGCACCGTTCCTTCTCCTTGGTTGCTTACCCGGTACCTGAGCACACAAAGCATCTCCGTTTGAGGTAGTAGCCATGTCTCAAGTGGGTCAAAGTGAAGTTCAACAAGGAGAGAGTTAACCTCGGATTGAATAGCACGTGCTTGAGCTCTCGTCGTGGGTCCTCCTGGGGTTGGATGTGTCGATGTAGAGTCCATGGGGATGATGGAAGGATGCTCCGCATCATCTCCCCTCCCTTGGGAAAGATCCGACCTCGGATCAAAATCTTCATCACCATGGAAAGGCGAGAGGTCTTTGACGTTGAAGATGTCGCTCACGGTGTACTTGTCTCGTGGGAGTTCAATCTTGTAGGCGTTGTCGTTGTAGCGTGCTAGCACCTTGAAGGGTCCGGCTGCTCATGGGAGAAGCTTGGACTTGCGTTCGTTGGGGAAGCGGTCCTTGCGAAGGTGTAGCCACACGAGGTCTCCAATATTGAATGTCTTGGGTTGCTTGTTGACGTTGAGCTTGGACGCTAGTCGTTATAGTTGGCGCTCGATGGTGTGCCTTGTATCCTCATGCATCTTCTTGATGTAGCTTGCCCGTGCACTCGCATCCATGTTGGTGCGCTCTTGTAGAGGGAGAGGTAGAATGTCCAATGGGGACAACGGGTTGAAGCCGTTGACGACCTCGAAGGGGGACTTGCCGGTAGTCGAATGTCTTGCACGGTTGTAGGCGTACTCGGCGATGGGTAGACATGCCTCCCACTCCTTGATGTTCCTCTTGATCAAGACACGAAGTAGAGTGGATAGTGTGCGGTTCGTCACCTCCGTTTGGCCGTCGGTTTGAGGATGGTATGCCGAGGAGAACAAGAGCTTTATTCCGAGCTTGGCGCATAGGGTCTTCCAAAAGTAACTCAAGAACTTGACGTCACGATCGGAGACGATTGTCTTTGGTACGCCATGGAGTCGCAAGATTTCCCTACAAAAGAGATGTGCAACATGTGAAGCATCGTCTATTTGCAAGGAATGAAATGTGCCATCTTAGAAAATCTATCCACAACAACAAACGCGGAATCCTTGCCATTTTGAGTCCTAGGCAAACCAAGTACAAAATCCATACTAATGTTTTCCCATGGTTGATATGGAATAGGAAGAGGCATGTAAAGACCATGAGATTGAGCTTTAGACTTAGCTTTGCGACATGTATAGCATCGGTTGGTGAAGCGTGAGACGTCATGAACATCTTGGGCCAAAAGTAGTTGTTGGAGAGCGTGGCGAATGTCTTGTCGCGTCCAAAGTGTCCCATGAGTCCGCCTCCATGAGCCTCTTGCAAAAGGAGCAAACGAAGAGAAGACTCGGGAATGCATAGTTTGTTAGGTCTCATAAGATAACCATCCTTGATGTAATATTTTTCCCAAGAAGTATGCGTGAAACACTTAGCATAAGGAGCAGCAAAAGATGGATCATTCTCATACAAGTCTTTTATATGCTCAAAACCAATAACATTCAACTCAAGTTGAGTGACAAGCATGCATATGCGTGAAAGGGCGTCGGCAACTACATTTTCTTTGCCTTTAATGTACTTGATCACATAAGGAAAAGATTCAATGAATTCACTCCATTTTGCATGACGCTTGTTTAATTTAGTTTGACCTGAGGTACTTAAGCGTTTCATGATCGGTATGGATGACAAACTCATGAGGTCTAAGGTAAGGTTCCCAAACATGTAGCACACGCACTAAAGCATACAATTCTTTGTCATAGATGGGATAATTAAGTTGAGCACCGGAGAGTTTTTCACTAAATAAGCAATGGCTCGTTTTTCTTGCGTCAAAACTCCGCCAATTCCGGTACCACTTGCATCACAATGAACCTCAAAAGTTTTGTCAAAATTGGGCGAAGCAAGAATTGGAGCATGAGTAAGCAAAGACTTGAGCTCATCAAAAGCGGTTGATTGCAAAGTTCCCCAAACAAAGGGAGTATTATTCTTACTCAAGGCATGCAAAGGAGCGGCAATTGTGCTAAAATCTTTCACAAAGCGACGATAAAAACCCGCAAGACCAAGAAAACTTCGCACTTGTTGCAAATTGGTGGGTTGGGGCCAAGTTTTAATTGCTTCAATTTTAGATTCGTCAACATGGACACCCTTTGAGGATACTACAAAACCTAAGAATACCACTTTGTCAACTCCAAAAGTGCATTTTTTCAAGTTTGCATAAAGGCTTTCCTTGCGAAGAGTTTTGCAACAAGTGCTTGCTTGTCTCTATGATGGGTGGCTTGCTTGTCGGCTATCACTTGAGTAGGAGACATAGGTCGTAGCACATATTCCTTCCCTTTCATCTTGAAGCTATAGTGATTGGTGCGCCCATTGTGGATGACACCACAGTCGAATTGCCATGGTCGACCTAGAAGTAGGTGGCAAACGGTCATTGGGACCACATCACATTCCAACGTGTCTTCATAAGCACCGATTTTCAAGGAGACTTGGACCGTATGCTCGACTCGTATAGTGCCGGAGTCACTTAGCCATTGAACCTTGTTGGGATGCGGGTGCTTCCTCTTGACCAATTGAAGTTTGGAACATAGTTCTTCACTTGCCAAGTTGTGGCAACTACCTCCATCGATGATTACCTTGACGGACCTTCCGTTGATGCCGCCTTTGTATGGAAGATGTGGCATCTTTGGTCGTCTTCTTGTTGATGTTGAAGGGTCAAGACCTTGGAGACAACTAGAGGGGGGCTCGAATCCTCATCGCAAAAGACTTGATCATCTTCATCTTCGTTCACTTGCCGGTGCATGGCCACTTGCTCAAGGGCTTCCATCTCCTCATCACTCATTGAGTCATAGGTGCCATCATCGTTGAGGATCATGGTGCGCTTATTGGTGCATTCGTAGGACTGGTGGCCTCGGCCGCCGCAAGTGAAACACTTGAAAGAGCTTGTTTTGATGGTCTCATCGGTCGGAGTAGATGATGGAGCACGCGGCTTGAAGTTGCTTGTAGTAGGAGGAGGACGACTTGAACTTGTCGACTTTCTCTTGTAACTCGACTTGTCGTCGTTGGTTGTAGAAGGTTTGGTTGATGTAGATGTTGGAGGAGTCGTTGAAGCTTGGTTGTTGGAGAAGTCGTAGGTCTTGGCCGAGTACTTGGCGTACTTGAAGTCATCTTGCACTTGGTGTTCAGCCTTTGTAGCTTGATGCACGAGCTCAATGAGGGTTGAGTATGGTTGGAAGTCGGCGATCTTCTTAATGGGATGATTGAGTCCATTCAAGAAACGTGCCATAGTTTGCTCATCATCTTCTTTGACATTGGCTCGAATCATGGATATCTCCATTTCCTTGTAATATTCTTCAACACTCTTTGTTCCTTGCTTGAGTAGTTGGAGTTTCTTGAAGAGGTCGCGGTTGTAGTAGGTTGGCACAAAACGTGCTCGCATGACATCCTTCATTTGAGCCCAAGTGGTGATTGGAGGTTCACCTCTTGCTTGTCGTCGCTCAATGATTTGTTCCCACCATATGAGCACATAGTCTTGGAACTCAAGTGATGCCATAGCGATTTTCTTCGCTTCATCGTAGTTGTGCAACCGGAAGATTTTGTCAACCTTCAATGCCCATGAGAGGTAGTCTTCGGGGTCATTGCTTCCATTGAACTTGGGCATGGTGAATTTTAGCTTGTCATAGCGTTGCTCTTGATTGTGTTGTTGGCGATGTTGATGATGACGTCCTTGACGTGGATTGTAATCGTCTTCATGTTGCTCTTGCCGTGGAGGAAGACCATGATCAACTAGCTCTTGTTGAACTTGAGGTTGAAGTGGAGCTTGACGAGCCTGTGGAGGGGCTTGAGGCACTTGACGTTGTACATTCCTCTCTTGGATTTCTTCTCGAAGGGCTTCCTCTTGATTGTGCCGTTCGCGATTGCGGTTGGCGAAGGCTCTACTTGATTCTTGAAGGGCACGTTGCGCCTCAAGAGCTTGCGCTTCACGTTGTTGTTGTTGAAGACGTTGAGCCTTGGCGTCTTGTTCGTCTTGGTGTAGACGCGCTCGTTCTTCCTCTTGTCGCCGTAGTTGTTGTCGTTTCGCGAGCTTGAGCAAAAGCGTCTTGGTTTGATTGAGGACGAGGGACTTGCTCATCAACTTGCTCTTGTGAATGCTTGTCATGTAGCGGGTTGCGAGATGCATGACGGTCTTGACGTGCGGCACGACGAAGAGTGTTCGAAGTAGGTGTACTTGAGTCGTAGAAGGTGTCGTCAGAGTGTCGACTCGAGCGGCTCCGTCTTGATGATGAAGAAGTGGAATGATGCCGGTTTCTCATCAAGGCGCGGATCTCGTCCATTCTTGCATCATTCTCTTGCTTGTGAGCGCCGAACTTGTTGTCGAAGTAGTCTCTTGTACGTTGCTCGGAGAGTCGCAAGTCGGTGGCGAGATTGTCGATGCGGTCGCTCATTGCTTGTTGTTCTTGGTGCAACGCTTCGTTGTGCACCAAAGAGGTGATTCTTGGTGACGATGATGACATGTCGTCGCCTTGTTCGATGAAGAGTGGGTTGGTAGAAGTACTTGGCCTATCCATCATTCCAAGCAAAAATGTGAGTGGTAGAAGGAGAAGAACTTATACCAATGTACCTTTCGACCGATGTTGATGATGAATCAAGTTCACTAAAATGCGGACAATGAAATAGCACTATTGGTACCAATCCTTGTCGGTTCTCACACCTATACAAATAAAAGCTTATGGTGGAGCTTGGTGAGGATGGTGGCACAAAAATTTGATGCAATTGTAAGTGAGCGTCAATAATGTTGGAGAAGGTACACAAATTTGCAAATGCAACAAGTAGACCAAGCAACTAGTGGTACACGGAAACACACACGCAAATAGATAAGTGGGTTTGTGCAAACCAAAAGTGAGCCAAAATGTGGAATCCACGAAAATGCTCTTGTTGCACAATACTAGAGAGACACTAGCACGATTGCACAATAGGCGGATACGGAACCTGTGCACAACCTACTATGCAAAAATGCAACTATCTCTATCCCACGTATGCTATATGTATGGTATTTCGGTGCTATGATCCAAGATGATCCGATATGACAATCTTAATGTAGTATGATGCTATGGTTCTTGCTCATAAGCTCTTTGCTTATCTTTCCTCTTTGCTTAAAAGCTTGTGTGGCTCTTTCACTTTTGAGCTCTTTTCTCATGCAAAACTTCACGAACCAAGATAGCAATTGTGTATGCTATGACAACTTTGTGACACACAAATGGATCCCAAGATATGCACCACGGTGGTATGGTATGTATGCTATGGAGTATGATCACTAATGTGCACAAGTCACGTTGCGGCAATACTCAATGGCTAGTCTCGATGGGTAAGCTACGCAAAATAAGGCCATGTGGGTATCAATGCAATTGCAAGGTATGACAAAGATGTCGTCCGGTTACCGTCCTTGGCGATGATGAGTCCTTGGCGAAGATGAGCGGTGGTTATGTTGACGTCGAACCATACCTATATAGCCGAAACACAATAGGACACGGGAACCACAACTCAAATTCTCAAAGACCAAAAGCAACAATTGATGTAGGGCGGAACCCTACGTGTATGATCTTTCACGTTGGAGCGAATCCTACGGGGAATCACGAAGAACACGCAGAAGAACAAGAGGGAAACACGGAGGAAACGAGAGAGAAATCACTAAAACCGACAAGGGATCAATCACACAAATGCTAGATCACCGATCACATAGAGTGGCACAAGATTCAAGATCAACAAAGGACGATGCAAACGGTAGCCGTTCTTCTCCGTGAGGAGGCCTTGAGGGGGTCCACCCTAGAAGGGGGTCTTGAATCCGCTTGGGGGATTGATGCGGAGCATCCTACGGTCATCACCATGTCAAGAGTCCGTTTGGCAAGTGACACGTGCGACCTCTTCTTCACATACACAAAGGTGAATCTTCTCCTTTACACGTGCTCACTTGACCCCTTCGAGGATGGTATACTACTTGACACTTCCCCCATGTGCATGCATAGGTATTGTCGGAGCTTCTCGGAGGCCAAGGAGGAGTGCAAGTGCCAAGGAACGACTACACCATCCGCGAGGGAAGCATGGAAGCGACGACGGAAGAAGACGGAACTGCTGAAGTTACAGCCGGACATCCGCCAGAGGCCGACATCCGCGCCTCACCAAAGCCCGGACATCCGCCAACCGCCCGGACATCCGGCGTCTCGAGAGCCCGGATATCCGGCCTCAAGCCCGAAATCCGGCACCCTCTCCCGATCCGGCCGAAATAGTTGCCACAGCCCGGACATCCGCCCCAGGCCCCGGACATCCGGCCTAAGCCGGATATCCGGCTCCCAGCCCGGAAATCCGGCGCCTCTCCCGGTTCTGCTGAAGCAGTCGCTCTAGCCGGACATCCGGCTGAGAGCCCGGACATCCGGCGCCTCGCGGCCGGACATCCGCCCGACGCCGGACGTCCGGCCTCCACTGCCTGCGTCTGATGCCTCCGGACTCGTCCCTTGTACCCCTTCGCCCGAGACTATATATACTTGATCCCTCCTCTTTCTAGGGTTAGCGTTGTTTTAGCTCTTAGATAGAGCTTCGATCATGCACACAGGATCTACTGCACGATAGAGAACGCGGCCCCTCTTCGTAGTCGATCCTGCTTGGATTCAAGACCTCCCTTTGCGGAGTAGTCCTTCATCAAGACCTCCTCACGTAGAAGTTCGGCTACCGCTTGTATCGCCCTTTGTTGACCTTGAATCATGTATCTCCCTTTGTGTTCTTTGATCTAGCATTTGTGTGACCGATTCCTTGTTGGTTGAGTGTTTTCCCTCGTTCCTCCCCGTGATTTCCTCGTGTTCTTACGCCGTTCTTCGTAATCCACCGTAGGATCCGCTCCAACGTGAAAGATCGCCCACGTAGGGTTCCGCCTGCATCATCTATGGATCGAGCTTAGGTTGATCACGTTTTTGGAGCCCCTACCCGTGTTTTCTAGCTTGATTTTGTTGATTTCGTCCTAAATCCGAAAATCCCCACCAAAAATAGCCCCAATTTTTTGTGATTTGTTAGTTTTGATGATGTTTTGTTGATTTTGATCCATGGATTTGCTTGGTTTCGAGTGGATCTAGCATTTCCCCAAGTTTTCCCACTTCCCATCCACGAAATCTCTCCAATTTTGACCTTGAAATCATCAATTTCCGCCCCAATTCAAAAATTTCCGCCCCAAACGTGATCTGGATTCGCCGGGCGGACATCCGACCTCAGTCGGACATCCGGGCCATCGGCCGGACATCCGGCCCCAAGCCGGACATCCGGCCTGGAGCACCAAATCTGCTCGATTCGGGACATACACCCGGAAATCCGGCCCCGAGCCTCGGATATCCGGCCCCTGTACATTTCAGCTTTCTCATTTCACCGTTTTGTCCATAACTAATTCATCCGGAGTCCGATTTTGACGTTCTTTAGCTCGTTTTGAAGCTATTGACATCCCCAATCCCATAAAAATACCACCACCACCATTTGACTCCATCAAATTTTTGAAAATTTGGCAAGTTTGCCTAGGCCTTCCACCATATCATCCGCATAACCACCACGGACTTCCGCAACCTAACCAATTTTGTTCCCCTTTGCATTTGAGGTTGTTTGAGTTGTGATTCGAGTCTCCTAAGGTGTTTCGGCTACTTAGGGACGGTTGCATCTTCATCAACCACCACCACCACCATAACTTCTGCATAGGCGTGCCCACCATACACTTCAACCACGTCAACTTAACCCAATAGTTGTTTGAGCTTGTTTGAGTTGTGGCTTGTGTCTCCTAAGGTGTTTCGGCTACTTAGGGACGGCAACTTCAACTCCGACACGTGTATAGCCCATCATTCCACTTCCGCATTGCCAAGTGCAAATCACCACCGCTTTCCGCTACCACCATTTGACATTTGTCATTTGAGATTTTGAGTTTGCGGTTTTTCCGTTTCCTAGGGTGTTTCGGCTAACTAGGAACGGCTATACATCAAGAACACCGCCACTCATCATCGCCAAGGATAACCTCGACGACACCATTGTATTTTCCCATTGCAAATTGCATTGATAACCCCTAGCCCATTTTGCGTTACTTGCCTATCGAGACTAGCCATTTGAGTATTGCCGGCAACGTTACTTGTGCACATTAGTGATCATACCTCCCATTACATACCATACTATATCATATTGGTATCATATCATCCATTGTGTCTCAAGTTTGTTCCCGCATACACACAATTGCTATCTTGGTTTGTGCATTGTGCAAAGTGGCCATAGAAAAAAAAGAGAATAAGCTTTTAAGCAAAGAAAAGAGAGAGCAAAGAAGCTTGTAAGCAAGTGCCATAGCATCATACAACATTGCATATAAGATTGTCATATCCGATCATCTTGGATCATCTTGAGAAAAACACCGAACTATACATAGATAGCATACTTGGGATAGAAATTTATCCATTTTGCATCTTATAGGTTGTGCACAAGTGTCGTATCCGCCCATTGAGCAATCGTGCTAGCGTCTCTCTTGAGTTGTGCAACACGAGCGTTTTGGTGGATTCCACATTTTGAGCTCATTCCTTGGTTGCACGGCCCCATTTATCTATCCGTGTGTGTTTCCGTGTGCCTCATATTGCTATTGGTCTACTTGTTTCGCTTATGAATTTGTGAATCTCTTTCAACATTATTCACTCTTGCTAACATTTTGCATTAAATTTTTGTGCCACTATCCTCACCGAGCTCCTCCATAAGCTTTACTTGTGTAGGTGTGAGAACCGACAAGGATTGGTACCAATAGTGCTATTTCATTGTCCGCATTTGGGTGAACTTGATCCATTTTCAACATCGGTCAAGGTACATTGGTATAAGTTCTTCCCTTTCTCCCACTCATATTTGCTTGAGTCTTGTGATGGATAGGCAAGGCATTTCATCTTCGGTCTACAACAACAACGACGAGTTCGATGCCATGGAAAACAACTACGACGCCAAGATGCAAGCTAAAATGGAGGAGATCAAATCCCTCATCAAGTCCTACAAGCGATCTTCCTCATCTTCGAGAAGACGCTCAAGAGCACATGCTTCCGAGCTACCGTCTCCTGCAAGATCACATCGGCATCGACACCATCATCAACAAGAACGTGAAGGTCAAGAGCTCAACATCAACAACCGCTCCACGACTTCACCATCTCCCTTGGCATCTTCGCCAAGCGACTTCAAGGCATCTTCGCCTTCGGATATTCGGCATCTTCGCCAACAAGCACCCCAAGACTACGCCAAGAGAAGCTCCCCAAGTTCAAGTCCGCGACTTCCACGAGCTACTACGACCTCGACATCGACCACGAGATTCCTTTCTATGGGACTCAAGAACCCGAGGAGTACCTCGAGTGGGAGCGTTTGATGGACGACTACCTCAAGCTACATCAAGTTCCTCCCGAAGATCAAGTAAAGTGCGCCACAAGAAACTTCCACGACTACGCCTCGACATGGTGGCTTCACACACCTTCGGAATGCTACGAGATGAGTTGGTCCAAGATGAAGAGAGCTTTGCGGCGAGAGTTCGTGCCTCCAACATACACGGAACAACTTCGACGCCAATTGGAGAACACCACCCAAGGATCCAAGTCCATCGACAAGTACTTCAAGGAGATGAAGATTGCCTTTGACGAGCCGGCGTGGACGACCCCATGTCAATGAAGTTCCACTTCATGATGGGATTGCACAACGACATCTCCAAGACCATCTTCCTCGAGAACTACAAGTCCATCGACGACTACTACATTGGTGCTCTCAAGGCGGAACAAGAACTCATGAAGGCCAACGCTTCTCCACCCCAAGCAAACTTCGTGGAGACCAAGCTCTACGAGAAGCATGAGGCTAGTACCACCATGATGTCCAAGCCCGACAAGCTCCAAGATGATGCTCCCAAGTGCGACTTCTCCGCCATCCCTCTTTGTGGCATTGTTGATGCCGAGTCTACCTTGACTCTTTTTCAAGATGGTGCGGCGACAAGTACGACTACGGAGACCTTCAAGGACCAAGCTTTGGAGGCAAGCGACAAGGTGGCGAGCAAGGATGATGCTTCCATCTTAGGAGGCGAGAGTGATGTTGTGCCATCTTCGCCTTCATCCACGACGAGAGTGATGTTGAGCCATCTTCGCCTTCATCCACGACGAGAGCGATGATGTGCCATCTTCGGCCTTCATCCACGGCATTTACTCACGAGACGGTTGAGCATGCGATTTTCCCTTCGACCACGGCGACGTCCGATGACTTGAGTGACTTGAGCCACCATATTGAGAGTGAGAGTGACTTCACCACTAGCCCCATATATGTGTTGCCCCAATTCCCATGTGAGGAGAGCCACAACCCCCACCACTTGAGTGAGATGAGTGACCCCACCATACGTGAGTTTGAGTGCACCTATTTTGAGGGAGTGAGTGAACCACCACATAGAGAGAGTGAGATAGTTGATAGGTCTAGTGAGGCCATTTGCATTTCTAACAACTTGACCTCTACCTCTATTGTGTCTTCTCATTTGGTGCTAGGTCCCATTTATGATGACGCTACGATCCTCGATTTAACTCCGTCCTCCCTTTGGACAAGACGATGGCCATGGTGGAATATGATGCACCCCCACATGGTTCCATCAAGATGAAGATGACCACCATTTGGTCTTTCCCACCTCACCTACACCACTTGAGTGGAATGACAAGGGTAACAAAGGTGACGGTGATGCTCTCGTCCCACTAGTGGACTATTTTGACATTGATTGCTTGCATGATGTTGATCACACTATTGACATGATTCATTCTAGTATGATTTCCCCATGTGATGATTTGCCCATTTATGAATATGATGATTCTCATGTGGAGTCTATTAGTAGTGATGCTATGTTACATAGGATTTCTTGTGACAATTCTTTAGGTCACATCATGTTTGCTAATCCACTTGACTTGTCATATGCTATGCATGAGATCCATCATATGTCTTATTTGCAATCTTTTCATAGTGACTATGCATATGCCATTAAAATAAACCCAATTTGCACATATGGCATAGATGACAAGCCCATGGTTATTGGCATTTGTTTTTCTTGTGATGATATTGATATGCTCCCTTTGCATCCTTTATCTCATATGCCATGCCATGCCCTCCTAGCTTCGGATATGCATTGTTTTGGATGTTGTCCATTTTCTCCAAATGATGTTTCCAATATTGCTCATGAGGAGACCCCCATAGTTTCCTCATACATGTTAGGAGAATTTGATCCATCCCATTCATTGCATGATCCCCATACTTGTGTGCACCACATGCTCCCCATGAATGAAAATGTGATGTAGGGCGGAACCCTACGTGGATGATCTTTCACGTTGGAGCGGATCCTACGGGGAATCACGGAGAACACATGGAAGAACAAGAGGGAAACACGGAGGAAACGAGAGAGAAATCACTAAACCAACAAGGAATCAATCACACAAGTGCTAGATCACCGAACACAAAGAGGTACATATGATCCACAATCAATAAAGGTAAGGATACACGAGTAGCCGTTCTTCTCCGAGAGGAGGTCTTGATGGGGTCCACCCTAGAAGGGGGTCTTGAATCCGCTTGGGGTATCTTCTCCGAAGAGGTCCTGAGCTCCGAGGAGAAGTAACCAAGTGGATGAGCAAGGCTCTCACACAAACATGAGCTAAACCTAAGCTAACCCTAGAAAGAGGAAAGGAATAAGTATATATAGTCTCGGCGAAGGGGTACAAGGGACAAGGCCTCGAGGCACTGGCAGTAGGGGGAGGCCGGACGTCCGGGCGTCGGGCCGGATGTCCGGGCTTTCCCGAGACGCCGGATGTCCGGACTAGGGGGCCGGATGTCCGGGCTGGCGGGGTCTTCCAAACGCAATCGGAGATGGGGGGCTGGATTTCCGGGCGAGGGGGGCCGGATATCCGGGGCTTCCGGAAGAGCCGGATGTCCGGGCTGGGGCCACCGTTTCAGCCGAATCGGGAAAGGGGCGCCGGATTTCCGGGCTGGGGCCCGGATATCCGAGCTGGGGGCCGGATGTCCGGGCTTGGACGCCGGATGTCCGGGTCCTGGAGACTTGGCCAGATTGGATCCCGTTGAGGTAGAAGCTCCAGGGGCCGGATGTCCGGGGCCATGGCCGGATGTCCGGGGCCCGAAGGTGCTCTTGGCCTTCTCCGATGGTTCTCTTCATCCGCGGACTTGGTGGCTTGTCCATCTTCACGCAAGGCCCCTGGAGGTTCCCTTGACACCTAATCATGCATAGCATATCGGACTTAGGTAGTAGCCATGTCTCGAGTGGATCGTATGTGATATCAATAAGGAAAGAGGTCACCTCGTTCTCGAGAGCTCTAGCTCTAGCCCGTGTCATGGGTCCTCTTGGCTCTTGATGAGACGGTTGTAAGTCCATGGGGATGATCGTGGGATGCTCCGCATCATCTCCCCCCTTGGGAGAGATCCGACCTCGGATCAAAAGCTTCATCTCCATGGAATGGTGCGAGGTCCTTGACGTTGAAGATGTCGCTCACGTTATATTTGTCTCGAGGTAGGTCGATCTTGTAGGCGTTGTCGTTGTAGCGTGCTAGCACCTTGAAAGGTCCATCGGCTCGAGGGAGAAGCTTGGACTTATGCGTTCTTTGGGGAAGCGGTCCTTGCGAAGGTGTAGCCACACGAGATCACCGATGTTGAAGACGATGTGTTGCTTGTTTGCGTTGAGCTTGTTTGCTTGACGTTGTACTTGGCGCTCAATGGTGTGCCTTGTGTCTTCGTGCATCTTCTTGATGTAGCTTGCTCGTTCACTTGCATCCATGTTGGTGCGCCCGTGGAGAGGAAGTGGTAGAATGTCCAATGGGGACAAGGGGTTGAAACCGTAGATGACCTCGAAAGGGGAATTGCCGGTAGTTGAATGTCTTGCACGGTTGTAGGCGTACTCGGCGATGGGTAGACATGCTTCCCATTCCTTGATGTTCTTCTTTATCAAGACACGAAGTAGAGTGGATAGTGTGCGGTTCGTCACCTCCGTTTGGCCATCGGTTTGAGGATGGTATGCCGAGGAGAACAAGAGCTTGATTCCGAGCTTGGCGCATAGGGTCTTCCAAAAGTAACTCAAGAACTTGACGTCACGATCGGAGACGATTGTCTTTGGTACGCCATGGAGTCGCAAGATTTCCCTACAAAAGAGATTGGCAACATGTGAAGCATCGTCTATCTTGTTGCAAGGTATGAAATGTGCCATCTTAGAAAATCTATCCACAACAACAAAAACGGAATCCTTGCCATTTTGAGTCCTAGGCAAACCAAGAATAAAATCCATACTAATGTCTTCCCAAGGTTGATATGGAATAGGTAAAGGCATGTAAAGACCATGAGATTGAGCTTTAGACTTAGCTTTGCGACATGTGTAGCATCGGTTGGTGAAGCGTGAGACGTCGCGGAACATCTTGGGCCAAAAGTAGTTGGTGGAGAGCGTGGCGAATGTCTTGTCGCGTCCAAAGTGTCCCATGAGTCCGCCTCCATGAGCCTCTTGCAAAAGGAGCAAACGAAGAGAAGACTCGGGAATGCAAAGTTTGTTAGCTCTCATAAGGTAACCATCTTTGATGTAATATTGTTCCCAAGACGTATGCGTCAAACACTTAGCATAAGGAGAAGCAAAAGATGGATCATGCTCATACAAGTCTTTTATATGCTCAAAACCAATAACATTCAACTCAAGTTGAGTGACAAGCATGCATATGCGTGAAAGCGTCGGCAACTACATTTTCTTTACCCTTAATGTACTTGATCACATAAGGAAAAGATTCAATGAATTCACTCCATTTTGCATGACGCTTGTTCAATTTAGTTTGACCTTTGAGGTACTTAAGCGTTTCATGATAGGTATGGATGACAAACTCATGAGGTCTAAGGTAATGTTCCCAAACAAGTAGCACACGTACTAAAGCATACAATTCTTTGTCATAGATGGGATAATTAAGTTGAGCACCGGAGAGTTTTTCACTAAAATAAGCAATGGCTCGTTTTTCTTGCATCAAAACTCCGCCAATTCCGGTACCACTTGCATCACAATGAACCTCAAAAGTTTTGTCAAAATTGGGCAAAGCAAGAATCGGAGCATGAGTAAGCAAAGACTTGAGCTCATAAAAAGCGGTTGATTGCAAAGTTCCCCAAACAAAGGGAGTATTCTTCTTACTCAAAGCATGCAAAGGAGCGGCAATTGTGCTAAAATCTTTCACAAAGCGACGATAGAAACCCGCAAGACCAAGAAAACTTCGCACTTGTTGCAAATTGGTGGGTTGGGGCCAAGTTTTAATTGCTTCAATTTTAGATTCATCAACGTGGACACCCTTTGAGGAAACTACAAAACCCAAGAAAACCACTTTGTCAACTCCAAAAGTGCATTTTTCAAGTTGGCATAAAGGCTTTCCTTGCGAAGAGTTTGCAACACAGATTTTACATGATTGATGTGCTCTTTCATGGTTTTCTAAACACAAGAATATCATCAAAGTAAACCACAACAAAGACTCCAATATAAGGACGAAGCACATGATGCATAAGACGCACAAAAGTACCGGGAGCTTCCGAAGACCCATAGGCATCACTAACCATTCATATAATCCAAATTTGGTTTTGAAAGCAGTTTTCCATTCATCACCCTCTTGTATGCGGATTTGATAATAGCCACTTTTAAGATCAATTTTTGAGAAAAGTTGGCTCCACTAAGTTCATCAAGCATGTCATCTAAGCGAGGAATGGGATGCCTATATCGAACGGTAATAGCATTGATAGGTCGACAATCGGAGCACAAGCGGAAACTTCCATCGGGCTTAGGCACAAGAATAACCGAACGGCACAAGGGCTTAGGCTTTCACGTACATGACCGTTTCGATGAGTTGTTGTACTTGCCGTTGAATCTCCTTGGTTTCTTCCGGATTGACTCGGTATGGAGCTTTGTTTGGAAGAGGCGCTCCGGGTATGAGGTCAATTCGATGCTCTATGCCTCGAAGAGGAGGTAGACCCGGAGGTAGCTCATCGGGGAAGACATCTTGAAATTACTGCAAAAGAGATTGAAACACCAAAGGTAGCTCGTGAATGGTGTTAGTTTTTGGTTCTCCATCCTTGCACACAAGGACAAAGTGCATCACACTCGATGGGTTCTCACACACTTCTCTCATCTCACTTTTGGTGGCAAATAGAATGAGGTTTTTCTCTCTTGGCAAAGAGTCGCTCAAATTTGGCTTGTGGCTCTCACTCACTTTTGGGTGGATCACTTTCTCACTCTTTTCTCTATGATGTGTGGCTTGCTTATCGGCTATCACTTGAGTAGGAGACATAGGTCGTAGCACATATTCCTTCCCTTTCATCTTGAAGCTATAGTGATTGGTACGCCCATTGTGGATGACACCACGGTCGAATTGCCATGGTCGACCTAGAAGTAGGTGGCAAACGGTCATTGGGACCACATCACATTCCAACGTGTCTTCATAAGCACCAATTTTGAAGGAGACTTGGACCGTATGCTCGACTCAGATAGTGCCGTGCAGTCACTTAGCCATTGCACCTTGTAGGGGTGTGGGTGCTTCCTCTTGACCAATTGGAGCTTGGAGCATAGTTCTTCACTTGCCAAGTTGTGGCAACTACCTCCATCGATGATGACCTTGATGGACCGTCCATTAATGCCAGCTTTTGTGTGGAAGATGTGGCATCGTTGGTCTTCTTCTTGTTGATGTTAAAGAGTCAAGACCTTGGAGACAACGAGGGCGGGGCTCGAATCCTCATCACAAAAGACTTGATCATCTTCTTCTTCGTTCACTTGCCGGTGCATGGCCACTTGCTCAAGAGCTTCCATCTCCTCTTCACTCATGGAGTCATATGTGCCATTGTCGTTGAGGATCATGGTGCGCTTGTTGGTGCATTCAGATGACTTGTGGCCTCGGCCGCAAGTGAAACACTTGAAGGAGCTTGTCTTGATGGTCTCATCGGTCGTAGTAGAGGATGAAGCACGCGGCTTGATGTTGCTTGTAGTAGGAGGAGGACGACTTGAGCTTGTCGAAGTCTTCTTGTAACTTGACTTGTCGTTGTTTCTTGAAGAAAGTTTGGTTGATGTAGATGTTGAAGGAGTCATTGACGCTTGGTTGTTGGAGAAGCCGTAGGTCTTGGATGAGTACTTGGCGTACTTGAAGTCATCTTGTACTTGGCGTTCCGCCTTTGTAGCTTGATGCACGAGCTCAATGAGGGATGAGTATGGTTGGAAGTCGGCGATCTTCTTGATGGGATGATTGAGTCCATTCAAGAAACGTGCCATAGTTTGCTCATCATCTTCCTTGACATTGGCTCGAATCATGGCTATCTCCATTTCCTTGTAATATTCTTCAACGCTCTTTGTTCCTTGCTTGAGTAGTTGGAGTTTCTTGAAGAGGTCGCGGTTGTAGTAGGTTGGTACAAAACGTGCTCGCATGACATCCTTCATTTGAGCCCAAGTGGTGATTGGAGGGTCACCTCTTGCTTGTCGTCGCTCAATGATTTGTTCCCACCATATGAGCACATAGTCTTGGAACTCAAGTGATGCCATAGCGATTTTCTTCGCTTCATCGTAGTTGTGCAAGCGGAAGATTTTGTCAACCTTCAATGCCCATGAGAGGTAGTCTTCGGGGTCATTGCTTCCATTGAACTTGGGCATGGTGAATTTTAGCTTGCCGTAGCGTTGCTCGTCATTGTGTTGTTGGCGATGTTGATGATGACGTACTTGGCATGGATTGTATTCATCTTCATGTTGCTCTTGGCGCGGAGGAAGACCATGATCAACTTGCCCTTGTTGAACTTGATGTTGAGGTGGAGCTTGACGAGCTTGTGGAGGAGCTTGAGGAACTTGTCGTTGTGCATGAGGTTGGTAGTTCCTCTCTTGGATTTCTTCTCGAAGGGCTTCCTCTTGATTGCGCCGTTCGCGATTGCGGTTGGCGAAGGCTCTACTTGATCTTGAAGGGCACGTTGTGCCTCAAGAGCTTGCGCCTCACGTTGTTGTTGTTGAAGACGTTGAGCCTTGGCGTCTTGTTCGTCTTGGTGAAGACGTGCTCGTTCTTCCTCTTGTTGACGCATTTAAGACGTTGTCGTTCTTGAGCTTGAGCAAAAGCCTCTTGATTAGATTGAGGACGTGGAACTTGATCATCAACTTGCTCTTGTGAATGCTTGACATGTAGCGGGTTGCGAGATGCATGACGGTCTTGGCGCCGCTGCTCGTCGATGAGTGTTCGATGACGGTGTACTTGAGTCGTAGAAGGTGTCGTCGGAATGTCGACTCGAGCGGCTCCATCTTGATGATGAAGAAGTTGAATGACGCCGGTTTCTCATCAACGCGCGGATCTCGTCCATTCTTGCATCATTCTCTTGCTTGTGAGCCTCGAACTTGTTGTCGAAGTAGTCTCTTGTACGTTGCTCGGAGAGTCGCAAGTCGGTGGCGAGGTTGTCGATGCGGTCGCTCATTGCTTGTTGTTCTTGGTGCAACGCTTCACAGCACCAAATAGGTGGTTCTTGGTGACATATGAAGACATGTCGTCGTCTTGCTCGTTGAAGAGTGGGTTGGTAGAAGAACTTGGCCTATCCATCATTCCAAGCGAAATGTGAGTGGTAGAACGGAAAAGAACTTATACCAATGTACCTTTGACCGATGTTGAAGATGAATCAAGTTCACTCAAATGCGGACAATGAAATAGCACTCTTGGTACCGATTCTTGTCGGTTCTCACACCTACACAAGTAAAAGTTTATGGTGGAGCTCGGTTAGGATGGTGGCACAAAATTTGATGCAATTGTAAGTGAGACTCAATAAAGTTGGAATGATTCACAAATTTGCAAATGCAACAAGTAGACCACTAGCAAGATAAGGTACACGGAACACACACGCAAAGATAATATGGGGTTATGCAACCAAGGATGAGCCAAAATGTGGAATTCACCAAGATGCTCTTGTTGCACAACACTAGAGAGACGCTAGCACGATTGCACAATAGGCGGATCTGAACTTGTGCACAACCTACTAAGCAAAATGCAACGACTTATACCCAAGTATGCTATATGTATGGTGTTTTGATGTGTTGATCCAAGATGATCAAGTATGACAATCTTAATGTTGTATGATGCTATGGTTCTTGCTCATAAGCTCTTTGCTTATCTTCCTCTCTTTGCTTAAAAGCTTGAATGGCCCTTTCTCTTTTGAGCTCTTTCTCATGCAAAACTTCACGAACCAAGATATCAAATGTGTATGCGATGACAATTTTATGACACACAAGTAGATGGTGAGATATGCACCACTTTGGTATGGTATGTATGCTATGGAGTATGATCACTAATGTGCACAAGTCACGTTGCCGGCAATACTCAATGGCTAGTCTCGATGGGTAAGCAACGCGAAAGATGGGCTATGATGGTTATCAATACAATTGCAAGTAATGTCAAAGGTGTCGATGATGTTACCGTCCTTGACGAAGATGAGCGGAAGTGTATGTCAAAGTAATGTCAAAGTAATGTGGTGTTATGCGGAAGTGGTGGAGGTAAGTGGAAGTGTATGTGGGCACGGGACAAAATTTGGCGAAAGTTAGGCGGTGATCGGGGTGGTGGAAGGGATTGTTGTTACCAGGGGCCGGAAATCCGGGCTGGAAGCCGGATGTCCGGCGCCGATGTCCGGGCTGATCGGGCGGATGTCCGGCTCTTGTGAGCGGATGTCCGGGCTCGATGAACACCGCGGGGGAAGGTGGGAACCGGGGCAAAATTCGCGGGATTTTGTGGATGGAAATTGTGGAAATGGTGGGAGAAAGCTAGATCTACCTGTAACACACGAAATCCACGGATCAAATCCAACAAAACTTCATCACACGAACAAATCACAAAAAATTTTGGGGCTATTTTTGTGGGGAATTTTCGGAATTAGGACAAAAACAACAAAATCAAGCTAGAAAAAGAGGGGTAGGGGCTCCAATAACGTGATCAACGTGGCTCATGATACCATAGATGATGTAGGGCGGAACCCTACGTGGATGATCTTTCACGTTGGAGCGGATCCTACGGGGAATCACGAAGAACACATGGAAGAACAAGAGGGAAACACGGAGGAAACGAGAGAGAAATCACTAAACCAACAAGGAATCAATCACACAAGTGCTAGATCACCGAACACAAAGAGGTACATATGATCCACAATCAACAAAGGTAAGGATACACGAGTAGCCGTTCTTCTCCGAGAGGAGGTCTTGATGGGGTCCACCCTAGAAGGGGGTCTTGAATCCGCTTGGGGGATCTTCTCCGAAAAGGTCCTGAGCTCCGAGGAGAAGTAACCAAGTGGATGAGCAAGGCTCTCACACAAACATGAGCTAAACCTAAGCTAACCCTAGAAAGAGGAAAGGGAATAAGTATATATAGTCTTGGGCGAAGGGGTACAAGGGACAAGGCCCTGAGGCACTGCGCGCAGGCAGGGGAGGCCGGACGTCCGGGCGTCGGGCCGGATGTCCGGGCTTTCCCGAGACGCCGGATGTCCGGGCTACGGGCCGGATGTCCGGCCAAGGGTCTTCCAAACGCAATCGGAGATGGGGGACGGATTTCGGGCGAGGGGCGGATATCCGGGCTTCGGAAGAGCGGATGTCCGCCAAGGGCCGGATGTCCGGCTGAAGCGACTGCTTCAGCCGAATCGGGAAAGGGGAGCCGGATTTCCGGGCTGGGGCCCGGATATCCGGGCTGGGGGCCGGATATCTGGGCTTGGACGCCGGATGTCCGGGTCCTGGAGACTTGGCCAGATTGGATCCCGTTGAGGTAGAAGCTCCAGGGGACGGATGTCCGGGGCCATGGCCGGATGTCCGGGGCCTGGAAGGTGCTCTTGGCCTTCTCCGATGGTTCTCTTCATCCGCGGACTTGGTGGCTTGTCCATCTTCACGCGTCCCCTGGAGGTTCCCTTGACACCTGATCATGCATAGCATATCGGACTTAGGTAGTAGCCATGTCTCGAGTGGATCGTATGTGATATCAATAAGGAAAGAGGTCACCTCGTTCTCGAGAGCTCTAGCTCTAGCCCGTGTCATGGGTCCTCTTGGCTCTTGATGAGACGGTTGTAAGTCCATGGGGATGATCGTGGGATGCTCCGAATCAAAATGCTATCGATGCGCCATATACTTGCATTCTCAATTTGTGTCCCCATCGTGTCATACATAATAACTATTCTTTCATGATGGATGACATGTTCTTATACCATGCATCAAATTTCTTTGAGCGATGCTTATCTTATGCTAACTCACACGTGCACATACACATCATGATGGATGATGTGTACATTTACCACGCCGCACAATTTCTTTTGCTTTTTGTCTCTTTTGTGTAGGTACCCATGAATACTTGTCGACCTCGCAATCCCACGAGTTGACAAAACGAGCTCTAGAGAGCAACGATGATTTGGGATCCCATGGATTGTCTTTCCCACCGCTCACTTCACAAGCAAACACTTCACATTTCTTCTACATGGCCCTCACTTGGCTATGGGTTGTTCTCCATTATATATCCTTTGCCCATCTTGCCATGTTCACTTTGCATGATATGCCCATTCCTATGCCTTTGCCATGCATTTGTGACCCATGCTTTGCATTACACATGATGATTGATTCTAGTACTTGTATGTGTATTTGCACGCGTGGTGGAGATATTGTTTGGTATTGCCATGATTGCTTTGTGCCCCATGCCTATGATGACACTATGATCTTGCTTTGTGTTCGTGCTTGCGATATGTCATGTGCATTCCCTATGCCTATTATTCGTTTACATGACATGTTTGCCATGATTTCTTCTAGTGTGTTGCATCTTCGCTCCACTAGTTTGCACGACTTGATTACTATGCTTGCTTATGTTGCATCACCATTTCATGCGGTTGATGACAACCATCTATATGCTTTGCACATGATTCATATTGCTTCTTGTCATATATCTCTATGTGTTGCCTCCCTCATGCTAGATGATTTGCCATGTATTGAGTGCAACAATGATTCTCTTCTTGCTCATGAGATTGCCCCATAGCATTCTCGCATATATTTGGAGATTTTGACATAATTCTTGTGAAGCATGCTTGTCTTAACTCTTTGCACCATATACCTAGTGCCATGAATATTGCCATTGTTGCATCATATTATTCATGCACTTGTCCTTCTAATGGTTTTGTGCAAAAGATGAGAACCATCATGATGGATGATGAGTTCATCTACCATGCGCATAATGCTCTTTGTTTTGTTTTGTGCATGTGTAGGATACTTGGACTTTGTGTCGACTTCCACTTCACGTGAGTTGACCATTCGAGCTCTTGAGAGCGAGCCTCATACATTCTACCACGAATCACTTCTACACCGCATTTGCTTCCACTTCGGCATTATGAAGAATGCACAAGGACATGCCTTCAAGGTGACATCTTTCTTGAGCATGGATATTGCGGATCATACTACTTGTGTTGCTTGCACGATGAGACTTATTGGTCATCTTGGACCACTTGATTGCGCACTTAGTAGAGATCTTGCTTTGACTTGCCATTATCACATTCCCATGCATCATGACATATGTACCTTGTGTGTTGCATCCAATTCTTGGATTACTTGCTCCTCTCATATGTTTGGTTGCAACAATGTCATTACTTCACATATGCCATGTCCCATTGATTGCTACATGCTTGACTTGATTGCCTCTCACATGATGAACAATTGCTCTTTCCATTGTGTTGAGTGCCACATGATATTCACTACACCCCATGCACATTATGTTTGGATTGTCTTGCACTTGACCCATGTGTTTAGACACTTCATTTTACTTGGTGTTATGAATGATTCATATGCCTACCATAGACCTTTCATTGAGCAATTTATGAATGCTTGCTATGAAATTGAGGTAGATGCTTATTCTCTTGACACACATATTTGCATCTCTACCTCCCATTTACATGCTTGTCCCTATGATATCTTTGACTGTGCTCAATTTATGCGCTTACATGCCATGTCACAATCCTTTGCCACACCATTTGCTATGCTTGATGACGACACTTGTTTGGTGAATCACCAATTGAATGCTTGGTTTTGCACTAACGCTAACCACATTTATTTTTCCAGTGTTTGTTGTATTTGCTCCTTTTGAAGGAATCACAAGACAGTGCGACATTGGAGAGTGCCCATTTCGAGCTTCAAGATGACGAGAGCTTGGTGATCGACCACTTTGACACGGCACCGCCATCTCTTTCCCATGGTGATTTGGTTTTCGATCCGAGGTCGGATCCTTTCCAAGGGGGAGGGGATGATGCGGAGCATCCTACGGTCATCACCATGTCAAGAGTCTGTTTGGCAAGTGACACGTGCGACCTCTTCTTCACATACACAAAGGTGAATCTTCTCCTTTACACGTGCTCACTTGACCCCTTCGAGGATGGTATACTACTTGACACTTCCCGTGTGCATGCATAGGTATTGTCGGAGCTTCTCGGAGGCCAAGGAGGAGTGCAAGTGCCAAGGAACGACTACACCATCCGCGAGGGAAGCATGGAAGCGACGACGGAAGAAGACGGAACTGCTGAAGTTACAGCAACCGGACATCCGGGCCAGAGGCCGGACATCCGGCGCCTCACCAAAGCCCGGACATCCGGCCAACCGCCCCGGACATCCGGTGATGCGGAGCATCCCACGATCATCCCCATGGACTTACAACCGTCTCATCAAGAGCCAAGAGGACCCATGACACGGGCTAGAGCTAGAGCTCTCGAGAACGAGGTGACCTCTTTCCTTATTGATATCACATACGATCCACTCGAGACATGGCTACTACCTAAGTCCGATATGCTATGCATGATTAGGTGTCAAGGGGAACCTCCCGAGGACGCACATGAAGATGGACAAGCCACCAAGTCCGCGGATGAAGAGAACCATCGGAGAAGGCCAAGAGCACCTTCCAGGCCCCGGACATCCGGCCATGGCCCCAGACATCCGGCCCCTGGAGCTTCTACCTCAACGGGATCCAATCTGGCCAAGTCTCCAGGACCCGGACATCCGGCGTCCAAGCCCGGAAATCCGGCGCCCCTTTCCCGATTCGGCTGAAACGGTCGCCCCAGCCCGGACATCCGCTCTTCCGGAAGCCGGATATCCGCCCCTCGCCCGGAATCTGGCCCCCATCTCCGATTGCGTTTGGAAGACCCCGCCAGCCCGGACATCCGGCCGTCCGGACATCCGGCGTCTCGGGAAAGCCCGGACATCCAGCCCGACGCCCGGACGTCCGGCCTCCCCACTGCCTTGATGCCTCGTGGCCTTGTCCCTTGTACCCCTCACTTGAGACTATATATACTTATTCCCTTTCCTCTTTCTAGGGTTAGCTTAGGTTTAGCTCATATTCTTGTGTGAGAGCCTTTGCTCATCCACTTGGCTACTTCTCCACCGAGATCGGGACCTCTCCGAGAAGATCCCCAAGCGGATTCAAGACCCCTTCTAGGGTGGACCCTCAAGGCCTCCTCACGGAGAAGAACGGTTACCTTTTGTATCTTACCTTTGTTGACCTTGAATCTTGTGCCACTCTATGTGATCGATGATCTAGCATTTGTGTGATTGATCCCTTGTCGGTTTAGTGATTTCTCTCTCGTTTCCTCCGTGTTTCCCTCTTGTTCTTCCGCGTGTTCTTCGTGATTCCCCGTAGGATCCGCTCCAACGTGAAAAATCGCCCACGTAGGGTTCCACCCTACATCATCTATGGTATCATGAGCCACATTGATCACGTTATTGGAGCCCCTACCCCTCTTTTTCTAGCTTGATTTTGTTGTTTTTGTCCTAATTCCGAAAATTCCCCACAAAAATAGCCCCCAATTTTTTGTGATTTGTTAGGTGTGATGAAGTTTTGTTGGATTTGATCCGTGGATTTCGTGTGTTACATGTAGATCTAGCTTTCTCCCACCATTTCCACAATTTCCATCCACAAAATCCATGAATTTTGCCCAGTTCCCACTTTCCCCATGGTGTTCATCGAGCCCGGACATCCGGCAGCCCGGACATCCGGCCCGATCAGCCCGGACATCCGGCGCCCCGGACATCCGGCTTCCAGCCCGGATTTCCGGCCCCTGGTAACAACAATCCCTTCCACCACCCCGATCACCGCCTAACTTTTGCCAAATTTTGTCACGTGCCCACATACACTTCCACTTACCTCCTCCACTTCCGCATAACACCACCTTAGCCTTTCCCACTTCCAATTCCGACAATGTTGCCAAATTTTGCCTTGAGAATTTGAGTTGGGGTTTTCCGTATCCTTTTGTGTTTCGGCTATCTAGGTACGGTTCAACATCAACATCACCACCGCTCATCTTCGTCAAGGACGGTAACAGCGTCAACACCTTTGACATTACTTGCAATTGCATTGATAACCATCATAACCCATCTTTTGCGTTGCTTACCCATCGAGACTAGCCATTGAGTATTGCCGGCAACGTGACTTGTGCACATTAGTGATCATACTCCATAGCATACATACCATACCAAAGTGGTGCATATCTCACCATCAACTTGTGTGTCACAAAGTTGTCATCGCATACACATTTGCTATCTTGGTTCGTGACGTTTTGCATGAGAAAAGAGCTCAAAAGAGAAAGAGCCATTCAAGCTTTTAAGCAAAGAGAGAAAGATAAGCAAAGAGCTTATGAGCAAGAACCATAGCATCATACCACATTAAGATTGTCATACTTGATCATCTTGGATCAACACATCGAAACACCATACACATAGCATACTTGGGTAGAAGCCGTTGCATTTTGCTTAGTAGGTTGTGCACAAGTTCGTATCCGCCTATTGTGCAATCGTGCTAGCGTCTCTCTAGTGTTGTGCAACAAGAGCATCTTGGTGAATTCCACATTTTGGCTCATCCTTGGTTGCTTAACCCCATATTATCTTTTGCGTGTGTGTTTCCGTGTACCTTATCTTGCTAGTGGTCTACTTGTTGCATTTGCAAATTGTGAATTATTTCCAACTTTATTGAGTCTCACTTACAATTGCATCAAATTGTGTGCCACCATCCTAACCGAGCTCCACCATAAAGCTTTTACTTGTGTAGGTGTGAGAACCGACAAGAATCGGTACCAAGAGTGCTATTTCATTGTCCGCATTTGAGTGAACTTGATTCATCTTCAACATCGGTCAAAGGTACATTGGTATAAGTTCTTTTCCGTTCTACCACTCACATTTCGCTTGGAATGATGGATAGGCCAAGTTCTTCTACCAACCCACTCTTCAACGAGCAAGACGACGACATGTCTTCATATGTCACCAAGAACCACCTATTTGGTGCACAATGAGCGTTGCACCAAGAACAACAAGCAATGAGCGACCGCATCGACAACCTCGCCACCGAATTGCGACTCTCCGAGCAACGTACAAGGGACTACTTCGACAACAAGTTCGAGGCTCACAAGGAAGAGAATGATACAAGAATGGACGAGATCCGCGCGTTGATGAGAAACCGGCATCATTCAACTTCTTCATCATCAAGACGGAGCCGCTCGAGTCGACATTCCGACGACACCTTCTACGACTCAAGTACACCGTCATCGAACACTCTTGACGAGCAGCGCCAAGACCGTCACGCATCTCGCAACCCGCTACATGTCAAGCATTCACAAGAGCAAGTTGATGATCAAGTTCCTCATCCTCAATCTAATCAAGAGGCTTTTGCTCAAGCTTAAGAACGACAACGTCTTCCTCGTCAACAAGAGGAAGAACAAGCACGTCTTCACCAAAAAGAACAAGACGCCAAGGCTCAACGTCTTCAACAACAACAACGTGAGGCGCAAGCTCTTGAGGCGCAACGTGCCCTTCAAGAATCAAGTAGAGCCTTCGCCAACCGCAATCGCGAACGGCGCAATCAAGAGGAAGCCCTTCGAGAAGAAATCCAAGAGAGGAACTACCAACCTCATGCACAACGACAAGTTCCTCAAGCTCCTCCACAAGCTCGTCAAGCTCCACCTCAACCTCAAGTTCTACAAGGGCAAGTTGATCATGGTCTTCCTCCGCGCCAAGAGCAACATGAAGACGAATACAATCCACGCCAAGGACGTCATCATCAACATCGCCAACAACACAATGAAGAGCAACGCTACGGCAAGCTAAAATTCACCATGCCCAAGTTCAATGGAAGCAATGACCCCGAAGACTACCTCTCATGGGCATTGAAGGTTGACAAAATCTTCCGCTTGCACAACTATGATGAAGTGAAGAAAATTGCTATGGCATCACTTGAGTTCCAAGACTATGTGCTCATATGGTGGGAACAAATCATTGAGCGACGACAAGCAAGAGGTGAACCTCCAATCACCACTTGGGCTCAAATGAAGGATGTCATGCGAGCACGCTTTGTGCCAACCTACTACAACCGCGACCTCTTCAAGAAACTCCAACTACTCAAGCAAGGAACAAAGAGCGTTGAAGAATATTACAAGGAAATGGAGATAGCCATGATTCGAGCCAATGTCAAGGAAGATGATGAGCAAACTATGGCACGTTTCTTGAATGGACTCAATCATCCCATCAAGAAGATCGCCGACTTCCAACCATACTCATCCCTCATTGAGCTCGTGCATCAAGCTACAAAGGCGGGCGCCAAGTACAAGATGACTTCAAATGCACGCCAAGTACTCATCCAAGACCTCTGGCTTCTCCAACAACCTAAGCGTCAACGACTCCTTCAACATCTACATCAACCAAACTTTCTTCAAGAAACGACGACAAGTCAAGTTACAAGAAGACTTCGATAAGCTCAAGTCGTCCTCCTCCTACTACAAGCAACATCAAGCCGCGTGCTTCATCCTCTACTCCGACAGATGAAACCATCAAGACAAGCTCCTTCAAGTGTTTCACTTGCGGCGGCCGAGGCCACAAGTCATCCGAATGCACCAACAAGCGCACCATGATCCTCAACGACGATGGCACATATGACTCCATGAGTGAAGAGGAGATGGAAGCTCTTGAGCAAGTGGCCATGCACCGCAAGTGAGCGAAGAAGAAGATGATCAAGTCTTTTGTGATGAGGATTCGAGCCCGCCCTCGTTGTCTCCAAGGTCTTTACTCTTCAACATCAACAAGAAGAAGACCAACGATGCCACATCTTCCACACAAAAGCCGGCATCAATGGACGGTCCATCAAGGTCATCATCGATGGAGGTAGTTGCCACAACTTGGCAAGTGAAGAACTATGCTCCAAGCTCCAATTCTTCAAGAGGAAGCACCGCACCCTACAAGGTTCAATGGCAAAGTGACTCGGCACTATCTGAGTCGAGCATACGGTCCAAGTCTCCTTCAAAATTGGTGCTTATGAAGACACGTTGGAATGTGATGTGGTCCCAATGACCGTTTGCCACCTACTTCTAGGTCGACCATGGCAATTCGACCGTGGTGTCATCCACAATGGGCGTACCAATCACTATAGCTTCAAGATGAAAGGGAAGGAATATGTGCTACGACCTATGTCTCCTACTCAAGTGATAGCCGATAAGCAAGCCACACATCATAGAGAAAAGAGTGAGAAAGTGATCCACCCAAAAGTGAGTGAGAGCCACAAGCCAAATTTGAGCGACTCTTCGCCTAGAGAGAAAAACCTCATTCTATTTGCCACCAAAAGTGAGATGAGAGAAGTGTGTGAGAACCCATCGAGTGTGATGCACTTTGTCCTTGTGTGCAAGGATGGAGAACCAAAACCTAACACCATTCACGAGCTACCTTTGGTGTTTCAATCTCTTTTGCAGGAATTTCAAGATGTTTTCAGCGATGAGCTACCTCCGGTCTACCTCCTCTTGAGGCATAGAGCATCGAATTGACCTCATCCCGGGCGCCTCTTCCAAACAAAGCTCCATACCGAGTCAATCCGGAAGAAACCAAGGAGATTCAACGACAAGTACAACAACTCATCGACAACGGTCATGTACGTGAAAGCCTAAGCCCTTGTGCCGTTCGGTTATCCTTGTGCCTAAGCCCGACGGAAGTTTCCGCTTGTGCTCCGATTGTCGACCTATCAATGCTATTACCGTCCGATATAGGCATCCCATTCCTCGCTTAGATGACATGCTTGATGAACTTAGTGGAGCCAACTTTTCTCAAAATTGATCTTAAAAGTGGCTATTATCAAATCCGCATACAAGAGGGTGATGAATGGAAAACTGCTTTCAAAACCAAATTTGGATTATATGAATGGTTAGTGATGCCTATGGGTCTTTCGGAAGCTCCGGTACTTTTGTGCGTCTTATGCATCATGTGCTTCGTCCTTATATTGGAGTCTTTGTTGTGGTTTACTTTGATGATATTCTTGTGTTTAGCAAAACCATGAAAGAGCACATCAATCATGTAAAATCTGTGTTGCAAACTCTTCGCAAGGAAAGCCTTTATGCAAACTTGAAAAATGCACTTTTGGAGTTGACAAAGTGGTTTTCTTGGGTTTTGTAGTTTCCTCAAAGGGTGTCCATGTTGATGAATCTAAAATTGAAGCAATTAAAACTTGGCCCCAACCCACCAATTTGCAACAAGTGCGAAGTTTTCTTGGTCTTGCGGGTTTCTATCGTCGCTTTGTGAAAGATTTTAGCACAATTGCCGCTCCTTTGCATGCTTTGAGCAAGAAGAATACTCCCTTTGTTTGGGGAACTTTGCAATCAACCGCTTTTGATGAGCTCAAGTCTTTACTTACTCATGCTCCGATTCTTGCTTTGCCCAACTTTGACAAAACTTTTGAGGTTCACTGTGATGCAAGTGGTACCGAATTGGCGGAGTTTTGATGCAAGAAAAACGAGCCATTGCTTATTTTAGTGAAAAACTCTCCGGTGCTCAACTTAATTATCCCATCTATGACAAAGAATTGTATGCTTTAGTACGTGTGCTACTTGTTTGGGAACATTACCTTAGACCTCATGAGTTTGTCATCCATACCGATCATGAAACGCTTAAGTACCTCAAAGGTCAAACTAAATTGAACAAGCGTCATGCAAAATGGAGTGAATTCATTGAATCTTTTCCTTATGTGATCAAGTACATTAAGGGTAAAGAAAATGTAGTTGCCGACGCTTTCACGCATATGCATGCTTGTCACTCAACTTGAGTTGAATGTTATTGGCTTTGAACATATAAAAGACTTGTATGAGCATGATCCATCTTTTGCTTCTCCTTATGCTAAGTGTTTGGCGACACGTCTTGGGAACAATATTACATCAAGGATGGTTATCTTATGAGAGCTAACAAACTTTGCATTCCCGAGTCTTCTCTTCGTTTGCTCCTTTTGCAAGAGGCTCATGGAGGCGGACTCATGGGACACTTTGGACGCGACAAGACATTCGCCACGCTCTCCAACAACTACTTTTGGCCCAAGATGTTCCGCCACGTCTCACGCTTCACCAACCGATGCTACACATGTCGCAAAGCTAAGTCTAAAGCCCAATCTCATGGTCTTTACATGCCCTTCCAATTCCATATAAACCATGGGAAGACATTAGTATGGATTTTGTACTCGGTTTGCCTAGGACTCAAAATGGCAAGGATTCCGTCTTTGTTGTTGTGGATAGATTTTCTAAGATGGCACATTTCATACCTTGCAACAAGATAGACGATGCTTCACATGTTGCCAATCTCTTTTGTAGGGAAATCTTGCGACTCCATGGCGTACCAAAGACAATCGTCTCCGATCGTGACGTCAAGTTCTTGAGTTACTTTTGGAAGACCCTATGCGCCAAGCTCGGAATCAAGCTCTTGTTCTCCTCGGCATACCATCCTCAAACCGATGGCCAAACGGAGGTGACGAACCGCACACTATCCACTCTACTTGGCGTCTTGATAAAGAAGAACATCAAGGAATGGGAAGCATGTCTACCCATCGCCGAAAGTACGCCTACAATCGTGCAAGACACTCAACTACCGGCAAGTCCCCTTTCGAGGTCGCTCTACGGTTTCAACCCGTTGTCCCCATTGGACATTCTACCTCTTCCTCTCCAAGAGCGCACCAACATGGATGCAATCGAACGAGCAAGCTACATCAAGAAGATGCACGAAGACACAAGGCACACCATTGAGCGCCAAGTACAACGTCAAGTAAACAAGCTCAACGCCAACAAGCAACCCATCGTCTTCAACATCGGTGATCTCGTGTGGCTACACCTTCGCAAGGACCGCTTCCCCAATGAACGCAAGTCCAAGCTTCTCCCTCGAGCCGATGGACCTTTCAAGGTGCTAGCACGCTACAACGACAACGCCTACAAGATCGACCTACCTCGAGACAAATACAACGTGAGCGACATCTTCAACGTCAAGGACCTCGCACCATTCCATGGAGATGAAGCTTTTGATCCGAGGTCGGATCTCTCCCAAGGGGGAGATGATGCGGAGCATCCCACGATCATCCCCATGGACTTACAACCGTCTCATCAAGAGCCAAGAGGACCCATGACACGAGCTAGAGCTAGAGCTCTCGAGAACGAGGTGACCTCTTTCCTTATTGATATCGCATATGATCCTCTCGAGACCTGGCTACTACCTAAGTCCGATATGCTATGCATGATTAGGTGTCAAGGGAACCTCCCGAGGACACACGTGAAGATGGACAAGCCACCAAGTCCGCGGATGAAGAGAACCAACGGAGAAGGCCAAGAACACCTTCCGGGCCCGGACATCCGGCCATGGCCCCGGACATCCGGCCCCTGGAGCTTCTACCTCACCAGGATCCCATCTGGCCATGTCTCCAGGGCCCGGACATCCGGCGTCCAAGCCCGGACATCCGGCCCCCAGCCCGGAAATCCGGCGCCCCTTTCCCGATTCGGCTGAAACGGTCGCCCCAGCCCGGACATCCGGCCCTTGGCCCGGACATCCGGCTCTTCCGAAAGCCCCGGATATCCGGCCCCCTCGCCCGGAAATCCGGCCCCCCATCACCGATTGCGTTTGGAAGACCCCGCCACGGACATCCGGCCCCCTAGCCCGGACATCCGGCGTCTCGGGAAAGCCCGGACATCCGGCTCGACGCCCGGACGTCCGGCCTCCCCTTCCTGCGCGCAGTGCCTCAGGGCCTTGTCCCTTGTACCCCTTCGCCCGAGACTATATATACTTATTCCCTTTCCTCTTTCTAGGGTTAGCTTAGGATTTAGCTCATGTTTGTGTGAGAGCCTTGCTCATCCACTTGGTTACTTCTCCTCGGAGCTCAGGACCTCTTGAGAAGATCCCCAAGCGGATTCAAGACCCCTTTTAGGGTGGACCCCATCAAGACCTCCTCTCGGAGAAGAACGGCTACTCGTGTATCCTTACCTTTGTTGATTGTGGATCATATGTACCTCTTTGTGTTCGATGATCTAGCACTTGTGTGATTGATTCCTTGTTGGTTGAGCGATCTCTCTCTCGTTTCCTCTGTGATTTCTCTCCGTTCTTCCCCGTGTTCATCGTGATTCCCCGTAGGATCCGCTCCAACGTGAAAGATCGCCCACGTAGGGTTCCGCCCTACATCAGCAAGAATCGGAGCATGAGTAAGCAAAGATTTAAGCTCATCAAAAGCGGTTGATTGCAAAGTTCCCCAAACAAAGGGAGTATTCTTCTTGCTCAAAGCATGCAAAGGAGCGGCAATTGTGCTAAAATCTTTCACAAAGCGACGATAGAAACCCGCAAGACCAAGAAAACTTCGCACTTGTTGCAAATTGGTGGGTTGGGGCCAAGTTTTAATTGCTTCAATTTTAGATTCATCAACATGGACACCCTTTGAGGAAACCATCAAACCCAAGAAAACCACTTTGTCAACTCCAAAAGTGCATTTTTTTCAAGTTTGCATAAAGGCTTTCCTTGCGAAGAGTTTGCAACACAGATTTTACATGATCGATGTGCTCTTTCATGGTTTTGCTAAACACAAGAATGTCATCGAAGTAAACCACAACAAAGACTCCAATATAAGGACGAAGCACATGATGCATAAGGCGTACAAAAGTACCGGAGCTTCCGAAAGACCCATAGGCATCACTAACCATTCATATAAACCAAATTTGGTTTTGAAAGCGATTTCCATTCATCACCCTCTTGTATGTGGATTTGATAATAGCCACTTTTAAGGTCAATTTTTGAGAAAAGTTGGCTCCACTAAGTTCATCAAGCATGTCATCTAAGCGAGGAATGGGATGCCTATATCGGACGGTAATAGCATTGATAGGTCGACAATCGGAGCACAAGCGGAAACTTCCATCGGGCTTAGGCACAAGAATAACCGGAACGGCACAAGGGCTTAGGCTTTCACGTACATGACCGTTTCGATGAGTTGTTGTACTTGCCGTTGAATCTCCTTGGTTTCTTCCGGATTGACTCGGTATGGAGCTTTGTTTGGAAGAGGCGCTCCGGGTATGAGGTCAATTCGATGCTCTATGCCTCGAAGAGGAGGTAGACCCGGAGGTAGCTCATCGGGAAGACATCTTGAAATTCCTGCAAAGAGATTGAAACACCAAAGGTAGCTCGTGAATGGTGTTAGTTTTGGTTCTCCATCCTTGCACACAAGGACAAAGTGCATCACGCTCGATGGGTTCTCACACACTTCTCTCATCTCACTTTTGGTGGCAAATAGAATGAGGTTTTTCTCTCTTGGCGAAGTGTCGCTCAAATTTGGCTTGTGGCTCTCACTCACTTTTGGGTGAATCACTTTCTCACTCTTTTCTCTATGATGTGTGGCTTGCTTATCGGCTATCACTTGAGTAGGAGACATAGGTCGTAGCACATATTCCTTCCCTTTCATCTTGAAGCTATAGTGATTGGTACGCCCATTGTGGATGACACCACGGTCGAATTGCCATGGTCGACCTAGAAGTAGGTGGCAATCGGTCATTGGGACCACATCACATTCCAACGTGTCTTCATAAGCACCAATTTTGAAGGAGACTTGGACCGTATGCTCGACTCAGATAGTGCAGAGTCACTTAGCCATTGAACCTTGTAGGGTGTGGGTGCTTCCTCTTGACCAATTGGAGCTTGGAGCATAGTTCTTCACTTGCCAAGTTGTGGCAACTACCTCCATCGATGATGACCTTGATGGACCGTCCATTAATGCCGGCTTTTGTGTGGAAGATGTGGCATCGTTGGTCTTCTTCTTGTTGGTGTTGAAGAGTCAAGACCTTGGAGACAACGAGGGCGGGGCTCGAATCCTCATCACAAAAGACTTGATCATCTTCTTCTTCGTTCACTTGCCGGTGCATGGCCACTTGCTCAAGAGCTTACATCTCCTCTTCACTCATGGAGTCATATGTGCCATCGTCGTTGAGGATCATGGTGCGCTTGTTGGTGCATTCGTATGACTTGTGGCCTCGGCCGGCGCAAGTGAAACACTTGAAGGAGCTTGTCTTGATGGTCTCATCGGTCGGAGTAGAGGATGAAGCACGCGGCTTGATGTTGCTTGTAGTAGGAGGAGGACGACTTGAGCTTGTCGAAGTCTTCTTGTAACTTGACTTGTCGTTGTTTCTTGAAGAAAGTTTGGTTGATGTAGATGTTGAAGGAGTCGTTGACGCTTGGTTGTTGGAGAAGCCGTAGGTCTTGGATGAGTACTTGGCGTACATGAAGTCAAAATGTACTTGGCGTTCCACCTTTGTAGCTTGATGCACGAGCTCAAAGAGGGATGAGTATGGTTGGAAGTCGGCGATCTTCTTGATGGGATGATTGAGTCCATTCAAGAAAGCGTGCCATAGTTTGCTCATCATCTTCCTTGACATTGGCTCGAATCATGGCTATCTCCATTTCCTTGTAATATTCTTCAACGCTCTTTGTTCCTTGCTTGAGTAGTTGGAGTTTCTTGAAGAGGTCGCGGTTGTAGTAGGTTGGCACAAAGCGTGCTCGCATGACATCCTTCATTTGAGCCCAAGTGGTGATTGGAGGTTCACCTCTTGCTTGTCGTCACAATGATTTGTTCCCACCATATGAACACATAGTCTTGGAACTCAAGTGATGCCATAGCGATTTTCTTTGCTTCATCGTAGTTGTGCAAGCGGAAGATTTTGTCAACCTTCAATGCCCATGAGAGGTAGTCTTGAGGTCATTGCTTCCATTGAACTTGGGCATGGCGAATTTTAGCTTGCCGTAGCGTTGCTCTTCATTGTGTTGTTGGCGATGTTGATGATGACGTCCTTGGCGTGGATTGTATTCGTCTTCATGTTGCTCTTGGCGCGGAGGAAGACCATGATCAACTTGCCCTTTTTGAACTTGAGGTTGAGGTGGAGCTTGACGAGCTTGTGGAGGAGCTTGAGGAACTTGTCGTTGTGCATGAGGTTGGTAGTTCTCTTGGATTTCTTCTCGAAGGGCTTCCTCTTGATTGCGCCGTTCGCGATTGCGGTTGGCGAAGGCTCTACTTGATTCTTGAAGGGCACGTTGCGCCTCAAGAGCTTGCGCCTCACGTTGTTGTTGTTGAAGACGTTGAGCCTTGGCGTCTTGTTCGTCTTGGTGAAGACGTGCTCGTTCTTCCTCTTGTTGGCGACGAAGACGTTGTCGTTCTTGAGCTTGAGTAAAAGCCTCTTGGTTTGATTGAGGACGAGGAACTTGATCATCAACTTGCCCTTGTGAATGCTTGTCATGTAGCGGGTTGCGAGATGCATGACGGTCTTGGCGCGCGGCTCGACGAAGAGTGTTCGACGACGGTGTACTTGAGTCGTAGAAGGAGTCGTCGGAATGTCGACTCGAGCGGCTCCGTCTTGATGATGAAGAAGTTGAATGATGCCTGTTTCTCATCAAAGCGCGGATCTCGTCCATTCTTGCATCATTCTCTTGCTTGTGAGCCTCGAACTTGTTGTCGAAGTAGTCTCTTGTACGTTGCTCGGAGAGTCGCAAGTCGGTGGCGAGGTTGTCGATGCGGTCGCTCATTGCTTGTTGTTCTTGGTGCAACGCTCGTTGTGCACCAAAGAGGTGGTTCTTGGTGACATATGAAGACATGTCGTCGTCTTGCTCGATGAAGAGTGGGTTGGTTGAAGAACTTGGCCTATCCATCATTCCAAGCAAAATGTGAGTGGTAGAACGGAAAAGAACTTATACCAATGTACCTTTAACCGATGTTGAAGATGAATCAAGTTCACTCAAATGCGGACAATGAAATAGCACTCTTGGTACCGATTCTTGTCGGTTCTCACACCTACACAAGTAAAAGCTTATGGTGGAGCTCGGTTAGGATGGTGGCACAAAAGTTGATGTAATTGTAAGTGAGACTCAATAAAGTTGGAAATGATTCACAAATTTGCAAATGCAACAAGTAGACCAATGGCAAGATAAGGTACACGGAAACACACACGCAAAAGATAATATGGGGTTATGCACCCAAGGATGAGCCAAAATGTGGAATTCACCAAGATGCTCTTGTTGCACAACACTAGAGAGACGCTAGCACGATTGCACAATAGGCGGATACGAACTTGTGCACAACCTACTAAGCAAAATGCAACGACTTCTATCCCAAGTATGCTATATGTATGGTGTTTCGATGTGTTGATCCAAGATGATCAAGTATGACAATCTTAATGTTGCATGATGCAATGGTTCTTGTTCATAAGCTCTTTGCTTATCTTTTTCTCTTTGCTTAAAAGCTTGATTGGCTCTTTCTCTTTTGAGCTCTTTTCTCATGCAAAACTTCACGAACCAAGATAGCAATTGTGTATGCGATGACAACTTTGCGACACACAAGTTGATGCTAAGATATGCACCACTTTGGTATGTATGTTATGGAGTATGATCACTAATGTGCACAAGTCACGTTGCCGGCAATACTCAATGGCTAGTCTCGATGGGTAAGCAACGCGAAAGATGGGCTATGATGGTTATCAATGCAATTGCAAGTAATGTCAAAGGTGTTGACGATGTTACCGTCCTTGACGAAGATGAGCGGTGGTGATGTTGATGTTGAACCGTACCTAGATAGCCGGAACACAAAAGGATACGGAAAACCCCAACTCAAATTCTCAAGGCAAAATTTGGCAACGTTGTCGGAATTGGAAGTGGGAAAGGCTATGGTGGTGTTATGGGGAGTGGTGGAGGTAAGTGGAAGTGTATGTGGGCACGGGACAAAATTTGGCGAAAGTTAGGCGGTGATCGGGATGGTGGAAGGGATTGTTGCTACCAGGGGCCGGAAATCCGGGCTGGAAGCAGGATGTCCGGGGCGCCGGATGTCCGGGCTGATCGAGCCGGATGTCCGGGCTGCTCGGGCCGGATGTCCGGGCTCGATGAACACCGCGGGGGAAGGTGGGATCCAGGGCAAAATTCGGGCGATTTTGTGGATGGAAATTGTGGAAATGGTGGGGGAAAGCTAGATCTACACACACGAAATCCACAGATCAAATCCAACAAAACTTCATCACACGAACAAATCACAAAAAAAAATTTAGGGCTATTTCTGTGGGGAATTTTTGGAATTAGGACAAAAACAACAAAAATCAAGCTAGAAAAGAGGGGTAGGGGCTCCAATATCGTGATCAACGTGGCTCATGATACCATAGATGATGTAGGGCGGAACCCTACGTGTATGATCTTTCACGTTGGAGCGGATCCTACGGGGAATCACGAAGAACACGCGGAAGAACAAGAGGGAAACACGGAGGAAACGAGAGAGAAATCACTAAAACCGACAAGGGATCAATCACACAAATGCTAGATCACCGATCACATAGAGTGGCACAAGATTCAAGATCAACAAAGGACGATACAAACGGTAGCCGTTCTTCTCCGTGGAGGAGGCCTTGAGGGGTCCACCCTAGAAGGGGGTCTTGAATCCGCTTGGGGATCTTCTCCAGAGGTCCCGATCTCCGAGGAGAAGTAGCCAAGTGGATGAGCAAAGGCTCTCACACAAGAATATGAGCTAATCCAATGCTAACCTAGAAAGAGGAAAGGGAACAAGTATATATAGTCTCGGGGCGAAGGGGTACAAGGGACAAGGCCCTGAGGCACTTCGCGCAGGCAGGTGGGGCCGGACGTCCGGGCGTCGGGCCGGATGTCCGGGCCTTCGCGAGGCGCCGGATGTCCGACTCTCAGCCCGGATGTCCGGGCTGCAGTTCAGCCAAATCGGGAAAGGGGCGCCGGATTTCGGCCGGTGGCCGGATGTCCGGTTTGGACGCCGGATGTCCGGCCCAGAGACTTGGGCATTTTGATGCATGTTGAGGTAGAAGCTCCAGGGCCGGATGTCCGGTCGTGGCCGGATGTCCGGGCCCGAAGGGATTTTGCTCGTTCCGTTGGTTCTCTTCGTCCATGGACTTGGCGGCTTGTCCGTCTTCACGTGCATCCTCGGGAGGTTCCCCTTGACACCTAATCATGCATAGGATATCGGACTTAGGTAGTAGCCATGTCTCGAGTGGATCATATGTGATATCAATAAGGAAAGAGGTCACCTCATTCTCGAGAGCTCTAGCTCTAGTTCGTGTCATGGGTCCTCTTGGCTCTTGATGAGACGGTTGTATGTCCATGGGGATGATCGTGGGATGCTCCGCATCAACAATGGTGGAAACGGAAAGTGGTGGTGGATGGGGGATGTCAATAGCTTCTCAACGAGCTAACGAACGCGAAAATCGGACTCCGGATGTGGAAGTTATGCTGAAAATGGTGAAACTCAGAATGCTGAAATTGGCCTGGGCGGTAGTACTGCTCGGACGGGCGGTTGTACCGCTCGAGGTACTCAGCGGTTGTTCCGCTCTGAGGGGCGGTTGTTCCGATCGTGTCGGGAAACGATTTTGTGGCGGAAATGGAGGATTTCGGGGTAAAAATTGGGTGGATTTCGTGGATGGAAAGAGGTGGGGAGGGTGGGGAAAGCTAGATCCACACGCAGCAACACAAATCCATGGACCAAATCCAACAAAATTTCATCACACCAACAAATCACAAAAAAAAATTAGGGGCTGTTTTTGGTGGGGATTTTCGGATTTAGGACGAAAACAACAAAATCAAGCTAGAAAACACGGGGTAGGGGCTCCAAAAACGTGATCAACGTGGCTCATGATACCAAGATGATGTAGGGCGGAACCCTCGTGGGCGATCTTTCACGTTGGAGCGGATCCTACGGTGAATCACGAAGAACACGCGGAAGAACAAGCGGAAACACGGGGAAAACGAGAGAGAAGTCACTCAACCAACAAGAGATCAATCACACAAGTGCTAGATCACCGATCACATAAGGTGGCACAAGATTCAAGATCAACAAAGGAAAGATACAAACGGTAGCCGTTCTTCTCCATGAGGAGGCCTTGAGGGGGTCCACCCTAGAAGGGGTCTTGAATCCGCTTGGGGATCTTCTCTCAGAGGTCCCGATCTCCAAGGAGAAGTAGCCAAGTGGATGAGCAAAGGCTCTCACACAAAATATGAGCTAATCCAATGCTAACCTAATCGGGAGGTGGGGGAGTTCTATTTATAGTCTTAGTGCAAATGGGGCGAAGTGAAGGGGTACATGGGCCTCATGCCCGAGCCCCTGTGAACAGGCAGTTGTTCCGGTCGAGGGGGCGGTTGTACCGCTGGCGATCCAGGGGGAGCGAAAGTACTGGTCGAGGAAGGCGGTACTACCGCCGGGGTCAGGTCTTGGCTTCTGCAGCTGGGCGTCGGGGCCCCCAGCGGTTGTACCGGTCGTGGGGCCGGTACTTCCGGTCATTTGGGTTTTTCCGGTACATCCGGTGTTGTACCGGCCTTGCACCGCTTGATCACCGAATAGCGTCCGGTTGTTGGGCGGTAGTAGGCCGGTTGTTCCGCCCGGCCGGTTGTGGGGCAGTTGTACCGGTCCCTCCGAGTTGGGCGAATGCTTCCTTGATCTTGATGTCCGTCTTGCACCGTTCCTTCTCCTTGGTTGCTTACCCGGTACCGAGCACACAAAGCATCTCCGCTTGAGGTAGTGGCCATGTCTCAAGTGGGTCAAAGTGAAGTTCAACAAGGAGAGAGTTAACCTCGGATTGAATAGCACGTGCTCGAGCTCTCGTCGTGGGTCCTCGTGGGGTTGGATGTGTCGATGTAGAGTCCATGGGGATGATGGAAGGATGCTCCGCATCAACGAGGAAGCGAAGAAAATCGCTATGGCATCACTTGAGTTCCAAGACTATGTGCTCATATGGTGGGAACAAATCATTGAGCGACGACAAGCAAGAGGTGAACCTCCAATCACCTCTTGGGATCAAATGAAGGATGTCATGCGAGCACGTTTTGTGCCAACCTACTACAACGCGACCTCTTCAAGAAACTCCAACTTCTCAAGCAAGGAACAAAGAGTGTTGAAGAATACTACAAAGAAATGGAGATAGCCATGATTCGAGCCAATGTCAAGGAAGATGATGAGCAAACTATGGCACGTTTCTTGAATGGACTCAACATCCCATCAAGAAGATCGCCGACTTCCAACCATACTCCGCCCTCATTGAGCTCCTACATCAAGCTACAAAGGCGGAACGTCAAGTACAAGATGACTTCAAGTACGCCAAGTACTCATCCAAGACCTACGGCTTCTCCAACAACCAAGCTTCAACACCTCCTCCAACATCTACATCAACCAAACCTTCTACAAACAACGACGACAAGTCGAGTTACAAGAGAAAATCGACAAGTTCAAGTCGTCCTCCTCCTACTACAAGCAACTTCAAGCCGCGTGCTTCATCATCTACTCCGACCGATGAGACCATCAAAACAAGCTCCTTCAAGTGTTTCACTTGCGGCGGCCGAGGCCACAAGTCCTACGAATGCACCAACAAGCGCACCATGATCCTCAATGACGACGGCACCTATGACTCAATGAGTGATGAGGAGATGGAAGCCCTTGAGCAATCGGCCATGCACCGGCAAGTGAACGAAGAAGAAGATGATCAAGTCTTTTGCGATGAGGATTCGAGCCCCGCTCTCGTTGTCTCCAAGGTCTTGACTCTTCAACATCAACAAGAAGACGACCAAAGATGCCACATCTTCCACACAAAGGCCGGCATCAACGGAAGGTCTGTCAAGGTCATCATTGATGGAGGAAGTTGTCATAACTTGGCAAGTGAAGAACTATGTTCCAAACTTCAATTGGTCAAGACGAAGCACCCGCACCCCTACAAGGTTCAATGGCTAAGTGACTCCGGCACTGATGCGGAGCATCCCACGTTCATCACCATGTACACTCCGACTACTCTCCAAACCCCAAGTGGACATATGACGAGACCTCGACTATGCGCCATTGGACACAAGGTGAACCTGCTCCTAAATGCTTCCCCTTTCCATTCGTAGGAGACACGGTTGCTACCTAATGCAAGGACACTATGCATGCCTAGGTACCAAGGAGACCCTCTCGGAGATGCTCGAAATGATGGACAAGTCCCCAAGTACAAGGATGAAGGAGCCCGACGAGAGGAACCGGAGAAAGGCTACAGGACCCGGACATCCGGCCCCGGCCCGACATCCGCCCTCAAGATGTCAACAACAAAGCAGCCCGACCATCGAAGTGCTACGTGATAGAGGCAAAGGTGTCCGATGTTTTGATGAGATGGTGGCTTTCGTTCTTTGTGGGAGTCGACCTTGACGATCCGACCACGTGACGTCGCGAGACGTCCGCGCTTTAGCAATCGCTAAACCAACTTCCGAGGGTTATTGACCACGCCGAGCACGATCAACTCCGACCACGAGGGCCTGTTTCCTGCGAGCAAACGAAGAACAAGCAAGAAACTAAGATTGCAATCTGGATATTGCGAATATAAGAGGAAAGCTTTATTAATGAAGGTGGGGTTCTGTGGACGCCTTGGTCCGGTCGTTGAACACAAAGCGGCACGTGAAGTTGCAGCTATGGCGAACTTTTGATCTAAACAAAACCCAAAGTCTAAACGGCGCCCTAAGGGCTGTATATATGGAGGAAGAGGAGGGAATTTCGTGGCCCTTGAGGAGGGGTCCAAACCAACCCTAACTCTTGTTTCCCCACACATACGGACTCTAAAAACAGCCTATACTTAAGTATTTCGAAATTACATGGGCCTGGCCCAATAATAAGGTGACGCAGCACCTAGAATAGCCTATGGACGAATATTATGAAGTGGCATCTTGTATATTTCGTCCAAGGCCTCATGCTCTCATTAGGGTGGCTTCAAAGTCCCGGAATCATCACTTGTAACTCCGTTCTTGTTCCCCTTAGCATGCCAACATCTCCATGCTTGAACTTGCTCCAAGGTTCATCTTTCTTGTCCATGGTAGGCCCTTCATTTGTAAGCAAAACAAATGTATCCAATTTAGGCAGCGTCATATTCTCATGAACATTGGAAGCGTTACCAAGAAACGAAAGTACCTGATAATTCAATTGGCGTCTTGTGAGCTCTAGTAATTGGTCCAAGATGTATAGCAGCAGGGGCTGTGGGTGTAACAATGGTATTGATGTCCTCATCATCCTCCCTTCTTGAAATGAAGTCGTCCTCGATGGAAGCTCATCTTCCTCACCCAAATAAGGCTTCAAATCTGCAATGTTAAAAGTGGGACTAACCCCAAAATCTGCAGGCAGCTCAAGTTTATATGCATTATCATTTATTTTCTCTAACACCTTAAATGGACCATCAAGACGTGGCATTAGCTTTGATTTAGCAAATTAGGAAACCTATCCTTACGCAAATGTAACCAAACAAGATCTCCGTGCAAAGACAACATGTTTTCTACCCTTATCTCCAGAAGTTTATATTTAGCATTCATACGCTCAATGTTTTCCTTAGTTAACTCATGCATTTTTAAAATCAATTCAGCACGTTCTTTAGCATCAAAATTAACCTTCTCCGAAGATGGAAGAGGCAACAAATCAATAGGTGCACGAGGTAGGAAGCCATACACAATTTCAAAAGGGCACATCTTAGTAGTAGAATGCAATGAACGATTATAAGCAAATTCAATATGAGGCAAGCATTCTTCCCACATTTTCTTATTATTCTTCAAAACAGCCCTAAGCATAGTAGACAATGTTCTATTGACTACTTCAGTTTATCCATCAGTTTGGGGGTGACAAGTAGTACTAAAAAGCAGTTTAGTCCCCAACTTAGCCCATAAACATCTCCAAAAGTGGCTAAGAAATTTAGTATCACGATCTGAAACAATAGTATTTGGCACACCATGCAAGCGAATAATTTCACGAAAGAACAAATCAGCAACATTAACTGCATCATCGCTTTTATGACATGGTATAAAGTGTGCCATTTTCGAGAATCTATCCACGACAACAAATATGCTATCCCTCCCCTTCTTTGTTCGAGGTAAACCTAAAACAAAGTCCATAGATATATCCTCCCAAGGAATACTAGGTACAGGCAAAGGCATATATAAACCATGAGGATTGAGTCATGACTTAGCTTTTTGACATGTAGTGCAGCGAGCAACAAAACGCTCAACATCCGGGCCTCATCTTTGGCCAAAAGAAATGTGTAGCAAGTATATCCTCCTTCTTCTTCACGCCAAAGTGTCCCATTAATCCTCCTCCATGCGCCTCCTGCAACAACAAAAGACGAACAGAGCTAGCAGGAATGCATAGCTTGTTAGCACGAAACACAAAACCATCATTAATAACGAACTTGTTCCATGTTCTTCCTTCTTTACAATTCTGCATTACATCTTTAAAATCAGCATCATGCACATATTGATCTTTGATGGTCTCCAAACCAAATATTTTGAAGTCAAGTTGTGAAAGCATAGTATAGCGACGAGACAAAGCATCAAGAATAACATTTTCTTTACCCTTCTTGTGTTTAATGACATAAGGGAAAGTCTCAATGAATTCAACCCATTTAGCATGTCTACGATTCAGTTTAGCTTGACTTTTAATATGTTTCAAAGATTCATGATCAGAATGTATAACAAATTCTTTGGGCCATAAATAATGTTGCCATGTCTCTAAAGTCCGAACAAGAGCATATAATTCTTTGTCATAAGTAGAATAGTTCAGACTAGGCCCACTCAATTTTTCAGAGAAGTATGCAACAGGTTTGCCATCTTGTAATAACACACCTCCTAATCCAATTCCACTAGCATCACATTCAAGCTCAAAAGTCTTATTAAAGTCAGGAAGTTGGAGTAAAGGAGTATGTGTCAACTTATTTTTCAATACCGTGAAGGCTTCTTCCTGTGCAGTACCCCAAACAAAAGGCACATCCTTCTTTGTAAGCTCATTGAGAGGTGCAGCAATGGTGCTAAAGTCTCTCACAAAACGCCTATAGAAACCAGCGAGTCCAAGAAAACTCCTCACTTGTGTGACCGCTTTGGGCTGCGGCCAACTCTCAATAGCTTCAATCTTGGCTTTATCAACTTCAATTCCCTCGTGGAGTAACAACATAGCCAAGAAAAGATACTCGGTCGGTGCAAAAGGTGCACTTCCCAAGGTTACCAAACAAACGTGCATCACGTAGAGCATTAAAAACAGCACGTAAATGTTCCAAATGTTCTTCCAAAGATTTGCTATAAATCAGTATATCATCAAAATAGACTACCACAAATCGTCCAATGAAAGCACGTAAAACTTCGCTCATTAGTCTCATGAAAGTACTAGGTGCGTTAGTTAACCCAAAAGGCATGACTAACCACTCATATAAACCAAACTTAGTTTTAAATGCTGTTTTCCATTCATCTCCCAATTTCATACGAATTTGATGGTATCCACTACGCAAATCAACTTTGGAGAATATTGTAGAGCCACTCAATTCATCAAGCATATCATCTAGCCTAGGAATAGGATGACGATAACGAATAGTAATATTATTAATGCCTCTACAATCAACACACATACGCCGACGTACCATCCTTTTTAGGCACTAGTATAATAGGAACAGCACAAGGACTAAGAGATTCGCGTATATAACCTTTGTCGAGCAGCTCCTGTACTTGACGATAATCTCCTTCGTCTCCTCCGGATTGGTACGGTATGGTGCACGGTTGGGTAGCGATGCACCGGGAATTAAGTCAATTTGATACTCAATCCCTCGAATAGGTGGTAATCCGGTGGCACGTCTTGTGGGAAGACGCCAACGAACTCTGCAAAATGTTAGTAACAGAAGGGGCAAAGAGGAAGGCACGTCCTCGAATGAAAATAATGCCTCTTTGCACACAAAAGCATAGCAAACAGATTTGCTAGAATCTAGCTCCTCAATATCAGATTTGGTGGCAAGTAAACATGCACTTTTCAGTTTAATTTCAGAAGCAACATTAGATGGTTTATTATTAGGCTTCATTTGTTGCTCAAATTCTTTTGCCACAATCTGATTTTCACTCTTATTTTTCTCCTGTTTTGCTTTATTAGCTCTATTAATATCATCTTTCAAAATTGAATCAGAGTCATAGGAAGCAAAGTAATATTTTTATCCTTGTGAACAAGAGTATACTGATTGTTTCTACCATGGTGTACAGAATTTTTATCAAATTGCCATGGTCTACCAAGTAATAAGGAACATGCTTGCATAGGTACCACATCACAATCAACATAATCAGCATATGTAGAGATACTAAAATACACATGAACAGTACGTGTTACCTTAACCTTGCCGCTGTTGTTGAACCATTGGATGTAGTAAGGATGTGGATGTGGTCTTGTGGTGAGAGAAAGCTTCTCCACCATATCCATGCTAGCCAAGTTGTTGCAGCTCCCTCCATCTATGATGACGCGAATAGAACGTTCCTTCACAACTCCCTTTGTATGGAACAAGTTATGCCTCTGATTTTGCTCAGCTTGTGTAACCTGCACACTCAAAACACGTTGAGCAACTAAACATTCATACCTGTCAGCATCTTCAAGAGCCATGTATTGCGTCTCATGATCAGAATCGTCTCCACCGTGTTCTTCACGTGTAATAAGAGCCAACGTCTCTTCATCATAGTCACTAGCGGACTCATACCCACCATCCTCGTGAGCAATCATCACACGCTGAGATTGGCATTCTCTCATAAAATGTCCTCTTCCCTTACAACGACGACAAATAATATCACTTGTGTGCCCTGTTGACGCCATGGAAGAAGAAGAGCTCTGTAGGCCCAGCAGTGTGCTCTTGGCGAGATAGTGGTGGTTGTGCCTGCTTTCTTGTATCATGGTTGGAGGTGGCAGCCGACGGAGGTGCCGTGTAGTAGAACGTGTGGAAGTAGATGATGCACGTGGTGTCCATGATGAAGGTCGACCTGCAGAAAAGTTAGTCCGCCGCCAACGCCTGTCGATCCTGCACTTCACTTTCAGCTTTACAAGCAAGATGGAATATTCGAGTGATATTAGTATAATCCTTGTAGTCTAGAATGGTCTGTATATCTCTATTTAATCCTCCCTGTATTCGTGCAAGCATAGCTTCATTCTCCTCAACAATACCACATCTAATCAAGCCAGTTTGTAATTCCTGATAATATTCTTCTACCGAATTTTTTCCTTGTCTTAAGCGCTGCAATTTTTGAAGTAATTCACGTTGATAATATGGTGGAACCCAACGAGTACGCATAGCAGTTTTCAAAGCAGTCCAAGTAGCTGGAACAGGATATAATCTACAATGTTCAGACCACCAAACACATGCAAAGCTAGTGAAAGCACAAACAGCAGTGGGAACACGTCTCTCCTCAGGATATTGTAAACATGTAAATCGTTGTTCAGTTTCTAACTCCCAAGTAAGTGATGAGGACATCAATACCATTGTTACACCCACAGCCCCTGCTGCTATACATACTGGACCAATTACTAGAGCTCGCGCACGCCAATTGAATTATCAGGTACTTTCGTTTCTTGGTAACGATTCCAATGTTCATGAGAATATGATGCTGCCTAAATTGGATACATTTGTTTTGCTTACAAATGAAGGGCCTACCATGGACAAGAAAGATGAACCTTGGAGCAAGTTCAAGCATGGAGATGTTGGCATGCGCAAGGAGAACAAGAACGGAGTTACAAGTGATGATTCCAGGACTTTGAAGCCACCCTAATGAGTGCATGAGGCCTTGTTCGAAATATACAAGATGCCACTTCATAATATTCGTCCATAGGCTATTCTAGGTGCTGCGTCACCTTATTATTGGGCCAGGCCCATGTAATTTCGAAATACTTAAGTATAGGCTGTTTTTAGAGTCCGTATGTGTGGGGAAACAAGAGTTAGGGTTGATTTCGGACCCTCCACCAAGGGCCACGAAATTCCCCTCTTCCTCCATATATACAGCCCTTAGGGCACCGTTTAGACCTTGGGTTTTGTTTAGATTAAAAGTTCGCCATAGCTGCAACTTCGCGTGCTTCGTTTGTGTTCAACGACTGCATAAAGGCGTCACAGTAACCCCACCTTGATCAATAAAGCTTTCATCTTATATTCGCAATATTCAGATTGCAATCTCAGTTTCTTGCTTGTTCTTACGTTTGCTCGCAGGAAGCAGGCCCTCGTGGTCGGTTGATCGTGCTCGGCGTGGTCAATAACCCTCGGAAGTTGGTTTAGCGATTGCTAAAGGCGCTGACGTCTCGCCGTTAAGTAGTCGGATCGTCAAGGTCGACTCCCACGAAACGATAGCCACCATCTCATCGAAACATCGGGACACCTTTGCCTCTATCAAGTGGTATCAGAGCCAGGTTGCTCGGTGAGATTTTACAGTTTTTCGTAGTTTATATCGAGTCTGTTCTTCATACCTATAGTCCACGAAAAAGCCACAAAAAAATTAGGGTTAGTTCATCGTATCCGAACCAATCTGAGCCTTTGCATAATCTTTATAGGGTTTTGCTTTGTTGAATTTGCGGTTGCATCGTCGTGTCTAGTTGCTGGTCTTAGCGTCTAGTCTTTTAGAGTTTCGAAGTTACGGTCATAAGTTGTCACGCCGCCACCGCACCATCATCATCGCCTCGCCACCTACCATCACCGCTCGAATCCGTATCCATATACCACCACCAATCCGTGTCCATATACCACCACCGATCCATATCCATATACTACCACCGCTACCACCACCGCCATATACCACCACCATATATCCACCACCAATCCGAGTTCTTCTCATATTAGGTTTGTTTTCGAGATCCATCTAGTTTCCGATTCGTGTTTCCCTGCCGGAGTAGGTTTCGGAAAAAAAAAAGGCTCAGATTGGTACGGATATGATGAACTAACCCTAATTTTTTTTTGTGGCTTTTTCGTGGACTTTAGGTACGAAGAACAGACTCGATCTAATCTACGAAAAACTGTAAAATCTCACCGAGCAACCTGAAAATCTGATACCACTTGATAGAGGCAAAGGTGTCCCGATGTTTCGATGAGATGGTGGCTTTCGTTTCTGTGGGAGTCGACCTTGACGATCCGACCACGTGACGTCTTGAGACGTCGCGCCTTAGCAATCGCTAAACCAACTTCCGAGGGTTATTGACCACGCCGGAGCACGATCAACCTGACCATGAGGGCCTGCTTCCTGCGAGCAAACAAAGAACAAGCAAGAAACTAAGATTGCAATCTGGATATTGCGAATATAAGAGGAAAGCTTTATTAATGAAGGTGGAGTTCTGTGACGCCTTGGTCTGGTCGTTGAACACAAACGAAGTACGTGAAGTTGCAGCTATGGCGAACTTTTGATCTAAACAAAACCCAAAGTCTAAACGACGCCCTTAGGGCTGTATATATGGAGGAAGAGGAGGGAATTTCGTGGCCCTTGAGGGAGGGGTCCAAAACCAAGCCTAACTCTTGTTTCCCCACACATACGGACTCTAAAAACAGCCTATACTTAAGTATTTCGAAATTACATGGGCCTGGCCCAATAATAAGGTGACGCAGCACCTAGAATAGCCTATGGACGAATATTATGAAGTGGCATCTTGTATATTTCGTCCAAGGCCTCATGCTCTCATTAGGGTGGCTTCAAAGTCCTGGAATCATCACTTGTAACTCCGTTCTTGTTCCCTATGCATGCCAACATCTCCATGCTTGAACTTGCTCCAAGGTTCATCTTTCTTGTCCATGGTAGGCCCTTCATTTGTAAGCAAAACAAATGTATCCAATTTAGGCAGCATCATATTCTCATGAACATTGGAATCGTTACCAAGAAACGAAAGTACCTGATAATTCAATTGGCGTGCGCGAGCTCTAGTAATTGGTCCAGTATGTATAGCAGCAGGGGCTGTGGGTGTAACAATGGTATTGATGTCCTCATCATACAGGGCCCAGACATCCGGCGTCCGGCCCCGGACATCTGGCCCCTAGCACGGATATCCGGCCTGAAGCCCGGAAATCCGGCGCCTCTCTCCCGATTCCGCCGGACTGGCCATCCCAGCCCGGACATCCGGCCGGTTAGCCCGGACATCCGTCGCCTCGCGAAGGCTCGGACATCCGGCCCGACGCCCGGACGTCCGGCCTCCCCTGCCTGCGTCAAGTGTATCCGGGAAGTGTCCCATGTACCCCTTCGCCCCCGAGACTATATATACTTCATCCCCTTCCTCTTTCTAGGGTTAGCTTAGGTTTAGCTCATGTTTGTGTGAGAGCCTTGCTCATCCACTTGGTTACTTCTCCTCGAGCTCAGACCTCTTCGAGAAGATCCCCAAGCGGATTCAAGACCCCTTCTAGGGTGGACCCCATCAAGACCTCCTCTCGGAGAAGAACGGCTACTCGTGTATCCTTACCTTTGTTGATCTTGAATTTTGTGCCACCTTATGTGATCGGTGATCTAGCACTTGTGTGATTGATCTCTTGTCGGTTGAGTGAATTCTCTCTCGTTTTCCCCGTGTTCCCCTCTTGTTCTTCCGCGTGTTCTTCGTGATTCACCGTAGGATCCGCTCCAATGTGAAAGATCATCTACGTTGGGTTCCGCCCTACATCATCTTGGTATCATGAGCCACGTTGGTCACGTTTTTGGAGCCCCTACCCCGTGTTTTCTAGCTTGATTTGTTGATTTCGTCCTAAATCCGAAAATCCCCACCAAAAATAGCCCCAAATTTTTTTTGTGATTTGTTAGTTTTGATGATGTTTTGTTGATTTTGATCCATAGATTTGCTTGGTTTCGAGTGGATCTAGCATTTCCTCAAGTTTCCCCACTTTCCATCCATGAAATCTCTCCAATTTTGACCTTGAAATCATCAATTTCCGCCCCAAACGAGATTTGGATTCGTCGGGCCAGACATCCGGGCCTCAGGCCGGACATCCGGGCCATCCGGCCGGACATCCGGGCCCCAAGCCGGACATCCGGCCCCTGGAGCACCAAATCCGCTTGGTTCTGGACATACACCCCCGGAAATCCGGCCCTACCCCCGGATATCCGGCCCCTGTAGATTTCAGCCTCCCCGTTTCACCGTTTTGTCCATAACTAATTCATCCGTTGTCCGATTTTCGCGTTCTTTACCTCGTTTTGAAGCTATTGACCTCCCCCATCCCATAAAAATACTACCACCACCATTTGACTCCATCAAGTTTTTGGAACTTTGGCATCTTTGCCTAGGGCTTCCACCACATCATCAGCATGTCCACCACCGACTTCCGCAACCTAACCCATTTTGTTCCCCTTTGCATTTGAGGTTGTTTGAGTTGTGATTCGAGTCTCCTAAGGTGTTTAGGCTACTTAGGGACGGTTGCATCTTCATCAACCACCACCACCATAATTTCCGCATAGGCTTGCCCACCATACACTTCAACCACCTCAACTTAACCCAATAGTTGTTTGAGCTTGTTTGAGTTGTGGCTTGTGTCTCCTAAGGTGTTTCGGCTACTTAGGGACGGCAACTTCAACTCCGACACGTGTATAGCCCATCATTCCACTTCCGCATTGCCAAGTGCAAACCACCACCGCATTCCTGCTACCACCATTTTGACATTTGACGTTTGAGATTTTGAGTTCGCGGTTTTTCCGCTTTCCTAAGGTGTTTCGCTACTTAGGGACGAGTCTCCATCATCTTGGTATCTACATCAAGAACACCGCTACTCATCATCGCCGCACGGTAACCTCCATATCATCTTGGTATCGTGGTATCCCTCCATTGTATATTCCCCTTGTCATTGCATTGTTAACCCCTAGCCTTACTTTTGCGTTACTTGCCTACCGAGACTGACTATTGCCGGCAACGTTACTTGTGCACATTAGTGATCATACTTCCCATAGCATATATACCATATCATTGTGGTGCATATATTGGTATCATATCTTGTGTCACAAGTTTGTTCCCGCATATACACAATTGCTATCTTGGTTTGTGCATTGTGCAACGTGGCCATACAAAAAAAAAATAAAGCTTATAAGCAAAAGAAAGCAAAGAGCTTGTAAGCAAGTGCCATAGCATCATACCATATTGCATATAAGATTGTCATATCCGATCATCTTGGATCATCTTGAGAGAAACACCGGGAACCATACATACATAGCATACTTGGGATAGAAGTTTATCCATTTTGCATCTTATAGGTTGTGCACAAGTGTCGATCCGCCTATTGAGCAATCGTGCTAGCGTCTCTCTTGAGTTGTGCAACACGAGTGTTTTCCGTGGATTCCACATTTTGTGCTCATTCCTTGGTTGCACGACCCCATTTATCTATCCGTGTGTGTGTTTCCGTGTGCTATTCTTTGCTATTGGTCCATTTGTTTCACTTATGTAATTTGTGTATCTCTTTCAACATTATTGACTCTTGCTAACATTTTGCATTAAATTTTTGTGCCACTATCCTCACCGAGCTCCTCCATAAGCTTTACTTGTGTAGGTGTGAGAACCGACAAGGATTGGTACCAATAGTGCTATTTCATTGTCCGCATTTGAGTGAACTTGATTCATTGTCAACATCGGTCAAGGTACATTGGTATAAGTTCTTCTCTTTCTCCCACTCATATTTGCTCGAGTCTTGTGATGGATAGGCAAGGCATTTCATCTCCGGTCTTCGACAACAACGACAGCGTGAACAACTACATCACCAAAGCGTCTATCTTCAATCTACAACGACAAGTGCAAGGCATACAATAAAGATTGCGAGAGCGCATCGAGAACATCTCCATCGACATTCATCACTCCGAAGCAAGGAGAAGGGACTACTTCGACAAGAAGCTTGCCGCACATAAAGAGGAGCAAGATGCAAGGATGGAGGAGATTCCCTTGATCAAGTCTTCTTCCCCTTCGTCATCTTCAAGGCGGCGACATTCAAGCCACAAGTCTTCGGAGCGTGAAAAAGATGCAAGTGCAAATCGTCCTCGTCCACATCTACATGGCGACCACCATCACGTTCGTGATCCACATCGTCATGAAGGGCAAGTCACCTCCAAGCATCATGTGCACGCATTTACGACGAACGACATCTACAACGACATCATCATCATGAAGATGCTCCACAAGCACAAATGCACAAGTCCCAACAAGCCCTACTTCACGCCAAGTCGAAGCTTCATAAGCACAAGAGAAGACCGCGAGACGACCACCACCAAGACGGCGCTACGGCTACATCAACCACTTCGGCATCTTCGCCAAGTGTTCTCAAGGCATCTTCGCCTTTGGACGTACGGCATCTTCGCCTACTTCCCACGTGTACGCCTACATCGACTTCATCAAGTCCAAGGCGACTACCTACGAGCGAGGGCGACACTTCCATCTTCTGAAGCCGCTCGAGGAAGATGGCCGAGCATAGGAAACTCCCTTCACCATGGAGACGAGCTATGAGGTGCCACATCATATGGGCCTCCAACACCAAGACGGTGACAAGACGGTCGAGCAAGGGCCATCCCTTCGACCACGGCGACGAGCCTTGAACCTCTTCAACAACATGAAGACGACGCCCACATTGGACTCATACTCCGAGTCAAGCTACGCCGACCGCGCATGGAGACATTTGCACCTACATCTCTCCCAAGACGCACATATGTCGAGATGCCCCAATTGCCATGTGAGGAGAGCCACCACCCCATGAGTGACATGAGTGACTCCACCATACGTGACATTGAGAGCATTTCCTATGAGAGGATGAGTGTGACCACCACTAGCCCCACACATGAGAGCATGCCACACATCCTATGTGAGGTTGAGCGCCATTTGAGTGACTCCACCCACCATACGAGTGAGAGCATCCTTGAGGGAGTGAGTGAGCCACAACACTTAGTGAGTGAGGTAGTTGACACGGCACATGAGGCCACTATGATTTCTAACGACTTAACCTCTACTCCTAGTGTGTTTTCTTCTTTGGTGCTAGGTCTCCTACATGACGACATGCCTGTCCTCGACGAGTCCATCCCTACATTGGAGACGACGATGGCCATGGTGGACGATGATGCACCCCCCACATGGTTCCATCAACATGAAGATGACAACGAGACGATCTTCAACACCTCACCTACAACACATGAGCGACGCTCCAAAGGTAACATAGGTGATGGTGCTTCTCTTGTCCCACTAGTGAACTCTCTGACCATTGATTGCTCCCATGATGTTGACCCACCTATTACCATGCTTCACGCTAGTGAGACTTCTTCATGCCTTGACTTACCTATTTATGATGATTATGATGATGAGCATGTTGAGTTGCCTAGTTGTGATGCTATGCTTCATAGGATATCTTGTGAAAATTCTATTGGTCACTTCATGTTTGACAATCCATTGAACTTGTCATATGCTATGAGTGAGATCTCCCATATTGCCTCATTTCAATCTCAACATAGTAACTATGCATGCCCCATTAAAATAAAACCCATTTGCACTTATGGCATAGATGACGAGATGATGGTCATTGGCTTTTGTTTTTCATGTGATGATATTGCCATGCTTCCTTTACATGATTTGGGCAATTGATGTAGGGCGGAACCCTACGTGGGCGATCTTTCACGTTGGAGCGGATCCTACGGGGAATCACGAAGAACACGCGGAAGAACAAGAGGGAAACACGGAGGAAACGAGAGAGAAATCACGAAACCGACAAGAGATCAATCACACAAGTGCTAGATTATCGATCGCATAGAGTGGCACAAGATTCAAGATCAACAAAGGTAAGATACAAACGGTAACCGTTCTTCTCCGTGAGGAGGCCTTGAGGGGTCAACCCTAGAAGGTGGTATTGAATCCGCTTGGGGGATCTTATCCTGAGAGGTCCTGATCTCGGTGGAGAAGTAGCCAAGTGGATGAGCAAAGGCTCTCACACAAGAATATGAGCTAATCCAATGCTATCCATAGAAAGATGTAATGGAATAATTATATATTGTCTCGAGCGAAGGGGTACAAGGGACAAGGCCACGAGGCATCAAGCACAAGCAGGGAGGCCGGGCGTCCGGCCGGGCCGGATGTCCCAAGCTTCCCGAGACGCCGGATGTCCGGACTAGGGGCCGGATGTCCGGGCTGGCGGGGTCTTCCAAACGCATTCGGTGATGGGGGGCGGATTTCCGGGCGAGGGGGCCGGATATCCGGGGCTTCCGGAAGAGCCGGATGTCCGGGCCAAGGGCCGGATGTCCGGGCTGGGGCGACCGTTTCAGCCGGATCGGGAAAGGGGCGCCGGATTTCCGGGTTGGGACCCGGATATCCGGGCTGGGGGCCGGATGACCGGGCTTGGACGCCGGATGTCCGGGCCCTGGAGACTTGGCCAGATTGGATCCTGTTGAGGTAGAAGCTCCAGGGGCCGGATGTCCGGGGCCATGGCCGGATGTCCGGCCCGGAAGGTGCTCTTGGCCTTCTCTCGATGGTTCTCTTCATCCGCGGACTTGGTGGCTTGTCCATCTTCACGCGTCCCCTGGAGGTTCCCTTGACACCTAATCATGCATAGGATATCGGACTTAGGTAGTAGCCATGTCTCGAGTGGATCATATGTGATATCAATAAGGAAAGAAGTCACCTCGTTCTCGAGAGCTCTAGCTCTAGCCCGTGTCATGGGTCCTCTTGGCTCTTGATGAGACGGTTGTAAGTCCATGGGGATGATCGTGGGATGCTCCGCATCAGCAATTCATCTACTATACCATGCCATGATCACATTGTTCCAAATATGCATTGTTTTGGATGTTGTCAATATTCTCCATGTGATATTGCTACTCATGCTCATGAGGAGACCCCCATAGTTTCCTCATACATATTAGGAGATTTTGATTCATCCCATACTTTACATGATTCACATAATTGCTTGCACCTTATGCATTCCATGAATAACAATGCTCTACATATTTCTCATGATGCATTACACAATTTGAGTCTCCATTATGCTATACATAACAACAAACCTATCATGATGGATGACATGTTTCTATATCACGCATCTCATTTATTTGAGCATTGGCTATTTTGTGCTCACCGACACATGCACGCGCATCATGATGGATGATGTGTACATCTACCACGCACACACAATTTTTCCTTTGTCTTTGTTTTGTGTAGGTACTCATGTATACTCGCCAACCTCTCAATCCCAAGAGTTGATTTAAACGAGCTCTTGAGAGCAACGATGCTTTGGGATCCCGTGGACTATCCTTACCACTGCTCCTTCGCAAGGACTACGCGATCTCTTCTACTTGGCTCTCACACGGCTATGGGCTATTTACCACTTGTCACCTTATGCTCATTTTACCGTGTTCACTTTGCATGCTATGCTTGCTCCTATGCCTTTGCCATGCAATTGTGACCCTTTCTTGCATTTACCCATGATTCACCATTATGCTACATCTATGTGTATTTGCATGCTTGGTGGAGATCCTTGTTGCTATTGCCATGTTTATCATGTGCCCCATGCTATTGATGCTATTTTGCTCATATCTTGCCTTTATGCTTGTGCTATGACATGTGAATTAGTCATGCCCACTATTTGCACCAATGACATGCTTGCCATGATTCCTTCTAGTACGTTGCATCTTCGCACTACTAGCTTGCTTGACTTGATCTCTATGATTGCTAGCTATGTTGCATCACCCATGTTCCACTATCACTTGCTTTCTTGGGTTGATGACATATATGTTCATGCCTCTCACATGATATATCTTGTGTATTGTCGCTTGCCTCCTATAGTTGCCTCTATGTTTAATGACCTTGGAGACTTGGACACTTCACTTGTGATGCATGCTTGTTTGATTGAGCCTCTTGTATTTGGATGTTCTTACATCATATGCCTCCATACTTTGAAATGCTCCCTTGTACTTTCTTATGATGAGCATGATGCATACACTTGTTCGGTATCTTACCACACGAATGATAGGTTTTGCACTTGCGCTAACCTCATTTGTTTTTCCGAGTGTTTGTCATGTTCTTTCATTTTGAAGGATTCACAAGGCATTACCTTCATGAGACATATTGGTTATGTGAAGGCATACATGATGTGCAACTCCAACATCTTCCTAACATTCATAAGGTGAACTCCTTCCCTTTGAGCCATCCTCAAATACGCATATTGGATGGGTCACTCTTTCATTGTTGTTTCCTTCTTGTTGTCTACATGATACATCTCACGGACGGAGGAGCGACATTGGAGACTGACTCTATGGACCTTTACATTGAGGAGCGCTTGGACTTGGATGCACCTTCGGAATTTCACTCTTGCCACGACTTCGAGCATTGGTACACCAACACCTCCATATTTGTTGATTGTGCTCATACATGTCATGCTCGATGGACATATCATACTCACCACAAGTTTGAACCCCATGCATGGATTGACACACATTATGATTGCCTTGTTGCATCTTGTATTCCCATGTCATCCATGATATATGAGCTTGTTCACTTCCTTAGCAAATTTGTTGTGATCTTCCTTGATGGCATATGATGAGGACATCAATACCATTGTTACACCCACAGCCCCTGCTGCTATACATACTGGACCAATTACTAGAGCTCGCGCACGCCAATTGAATTATCAGGTACTTTCGTTTCTTGGTAACGATTCCAATGTTCATGAGAATATGACGCTGCCTAAATTGGATACATTTGTTTTGCTTACAAATGAAGGGCCTACCATGGACAAGAAAGATGAACCTTTGAGCAAGTTCAAGCATGGAGATGTTGGCATGCTAAGGGGAACAAGAACGGAGTTACAAGTGATGATTCCAGGACTTTGAAGCCACCCTAATGAGAGCATGAGGCCTTGGACGAAATATACAAGATGCCACTTCATAATATTCGTCCATAGGCTATTCTAGGTGCCACGTCACCTTAATATTGGGCCAGGCCCATGTAATTTCGAAATACTTAAGTGTAGGCTGTTTTAGAGTCCGTATGTGTGGGGAAACAAGAGTTAGGGTTGGTTTTGACCCCTCCCTCAAGGGCCACGAAATTCCTCCTCTTTCTTCATATATACAGCCCTTAGGGCGTCGTATATACTTTGGCTTTTTGTAAAGATCAAAACTACGCCATAGCTGCAACTTCACAGATTTCGCTTGTGTTCAACGACCGGACCAAGGCGCCTCGTAACCCCACCTTCATTAATAAAGCTTTCCTCTTATATTCGCAATATCCAGATTGCAATCTTAGTTTCTTGCTCGCTCTTCGCTTGCTCGCAGGAAATGCAGACCCTCGTGGTCGTTGATCGTGCTCGGCGTGGTCAATAACCCTCGGAAGTTGGTTTAGCGATTGCTAAGGCGCGACGTCTCGCCGCGTCACGTAGTCGGATCGTCAAGGTAGACTCCCACAGAAACGATAGCCACCATCTCATCGAAACATCGGGACACCTTTGCCTCTATCAAGTGGTATCAGATTTTCAGGTTGCTCAGTGAGATTTTACAGTTTTTCATAGATTAGATCGAGTCTGTTCTTCATACCTCAAGTCCACGAAAAAGCCACAAAAAAAATTTAGGGTTAGTTCATCATATCCGAACCAATCTGAGCCTTCGCATAATCTTTTTCGGGTTTTTGCTTTGTTGAATTTGCGGTTGCATCGTCGTGTCAAGTTGCTGGTCTTAGAGTCTAGTCTTTTAGAGTTTCGAAGTTACGGTCATAAGTTGTCACGCCGCCGCCGCACCATCATCATCGCCTTGCCATCTACCACCCTTCTTATCCGCCACCGCCTGAATCCGTATCCATATACCACCACCAATCCGTATCCATATACCACCACCAATCCGTAACCATATACCACCACCAATCTGTATCCATATACCATCACCGCTACCATATACCACCACCGCTGCCATATACCACCACCATATATCCACCACCAATCCGAGTTCTTCTCATATTAGGTTTGTTTTCGAGATCCATCTAAATTCCGATTCGTGTTTCCGTGCCTGCGTAGGTTTCGAAAAAAAAAGAGTCTGGATACCACCCTCCGTTTAGGCCCAAAATTTTTCGAAACCGCACTTGTCGAAAAATTTTCTGGCTATCCTATTTTTAGGTGTTTCTAAGCGTATTGAGACAGTCGATTATAGAAAGTTTTTTTTTACCCGTTTCCAGTTTTTGGGTCCGGCAAATAAAAAAAATTTGGTCGAAAAAATTTCGTGCCCATCCCGTCGGTTTGACACTGGGAAGAGTTTTGAGACACTCGCCATTATAGTGATTTTTCAAAAAAAAGAGCAGCGCAAAAAAGTAAGCGCAAAAAGAAAAAAGAGCGAAAAAAAAATTCCAGAGTGTGCTTTTCCGTTGTTTCCGCAGTAGCCGTGATTTTGTTAGTGTTCTAGGCTCGCGTCTCTAGCACGGTCTAGCCTAGGACCAAAGACAAGACTGTCGTTGAGCGCTTATTCAACTTTGCATCTCTGAATTGATTATTGCTGACCCTTTTGCTACCATATTATAAGCCTTTCCAGCTCCACATACATCTACATCGTATGCTTGACTCTCCCCGGTAATCGCTCTATCCAAGCTTTGAGAGTTTTGACTACATCGGTTGCCGATCACCGCTTCTTTGGGTAAGAACTGGTAAGAATTTGAGATTTGCTTGACGGATTTGTGATTTGTCCACCACACCACCACCACCACTTCCTAGTAGTCTGTCGAATCATATTCTTGTGTGTTTCTATTGCTGCTAACCATGGCAGGATCACAAGCCGACGAGATTGACTGGGAGAACATGACAAACAAAGCGCTAAATGATAAGTTTCAACAAATGATGAGTGGGCAGGTGGAAGATGTTCTAAATAGATTTGAAGAGGCCATGGAGAAGATAGATGGCATTGAGACGGCGTTTGAAACAAAGCTCGATAACAAGTTTAATGAATTTCTCGTGCGTCTACCACCACCACCACCGGCTGCACCTAATGCACCTCTACAACAACAACAACGACTACCTCCACATCGCGAATAAGCCCTCCGCCGAGCGAGCCGTGTCCCTCTTCAACCTCGCCAAGCTGCCGGGTGTCATTGTTGATACTTCGTGGCTCCTGCTGCTGATGTGGGGAGGATGATTATGTGAGAAAGTACGAGGATGAGGTTGATCAACATCAGAACTACGTGCAACCACCAGCACCACAACCACCAGCACCACAACCACCCGGTCGTCCACATGCAAATAATGGCAATGTTGGGGCTCCCCCTCAGGTACGAGATCATGACCATCTCCCTAAACTGAAGTTGAATATTCCACCATTTGAGGGTAGATATGTTCCTGATATATATCTTACTTGGGAGTTAGAAACTGAACAACGATTTACATGTTTACAATATCCTGAGGAGAGACGTGTTCCCGCTCTTTGTTTGTGCTTTCACTAGCTTTGCATGTGTTTGGTGGTCTCAACATTGTAGATTATATCCTGTTCCAGCTACTTGGGCTGGTTTGAAAACTGCTATATGCTTTCGTTGGGTTCCACCATATTATCAACGTGAATTACTTCAAAAATTGCAGCGCTTAAGACAAGGAAAAATTCGGTAGAAGAATATTATCGTGAATTACAAACTGGCTTGATTAGATGTGGTATTGTTGAGGAGAATGAAGCTATGCTTGCACGTTTTCTCGATGGATTAAATAGAGAGATTCAGACCATTCTAGACTACAAGGATTATACTAATATCACTCGATTATTCCATCTTGCTTGTAAAGCTGAACCTGAAGTGCAGGATCGACAAAGCGCTATGGCGGACTAACTAACTTTTCTCGCAGGTCGACCTTCATCATGGACACCACGTGCATCATCTACTTCCACACGTTCTACTACACCGGCACCTCCGTCGGCTGCCACCTCCAACCGTGATACAAGAAAGCGTGCACAACCACCACTATCTCGCCAAGAGCGCACTGCTGGCCTACAGTAGCTCTTCTTCTTCCATGGCGTCAACAGGCACACAAGTGATATTATTTGTCGTCGTTGTAAGGGAAGAGGACATTTTGCTAGAGAATGCCAATCTCAGCGTGTGATGATTGCTCACGAGGATGGTGGGTATGAGTCCGCTAGTGACTATGATGAAGAGACTTTGGCTCTTATTACACATGAAGAACATGGTGGAGATGATTCTGATCATGAGACGCAATACATGGCTGAAGATGTTGACAGGTATGAATGTTTAGTTGCTCAACGTGTTTTGAGTGTGCAGGTTACACAAGCTGAGCAAAATCAGAGGCATAATTTGTTCCATACAAAGGGAGTTGTGAAGGAACGTTCTATTCGCGTCATCATAGATGGAGGGAGCTGCAACAACTTGGCTAGCATGGATATGGTGGAGAAGCTTTCTCTCACCACAAGACCACATCCACATCCTTACTACATCCAATGGTTCAACAACAGCGGCAAGGTTAAGGTAACACGTATTGTTCATGTGTATTTTAGTATCTCTACATATGCTGATTATGTTGATTGTGATGTGGTACCTATGCAAGCATGTTCCTTATTACTTGGTAGACCATGGCAATTTGATAAAAATTCTGTACACCATGGTAGAAACAATCAAGATACTCTTGTTCACAAGGATAAAAATATTACTTTGCTTCCTATGACTCCTGATTCAATTTTGAAAGATGATATTAATAGAGCTAATAAAGCAAAACAGGAGAAAAATAAGAGTGAAAATCAGATTGTGGCAAAAGAATTTGAGCAACAAATGAAGCCTAATAATAAACCATCTAATGTTGCTTCGAAATTAAACTGAAAAGTGCATGTTTACTTGCCACCAAATCTGATATTGAGGAGCTAGATTCTAGCAAATCTGTTTGCTATGCTTTTGTGTGCAAAGAGGCATTATTTTCATTCGAGGACGTGCCTTCCTCTTTGCCCCCTTCTGTCACTAACATTTTGCAGGAGTTCGCTGACGTCTTCCCAAAAGACGTACCACCGTGATTACCACCTATTCGAGGGATTGAGCATCAAATTGACTTAATTCCCAAAGGCATCGCTACCCAACCGTGCACCATACCGCACCAATCCAGAGGAGACGAAGGAGATTATGCGTCAAGCATGTGAGCTGCTCGACAAAGGTTATATACGCGAATCTCTTAGTCCTTGTGCTGTTCCTATTATACTAGTGCCTAAAAAGGATGGTACGTCACAGATGTGTGTTGATTGTAGAGGCATTAATAATATTACTATTCGTTATCGCCATCCTATTCCTAGGCTAGATGATATGCTTGATGAATTGAGTGGCTCTACAATATTCTCCAAAGTTGATTTGCGTAGTGGATACCATCAAATTCGTATGAAATTGGGAGATGAATGGAAAACAGCATTTAAAACTAAGTTTGGTTTATATGAGTGGTTAGTCATGCCTTTTGGGTTAACTAATGCACCTAGTACTTTCATGAGATTAATGAACAAAGTTTTACGTGCTTTCATTGGACGATTTGTGGTAGTCTATTTTGATGATATACTGATTTATAGCAAATCTTTGGAAGAACATTTGGAACATTTACGTGCTGTTTTTAATGCTCTACGTGATGCACGCTTGTTTGGTAACCTTGGGAAGTGCACCTTTGCACCGAATTTAGTATCTTTTCTTGGCTATGTTGTTACTCCACAGGGAATTGAAGTTGATAAAGCCAAGATTGAAGCTATTGAGAGTTGGCCGCAGCCCAAAACGGTCACACAAGTTAGGAGTTTTCTTGGACTCGCTGGTTTCTATAGGCGTTTTGTGAGAGACTTTAGCACCATTGCTGCACCTCTCAATGAACTTACAAAGAAGGATGTGCCTTTTGTTTGGGGTATCGCATGTGAAGAAGCCTTCACGGTATTGAAAGATAAGTTGACACATGCTCCTTTACTCCAACTTCCCGACTTTAATAAGACTTTTGAGCTTGAATGTGATGCTAGTGGAATTGGATTAGGAGGTGTGTTATTACAAGATGGCAAACCTGTTGCATACTTTTCTGGAAAATTGAGTGGGCCTAGTCTGAACTATTCTACTTATGACAAAGAATTATATGCTCTTGTTCGGACTTTAGAGACATGGCAACATTATTTATGGCCCAAAGAATTTGTTATACATTCTGATCATGAATCTTTGAAACATATTAAAAGTCAAGCTAAACTGAATCGTAGACATGCTAAATGGGTTGAATTCATTGAGACTTTCCCTTATGTCATTAAACACAAGAAGGGTAAAGAAAATGTTATTGTTGATGCTTTGTCTCGTCGCTATACTATGCTTTCACAACTTGACTTCAAAATATTTGGTTTGGAGACCATCAAAGATCAATATGTGCATGATGCTGATTTTAAAGATGTAATGCAGAATTGTAAAGAAGGAAGAACATGGAACAAGTTCGTTATTAAGGATGGTTTTGTGTTCCGTGCTAACAAGCTATGCATTCTCGCTAGCTATGTTCGCCTTTTTGTTGTTGCAGGAGGCGCATGGTGGAGGACTAATGGGACACTTTGGCGTGAAGAAGACGGAGGATATACTTGCTACACATTTTTTTGGCCAAAGATGAGACGGGATGTTGAGCGTTTTGTTGCTCGCTGCACTACATGTCAAAAAGCTAAGTCACGACTCAATCCTCATGGTTTATATATGCCTTTGCCTGTACCTAGTGTTCCTTGGGAGGATATATCTATGGACTTTGTTTTAGGTTTACCTCGAACAAAGAAGGGAGGGATAGCATATTTGTTGTCGTGGATAGATTCTCTAAAATGGCACACTTTAAACCATGTCATAAAAGCGATGATGTCATTAATGTTGCTGATTTGTTCTTTCGTGAAATTATTCGCTTGCATGGTGTGCCAAATACTATTGTTTCAGATCGTGATACTAAATTTCTTAGCCACTTTTGGAGATGTTTATGGGCTAAGTTGGGGACTAAACTGCTTTTTAGTACTACTTGTCACCCCCAAACTGATGGATAAACTGAAGTAGTCAATAGAACATTGTCTACTATGCTTAGGGCTGTTTTGAAGAATAATAAGAAAATGTGGGAAGAATGCTTGCCTCATATTGAATTTGCTTATAATCGTTCATTGCATTCTACTACTAAGATGTGCCCTTTTGAAATTGTGTATGGCTTCCTACCTCGTGCACCTATTGATTTGTTGCCTCTTCCATCTTCGGAGAAGGTTAATTCTGATGCTAAAGAACGTGCTGAATTGATTTTAAAATGCATGAGTTAACGAAGGAAAACATTGAGCGTATGAATGCTAAATATAAACTTGCTGGAGATAAGGGTAGAAAACATGTTGTCTTTGCACCGGAGATCTTGTTTGGTTACATTTGCGTAAGGATAGGTTTCCTAATTTGCATAAATCAAAGCTAATGCCACGTCTTGACGGTCCATTTAAGGTGTTAGAGAAAATAAATGATAATGCATATAAACTTGAGCTGCCTGCAGATTTTGGGGTTAGTCCCACTTTTAACATTGCAGATTTGAAGCCTTATTTGGGTGAGGAAGATGAGTTTCCATCGAGGACGACTTCATTTCAAGAAGGGGAGGATGATGAGGACATCAATACCATTGTTACACCCACAGCCCCTGCTGCTATACATACTGGACCAATTACTAGAGCTCGCGCACGCCAATTGAATTATCAGGTACTTTCGTTTCTTCGTAACGATTCCAATGTTCATGAGAATATGATGCTGCCTAAATTGGATACATTTGTTTTGCTTACAAATGAAGGGCCTACCATGGACAAGAAAGATGAACCTTGGAGCAAGTTCAAGCATGGAGATGTTGGCATGCGCAAGGGGAACAAGAACGGAGTTACAAGTGATGATTCCAGGACTTTGAAGCCACCCTAATGAGAGCATGAGGCCTTGGACGAAATATACAAGATGCCACTTCATAATATTCGTCCATAGGCTATTCTAGGTGCTGCGTCACCTTAATATTGGGCCAGGCCCATGTAATTTCGAAATACTTAAGTGTAGGCTGTTTTAGAGTCCCAGATTTGTGGGGAAACAAGAGTTAGGGTTGGTTTCGACCCCTCCCTCAAGGGCCACGAAATTCCTCCTCTTTCTCCATATATACAGCCCTTAGGGCGTCGTTTAGACTTTGGGTTTTGTTTAGATCAAAAGTTCGCCATAGCTGCAACTTCACAGATTTCGCTTGTGTTCAACGACTGCACCAAGGCGCCTCGTAACCCCACCTTCATTAATAAAGCTTTCCTCTTATATTCGCAATATCCAGATTGCAATCTTAGTTTCTTGCTCGTTCTTCGCTTGCTCGCAGGAAACAGGCCCTCGTGGTCAGGTTGATCGTGCTCGGCGTGGTCAATAACCCTCGGAAGTTGGTTTAGCGATTGCATAAGGCGCCGACGTCTCAAGACGTGACGTAGTCGGATCGTCAAGGTCGACTCCACGTAAACGATAGCCACCATCTCATCGAAACATCGGGACACCTTTGCCTCTATCAGCATATTCATACATCATGATCATATTGCCCATCATCAATTGCATGATAACATACACATGTTGAGCATCCCTTGCCATATTCATGCTATTGATAAACCGTCTCACTATGAAATTATTTTGCACCGTGGTTGCATTGATCACATTCACAATACATTTGTGTGCACAATGAATGCTTTTGCTCCCATGAATGCTTTACATCTCATTCCATATCATCTTGCTAAGCTTCATGTACTTTGTCATGAACAATCTTGCCTCACGGACTCATTCTTACATGATGAACACTTTGTGTGCGCTAACCATTGTATTCCCGAGTGTTGCTTGTGTTTGCTCTTTTGCATGTCTATCACCCCCATGACACCTCGGACTACTTGGATTGCGCCATGTCTTCAACTCCGTCCAACTACAAGTTCGTCCCCGACAACCGTTTCCATGGTGATGAGGATCACGATCCGAGGTCGGATCTTTCCCAAGGGAGGGGAGATGATGCGGAGCATCCCACGTTCATGACCATGTACACTCCGACTACTCTCCAAACCCCAAGTGGATATATGACGAGACCTCGACTATGCGCCATTGGACACAAGATGAACCCGTTCCTAAGTGCTTCCCCTTTCCATTCGTGTGAGACACGGATGCTACCTAATGCAAGGACACTATGCATGCCTAGGTACCAAGGAGACCCTCTCGAAGATGCTCGAAATGATGGACGCACGACGAGAGGAACCGGAGAAAGGCTACAGGACCCGGACATCCGGCCCCGGCCCGGACATCCGGCCCCTGAAGATGTCAACAACAGCAGCAGCCCAGCCATCGAAGTGCTACAGGTCCGGACATCCGCGTCCGCCCGACATCAGCCCTGACCGGATATCCGCCTGGCTTGAAATCCGGCGCCTTCTCCCGATTCGCCGAATCAGCCATCCCAGCCGGACATCCGGCGGTTAGCCGGACATCCGCCGCCTCATGGCGTCTTGACATCCGCCCGACGCCCGGACGTCCGGCCTCCGCTGCGTCAAGGTATCCGGACGTGTCCCATGTACCCCTTCGCCCCCAAGACTATATATACTTCATCCCCTTCCTCTTTCTAGGGTTAGCTTAGGTTTAGCTCATGTTTGTGTGAGGGCCTTGCTCATCCACTTGGTTACTTCTCCTCGGAGCTCAGGACCTCTTCGGAGAAGATCCCCCAAGCGGATTCAAGACCCCCTTCTAGGGTGGACCCCATCAAGACCTCCTCTCGGAGAAAAACGGCTACTAGTGTATCCTTACCTTTGTTGATCTTGAATCTTGTGCCACCTTATGTGATCGGTGATCTAGCACTTGTGTGATTGATCTCTTGTCGGTTGAGTGAATTCTCTCTCGTTTTCCCCGTGTTTCCCTCTTGTTCTTCCGCGTGTTCTTCGTGATTCACCGTAGGATCCGCTCCAACCTGAAAGATCATCTACGTAGGGTTCCGCCCTACATCAGGCACTATACGAGTCGAGCATACGGTCCAAGTCTCCTTCAAAATTGGTGCTTATGAAGACACTTTGGAATGTGATGTGGTCCCAATGACGGTTTGCCACCTCCTTCTTGGTCGACCATGGCAATTCGACCGTGGTGTCATCCACAATGGGCGCACCAATCACCATAGCTTCAAGATGAAAGGGAAGGAATATGTGCTACGACCTATGTCTCCTAGTCAAGTGATAGCCGACAAGCAAGCCACCAATCATAGAGACAAGGGTGAGAAAGTGATCCACCAAAAAGTGAGTGAGAGCCACAAGCCAAACTTGAGCGCCTCTTCCCCTAGAGAGAAAAACCTCATCCTATTTGCCACCAAAAGTGAGGTGAGAGAAGTGTGTGAGAACCCATCGAGTGTGATGCACTTTGTCCTTGTGTGCAAGAATGGAGAACCAAAAACTAACACCATTCACGATCTACCTTTGGTGTTTCAATCTCTTTTGCAGGAATTTCAAGATGTTTTCCCCGATGAGCTACCTCCGGGTCTACCTCCTCTTCGAGGCATTGAGCATCGAATCGACCTCATCCCCGGAGCGCCTCTACCAAATAAAGCTCCATACCGAGTCAATCCCGAAGAAACCAAGGAGATTCAACGGCAAGTACAACAACTCATCGACAACGGTCATGTACGTGAAAGCCTAAGCCCTTGTGCCGTTCCCGTTATACTTGTGCCTAAGCCCGATGGAAGTTTCCGCTTGTGTTCTGATTGTAGACCTATAAATGCTATTACCGTCATTATAGGCATCCCACTCCTCGCTTAGATGATATGCTTGATTAACTTAGTGGAGCCAACTTTTTCTCAAAAATTGACCTTAAAAGTGGCTATTATCAAATCCGCATACAAGAGGGTGATGAATGGAAAACTGCTTTCAAAACCAAATTTGGTTTATATGAGTGGTTAGTGATGCCTATGGGTCTATCGGAGGCTCCCGGTACTTTCGTACGTCTTATGCATCATGTGCTTCGTCCTTACATTGGAGTCTTTGTTGTGGTTTACTTGGACGATATTCTTGTGTTTAGCAAAACCATGAAAGAACATCTTAATCATGTTAGGGTTGTTTTGCAAACCCTTCGCAAGGAAAGTCTTTATGCAAACATGAAAAAATGCACATTTGGTGTTGACAAAGTGGTTTTCTTGGGTTTTGTAGTATCCTCAAAGGGTGTCCATGTTGATGAATCTAAAATTGAAGCAATTAAAACTTGGCCCGAACCCACCCATATGCAACAAGTGCGTAGCTTTCTTGGTCTTATGGGTTTTTATCGTCGCTTTGTGAAAGATTTTAGCACAATTGCCGCTCCTTTGCATGCCTTGAGTAAGAAGAATACTCCCTTTGTTTGGGGAACTTTGCAATCAACCGCTTTTGATGAGCTCAAGTCTTTGCTTACTCATGCTCCGATTCTTGCTTGGCCCAATTTTGACAAAACTTTTGAGGTTCATTGTGATGCAAGTAGTACCGGAATTGGCGGAGTTTTGATGCAAGAAAAACGAGCCATTGCATATTTTAGCGAAAAACTCTCCGGTGCTCAACTTAACTATCCCACATATGACAAAGAATTGTATGCTTTAGTGCGTGTCCTACATGTTTGGGAACATTATCTTAGACCTCATGAGTTTGTCATCCATACCGATCATTAAACACTTAAGTACCTCAAAGGTCAAACTAAGTTGAACAAGCGTCATGCAAAATGGAGTGAATTTATTGAATCTTTTCCTTATGTGATCAAGTACATTAAGGGTAAAGAAAATGTAGTTGCCGACGCGCTTTCACGCATATGCATGCTTGTCACTCAACTTGAGTTGAATGTTATTGGGTTTGAGCACATCAAAGACTTGTATGCTAACGATCCATCTTTTGCTATCCCTTATGATGGGTGTTTGACGCATACTTCTTGGGAACAATATTACATCAAGGATGATTATCTTATGAGAGCTAACAAGCTATGCATTCCCGAGTCTTCTCTTCGTTTGCTCCTTTTGCAAGAGGCTCATGGAGGCGGACTCATGGGACACTTTGGACGTGACAAGACATTCGCCACGCTCTCCAACAACTACTTTTGGCCCAAGATGTTTCGCGATGTCTCACGCTTCACCAACCGTTGTTCTACATGCCGCAAAGCTAAGTCTAAAGCTCAATCCCACGGTCTTTACATGCCACTTCCTATTCCTTATCAACCTTGGGAAGATATTAGCATGGACTTTGTACTTGGTTTGCCTAGAACTCAAAATGGAAAGGATTCCGTGTTTGTTGTTGTGGATAGATTTTCTAAGATGGCACATTTCATTCCTTGCAACAAGATAGACGATGCTTCACATGTTGCAAATCTCTTTTGTAGGGAAATCTTGCGACTACATGGAGTACCAAAGACAATCGTCTCCGATCGTGACGCCAAGTTCTTGAGTTACTTTTGGAAGACCCTATGCGCCAAGCTCGAATCAAGCTCTTGTTCTCATCGGCATACCATCCTCAAACCGACGGCCAAACGGAGGTGACGAACCGCACACTATCCACTCTACTTCGTGTCTTGATCAAGAAGAACATCAAGGAGTGGGAAGCATGTCTACCCATCGCCGAAAGTACGCCTACAACCGTGCAAGACATTCGACTACCGGCAAGTCCCTCTTCGAGGTCGCTTCACGGCTTCAACCCGTTGTCCCCATTGGACATTCTACCTCTTCCTCTACAAGAGCGCACCAACATGGATGCGAGTGCAGGCAAGCTACATCAAGAAGATGCATGAGGATACAAGACAAACCATCGAGCGCCAAGTACAACGACTAGCGACCAAACTCAACGTCAACAAGCAACCCATGGTCTTCAACATTGGTGATCTAGTGTGGCTACACCTTCGCAAGGACCGCTTCCCCAAAGAACGCAAGTCCAAGCTTCTTCCTAGAGCCGATGGACCTTTCAAGGTGCTAGCACGCTACAACGACAACGCCTACAAGATCGACCTACCTCGAGACAAGTACAATGTGAGCGACATCTTCAACGTCAAGGACCTCGCACCTTACCACGGAGATGGAGCTTTTGATCCGACGTCGGATCTCTCCCAAGGGGGGGGGGGAGATGATGCGGAGCATCCCTCACTCATCCCCATGGACGTGCCTACATCTCCCTCAACGCCACTAGGACCCATGACAAGAGCCCGAGCTAAGGCTATCGAAGATAAGGTGAATTCGCTCCTCTCCGAACTCCCTCTTCCTACTCACGAGACATGGCTACTACCTCATTCGGAGACTCTATGTGTGATCAGTACATGGAGGTGAGCCAAGGATCAACTACTTGCGAGCCAAGACGGCGAGGACTCCAAGCATATTGAAGAAGAAGAAGAAGAGATGTCATTGAAGGCACAGCACCGGACGTCCGACGCCTTCCGGACGTCCGGCGAGTCCCAGACCGGACGATCGGACTCTCCGACGTCCGCACTTTGCCACCGAACCAAAACCACGGACGACCGGTTCTTGACGTCCGACCGACGACGCCGAATCAATCTACGGACGATCGATAACTTCCGGACGTCCGGACCGTCATGAAGCTCCGGACGACCGACCTCTCTGGACGTCCGACGCCTACCACGATGTAATCGATTCTACGGACGTCCGAACCCGTCCGGACGTCCGGACCGTCCCGAGCCTCCGGACGTCCGACGCCTTCCGGACGTCCGACGCCTGTGTGTTGACTTCGGCCACAGCCCTTGTACTCCTTCTTCCCCAACTTTCTAGGGTTAACTTTGGTTTAGTGATGTAGGGCGGAACCCTACGTGGACGATCTTTCACGTTGGAGCGGATCCTACGGTGAATCACGAAGAACACGTGGAAGAATAAGAGGGAAACACGGGGAAAACGAGAGAGAATTCACTCAACCAACAAGAGATCAATCACACAAGTGCTAGATCACCGATCACATAAGGTGGCACTAGATTCAAGATCAACAAAGGAAATATACAAACGGTAGCCGTTCTTCTCCGTGAGGAGGCCTTGATGGGGTCCACCCTAGAAGGGGTTCTTGAATCCGCTTGGGGGATCTTCTCCGTAGAGGTCCTGATCTCCGAGGAGAAGTAGCCAAGTGGATGAGCAAAGGCTCTCACACAAAATATGAGCTAATCCAATGCTACCTTAGAAAGAGGAAGGGATGGAGTATATATAGTCTAGGGGCGAAGGGGTACATGGGACTCGTCCGGATACACCGTGACGCAGTGGGAGGCCGGATGTCCAAGGCGTCGGGCGGATGTCCGGCCTTCGCGAGGCGCCGGATGTCCGGGCTATCCGGCCGGATGTCCGGCTGGTGCGGCCACTTCGCCGATTGGTGCGGGGCACCGGATTTCCGGGCAGTGCGATATCCGGCCGGGGGGTGGATGTCCGGGCATGGAGGCCGGATGTCCGCCCTGTAGAGTTTCGGCTGGGCTTCTGCAGCGGTGGTCTTTGGCGTCTCCGGGGCCGGATGTCCGAGACCATGGCCGGATGTCCGGGCCCGGAGGGTGAACTTGTCCGCCTGTGGTCCTCTTCATCCGTAGACTTAGCGGCTCGTCTGTCTTCACGTGTGTCTTCGGAAGGCTCCTCTTGACACCTAATGATGCATAGCATATCGGACTTAGGTAGTAGCCATGTCTCGAGTGGATCATATGTGATATCACTAAGGAAGGAAGTCACCTCGTTCTCGAGAGCTCTAGCTCTAGCTCGTGTCATGGGTCCTCTTGGCTCTTGATGAGACGGTTGTGGATGCATGGGGATGATCGTGGGATGCTCCGCATCATCTCCACCCCCCTTGGGAGAGATCCGACCTCGGATCAAAAGCTTCATCTCCATGGAATGGTGCGAGGTCCTTGACGTTGAAGATGTCGCTCACGTTGTGATCAGAACATCAATACCATTGTTACACCCACAGCCCCTGCTGCTATACATACTGGACCAATTACTAGAGCTCGCGCACGCCAATTGAATTATCAGGTACTTTCGTTTCTTGGTAACGATTCCAATGTTCATGAGAATATGATGCTGCCTAAATTGGATACTTTTGTTTTGCTTACAAATGAAGGGCCTACCATGGACAAGAAAGATGAACCTTGGAGCAAGTTCAAGCATGGAGATGTTGGCATGTGCAAGGGGAACAAGAACGGAGTTACAAGTGATGATTCCAGGACTTTGAAGCCACCTTAATGAGTTCATGAGGCCTTGGACGAAATATACAAGATGCCACTTCATAATATTCGTCCATAGGCTATTCTAGGTGTTGCGTCACCTTATTATTGGGCCAGGCCCATGTAATTTCGAAATACTTAAGTATAGGCTGTTTTTAGAGTCCGTATGTGTGGCGAAACAAGAGTTAGGGTTGGTTTCGACCCCTCCTCAAGGCCACAAAATTCCTCCTCTTCCTCCATATATACAGCCCTTAGGGCGCTGCTTAGACTTTGGGTTTTGTTTAGATTAAAAGTTCGCCATAGCTGCAACTTCGCAGCATTTCGTTTGTGTTCAACGACCGGACAAAGGCGCCACGTAACCCAACCTTGATCAATAAAGCTTTCATCTTATATTCGCAATATCCAGATTGCAATCTCAGTTTCTTGCTTGTTCTTCGTTTGCTCGCAGGAAACAGACCCTCGTGGTCTGGTTGATCGTGCTCCGGCGTGGTCAATAACCTCTCGGAGTTGGTTTAGCGATTGCTAAGGAGCGACGTCCTCGCACGTTCGTAGTCGGATCGTCAAAGTCGACTTCCTCCAAAGCGAAAACCAACATCTCATCGAAAGACGGGACACCTTTGCCTCTATCAAGTGGTATCAGAGCCAGGTTGCTCGGTGAGATTTTACAGTTTTTCGTAGATTAGATCGAGTCTGTTCTTCATACCTAAAGTCCACGAAAAAGCCACAAAAAATTAGGGTTAGTTCATCATATCCGAACCAATCTGAGCCTTTGCATAATCTTTTTAGGGTTTTGCTTTGTTGAATTTGCGGTTGCATCGTCGTGTCTAGTTGCTGGTCTTAGTGTCTAGTCTTTTAGAGTTTCGAGTTCTGGTCATAAGTTGTAACGCCGCCACCCCACCAACAACAACGCCCCAGCCACCAACCACCACCGCACCGAATCAGTATACAAAGACCACCACCAATCCGTGTCCATATACCACCACCGATCCATATCCATATACTACCACCGCTACCACCACCGCTGCCATATACCACCACCATATATCCACCACCAATCCGAGTTCCTTGCATATTAGGTTTGTTTTCGAGATCCATCTAGTTTCCGATTCGTGTTTCCTTGCCGGAGTAGGTTTCGGAAAAAAAAAATTCCGAAACCACCCTCCGTTTAGGCCCAAATTTTTCTGAAAACGCACTTGTCGAAAAAATTTCCGGCTATCCTATTTTTAGGTGTTTCTAAGCGTATTGAGACAGTCGCCGTTATAGAAAGTTTTTTTGACCCGTTTCAGCTTTAGGGTCCCGCAATCGAAAAAAATTGGTCGAAAAATTTCGTGCCCATCCTGTCAGTTTGACCTGGGAAGAGTTTTGAGACACTCCCCATTATATTGAAAAAAAAAGAAGAGCAGCGCAAAAAAAAAGCAATGCAAAAAAAAGAGCGAATTTTTTTTTCCAGAGTGTGCTTTTCCCTTGTTTACGTGCAGCGCCGTGATTTTGTTAGTGTTCTAGGCTCGCGTCTCTAGCACGGTCTAGCCTAGGACCAGCACAGTACCGTCGTTTAGCATTTATTCAACTTTGCATCTCTGAATTGATTATTGCTGACCCTTTTTGCTACCATATTATAAGCCTTCCCAACTTCACATACATCTACATCGTGCGTTTGACTCTCCCTGGTAATCGCTCTATCCAAGCTTTGAGAGTTTTGACTACATCGGTTGCCGATCACCGCCGCTGGGTAAGAACTGGTAAGAATTTGAGATTTGGTTGACGGTTTTGTGATCGTCCACCACACCACCACCACCACCACTTCCTAGTAGTCCTGTCAATCATATTCTTGTGTGTTTCTATTGCTGCTAACCATGGCAGGATCACAAGCCATTTAGACTGACTGGGAGAATATGACAAACAAAGCGCTACATGATAAGTTTCAACAAATGATGAGTGGGCAGGTGGAAGATGTGCTAAATAGATTTGAAGAGGCCATGGAGAAGATAGATGGCATTGAGAAGGCGTTCGAAACAAAGCTTGATAACAAGTTTAATGAATTGCTCGCGCGTCTACCACCACCACCACCGGCTGCACCTAACGCACCTCTACTACAACAACAACGACTACCTCCACATCGCGAAACAGCTTTCCGCCGAGCTTCCCGTGTCCCTCTTCAGGCTGGCCAAGCTGCCGGTGTCATTGTTGATACTTCGTGGCTCCCCGCCGCAGATTACGAGGATGAGGTTGATCAACATCGTAACTACGTGCAACCACCAAAGCACCACAACCACCGTGTCGCCCACATGCAAATAATGGCAATGTTAGGGCTCCCCTCAGTACGAGATCATGACCATCTCCCTAAACTGAAATTGAATATTCCACCATTTGAGGGTAGATATGTTCCTGATATATATCTTACTTGGGAGTTAGAAACTGAACAACGATTTACATGTTTACAATATCCTGAGGAGAGACGTGTTCCTGCTGCTGTTTGTGCTTTCACTAGCTTTGCATGTGTTTGGTGGTCTCAACATTGTAGATTATATCCTGTTCCAGCTACTTGGGCTGCTTTGAAAACTGCTATGCGTACTCGTTGGGTTCCACCATATTATCAGCGTGAATTACTTCAAAAATTGCAGCGCTTAAGACAAGGAAAAAATTCGTAGAAGAATATTATCGTGAATTACAAACTGGCTTGATTAGATGTGGTATTGTTGAGGAGAATGAAGCTATGCTTGCACGTTTTCCGGGTGGATTAAATAGAGAGATTCAGACCATTCTAGACTACAAGGATTATAATAATATCACTTTCGATTATTCCATCTTGCTTGTAAAGCTGAACGTGAAGTGCAGGATCGACAGTGCGTTGGCGGACTAACTTTTCTCGCAGGTCGACCTTCATCATGGACACCACGTGCATCATCTACTTCCACACGTTCTACTACACCGGCACCTCCGCTTGGCTGCCACCTCCAACCGTGATACAAGAAAGCAGGCACAACCACCACTATCCGCCACGAGCACACTGCTGGGCCTACACAGAGCTCTTCTTCTTCCATGGCGTCAACAGGCACACAAGTGATATTATTTGTCGTCGTTGTAAGGGAAGAGGACATTTTGTGAGAGAATGCCAATCTCAGCATGTGATGATTGCTACGAGGATGGTGGGTATGAGTCCGCTTAGTGACTATGATGAAGAGACTTTGGCTCTTATTACACATGAAGAACACGGTGGAGATGATTCTGATCATGAGACGCAATACATGGCTGCCAAGATGTCGATGTGTATGAATGTTTAGTTGCTCAACGTGTTTTGAGTGTGCAGGTTACATGTCGAGGAAAATCAGAGGCATAACTTGTTCCATACAAAGGGAGTTGTGAAGGAGCGTTCTATTCGCGTCATCATAGATGGAGGGAGCTGCAACAACTTGGCTAGCATGGATATGGTGGAGAAGCTTTCTCTCACCACAAGACCACATCCACATCCTTACTACATCCAATGGTTCAACAACAGCGGCAAGGTTAAGGTAACACGTCTTTGTTAGGTGTGTATTTTAGTATCTCTACATATGCTGATTATGTTGATTGTGATGTGGTACCTATGCAAGCATGTTCCTTATTACTTGGTAGACCATGGCAATTTGATAAAATTCTGTACACCATGGTAGAAACAATCAGTATACTCTTGTTCACAAGGATAAAAATATTACTTTGCTTCCTATGATTCCTGATTCCATTTTGAAAGATGATATTAATAGAGCTAATAAAGCAAAACAGGAGAATAACAAGAGTGAAAATCAGATTGTGGCAAAAGAATTTGAGCAACAAATGAAGCCTAATAATAAACCATCTAATGTTGCTTTTGAAATTAAACTGAAAAGTGCATGTTTACTTGCCACCAAATCTGATATTGATGAGTTAGATTCTAGCAAATCTGTTTGCTATGCCTTTGTGTGCAAAGAGGCATTATTTTCATTCGAGGACGTGCCTTCCTCTTTGCCCCCTGCTGTCACTAACATTTTGCAAGAGTTCGCTGACGTCTTCCCACAAGACGTGCCACCGGTATTACCACCTATTCGAGGGATCGAGCATCAAATTGACTTAATTCCCGGTGCATCGCTACCCAACCGTGCACCATACTGTACCAATCCAGAGGAGACGAAGGAGATTATGCGTCAAGTACAGGAGCTGCTCGACAAAGGTTATATACGTGAATCTCTTAGTCCTTGTGCTGTTCCTATTATACTAGTGCCTAAAAAGGATGGTACGTCGCGTATGTGTGTTGATTGTAGAGGCATTAATAATATTACTATTCGTTATCATCATCCTATTCCTAAGCTAGATGATATGCTTGATGAATTGAGTGGCTCTACAATATTCTCCAAAGTTGATTTGCGTAGTGGATACCATCAAATTCGTATGAAATTGGGAGATGAATGGAAAACAGCATTTAAAACTAAGTTTGGTTTATATGAGTGGTTAGTCATGCCTTTTGGTTTAACTAATGCACCTAGTACTTTCATGAGACTAATGAACGAAATTTTACGTGCTTTCATTGGACGATTTGTGGTAGTCTATTTTGATGATATACTGATTTATAGCAAATCTTTGGAAGAACATTTGGAACATTTACGTGCTGTTTTTAATGCTCTACGCGATGCACGTTTGTTTGGTAACCTTGGGAAGTGCACCTTTTGCACCGACGAGTATCTTTTCTTGGCTATGTTGTTACTCCACAGGAATTGAAGTTGATAAAGCCAAGATTGAAGCTATTGAGAGTTGGCCGCAGCCCAAAACGGTCACACAAGTGAGGAGTTTTCTTGGACTCGCTGGTTTCTATAGGCGTTTTGTGAGAGACTTTAGCACCATTGCTGCACCTCTCAATGAGCTTACAAAGAAGGATGTGCCTTTTGTTTGGGGTACCGCAGGAAGAAGCCTTCACGGTATTGAAAGATAAGTTGACACATGCTCCTTTACTCCAACTTCCCGACTTTAATAAGACTTTTGAGCTTGAATGTGATGCTAGTGGAATTGGATTAGGAGGTGTGTTATTACAAGATGGCAAACCTGTTGCATACTTTTCTGAAAAATTGAGTGGGCCTAGTCTGAACTATTCTACTTATGACAAAGAATTATATGCTCTTGTTCGGACTTTAGAGACATGGCAACATTATTTATGGCCCAAAGAATTTGTTATACATTCTGATCATGAATCTTTGAAACATATTAAAAGTCAAGCTAAACTGAATCGTAGACATGCTAAATGGGTTGAATTCATTGAGACTTTCCCTTATGTCATTAAACACAAGAAGTGTAAAGAAAATGTTATTGCTGATGCTTTGTCTCGTCGCTATACTATGCTTTCACAACTTGACTTCAAAATATTTGGTTTGGAGACCATCAAAGATCAATATGTGCATGATGCTGATTTTAAAGATGTAATGCAGAATTGTAAAGAAGGAAGAACATGGAACAAGTTCGTTATTAATGATGGTTTTGTGTTCCGTGCTAACAAGCTATGCATTCCTCGCTAGCTCTGTTGCCTTTTGTTGTTGCAGGAGGCGCATGGAGGAGGATTAATGGGACACTTTGGCGTGAAGAAGACGGAGGATATACTTGCTACACATTTCTTTTGGCCAAAGATGAGACGGGATGCTAAGCGTTTTGTTGCTCGCTGCACTACATGTCAAAAAGCTAAGCCACGACTCAATCCTCATGGTTTATATATGTGATGCGGAGCATCCTACGGTCATCACCATGTCAAGAGTCCGTTTGGCAAGTGACACGTGCGACCTCTTCTTCACATACACAAAGGTGAATCTTCTCCTTTACACGTGCTCACATGACCCCTTCGAGGATGGTATACTACTTGACAGTTCCCCCGTGTGCATGCATAGGTATTGTCGGAGCTTCTCGGATGTCAAGGAGGAGTGCAAGCGCCAAGGAACGACTACACCATCCGCGAGGGAAGCATGGAAGCGACGACGGAAGAAGACGGAGCTGCTGAAGTCACAGCAGCCGGACATCCGGGCCAGAGGCCGGACATCCGGCACCTCACCAAAGCCCGGACATCCGGCCAACCGCCCCGGACATCCGGCATCTCCCGAGAGCCCGGATATCCGGCCTCAAGCCCGGAAATCCGGCACCCCTCTCCCGATCCGGCTGAAACAGTTGCCACAGCCCGGACATCCGGCCCAGCCCCGGACATCCGGCCTCCGCTGAAGCCCCGGATATCCGGCTCACCCGGAAATCCGGCGCCCTCTCCCGGTTCTGAAGCAGTCGCTCTAACCCGGACATCCGGCGCCTCATGGCGGACATCCGCCCGACGCCGGACGTCCGGCCTCCACCTGCGTCACAGTGCCTCCGGGACTCGTCCCTTGTACCCCTTCGCCCCGAGACTATATATACTTGATCCTCCTCTTTCTAGGGTTAGCGTTGATTTAGCTTATAGATAGAGTCATTATCCATACCGGATCTACTCCACGAGAGAGACCGCGGCCCCTCTTCGGAGACGATCCACCTTGGATTCAAGACCTCCCTTTGCGGAGAAGACCATCATCAAGACCTCCTCACGGAGAAGAACGGCTACCGCTTGTATCGTCCTTTGTTGACCTTGAATCATGTATCTCCCTTTGTGTTCTTTGATCTAGCATTTGTGTGACCGATTCCTTGTTGGTTGAGTGTTTTCCCTCGTTCCTCCCCGTGATTTCCTCGTGTTCTTCCGCTCGTTCATCGTAATCCACCGTAGGATCCGCTCCAACGTGAAAGATCGCCCACGTAGGGTTCCGCCCTACATCAATATGCCTTTGCCTGTACCTAGTGTTCCTTGGGAGGATATATCTATGGACTTTGTTTTAGGTTTACCTCGAACAAAGAAGGGGAGGGATAGCATATTTGTTGTCGTGGATAGATTCTCGAAAATGGCACACTTTATACCATGTCATAAAAGCGATGATGTTGTTAATGTTGCTGATTTGTTCTTTCGTGAAATTATTCGCTTGCATGGTTTGCCAAATACTATTGTTTCAGATCGTGATACTAAATTTCTTAGCCATTTTTGGAGATGTTTATGGGCTAAGTTGGGGACTAAACTGCTTTTAGTACTACTTGTCACCCCCAAACTGATGGACAAACTGAAGTAGTCAATAGAACATTGTCTACTATGCTTAGGGCTGTTCTGAAGAATAATAAGAAAATGTGGGAAGAATGCTTGCCTCATATTGAATTTGCTTATAATCGTTCATTGCATTCTACTACTAAGATGTGCCCTTTGAAATTGTGTATGGCTTCCTACCTCGTGCACCTATTGATTTGTTGCCTCTTCCATCTTCGGAGAAGGTTAATTTTGATGCTAAGGAACGTGCTGAATTGATTTTAAAAATGCATGAGTTAACTAAGGAAAACATTGAGCGTATGAATGCTAAATATAAACTTGCCGGAGATAAGGGTAGAAAACATGTTGTCTTTGCACCGGAGATCTTGTTTGGTTACATTTGCGTAAGGATAGGTTTCCTAATTTGCGCAAATCAAAGCTAATGCCACGTGCTGATGGTCCATTTAAGGTGTTAGAGAAAATAAATGATAATGCATATAAACTTGAGCTGCCTGCAGATTTTGGGGTTAGTCCCACTTTTAACATTGCAGATTTGAAGCCTTATTTGGGTGAGGAAGATGAGCTTCCGTCGAGTACGACTTCATTTCAAGAAGGGAGCATGATGAGGACATCAATACCATTGTTACACCCACAGCCCCTGCTGCTATACATACTGGACCAATTACTAGAGCTCGCGCACGCCAATTGAATTATCAGGTACTTTCGTTTCTTGGTAACGATTCCAATGTTGTACATTTGTTTTGCTTACAAATGAAGGGCCTACCATGGACAAGAAAGATGAACCTTGGAGCAAGTTCAAGCATGGAGATGTTGGCATGCGCAAGGGGAACAAGAACGGAGTTACAAGTGATGATTCCAGGACTTTGAAGCCACCTTAATGAGTTCATGAGGCCTTGGACGAAATATACAAGATGCCACTTCATAATATTCGTCCATAGGCTATTCTAGGTGCTGCGTCACCTTATTATTGGGCCAGGCCCATGTAATTTCGAAATACTTAAGTATAGGCTGTTTTTAGAGTCCGTATGTGTGGGGAAACAAGAGTTAGGGTTGATTTCGGACCCCTCCACCAAGGGCCACGAAATTCCCCCTCTTCCTCCATATATACAGCCCTTAGGGCACCGTTTAGACCTTGGGTTTTGTTTAGATTAAAAGTTCGCCATAGCTGCAACTTCGCGTGCCGTTTGTGTTCAACGACCAGACAAAGGCGTCACAGAACCCCACCTTGATCAATAAAACTTTCATCTTATATTCGCAATATTCAGATTGCAATCTCAGTTTCTTGCTTGTTCTTCGTTTGCTCGCAGAAAACAGGCCCTCGTGGTCAGGTTGATCGTGCTCCGGCGTGGTCAATAACCCTCGGAAGTTGGTTTAGCGATTGCTAAGGCGCGACGTCTCGCACGTTCGTAGTCGGATCGTCAAGGTCGACTCCCACAGAAACGATAGCCACCATCTCATCGAAACATCGGGACACCTTTGCCTCTATCACAAACAAGACGCCAATGCTCAACGTCGTCAACAACAACAACGCGACGAGCAAGCTCTTGAGGCGCAACATGCCCTTCAAGAATCAAGTAGAGCCGTCGCCAACCGCAACCGCGAACGGCACAATCAAGAAGAAGCCCTTCGAGAAGAAATACAAGAGCGGAACTACCAACCTAATGTACAACGTCAAGTTCCTCAAGCTCCTCCACAAGCTCGTCAAACTCCACCTCAACCTCAAATTCCACACGAGCAAGTTGATCATGGTCTTCCTCCGCGCCAAGAGCAACATGAAGACGAGTACATCCTCGTCAAGGACGTCATCATCAACAACGCCAACAACACAATGACGAGCAACGCCACGGCAAGCTAAAATTCACCATGCCCAAGTTCAATGGAAGCAATGACCTCAAGACTACCTCTCATGGGCATTGAAGGTTGACAAAATCTTCCGCTTGCACAACTACGATGAAGCAAAGAAAATCGCTATGGCATCACTTGAGTTCCAAGATTACGTGCTCATATGGTGTGAACAAATCATTGAGCGACGACAAGCAAGAGGTGAACCTCCAATCTCCCCTTGGGCTCAAATGAAGGATGTCATGCGAGCACGATTTGTGCCAACATACTACAACCGCGATCTCTTCAAGAAACTCCAACTACTCAAGCAAGGAACAAAGAGCGTTGAAGAATACTACAAGGAGATGGAGATAGCCATGATTCGCGCCAATGTCAAGGAAGATGATGAGCAAACTATGGCACGTTTCTTGAATGGACTCAATCATCCCATCAAGAAGATCGCCGACTTCCAACCATACTCATCCCTCATTGAGCTCGTGCATCAAGCTACAAAGGCGGAACGCCAAGTGCAAGATGACTTCAAAGCACGCCAAGTACTCATCCAAGACATACGGCTTCTCCAACAACCAAGCTTCAACAACTACTCCAACATCTACTTCACCAAGCTTTCTTCAAGAAACGACGACAAGTCAAGTTACAAGAAGACTTCGACAAATTCAAGTCGTCCTCCTCCTACTACAAACAACCTCAAGCCGCGTGCTTCATCCTCTACTCCGACCGATGAGACCATCAAGACAAGCTCCTTCAAGTGTTTCACTTGCGCGGCCGAGGCCACAAGTCATATGAATGCACCAACAAGCGCACCATGATCCTCAACGACGATGGCACATACGACTCCATGAGTGAAGAGGAGATGGAAGCCCTTGAGCAAGTGGCCATGCACCGCAAGTGAATGAAGATGAAGATGATCAAGTCTTTTGTGATGAGGATTCGAGCCCCGCTCTCGTTGTCTCCAAAGTCTTGACACTTCAACATCAACAAGAAGAAGACCAACGATGCCACATCTTCCACACAAAAGCTGGCATCAATGGACGGTCCATCAAGGTCATCATCGATGGAGGTAGTTGCCACAATTTGGCAAGTGAAGAACTATGCTCCAAGCTCCAACTAATCAAGAAGAAGCACCCGCACCCCTACAAGGTTCAATGGCTAAGTGACTCCGGCACTATACGAGTCGAGCATACGGTCCAAGTCTCCTTCAAAATTGGTGCTTATGAAGACACTTTGGAGTGTGATGTGGTCCCAATGACCGTTTGCCACCTCCTTCTTGGTCGACCGTGGCAATTCGACCGTGGTGTCATCCACAATGGGCGAACCAATCACTACAGCTTCAAGATGAAAGGGAAGGAGTATGTACTACGACCTATGTCTCCTAGTCAAGTGATAGCCGACAAGCAAGCCACCCATCATAGAGAAAAGAGTGAGAAAGTGACCCACCAAAAAGTGAGTGAGAGCCACAAGCCAAATTTGAGCGACTCTTCGCCTAGAGAGAATAACCTCATTCTATTTGCCACCAAAAGTGAGATGAGAGAAGTGTGTGAGAACCCATCTACCGTGATGCATTTCGTCCTTGTGTGCAAGGATGGAGAACCAAAAACTAACACCATTCACGAGCTACCTTTGGTGTTTCAATCTCTTTGCAGGAATTCCAAGATGTTTTTCCGATGAGCTACCTCCGGGTCTACCTCCTCTTCGAGGCATTGAGCATCGAATCGACCTCATCCCCGGGCGCCTCTACCAAACAAAGCTCCATACCGAGTTAATCCGGAAGAAACCAAGGAGATTCAACGGCAAGTACAACAACTCATCGACAACGGTCATGTACGTGAAAGCCTAAGCCCTTGTGCCGTTCCGATTATTCTTGTGCCTAAGCCCGATGGAAGTTTCCGCTTGTGTTCGATTGTAGACCTATCAATGCTATTACCGTTCGATATAGGCATCCCATTCCTCGCTTAGATGACATGCTTGATGAACTTAGTGGAGCCATCTTTTCTCAAAATTGATCTTAAAAGTGGCTATTATCAAATCCGCATACAAGAGGGTGATGAATGGAAAACTGCTTTCAAACCCAAATTTGGTTTATATGAGTGGTTAGTGATGCCTATGGGTCTTTCGGAAGCTCCCTACTTTCGGCGTCTTATGCATCATGTGCTTCACTTACATTGGAGTCTTTGTTGTGGTCTACTTTGACGATATTCTTGTGTTTAGCAAAACCATGAAAGAACACATCAATCATGTAAAATCTGTGTTGCAAACTCTTCGCAAAGAAAGCCTTTATGCAAACTTGAAAAATGCACATTTGGATTTGACAAAGTGGTTTTCTTGGGTTTTGTTGTTTCCTCAAAGGGTGTCCATGTTGATGAATCTAAAATTCAAGCAATTCAAACTTGGCCCCAACCCACCAATTTGCAACAAGTGCGAAGTTTTCTTGGTCTTATGCGGGTTTCTATCGTCGCTTTGTGAAAGATTTCAGCACAATTGCCGCTCCTTTGCATGCTTTGAGCAAGAAGAATACTCCCTTTGTTTGGGGAACTTTGCAATCAGCCGCTTTTGATAAGCTCAAGACTTCGCTTACTCATGCTCCGATTCTTGCTTTGCCCAATTTTGACAAAACTTTTGAGGTTCATTGTGATGCAAGTGGTACCGGAATTGGCGGAGTTTTGATGCAAGAAAAACGAGCCATTGCTTATTTTAGTGAAAAACTCTCCGGTGCTCAACTTAATTATCCCATCTATGATAAAGAATTGTATGCTTTAGTGCGCGTGCTCCATGTTTGGGAACATTACTGATGTAGGGCGGAACCCTACGTGGGCGATCTTTCACGTTGGAGCGGATCCTACGGGGAATCACGATGAACACGGAGAAGAACGGGGAGAAATCACAAGGGGAAACACTCAAGAACAAGTCCAATCACACATCCACTAGACAATCAAACACACAAGATCCACAAGGTACATGAACAACAAAAGGAAAGATACAAGGTAAGGTTCATCTCCGAGAGGAGGTCTTGGTGGGGTCCGCCCAAGATGGGGGTCTTGATGATATCCCGCAGGATCTTCTCACATGGAGGTCTTGAACTCCATGGGAGTGGTAGTCTCTCTCTCTCAAGGGAAGAGGTAGGAGCAAAGCTCACCTAAGAATGAGCTATCATATTTGGGACCCGAGAAAGGAGGTGGAGGTGGTCTATTTATAGTCTAAGCCACGAAGGGGTAAGTGGGAGAGGGATACAAGGCCAAAGGCCCACGGCAACGCACACATGCGTCGGACGTCCGGAAGGGGTCGGACGTCCGGAAGCTCGGGACGGTTCGGACGTCCTAAGTCTTCGTGACATCCGTAAATTCTGTTCTGCCGCCATAGCACCGGTCGTCCGGTCGGTGTTTGCCGTCTGCTGGCTGGGACTTGTTTGACGTCCGGCGTTCGTCGGTCGTCCGGCCATTGGGACTCCGCAGCTCCGTTTTTCCGTCTTCTCTTCCGGGCTTCCCTCGCGGATGGTGTAGGTGTTCCTTGGCGCTTGCACTCCTCCTCGTCGTCCGTGAAGCTCCGCAATACCTATGCATGCACACGAGTGGAGTGTCAAGTAGTATACCATCCTCGAAGGGGTCAAGTGAACACGTGTAAAGGAGAAGATTCACCTTTATGTATGAGAAGTAGAGGTCGACGTGTCACTTGCCAAACGGACTCTTGACATGGTGATGACCATAGGATGCTCCGCATCATCCCTCCCTTGGAAAAGATCCGACCTCGGATCAAAACCAAATCACCATGGGAAAGAGATGGCGGTGCCGTGTCGGCGGACGATCACCAAGCACTCATCATCTTGAAGCTCGAAATAAGCACTCTCCAATGTCGCACCATCTTGTGATTCCTTCAAAAGGAGCAAATAGAACAAACACTTGGAAAAACAAATGTGGTTAGCGTTAGTGCAAAACCAAGCATTCAAGAGGTGATTCACCAAACAAGTGTTGTCATCAAGCATAGCATAGGGTGTGACAAAGGATTTTGACATGGCATGTAAGCATATGAATTGAGCAAAATCAAGGTCATCATGGAAACAAGCATGTAAATGTGAGGTAGTGATGCAAATATGTGTGACAAGAGAATAAGCATCTACCTCAAGATCATAGCAAACATGCATAAAGTGCTCGACAAATGGTCGATGGTAGGCATAGGAATCATTCACAACACCAAATAAGATGAGATGTCTAAACACATGGGTCAAGTGCAAGACAATCTAGCATAATGTGCATAGGGTGTAGTGAAGATGGAGTGGCACTCAACACAATAGAAAGAGCAATTGTTCATCATGTGTGAGGCAATCAAGTGAATCATGTGACAAGCAAAGGGACATGGCATATGTGAAGAATTGATATTGGTGCAACCAATCATATGATAGTAGCAAGTAGACCAAGAATTGGATGCAACACACAAGGTATATATATCATGAAGCATGGAAATGTGGCAATCATGGGTGAAAGCAATATCTCGAACATGCGTGCAAATGGTGCAAGCAACACATGAAGTATGATCCACAATATCCAAGCTCAAGAAGGATGTCACCTTGAAGGCGTGTCCTTGTGCATTCTTCACAATGCCAAGTGGAAGCAAATGCGGTGTAGAAGCGAGTCGTGGTAGAATGTATGAGGCTCGCTCTCAAGGGCTCGAATGGTCAACTCACGTGAAGTGGCAATCGACACAAAGTCCAAGTATCCTACACATGCACAAAACAAAACAAAGAAAGTATGCATGGTAGACAAACACATCATCCATCATGATGGTTCTCATCTATTGCGCATAACCATTAGAAGCACAAGTGCATGAATAACATGATGCAACAATTGCAATATTCATGTAACTAGTTATATGGTGCATAGAAGTAAGAAAAGCATGCTTAACAAGTATTATGTCAAAATCTCCAAACATATGTGACAATGCTATGGGGCAAACTCATGACCAAGACTAATAACATGGTTGCACTCAATACATGGCAAATCTAGCATGAGAGAGGCAACATATGGAGATATGTGACAAGAAGTAATAGCAATCATGTGCAAAGCATGTAGATGGTTGTCATCAACCGCATGAAATGAGCAAGTATGAATCATAGGTGATGCAACAAGGTAAGCAAACATAGTAATCAAGTCGTGCAAACTAGTGGAGCGAAGATGCAACACACTAGAATAAATCATGGCAATCATGACATGTGAGCAAATAATAGGCATAAGGAGTGCACATGACATATCACAAGCACGAACACAAAGCAAGATCATAGTGTCATCATAGGCATGGGGCACAAAGCAATCATGGCAATACCAAACAATATCTCCACCACGCGTGCAAATACACATACAAGTACTAGAATCAATCATCATGTGTAATGCAAAGCATGGGTCACAAATGCATGGCAAAGGCATAGGAATGGGCATATCATGCAAAGTGAACATGGCAAGATGGGCAAAGGATATAGAATGGAGAACAACCCATAGCCAAGTGAGGGCCATGTAGAAGAAATGCGCCAAGTGTTTGCGCCAAGTGAGCGATGGGAAAGACAATCCATGGGATCCCAAATCATCGTTGCTCTCTAGAGCTCGTTTTGTCAACTCGTGGGATTGCGAGGTCGACAAGTATTCATGGGTACCTACACAAAAGAGACAAAAACCAAAGAAATTGTGCGCGTGGTAATTGTACACATCATCCATCATGATGTGTATGTGCACGTGTGAGTTAGCATAAGATAAGCATCGCTCAAAGAAATTTGATGCATGGTATAAGAACATGTCATCCATCATGAAAGAATAGTTATTATGTATGACACGATGGGGACACAAATTGAGAATGCAAGTATATGGCGCATCGATAGCATTTTCATTCATGGGGAGCATGTGGTGCACACAAGTATGGGGATCATGCAATGAATGGGATGGATCAAATTCTCCTAACATGTATGAGGAAACTATGGGGTCTCCTCATGAGCAATATTGGAAACATCATTTGGAGAAAATGGACAACATCCAAAACAATGCATATCCGAAGCTAGGAGGGCATGGCATGGCATATGAGATAAAGGATGCAAAGGGAGCATATCAATATCATCACAAGAAAAACAAATGCCAATAACCATGGGCTTGTCATCTATGCCATATGTGCAAATTGGGTTTATTTTAATGGCATATGCATAGTCACTATGAAGAGATTGCAAATAAGACATATGATGGATCTCATGCATAGCATATGACAAGTCAAGCAGATTAGCAAACATGATGTGACCTAAAGAATTGCCACAAGAAATCCTATGTAACATAGCATCACTACTAATAGACTCCACATGAGAATCATCATATTCATAAATGGGCAAATCATCACATGGGGAAATCATACTAGAATGAATCATGTCAATAGGGTGATCAACATCATGCAAGCAATCAATGTCAAAATAGTCCACTAGTGGGACGAGAGCATCACCGTCACCTTTGTTACCCTTGTCATTCCACTCAAGTGGTGTAGGTGAGGTGGGAAAGACCAAATGGTGGTCATCTTCATCTTGATGGAACCATGTGGGGGTGCATCATATTCCACCATGGCCATCGTCTTGTCCAAAGGGAGGGCCGGAGTCGTCGAGGATCGGCGCGTCATCATAGATGGGACCCTAGCACCAAATGAGAAGACACAATAGAGGTAGAGGTCAAGTTGTTAGAAATGCAAATGGCCTCACTAGACCTATCAACTATCTCACTCTCTCTATGTGGTGGTTCACTCACTCCCTCAAAATAGGTGCACTCAAACTCACGTATGGTGGGGTCACTCATCTCACTCAAGTGGTGGGGGTTGTGGCTCTCCTCACATGGGAATTGGGGCAACACATATATGGGGCTAGCGGTGAAGTCACTCTCACTCTCAATATGGTGGCTCAAGTCACTCAAGTCATCGAGACGTCGCCCGTGGTCGAAGGGAAAATCCCATGCTCAACCGTCTCGTAGTCGCTGCGTGGATGAAGGCCGAAGATGGCACATCATCGCTCTCGTCGTGGATGAAGGCCGAAGATGGCTCAACATCACTCTCGTCGTGGATGAAGGCCGAAGATGGCACAACATCACTCTCGTCGTGGATGAAGGCCGAAGATGGCACAACATCACTCTCGCCTCCTAAGATGGAAGCATCATCCTTGCTCGCCACCTTGTCGCTTTCCTCCAAAGCTTGGTCCTTGAAGGTCTCCCTACTCGGACTTGTCGCCGCAACATATAGAAAAATAGACAAGGTAGACACGGCATCAACAATGCCACAAAGAGGGATGGCGGTGAAGTCGCACTTGGGAGCATCGTCTTGGAGCTTGTCGGGCTTGGACATCATGGTGGTACTAGCCTCATGCTTGTCGAGAGCTTGGTCTCCACGAAGTTTGCTTGGGGTGGAGAAGCGTTGGCCTTCATGAGTTCTTGTTCCGCCTTGAGAGCACCGATGTAGTAGTCGTCGATGGACTTGTAGTTCTCGAGGAAGATGGTCTTGGAGATGTCGTTGTGCAATCCCATCATGAAGTGGAACTTCATTGACATGGGGTCGTCCACGCCGGCTCGTCGCAAGGCAATCTTCATCTCCTTGAAGTACTTGTCGATGGACTTGGATCCTTGGGTGGTGTTCTCCAATTGGCGCCGAAGTTGTTCCGTGTATGTTGGAGGCACGAACTCTCGCCGCAAAGCTCTCTTCATCTTGGACCAACTCATCTCGTAGCACTCAAGGTGTGTGAGGCCACCATGTCGGCGTAGTCGTGGAAGTTTCTTGTGGCGCACTTCACTTGATCTTCGGGAGGAACTTGATGTAGCTTGAGGTAGTCGTCCATCAAACGCTCCCACTCGAGGTACTCCTCGGGTTCTTGAGTCCCATAGAAAGGAATCTCGTGGTCGATGTCGAGGTCGTAGTAGCTCGTGGAAGTCGCGGACTTGAGCTTGGGGAGCTTCTCTTGAGCGTAGTCTTGGGGTGCTTGTTGGCGAAGATGCCGAATATCCGGCGAAGATGCCTTGAAGTCGCTTGGCGAAGATGCCAAGGAGATGGTGAAGTCGTGGAGCGGTTGTTGATGTTGAGCTCTTGACCTTCACGTTCTTGTTGATGATGGTGTCGATGCCGATGTGATCTTGCCGAGACGGTAGCTCGGAAGCATGTGCTCTTGAGCGTCTTCTCGAAGATGAGGAAGATCGCTTGTAGGACTTGATGAGGATTTGATCTCCTCCATTTTAGCTTGCATCTTGGCGTCGTAGTTGTTTTCCATGGCATCGAACTCGTCGTTGTTGTAGTAGACCGAAGATGAAATGCCTTGCCTATCCATCACAAGACTCGAGTAGAGGTGAGTAGGAAATGAGATAAACAATACCAAGTTACCTTTTCCCAAAGTTGAGGATGTATCCCGTTTCACTCAATGTGAGATGAAAGAATAGTGGAATTGGTACCGGACTTGTTCACTCACACCTATCAAATAAAGCTTATGGTAGAGCTCGGTGAGGATAGTGGCACAAAAATTTGATGCAAAATGTTAGCAAGAGTCAATAATGTTGAAAGAGATTCACAAATTCAAGCGAAACAAGTAGACCAATAGCAATATGTGGCACACGGAAACACACACACGGATAGATAAATGGGGCCGTGCAACCAAGGAATGAGCTCAAAATGTGGAATCCACCAAAACGCTCGTGTTGCACAACTCAAGAGAGACGCTAGCACGATTGCTCAATAGGCGGATACGACACTTGTGCACAACCTATTTGATGCAAAATGGATAAACTTCTATCCCAAGTATGCTATGTATGTATGGTTTCGGTGTTTCTCTCAAGATGATCCAAGATGATCGGATATGACAATCTTATATGCAATATGGTATGATGCTATGGCACTTGCTTACAAGCTTCTTTGCTCTCTTTCTTTTGCTTAAAAGCTTTATTTCTTTTTTTTCTATGGCCACTTTGCACAATGCACAAACCAAGATAGCACTAGTGTATATGCGGAGCAAACTTGTGGCACAAGATTTGATACCAATATGATATGGTATGTATGCTATGGGAAGTATGATCACTAATGTGCACAAGTAACGTTAAACAATACTCAAATGGCTAGTCTCGATAGGCAAGTAACGCAAAAGTAAGGCTAGGGTTAACAATGCAATGGCAAGGGAATATACAATGGAGGGATACCACGATACCAAGATGATATGGAGGTTACCGTCCGGCGATGATGAGTAGCGGTGTTCTTGATGTAGATACCAAGATGATGGAGACTCGTCCCTAAGTAGCGAAACACCTTAGGAAAGCGGAAAAACCGCGAACTCAAAATCTCAAACGTCAAATGTCAAAATGGTGGTAGCGGGAATGCGGTGGTGGTTTGCACTTGGCAATGCGGAAGTGGAATGATGGGCTATACACGTGTTGGAGTTGAAGTTGCCGTCCCTAAGTAGCCGAAACACCTTAGGAGACACAAGCCACAACTCAAAAAGCTCAATCAACAATTGGGTTAAGTTGGGTTGTCGGAAGTGTTTGGTGGGCAAGGTTATGTGGAAGTGGTGGTGGTGGTTGATGAAGAAGCAATCGTCCCTAAGTAGCGAAACACCTTAGGAGACTCGAATCACTACTCAAGCAACCACTAATGCTATGGGGAACAAAATTGGTTAGGTTATGAAGTCGGTGGTGGTTATGCGGAGCATGTGGCGGAAGCCCTAGGCAAAGATGCCAAAGTTCACAAAATTTGATGGTGTCAAAAGGTGGTGAAACCAAGGTGAGGACCTCGGGCACGTCGATAGCTTCAAAACGAGCCAAAGAACACTCAAATCGGAGTTCGGAGTGAAAAGTTATGATGAAAATGGTGAAACTCGGAACGCTGAAACTGGGTTGGGCGGTAGTACCGCTTGGGAGGGCGGTAGTACCGCTCGTGACGGTACTACCGCTTGGAATGGGCGGTAGTACCGCTCGTGTCGGGTTTTTTCGCAAAATCTGGCTCTGGGAGGCGGTAGTGCCGCTTGGAAGGGCGGTAGTACCGCTTGGAGGTGCTAAGCGGTAGTACCGCTTGGAAGAAGCGATAGTACCGCTCGTGTCGGGATTTTTTCGCAAATCCGGATAGGGGCGCGATTTTGGGGCGGAAATGGATGATTTCTGGATCAAAATTGGAGAGATTTCGTGGATGGAAAGTGGGAAAACTTGGGAGATGCTAGATCCACTCGAAACCAAGCAAATCCATGGATCAAAATCAACAAAACTTCATCAAACTAACAAATCACACACAATTTTGGGTCTATTTTTGGTGGGGATTTTCGGATTTAGGACGAAATCAACAAAATCAAGCTAGAAAAAGAGGGGTAGGGGCTCCAATAACGTGATCAACGTGGCTCATGATACCATAGATGATGTAGGGCGGAACCCTACGTGGGCGATCTTTCACGTTGGAGCGGATCCTACGGGGAATCACGATGAACACGGAGAAGAACGGGGAGAAATCACAAAGTGAAACACTCAAGAACAATTCCAATCACACATCCACTAGACAATCAAACACACAAGATCCACAAGGTACATGAACAACAAAAGGAAAGATACAAGGTAAGGTTCATCTCCGAGAGGAGGTCTTGGTGGGGTCCGCCCAAGATGGGGGTCTTGATGATATCCCGCAAGATCTTCTCACATGGAGGTCTTGAACTCCATGGGAGTGGTAGTCTCTCTCTCTCAAGGGAAGAGGTAGGAGCAAAGCTCACCTAAGAATGAGCTATCATATTCTTGACCCGAGAAAGGAGGTGGAGGTGGTCTATTTATAGTCTAAGCCACGAAGGGGTAAGTGGGAGAGGGATACAAGGCCAAAGGCCCACGGCAACGCTTACATGCGTCGGACGTCCGGAAGGGTCGGACGTCCGGAAGCTCGGAGACGGTTCGGACGTCCGGAAGTCTTCGTGACATCCGTAAATTCTGTTCTGTCGCCATAGCACCGGTCGTCCGGTCGGTGTCGATCGTCCATGGCTGGGACTTGTCGGACGTCCGGCGTTAAATCGATCGTCCGGCCGGAGAGTGTCGGGCGTCCGGTGGCTTCCGGTCGTCCGGCCGCTGGGGACTCCGCAGCTCCATCTTTTTCCGTCTTCTCTTCCAAGCTTCCCTCGCGGATGGTGTAGGTGTTCCTTGGCGTGCACTCCTCCTCGTCGTCCGTGAAGCTCCGCAATACCTATGCATGCACACGAGTGGAGTGTCAAGTAGTATACCATCCTCGAAGGGGTCAAGTGAACACGTGTAAAGGAGAAGATTCACCTTTATGTATGAGAAGTAGAGGTCGCACGTGTCACTTGCCAAACGGACTCTTGACATGGTGATGACCATAGGATGCTCCGCATCAATTACCTTAGACCTCACGAGTTTGTCATCCATACCGATCATGAAACGCTTAAGTACCTCAAAGGTCAAACTAAATTGAACAAGCGTCACGCAAAATGGAGTGAATTCATTGAATCTTTTCCTTATGTGATCAAGTACATTAAGGGTAAAGAAAATGTAGTTGCCGACGCGCTTTCACGCATATGCATGCTTGTCACTCAACTTGAGTTGAATGTCATTGGTTTTGACCATATAAAAGACTTGTATGAGCAGGATCCATCTTTTGGTTCTCCTTATGCTAAGTGCTTGACGCACACGTCTTGGGACAAATATTACATCAAGGATTGTTATCTTATGAGAGCTAACAAACTTTGCATTCCCGAGTCTTCTCTTCGTTTGCTCCTTTTGCAAGAGGCTCATGGAGGCGGACTCATGGGACACTTTGGACGCGACAAAACATTCGCCACGCTCTCCAACAACTACTTTTGGCCCAAGATGTTCCGCGACGTTCAACGCTTCACCAACCGATGCTATACATGTCGCAAAGCTAAGTCTAAAGCCCAATCTCATGGTCTTTACATGCCTCTTCCTATTCCATACCAACCATGGGAAGACATTAGTATGGATTTTGTACTTGGTTTGCCTAGGACACAAAATGGCAAGGATTCCGTGTTTGTTGTTGTGGATAGATTTTCTAAGATGGCACATTTCATTCCTTGCAACAAGATAGACGATGCTTCACATGTTGCAAATCTCTTTTGTAGGGAAATCTTGCGACTCCATGGAGTACCAAAGACAATCGTCTCCGATCGTGACGTCAAGTTCTTGAGTTACTTTTGGAAGACCCTATGCGCCAAGCTCTAATCAAGCTATTGTTCTCCTCGGCATACCATCCTCAAACCGACGGCCAAACGGAGGTGACGAACCGCACACTATCCACTCTACTTCGTGTCTTGATCAAGAAGAACATCAAGGAGTGGGAAGCATGTCTACCTATCGCCGAAAGCACGCCTACAATCGTGCAAGACATTCAACTACCGGCAAGTCCCCCTTCAAGTCGCTTCTACGGTTTCAACCCGTTGTCCCCATTGGACATTCTACCACTCCCTCTCAAAGAGCGCACCAACATGGATGCAAGTGAACGAGCAAGCTACATCAAGAAGATGCACGAAGATACAAGGCACGCAATTGAGCGCCAAGTACAACGCCAAGCAAACAAGCTCAACGCCAACAAGCAACCCATCGTCTTCAACATTGGCGATCAAGTGTGGCTACACCTTCGCAAGGACCGCTTCCCCAAAGAACGCAAGTCCAAACTTCTCCCTCGAGCTGATGGCCCTTTCAAAGTGCTCGCACGCTACAACGAGAACGCTTACAAAATCGACATACCTCGCGACAAGTACAACGTGAGCGACATCTTCAACGTCAAGGACCTTGCACCTGTCCATGGAGATGAAGTTTTTGATCCGAGGTCGGATCTCTCCCAAGGGGGGGGAGATGATGCGGAGCAGCCCTCACTCATCCCCACGGACGTGCCTACATCTCCCTCAACACCACCGGGACCCATGACAAGAGCCCGAGCTAAGGCTATTGAAGATAAGGTGAACTCGCTCCTCTCCGAACTTCTTATTTCTACCCATGAGACATGGCTACTACCTCATTCTGAAACTCTATGTGTAATCAGAACACGGAGGCGAACCAAGGATCTACTACTTGCAAGAGCCAAGACGGCGAGAACTCCAAGTATGTCGAAGAGGAAGAAGTGATGCAGCTGAAGCTTCAGGACCGGACGTCCGAGCCACCTCCGGACGTCCGACGATCCCTGAGCCACGGACGTCTGACGCCCTCCGGACGTCCTAACATCATCACCGAATCAAACCTACCGCCGACCGGAGCTGACCGGACGTCCGGACTTCATCACCCGAACCAAATCTACGGACGACCGGAGCCGACCGGACGTCCGGCGACCATCACCCGAACCGAATCATGGACGTCCGAACGAAGTCCGGACGACCGGACCCTCCCAAGCCTCCGGACGTCCAGACACCTTTCCGGACGTCCAGACACTGATGCGGATCGAGGCCCATGTACCTCCGTTTTGACTTCCATTTGCACTAAGACTATAAATAGGGCCTTTCCGTCTCCTAGTTAGGGCTAGCTTTGGATTAGCTCATGTTTAGGTGAGAGAGCCTTTGCTCATCCACTTGGCTACTTCTCCTTCGAGATCAGGACCTCTTCGGAGAAGATCCCCCAAGCGGATTCAAGACCCCCTCCTAGGGTGGACCCCATCAAGACCTCCTTCCGGAGAAGATCGGCTACTCGTGTATCTTTATCTTTATTGTTCTTGAATCTTGTGCCACTCTATGTGTTCATCGATCTAGCACTTGTGTGATTGTTTTCTTGTCGGTTGAGTGAGTTCTCTCTCGTTTTCCCCGTGATTCCCTCTTGTTCTTCCGCTCGTTCTTCGTGTTCCTCGTAGGGATTCTCTCCAAACGTGAAAGATCGCTCCCGTCGGGTCTCACCCTACATCACGGCCTTTGTGTGGAAGATGTGGCATTTTTGGTCATCTTCTTGTTGATGTTGAACGGTCAAGACCTTGGAGACAACGAGAGCGGGGCTCGAATCCTCATCGCAAAAGACTTGATCATCCTCATCTTCGTTCACTTGCCGGTGCATGGCCACTTGCTCAAGGGCTTCCATCTCCTCATCACTCATTGAGTCATAGGTGCCGTCGTCGTTGAGGATCATGGTGCGCTTGTTGGTGCATTCGTAGGACTTGTGGCCTCGGCCGCCGCAAGTGAAACACTTGAAAGAGCTTGTTTTGATGGTCTCATTGGTCGGAATAGATGATGGAGCACGCGGCTTGAAGTTGCTTGTAGTAGGAGGAGGACGACTTGAACTTGTCGACTTTCTTTTGTAACTCGACTTGTCGTCGTTGGTTGTAGAAGGTTTGGTTGATGTAGATGTTGGAGGAGTCGTTGAAGCTTGGTTGTTGGAGAAGCCGTAGGTCTTGGCCGAGTACTTGGCGTACTTGAAGTCATCTTGCACTTGACGTTCGCCTTTGTAGCTTGATGCACGAGCTCAATGAGGGTTGAGTATGGTTGGAAGTCGGCGATCTTCTTGATGGGATGATTTAGTCCATTCAAGAAACGTGCCATAGTTTGCTCATCATCTTCCTTGACATTGGCTCGAATCATGGCTATCTCCATTTCCTTGTAGTATTCTTCAACACTCTTTGTTCCTTGCTTGAGTAGTTGGATTTTCTTGAAGAGGTCGCGGTTGTAGTAGGTTGGCACAAAACGTGCTCGCATGACATCCTTCATTTGAGCCCAAGTGGTGATTGGAGGTTCACCTCTTGCTTGTCGTCGTTCAATGATTTGTTCCCACCATATGAGCACATAGTCTTGGAACTCAAGTGATGCCATAGCGATTTTCTTCCCTTCATCGTAGTTGTGCAACCTAAGATTTTGTCAACCTTCAATGCCCATGAGAGGTAGTCTTCGGGGTCATTGCTTCCATTGAACTTGGGCATGGTGAATTTTAGCTTGCCGTAGCGTTGTTTATCATTGTGTTGTTGGCGATGTTGATGATGACGCCCTTGACGTGGATTGCAATCGTCTTCATGTTGCTCTTGGCGTGGAGGAAGAACATGATCAACTTGCCCTTGTTGAACTTGAGGTTGGAGTGTAGCTTGACGAGCTTGTGGAGGTGCTTGAGGAACTTGACGTTGTACATTCCTCTCTTGGATTTCTTCTCGAAGGGCTTCCTCTTGATTGCGCCTGCTCACGATTGCGGTTGGCGAAGGCTCTACTTGATTCTTGAAGGGCACGTTGTGCCTCAAGAGCTTGCGCTTCACGTTGTTGTTGTTGAAGACGTTGAGCCTTGGCGTCTTGTTCGTCTTGGTGTAGACGTGCTCATTCTTCCTCTTGTTGGCGGCATTTAAGACGTTGTCGTTCTTGAGCTTGAGCAAAAGCGTCTTGGTTTGATTGAGGACGAGGAACTTGATCATCCACTTGCTCTTGTGAATGCTTGTCATGTAGCGGGTTGCGAGATGCATGACGGTCTTGACGAGCGGCACGACGAAGAGTGTTCGAAGTAGGTGTACTTGAGTCGTAGAAGGTGTCGCCGGAGTGTCGACTCGAGCGGCTCCGTCTTGATGATGAAGAAGTTGAATGATGCCGGTTTCTCATCAAAGCGCGGATCTCGTCCATTCTTGCATCGTTCTATTGCTTGTGAGCGTCGAACTTGTTGTCGAAGTAGTCTCTTGTACGTTGCTCGGAGAGTCGCAAGTCGGTGGCGAGGTTGTCGATGCGGTCGCTCATTGCTTGTTGTTCTTGGTGCAACGCTCGTTGTGCACCAAAGAGGTGGCTCTTGGCGATGTATGATGACATGTCGTCGTCTTACTCGATGAAGAGTGGGTTGGTAGAGGTACTTGGCCTATCCATCATTCCAAGCAAAATGTGAGTGGTAGAAGGAGAAGAACTTATACCAATGTACCTTTGACCGATGTTGATGATGAATCAAGTTCACTCAAATGCGGACAATGAAATAGCACTATTGGTACCGATTCTTGTCGGTTCTCACACCTACACAAATAAAAGCTATGGTGGAGCTCGATTAGGATGGTGGCACAAAATTTGATGCAATTGTAAGTGAGACTCAATAATGTTGGAAATGATTCACAAATTTGCAAATGCAACAAGTAGACCAATAGCAAGATATGGTACACGGAAACACACACGCAAATAGATAATGTGGGGTTATGCAACCAAGGATGAGCCAAAATGTGGAATTCACCAACATGCTCTTTTTGCACAACACTAGAGAGACGCTAGCACGATTGCACAATAGGCGGATACGAACTTGTGCACAACCTACTAAGCAAAAATGCAACGACTTCTATCCCAAGTATGCTATATGTATGGTGTTTCGATGTGTTGATCCAAGATGATCAAGTATGACAATATTAATGTTGTATGATCCTATGGTTCTTGCTCATAAGCTCTTTGCTTATCTTTCTCTCTTTGCTTAAAAGCTTGATTGGCTCTTTCTCTTTTGAGCTCTTTTCTCATGCAAAACTTCACGAACCAAGATAGCAATTGTGTATGCGATGACAACCTTGTGACACACAAGTTGATGCTAGGATATGCACCACTTTGGTATGGTATGTATGCTATGGAGTATGATCAGTAATGTGCACAAGTCACGTTGCCGGCAATACTCAATGGCTAGTCTCGGTGGGTAAGCAACGCAAAAGATGGGCTATGATGGTTATCAATGCAATTGCAAGTAATGAGAAAGATGTCGACGATGTTACCGTCCTTGGCGAAGATGAGCGGTGGTGATGTTGATGTTGAACCGTACCTAGATAGCCGAAACACAAAAGGATACGGAAACCCCAACTCAAATTCTCAAAGCAAAAATTGGCAACATTGTCGGAATTGGTAGTGGGAAAGGCTATGGTGGTGTTATGCGGAAGTGGAGGATGTAAGTGGAAGTGTATGTGGGCACGGGACAAAATTTGGCGAGAGTTAGGCGGTAAACGGGGTGGTGGATGGGGATTGCTGTTGCCAGGAGCCGGATTTCCGGGCAGGAAGCCGGATGTCCGGGGCGCCGGATGTCCGGGTTTGTCGGGCCGGATGTCCGGGCTCTAGGTCCGTGGACGAACTCGATGACCACCGCGTGGAGAGGTCAAATCCGGTCAAAATTTGGGCGATTTTGTGGATGGAAATTGTGGAAATGGTGGGGGAAAGCTAGATCTACCTGCAACACACGAAATCCGCGGATCAAATCGAACAAAACTTCATCACACTAACAAATCACAAAAAAAAATTGGGGCTATTTTTGGTGGGGAATTTTCGGAATTAGGACAAAAACAACAAAATCAAGCTAGAAAAAGAGGGGTAGGGGCTCCAAAAACGTGATCAACGTGGCTCATGATACCAAGATGATGTAGGGCGGAACCCTACGTGGACGATCTTTCACGTTGGAGCGGATCCTACGGTGAATCACGAAGAACACGCGGAAGAACAAGAGGGAAACACGGGTAAAACGAGAGAGAATTCACTCAACCAACAAGAGATCAATCACACAAGTGCTAGATCACCGATCACATAAGGTGGCACAAGATTCAATAAAGGAAAGATACAAACGGTAGCCGTTCTTCTCCGTGAGGAGGCCTTGATGGGGTCCACCCTAGAAGGGGGTCTTGAATCCGCTTGGGGGATCTTCTCCGTAGAGGTCCTGATCTCCGAGGAGAAGTAGCCAAGTGGATGAGCAAAGGCTCTCACACAAAATATGAGCTAATCCAATGCTAACTTAGAAAGAGGAAGGGGATGGAGTATATATAGTCTAGGGGCGAAGGGGTACATGGGACTCGTCCGGATACCTTACGCAGTGTGGAGGCCGGATGTCCGGCGTCGGGCCGATGTCCGGCCTTCACGAGGCGCCGGATGTCCGGCTATCCGGCCGGATGTCCGGCCGGAGCGCCACTTCTGCCGAATCGGGTGAGAGGTGCCGGATTTCAAGCTTCAGACCGGATATCCCGGCCGGGGTCGGATGTCCGGGGCGGACGCCGGATGTCCGCCATGTAGACTTGGGCAGCTTGGCGATCTTTGAGGTAGATGCTCCAGGGCGGATGTCCGGGCTTCGCCGATGTCCGGGCCTGGAGGTGAACTTGCCCGTTCCGCTGGTTCTCTTCATCCATGGACTTGGCGACTTGTCCGTCTTCACGTGCACCCTCGGGAGGTTCCCCTTGACACCTAATCATGCATAGCATATCGGACTTAGGTAGTAGCCATGTCTCGAGTGGATCATATGTGATATCAATAAGGAAGGAAGTCACCTCGTTCTCAAGAGCTCTAGCTCTAGCTCGTGTCATGGGTCCTCTTGGCTCTTGATGAGACGGTTGTGGATGCATGGGGATGATCGTGGGATTCTCCGCATCATCTCCCCCCACAGGAGAGATCCGACCTCGGATCAAAAGCTTCATCTCCATGGTATGGTGCGAGGTCCTTGATGTTGAAGATGTTGCTCACGTTGTATTTGTCGCGAGGTAGGTCGATCTTGTAAGCATTGTCGTTGTAGCGTGCTAGCACCTTGAAGGGTCCATCGGCTCGAGGTAGAAGCTTGGACTTGCGTTCTTTGGGGAAGCGGTCCTTGCGAAGGTGTAGCCACACTAGATCACCAATGTTGAAGACCATGGGTTGCTTGTTGGCGTTGAGCTTGGTTGCTTGTCGGTGTACTTGGCGCTCGATGGTGTGCCTTGTATCTACGTGCATCTTCTTGATGTAGCTTGCTCGTGCACTCGCATCCATGTTGGTGCGCTCTTGGAGAGGAAGTGGTAGAATGTCCAATGGGGACAACGGGTTGAAACCGTAGACGACCTCGAAGGGGACTTGCGGTAGTCGAATGTCTTGCGCGGTTGTAGGCATACTCGGCGATGGGTACACATGCTTCCCACTCCTTGATGTTCTTCTTGATCAAGACAGGAAGTAGAGTGGATAGTGTGCGGTTCGTCACCTCCGTTTGGCCGTCGGTTTGAGGATGGTATGCCGAGGAGAACAAGAGCTTGATTCTGAGCTTGGCGCATAGGGTCTTCCAAAAGTAACTCAAGAACTTGACGTCACGATCGGAGACGATTGTCTTTGGTATGCCATGGAGTCGCAAGATTTCCCTACAAAAGAATTTGCAACATGTGAAGCATCGTCTATCTTGTTGCAAGGGATGAAATGTGCCATCTTAGAAAATCTATCCACAACAACAAACACGGAATCCTTGCCATTTTGAGTCCTAGGCAAACCAAGTACAAAATCCATACTAATGTCTTCCAATGGTTTATATGGAATAGGAAGAGGCATGTAAAGACCAAGAGATTGAGCTTTAGACTTAGCTTTGCGACATGTATAGCATCGGGTGGTGAAGCGTGAGACGTCGCGGAACATCTTGGGCCAAAAGTAGTTGTTGGAGAGCGTGGCGAATGTCTTGTCGCGTCCAAAGTGTCCCATGAGTCCGCCTCCATGAGCCTCTTGCAAAAGTAGCAAACGAAGAGAAGACTCGGGAATGCATAGTTTGTTAGCTCTCATAAGATAACCATCCTTGATGTAATATTGTTCCCAAGAAGTATGCGTCAAACACTTAGCATAAGGAGAAGCAAAAGATGGATCATGCTCATACAAGTCTTTTATATGCTCAAAACCAATAACATTCTACTCAAGTTGAGTGACAAGCATGCTTACGCGTGAAAGCGCGTCGGCTACTACATTTTCTTTACCCTTAATGTACTTGATCACATAAGGAAAAGATTCAATGAATTCACACCATTTTGCATGATGCTTGTTTAATTTAGTTTGACCTTTGAGGTACTTAAGCGTTTCATGATCGGTATGGATGACAAACTCATGAGGTCTAAGGTAATGTTCCCAAACATGTAGCACACGCACTAAAGCATACAATTCTTTGTCATAGATGGGATAATTAAGTTGAGCACCGAAGAGTTTTTCACTAAAATAAGCAATGGCTCGTTTTTCTTGCATCAAAACTCCGCCAATTCTGGTCCCACTTGCATCACAATGAACCTCAAAAGTTTTGTCAAAATTGGGCAAAGCAAGAATCGGAGCATGAGTAAGCAAAGACTTGAGCTCATAAAAGCGGTTGATTGCAAAGTTCCCCAAACAAAGGGAGTATTCTTCTTACTCAAGGCATGCAAAGGAGCGGCAATTGTGCTAAAATCTTTCACAAAGCGATGATAAAAACCCGCAAGACCAAGAAAACTTCACACTTGTTGCAAATTGGTGGGTTGGGGCCAAGTTTAATTGCTTCAATTTTAGATTCATCAACATGGACACGCTTTGAGGATACTACAAAACCCAAGAATACCACTTTGTCAACTCAAAAGTGCATTTTTTCAAGTTTGCATAAAGGCTTTCCTTGCGAAGAGTTTGCAACACAGATTTTACATGATTGATGTGCTCTTTCATGGTTTTGCTAAACACAAGAATATCATCAAAGCAAACCACAACAAAGACTCCAATGTAAGGACGAAGCACATGATGCATAAGGCCTTGCGAAAGTACCGGAGCCTCGAAGACCCATAGGCATCACTAACCACTCATATAAACCAAATTTGGTTTTGAAAGCAGTTTTCCATTCATCACCCTCTTGTATGCGGATTTGATAATAGCCACTTTTAAGGTCAATTTTTGAGAAAAAGTTGGCTCCACTAAGTTCATCAAGCATATCATCTAAGCGAAGAATGGGATGCCTATAGCGGACGGTGATCGCATTTATAGGTCTACAATCGGAACACAAGCGAAAACTTCCATCGGGTTTAGGCACAAGTATAACGGGAACGGCGCAAGGGCTTAAGCTTTCACGTACATGGCCGTTGTCGATTAGTTGTTGTACTTGCCGTTGAATCTCCTTGGTTTCTTCGGGATTGACTCGGTATGGAGCTTTGTTTGGTAGAGGCGCTCCGGGGATGAGGTCGATTCGATGCTCAATGCCTCGAAGAGGAGGTAGACCCAGAGGTAGCTCATCGGGGAAAACAACTTGAAATTCCTGCAGAAGAGATTGAAACTCCAAAGGTAGCTCGTGAATGGTGTTAGTTTTTGGTTCTCGATCCTTGCACACAAGGACAAAGTGCATCACACTCAATGGGTTCTCTCACACACTTCTCTCATCTCAATTTTGGTGGCAAATAGGATGAGGTTTTTCTCTCTAGGCGAAGAGGCGCTCAAGTTTGGCTTGTGGCTCTCACTCACTTTTGGATGGATCACTTTCTCACTCTTGTCTCTATGATGGGTGGCTTTCTTGTCGGCTATCACTTGAGTAGGAGACATAGGTCGTAGCACATATTCCTTCCCTTTTATCTTGAAGCTATAGTGATTGGTGCGCCCATTGTGGATGACACCACGGTCGAATTGCCATGGTCGACCTAGAAGTAGGTGGCAAACGGTCATGCTCGACTTGTATAGTGCCGGAGTCACTTAGCCATTGAACCTTGTAGGGGTGCGGGTGCTTCCTCTTGACCAATTGAAGTTTGGAACATAGTTCTTCACTTGCCAAGTTGTGGCAACTACCTCCATTGATGATGACCTTGACGGACCTTCCGTTGATGCCGGCCTTTGTGTGGAAGATGTGGCATCTTTGGTCGTCTTCTTGTTGATGTTGAAGAGTCAAGACCTTGGAGACAACGAGAGCGGGGCTCGAATCCTCATCGCAAAAGACTTGATCATCTTCATCTTCGTTCACTTGCCGGTGCATGGCCACATGCTCAAGGGCTTCCATCTCCTCATCACTCATTGAGTCATAGTTGCCGTCGTCGTTGAGGATCATGGTGCGCTTGTTGGTGCATTCGTAGGACTTGTGGCCTCGGCCGCCGCAAGTGAAACACTTGAAGGAGCTTGTTTTGATGGTCTCATCGGTCGGAGTAGAGGATGAAGCACGCAGCTTGAGGTTGCTTGTAGTAGGAGGAGGACGACTTGAACTTGCCGAAGTCTTCTTGTAACTTGAATTGTCGTCGTTTCTTGAAGAAAGCTTGGTCGAAGTAGATGTTGGAGTAGTCGTTGAAGCTTGGGTGTTGGAGAAGCCGTAGGTCTTGGATGAGTACTTAGCGTGCCATTTGAAGTCTTCTTGCTCTTGACGTTCGGCCTTGGTAGCTTGATGTACGAGCTCAATGAGGCTGGTATATGGTTGGTAGTCGGCGATCTTCTTGATGGGATGATTGAGTCCATTCAAGAAACGTGCCATTGTTTGCTCATCGTCTTCCTTGACATTGGCTCGAATCATGGCTATCTCTATTTCCTTGTAGTATTCTTCAACACTCTTTGTTCCTTGCTTGAGTAGTTGGAGTTTCTTGAAGAGGTCGCGGTTGTAGTAGGTTGGCACAAAACGTGCTCGCATGACATCCTTCATTTGAGCCCAAGTGGTGATTGGAGGTTCACCTCTTGCTTGTCGTCGTTCAATGATTTGTTCCCACCATATGAGCACATAGTCTTGGAACTCAAGTGATGCCATAGCGATTTTCTTCGCTTCATCGTAGTTGTGCAACCGGAAGATTTTGTCAACCTTCAATGCCCATGAGAGGTAGTCTTCGGGGTCATTGCTTCCATTGAACTTGGGCATGGTGAATTTTAGCTTGCCGTAGCGTTGTTCTTCATCGTGTTGTTGGCGATGTTGATGATGACTCCCTTGACGTGGATTGCATTCATCTTCATGTTGCTCTTGGCGTGGAGGAAGACCATGATCAACTAGCTCTTGTTGAACTTGAGGTTGAAGTGGAGCTTGACGAGCTTGTGGAGGAGCTTGAGGAACTTGACGTTGTACATGAGGTTGGTAGTTCCTCTCTTGGATTTCTTCTCGAAGGGCTTCCTCTTGATTGCGCCGTTCGCGATTGCGGTTTGCGAAAGCTCTACTTCATTCTTGAAGGGCACGTTGCGCCTCAAGAGCTTGCGCTTCACGTTGTTGTTGTTGAAGACGTTGAGCCTTGGCGTCTTGTTCGTCTTGGTGTAGACGCGCTCGTTCTTCCTCTTGTTGGCGACGAAGACGTTGTCGTTCTTGAGCTTGAGCAAAAGCGTCTTGGTTTGATTGAGGACGAGGGACTTGATCATCAACTTGCTCTTGTGAATGCTTGTCATGGAGCGGGTTGCGAGATGCATGACGGTCTTGACGAGCGGCACGACGAAGAGTGTTCGAAGTAGGTGTACTTGAGTCGTAGAAGGTGTCGAAGTGTCGACGCGAGCGGCTCCGTCTTGATGATGAAGAAGTTGAATGATGCCGGTTTCTCATCAAAGCGTGGATCTCGTCCATTCTTGCATCATTCTCTTGCTTGTGAGCGTCAAACTTGTTGTCGAAGTAGTCCCTTTTACGTTGCTCTGAGAGTCACAAGTCGGTGGCGAGGTTGTCGATGCGGTCGCTCATTGCTTGTTGTTCTTGGTGCAACGCTCGTTGTGCACCAAAGAGGTGGCTCTTGGTGACGTATGATGACATGTCGTCGTCTTGCTCGATGAAGAGTGGGTTGGTAGAAGTACTTGGCCTATCCATCATTCCAAGCAAAATGTGAGTGGTAGAATGGAGAAGAACTTATGCCAATGTACCTTTGACCGATGTTGAAGGTGAATCAAGTTCACTCAAATGCGGACAATGAAATAGCACTATTGGTACTGATTCTTGTCGGTTCTCACACCTACACAAATAAAAGCTTATGGTGGAGCTCGGTTAGGATGGTGGCACAAAATTTGATGCAATTGTAAGTGAGACTCAATAATGTTGGAAATGATTCACAAATTTGCAAATGCAACAAGTAGACCAATAGCAAGATATGGTATCACGGAAACACACACGCAAATAGATAATATGGGGTTATGCAACCAAGGATGAGCCAAAATGTGGAATTCACCAAGATGCTCTTGTTGCACAACACTAGAGAGATGCTAGCACGATTGCTCAATAGGCGGATACGAACTTGTGCACAACCTACTAAGCAAAATTGCAACGACTTCTATCCCAAGTATGCTATATGTATGGTGTTTCGATGTGTTGATCCAAGATGATCAAGTATGGCAATCTTAATGTTGTATGATGCTATGGTTCTTGCTCATAAGCTCTTTGCTTATCTTTCTCTTTTTGCTTAAAAGCTTGATTGGCTCTTTCTCTTTTGAGCTCTTTTCTAATGCAAAACTTCACGAACCAAGATAGCAATTGTGTATGCGATGACAACTTTGTGACACACAAGTTGATGCTAAGATATGCACCACTTTGGTATGGTATGTATGCTAAGGAGTATGATCACTAATGTGCACAAGGCACGTTGCCGGCAATACTCAATGGCTAGTCTCGATGGGTAAGCAACGCAAAAGATGGGCTATGATGGTTATCAATGCAATTGTAAGTAATGACAAAGATGTCGACGATGTTACCGTCCTTGGTGAAGATGAGCGGTGGCGATGTTGATGTTGAACCGTACCTAGATAGCCGAAACACAAAAGGATACGGAAACCCCAACTCAAATTCTCAAAGCAAAAATTGGCAACATTGTCGGAATTGGTAGTGGGAAAGGCTATGGTGGTGTTATTGCGGAAGTGGTGGAGGTATATGGAAGTGTATGTGGGCACGGGACAAAGTGTAGGTGGTGGATTGGGATTGATGCTGCCAGGAGCCGGATTTCCGAGCAGGAAGCCGGATGTCCGGGCTGGTCGGGCCGGATGTCCGGGCTGTTCGGGCCGGATTTCCGAGCAGGAAGCCGGATGTCCGGGCTCTGGGTCTGAGGACGAACTCGATGAACACCGCGTGGAGAGGTCAAATCCCGGGCAAAATTCGGGCGATTTTGTGGATGGAAATTGTGGAAATGGTGGGGGAATGGTAGATCTACCTGCAACACACAAAATCCGCGGATCAAATCCAACAAAACTTCATCACACTAACAAATCACAAATAAAAATTGGGGCTATTTTTGGTGGGGAATTTTCGGAATTAGGACAAAAACAACAAAATCAAGCTAGAAAAAGAGGGGTAGGGGCTCCAAAAACGCGATCAACGTGGCTCTGATACCAAGATGATGTAGGGCGGAACGCTACGTGGACGATCTTTCACGTTGGAGCGGATCCTACGGTGAATCACGAAGAACACGCGGAAAAACAAGAGGGAAACACGGGGAAAACGAGAGAGAATTCAGTCAACCAACAAGAGATCAATCACACAAGTGCTAGATCACCGATCACATAAGATGGCACAAGATTCAAGATCAACAAAGGAAAGATACAAACGGTAGCCGTTCTTCTCCGTGAGGAGGCCTTGATGGGGTCCACCCTAGAAGGGGGGTCTTGAATCCGCTTGGGGGATCTTCTCCGTAGATGTCCTGATCTCCGAGGAGAAGTAGCCAAGTGGATGAGCAAAGGCTCTCACACAAAATATGAGCTAATCCAATGCTAACTTAGAAAGAGGAAGGGGATGGAGTATATATAGTCTAGGAGGCGAAGGGGTACATGGGACTCGTCCCGGATACACTGCACGCAGGCAGGGGAGGCCGGATGTCCGGGCGTCGGGCCAGATGTCCGGGCCTTCACGAGGCGCCGGATGTCCGGGCTATCCGGCCGGATGTCCGGGCTATCCGGCCGGATGTCCGGGCTATCCGGCCGGATGTCCGGGCTGGAGCGGCCACTTCTGCCGAATCGGGTGACAGGTGCCGGATTTCCGGGCTTCAGGCCGGATATCCGGGCTGGGGGCCGGATGTCCGGCCTCAGAGACTTGGGCAGCTTGGCGATGCGGAGGTAGATGCTCTGGGCCGGATGTCCGGGCTTCGCCGGATGTCCGGGCTGGGAGGTGAACTTGCCCGTTTCCGTTGGTTCTCTTCATCCATGGACTTGGTGGCTTTTCCGTCTTCACGTGCACCCTCGGGAGGTTCCCCTTGACACCAAATCATGCATAGCATATCGGACTTAGGTAGTAGCCATGTCTCGAGTGGATCATATGTGATATCTATAAGGAAGGAAGTCACCTCGTTCTCGAGAGCTCTAGCTCTAGCTCGTGTCATGGGTCCTCTTGGCTCTTGATGAGACGGTTGTGGATGCATGGGGATGATCGTGGGATGCTCCGCATCACTTCTCCTCGGAGCTCAGGACCTCTACGGAGAAGATCCCCCAAGCGGATTCAAGACCCCCTTCTTGGGTGGACCCCATCAAGACCTCCTCTCGGAGAAGAACGGCTACTCGTGTATCCTTACCTTTGTTGATTGTGGATCATATGTATCTCTTTGTGTTCGGTGATCTAGCACTTGTGTGATTGATTCCTTGTTGGTTAAGTGATTTCTCTTTCGTTTCCTCCGTGTTTCCCTTTGTTCTTCCGCGTGTTCTTCGTGATTCCCCGTAGGATCCACTCCAAACGTGAAAGATCGTCCACATAGGGTTCCGCCCTACATCATAAGAGGAAAGCTTTGTTAATGAAGGTGGGGTTCTGTGACGCCTTGGTCTGGTCGTTGTACACAAACGAAGTACGCGAAGTTGCAGCTATGGCGAACTTTTAATCTAAACAAAACCCAAAGTCTAAACGGGCCCCTAAGGGCTGTATATATGGAGAAAGAGGGGGGAATTTCGTGGCCCTTAGGGAAGGGGTCCGAAGCCAACCCTATCTCTTGTTTCCCCACACATGCGGACTCTAAAACAGCCTATACTTATGTATTTCGAAACTACATGGGCCTGGCCCAATAATAAGGTGACACAACACCTAGAATAGCCTCTGGACGAAGTTTATGGAGTGGCATCTTGTATATTTCGTCCAAGGCTTCATGTACTCATTATGGTGGCTTCAAAGTCCTGAAATCATCACTTGTAATTCCGTCTTTGTTCCCCTTGCGCAGGCCATCAACTCCATGCTTGTTCTTGCTCCAATGTTCATCCCTCTTATCCATGCCAGGCCCTTCATTTGTAAGCAAAACAAATGTATCCAATTTAGGCAGCATCATATTCTCATGAACATTAGAATCATTACCAAGAAACGAAAGTACCTGATAATTTAATTGGCGTGCGCGAGCTCTAGTAATTGGTCCAGTATATGTTGTAGTAGGGGCTATGGGTGTAACAATGGTACTGATGTCCTCATCACCTATATAAGTAGATCCATCTAGTAGCTTTTTCCTTGGGTTTTGTTTAGATTAAAAGTTCGCCATAGCTGCAACTTCACAGTGCCGCTTGTGTTCAACGACCAGACAAAGGCGTCACAGAACCCCACCTTGATCAATAAAGCTTTCATCTTATATTCGCAATATCCAGATTGCAATCTTAGTTTCTTGCTTGTTCTTCATATGCTCGCAGGAAATAGACCCTCGTGGTCAGGTTGATCGTGCTCCGGCGTGGTCAATAACCTCTCGGAGTTGGTTTAGCGATTGCTAAGGCGCGACGTCCTCGCACGTTCGTAGTCGGATCGTCAAAGTCGATTTCCACCAAAGCGGTATCCATCATCTCATCGAAAGACGGGACACCTTTGCCTCTATCAGTGATGAAAGGAAAACTGCTTTCAAAACCAAATTTGGATTGTATGAGTGGTTAGTGATGCCTATGGGTCTATAGGAGGCTCCTGGTACTTTCGTACGTCTTATGCATCATGTGCTTCGCCCTTATATTGGAGTCTTTGTTGTGGTTTACTTCGACGATACTCTTGTGTTTAGAAAAACCATGAAAGAACATCTTGATCATGTTAGGGCTGTTTTGCAAACCCTTCGCAAGGAAATTCTTTATGCAAACATGAAAAAAATGCACATTTGGTGGTGACAAAGTGGTTTTCTTGGGTTTTGTTGTATCCTCAAAGGGTGTCCATGTTGATGAATCTAAGATTGAAGCAATTAAAACATGGCCCCAACCCACCAATTTGCAACAAATGCGTAGCTTTCTTGGTCTTGCGGGTTTTTATCGTCGCTTTGTGAAAAACTTTAGCACAATTGCCGCTCCTTTGCATGCCTTAAGTAAGAAGAATACTCCTCTTGTTTGGGGATCTTTGCAATGCATCGCTTTTGATGAGCTCAAGTCTTTGCTTACTCATGCTCCGATTCTTGCTTTGCCCAATTTTGACAAAACTTTTGAGGTTCATTGTGATGCAAGTGGTACCGGAATTGGCGGAGTTTTGATGCAAGAAAAACGAGCAATTGCATATGTTAGTGAAAAACTCTCTGGTGCTCAACTTAATATCCGATCTATGACAAGGAATTATATGCTCTAGTGCGTGTGCTACATGTTTGGGAACATTACCTTAGACCTCATGAGTTTGTCATCCATACCGATCATGAAACGCTTAAGTACTTAAAAGGTCAAACTAAGTTGAACAAGCGTCATGCCAAATGGAGTGAATTTATTGAATCTTTTCCTTATGTCATCAAGTACATTAAGGGTAAGGAAAATGTAGTTGCCGATGCACTTTCACGCATTTGCACGCTTGTCACTAAACTTGAGTTGAATGTTATAGGCTTTGAGCACATAAAAGACTTGTATGCTAACGGCCCATCTTTTGCTATTCCTTATGCTAAGTGTTCGATGCATACTTCTTGGGAACAACATTACATCAAGGATGGTTATCTTATGAGAGCTAACAAACTATGCATTCCCGAGTCTTCTCTTCGTTTGCTCCTTTTGCAAGAGGCACATGGAGGTGGACTCATGGGACACTTTGGACGCGACAAGACATTCGCCACGCTCTCAAAGAACTACTTTTGGCCCAAGATGTTTCGAGACGTCTCACGCTTCACCAACCGATGCTCTACATGTCGCAAAGCTAAGTCTAAAGCTCAATCTCATGGTCTTTACATGCCTCTTCCTATTCCTTATCAACCTTGGGAAGACATTAGCATGGAATTTGTACTTGGTTTGCCTAGAACTCAAAATGGAAAGGATTCAGTGTTTGTTGTTGTGGATAGATTTTCTAAGATGGCACATTTCATTCCTCGCAACAAGATAGACGATGCTTCACACATTGCAAACCTCTTTTGTAGGGAAATCTGGCGACTCCATGGAGTACCAAAGACAATCGTCTCCGATCGTGACGTCAAGTTCTTGAGTTACTTTTGGAAGACCCTATGCGCCAAGCTCGGAATCAAGCTCTTGTTCTCATCCGCATACCATCCTCAAACCGACGGTCAAACGGAGGTGACGAACCGCACACTCTCCACTCTACTTCGCGTCTTGGTTAAGAAGAACTTCAAGGAGTGGGAGGCATGTCTACCCAGCGCCGAGTACGCCTACAATCGCGCAAGACACTCGACTACCGGCAAGTCGCCCTTCAAGGTCGTCTACGGCTTCAACCCGTTGTCACCATTGGACATTCTACCACTTCCTCTACAAGAGCGCACCAACATGGATGCGAGTGCACGGGCAAGCTACATCAAGAAGATGCACGAGGATACAAGGCACATAATTGAGCGCCAAGTACAACGACTAGTGACCAAGCTCAACGTCAACAAGCAACCCATGGTCTTCAACATTGGTGATCTAGTGTGGCTACACCTTCGCAAGGACCGCTTCCCCAACGAACGCAAGTCCAAGCTTCTCCCTCGAGCCGATGGACCTTTCAAGGTGCTAGCACGCTACAACGACAACGCCTACAAGATCGACCTACCACGAGACAAGTACAATGTGAGCGACATCTTCAACGTCAAGGACCTCGCGCCGTACCATGGTGATGAAGATTTTGATCCGAGGTCGGATCTTTCACATGGGGGGGGGGGGGGGATGATGCGGAGCATCCTTCGGTCATCCCCATGGACCTTCCACCAACAATCCAAGCTCCAAGTGGACCCATGACAAGAGCAAGAGCTCGACCTATTCAATCCGAGGTGACATCACTCCTATTCGATTTCCCCTTTTCTTCCAGTGAGACATGGCTACTACCTAAGTCCGAGACGCTATGCGTGATCAGGTACAACGTTCAAGCCAAGGAACCAGGAGCTGAAGAAGAAACGACATGCGTCAACTCTCTGGACAACCCGGAACTTCCGGCCACCGGAACTTCCGGCCCGCCCGGAGCTTCCGGCCTCCGACGACATCGACCAGCCCGGGTGTGCCAACTATCGGGTTAGCCCGGAACCCGTCCCGGACCTTCCAGCCCCCGGAACTTCCGGCCCGCCCGGACCTTCCGGTCCCCGGAAGCCAGCCCAGCTCCTCCCGCGCCAACTCTCGGCTTAGGTCGGACCCTGCCCGGACCTTCCGTCGCCCGGAACTTAGGCCCGCTGTGTGACCACTTGGGCCGAGGCCGTGTACCCTTTCGCCCCGTAAACTATATATACTCCCCCACTTCCTCCTAGTTAGGGTTAGCATTGGTTTAGCTCATATTTCGTGTGAGAGCCCTTGCTCATCCACTTGGTTACCTTCTCCTCGGAGATCGCGCCTCCTGGGAGAAGAACCTTCCAAGGTATTCAAGACCCCCTCTAGGGTGGACCCCATCAAGACCTCCTCACGGAGAAGAACGGCTACTCGTGTATCTTTCCTTTGTTGATTTTGAATCTTGTGCTACCTTATGTGTTCGGTGATCTAGCCCTTGTGTAATCGAAACTTGTCGGTTTAGTGTTCCTATTGTGTGTTTTTCCTTGTGTTCTTCCGCCCGATCGTCGTGTTTTCCCCGTAGGATCCCCTCCAAACGTGAAAGATCTCCGATTAGGGTTCCCCCCTACATCAGAGGTAATCCCGGTGGCACGTCTTGTGCAAAGACGTCAGCGAACTCCTGCAAAATGTTAGTGACAGCAGGAGGCAAAGAGGAAGGCACGTCCTCGAATTAAAATAATGCCTCTTTGCACACAAAAGCATAGCAAACAGATTTGCTAAAATCTAGCTCATCAATATCAGATTTAGTGGCAAGTAAACATGCACTTTTCAATTTAATTTCAGAAGCAACACTAGATGGTTTACTATTAGGCTTCATTTGTTGCTCAAATTCTTTTGCCACAATCTGATTTTCACTCTTATTTTTCTCTTGTTTTGCTTTATTAGCTCTATTAATATCATCTTTCAAAATGGAATCAGGAGTCATAGGAAGCAAAGTAATATTTTATCCTTATGAACAAGAGTATCTTGATTGTTTCTACCATGGTGTATGTAATTTTTATCAAATTGCCATGGTCGACCAAGTAATAAGGAACATGCTTGCATAGGTACCACATCACAATCAACATAATCAGCATATGTAGAGATACTAAAATGCACACGAACAGTACATGTTACCTTAACCTTGCCGCCGTTGTTGAACCATTGGATGTAGTAAGGATGTGGATGTGGTCTTGTGGTGAGAGATAGCTTCTCCACCATCACCATGCTAGCCAAGTTGTTGCAGCTCCCTCCGTCTATGATGACGCCAGCATGTAACGTTCCTTCACAACTCCCTTTGTATGGAACAAATTGTGCCTCTGATTTTGCTCATCTTGTGTGACCTGCACACTCAAAACACGTTGAGCAACTAAACATTCATACTGTCAGCGTCTTCAGGAGCCATGTATTGCGTCTCATGATCAGAATCATCTCCACCATGTTCTTCACGTGTAATAAGAGCCAAAGTCTCCTCATCATAGTCACTGGCGGACTCATACCCACCATCCTCAGTAGCAATCATCACATGCTGAGATTTGCATTCTCTCGCATAATGACCTCATCCCTTACAACGACGACAAATAATATCACTTGTCATGCGAAGCATCCTTCGGTCATCCCCATGGACCTTCCATCAACTATCCAAGCTCCAAGTGGACCCATGACAAGAGCAAGAGCTCGTGCTATTCAATCTGAGGTGACATCACTCCTATTCGATTTCCCCTTTCCTTCCAGTGAGACATGGCTACTGCCTAAGTCCGAGACACTATGCGTGATCAGGTACAACGTTCAAGCCAGGGAACCCGGAGCTGAAGAAGAAACGACAGGCGTCAACTCTCTGGACAGCCGGAACTTCCGACCCCCGACGACATCGACCAGCCCGGGCGTGCCAACATTCTGGTTAGGTCGGAACCTGCCCGGAACCCGGCCCGGACCTTCCGGCCCCATAAGCCAGCCCATCTCCACCCGCTCCAACTCTCGGCTTAGGCCGGACCCTGCCCGGACCTTCCGTCACCCGGAACTTCCGGCCCTGCCTGCGCGCAGCCACTTGGGCCGAGGCCCGGTTACCCTTTCGCCCCGTAAACTATATAAACTCCTCCACCTCCTCCTAGTTAGGGTTAGCATTGGTTTAGCTCATCTTTGGTGTGAGAGCCCTTGCTCATCTACTTGGTACTTCTCCTCGGAGCTCCCGACCTCTTCGGAGAAGATCCCCCAAGCGGATTCAAGACCCCCTCTAGGGTGGACCCCATCAAGATCTCCTGATGCGGAGCATCCCTCGCTCATCCCCATGGACGTGTCTACATCTTCCTCAACACCACTTGGGCCCATGACAAGAGCTAGAGCCAAGGCTATCGAAGATAAGGTGAACTCGCTCCTTTCCGAACTTCCTCTCTCTACTCACGAGACTTGCCTACTTCCTCATATGGACACTTTGTGTGTGATCAGGTACCTGGAGGAAAGCCATGGTGCATCTACATCCATTGGACAAGGAGACGAAGCTACCAACCGCAAAGGAGAAGAAGAAGAGCTACCGGAGAAAACTCCAGCCACCGGACGACCGGTAGGGACCGGACGTCCGGCGCCTGAAGCCCCAGCAAGCGGACGTCCGGCCCGGACCGGACGACCGGCCACACTCTCACAGCGAGCGGACATCCGGCCTCCAGCGGACGACCGGCCCCTGAAGACCCGAGCCGAATCTGCGGAAGACCGGTGCCAACGGACGACCGGAAATCATCGGACGTCCGGTGCCCCTGGACCCGAGCCAAATCAGCGGAAGTATGAAGAAACCGGACGTCCGGCGCCTCCTTCACAGAACTGATCCAGCGGACGTCCGACGACACCGGACGTCCGGTCCCTCCTGAGCCACCGGACGACCGGTCCCCAGCGGACGTCCAGACTGTCACAAGACAGCCTGATTTGGCCGGAGCCCATGTACCCCTTCACTTCGCCCCTTTTCACTAAGACTATAAATAGAACCCTCCTCCTCCTAGCTAGGGTAGCTTTGGTTTAGCTCATGTTTGTGTGAGAGCCTTGCTCATCCACTTGGTTACTTCTCCTCGGAGCTCGGGACCTCTCTGGAGAAGATCCCTCAAGCGGATTCAAGACCCCTTCTAGGGTGGACCCCATCAAGACCTCCTCTCGGAGAAGAACGGCTACTCGTGTATCCTTACCTTTGTTGATTTTGAATCTTATGCCACTTTATGTGATCGGTGATCTAGCACTTGTGTGACCGATTCCTTGTTGGTTGAGTGTTTTCCCTCGTTCCTCCCTTGATTTCCTCGTGTTCTTCCGCGTATTCTCCGTGATTCACCTTTGAGGATCCGCTCCAAGGTGAAAGATCATCCACGTAGGGTTCCGCCCTACATCATCTTGGTATCAGAGCCACGTTGATCACGTTCTTGGAGCCCCTACACCGTGTTTTCTAGCTTGATTTTGTTGTTTTCGTCCTAAATTCGAAAATCCCCACCAAAAATAGCCCCAATTTTTTTTGTGATTTGTTTGTGAGTTGAGATTTTGTTGGATTTGGTCCATGGATTTGTGTTGCTACGTGTGGATCTAGCTTTCCCCACCCTCCCAACCCTTTTCCATAAACCAAACCACTCGATTTCGACCTCACCATCCCCTTCCACCCCGAAACCGAAAGTTCTTCTCTCGTGCGAAAATCACTCGAGCACCGACGACGGCCGTGTGTACCCGGACATCGGACGGCCGGACGACCGCAAAACCGGACGTCTGCTCAACTCGATGAAACTGAATTTTCAGTTCGGCCACCACGACCCCACCTCCCACCACATCTCCCAAACCCACATACACCAAAATCTTCCACGATACTTAGGCGACGATTTTGACACATTTTGGTCCTTCAGATTTTGAGTTGTGGTTTCCGTATCCTATTGTGTTTCGCTATCTAGGTGCAGTTCAATTCATCGTCACCACCGCTCATCTACATCGACTAGTCATCATCGCCATAAGGACGGTAAGTTCGACGACATCTTTGTCACACCTTGCAATTGCATTGATGATAGAGGCAAAGGTGTCCGTCTTTCGATGAGATGTTGGTTTTCGCTTTGGAGGAGTCGACTTTGGACGATCCGACTACGAGCGTGAGGACGTCGCGCCTTAGCAATCGCTAAACCAACTCAGAGAGGTTATTGACCACGCCGAACACGATCAACCTGACCACGAGGGTCTGCATTTCCTGCGAGCAAACGAAGAACAAACAAGAAAGCTGAGATTGCAATCTGGATATTGCGAATATAAGGTGAAAGCTTTATTGATCAAGGTGGGGTTACGTGGACGCCTTTGTGCAGTCGTTGAACACAAAGCGAAATGCTGAAGTTGCTGCTATGGCGAACTTTTGATCTAAACAAATCCCAAGGTCTAAACGGTGCCCTAAGGGCTGTATATATGGAGGAAGAGGGGGGGAATTTCGTGGCCCTTGGTGCAGGGGTCCGAAATCAACCCTATCTCTTGTTTCCCCACACATACGGACTCTGAAAATAGCCTATACTTGTGTACTTCGAAATTACAAGGGCCTGGCCCAATAATAAGGTGACGCAGCACCTAGAATAGCCTCGGGACGAAATTTATGAAGTAACATCTTGTATATTTCGTCGAAGGCTTCATGCACCCATTATGGTGGCTTCAAAGTCCTGAAATCATCACTTGTAACTCCGTTCTTGTTCCCCTTGCGCATGGCATCATCTCCATGCTTGTTCTTGCTCCAATGTCCATCCTTCTCCAAGCTAGGCCCTTCATTTGTAAGCAAAACAAATGTATCCAATTTAGGCAGCATCATATTCTCATGAACATTAGAATCATTACCAAGAAATGATAGTACCTGATAATTTAATTGGCGTGCGCGAGCTCTAGTAATTGGTCCAGTATATGTAGAAGTAGGGGCTGCGGGTGTAACAATGGTATTGATGTCCTCATCAATTGATAACCCACATTGCCTCATTTTGCGTAGCTTACCCATCGAGACTAGCCATTGAGTATTGCTGGCAACGTGACTTGTGCACATTTAGTGATCATACTCCATAGCATACATACCATACCATAGTGGTGCATATCTTGGGATCCACTTGTGTGTCACAAGGTTTTCATAGCATACACAATTGCTATCTTGGTTCGTGAAGTTTTGCATGAGAAAAGAGCTCAAAAGAGAAAGAGCCAATCAAGCTTTTAAGCAAAGAGAGAAAGATAAGCAAAGAGCTTATGAGCAAGAACCATAGCATCATACTACATTAAGATTGTCATATTGGATCATCTTGGATCATAGCACCGAAATACCATACATATAGCATATTTGGGATAGAGATAGTTGCATTTTGCCTAGTAGGTTGTGCACAAGTTTGCGTATCCTCCTATTGTGCAATCGTGCTAGCGTCTCTCTAGTATTGTGCAACAAGAGCATCTTGGTGAATTCCAGATTTTGGCTCATCTTTGGTTGCATAACCCCATATTACCTATTTGCGTGTGTGTTTCCGTGTACCATATCTTGTTATTGGTCTACTTGTTGCATTTGCAAATTTGTGAACCATTTCCAACATTATTGACGCCACTTACAATTGCATCAAATTTTGTGCCACCATCCTCACGAAGCTCCACCATAAGCTCTTATTTGTGTAGGTGTGAGAACCGACAAGGATTGGTACCAATAGTGTTATTTCATTGTCCGCATTTGAGTGAACTTGATTCATCTTCAACATCGGTCAAAGGTACATTGGTATAAGTTCTTTTCCGTTCTACCACTCACATTTTGCTTGGAATGATGGATAGGCCAAGTACCTCTACCAACCCACTCTTCATCGAGCAAGACGACGACTTGTCATCATACGTAACCAAGAGCCACCTCTTTGGTGCACAACGAGCGTTGCACCAAGAACAACAAGCAATGAGCGACCGCATCGACAACCTCGCCACCGACTTGCGACTCTCCGAGCAACGTACAAGGGACTACTTCGACAACAAGTTCGACGCTCACAAGCAAGAGAATGATGCAAGAATGGACGAGATACGCCGCCTTGATGAGAAGCCGACATCATTCTACTTCTTCATCATCAAGACGGAGCCGCCGAAAGTCGACACTCGACGACACCTTCTATGACTCAAGTACACCTACTTCGAACACTCTTCGTCGTGCCGCTCGTCAAGACCGTCATGCATCTCGCAACCCGCTACATGACAAGCATTCACAAGGGCAAGTTGATGATCAAGTTCCTCGTCCTCAATCAAACCAAGAGGCTTTTGCTCAAGCTCAAGAACGACAATGTCTTCATCGCCAACAAGAGGAAGAACGAGCGCGTCTTCACCAAGACGAACAAGACGCCAAGGCTCAACGTCTTCAACAACAACAACAACGTGAAGCGCAAGCTCTTGAGGCGCAACGTGCCCTTCAAGAATCAAGTAGAGCCTTCACCAACCACAATCGCGAACGGCGCAATCAAGAGGAAGCCCTTCGAGAAGAAATCCAAGAGAGGAACTACCAACCTCATGTACAACGTCAAGTTCCTCAAGCCCCTCCACAAGCTCGTCAAGCTCCACCCCAACCTCAAGCTCAACAAGGGCAAATCGATAATGGTCTTCCTCCACGCCAAGAGCAACATGAAGACGATTAAAATCCACGTCAAGGACGTCATCATCAACATCGCCAACAACACAATGAAGAACAACGCTACGGCAAGCTAAAGTTCACCATGCCCAAGTTCAATGGAAGCAATGACCCCAAAGAATACCTCTCATGGGCATTGAAGGTTGACAAAATCTTCCGGTTGCACAACTAGGATGAAGCAAAGAAAATCGCTATGGCATCACTTGAGTTCCAAGACTATGTCCTCATATGGTGGGAACAAATCATTGAGCGACGACAAGCAAGAGGTGAACCTCCAATCACCACTTGGGCTCAAATGAAGGATGTCATGCGAGCACGTTTTGTGCCAACCTACTACAACCCGACCTCTTCAAGAAACTCCAACTACTCAAGCAAGGAACAAAGAGTGTTGAAGAATACTACAAGGAAATGGAGATAGCCATGATTCGAGCCAATGTCAAGGAAGACGATGAGCAAACAATGGCACGTTTCTTGAATGGACTCAATCATCCCATCAAGAAGATCGCCGACTTCCAACCATATTCCAACCTCATTGAGCTCGTACATCAAGCTACCAAGGCCGAACGTCAAGTGCAAGATGACTTCAAGTACGCTAATTCCATTCAAGAAATGACTTCAAGTACGCCTACGGCTTCTCCAACACCCAAGCTTCAACGACTACTCCAACATCTACTTCGACCAAGCTTTCTTCAAGAAACCTCAAGCCGTCCTCCTCCTACTACAAGCAACCTCAAGCCGCGTGCTTCATCCTCTACTCCGACCGATGAGACCATCAAGACAAGCTCCTTCAAGTGTTTCACTTGCGGCGGCCGAGGCCACAAGTCATCTGAATGCACCAACAAGCGCACCATGATCCTCAGCGACGATGGCACATATGACTCCATGAGTGAAGAGGAGATGGAAGCTCTTGAGCAAGTGGCCATGCACCGGCGAGTGAACGAAGATGATCAAGTCTTTTGTGATGAGGATTCGAGCCCCGCTCTCGTTGTCTCCAAGGTCTTGACTCTTCAACATCAACAAGAAGAAGACCAACGATGCCACATCTTCCACACAAAAGCCGGCATCAATGGACGGTCCATCAAGGTCATCATCGATGGAGGTAGTTGCCACAACTTGGCAAGTGAAGAACTATGCTCCAAGCTCCAATTGGTAAAGAGGAAGCACCCGCATCCCTACAAGGTTCAATGGCTAAGTGACTCCGGCATTATACGAGTTGAGCATACGGTTCTAGTCTCTTTCAAAATTGGTGCATACGAAGACACTTTGGAGTGTGATGTGGTCCCAATGACCGTTTGTCACCTACTTCTTGGTCGACCATGGCAATTCGACCGTAGTGTCATACACAATGGGCGTACCAATCACTATAGCTTCAAGATGAAAGGGAAAGAATATGTGCTCGACCTATGTCTCCTAGTCAAGTGATAGCCGACAAACAAGCCACCAATCATAGAGACAAGAGCGAGAAAGTGATCCAACCAAAAGTGAGTGAGAGCCACAAGCCAAACTTGAGCGCCTCTTCGCCTAGAGAGAAAAACCTCATCCTATTTGCCACCAAAAGTGAGATGAGAGAAGTGTGTGAGAACCCATCGAGTGTGATGCACTTTGTCCTTGTGTGCAAGGATGGAGAACCAAAAACTAACACCATTTACAAGCTACCTTTGGTGTTTCAATCTCTTCTGCAGGAATTTCAAGATGTTTTCCCCGATGAGCTACCTCCGGGTCTACCTCCTCTTCGAAGCACAGAGCATAGAATCGACCTCATCCCCGGAGCGCCTCTACCAAACAAAGCTCCATACCGAGCCAACCTCAAGAAACCAAGGAGATTCAACAGCAAGTACAACAACTCATCGACAACGGCCGTGTATGCGTGAAAGCCTAAGCCCTTGTGCCGTTCGGTTATTCTTGTGCCTAAGCCCGATGGAAGTTTCCGTTTGTGTTCCGATTGTAGACCTATCAATGCTATTACTGCTCGATATAGGCATCCCATTCCTCGCTTAGATGACATGCTTGATGAACTTAGTGGAGCCAACTTTTTCTCAAAAATTATCTTAAAAGTGGCTATTATCAAATCCGCATACAAGAGGGTGATGAATGGAAAACTGCTTTCAAAACCTATATGAGTGGTTAGTGATGTCTATGGGTCTATCGGAAGCTCCCGGTACTTTTGTACATCTTATGCATCATGTGCTTCGTCCTTATATTGGAGTCTTTGTTGTGGTTTACTTTGATGATATTCTTGTGTTTAGCAAAACAATGAAAGAGCACATCAATCATGTAAAATCTGTGTTGCAAACTCTTCATGAGGAAAGCCTTTATGCAAACTTGAAAAATGCACTTTTGGAGTTGACAAAGTGGTTTTCTTGGGTTTTGTAGTATCCTCAAAGGGTGTCCATGTTGATGAATCTAAAATTGAAGCAATTAAAACTTGGCCCCAACCCACCAATTTGCAACAAGTGCGAAGTTTTCTTGGTCTTGCGGGTTTTTATCGTCGCTTTGTGAAAGATTTTAGCACAATTGCCGCTCCTTTGCATGCCTTGAGTAAGAAGAATACTCCCTTTGTTTGGGGAACTTTGCAATCAACCGCTTTTGATGAGCTCAAGTCTTTGCTTACTCATGCTCTGATTCTTGCTTTGCCCAATTTTGACAAAACTTTTGAGGTTCATTGTGATGCAAGTGGTACCGAATTGGCGGAGTTTTGATGCAAGAAAAGCGAGCCATTGCTTATTTTAGTGAAAAACTACTCGGTGCTCAACTTAATTATCCCATCTATGATAAAGAATTATATGCTTTAGTGCGTGTGCTACATGTTTGGGAACATTATCTTAGACCTCATGAGTTTGTCATCCATACCGATCATGAAACGCTTAAGTACTTAAAAGGACAAACTAAGTTGAACAAGCGTCATGCCAAATGGAGTGAATTTACTGAATCTTTTCCTTATGTGATCAAGTACATTAAGGGTAAAGAAAATGTAGTTGCTGACGTGCTTTCACGCATATGCATGCTTGTCACTCAACTTGAGTTGAATGTTATTGGTTTTGAGCATATAAAAGACTTGTATGAGCATGATCCATCTTTTGCTTCTCCTTATGCCAAGTGTTTGACACATACCTCTTGGGAAAAATATTACATCAAGGATGGTTATCTTATGAGAGCTAACAAACTATGCATTCCCAGTCTTCTCTTCGTTTGCTCCTTTTGCAAGAGGCTCATGGAGGCGGACTCATGGGACACTTTGCACGCGACAAGACATTCGCCACGCTCTCCAAGAACTACTTTTGTCCCAAGATGTTTCGTGATGTCTCACGCTTCACCAAACGTTGTTCTACATGTCGCAAAGCTAAGTCTAAAGCTCAATCTCATGGTCTTTACATGCCTCTTCCTATTCCCTATCAACCTTGGGAAGACATTAGCATGGATTTTGTACTTGGTTTGCCTAGAACTCAAAATGGAAAGGATTCCGTGTTCGTTGTTGTGGATAGATTTTCTAAGATGGCACATTTCATTCCTTGCAACAAGATAGACGATGCTTCACATGTTGCAAATCTCTTTTGTAGGGAAATCTTGCGACTCCATGGAGTACCAAAGACAATCGTCTCCGATCGTGACGTCAAGTTCTTGAGTTACTTTTGGAAGACCCTATGCGCCAAGCTCGGAATCAAGCTATTGTTCTCATCCGCATACCACCCTCAAACCAACGGCCAAACGGAGGTGACGAACCGCACACTATCCACTCTACTCCATGTCTTGATCAAGAAGAACATCAAGGAGTGGGAAGCATGTCAACCCATCGCCGAGTACGCCTACAACCGTGCAAAACATTCGACTACCGGCAAGTCCCCCTTCGAGGTCGTCTACGGCTTCAACCCGTTGTCACCATTGGACATTCTACCTCTTCCTCTACAAGAGTGCACCAACATGGATGCGAGTGCACGGGCAAGCTACATCAAGAAGATGCATGAGGATACAAGACATGCCATCGAGCGACAAGTTCAACGACTAACGACCAAGCTCAAAGTCAACAAGCAACCCATGGTCTTCAACATTGGTGATCTAGTATGGCTGCACCTTCGCAAGGACCGCTTCCCCAAAGAACGCAAGTCCAAGCTTCTCCCTCGAGCCGATGGACCTTTCAAGGTGATAGCACGCTACAACGACAACGCCTACAAGATCGACATACCTCGATACAAGTACAATGTGAGCGACATCTTCAAAGTCAAGGACCTTGCGCCATACCATGGAGATGAACATCTTGATCCGAGGTCGGATCCTTCCCAAGGGGGGGGGGGGGAATGATGCGGAGCATCCCTCACTCATCCCCATGGACGTGTCTACATCTTCCTCAACACCACTTGGGCCCATGACAAGAGCTAGAGCCAAGGCTATCGAAGATAAGGTGAACTCGCTCCTTTCCGAACTTCCTCTCTCTACTCACGAGACTTGCCTACTTCCTCATATGGACACTTTGTGTGTGATCAGTACACGGAGGAAAGCCATGGTGCATCTACATCCATTGGACAAGGAGACGAAGCTACCAACCGCAAAGGAGAAGAAGAAGAGCTACGGAGAAAACTCCAGCCATCGGACGACCGGTCGGGACCGGACGTCCGGCGCTAAGCTCCCAAGAAGCGGACGTCCGCCCGGACGGACGACCGCCACACTCTCACAATGAAGCGGACGTCCGGCCTCCAATGGACGACCGCCCTCAAGACCCGAGCCGAATCTGCGGAAGACCGGTGCCAGCGGACGAGACGGCGACCGGACGACCGGAAATCATCGGACGTCCGGTGCCCCTGGATCCGAGCCAAATCAGCGGAAGTATGAAGAAACCGGACGTCCGACGCCTCCTTCACAGAACTGATCCAGCGGACGTCCGACGACACCGGACGTCCGGTCCCTCCTGAGCCACCGGATGACCGGTCCCCAGCGGACGTCTGGTACCTATCTGCGCACAGTTTCGGGCCAAAGCCCATGTACCCCCTTCACTTCGCCCCCTTTTCACTAAGACTATAAATAGAACCCCTCCTCCTCCTAGCTAGGGTAGCTTTGGTTTAGCTCATGTTTGTGTGAGAGCCTTGCTCATCCACTTGGTTACTTCTCCTCGGAGCTCAGGACCTCTACGGAGAAGATCCCCCAAGCGGATTCAAGACCCCCTTCTAGGGTGGACCCCATCAAGACCTCCTCTCGGAGAAGAACCGCTACTCGTGTATCCTTACCTTTGTTGATTCTGAATCTTGTGCCACTTTATGTGATCGGTGATCTAGCACTTGTGTGACCGATTCCTTGTTGGTTGAGTGTTTTCCCTCGTTCCTCCCCGCGATTTCCTCGTGTTCTTCCGCGTATTCTTCGTGATTCACCGTAGGATCCGCTCCAACGTGAAAGATCATCCACGTAGGGTTCCGCCCTACATCACCTCCTCACGAAGAAGATCGGCTACTCGTGTATCTTTCCTTTGGTGATTTTGAATCTTGTGCTACCTTATGTGTTCGGTGATCTAGCCCTTGTGTAATCGAAACTTGTCGGTTTAGTGTTCCTCTTGTGTGTGTTTCCTTGTGTTCTTCAGCCCGTTCATCGCGTTTTCCCCGTAGGATCCCCTCCAACGTGAAAGATCTCCGATTAGGGTTCCGCCCTACATCATGATATGGTATCAGAGCCACGTTGATCACATTTTTGGAGCCCCTACCCCGTGTTTTCTAGCTTGATTTTGTTGTTTTCGTCCTAAATCCGAAAATCCCCCACCAAAAATAGCCCCAATTGTTTTTGTGATTTGTTGGTGTGATGAAGTTTTGTTGGATTTGATCTGTGGATTTGCTTTGCTTCGAGTGGATCTAGCATCCCTACCCTTCTTCCCTTCTAATTCCTTCTTTTTCCCCTTAGAATTAGGGTTTTTCCCCCAATTTTTCCGCCCAAACCCTCGATCCCGAAGTCCCTGTTCTTGGCAGAATCCTGACCACCGGAACTTCCAGCCCAGCCCGGAACTTCCGGACCCCGGACCTTCCGTCTTGCCCGGAACTTCCGGCCTAGACAGAAAGGTCGCGCATCTTCGGTGACCCCCGCTTCTTCGGCAACTTCGACCACGGTGCAGCGGCATCTTCGCCAACGTACTGAAGACCGTGCATCACATCATCATCCACATTCGCATCAGTTCGGAACCTCTACCGTAAGCAAGGACGTTAATCTCGACGACATCTTTGTCCAAACCTTGCCATTGCATTGATAAACATCACGGCCATCTTTTGCGTTGCTTACCCATCGAGACTAGCCATTGAGTATTGCAGGCAACGTGACTTGTGCACATTAGTGATCATACTCCATAGCATACATACCATACCACCGTGGTGCATATCTTGGGATCCATTTGTGTGTCACAAAGTTGTCATAGCATACACAAGTGCTATCTTGGTTCGTGAAGTTTTGCATGAGAAAAGAGCTCAAAAGTGAAAGTGCCACCCAAGCTTTTAAGCAAAGAGGAAAGATAAGCAAAGAGCTTATGAGCAAGAACCATAGCATCATACTACATTAAGATTGTCATATTGGATCATCTTGGATCATCGCATCCGAAATACCATACATATAGCATAATGGGATAGAGATAGTTGCATTTTTGCCTAGTACGTTGTGCACAAGTTCAAGATCCGCCTATTGTGCAATCGTATAGCGTCTCTCTAGTATTGTGCAACAAGAGTATTTTCGTGGATTCCACATTTTGGCTCACTTTTGGTTTGCACAATCCCACTTATCTATTTGCGTGTGTGTTTCCGTGTACCCCTACTTGATTGGTCTACTTGTTACATTTGCAAATTTGTGAATCTTTTCCAACATTATTGAATCTCACTTACAATTGCATCAAATTTGTGCCACCATCCTCACCAAGCTCCACCATAAGCTTTTATTTGTGTAGGTGTGAGAACCAACAAGGATTGGTACCAATAGTGCTATATCATTGTCCGCATTTGAGTGAACTTGATTCATCATCAACATCGGTCAAAGGTACATTGGTATAAGTTCTTCTCCTTCTACCACTCACATCTTTTGCTTGGAATGATGGATAGGCCAAGTACCTCTACCAAGTCACTCTTCATCGAGCAAGACGACGACATGTCTTCATTCGTCACCAAGAGCCACCTCTTTGGTGCACAATGAGCGTTACATCAAGAGCAACAAGCAATGAGCGACAACATCGACAACCTCGCCACCGACTTTCGACTCTACGAGCAACGTACAAGAGACTACTTCGACAACAAGTTCGACAATCACAAGCAAGAGAATGATGCAAGAATGGACTAGATCCGCACCTTGATGAGGAACTGACATCATTCCACTTCGTCATCATCAAGACGGAGCCGCTCGAGTCGACACTCCGACGACACCTTCTACGACTCAAGTAACCGTCATCGAACACACTTCGACGAGCCGCGCGTCAAGACCGTCATGCATCTCGCAACCCGCTACATGACAAGCATTCACAAGAGCAAGTCGATGAACAAGTCCCTCGTCCTCAATCAAACCAAGCCGCTTTTGCCCAAGCTCAAAAACGACAATGACTAAGGCGCCAAGAGGAAGAACGAGCGCGTCTACATCAAGACGGACAAGACGCCGAGGCTCAACGTCTTCAACAACAACAACGAGAAACGCAAGCTCTTGAGGCGCAACGTGCCCTTCAAGATTCAAGTCGAGCCATCGCCAACCGCAATCGCGAACGGCACAATCAAGAGGATGCCCTTCGAGAAGAAATCCAAGAGAGGAACTACCAACCACGTGTGCAACGTCAAGTTCCTCAAGCTCCTCAACAAGATCCTCAACAAGCTCGTCAAGCTCCACCTCAACCTCAAGTTCAACAAGAGCAAGTTGATCATGGACTTCCTCCACACCAAGAGCAACAAGAAGATGATTGTCATCCATGTCAAGGGCGTCATCATCCTCGACCACAACAAAATGAAGAGCACCGATATGGAAAGCTCAAATTCACCATGCCCAAGTTCAATGGAAGCAATGACCCCGAAGAGTACCTCTCATGGGCATTAAAGGTCGACAAAATCTTTCGTTTGCAAAACTATGAAGAAGAGAGGAAGATCGCTATGGCCTCACTTGAGTTCCAAGACTATGTGCTCATATGGTGGGAACAAATCATTGAGCGACGACAAGCAAGAGGTGAACCTCCAATCACCACTTGGGCTCAAATGAAGGATGTCATGAGAGCACGTTTTGTGCCAACCTACTACAACCGCGACCTCTTCAAGAAACTCCAACTTCTCAAGCAAGGAACAAAGAGTGTTGAAGAATACTACAAGGAAATGGAGATAGCCATGATTCGAGCCAATGTGAAGGAAGATGATGAGCAAACAATGGCACGTTTCTTGAATGGACTCAATCATCCCATCAAGAAGATCGCCTACTTCCAACCCTACTCCACTCTCATTGAGCTCGTGCATCAAGCTACAAAGGCGGAACGTCAAGTGCAAAATGACATCAAGTACGCCAAGTACTCGTCGAAGACGTACGGCTTATCCAACAACCAAGCTTCAACAACTCATCCAACATCTCCATCAACCAAACCTTCTACAAGCAACGACGACAAGTCAAGTTACAAGAAAACTTCGGCAAGTTCAAGTCGTCTTCCTCCTACTACAAGCAACTTCAAGCCGCGTACTTCATCATCTACTCCAAATGATGAGACCGTCAAGACAAGCTCCTTCAAGTGTTTCACTTGCGGCGGCCGAGGCCACAAGTCCTACGAATGCACCAACAAGCGCACCATGATCCTCAACGACGATGGCACCTATGATTCAATGAGTGAAGAGGAGATGGAAGCTCTTGAGCAAGTGGCCATGCACCGGCGAGTGAACGAAGATGAAGATGATCAAGTCTTTTGTGATGAGGATCCGAGCCCCGCTCTCGTTGTCTCCAAGGTCCTGACTCTTCAACATCAACAAGAAGAAGACCAACGATGCCACATCTTCCACACAAAGGCCGGCATCAATGGACGGTCCGTCAAGGTCATCATCGACGGAGGTAGTTGTCACAACTTGGCAAGTGAAGAACTATGCTCCAAGCTTCAATTGGTCAAGAGGAAACACCCGCACCCATACAAGGTTCAATGGCTAAGTGACTCCGACACTATACGAGTTGAGCATACGGTCCAAGTCTCCTTCAAAATCGGTGCATATGAGGACACTTTGGAATGTGATGTGGTCCCAATGATGGTTTGCCACCTCCTTCTTGGTCGACCGTGGTGTCTTCCACAACGGGCGCACCAATCACTCTAGCTGCAAAATGAAAGGGAAGGAATACGTGCTACGACCTATGTCTCCTAGTCAAGTGTTAGCCGACAAGCAAGCCACCCATCATGGAAAAAAGAGTGAGAAAGTGATCCACCAAAAAGTGAGTGAGAGCCACAAGCCAAACTTGTGCGCCTCTTCGCCTAGAGAGAAAAACCTCATCCTATTTGCCACCAAAAGTGAGATGAGAGAAGTGTTTGAGAACCCATCTAGCGTGATGCACTTTGTCCTTGTGTGCAAGGATGGAGAGCCAACAACTAACACCTCTCATGAGCTACCATTAGTGTTTAAATCTCTTTTGCAGGTATTCCAATATGTTTTCCCCGATGAGCTACCTCCGGGTCTACCTCCTCTACGAGGCATTGGACATCGAATCGACCTCATCCCCGGAGCGCCACTTCCAAACAAAGCTCCATACCGAGTGAATCCCGAAGAAACCAAGGAGATTCAAAGGCAAGTACAACAACTAATCGACAACAGTCATGTACGTGAAAGCTTAAGCCCTTGTGCCGTTCCGGTTATACTTGTGCCTAAACCCGATGGAAGTTTCCGCTTGTGTTCCGATTGTAGACCTATAAATGTTATTACTGTCATTATAGCATCCCATTCCTCACTTAGATGATATGCTTGATGAACTTAGTGGAGCCAACTTTTTCTCAAAAATTTATCTTAAAAGTGGTCATTATCAAATTCGCATAAAAGAGGGTGATGAATGGAAAACTGCTTTCAAAACCAAATTTGGCTTGTATGAGTGGTTAGTGATGCCTATGGGTCTAGCGGAGGCTCCCGGTACTTTCGTGCATCTTATGCATCATGTGCTTCGCCCTTATATTGGAGTCTTTGTTGTGGTTTACTTGACGATATTCTTGTGTTTAGCAATACCATGAAAGAACATCTTGATCATGTTAGGGCTGTTTTGCAGACCCTTCGCAAGGAAAGTCTTTATGCAAACATGAAAAAATGCACATTTGGTGTTGACAAAGTGGTTTTCTTGGGCTTTGTTGTATCCTCAAAGAGTGTCTATGTTGATGAATCTAAAATTGAAGCAATTAAAACTTGGCCCCAACCCACCAATTTGCAACAAGTGCGTAGCTTTCTTGGTCTTGCGGGTTTTTATCGTCGCTTTGTGAAAGATTTTAGCACAATTGCCGCTCCTTTGCATGCCTTGAGTAAGAAGAATACTCCTTTTGTTTGGGGATCTTTGCAATCCACCGCTTTTGATGAGCTCAAGTCTTTGCTTACTCATGCTCCGATTCTCGCTTTGCCCAATTTTGAAAAAACTTTTGAGGTTCATTGTGATGCTAGTGGTACCGGAATTGGCGGAGTTTTGATGCAAGAAAAACGAGCCATTGCTTACTTTAGTGAAAAACTCACCGGTGCTCAACTTAACTATCCCATCTATGACAAAGAATTGTATGCTTTAGTGCGTGTGCTACATGTTTGGGAACATTACTTTAGACCTCATGAGTTTGTCATCCATACCGATCATGAAACGCTGAAGTACCTAAAAGGTCAAACTAAGTTGAACAAGCGTCATGCCAAATGGAATGAATTTATTGAATCATACCCTTATGTCATCAAGTACATTAAGGGTAAGGAAAATGTAGTTGCCGATGCACTTTCACGCATTTGCACGCTTGTCACTAAACTTGAGTTGAATGTTATTGGCTTTGAGCACATAAAAGACTTGTATGCTAACAACCCATCTTTTGCTATTTCTTATGCTAAGTGTTCGACGAATACTTCTTGGGAACAATATTACATCAAGGATGGTTATCTTATGAGAGCTAACAAACTATGCATTCCCGAGTCTTCTCTTCGTTTGCTCCTTTTGCAAGAGGCTCATGGAGGCGGACTCATGGGACACTTTGGACGCGACAAGAAATTTGCCACGCTCTCCAAGAACTACTTTTGGCCCATGATGTTTCGAGACGTCTCACGTTTCACCAACCGATGCTCTACATGCCACAAAGCTAAGTCTAAAGCTCAATCTCATGGTCTTTACATGCCGCTTCCTATTCCTTATCAACCTTGGGAAGACATTAGTATGGACTTTGTACTTGGTTTGCCTCGAACTCAAAATGGAAAGGATTCCGTGTTTTGTTGTTGTGGATAGATTTTCTAAGATGGCACATTTCGTTCCTTGCAACAAGATAGACGATGCTTCACATATTGCACATCTCTTTTGTAGGGAAATCTTGCGACTCCATGGAGTACCAAAGACAATCGTCTCCAATCGTGACGTCAAGTTCTTGAGTTACTTTTGCAAGACCCTATGCGCCAAGCTCGGAATCAAGCTCTTGTTCTCATCCGCATACCATCCTCAAACCGACGGCCAAAAGGAGGTGACGAACCGCACACTCTCCACTCTACTTCGCGTCTTGATCAAGAAGAACATCAAGGAGTGGGAGGCATGTCTACCCATCGCCGAGTACGCCTACAATCGCAAGACACTCGACCACCGGCAAGTCCCCTTCGAGATCGCTTCACGGCTTCAACCCGTTGTCACCTTTGGACATTCTACCACTTCCTCTACAAGAGCGCACCAACATGGATGCGAGTGCAGGCAAGCTACATCAAGAAGATGCATGAGGATACAAGGCACACAATCGGCGCCAAGTACAACGACTAGCGACCAAGCTCAACGTCAACAAGCAACCCATGGTCTTCAACATTGGTGATCTAGTGTGGCTACACCTTCGCAAGGACCGCTTCCCCAACGAACGCAAGTCCAACTTCTCCCTCGAGCCGATGGACCTTTCAAGGTGCTAGCACGCTACAACGACAACGCCTAAAACAAAGAAAAAAATCAGCAACATTAACAGCATCATCGCTTTTATGACATGGTATAAAGTGTGCCATTTTCGAGAATCTATCCACGACAACAAATATGCTATCCCTCCCCTTCTTTGTTCTAGGTAAACCTAAAACAAAGTCCATAGATATATCCTCCCAAGGAACACTAGGTACAGCAAAGGCATATATAAACCATGAGGATTGAGTCGTGACTTAGCTTTTGACATGTAGTGCAAAGCAATAAAACGCTCAACATCCCGTCTCATCTTTGGCCAAAAGAAATTTGTAGCAAGTACGTCATCCGTCTTCTTCACGCCAAAGTGTCCCATTGACCTCCTCCATGCGTCTCCTGCAACAACAAAAGACGAACAGAGCTAGCTGGAATGCATAGCTTGTTAGCACGGAACACAAATCCATCATTAACGACAAACTTGTTCCATGTTCTTCCTTGATGTAGGGCGGAACCCCTCGTGGATGATCTTTCACGTTGGAGCGGATCCTACGGTGAATCACGAAGAACACGCGGAAGAACAAGAGGGAAAACACGGGGAAAACGAGAGAGAATTCACTCAACCGACAAGAGATCAATCACACAAGTGCTAGATCGATAAACACAAAGGGAGATACATGATTCAAGGTCAACAAAGGACGATACAAACGGTAGCCGTTCTTCTTCGTGAGGAGGCCTTGAGGGGGGTCCACCCTAGAAGGGGGTCTTGAATCCGCTTGGGGGATCTTCTCCGTAGAGGTCCTGATCTCCGAGGAGAAGTAGCCAAGTGGATGAGCAAAGGCTCTCACACAAGAATATGAGCTAATCCAATGCTAACCTAGAAAGAGGAAAGGGATGAAGTATATATAGTCTCGGGCGAAGGGGTACATGGGACAAGTCCCGGATACACACCGCACGCAGGAGAGAGGCCAGATGTCCCAAGGCCGGGCCGGATGTCCGGGCCTTCGCGAGGCGCCGGATGTCCGGGCTACCCGGCCGGATGTCCGGGGTGTGGCGTCTGTTTCTGCCCGGGTGAGGGGCGCCGGATTTCCGGGCTGGGGGCCGGATGTCCGGGCTTGGACGCCGGATGTCCGGGCCCTGTAGGCTTGGCCAGTTTGGCTGATTCCTTGGTAGATGCTCCAGGGGCCGGATGTCCGGGGCCTGGAAGGTGATCTTGCCCGTCTCCGTTGGTTCTCTTCATCCATGGACTTGGTGGCTTGTCCATCTTCACGTGCATCCTCGGGAGGTTCCCCTTGACACCTAATCATGCATAGCATATCGGACTTAGGTAGTAGCCATGTCTCGAGTGGATCATATGTGATATCAATAAGGAAGGAGGTCACCTCGTTCTCGAGAGCTCTAGTTCTAGCTCGTGTCATGGGTCCTCTTGGCTCTTGATGAGACGGTTGTGGATGCATGGGGATGATCGTGGGATGCTCCGCATCATCTCCCCCCTATTGGGAGAGATCCGACCTCGGATGAAAAGCTTCATCTCCATGGAATGGTGCGAGGTCCTTGACGTTGAAGATGTCGCTCATGTTGTATTTGTCTCGAAGTAGGTCGATCTTGTAAGCGTTCTCGCTAGCGCGTGCTAGCACCTTGAAAGGTCCATCGGCTCGAGGGAGAAGCTTGGACTTGCGTTCTTTGGGGAAGCGGTCCTTGCGAAGGTGTAGCCACACTAGATCACCAATGTTGAAGACGATGGGTTGCTTGTTGGCGTTGAGCTTGTTTGCTTGACGTTGTACTTGGCGCTCAATGGTGTGCCTTGTATCTTCGTGCATCTTCTTGATGTAGCTTGCCTGCTCACTTGCATCCATGTTGGTGCGCTCTTGGAGAGGAAGTGGTAGAATGTCCAATGGGGACAACGGGTTGAAACCGTGAGACGAACTCGAAGGGGACTTGCCGGTAGTTGAATGTCTTGCACGATTGTAGGCGCATTTCGGTGATGGGTAGACATGCTTCCCACACCTTGATGTTCTTCTTGATCAAGACACGAAGTAGAGTGGATAGTGTGCGGTTCGTCACCTCCGTTTGGCCGTCGGTTTGAGGATGGTATGCCGAGGAGAACAAGAGCTTGATTCCGAGCTTGGCGCATAGGGTCTTCCAAAAGTAACTCAAGAACTTGACGTCACGATCGGAAACAATTGTCTTTGGTATGCCATGGAGTCGCAAGATTTCCCTACAAAAGAGATTTGCAACATGTGAAGCATCGTCTATCTTGTTGCAAGGTATGAAATGTGCCATCTTAGAAAATCTATCCACAACAACAAACACGGAATCCTTGCCATTTTGAGTCCTAGGCAAACCAAGTACAAAATCCATACTAATGTCTTCCCATGGTTGATAGGTAATAGGAAGAGGCATGTAAAGACCATGAGATTGAGCTTTAGACTTAGCTTTGCGACATGTATAGCATCGGTTGGTGAAGCGTGAGACGTCATGAACATCTTGGGCCAAAAGTAGTTGTTGGAGAGCGTGGCGAATGTCTTGTCGCGTCCAAAGTGTCCCATGAGTCCGCCTCCATGAGCCTCTTGCAAAAGGAGCAAACGAAGAGAAGACTTGGGAATGCAAAGTTTGTTAGCTCTCATAAGATAACCATCCTTGATGTAATACTGTTCCCAAGACGTATGCGTCAAACACTTAGCATAAGGAGAAGCAAAAGATGGATCATGCACATACAAGTCTTTTATATGCTCAAAACCAATAACATTCAACTCAAGTTGAGTGACAAGCATGCATATGCGTGAAAGCTGTCGGCAACTACATTTTCTTTACCCTTAATGTACTTGATCACATAAGGAAAAGATTCAATGAATTCTCTCCATTTTGCATGTCGCTTGTTCAATTTAGTTTGACCTTTGAGGTACTTAAGCGTTTCATGATCGGTATGGATGACAAACTCATGAGGTCTAAGGTAATGTTCCCAAACATGTAGCACACGCACTAAAGCATACAATTCTTTGTCATAGATGGGATAATTAAGTTGAGCACCGGATAGTTTTTCACTAAAATAAACAATGGCTCGTTTTTCTTGCATCAAAACTCCGCCAATTCCGGTACCACTTGCATCACAATGAACCTCAAAAGTTTTGTCAAAATAGGGCAAAGCAAGAATCGGAGCATGAGTAAACAAAGACTTGAGCTCATCGAAAGCGGTTGATTGCAAAGTTCCCAAACAAAGGGAGTATTCTTCTTACTCAAGGCATGCAAAGGAGCGGCAATTGTGCTAAAATCTTTCACAAAGCAACGATAAAAACCCGCAAGACCAAGAAAACTTCGCACTTGTTGCAAATTGGTTGGTTGGTGCCAAGTTTTAATTGCTTCAATTTTAGATTCATCAACATGGACACCCTTTGAGGATACTACAAAACCCAAGAAAACCACTTTGTCAACTCCAAAAGTGCATTTTTCAAGTTTGCATAAAGACTTTCCTTGCAAAGAGTTTGCAACACAGATTTTACATGATTGATGTGCTCTTTCATGGTTTTGCTAAACACAAGAATATCATCAAAGTAAACCACAACAAAGACTCCAATATAAGGATCTAATCACATGATGCATAAGACGCACAAAAGTACCGGAGCTTCCGAAAGACCCATAGGCATCACTAACCATTCATATAAACCAAATTTGGTTTTGAAAGCAGTTTTCCATTCATCACCCTCTTGTATGCGGATTTGATAATAGCCACTTTTAAGATCAATTTTGGTAAAAAAGTTGGCTCCACTAAGTTCATCAAGCATGTCATCTAAGCGAGGAATGGGATGCCTATATCAAACGGTAATAGCATTGATAGGTCTACAATCGGAACACAATAGGAAACTTCCATCGGGTTTAGGCACAAGTATAACCTAACGGCACAAGGGCTTAGGCTTTCACGTACATGGCCGTTGTCGATGAGTTGTTGTACTTGCCGTTGAATCTCCTTGGTTTCATCGGGATTGACTCGGTATGGAGCTTTGTTTGGTAGAGGCGCCTGGGATGAGGTCGATTCGATGCTCAATGCCTCAAGAGGAGGTAGACCGGAGGTAGCTCATCGGGAAAACATCTTGAAATTCCTGCAAAAGAGATTGAAACACCTAAAGGTAGCTCGTGAATGGTGTTAGTTTTGGTTCTCCATCCTTGCACACAAGGACAAAGTGCATCACACTCGATGGGTTCTCACACACTTCTCTCATCTCACTTTTGGTGGCAAATAGAATGAGGTTTTTTCTCTAGGCGAAGAGTCGCTCAAATTTGGCTTGTGGCTCTCACTCACTTTTGGGTGGATCACTTTCTCACTGTTCTCTCTATGATGTGTGGCTTGCTTGTCGGCTATCACTTGAGTAGGGGACATAGGTCGTAGCACATATTCCTTCCCTTTCATCTTGAAGCTATAGTGATTGGTGCGCCCATTGTGGATGACACCACGGTCGAATTGCCATGGTCGACCTAGAAGTAGGTGGCAAACGGTCATTGGGACCACATCACATTCCAACGTGTCTTCATAAGCACCAATTTTGAAGGAGACTTGGACCGTATGCTCGACTCGTATAGTGACGGAGTCACTTAGCCATTGAACCTTGTCGGGATTCGAGTGCTTCCTCTTTACCAATTGGAGCTTGGAGCATAGTTCTTCACTTGCCAAGTTGTGGCAACTACCTCCATCGATGATGACCTTGATGGACCGTCCATTGATGCCGGCTTTTGTGTGGAAGATGTGGCATCGTTGGTCTTCTTCTTGTTGATGTTGAAGAGTCAAGACCTTGGAGACAACGAGAGCGGGCTCGAATCCTCATCACAAAAGACTTGATCATCTTCATCTTCGCTCACTCGCCGTGCATGGCCACTTGCTCAAGAGCTTCCATCTCCTCTTCACTCATGGAGTCATATGTGCCATCGTCGTTGAGGATCATGGTGCGCTTGTTGGTGCATTCAGATGACTTGTGGCCTCGGCCGCAAGTGAAACACTTGAAGGAGCTTGTCTTGATGGTCTCATCGGTCGGAGTAGAGGATGAAGCACGCGGCTTGAGGTTGCTTGTAGTAGGAGGAGGACGACTTGAACTTGTCGGAGTCTTCTTGTAACTTGACTTGTCGTCGCTTTCTTGAAGAAAGTTTGGTTGATGTAGATGTTGGAGGAGTCGTTGAAGCTTGGTTGTTGGAGAAGCCGTAGGTCTTGGATGAGTACTTGGCTTACTTGACGTCATCTTGCACTTCATGCCCGCCTTCGTAGCTTGATGCACGAGCTCAATGAGGGTTGAGTATGGTTGGAAGTCGGCGATCTTCTTGATGGGATGATTGAGTCCATTCAAGAAACGTGCCATAGTTTGCTCGCCATCTTCTTTGACATTGGCTCGAATCATGGCCATCTCCATTTCCTTGTAGTATTCTTCAACACTCTTTGTTCCTTGCTTGAGTAGTTGGAGTTTCTTGAAGAGGTCGCGGTTGTAGTAGGTTGGCACAAAACGTGCTCGCATGACATCCTTCATTTGAGCCCAAGTGGTGATTGGAGGTTCACCTCTTGCTTGTCGTCAGCCAATGATTTGTTCCCACCATATGAGCACATAGTCTTGGAACTCAAGTGATGCCATAGCGATTTTCTTCGCTTCATCGTAGTTGTGCAAGCGGAAGATTTTGTCAACCTTCAATGCCCATGAGAGGTAGTCTTCGGGGTCATTGCTTCCATTGAACTTGGGCATGGTGAATTTTAGCTTGCCGTAGCGTTGCTCTTCATTGTGTTGTTGGCGATGTTGATGATGACGCCCTTGACGTGGATTGTAATCGTCTTCATGTTGCTCTTGGCGCGGAGGAAGACCATGATCAACTTGCCCTTGTTGAACGTGATGTTGGGGTGGAGCTTGACGAGCTTGTGGAGGGCTTGAGGAACTTGACGTTGTACATGAGGTTGGTAGTTCCTCTCTTGGATTTCTTCTCGAAGGGCTTCCTCTTGATTGCGCCGTTCGCGATTGCGGATGGCGAAGGCTCTACTTGATTCTTGAAGGGCACGTTGCGGCTCAAGAGCTTGCGCCTCACGTTGTTGTTGTTGAAGAAGTTGAGCCTTGGCGTCTTTTTCGTCTTGGTGAAGACGTGCTCGTTCTTCCTCTTGTTGGCGATGAAGACGTTGACGTTCTTGAGCTTGAGCAAAAGCCTCTTGGTTTGATTGAGGACGAGAAACTTGATCATCAACTTGCTCTTGTGAATGCTTGTCATGTAGCGGGTTGCGAGATGCGTGACGGTCTTGACGAGCGGCACGACGAAGAGTGTTCGAAGTAGGTGTACTTGAGTCGTAGAAGGTGTCGTCGGAGTGTCGACTCGAGCGGCTCCGTCTTGATGATGAAGAAGTTGAATGATGCCGGTTTCTCATCAAAGCGCGGATCTCGTCCATTCTTGCATCGTTCTCCTGCTTGTGAGCGTCGAACTTGTTGTCGAAGTAGTCTCTTGTACGTTGCTCGGAGAGTCGCAAGTCGTTGGCGAGGTTGTCGATGCGGTCGCTCATTGCTTGTTGTTCTTGGTGCTCTTTGTGCACCAAAGAGGTGGCTCTTGGTGACGTATGATGACATGTCGTCGTCTTGCTCGATGAAGAGTGGGTTGGTAGATGTACTTGGCCTATCCATCATTCCAAGCAAAATGTGAGTGGTAGAACGGAAAAGAACTTATACCAATGTACCTTTGACCGATGTTGAAGATGAATCAAGTTCACTCAAATGCGGACAATGAAATAGCACTCTTGGTACCGATTCTTGTCGGTTCTCACACCTACACAAATAAAAGCTTATGGTGGAGCTCGGTTAGGATGGTGGCACAACATTTTATGCAATTGTAAGTGAGGCTCAATAATGTTGGAAATGATTCACAAATTTGCAAATGCAACAAGTAGACCAATAGCAAGATATGGTACACGGAAAAACACACGCAAATAGATAATATGGGGTTATGCAACCAAGGATGAGCCAAAATGTGGAATACACCAAGATGCTCTTGTTGCACAACACAAGAGAGACGCTAGCACGATTGCACAATAGGCGGGTACGAACTTGTGCACAACCTACTAAGCAAAAATGCAACGACTTCTATCCCAAGTATGCTATATGTATGTTGTTTCGATGTGTTGATCCAAGATGATCAAGTATGACAATCTTAATATTGTATGATGCTATGGTTCTTGCTCGTAAGCTCTTTGCTTATCTTTCTCTCTTTGCTTAAAAGCTTGATTGGCTCTTTCTCATTTGAGCTCTTTTCTCATGCAAAACTTCATGAACCAAGATAGCAATTGTGTATGCGATGACAACTTTGTGACACACAAGTTGATGCTAAGATATGCACCACTTTGGTATGGTATGTATGCTATGGAGTATGATCACTAATGTGCACAAGTCACGTTGCTGGCAATACTCAATGGCTAGTCTCGATGGGTAAGCAACGCAAAAGATGGGCTATGATGGTTATCAATGCAATTGCAAGTAATGACAAAGATGTCGACGATGTTACCGTCCTTGGCGAAGATGAGCGGTGGTGATGTTGATGTTGAACCGTACCTAGATAGCCAAAACACAAAAGGATACGGAAACCCCAACTCAAATTCTCAAGGCAAAAGTTGGCAACATTGTCCGAATTGGTAGTGGGAAAGGCTAAGGTGGTGTTATGCGGAAGTGGTGGAGGTATATGGAAGTGTATGTGGGCACGGGACAAAATTTGCGAAAGTTAGGCGGTGAACGGGGTGGTGGATGGGGATTGATGCTGCCAGGAGCCGGATTTCCGGGCTGGAAGCCGGATGTCCGGGGCGCCGGATGTCCGGGATGGTCGGGCCGGATGTCCGGGATGCCGGATGTCCGGGCTGCTCGGGCCGGATGTCCGGGCTCGATGAAGACCGCGTGGAGAGGTCAAATCCGGTCAAAATTTGGGCGATTTTGTGGATGGAAATTGTGGAAATGGTGGGGGAAAGCTAGATCTACCTGCAACACTTGAAATCCACGGATCAAATCCAACAAAACTTCATCACACTAACAAATCACAAAAAAAATTTGGGGCTATTTTTGTGGGGAATTTTTGGAATTAGGACAAAAACAACAAAATCAAGCTAGAAAAAGAGGGTAGGGGCTCCAATAACGTGATCAACGTGGCTCATGATACCATAGATGATGTAGGGCGGAACCCTACGTGGATGATCTTTCACGTTGGAGCGGATCCTACGGTGAATCACGAAGAACACGCGGAAGAACAAGAGGGAAAACACGGGGAAAACGAGAGAGAATTCACTCAACCGACAGGAGATCAATCACACAAGTGCTAGATCGATGAACACAAAGGGAGATACATGATTCAAGGTCAACAACGGACGATACAAACGGTAGTCGTTCTTCTCCGTGTGGAGGCCTTGAGGGGGGTCCACCCTAGAAGGGGGTCTTGAATCCGCTTGGGGGATCTTCTCCGTAGAGGTCCTGATCTCCGAGGAGAAGTAGCCAAGTGGATGAGCAAAGGCTCTCACACAAGAATATGAGCTAATCCAATGCTAACCTAGAAAGAGGAAGGGGATGAAGTATATATAGTCTCGGGGCGAAGGGGTACATGGGACAAGTCCCGGATACACTGCACGCAGGCAGGAGAGGCCGGATGTCCGGGCGTCGGGCCGGATGTCCGGGCCTTCGCGAGGCGCCGGATGTCCGGGCTACCCGGCCGGATGTCCGGGCTGTGGCGTCTGTTTCTGCCGAATCGGGTGAGGGGCGCCGGATTTCCGGGCTTCAGGCCGGATGTCCGGGCTTGGACGCCGGATGTCCGGGCCCTGTAGGCTTGGCCAGTTTGGCTGATTCCTTGGTAGATGCTCCAGGGGCCGGATGTCCGGGGCCATGGCCGGATGTCCGGGGCCCGAAGGTGATCTTGCCCGTCTCCGTTGGTTCTCTTCATCCATGGACTTGGTGGCTTGTCCATCTTCACGTGCATCCTCGGGAGGTTCCCTTGACACCTAATCATGCATAGCATATCGGACTTAGGTAGTAGCCATGTCTCGAGTGGATCATATGTGATATCAATAAGGAAGGAGGTCACCTCGTTCTCGAGAGCTCTAGTTCTAGCTCGTGTCATGGGTCCTCTTGGCTCTTGATGAGACGGTTGTGGATGCATGGGGATGATCGTGGGATGCTCCGCATCATTCCTTCTTTACAATTCTGCAATACATTTTTAAAATCAGCATGATGCACATATTGATCTTTGATGGTCTCCAAACCAAACATTTTGAAGTCAAGTTGTGAAAGCATAGTATAGCGATTTAGACAATGCATCAGCAATAACATTTTCTTTACCCTTCTTGTGTTTAATGACATAAGGGAAAGTCTCAATGAATTCAACCCATTTAGCATGTCTAAGATTCAGTTTAGCTTGACTTTTAATATGTTTCAAAGATTCATGATCAGAATGTATAACAAATTCTTTGGGCTATAAATAATGTTGCCATGTTTCTAAAGTCCGAACAAGAGCATATAATTCTTTATCATAAGTAGAATAATTCAGACTAGGCCCGCTCAATTTTTCAGAAAAGTATGCAACAGGTTTGCCATCTTGTAATAACACACCTCCTAATCAATTCCACTAGCATCACATTCAAGCTCAAAAGTCTTATTAAAATCAGGAAGTTGGATTAAAGGAGCATGTGTCAACTTATCTTTCAATACCGTGAAGGCTTCTTCCTGTGCGGTACCCCAAACAAAAGGCACATCCTTCTTTGTAAGCTCGTTGAGAGGTGCAGCAATGTGATAGAGGGAGGGGTGTCCCGATCTTTCGATGAGATGATAACTATCGATTTGGTGAAGATGACGTTGATGATCCGACTACAAACGTCCAGGACGTTGCGCCTTAGCAGTCGCTAAGCCAATCTCCTGAGGTTACTGATGATGCTGGAAGCACGATCAGCCTGACCACGAAGGTCTATTCCTGCAAACAATCGAAGAACAAGCAAGAATATGATAAAAGCAATCTGAATATTGCGAGTATACATGAAGTATTGATAAAGGTGGGGATCCGTAAGCGGTCTCGGTCTGGTCGTTGCACACAAACGAAGTACACGAAGTTGCAATGGCTAACTTTTAACTAAACAAATCCCAAGGAAAAAGCTACTAGATGGATCTACTTATATAAGAGCGAGGGGTAGCAGCCAAGGAGGTGGGAGGACGTCCCAAGGCAGCCTAAAACTAACCCTAGGTCGTACAAGGCCAATGGGCCCAAGTGGAGGTGACGTAACACCTTTGGACTTGTAGTTTGACTCGGATTCTGCTGCAGCATCAGATTGTCTCGTCCATAACTCAACGCTCCGGACAAATTTTAAGGTGAATCCAATTGGGTTGGAAAGTGCACGAAATCTATTTTCCAACAAAAAACGAATCAACCAATTTGGAGTCCGTATGAAAAAGTTATTGACGTTTTGAGTCAGGTATGTCTGCATGCAGTCCGAATCTGAGTCCGTAACGTGAGAGACTTGGACTCTATCCTCTCTTGGGCCAAAAGTGATGTGAGAGAACTTTTTGAACAGCAGGTAAATATCTCTTTCTCCCTTATCTTCATATGTGGATTGTACAAATGTCCCATACACCTGCAATTAGACATGGCACAAAAGTTTGTGAAGTATTTTTGTCCTGGATGACATAAATAAATTATTGCATAGTTTGCATTAGAAATCACCTCACAAATATACATGTATGCAATATTTTCGATTGTATCCAAGGTAGTCATGTCCTCATCACAATGGTGCTGAAATCTCTCACAAAACGCCTATAGAATCCGCGAGGCCAAGAAAACTCCTCACTTGTGTGACTGCTCGGGCTGCGGCCAACTCTCAATAGCTTCAATCTTGGCTTTGTCAACTTCAATTCCCTGTGGAGTAACAACATAGCCAAGAAAAGATACTCGGTCGCTACAAAAGGTGCACTTCCCAAGGTTACCAAACAAACATGCATCACGTAGAGCAATAAAAACAGCACGTAAATGTTCCAAATGTTCTTCCAAAGATCTGTTATAAATCAATATGTCATCAAAGTAAACTAACACAAATCGTCCAATGAAAGCACGTAAAACTTCGTTCATTAATCTCATGAAAGTACTAGGTGCATTAGTTAACCCAAAAGGCATGACTAACCACTAATATAATCCAAATATAGTTTTAAGTGCTGTTTTCCATTCATCTCCCAATTTCATACGAATTTGATTGTATCCACTACGCAAATCAACTTTGGAGAATATTGTAGAGCCACTCAATTCATCAAGCATATCATCTAGCCTAGGAATAGGATGACGATAATGAATAGTAATATTATTAATGCCTCTACAATCAACACACATACATGATGTACCATCCTTTTTCGGCACTAAAATAATAGGAACAGCACAAGGACTAAGGGATTCACGATATAACCTTTGTCGAGCAGCTCCTCATTTTGACGATAATCTCCTTCGTCTCCTCCGGATTGGTACGGTATGGTGCACGGTTGGGTAATGATGCACCGAATTAAGTCAATCGATGCTCAATGCCTCGAATGGGAGGTAATCCGGTGGCACGTCTTGTGGAAAGACGTCGAATAACTCTGCAAAAAGTTAGTGACAGCAGGAGGCAAAGAGGAAGGCACGTCCTCGAATTAAAATAATGCCTCTTTGCACACAAAAGCATAGCAAACAGATTTGCTGAAATCTAGCTCATCAATATCAGATTTAGTGGCAAGTAAACATGCACTTTTCAATTTAATTTCGTAAGCAACACTAGATGGTTTACTATTAGGCTTCATTTGTTGCTCAAATTCTTTTGACACAATCTGATTTTCACTCTTATTTTTCTCCTGTTTTGCTTTATTAGATCTATTAATATCATCTTTCAAAATGGAATCAAGAGTCATAGGAAGCAAAGTAATATTTTTATCCTTATGAACAAGAGTATACTGATTGTTTCTACCATGGTGTACAGAATTTTTATCAAATTGCCATGGTCGACTAAGTAATAAGGAACATGCTTGCATAGGTACCACATCACAATCAACATAATCAACATATGTAGAGATACTAAAATGCACACGAACAGTACGTGTTACCTTAACCTTGCCGCTGTTGTTGAATCATTGGATGTAGTAAGGATGTTGATGTAGGGCGGAACCCTACGTGGATGATCTTTCACGTTGGAGCGGATCCTACGGTGAATCACGAAGAATACGCGGAAGAACACGAGGAAATCATGGGGAGGAACGAGGGAAAACATTCAACCAACAAGGAATCGGTCACACAAGTGTTAGATCACCGATCACCTAAAGTGGTACAAGATTCAAAATCAACAAAGGTAAGGATACACGAGTAGCCGTTCTTCTCCGAGAGGAGGTCTTGATGGGGTCCACCCTAGAAGGGGGTCTTGAATCCGCTTGGGGGATCTTCTCCGTAGAGGTCCTGAGCTCAGGAGAAGTAACCAAGTGGATGAGCAAGGCTCTCACACAAACATGAGCTAAACCAAAGCTACCCTAGCTAGGAGGAGGAGGGTTCTATTTATAGTCTTAGTGAAAAGGGGCGAAGTGAAGGGGTACATGGGCTTCGCCCAAACTGGCGCAGACAGTGCAGGACGTCATTGGGACCGGTCGTCCGATGGCTCGGGAGGGACCGGACATCCGGTGTCGTCGGACGTCCGCTGGATCAGTTCTGTGAAGGAGGCGCCGAACGTCCGGTTTCTTCATACTTCCGCTGATTTGGCTCGGGTCAAGGGGCACCGGGCGTCCGATGATTTCCGGTCGTCCGGTCGCCGGTCGTCCGTTGGCACCGGTCTTCCGCAGATTCAGCTCGGGTCTTCAGGGGCCGGTCGTCCGCTGGAGGCCGGATGTCCGCTCGCTGTGAGAGTGTGGCCGGTCGTCCGGTGGCTGGAGTTTTCTACGGTAGCTCTTCTTCTTCTCCTTTGCGGTTGGTAGCTTCGTCTCCTTGTCCAATGGATGTAGATGCACCATGGCTTTCCCCCAGGTACCTGATCACACACAAAGTGTCCATATGAGGAAGTAGGCAAGTCTCGTGAGTAGAGAGAGGAAGTTCGGAAAGGAGTGAGTTCACCTTATCTTCGATAGCCTTGGCTCTAGCTCTTGTCATGGACCCAAGTGGTGTTGAGGAAGATGTAGACACGTCCATGGGGATGAGCGAGGGACGCTCCGCATCATCTCCCCCCCTTGGGAAGGATCCGACCTCGGATCAAGATGTTCATCTCCATGGTATGGCGCAAGGTCCTTGACGTTGAAGATGTCGCTCACATTGTACTTGTCTCGAGGTATGTCGATCTTGTAGGCGTTGTCGTTGTAGCGTGCTATCACCTTGAAAGGTCCATCGGCTCGAGGGAGAAGCTTGGACTTGCGTTCTTTGGGGAAGCGGTCCTTGCGAAGGTGCAGCCATACTAGATCACCAATGTTGAAGACCATGGGTTGCTTGTTGACGTTGAGCTTGGTCATTAGTCGTTGAACTTGTCGCCGATGGCATGTCTTGTATCCTCATGCATCTTCTTGATGTAGCTTGCCCGTGCACTCGCATCCATGTTGGTGCGCTCTTGTAGAGGAAGAGGTAGAATCTCCAATGGTGACAACGGGTTGAAGCCGTAGACGACCTCAAAGGGGACTTGCCGGTAGTCGAATGTCTTGTACGGTTGTAGGCGTACTCGGCGATGGGTAGACATGCTTCCCACTCCTTGATGTTCTTCTTGATCAAGACACGTAGTAGAGTGGATAGTGTGCGGTTCGTCACTTCCGTTTGGCCGTCGGTTTGAGGGTGGTATGCGGATGAGAACAATAGCTTGATTCCGAGCTTGGCGCATAGGGTCTTCCAAGAGTAACTCAAGAACTTGACATCACGATCAGAGACGATTGTCTTTGGTACTCCATGGAGTCGCAAGATTTCCCTACAAAAGAGATTTGCAACATGTGAAGCATCGTCTATCTTGTTGCAAGGAATGAAATGTGCCATCTTAGAAAATCTATCCACAACAAAAAACACGGAATCCTTTCCATTTTGAGTTCTAGGCAAACCAAGTACAAAATCAATGCTAATGTCTTCCCAAGGTTGATAGGGAATAGGAAGAGGCATGTAAAGACCATGAGATTGAGCTTTAGACTTAGCTTATGCGATATGTAGAACAACGGTTGGTGAAGCGTGAGACATCACGAAACATCTTGGGCCAAAAGTAGTTCTTGGAGAGCGTGGCGAATGTCTTGTCGCGTGCAAAGTGTCCCATGAGTCCGCCTCCATGAGCCTCTTGCAAAAGGAGCAAACGAAGAGAAGACTCGAATGCATAGTTTGTTAGCTCTCATAAGATAACCATCCTTGATGTAATATTTTCCCAAGAGGTATGTGTCAAACACTTGGCATAAGGAGAAGCAAAAGATGGATCATGCTCATACAAGTCTTTTATATGCTCAAAACCAATAACATTCAACTCAAGTTGAGTGACAAGCATGCATATGCGTGAAAGCGTCGGCAACTACATTTTCTTTACCCTTAATGTACTTGATCACATAAGGAAAAGATTCAATAAATTCACTCCATTTGGCATGACGCTTGTTCAACTTAGTTTGTCCTTTTAAGTACTTAAGCGTTTCATGATCGGTATGGATGACAAACTCATAGGTCTAAGATAATGTTCCCAAACATGTAGCACACGCACTAAAGCATATAATTCTTTATCATAGATGGGATAATCAAGTTGAGCACCGGATAGTTTTTCACTAAAATAAGCAATGGCTCGTTTTTCTTGCATCAAAACTCCGCCAATTCCGTACCACTTGCATCACAATGAACCTCAAAAGTTTTGTCAAAATTGGGCAAAGCAAGAATCGGAGCATGAGTAAGCAAAGACTTGAGCTCATCAAAAGCGGTTGATTGCAAAGTTCCCCAAACAAAGGGAGTATTCTTCTTACTCAAGGCATGTAAAGGAGCGGCAATTGTGCTAAAATCTTTCACAAAGCGACGATAAGAACCCGCAAGACCAAGAAAACTTCGCACTTGTTGCAAATTGGTGGGTTGGGGCCAAGTTTTAATTGCTTCAATTTTAGATTCATCAACATGGACACCCTTTGAGGATACTACAAAACCCAAGAAAACCACTTTGTCAACTCCACAAGTGCATTTTTTCAAGTTTGCATAAAGGCTTTCCTTGCGAAGAGTTTGCAACACAGATTTTACATGATTGATGTGCTCTTTCATTGTTTTGCTAAACACAAGAATATCATCAAAGTAAACCACAACAAAGATTCCAATATAAGGACGAAGCACATGATGCATAAGACGTACAGAAGTACCGGGAGCTTCCGATAGACCCATAGGCATCACTAACCACTCATATAAACCAAATTTGGTTTTGAAAGCAGTTTTCCATTCATCACCCTCTTGTATGCGGATTTGATAATAGCCACTTTTAAGATCAATTTTTGAGAAAAAGTTGGCTCCACTAAGTTCATCAAGCTTGTCATCTAAGCGAGGAATGGGATGCCTATATCGAACGGTAATAGCATTGATAGGTCTACAATCGGAACACAAGCGGAAACTTCCATCGGGCTTAGGCACAAGAATAACCGGAATGGCACAAGGGCTTAGGCTTTCACTTACACGGCCGTTGTCGATGAGTTGTTGTACTTGCCGTTGAATCTCCTTGGTTTCTTCGGGATTGGCTCGGTATGGAGCTTTGTTTGGTAGAGGCGCTCCGGATGAGGTCGATTCGATGCTCTATGCCTCAAGAGGAGGTAGACCCGAGGTAGCTCATCGGGGAAAACATCTTGAAATTCCTGCAAAGAGATTGAAACACCAAATGTAGCTTGTGAATGGTGTTAGATTTTGGTTCTCCATCCTTGCACACAAGGACAAAGTGCATCACACTCGATGGGTTCTCGCACACTTCTCTCATCTCACTTTTGGTGGCAAATAGGATGAGGTTTTTCTCTCTAGGCTTAAGAGGCGCTCAAGTTTGGCTTGTGGCTCTCACTCACTTTTGGTTGGATCACTTTCTCGCTCTTGTCTCTATGATTGGTGGCTTGTTTGTCGGTTATCACTTGACTAGGAGACATATGTCGTAGCACATATTCTTTCCCTTTCATCTTGAAGCTATAGTGATTGGTACGCCCATTGTGTATGACACCACGGTCGAATTGCCATGGTTCCACCAAGAAGTAGGTGACAAACGGTCATTGGGACCACATCACACTCCAAAGTGTCTTCAGATGCACCAATTTTGAAAGAGACTAGGACCGTATGCTCAACTCAGATAGTGCCGGAGTCACTTAGCCATTGAACCTTGTAGGGATGCGGGTGCTTCCTCTTTACCAATTTGAGCTTGGAGCATAGTTCTTCACTTGCCAAGTTGTGGCAACTACCTCCATCGATGATGACCTTGATGAACCGTCCATTGATGCCGTGATGAGGACATCAATACCATTGTTACACCCACAGCCCCTGCTGCTATACATACTGGACCAATTACTAGAGCTCGAGCACGCCAATTGAATTATCAGGTACTTTCGTTTCTTGGTAACGATTCCAATGTTCATGAGAATATGATGCTGCCTAAATTGGATACATTTGTTTTGCTTACAAATGAAGGGCCTACCATGGACAAGAAAGATGAACCTTGGAGCAAGTTCAAGCATGGAGATGTTGGCATGCGCAGGGGAACAAGAACGGAGTTACAAGTGATGATTCCAGGACTTTGAAGCCACCCTAATGAGAGCATGAGGCCTTGGACGAAATATACAAGATGCCACTTCATAATATTCGTCCATAGGCGATTCTAGGTGCTGCGTCACCTTATTATTGGGCCAGGCCCATGTAATTTCGAAATACTTAAGTATAGGCTGTTTTTAGAGTCCGTATGTGGGGAAACAAGAGTTAGGGTTGGTTTCGACCCCTCCCTCAAGGGCCACGAAATTCCCTCCTCTTCCTCCATATATACAGCCCTTAGGGCGTCGTTTAGACTTTGGGTTTTGTTTAGATCAAAAGTTCGCCATAGCTGCAACTTCACGTGCCGTTTGTGTTCAACGACTGCACCAAGGCGTCACGTAACCCCACCTTCATTAATAAAGCTTTCCTCTTATATTCACAATATCCAGATTGCAATCTTAGTTTCTTGCTTGTTCTTCGTTTGCTCGCAGGAAAGCAGGCCCTCGTGGTCGAGTTGATCGTGCTCCGGCGTGGTCAATAACCCTCGGAAGTTGGTTTAGCGATTGCTAAGGCGCCGACGTCTCGCACGTATTTTAGTCGGATCGTCAAGGTCGACTCCCACGTAAACGAAAAGCCACCATCTCATCGAAACATCGGGACACCTTTGCCTCTATCAAGTGGTATCAGATTTTCAGGTTGCTCGGTGAGATTTTACAGCTTTTCAGAGATTAGATCGAGTCTGTTCTTCATACCTAAAGTCCACGAAAAAGCCACACAAAAAATTAGGGTTAGTTCATCATATCCGAACCAATCTGAGCCTTCGCATAATCTTTTTAGGGTTTTTGCTTTGTTGAATTTGCGGTTGCATCGTCGTGTCAAGTTGCCGGGTCTTAGAGTCTAGTCTTTTAGAGTTTCGAAGTTACGGTCATAAGTTGTCACGCCCGCCGCACCATCATCATCGCCTTGCCATCTACCACCCTTCTTCTCCGCCACCGCTCTGAATCCGTATCCATATACCACCACCAATCCGTAGCCATATACCACCACCGCTACCATATACCACCACCGCTGCCATATACCACCACCATATATCCACCACCAATCCGAGTTCTTCTCATATTAGGTTTGTTTTCGAGATCCATCTAAATTCCGATTCGTGTTTCCTTGCCTGAGTAGGTTTCGGAAAACAAAAATTTCCGAAACCACACTTGTCGAAAAATTTTCTGGCTATCCTATTTTTAGGTGTTTCTAAGCGTATTGAGACAGTCGCCATTATAGAAAGTTTTTTTTGACCCGTTTCCAGTTATTGGGTCCGGGCAGTCGAAAAAAAAAATTGGTTGAAAAAATATCGTGCCCATCCTGTCAGTTTGACCTGGGAAGAGTTTTGAGACACTCGCCATTATAGTGATTTTTCGCAAAAAAAAAAGAGCAGCGCAAAAAAAAATGATAGAGGCAAAGGTGTCCCGTCTTTCGATGAGATGTTGGTTTTCGCTTTGGAGGAAGTCGACTTTGACGATCCGACTACGAACGTGCGAGGACGTCGCGCCTTAGCAATCGCTAAACCAACTCCGAGAGGTTATTGACCACGCCGAGCACGATCAACTCCGACCACGAGGGTCTGCTTCCTGCGAGCAAACGAAGAACAAGCAAGAAACTGAGATTGCAATCTGGATATTGCGAATATAAGATGAAAGATAAATTGATCAAGGTGGGGTTCTTAGACGCCTTTGTCTGGTCGTAGAACACAAACGAATAACGCGAAGTTGAAGCTATGTAGAACATTAATCTAAACAAAACCCGAAGTCTAAACGACGCCCTAAGGGCTGTATATATGGAGGAAGAGGAGGAATTTCGTGGCCCTTGAGGGAGGGGTCCAAACCATCCCTAACTCTTGTTTCCCCACACATACGGACTCTAAAAATAGCCTATACTTAAGTATTTCGAAATTACATGGGCCTGGCCCAATAATAAGGTGACGCAGCACCTAGAATAGCCTATGGACGAATATTATGAAGTGGCATCTTGTATATTTCTTCCAAGGATTCATGCACCCATTATGGTGGATTCAAAGTCCTGAAATCATCACTGGTAACTCCGATCTTGTTCACATAGCGCAAGGCATTATCTCCATGCTTGTTCTTGCTCCAAAGTCAATCCTACTCGAAGCTATGGCCTTCATTTTTAAGCAAAACAAATGTATCCAATTTAGGCAGCATCATATTCTCATTAACATTAGAATCATTACCAAGAAACGAAAGTACCGATAATTTAATTTATGCGCATGAGCTCTAGTAATTGGTCCAAGATATGTAGCAGTAGGGGCTGTGGGTGTAACAATGGTATTGATGTCCTCATCATCCTCCCTTCTTGAAATGAAGTCGTCCTCGACGGAAGCTCATATTCCTCACCCGTATAAGGCTTCAAATCTGCAATGTTAAAAGTGGGACTAACCCCAAAATCTGCAGGTAGCTCAAGTTTATATGCATTATCATTTATTTTCTCTAACACCTTAAATGGACCATCAAGACGTGGCATTAGCTTTGATTTATGCAAACTAGGAAACCTATCCTTACGCAAATGTAACCAAACAAGATCTCCAGGTGCAAAGACAACATGTTTTCTACCCTTATCTCCAAAGACGCTTATGTTTAGCATTCATACGCTCAATGTTTTCCTTAGTTATCTCATGCATTTTTAAAATCAATTCAGCACGTTCTTTAGCATCAAAATTAACCTTCTCCGAAGATGGAAGAGGCAACAAATCAATAGGTGCACGAGGTAGGAAGCCATACACAATTTCAAAAGGGCACATCTTAGTAGTAGAATGCAATGAACGATTATAAGCAAATTCAATATGAGGCAAGCATTCTTCCCACATTTTCTTATTATTCTTCAAAACAGCCCTAAGCATAGTAGACAATGTTCTATTGACTACTTCAGTTTGTCCATCGGTTTGGGGTGACAAGTAGTACTAAAAGCAGTTTAGTCCCCAACTTAGCCCATAAACATCTCCAAAAGTGGCTAAGAAATTTAGTATCACGATCTGAAACAATAGTATTTGGCACACCATGCAAGCGAATAATTTCACGAAAGAACAAATCAGCAACATTAACAAGATCATCGCTTTTATGACATGGTATAAAGTGTGCCATTTTCGAGAATCTATCCACGACAACAAATATGCTATCCTCCCTTCTTTGTTCGAGGTAAACCTAAAACAAAGTCCATAGATATATCCTCCCAAGGAACACTAGGCAATCGGCAAAGGCATATATAAACCATGAGGATTGAGTCGTGACTTAGCTTTTTGACATGTAGTGCAGCGAGCAACAAAACGCTCAACATCCCGTCTCATCTTTGGCCAAAAGAAATGTGTAGCAAGTATATCCTCCGTCTTCTTCACGCCAAAGTGTCCCATTAATCCTCCTCCATGCGCCTCCTGCAACAACAAAAGACGAACAGAGCTAGCAGGAATGCATAGCTTGTTAGCACGGAACACAAAACCATCATTAATAACGAACTTGTTCCATGTTCTTCCTTCTTTACAATTCTGCATTACATCTTTAAAATCAGCATCATGCACATATTGATCTTTGATGGTCTCCAAACCAAATATTTTGAAGTCAAGTTGTGAAAGCATAGTATATCGACGAGACAAAGCATCAGCAATAACATTTTCTTTACCCTTCTTGTGTTTAATGACATAAGGGAAAGTCTCAATGAATTCAACCCATTTAGCATGTCTACGATTCAGTTTAGCTTGACTTTTAATATGTTTCAAAGATTCATGATCAGAATGTATAACAAATTCTTTGGGCCATTAATAATGTTGCCATGTCTCTAAAGTCCGAACAAGAGCATATAATTCTTTGTCATAAGTAGAATAGTTCAGACTAGGCCCACTCAATTTTTCGTAAAAGTATGCAACAGGTTTGCCATCTTGTAATAACGCACCTCCTAATCCAATTCCACTAGCATCACATTCAAGCTCAAAAGTCTTATTAAAGTCGGAAGTTGGAGTAAAGGAGCATGTGTCAACTTATCTTTCAATACCGTGAAGGCTTCTTCCGTGCGGTACCCCAAACAAAAGGCACATCCTTCTTTGTAAGCTCATTGAGAGGTGCAGCAATGGTGCTAAAGTCTCTCACAAAACGCCTATAGAAACCAGCGAGTCCAAGAAAACTCCTCACTTGTGTGACCGCTTTGGGCTGCGGCCAACTCTCAATAGCTTCAATCTTGGCCGTATCAACTTCAATTCCCTCGTGGAGTAACAACATAGCCAAGAAAAGATACTCGGTCGGTGCAAAAGGTGCACTTCCCAAGGTTACCAAACAAACGTGCATCACGTAGAGCATTAAAAACAGCACGTAAATGTTCCAAATGTTCTTCCAAAGATTTGCTATAAATCAGTATATCATCAAAGTAAACTACCACAAATCGTCCAATGAAAGCACGTAAAACTTCGCTCATTAATCTCATGAAAGTACTAGGTGCATTAGTTAACCCAAAAGGCATGACTAACCACTCATATAATCCAAACTTAGTTTTAAATGCTGTTTTCCATTCATCTCCCAATTTCATACGAATTTGATGGTATCCACTACGCAAATCAACTTTGGAGAATATTGTAGAGCCACTCAATTCATCAAGCATATCATCTAGCCTAGGAATAGGATGACGATAACGAATAGTAATATTATTAATGCCTCTACAATCAACACACATACGCCGACGTACCATCCTTTTTAGGCACTAGTATAATAGGAACAGCACAAGGACTAAGAGATTCGCGTATATAACCTTTGTCGAGCAGCAGCTCCATTTCTTGACGCATAATCTCCTTCGCCTCCTCCGGATTGGTACGGTATGGTGCACGGTTGGGTAGCGATGCACCGGAATTAAATCAATTTGATGCTCAATCCCTCGAATAGGTGGTAATCCCTGTGGCACGCCTTGTGGGAAGACGTCAAATAACTCCCCGCAAAATGTTAGTGACAAAGCGGGGGCAAAGAGGAAGGCACGTCCTCGAATGAAAATAATGCCTCTTTGCACACAAAACCATAGCAAACAGATTTGCTAGAATCTAGCTCATCAATATCAGATTTGGTGGCAAATAAACATGCACTTTTCAGTTTAATTTCGAAGCAACATTAGATGGTTTATTATTAAGCTTCATTTGTTGCTCAAATTCTTTTGCCACAATCTGATTTTCACTCTTATTTTTCACTGTTTTGCTTTATTAGCTCTATTAATATCATCTTTCAAAATGGAATCAGGAGTCATAGGAAGCAAAGTAATATTTTATCCTTGTGAACAAGAGTATACCATTGTTTCTACCATGGTGTACAGAATTTTTATCAAATTGCCATGGTCGACCAAGTAATAAGGAACATGCTTGCATAGGTACCACATCACAATCAACATAATCAGCATATGTAGAGATACTAAAATGCACACCTAACAAAGACGTGTTACCTTAACCTTGCCGCTGTTGTTGAACCATTGGATGTAGTAAGGATGTGGATGTGGTCTTGTGGTGAGAGAAAGCTTCTCCACCATATCCATGCTAGCCAAGTTGTTGCAGCTCCCTCCATCTATGATGACGCGAATAGAACGTTCCTTCACAACTCCCTTTGTATGGAACAAGTTATGCCTCTGATTTTGCTCAGCTTGTGTAACCTGCACACTCAAAACACGTTGAGCAACTAAACATTCATACTGTCAAAGATCTTCAAAGCAGCCATGTATTGCGTCTCAAGATCGTAATCATCTCCACCGTGTTCTTCATGTGTAATAAGAGCCAAAGTCTCTTCATCATAGTCACTAGCAGACTCATACCCACCATCCTCGTAGCAATCATCACACGCTGAGATTGGCATTCTCTCAAGAAATGTCCTCTTCCCTTACAACGACGACAAATAATATCACTTGTGTGCCCTGTTGACGCCATGGAAGAAGAAGAGCTCGTGTAGGCCCAAAGCAGTGTACTCTTGGCGATAGTGGTGGTTGTGCTCGCTTTCTTGTATCACGGTTGGAGGTGGCAGCCGACGGAGGTGCCGTGTAGCGTAACGTGTGGAAGTAGATGATGCACGTGGTGTCCATGATGAAGGTCGACCTGCGAGAAAAGTTAGTCCGCCAAGGCCCGCCGATCCTGCACTTCACGTTCAGCTTTACAAGCAAGATGGAATAATCGAAAGTGATATTATTATAATCCTTGTAGTCTAGAATGGTCTGAATATCTCTATTTAATCCACCTAAAAAACGAGCAAGCATAGCTTCATTCTCCTCAACAATACCACATCTAATCAAGCCAGTTTGTAATTCCTGATAATATTCTTCTACCGAATTTTTTCCTTGTCTTAAACGCTGCAATTTTTGAAGTAATTCACGTTGATAATATGGTGGAACCCAACGAGTACGCATAGCAGTTTTCAAAGCAGCCCAAGTAGCTGGAACAGGATATAATCTACAATGTTCGCACCACCAAACACATGCAAAGCTAGTGAAAGCACAAACAGAGCGGGAACACGCCTCTCCTCGTGATATTGTAAACATGTAAATCGTTGTTCAGTTTCTAACTCCCAAGTAAGATATATATCAGGAACATATCTACCCTCAAATGGTGGAATATTCAACTTCAATTTAGGGAGATGGTCATGATCTCGCACTGAGGGGAGCCCTAACATTGCCATTATTTGCATGTGGACGACCGGGTGGTTGTGGTGCTGGTGGTTGTGGTGCTGGTGGTTGCATGTAGTTCAAGTTGATCAACCTCATCCTCGTACTCTCACATAATCATCCTCCCCACATCGCCAGCAGGAGCCATTGTATATCAACAAAGCACCAAAGAGCTTGGCCAGTCAAGAGGGACACGGCTCGCTTCGGCGGAGGGTTGCTTCACAATGTGGAGGTAGTCGTTGTTGTTGTTGTAGAGGTGCATTAGGTGCAGCAGGTGGTGGTGGTGGTAGACGCATGAGCAATTCATTAAACTTGTTATCGAGCTTTGTTTCAACGCCTTCTCAATGCCATCTATCTTCTCCATGGCCTCTTCAAATCTATTTAGAACATCTTCCACCTGCCCACTCATCATTTGTTGAAACTTATCATGTAGCGCTTTGTTTGTCATGTTCTCCCACACCTCGCCGGCTTGTGATCCTGCCATGGTTAGCAGCAATAGAAACACACAAGAATATGATTCACAGATCGCTAGGAAGTGGTGGTGGTGGTGTGGTGGACTTCACAAATCCGTCAAGCAAATCTCAAATTCTTACCAGTTCTTACCCAGAAGCGGTGGTGATCGGCAACCGATGTAGTCAAAACTCTCAAAGCTTGGATAGAGCGATTACCGTGGAGAGTCAAACGCATCGATGTAGATGTATGTGGAGCTGGGAAGGCTTATAATATGGTAGCAAAAGGGTCAAGAATAATCAAGTCGAGATGCAAAGTTGAATAAACGCTCAACGACGGTCTGTCGGGTCCTAGGCTAGACCGTGCTAGAGACGCGAGCCTAGAACACTAACAAAATCACGGCGCTGCACGGAAACAACGGAAAAGCACACTCGAAATTTTTTTTCGCTTTTTTTTTTTGCTGCTTTTTTTTGCGCTGCTCTTCTTTTTTTTGCGAAAAATCACTATAATGGCGTAGTGTCTCAAAACTCTTCCTGTGTCAAACCGACAGGATGGGCACGAAATTTTTTCGACCAAAATTTTTTTTTTTCGACCTGTTCTACCCAAAAACTGGAAACGGGTCAAAAAAAACTTTCTATAATGGCGACTGTCTCAATACGCTTAGAAACACCTAAAAATAGGATAGCCAGAAAATTTTTCGACAAGTGTGTTTTCGGAAAATTTTGGGCCTAAACGGAGGGTGGTTTCCGGAACCTACGCAGGCAAGGAAACACGAATCGGAAACTAGATGGATCTCGAAAACAAAGCTAATATGAGAAGAACTCGGATTGGTGGTGGATATATGGTGGTGGTATATGGCAGCGGTGGTGGTATATGTTAGCGGTGGTGGTATATGGATATGGATTCAGAGCGGTGGCGGATAAGCAATGGTGGAAGATGGCAAGGCGAGGATGATGGTGCGGCGGCGGCGTGACAACTTATGACCAGAACTCGAAACTCTAAAAGACTAGACTCTAAGACCAGCAACTCGACACGACGATGTACCCGCAAATTCAACAAAGCAAAACCCTAAAAAGATTATGCAAAGGCTCAGATTGGTTCGGATATGATGAACTAACCCTAATTTTTTTGTGGCTTTTTCGTGGACAATAGGTATGAAGAATGACTCGATCTAAACTACGAAAATCTATAAAATCTCACCGAGCAACCTGGAAATCTGATACCACTTGATAGAGGCATAGGTGTCCCGCCTTTCGATGAGATGTTGGTTTTCGATTTGGAGGAAGTCGACTTTGACGTTCCGACTACGAACGTGCGAGGACGCCGCTACTTTAGCAATCGCTAAACCAACTCCGAGAGGTTATTGACCACGCCGAGCACGATCAACTCGACCACGAGGGTCTGCTTCCTGCGAGCAAACGAAGAACAAGCAAGAATCTGATATTGCAATCTGTATATTGAGAATATAATATTAAAGCTTTATTGATCAAGGTGGGGTTCTGTGACGCCTTTGTCTGGTCGTTGAACACAAACGAAGTACGCGAGGTTGCAGCTATGGCGAACTTTTAATCTAAACAAAACCCGAAGTCTAAACGACGCCCTAAGGGCTGTATATATGGAGGAAGAGGAGGGAATTTCGTGGCCCTTGAGGGAGGGGTCCGAAACCATCCCTAACTCATGTAACCCCACACATACGCACTCTAAAAACAGCCTATACTTAAGTATTTCGAAATTACATGGGCCTGGCCCAATAATAAGGTGACGCAGCACCTAGAATAGCCTATGGACGAATATTATGAAGTGGCATCTTGTATATTTCGTCCAAGGCTTCATGCACCCATTATGGTGGCTTCAAAGTCCTGAAATCATCACTTGTAACTCCGTTCTTGTTCCCTTGCGCATGGCATTATCTCCATGCTTGTTCTTGCTCCAATGTCCATCCTTCTCCAAGCTAGGGCCTTCATTTGTAAGCAAAACAAATGTATCCAATTTAGGCAGCATCATATTCTCATGAACATTAGAATCATTACCAAGAAACGAAAGTACTTGATAATTTAATTGGCGTGCGCGAGCTCTAGTAATTGGTCCAGTATATGTAGCAGTAGGGGCTGTGGGTGTAACAATGGTATTGATGTCCTCATCACTCATGCTTGTCGTAGAGCTTGGTCGCCGCGAAGTGTGCTTGGGGTGGAGAAGCCTTGGCCTTCATGAGTTCTTGTTCCGCCTTGAGAGCACCAATGTAGTAGTCGTCAATGGACTTGTAGTTCTCGAGGAAGATGGTCTTGGAGATGTCACAGTTGTAATCCCATCATGAAGTGGAACTTCATCGAAATGGGGTCATCCACGCCCGGCTCGTCAGAAGGCAATCTTCATCTCCTTGAAGTACTTGTCGATGGACTTGGATCCTTGGGTGGTGTTCTCCAATTGGCGCCGGTTGTTCCTTGTAGGTTGGAGGCACAAACTCTCGCCGCAAAGCTCTCTTCATCTTGGACCAACTCATCTCGTAGCACTCCGAAGGTGTGTGAAGCCACCATGTCGAGGCGTAGTCGTGGAAGTTTCTTGTGGCGCACTTCACTTGATCTTCGGGAGGAACTTGATGTAGCTTGAGGTAGTCGTCCATCAAACGCTCCCACTCGAGGTACTCCTCGGGTTCTTGAGTCCCATAGAAAGGAATCTCGTGGTCGATGTCGAGGTCGTAGTAACTCGTGGAAGTCGCGGACTTGAGCTTGGGGAGCTTCTCTTGAGCGTAGCCTTGAGGTTCTTGTTGGCGAAGATGCCGTATGTCCGTAGGCGAAGATGCCCTGAAGTCGCTTGGCGAAGATGCCAAGGGAGATGGTGAAGTCATTGAGCGGTTGTTGATGTAGAGCTCTTGACCTTCACGTTCTTGTTGGTGATGGTGTCAATGCCAATGTGATCTTGCCGGAGACGGTAGCTCGGAAGCATGTGCTCTTGAGCGTCTTCTCGAAGATGAGGAAGATCGCTTGTAGGCCTTGATGAGGGCTTTGATCTCCTCCATTTGAGCTTGCATCTTGGCGTCGGAGTTGTTGTTCGTGGCATCGAACTCGTCGTTGTTGTTGTAGACCAAAGGTGAAATGCCTTGCCTATCCATCACAAGACTCGAGTAGAGGTGAGTAGGAAATGAGATAAACAATACCAAGTTACCTTTTCCCAAAGTTGAGGATGTATCCTGCTTCACTCAATGTGAAATGAAAGAATAGTGGAATTGGTACCGGACTTGTTCACTCACACCTATCAATGAAAGCTTATGGTAGAACTCGGTGAGGATAGTGGCACAAAATTTTTATGCAAAATGTTAGCAAGAGTCAATAATGTTGAAAGAGATTCACAAATTCGCAAGCGAAACAAGTAGATCAATAGCAATATGTGGCACACGGAAACACACACACGGATAGATAAATGGGGTCGTGCAACCAAGGAATGAGCTCAAAATGTGGAATCCACCAAAATGCTCGTGTTGCACAACTCAAGAGAGACGCTAGCACGATTGCTCAATAGGCGGATACGACACATGTGCACAACCTATAAGATGCAAAATGGATAAACTTTCTATCCCAAGTATGCTATGTATGTATGGTTCCCGGTGTTTCTCTCACAATGATCCAAGATGATCAAGTATGATATCATATGATATATTTGATGCTATGGCTATTGCTTACAAGCTCTTTGCTCCTTCTCTTTTGCTTAAAAGCTTATTCTCTTCTCTCTTTTTTTTGTATGGCCACTTTGCACAATGCACAAACCAAGATAGCAATTGTGTATATGCGGGAACAAACTTGAGGCACAATGGATGATATGATACCAATATGATATGGTATGGTATGTAATGGAAGGTATGATCACTAATGTGCACAAGTAACTTTGCCGGCAATACTCAAATGGCTAGTCTCGATAGGCAAGTAACGCAAAATGGGCTAGGGGTTATCAATGCAATTTGCAAGGGGAATATACAATGGTGTCGTCAAGGTTACCGTCCTTTGCGATGATGAGTGGCGGTGTTCTTGATGTAGATACCAAGATGATGGAGACTCGTCCCTAAGTAGCCAGAACACCTTAGGAAACGGAAAAACCGCAAACTCAAAATCTCAAATGACAAATGTCAAATGGTGGTAGCGGAAAGCGGTGGTGATTTGCACTTGGCAATGCGGAAGTGGAATGACGGGCTATACACGTGTCGGAGTTGAAGTTGCCGTCCCTAAGTAGCCGATACACCTTAGGAGACACAAGCCACAACTCGAAAAAGCTCAATCAACAATTGGGTTAAGTTGGGTTGTCAAGTGTATGGTGGGCAAGGTTATGTGGAAGTGGTGGTGGTGGTTGATGAAGAAGCAATCGTCCCTAAGTAGCCGAAACACCTTAGGAGACTCGAATCACTACTCAAGCAACTACTAATGCTATGGGGAACAAAATTGGTTAGGTTGTGGAAGTCGGTGGTGGTTATGCGGAGGATATGGTGGAAGCCCTAGGCAAAGATGCCAAAGTTCACAAAATTTGATGGATCCAAATGGTGGTGGTAGTATTTTTATGAGAAGGGGGATGTCAATAGCTTCAAAACGAGCTAAAGAACGTCAAAATCGGACTCCGTATGAATTAGTTATGGACAAAACGGTGAAACGGAAAAACAGAACTGTACAGGGGCCGGATATCCGGGGTGGAGCCCGGATTTCCGGGGGTGTCTGTCCAGAACCGAGCAGTTTTGGCGCTCCAGGGCCCGGATGTCCGGCTTGGGGCCCGGATGTCCGGCCGGCTGGCCCGGATGTCCGGCCTGAGGCCCGGATGTCCGGCCCGACGGATCCCAATCTCGTTTGGGGCGGAAATTTTCGAATTGGGGGCGGAAATTGATGATTTCAAGGTCAAAATTGAAGAGATTTTGTGGAGGAAAGATGGGGAAACTTGGGGGAATGCTAGATCCACTTGAAACCAAGCAAATCCACGGATCAAAATCAACAAAACATCATCAAAACTAACAAATCACAAAAAAAAAATTGGGGCTATTTTTGGTGGGGATTTTCGGATTTAGGACGAAATCAACAAAATCAAGCTAGAAAAAGAGGGGTAGGGGCTCCAAAAACGTGATCAACGTGGCTCATGATACCATAGATGATGTAGGGCGGAACCCTATGTGTATGATCTTTCACGTTGGAGCGGATCCTACGGGGGATCACGATGAACACGGGGAAGAACGGAGGGAAATCACAAGGGGAAACACTCAAGAACAAGTCCAATCACACATCCACTAGACAATCAAACACGCAAGATCAACAAGGTACATGAACAACAAAAGGAAAGATACAAGGTAAGGTTCATCTCCGAGAGGAGGTCTTGAAGGGGTCCACCCTAGAAGGGGTCTTGAATCCGCTTGGGGATCTTTCTCCAAGAGGTCCCGGCTCGAGGAGAAGTGACCAAGTGGATGAGCAAGGCTCTCACACAAACATGAGCTAAACCTAAGCTAACCCTAGAAAGAGGAGGGGATCAAGTATATATAGTCTCGGCGAGGGGTACAAGGGATCAGTCCCGGATGCATCAAGGCAGTGTGGGAGGCCGGATGTCCCAAGGCCGGGCCGGATGTCCCGGGCTTTCCCGAGACGCCGGATGTCCGGCTAGGGGGCCGGATGTCCGGTCGGGGCTGGTTCTGCCGATTCGGGTGCGGGTGAGGCCGGATTTCCGGGCTGGGGGGCCGGATTTCCAGGGCATCGTGAAGAGCCGGATGTCCGGGGCCTGGGGGCCGGATGTCCGGGCCCTGTAGCTTTCGTGGCTGAGTTGCGGCTGTGTTGGTGCCTCCAGGCCGGATGTCCGGGTCTGGCCGGATGTCGAGCTTCTTTGCCGGACGGGCCGGATGTCCGGGCTGTGCAGATTTCTCCGGTTCCTCTCGTCGAGTTCATTCATCCTTGTACTTGGGGACTTGTCCATCCTTCCGAGCATCTCCGAGAGGGTCTCCTTGGTACCTAGGCATGCATAGGGGGAAGTGTCAAGTAGTATACCATCCTCGAAGGGGTCAAGTGAGCACGTGTAAAGGAGAAGATTCACCTTTGTGTATGTGAAGAAGAGGTCGCACGTGTCACTTGCCAAACGGACTCTTGACACGGACTGTAGGATGCTCCGCATCATCCGGCCCATGCCCCGGACATCCGGCCTCCCGCGAACGCCCGGACATCCGGCCCCAGCCTGCATACATCCGGCCACCGTCACACAGAGTCGGGCCAAAGGCCCATGTATCCCTTCCCCACTCACCCCTTCGTGGCTAAGACTATATATACTCCTCCCCCTCCTCCTAGTTAGGGTTAGTGATGCGGAGCATCCCACGATCATCCCCATGGACTTACAACCGTCTCATCAAGAGCCAAGAGGACCCATGACACGAGCTAGAGCTAGAGCTCTCAAGAACGAGGTGACCTCTTTCCTTATTGATATCGCATATGATCCTCTCGAGACATGGCTACTACCTAAGTCCGATATGCTATGCATGATTAGGTGTCAAGGGAACCTCCCGAGGACGCACGTGAAGATGGACAAGCCACCAAGTCCGCGGATGAAGAGAACCAACGGAGAAGGCCAAGAACACCTTCCAGCCCCGGACATCCGCCTTGGTCCGGACATCCGCCCCTGAGCTTCTACCTCAACAGATCCAATCTGGCCAAGTCTCCAGGCCCGGACATCTGGCATCCAAGCCCGGACATCCGCCCTCAGCCGGATATCCTGCCCCAACTGAAATCCGGCGCCTTTCCCGATTCGGTTGAACGGTTGCCCCGGACATCCGGCCGAGAGCCCGGACATCCGGCGCCTCATGAAGGTCTTGACATCCGCCCGACGCCTTGACGTCCGGCCTCCCTCGCCAAGGCCAAGAAGGCTTGTGGCCTTGCCCCTTGTACCCCTTCGCCCGAGACTATATATATTTGTTCCCTTTCCTCTTTCTAGGGTTAGCATTGGATTAGCTCATATTCTTGTGTGAGAGCCTTTGCTCATCCACTTGGCTACTTCTCCACCGAGATCAGGACCTCTCCAGTGAAGATCCCCCAAGCGGATTCAAGACCCCCTTCTAGGGTGGACCTCAAGGCCTCCTCACGGAGAAGAACAGTTACCTTTTGTATCTTACCTTTGTTGATCTTGAATCTTGTGCCACTCTATGCGATCGATAATCTAGCACTTGTGTGATTGATCTCTTGTCGGTTGAGCGATCTCTCTCTCATTTCCTCCGTGTTTCCCTCTTGTTCTTCCGCGTGTTCTTCGTGATTCCCCGTAGGATCCGCTCCAACGTGAAAGATCATCCACGTAGGGTTCCGCCCTACATCATCTATGGTATCATGAGCCACGTTGATCACGTTATTGGAGCCCCTACCCCTCTTTTTCTAGCTTGATTTTGTTGTTTTTGTCCTAATTCTGAAAATTCCCCACAAAAATAGCCCCAAATTTTTTTTGTGATTTGTTCGTGTGATGAAGTTTTGTTGGATTTGATCCATGGATTTCGTGTGTTGCAGGTAGATCTAGCTTTCTCCCACCATTTCCATCCACAAAATCCCGCGAATTTTGCCCCGGTTCCCACCTTCCCCCGCGGTGTTCATCCAGCCCGGACATCCGGCCCGATCAGCCCGGACATCCGGCGCCCCGGACATCCGGCTTCCAGCCCGGATTTCCGGCCCCTGGTAACATCAATCCCTTCCACCACCCCGATCACCGCCTAACTTTCGCCAAATTTTGTCCCGTGCCCACATACACTTCCACTTACCTCCACCACTTCCGCATAACACCACCTTAGCCTTTCCCACTTCCAATTCCGACAATGTTGCCAAATTTTGCCTTGAGAATTTGAGTTGGGGTTTTCCGTATCCTTTTGTGTTTCGGCTATCTAGGTACGGCTCAACATCAACATCACCACCGCTCATCTTCGTCAAGGACGGTAACATCGTTGACACCTTTGACATTACTTGCAATTGCATTGATAACCATCATAGCCCATCTTTGGCTTTGCTTACCCATCGAGACTAGCCATTGAGTATTGCCGGCAACGTGACTTGTGCACATTAGTGATCATACTCCATAGCATACATACCATACCAAAGTGGTTCATATCTTACCATCAACTTGTGTGTCACAAAGTTGTCAACGCATACACAATTGCTATCTTGGTTCGTGAAGTTTTGCATGAGAAAAGAGCTCAAAAGAGAAAGAGCCATTCAAGCTTTTAAGCAAAGAGAGGAAGATAAGCAAAGAGCTTATTAGCAAGAACCATAGCATCATACAACATTAAGATTGTCATACTTGATCATCTTGGATCAACACATCGAAACACCATACATATAGCATACTTGGGTAGAAGTCGTTTGCATTTTGCTTAGTAGGTTGTGCACAAGTTCAGATCCGCTTATTGTGCAATCGTGCTAGCGTCTCTCTAGTGTTGTGCAACAAGAGCATCTTGGTGAATTCCACATTTTGGCTCATCCTTGGTTGCATAACGCCATATTATCTTTTATGCGTGTGTGTTTCCGTGTACCTTATCTTGCTATTGGTCTACTTGTTGCATTTGCAAATTTGTGAATCATTTCCAACTTTATTGAGTCTCACTTACAATTGCATCAAACTTTGTGCCACCATCCTAACCGAGCTCCACCATAAGCTTTTACTTGTGTAGGTGTGCGAACCGACAAGAATCGGTACCAAGAGTGCTATTTCATTGTCCGCATTTGAGTGAACTTGATTCATCTTCAACATCGGTCAAAGGTACATTGGTATAAGTTCTTTTCCGTTCTACCACTCACATTTTGCTTGGAATGATGGATAGGCCAAGTTCTTCAACCAACCCACTCTTCATCGAGAAAGACGACGACATGTCTTCATATGTCACCAAGAACCACCTATTTGGTGCACAACGAGCGTTGCACCAAGAACAACAAGCAATGAGCGACCGCATCGACAACCTCGCCACCGACTTGCGACTCTCCGAGCAACGCATAAGAGACTACTTCGACAACAAGTTCGAGGCTCACAAGCAAGAGAATGATGCAAGAACGGACGAGATCCGCGCGTTGATGAGAAACCGACATCATTCAACTTCTTCATCATCAAGACGGAGCCACTCGAGTAGACATTCCGTCGACACCTTCTACGACTCAAGTACACCGTCATCGAACACTCTTCGACGAGCCGCGCGCCAAGACCGTCATGCATCTCGCAACCCGCTACATGTCAAGCATTCACAAGAGCAAGTTGATGATCAAGTTCCTCGTCCTCAATCTAATCAAGAGGCTTTTGCTCAAGCTCAAGAACGACAACGCCTTTCATCGCCAACAAGAGGAAGAACGAGCACGTCTTCACCAAGACGAACAAGACGCCAAGGCTCAACGTCTTCAACAACAACAACGTGAGGCACAAGCTCTTGAGGCGCAACGTGCCCTTCAAGAATCAAGTAGAGCCTTCGCCAACCGCGATCGCGAACGGCGCAATCAAGAGGAAGCCCTTCGAGAATAAATCCAAGAGAGGAACTACCAACCTCATGCACAACGACAAGCTCGTCAAGCTCCACCTCAACCTCAAGTTCAACAAGGGCAAGTTGATCATGGTCTTCCTCCACGCCGAGAGCAACATGAAGATTTAATACAATCCACGCCAAGGACGTCATCATCAACATCGCCAACAACACAATGAAGAGCAACGCTACGACAAGCTAAAATTCACCATGCCCAAGTTCAATGGAAGCAATGACCCCGAAGACTACCTCTCATGGGCATTGAAGGTTGACAAAATCTTCTGCTTGCACAACTACGATGAAGCGAAGAAAATCGCTATGGCATCTCTTGAGTTCCAAGACTATGTGCTCATATGGTGGGAACAAATCACTGAGCGACGACAAGCAAGAGGTGAACCTCCAATCACCACTTGGGCTCAAATGAAGGATGTCATGCGAGCACGTTTTGTGCCAACCTACTACAATCGCGACCTCTTCAAGAAACTCCAACTACTCAAGCAAGGAACAAAGAGCGTTGAAGAATATTACAAGGAAATGGAGATAGCCATGATTCGAGCCAATGTCAAGGAAGATGATGAGCAAACTATGGCACGCTTTCTTGAATGGACTCAATCATCCCATCAAGAAAATCGCCGACTTCCAACCATACTCATCCCTCATTGAGCTCGTGCATCAAGCTACAAAGGCGTAACGCCAAGTGCAAGATGACTTCAAGTACGCCAAGTACTCATCCAAGACCTACGGCTCCTCCAACAACCAAGCTTCAACGACTCCTCCAACATCTACATCAACCAAACTTTCTTCAAGAAACGACGACAAGTCAAGGTACCAGAAGACTTCGACAAGCTCAAGTCGTCCTCCTCCTACTACAAGCAACATCAAGCCGCGTGCTTGATGAGGACATCAATACCATTGTTACACCCACAGCCCCTGCGGCTATACATACTGGACCAATTACTAGAGCTCGCGCACGCCAATTGAATTATCAGGTACTTTCGTTTCTTGGTAACGATTCCGATGTTCATGAGAATATGATGCTGCCTAAATTGGATACATTTGTTTTGCTTACAAATGAAGGGCCTACCATGGACAAGAAAGATGAACCTTGGAGCAAGTTCAAGCATGGAGATGTTGGCATGCGCAAGGCGAACAAGAACGGAGTTACAAGTGATGATTCCAGGACTTTGAAGCCACCCTAATGAGTGCATGAGGCCTTGGACGAAATATACAAGATGCCACTTCATAATATGCGTCCATAGGCTATTCTAGGTGCTGCGTCACCTTATTATTGGGCCAGGCCCATGTAATTTCGAAATACTTAAGTATAGGCTGTTTTTAGAGTCCGTATGTGTGGGGAAACAAGAGTTAGGGTTGATTTTGACCCCTCCACCAAGGGCCACGAAATTCCCCTCTTCCTCCATATATACAGCCCTTAGGGCACCGTTTAGACCTTGGGTTTTGTTTAGATTAAAAGTTCGCCATAGCTGCAACTTCGTGCATTTCGCTTGTGTTCAACGACTGCATAAAGGCGTCCACGTAACCCCACCTTGATCAATAAAGCTTTCATCTTATATTCGCAATATTCAGATTGCAATCTCAGTTTCTTGCTTGTTCTTCGTTTGCTCGCAGGAAACAGGCCCTCGTGGTCAGGTTGATCGTGCTCCGGCGTGGTCAATAACCCTCGGAAGTTGGTTTAGCGATTGCTAAGGCGCGACGTCTCGCACGGTCGTAGTCGGATCGTCAATGTCGACTCCAACATAACAGATAGCCACCATCTCATCGAAACATCGGGACACCTTAGCCTCTATCAAGTGGTATCAGATTTTCAGGTTGCTCGGTGAGATTTTACAGTTTTCCGTAGTTTAGATCGAGTCTGTTCTTCATACCTATAGTCCACGAAAAAGCCACAAAAAAATTTAGGGTTAGTTCATCATATCCGAACCAATCTGAGCCTTTGCATAATCTTTTTAGGGTTTTGCTTTGTTGAATTTGCGGTTGCATCGTCGTGTCTAGTTGCTGGTCTTAGCGTCTAGTCTTTTAGAGTTTCGGTCATAAGTTGTCACGCCGCCACCGCACCATCATCATCGCCCCTGCCACCTACCATCACCGCTCCGAATCCGTATCCATATACCACCACCAATCCGTGTCCATATACCACCACCGATCCATATCCATATACTACCACCGCTACCACCACCGCTGCCATATACCACCACCATATATCCACCACCAATCCGAGTTCTTCTCATAGTAGGTTTGTTTTCGAGATCCATCTAGTTTCCGATTCGTGTTTCCTTGCCGGAGTAGGTTTCGGAAAAAAAAAAATTTTGGTCGGAAACCACCCTCCGTTTAGGCCCAAAATTTTCCGAAAACGCACTTGTCGAAAAATTTTCTGGCTATCCTGTTTTTAAGTGTTTCTAAGCGTATTGAGACAGTCGCCATTATAGAAAGTTTTTTTTGACCGTTTCAGCTTTTGGGTCCGGGCAAATCGAAAAAAAAAAAATTTGGTCGAAAAATTTCGTGCCCATCCTCGTCAATTTGACCTTGGAAGAGTTTTGAGACACACGCCATTAAAGTGATTTTTCCCAAAAAAAAAAAAAAAAAAAAAGCAAAAAAGCAAGAAAAAAAAGAGCGAAAAAAAAATTCCAGAGTGTGCTTTTCCGTTGTTTCCGCAGCGCCGTGATTTTGTTAGTGTTCTAGGCTCGCGTCTCTAGCACGGTCTAGCCTAGGACCAGACAAGATCACGTCGTTGAGCGTTTATTCAACTTTGCATCTCTGAATTGATTATTGCTGACCCTTTTGCTACCATATTATAAGCCTTCCCAGCTCCACATACATCTACATCGTGGCGTTTGACTCTCCTGGTAATCGCTCTATCCAAGCTTTGAGAGTTTTGACTACATCGGTTGCCGATCACCGCTTTCTTCTTGGGTAAGAACTGGTAAGAATTTGAGATTTGCTTGACGGATTTAGGACTGTCCACCACACAACCACCACCACTTCCTAGTAGTCCTGTCAATCATATTCTTGTGTGTTTCTATTGTCGCTAACCATGGCAGGATCACAAGCCGATTTAGACCGACCGGGAGAACATGACAAACAAAGCGCTACATGATAAGTTTCAACAAATGATGAGTGGGCAGGTGGACGATGTGCTAAATAGATTTGAAGAGGCCATGGAGAAGATAGATGGCATTGAGAAGGCGTTCAAACAAAGCTCGATAACAAGTTTAATGAATTGCTCATGCGTCTACCACCACCACCACCGGGCGGCACCTAACGCACCTCTACTACAACAACAAGGACTACCTCCACATCGCTAAACAGCCATCCGCCGAGCTTACCGTGTCCCTCTTCAGACTGGCCAAGCTGCTGGTGCTGCTGTTGATACTTCTGTGGCTCCTGCTGCTGCGGTGGGGGAGGATGATTATGTGAGAGATTACGAGGATGAGGTTGATCAACATCAGAACTACGTGCATCCACCAGCACCACAACCACCAGGTCGTCCACATGCAAATAATGGCAATGTTCGGGCTCCCCTTCAGGTACGAGATCATGACCATCTCCCTAAACTGAAATTGAATATTCCACCATTTGAGGGTAGATATGTTCCTGATATATATCTTACTTGGGAGTTAGAAACCGAACAACGATTTACATGTTTACAATATCCTGAGGAGAGACGTGTTCCTGCTGCTGTTTGTGCTTTCACTAGCTTTGCATGTGTTTGGTGGTCCGAACATTGTAGATTATATCCTGTTCCAGCTACTTGGCCTGCTTTGAAAACTGCTATGCGTACTCGTTGGGTTCCACCATATTATCAACGTGAATTACTTCAAAAATTGCAGCGTTTAAGACAAGGAAAAATTCGTAGAAGAATATTATCATGAATTACAAACTGTCTTGATTATATGTTGTATTGTTGAGGAGAATGAAGCTATGCTTGCAAGTTTTCTGGGTGGATTAAATAGAGATATTCATACCATTCTAGACTACAAGGATTATAATAATATCACTCGATTATTCCATCTTGCTTGTAAAGCTGAACGTGAAGTGCAGGATCGATGTGCCTTGGCGCGGACTAACTTTTCTCGCAGGTCGACCTTCATCATGGACACCACGTGCATCATCTACTTCCACACGCTCTACTACACCGCACCTCCGTCGGCTGCCACCTCCAACCGTGATACAAGAAAGCAGGCACAACCACCACTATCTCGCCAAGAGTACACCTTGGGCCTACACAGCAGCTCTTCTTCTTCCATGGCGTCAACAGGGCACACAAGTGATATTATTTGTCGTCGTTGTAAGGGAAGAGGACATTTTATGAGAGAATGCCAATCTCAGCGTGTGATGATTGCTACCGAGGATGGTGGGTATGAGTCTGCTAGTGACTATGATGAAGAGACTTTGGCTCTTTTTTCACATGAATAAAACGGTGGAGATGATTCTGATCTTGAGACGCAATACATGGCTGCTGAAGATGCTGACAGTTATGAATGTTTAGTTGCTCAACGTGTTTTGAGTGTGCAGGTTACACAATCTGAGCAAAATCAGAGGCATAACTTGTTCCATACAAAGGGAGTTGTGAAGGAACGTTCTATTCGCGTCATCATAGATGGAGGGAGCTGCAACAACTTGGCTAGCATGGATATGGTGGAGAAGCTTTCTCTCACCACAAGACCACATCCACATCCTTACTACATCCAATGGTTCAACAACAGCGGCAAGGTTAAGGTAACACGCATCGCTCGTGTGTATTTTAGTATCTCTACATATGCTGATTTTGTTGATTGTGATGTGGTACCTATGCAAGCATGTTCCTTATTACTTGGTAGACCATGGCAATTTGATTAAAATTCTGTACACCATGGTAGAAACAATCAGTATACTCTTGTTCACAAGGATAAAAATATTACTTTGCTTCCTATGACTCCTGATTCCATTTTGAAAGATGATATTAATAGAGCTAATAAAGCAAAACAGGAGAAAAATAAGAGTGAAAATCAGATTGTGGCAAAAGAATTTGAGCACCAAATGAAGCCTAATAATAAACCATCTAATGTTGCTTCTGAAATTAAACTGAAAAGTGCATGTTTATTTGCCACCAAATCTGATATTGATGAGCTAGATTCTAGCAAATCTGTTTGCTATGCTTTTGTGTGCAAAGAGGCATTATTTTCATTTGAGGACGTGCCTTCCTCTTTGCCTCCTGCTGTCACTAACATTTTGCAGAGTTCGGACGTCTTCCCACAAGACGTGCCACCGGATTACCACCTATTCGAGGGATTGAGCATCAAATTGACTTAATTCGGTGCATCGCTACCCAACCGCGCACCATACCGTACCAATCCGGAGGAGACGAAGGAGATTATGCGTCAAATCTGAGGAGCTGCTCGACAAAGGTTATATACGCGAATCTCTTAGTCCTTGTGTTGTTCCTATTATACTTGTGCCTAAAAAGGATGGTGCGTCGCGTATGTGTGTTGATTGTAGAGGCATTAATAATATTACTATTCGTTATCGTCATCCTATTCCTAGGCTAGATGATATGCTTGATGAATTGAGTGGCTCTACAATATTCTCCAAAGTTGATTTGCGTAGTGGATACCATCGAATTCGTATGAAATTGGGAGATGAATGGAAAACAGCATTTAAAACTAAGTTTGGATTATATGAGTGGTTAGTCATGCCTTTTGGGTTAACTAATGCACCTAGTACTTTCATGAGATTAATGAACGAAGTTTTACGTGCTTTCATTGGACGATTTGTGGTAGTTTACTTTGATGATATACTGATTTATAGCAAATCTTTGGAAGAACATTTGGAACATTTACGTGCTGTTTTTAATGCTCTACGTGATGCACGCTTGTTTGGTAACCTTGGGAAGTGCACCTTTTGCACCGTGCGAGTATCTTTTCTTGGCTATGTTGTTACTCCACAGGGAATTGAAGTTGATAAAGCCAAGATTGAAGCTATTGAGAGTTGGCCGCAGCCCAAAACGGTCACACAAGTGAGGAGTTTTCTTGGACTCGCTGGTTTCTATAGGCGTTTTGTGAGAGACTTTAGCACCATTGCTGCACCTCTCAATGAGCTTACAAAGAAGGATGTGCCTTTTGTTTGGGGTACCAATACAGAAGAAGCCTTCACGGTATTGAAAGATAAGTTGACACATGCTCCTTTACTCCAACTTCCTGACTTTAATAAGACTTTTGAGCTTGAATGTGATGCTAGTGGAATTGGATTAGGAGGTGTGTTATTACAAGATGGCAAACCTGTTGCATACTTCTCTGAAAAATTGAGTGGGCCTAGTCTGAACTATTCTACTTATGACAAAGAATTATATGCTCTTGTTCGGACTTTAGAGACATGGCAACATTATTTATGGCCCAAAGAATTTGTTATACATTCTGATCATGAATCTTTGAAACATATTAAAAGTCAAGCTAAACTGAATCGTAGACATGCTAAATGGGTTGAATTCATTGAGACTTTCCCTTATGTCATTAAACACAAGAAGGGTAAAGAAAATGTTATTGCCGATGCTTTGTCTCGTCGATATACTATGCTTTCACAACTTGACTTCAAAATATTTGGTTTGGAGACCATCAAAGATCAATATGTGCATGATGCTGATTTTAAAGATGTAATGCAGAATTGTAAAGAAGGAAGAACATGGAACAAGTTCGTTATTAATGATGGTTTTGTGTTCCGTGCTAACAAGCTATGCATTCCTGCTAGCTCTGTTAAATCTTTTGTTGTTGCAGGAGGCGCATGGAGGAGGATTAATGGGACACTTTGGCGTGAAGAAGACGGAGGATATACTTGCTACACATTTCTTTTGGCCAAAGATGAGACGGGATGTTGAGCGTTTTGTTGCTCGCTGCACTACATGTCAAAAAGCTAAGTCACGACTCAATCCTCATGGTTTATATATGCCTTTGCCAGTGCCTAGTGTTCCTTGGGAGGATATATCTATGGACTTTGTTTTAGGTTTACCTCGAACAAAGAGGGGAGGGATAGCATATTTGTTGTCGTGGATAGATTCTCGAAAATGGCACACTTTATACCATGTCATAAAAGCGATGATCTTTGTTAATGTTGCTGATTTATTCTTTCGTGAAATTATTCGCTTGCATGGTGTGCCAAATACTATTGTTTCAGATCGTGATACTAAATTTCTTAGCCACTTTTGGAGATGTTTATGGGCTAAGTTGGGGACTAAACTGCTTTTAGTACTACTTGTCACCCCCAAACCGATGGACAAACTGAAGTAGTCAATAGAACATTGTCTACTATGCTTAGGGCTGTTTTGAAGAATAATAAGAAAATGTGGGAAGAATGCTTGCCTCATTTTGAATTTGCTTATAATCGTTCATTGCATTCTACTACTAAGATGTGCCCTTTTGAAATTGTGTATGGCTTCCTACCTCGTGCACCTATTGATTTGTTGCCTCTTCCATCTTCGGAGAAGGTTAATTTTGATGCTAAAGAACGTGCTGAATTGATTTTAAAATTGCATGAGTTAACTAAGGAAAACATTGAGCGTATGAATGCTAAATATAAACTTGCTGGAGATAAGGGTAAAAACATGTTGTCTTTGCACTGGAGATCTTGTTTGGTTACATTTGCGTAAGGATAGGTTTCTAAATTGCAAATCAAAGCTAATGCCACGTCAGATGGTCCATTTAAGGTGTTAGAGAAAATAAATGATAATGCATATAAACTTGAGCTGCCTGCAGATTTTGGGGTTAGTCCCACTTTTAACATTGCAGATTTGAAGCCTTATTTGGGTGAGGAAGATGAGCTTCCGTCGAGGACGACTTCATTTCAAGAAGGGGAGGATGATGAGGACATCAATACCATTGTTACACCCACAGCCCCTGCTGATTTAAATACTGGACCAATTACTAGTGCTCTGGCAAGCAAATTGAATTATCATGTACTTTCGTTTCTTGGTAACGATTCGATGTTCATGAGAATATGATGCTGCCTAAATTGGATACATTTGTTTTGCTTACAAATGAAGGGCCTACCATGGACAAGAAAGATGAACCTTGGAGCAAGTTCAAGCATGGAGATGTTGGCATGCGCAGGCGAACAAGAACGGAGTTACAAGTGATGATTCCAGGACTTTGAAGCCACCCTAATGAGTGCATGAGGCCTTGGACGAAATATACAAGATGCCACTTCATAATATGCGTCCATAGGCTATTCTAGGTGCTGCGTCACCTTATTATTGGGCCAGGCCCATGTAATTTCGAAATACTTAAGTATAGGTTGTTTTTAGAGTCCGTATGTGTGGGGAAACAAGAGTTAGGGTTGATTTCGGACCCCTCCACCAAGGGCCACGAAATTCCCCCTCTTCCTCCATATATACAGCCCTTAGGGCACCGTTTAGACCTTGGGTTTTGTTTAGATTAAAGTTCGCCATAGCTGCAACTTCGCGTACTTCGTTTGTGTTCAACGACTGCATAAAGGCGTCACAGAACCCCACCTTGATCAATAAAGCTTTCATCTTATATTCGCAATATTCAGATTGCAATCTCAGTTTCTTGCTTGTTCTTCGTTTGCTCGCAGGAAACAGGCCCTCGTGGTCGAGTTGATCGTGCTCGGCGTGGTCAATAACCCTCGGAAGTTGGTTTAGCGATTGCTAAGGCGCGACGTCTCGCACGTTCGTAGTCGGATCGTCAAGGTCGACTCCCACAGAAACGATAGCCACCATCTCATCGAAACATCGGGACACCTTAGCCTCTATCAGTGCTTCATCCTCTACTCCGACCGATGAGACCATCAAGACAAGCTCCTTCAAGTGTTTCACTTGCGGCGGCCGAGGCCACAAGTCATACGAATGCACCAACAAGCGCACCATGATCCTCAACGACGATGGCACATATGACTCCATGAGTGAAGAGGAGATGGAAGCTCTTGAGCAAGTGTGATGCGGAGCAGCCCTCACTCATCCCCACGGACGTGCCTACATCTCCCTCAACACCACCGGGACCCATGACAAGAGCCCGAGCTAAGGCTATTGAAGATAAGGTGAACTCGCTCCTCTCCGAACTTCTTAATTCTACCCATGAGACATGGCTACTACCTCATTCGGAAACTCTATGTGTAATCAGGAACACAGGCGAACCAAGGATCTACTACTTGCAAGAGCCAAGACGGCGAGAACTCCAAGTATGTCGAAGAGGAAGAAGGGATGCAGTGAAGCTACAGGACCCGGACGTCCGAGCGATCCCGTGCCACTGGACGTCCGGAACATCATCACCCAAATCAAACCCTACGGACGGCCGGAGTCGACCGCCGTCCGGGACTTCATCACCCGAATCAAATCTCTACGGACGACCGGAGCTGGCCGGACGTCCGGACGACCATCACCCGAACGGAACTGCGGACGTCCGAGCAGTCCGGACGATGGACCCTCCCGAGCCTCCGGACGTCCGACACCTTCCGGACGTCCAGACACTGATCTTGGCTGAAGCCCATGTACCCTCCGTTTGACTTCCATTTGCACTAAGACTATAAATAGGACCTTTCCGTCTCCTAGTTAGGGTTAGCTTTGGATTAGCTCATGTTTAGGTGAGAGAGCCTTTGCTCATCCACTTGGCTACTTCTCCTTCGAGATCAGGACCTCTTCGGAGAAGATCCCCCAAGCGGATTCAAGACCCCCTCCTAGGGTGGACCCCATCAAGACCTCCTTCCGGAGAAGATCGGCTACTCGTGTATCTTTATCTTTATTGTTCTTGATGAGGACATCAATACCATTGTTACACCCACAGCCCCTGCTGCTATACATACTGGACCAATTACTAGAGCTCGCGCACGCCAATTGAATTATCAGGTACTTACGTTTCTTGGTAACGATTCCAATGTTCATGAGAATATGATGCTGCCTAAATTGGATACATTTGTTTTGCTTACAAATGAAGGGCCTACCATGGACAAGAAAGATGAACCTTGGAGCAAGTTCAAGCATGGAGATGTTGGCATGCGCAAGGGAAACAAGAACGGAGTTACAAGTGATGATTCCAGGACTTTGAAGCCACCCTAATGAGAGCATGAGGCCTTGGACGAAATATACAAGATGCCACTTCATAATATTCGTCCATAGGCTATTCTAGGTGCTGCGTCACCTTATTATTGGGCCAGGCCCATGTAATTTCGAAATACTTAAGTGTAGGCTGTTTTTAGAGTCCGTATGTGTGGGGAAACAAGAGTTAGGGTTGGTTTCGAACCCCTCCCTCAAGGGCCACGAAATTCCCTCCTCTTTCTCCATATATACAGCCCTTAGGGCGTCGTTTAGACTTTGGGTTTTGTTTAGATCAAAAGTTCGCCATAGCTGCAACTTCACGTACTTCGTTTGTGTTCAACGACCAGACCAAGGCGTCACAGAACCCCACCTTCATTAATAAAGCTTTCCTCTTATATTCGCAATATACAGATTGCAATCTCAGTTTCTTGCTTGTTCTTCGTTTGCTCGCAGGAAAGCAGGCCCTCGTGGTCGAGTTGATCGTGCTCGGCGTGGTCAATAACCCTCGGAAGTTGGTTTAGCGATTGCTAAGGCGCGACGTCTCGCACGTACGTAGTCGGATCGTCAAGGTCGACTCCCACAGAAACGATAGCCACCATCTCATCGAAACATCGGGACACCTTTGCCTCTATCAGTTCTTGAATCTTGTGCCACTCTATGTGTTCATCGATCTAGCACTTGTGTGATTGTTTTCTTGTCGGTTGAGTGAGTTCTCTCTCGTCTTCCCCGTGTTTCCCTCTTGTTCTTCCGCTCGTTCTTCGTGTTCCTCGTAGGGATTTTCTCCAAACGTGAAAGGTCGCTCCCGTAGGGTCTCACCCTATATCATCATGGTATCACGAGCCATGTTGATCACGTTATTGGAGCCCCTACCCCTCTTTTTCTAGCTTGATTTTGTTGTTTTTGTCCTAATTCCGAAAATCCCCCACAAAAATAGCCCCCAAATTTTTTTTGTGATTTGTTTGTGAGTTGAGATTTTGTTGGATTTGGTCCATGGATTCGTGTTGCTACGTGTGGATCTAGCTTTCCCCACTCTCCCCTCCCTTTTCCATCCACCAAACCCCTCGATTTCAACCTCTCAAGCATCTTCTTCCCCGGAAATTTTGCAGCTCCTCTCCCCGAGCCCGATTTTCGCCCAGATTCCGGACATCCGGACAAGGCCGGACGTCCGACGCAGTCCGGACGACCGTAAGGTCACGGACGTCCGTGAAACCCTGACCAAACTGAATTTCTTCAGTTCAGACACCACAACCACCCCATACTTCTCCACATCTCCCAAACCCATATACACCAAATTCTTCCACGATTCCTCCGATGACGATTTTGACACATTTTTGTCTTTGAGATTTTGAGTTGTGGCTTCCGTATCCTTTTGTGTTTGACTATCTAGGTGCGGTGCAAAGTCATCATCACCACTGCTCATCTACATCGACCAGTCATAATCGCAAGGACGGTAACTTCGACGACATCTTTGTCTTACCTTGCTATTGCATTGATAACCAACATTGCCTCATTTTGCGTAGCTTACCCATCGAGACTAGCCTTTGAGTATTGCCGGCAACGTGACTTGTGCACATTTAGTGATCATACTCCATAGCATACATACCATACCATAGTGGTGCATATCTTAGCATCAACTTGTGTGTCACAAAGTTGTCATCGCATACACAATTGCTATCTTGGTTCGTGAAGTTTTGCATGAGAAAAGAGCTCATAAAAGAAAGAGCCAATCAAGCTTTTAAGCAAAGAGAGAAAGATAAGCAAAGAGCTTATGAGCAAGAACCATAGCATCATCAAACATTAAGATAGTCATACTTGATCATCTTGGATCAACACATCGACACACCATACATAGCATATTTGGGATAGAAGTCGTTGCATTTTTGCTTAGTAGGTTGTGCACAAGTTCGTATCCGCCTATTGTGCAATCGTGCTAGCGTCTCTCTAGTGGTGTGCAACAAGAGCATCTTGGTGTATTCCACATTTTGGCTCATCCTTGGTTGCATAACCCCATATTATCTATTCGCGCGTGTGTTTCCGTGTACAATACCTTGCTATTGGTCTACTTGTTGCATTTGCAAATTTGTGAATCATTTCCAACTTTATTGAGTCTCACTTACAATTGCATCAAATTTTGTGCCACCATTCTAACCAAGCTCCACCATAAGCTTTTATTTGTGTAGGTGTGAGAACCGACAAGAATCGGTACCAAGAGTGCTATTTCCTTGTCCGCATTTGAGTGAACTTGATTCATTTTCAATATCGATCAAAAGGTACATTGGTATAAGTTCTTTTCCGGTCCACCACTCACATCTCGCTTGGAATGATGGATAGGCCAAGTTCTTCTACCAACCCACTCTTCATCGAGCAAGGCGACGACATGTCCTCATCGTCACCAAAGGCCACCTCTTCGGTGCACAACGAGCGTTGCACCAAGAACAACAAGCAATGAGCGACCGCATCGACAACCTTGCAACCGACTTGCGACTCTCCGAGCAACGTACAAGAGACTACTTCGACAACAAGTTCGAGGCGCACAAGCAAGAGAATGATGCAAGAATGGACGAGATCCGCAAGTTGATGAGAAACCGGCATCATTTCACTTCTTCATCATCAAGACGGAGCCACTCGAGTCGACACCCCGACGACACCTTCTACGACTCAAGTACACCGTCATCGAACACTCTTCGACGAGCCGCGCGCCAAGATCGTCATGCATCTCGCAACCCGCTACATGACAAGCACTCACAAGAGCAAGTTGATGATCAAGTTCCTCGTCCTCATTCAAACCAAGAGGCCTTTGCTCAAGCTCAAGAAAGGCAACGTCTTCGTCGCTAACAAGAGGAAGAAAAGACGCGTCGTCACCAAGACGAACAAGACGCCAATGCTCAACGTCGTCAACAACAACAATGCGACGAGCAAGCTCTTGAGGCGCAACGTGCCCTTCAAGAATCAAGTAGAGCCGTCGCCAACCGCAATCGCGAACGGCACAATCAAGAGGAAGCCCTTCGAGAAGAAATACAAGAGCGGAACTACCAACCTAATGTACAACGTCAAGTTCCTCAAGCTCCTCCACAAGCTCGTCAAGCTCCACCTCAACCTCAAATTCCACACGAGCAAGTTGATCATGGTCTTCCTCCGCGCCAAGAGCAACATGAAGACGAGTACATCCTCGTCAAGGACGTCATCATCAACAACGCCAACAACACAATGACGAAGCAACGCCACGGCAAGCTAAAATTCACCATGCCCAAGTTCAATGGAAGCAATGACCCGAAGACTACCTCTCATGGGCATTGAAGGTTGACAAAATCTTCCGTTTGCACAACTACGATGAAGCAAAGAAAATCGCTATGGCATCACTTGAGTTCCAAGATTACGTGCTCATATGGTGGGAACAAATCATTGAGCGACGACAAGCAAGAGGTGAACCTCCAATCACCACTTGGGCTCAAATGAAGGATGTCATGCGAGCACGTTTGTGCCAACATACTACAACCGCGATCTCTTCAAGAAACTCCAACTACTCAAGCAAGGAACAAAGAGCGTTGAAGAATACTACAAGGAGATGGAGATAGCCATGATTCGCGCCAATGTCAAGGAAGATGATGAGCAAACTATGGCACGTTTCTTGAATGGACTCAATCATCCCATCAAGAAGATCGCCGACTTCCAACCATACTCATCCCTCATTGAGCTCGTGCATCAAGCTACAAAGGCGAACGCCAAGTGCAAGATGACTTCAAATGCATGAAAGTACTCATCCAAGACCCTCGGCTTCTCCAACAACCAAGCTTCAACAACTACTCCAACATCTACTTCGACCAAGCTTTCTCCAAGAAAGCAGCGACATGTCAAGTTACAAGAAGACTTCGACAAATTCAAGTCGTCCGCCTCCTACTACAAGCAACCTCAAGCCGCGTGCTTCATCCTCTACCCCGACCGATGAGACCATCAAGACAAGCTCCTTCAAGTGTTTCACTTGCGGCGGCCGAGGCCACAAGTCATATGAATGCACCAACAAGCGCACCATGATCCTCAACGACGATGGCACATACGACTCCATGAGTGAAGAGGAGATGGAAGCCCTTGAGCAAGTGGCCATGCACCGGCAAATGAATGAAGATGAAGATGATCAAGTCTTTTGTGATGAGGATTCGAGCCCCGCTCTCGTTGTCTCCAAAGTCTTGACACTTCAACATCAACAAGAAGAAGACCAACGATGCCACATCTTCCAAACAAAAGCGGCATCAATGGGACGGTCCATCAAGGTCATCATCGATGGAGGTAGTTGCCACAACTTGGCAAGTGAAGAACTATGCTCCAAGCTCCAACTAATCAAGAAGAAGCACCCACACCCCTACAAGGTTCAATGGCTAAGTGACTCGGCACTATCTGAGTCGAGCATACGGTCCAAGTCTCCTTCAAAATCGGTGCTTATGAAGACACTTTGGAGTGTGATGTGGTCCCAATGACCGTTTGTCACCTACTTCTCGGTCGACCATGGCAATTCGACCGTGGAGTCATCCACAATGGGCGCACCAATCACTATAGTTTCAAAATGAAGGGGAGAGAATATGTACTACGACCTATGTCTCCTAGTCAAGTGATAGCCGACAAACAAGCCACCCATCATAGAGAAAAGAGTGAGAAAGTGACCCACCAAAAAGTGAGTGAAAGCCACAAGCCAAATTTGAGCGACTCTTCGCCTAGAGAGAATAACCTCATTCTATTGGCCACCAAAAGTGAGATGAGAGAAGTGTGTGAGAACCCATCTACCGTGATGCACTTCGTCCTTGTGTGCAAGGATGGAGAACCAAAACTAACACCATTCACGAGCTACCTTTGGTGTTTCAATCTCTTTGCAGGAATTCCAAGATGTTTTTCGATGAGCTACCTCCGGGTCTACCTCCTCTTCTAGGCCTTGAGCATCGAATCGACCTCATCCCCGGCGCGCCTCTACCAAACAAAGCTCCATACCGAGTTAATCCGGAAGAAACCAAGGAGATTCAACGGCAAGTACAACAACTCATCGACAACGGTCATGTACGTGAAAGCCTAAGCCCTTGTGCCGTTCCGGTTATTCTTGTGCCTAAGCCCGATGGAAGTTTCCGCTTGTGTTCGATTGTAGACCTATCAATGCTATTACCGTTCGATATAGGCATCCCATTCCTCGCTTAGATGACATGCTTGATGAACTTAGTGGAGCCAACTTTTTCTCAAAAATTGATCTTAAAAGTGGCTATTATTAAATCCGCATACAAGAGGGTGATGAATTGAAAACTGCTTTCAAAACCAAATTTGGTTTATATGAGTGGTTAGTGATGCCTATGGGTCTTTCGGAAGCTCCCGGTACTTTAAATGCGTCTTATCGTCATGTGCTTCGCCCTTACATTGGAGTCTTTGTTGTGGTCTACTTTGACGATATTCTTGTGTTTAGCAAAACCATGAAAGAACACATCAATCATGTAAAATCTGTGTTGCAAACTCTTCGCAAAGAAAGCCTTTATGCAAACTTGAAATTATGCACATTTGGAGTTGACAAAGTGGTTTTCTTGGGTTTTGTTGTTTCCTCAAAGGGTGTCCATGTTGATGAATCTAAAATTCAAGCAATTCAAACTTGGCCCCAACCCACCAATTTGCAACAAGTGCGAAGTTTTCTTGGTCTTATGGGTTTCTATCGTAAGCTTTGTGAAAGATTTCAGCACAATTGCCGCTCCTTTGCATGTTTTGAGCAAGAAGAATACTCCCTTTGTTTGGGGAACTTTGCAATCAGCCGCTTTTGATAAGCTCAAAACTTTGCTTACTCATGCTACCGATTCTTGCTTTGCCCAATTTTGACAAAACTTTTGAGGTTCATTGTGATGCAAGTGGTACCGGAATTGGCGGAGTTTTGATGCAAGAAAAACGAGCCATTGCTTCTTTTAGTGAAAAACTCTCCTGTGCTCAACTTAATTATCCCATCTATGATAAAGAATTGTATGCTTTAGTGTGTGTGCTCCATGTTTGGGAACATTACCTTAGACCTCACGAGTTTGTCATCCATACCGATCATGAAACGCTTAAGTACCTCAAAGGTCAAACTAAATTGAACAAGCGTCATGCAAAATGGAGTGAATTCATTGAATCTTTTCCTTATGTGATCAAGTACATTAAGGGTAAAGAAAATGTAGTTGCCGACGCAGCTTTCACGCATATGCATGCTTGTCACTCAACTTGAGTTGAATGTCATTGGTTTTGACCATATAAAAGACTTGTATGAGCATGATCCATCGTTTGCTTCTCCTTATGCTAAGTGCTTGACGCATACGTCTTGGGACAAATATTACATCAAGGATGGTTATCTTATGAGAGCTAACAAACTTTGCATTCCGAGTCTTCTCTTCGTTTGCTCCTTTTGCAAGAGGCTCATGGAGGCGGACTCATGGGACACTTTGGACGCGACAAGACATTCGCCACGCTCTCCAACAACTACTTTTGGCCCAAGATGTTCATGACGTTCAACGCTTCACCAACCGATGCTATACATGTCGCAAAGCTAAGTCTAAAGCTCAATCTCATGGTCTTTACATGCCTCTCCCTATTCCATACCAACCATGGGAAGACATTAGTATGGATTTTGTACTTGGTTTACCTAGGACACAAAATGGCAAGGATTCCGTGTTTGTTGTTGTGGATAGATTTTCTAAGATGGCACATTTCATTCCTTGCAACAAGATAGACGATGCTTCACATGTTGCAAATCTCTTTTGTAGGGAAATCTTGCGACTCCATGGAGTACCAAAGACAATCGTCTCCGATCGTGACGTCAAGTTCTTGAGTTACTTTTGGAAGACCCTATGCGCCAAGCTTCGAATCAAGCTATTGTTCTCCTCGGCATACCATCCTCAAACCGACGGCCAAACGGAGGTGACGAACCGCACACTATCCACTCTACTTCGTGTCTTGATCAAGAAGAACATCAAGGAGTGGGAAGCATGTCTACCTATCGCCGAAAGTACGCCTACAATCGTGCAAGACATTCAACTACCGCAAGTCCCCTTCAAGTCATCTACGGTTTCAACCCGTTGTCCCCATTGGACATTCTACCACTCCCTCTCCAAGAGCGCACCAACATGGATGCAAGTGAGCGAGCAAGCTACATCAAGAAGATGCACGAAGATACAAGGCACGCAATTGAGCGCCAAGTACAACGCCAAGCAAACAAGCTCAACACCAACAAGCAACCCATCGTCTTCAACATTGGCGATCAAGTGTGGCTACACCTTCGCAAGGACCGCTTCCCCAAAGAACGCATAAGTCCAAACTTCTCCCTCGAGCCGATGGCCCTTTCAAAGTGCTTTCGCACGCTACAACGAGAACGCTTACAAAATCGACATACCTCGCGACAAGTACAACGTGAGCGACATCTTCAACGTCAAGGACCTTGCACCTGTCCATGGAGATGAAGTTTTTGATCCGAGGTCGGATCTCTCCCAAGGGGGGGAGATGATGCAGAGCAGCCCTCACTCATCCCCACGGACGTGCCTACATCTCCCTCAACACCACCGGGACCCATGACAAGAGCCCGAGCTAAGGCTATTGAAGATAAGGTGAACTCGCTCCTCTCCGAACTTCTTAATTCTACCCATGAGACATGGCTACTTCCTCATTCAGAAACTCTATGTGTAATCAGGAACCTGGAGGCGAACCAAGGATCTACTACTTGCAAGAGCCAAGACGGCGAGAACTCCAAGTATGTCGAAGAGGAAGAAGGGATGCAGCTGAAGCTAGAGGACCCGGACGTCCGACCACCTCCGGACGTCCGACGATCCCCAGGCCACGGACGTCCGACGCCCTCCGGACGTCCGGAACATCATCACCCAAATCAAACCTACGGACGACCGGAGCTGACCGGCCGTCCGGGACTTCATCACCCGAATCAAATCTACGGACGACCGGAGCTGACCGGACGTCCGGACGACCATCACCCGAACCGGAACTGCGGACGTCCGAACGAGTCCGGACGACCGGACCCTCCCGAGCCTCCGGACGTCCGACACCTTCCGGACGTCCGACACTGATCTTGGCTGAAGCCCATGTACCCCTCGTTTGACTTCCATTTGCACTAAGACTATAAATAAGACCTTTCCGTCTCCTAGTTAGGGTTAGCTTTGGATTAGCTCATGTTTAGGTGAGAGAGCCTTTGCTCATCCACTTGGCTACTTCTCCTTCGAGATCAGGACCTCTTGGAGAAAGATCCCCAAGCCGGATTCAAGACCCCCTCCTAGGGTGGACCCCATCAAGACCTCCTTCCAGGAGAAGATCGGCTACTCGTGTATCTTTATCTTTATTGTTCTTGAATCTTGTGCCACTCTATGTGTTCATCGATCTAGCACTTGTGTGATTGTTTTCTTGTCGGTTGAGTGAGTTCCCTCTCGTCTTCCCGTGTTTCCCTCTTGTTCTTCCGCTCGTTCTTCGTGTTCCTCGTAGGGATTTTCTCCAAACGTGAAAGGTCGCTCCCGTAGGGTCTCACCCTATATCAAAGTGGCCATGCACCGGCAAGTGAACGAAGAAGAAGATGATCAAGTCTTTTGTGATGAGGATTCGAGCCCCGCCCTCGTTGTCTCCAAGGTCTTGACTCTTCAACATCAACAAGAAGAAGACCAACGATGCCACATCTTCCACACAAAAGCCGGCATCAATGGACGGTCCATCAAGGTCATCATCGATGGAGGTAGTTGCCACAACTTGGCAAGTGAAGAACTATGCTCCAAGCTCCAATTGGCAAAAGGAAGCACCCACATCCTTACAAGGTGCAATGGCTAAGTGATTCCGGCATTATCTGAGTTGAGCATACGGTCCTAGTCTCTTTCAAAATTGGTGCATCTGAAGACACTTTGGAGTGTGATGTGGTCCCAATGACCGTTTGTCACCTACTTCTTGGTCGACCATGGCAATTCGAGTGGTGTCATACACAATGGGCGTACCAATCACTATAGCTTCAAGATGAAAGGGAAAGAATATGTGCTCGACCTATGTCTCCTAATCAAGTGATAGCCGACAAACAAGCCACTCCTCATAGAGACAAGAGTGAGAAAGTGATCCACCCAAAAGTGAGTGAGAGCCACAAGCCAAATTTGAGCGACTCTTAGCCTAGAGAAAAAACCTCATTCTATTTGCAACCAAAAGTGAGATGAGAGAAGTGTGTGAGAACCCATCGAGTGTGATGCACTTTGTCCTTGTGTGCAAGGATGGAGAACCAAAACTAACACCATTCACGAGCTACCTTTGGTGTTTCAATCTCTTTTGCAGGAATTTCAAGATGTTTTCCCGATGAGCTACCTCGGGTCTACCTCCTCTTGAGGCATAGAGCATCGAATTGACCTCATCCCGGGCGCCTCTACCAAACAAAGCTCCATACCGAGTCAACCCGGAAGAAACCAAGGAGATTCAACGGCAAGTACAGCAACTCATCGATAACGGTCATGTACGTGAAAGCTTAAGCCCCTGTGCCGTTCGGTTATTCTTGTACCTCGGCCCGATGGAAGTTTCCGCTTGTGCTCGATTGTCGACCTATCAATGCTATTACCGTGCGATATAGGCATCCCATTCCTCGCTTAGATGATATGCTTGATGAACTTAGTGGAGCCAACTTTTTCTCAAAAATTGATCTTAAAAGTGGCTATTATCAAATCCGCATACAAGAGGGCGATGAATGGAAAACTGCTTTCAAAACCAAATTTGGTTTATATGAATGGTTAGTGATGCCTATGGGTCTTTCGGAAGCCCCCGGTACTTTTGTGCGTCTTATGCATCATGTGCTTCGTCCTTATATTGGAGTCTTTGTTGTGGTTTACTTTGATGATATTCTTGTGTTTAGCAAAACCATGAAAGAGCACATCAATCATGTAAAATCTGTGTTGCATACTCTTCGCAAGGAAAGCCTTTATGCAAACTTGAAAAAATGCACTTTTGGGGTTTACAAAGTGGTTTTCTTGGGTTTTGTAGTTTCCTCAAAGGGTGTCCATGTTGATGAATCTAAAATTGAAGCAATTAAAACTTGGCCCCAACCCACCAATTTGCAACAAGTGCGAAGTTTTCTTGGTCTTCTGGGTTTCTATCGTAAGCTTTGTGAAAGATTTTAGCACAATTGCCGCTCCTTTGCATGCTTTGAGCAAGAAGAATACTCCCTTTGTTTGGGGAACTTTGCAATCAACCGCTTTTGATGAGCTCAAGTCTTTGCTTACTCATGCTCCGATTCTTGCTTTGCCCAATTTTGACAAAACTTTTGAGGTTCATTGTGATGCAAGTGGTACCGAAATTGGCGGAGTTTTGATGCAAGAAAAACGAGCCATTGCTTATTTTAGTGAAAAACTCTCCGGTGCTCAACTTAATTATCCCATCTATGACAAAGAATTTGATGTAGGGCGGAACCCTACGTGGATGATCTTTCATCTTGGAGCGGATCCTACGGGGAATCACGAGGAACACGCGGAAGAACACGAGGGAAATACGGAGGAAACGAGAGGGAGATCACGAAACCGACAAGAGATCAATCACACAAGTGCTAGATTATCGATCACATAGAGTGGCACAAGATTCAAGATCAACAAAGGTAAGATACAAAAGGTAACCGTTCTTCTCCGTGAGGAGGCCTTGAGGGGGTCCACCCTAGGAAGGGGGTCTTGAATCCGCTTGGGGGATCTTCTCCGGAGAGGTCCTGATCTCGGTGGAGAAGTAGCCAAGTGGATGAGCAAAGACTCTCACACAAGAATATGAGCTAATCCAATGCTAACCCTAGAAAGAAGAAAGGGAATTAGTATATATAGTCTCGGGCGAAGGGGTACAAGGGACAAGGCCCTGAGGCATCATGCTAGGCAGGGAGGCCGGACGTCTGCAAGGCGTCGGGCCGGATGTCCGGCTTTCGAGACGCCGGATGTCCGGACTAGGGAGGCGGATGTCCGGCTGGCGAAGTCTTCAAACGCATTCGGTGATGGGGGCCGGATTTCGGCGAGGGCGGATATCCGGGCTTCCTAAGAGCCGGATGTCCGCCAAGGCCGGATGTTGGCTGGGCGACCGTTTCAGCCGAATCGGGAAAGGCGCCCGGATTTCGGTGGGGGCCGGATGTCGAACTTGGACGCCGGATGTCCGGGTCCCGGAGACTTGGCCAGATTGGATCCTGTTGAGGTAGAAGCTCGAGGGCGGATGTCCGGGGCCATGGCGGATGTCCGGGCCTGGAAGGTGCTCTTGGCCTTCTCGATGGTTCTCTTCATCCGCGGACTTGGTGGCTTGTCCATCTTCACGTGCGTCCTCGGGAGGTTCCCTTGACACCTAATCATGCATAGCATATCGGACTTAGGTAGTAGCCATGTCTCGAGTGGATCATATGTGATATCAATAAGGAAAGAGGTCACCTCGTTCTCGAGAGCTCTAGCTCTAGCCCGTGTCATGGGTCCTCTTGGCTCTTGATGAGGCGGTTGTAAGTCCATGGGGATGATCGTGGGATGCTCCGCATCATCTCCCCCCCTTGGGAGAGATCTGACCTCGGATCAAAAGCTTCATCTCCATGGAATGGTGCGAGGTCCTTGGCGTTGAAGAAGTCGCTCACGTTATATTTGTCTCGAGGTAGGTCGATCTTGTAGGCGTTGTCGTTGTGGCGTGCTAGCACCTTGAAAGGTCCATCGGCTCGAGGGAGAAGCTTGGACTTGCGTTCTTTGGGGAAGCGGTCCTTGCGAAGGTGTAGCCACACGAGATCACCAATGTTGAAGATGATGGGTTGCTTGTTTTGCGTTGAGCTTGTTTGCTTGACGTTGTACTTGGCGCTCAATGGTGTGCCTTGTGTCTTCGTGCATCTTCTTGATGTAGCTTGCTCGTTCACTTGCGTCCATGTTGGTGCGCTCGAGGAGAGGAGTGGTAGAATGTCCAATGGGGACAATGGGTTGAAAACGTGAAGCGACCTCGAAGGGGACTTGCTTGCGTAGTTGAATGTCTTGCACGATTGTAGGCGTACTTTCGGCGATGGGTAGACATGCTTCCCATTCCTTGATGTTCTTCTTTATCAAGACATGGAGTAGAGTGGATAGTGTGCGGTTTGTCACCTCCGTTTGGCCATCGGTTTGAGGATGGTATGCCGAGGAGAACAAGAGCTTGATGCCGAGCTTGGCGCATAGGGTCTTCAAAAGTAACTCAAGAACTTGACGTCACGATCGGAGACGATTGTCTTTGGTATGCCATGGAGTCGCAAGATTTCCCTACAAAAGAGATTGGCAACATGTGAAGCATCGTCTATCTTGTTGCAAGGTATGAAATGTGCCATCTTAGAAAATTTATCCACAACAACAAAGACGGAACCCTTGCCATTTTGAGTCCTAGGCAAACCAAGTATAAAATCCATACTAATGTCTTCCCATGGTTGATATGGAATTGGAAGGGGCATGTAAAGACCATGAGATTGAGCTTTAGACTTAGCTTTGCGACATGTATAGCATCGGTTGGTGAAGCGTGAGGCGTCATGGAACATCTTGGGCCAAAAGTAGTTGTTGGAGGCGTGGCGAATGTCTTGTCGCGTCCAAAGTGTCCCATGAGTCCGCCTCCATGAGCCTCTTGCAAAAGGAGCAAGCGAAGAGAAGACTCGGGAATGCAAAGTTTGTTAGCTCTCATAAGATAACCATCCTTGATGTAATATTGTTCCCAAGGCGTATCGTCAAACACTTAGCATAAGGAGAAGCAAAAAGATGGATCATGCTCATACAAGTCTTTTATATGCTCAAAACCAATAACATTCAACTCAAGTTGAGTGACAAGCATGCATATGCGTGAAAGCGCGTCAGCAACTACATTTTCTTTACCCTTAATGTACTTGATCACATAAGGAAAAGATTCAATGAATTCACTCCATTTGGCATGACGCTTGTTCAATTTAGTTTGACCTTTGAGGTACTTAAGCGTTTCATGATCGGTATGGATGACAAACTCATGAGGTCTAAGGTAATGTTCCCAAACATGTAGCACACGCACTAAAGCATACAATTCTTTGTCATAGATGGGATAATTAAGTTGAGCACCGGAGAGTTTTTCACTAAAATAAGCAATGGCTCGTTTTTCTTGCATCAAAACTCCGCCAATTCCGGTACCACTTGCATCACAATGAACCTCAAAAGTTTTGTCAAAATTGGGCAAACCAAGAATCGGAGCATGAGTAAGCAAAGACTTGAGCTCATCAAAAGCGGTTGATTGCAAAGTTCCCCAAACAAAGGGAGTATTCTTCTTGCTCAAAGCATGCAAAGGAGCGGCAATTGTGCTAAAATCTTTCACAAAGTGACGATAGAAACCCGCAAGACCAAGAAAACTTCGCACTTGTTGCAAATTGGTGGGTTGGGGCCAAGTTTTAATTGCTTCAATTTTAGATTCATCAACATGGACACCCTTTGAGGAAACTACAAAACCCAAGAAAACCACTTTGTCAACCCCAAAAGTGCATTTTTCAAGTTTGCATAAAGGCTTTCCTTGAAGAGTTTGCAACACAGATTTTACATGATTGATGTGCTCTTTCATGGTTTTGCTAAACACAAGAATATCATCAAAGTAAACCACAACAAAGACTCCAATATAAGGACGAAGCACATGATGCATAAGGCGCACAAAAGAAATGCAGGGGCTTCCGAAGACCCATAGGCATCACTAACTATTCATATAAACCAAATTTGGTTTTGAAAGCAGTTTTCCATTCATAAGCCCTCTTGTATGCGGATTTGATAATAGCCACTTTTAAGATCAATTTTTGAGAAAAAGTTGGCTCCACTAAGTTCATCAAGCATATCATCTAAGCGAGGAATGGGATGCCTATATCGCACGGTAATAGCATTGGTAGGTCGACAATCGGAGCACAAGCGGAAACTTCCATCGGGCTTAGGCACAAGAATAACCGGAACGGCACAGGGGCTTAAGCTTTCACGTACATGACCGTTGTCGATGAGTTGTTGTACTTGCCGTTGAATCTCCTTGGTTTCTTCCGGATTGACTCGGTATGGAGCTTTGTTTGGAAGAGGCGCTCCGGGGATGAGGTCAATTCGATGCTCTATCCCTCGAAGAGGAGGTAGACCGGAGGTAGCTCATCGGGAAAACATCTTGAAATTCCTGCAAAGAGATTGAAACACCAAAGGTAGCTCGTGAATGGTGTTAGTTTTTGGTTCTCCATCCTTGCACACAAGGACAAAGTGCATCACACTCGATGGGTTCTCACACACTTCTCTCATCTCACTTTTGGTGGCAAATAGGATGAGGTTTTTCTCTCTAGGCGAAGAGGCTCTCACTCACTTTTTGGTGGATCACTTTCTCACTCTTTTCTCCATGATGAGTGGCTTGCTTGTCGGCTAACACTTGACTAGGAGACATAGGTCGTAGCACATATTCCTTCCCTTTCATCTTGAAGCTATAGTGATTGGTATGCCCATTGTGGATGACACCACGGTCGAATTGCCATGGTCGACCTAGAAGTAGGTGGCAAACGGTCATTGGGACCACATCACATTCCAACGTGTCTTCATTAGCACCAATTTTGAAGGAGACTTGGACCGTATGCTCGACTCATTATAGTCTTGAGTCCTTAGCCATTGAACCTTGTAGGGTGCGGTGCTTCCTCTTGACCAATTGGAGCTTGGAGCATAGTTCTTCACTTGCCAAGTTGTGGCAACTACCTCCATCGATGATGACCTTGATGGACCCGTCCATTGATGCCGGCTTTTGTGTGGAAGATGTGGCATCGTTGGTCTTCTTCTTGTTGATGTTGAAAAGTCAAGACCTTGGATACAACGAGGGCGTGGATCGAATCCTCATCACAAAAGACTTGATCATCTTCTTCTTCGTTCACTTGCCGGTGCATGGCCACTTGCTCAAGAGCTTCCATCTCCTCTTCACTCATGGAGTCATATGTGCCATCGTCGTTGAGGATCATGGTGCGCTTGTTGGTGCATTCGTATGACTTGTGGCCTCGGCGCCGCAAGTGAAACACTTGAAGGAGCTTGTCTTGATGGTCTCATCGGTCGGAGTAGAGGATGAAACCGCAGCGGCTTGATGTTGCTTGTAGTAGGAGGAGGACGACTTGAGCTTGTCGAAGTCTTCTTGTAACTTGACTTGTCGTCGTTTCTTGAAGAAAGTTTGGTTGATGTAGATGTTGAAGGAGTCGTTGGCGCTTGGTTGTTGGAGAAGCCGTGGGTCTTGGATGAGTACTTGGCGTGCCTTGAAGTCATCTTGTACTTGGCGTTCCGCCTTTGTAGCTTGATGCACGAGCTCAATGAGGATGAGTATGGTTGGAAGTCGGCGATCTTCTTGATGGGATGATTGAGTCCATTCAAGAAACGTGCCATAGTTTGCTCATCATCTTCCTTGACATTGACTCGAATCATGGCTATCTCCATTTCCTTGTAATATTCTTCAACGCTCTTTGTTCCTTGCTTGAGTAGTTGGAGTTTCTTGAAGAGGTCGCGGTTGTAGTAGGTTGGTACAAAACGTGCTCGCATGACATCCTTCATTTGAGCCCAAGTGGTGATTGGAGGGTCACCTCTTGCTTGTAAATCGCTCAATGATTTGTTCCCACCATATGAGCACATAGTCTTGGAACTCAAGTGATGCCATAGCGATTTTCTTCGCTTCATCGTAGTTGTGCAAGCGGAAGATTTTGTCAACCTTCAATGCCCATGAGAGGTAGTCTTGAGGTCATTGCTTCCATTGAACTTGGGCATGGTGAATTTTAGCTTGCCGTGGCGTTGCTCTTCAATGTGTTGTTGGAGATGTTGATGATGACGTCCTTGGCGTGGATAGTATTCATATTCATTTTGATCTAGGCGATGAGGAAGACCATGATCAACTTGCCCTTGTTGAACTTGATGTTGAGGTGGAGCTTGACGAGCTTGTGGAGGAGCTTGAGGAACTTGTCGTTGTGCATGAGGTTGGTAGTTCCTCTCTTGGATTTCTTCTCGAAGGGCTTCCTCTTGATTGCGCCGTTCGCGATTGCGGTTGGCGAAGGCTCTACTTGATTCTTGGAGGGCACGTTGCGCCTCAAGAGCTTGCGCCTCACGTTGTTGTTGTTGAAGACGTTGAGCCTTGGCGTCTTGTTCGTCTTGGTGAAGACGTGCTCGTTCTTCCTCTTGTTGACAACGAAGACGTTGTCGTTCTTGAGCTTGAGCAAAAGCCTCTTGATTAGATTGAGGACGAGGAACTTGATCATCAACTTGCTCTTGTGAATGCTTGACATGTAGCGGGTTGCGAGATGCATGACGGTCTTGGCGCGCGGCTCGTCGAAGAGTGTTCGATGACGGTGTACTTGAGTCGTAGAAGGTGTCGTCGGAATGTCGACTCGAGCGGCTCCGTCTTGATGATGACGAAGTTGAATGACGCTGGTTTCTCATCAACGCGCGGATCTCGTCCATTCTTACATCATTCTCTTGCTTGTGAGCCTCGAACTTGTTGTCGAAGTAGTCTCTTGTACGTTGCTCGGAGAGTCACAAGTCGGTGGCGAGGTTGTCGATGCGGTCGCTCATTGTTTGTTGTTCTTGGTGCAACGCTCGTTGTGCACCAAATAGGTGGTTCTTGGTGACATATGAAGACATGTCGTCGTCTTGCTCGTTGAAGAGTGGGTTGGTAGAAGAACTTGGCCTATCCATCATTCCAAGCAAAATGTGAGTGGTAGAACGGAAAAGAACTTATACCAATGTACCTTTGACCGATGTTGAAGATGAATCAAGTTCACTCAAATGCGGACAATGAAATAGCACTCTTGGTACCGATTCTTGTCGGTTCTCACACCTACACAAGTAAAAGCTTTATGGTGGAGCTCGGTTAGGATGGTGGCACAAAATTTGATGCAATTGTAAGTGAGACTCAATAAAGTTGGAAATGATTCACAAATTTGCAAATGCAACAAGTAGACCACTAGCAAGATAAGGTACACGGAAACACACACGCATAAAAGATAATATGGGGTTATGCAACTAAGGATGAGCCAAAATGTGGAATTCACCAAGATGCTCTTGTTGCACAACACTAGAGAGACGCTATACGATTGCACAATAGGCGGATCTGAACTTGTGCACAACCTACTAAGCAAAATGCAACGACTTCTACCCAAGTATGCTATATGTATGGTGTTTCGATGTGTTGATCCAAGATGATCAAGTATGACAATCTTAATGTTGTATGATGCTATGGTTCTTGCTCATAAGCTCTTTGCTTATCTTTCTCTCTTTGCTTAAAAGCTTGAATGGCTCTTTCTCTTTTGAGCTCTTTTCTCATGCAAAACTTCACGAACCAAGATAGCAAATGTGTATGCGATGACAACTTTGTGACACACAAGTTGATGGTGAGATATGCACCACTTTGGTATGGTATGTATGCTATGGAGTATGATCACTAATGTGCACAAGTCACGTTGTCGGCAATACTCAATGTCTAGTCTCGATGGGTAGCGGCGAAAGATGGGCTATGATGGTTATCAATGCAATTGCAAGTAATGTCAAAGGTGTTGATTTATGTTACCGTCCTTAGCGAAGATGAGCGGTGGTGATGTTGATGTTGAACCGTACCTAGATAGCCGAAACACAAAAGGATAAGGAAAACCACTACTCAAATTCTCAAGGGAAAAGTTGGCAACATTGTCGGAATTGGAAGTGGGGAAGGCTATGGTAGTGTTATGCGGAAGTGGTGGAGGTAAGTGGAAGGGTATGTGGGCTCGGGACAAAATTTGGCGAAAGCTAGCCGGTGATCGGGGTGGTGGAAGGATTGTCGTTACCGGGGGCGGAAATCCGGGCTGGAAGCGGATGTCCGGGCGCCGGATGTCTGGGCTGATCGGGCGGATGTCCGGGCTGCTCGGGCGGATGTCCGGCTCGATGAACACCATGGCGGAAGGTGGGAACCGGGGCAAAATTCGAGGATTTTGTGGATGGAAATTGTGGAAATGGTGGGAGAAAGCTAGATCTACACGCAACACACGAAATCCACGGATCAAATCCAACAAAACTTCATCACACGAACAAATCACAAAAAAAAAATTGGGGCTATTTTGTGGGGAATTTTCGGAATTAGGACAAAACAACAAAATCAAGCTAGAAAAAGAGGGTAGGGGCTCCAATAACGTGATCAACGTGGCTCATGATACCATAGATGATGTAGGGCGGAACCCTCGTGGATGATCTTTCACGTTGGAGGCGGATCCTACGAGGAATCACGAGGAACACGCGGAAGAACACGAGGGAAATACGGAGGAAACAAGAGAGAGATCACGAAACCGACAAGAGATCAATCACACAAGTGCTAGATTATCGATCACATAGAGTGGCACAAGATTCAAGATCAACAAAGGTAAGATACAAAAGGTAACCGTTCTTCTCCGTGGGGAGGCCTTGAGGGGGTCCACCTTAGGAAGGGGGTCTTGAATCCGCTTGGGGGATCTTCTCCGGAGAGGTCCTGATCTCGGTGGAGAAGTAGCCAAGTGAATGAGCAAAGGCTCTCACACAAGAATATGAGCTAATCCAATGCTAACCCTAGAAAGAGGAAAGGGAATAAGTATATATAGTCTCGGGCGAAGGGGTACAAGGGACAAGGCCACGAGCCTTCTTGGCAGTAGGGAGGCCGGACGTCCGGGCGTCGGGCCGGATGTCCGGCTTTCCCGAGACGCCGGATGTCCGGACTAGGGGCGGATGTCCGGCTGGCGAGTCTTCAAACGCATTCGGTGATGGGGGCCGGATTTCGGGCGAGGGGGCCGGATATCCGGGCTTCCGGAAGAGCCGGATGTCCGACCAAGGGCGGATGTCCGGCTGGGCGACCCGTTTCAACCGAATCGGAAAGGGGCACCGGATTTCGGTGGGGCCGGATATCCGGGCTGAGGCCGGATGTCCGGGCTTGGGCGCGGATGTCCGGGTCTGGAGACTTGGCCGATTGGATCCTGTTGAGGTAGAAGCTCCGGGGCGGATGTCCGGGGCCATGGCGGATGTCCGGGGCTGGAAGGTGCTCTTGGCCTTCTCCGATGGTTCTCTTCATCCGCGGACTTGGTGGCTTGTCCATCTTCACGTGCGTCCTCGGGAGGTTCCCTTTGACACCTAATCATGCATAGCATATCGGACTTAGGTAGTAGCCATGTCTCGAGTGGATCATATGTGATATCAATAAGGAAAGAAGTCACCTCGTTCTCGAGAGCTCTAGCTCTAGCCCGTGTCATGGGTCCTCTTGGCTCTTGATGAGACGGTTGTAAGTCCATGGGGATGATCGTGGGATGCTCCGCATCAGAATTGTATGCTTTAGTGCGTGTGCTACATGTTTGGGAACATTACCTTAGACCTCATGAGTTTGTCATCCATACCGATCATGAAACGCTTAAGTACCTCAAAGGTCAAACTAAATTGAACAAGCGTCATGCCAAATGGAGTGAATTCATTGAATCTTTTCCTTATGTGATCAAGTACATTAAGGGTAAAGAAAATGTAGTTGCCGACGCGCTTTCACGCATATGCATGCTTGTCACTAAACTTGAGTTGAATGTTATTGGTTTTGAGCATATAAAAGACTTGTATGAGCATGATCCATCTTTTGCTTCTCCTTATGCTAAGTGTTTGACGCATACGTCTTGAGAACAATATTATATCAAGGATGGTTACCTTATGAGAGCTAACAAACTTTGCATTCCCGAGTCTTCTCTTCGTTTGCTCCTTTTGCAAGAGGCTCATGGAGGCGGACTCATGGGACACTTTGGACGCGACAAGACATTTGCCACGCTCTCCACCAACTACTTTTGGCCCAAGATGTTCCGCGACGTCTCACGCTTCACCAACCGATGCTATACATGTCGCAAAGCTAAGTCTAAAGCTCAATCTCATGGTCTTTACATGCCTCTCCCTATTCCATATCAACCTTGGGAAGACATTAGTATGGATTTTGTACTTAGTTTGCCTAGGACTCATAATGGCAAGGATTCCGTCTTTGTTGTTGTGGATAGATTTTCTAAGATGGCACATTTCATACCTTGCAACAAGATAGACGATGCTTCACATGTTGCCAATCTCTTTTGTAGGGAAATCTTGCAAATCCATGGCATACTAAAGACAATCGTCTCCGATCGTGACGTCAAGTTCTTAAGTTACTTTTGGAAGACCCTATGCGCCAAGCTCGGAATCAAGCTCTTGTTCTCCTCGGCATACCATCCTCAAACCGATAGCCAAACGGAGGTGACGAACCGCACACTATCCACTCTACTTCGTGTCTTGATAAAGAAGAACATCAAGGAATGGGAAGCATGTCTACGCATCGCCGAGTACGCCTACAATCGTGCAAGACATTCAACTACCGGCAAGTCCCCCTTCGAGGTCGTCTACGGTTTCAACCCCTTGTCCCCTTTGGACATTCTACCACTTCCTCTCCACGAGCGCACCAACATGGATGCAAGTGAGAGAGCAAGCTACATCAAGAAGATGCACGAAGACACAAGGCACACTATTGAGCGCCAAGTACAACGTCAAGCAAACAAGCTCAACGCAAACAAATAACCACTCGTCTTCAACATTGGTGATCTCGTGTGGCTACACCTTCGCAAGGACCGCTTCCCCAAAGAACGCAAATCCAAGCTTCTTCCTCGAGCCGATGGACCTTTCAAGGTGCTATGCGCTTCTAGCGACAACGCCTACAAGATCGACCTACCTCGAGACAAATACAACGTGAGTGACATCTTCAACGTCAAGGACCTTGCACCATTCCATGGAGATGAAGCTTTTGATCCGAGGTCGGATCTCTCCCAAGGGGGGGGGGGAGATGATGCGGAGCATCCCGATCATCCCCATGGACTTACAACCGTCTCATCAAGAGCCAAGAGGACCCATGACACGAGCTAGAGCTAGAGCTCTCAAGAACGGGGTGACCTCTTTCCTTATTGATATCGCATATGATCCTCTCGAGACATGGCTACTACCTAAGTCCGATATGCTATGCATGATTAGGTGTCAAGGGAACCTCCCGAGGGGCCTTGCGTGAAGATGGACAAGCCACCAAGTCCGCGGATGAAGAGAACCAACGGAGAAGGCCAAGAACACTTTCCGGGCCGGACATCCGGTCTTGGTCCGGACATCCGCCCTGGAGCTTCTACCTCAACAGATCCAATCTGGCCAAGTCTCGGTCTTGACATCCGGCGTCCAAGCCGGACATCCGCCCCAGCCCGAAATCTGGCGCCTTTCCCGATTCGGTGAACAGTCGCCCAGCCGGACATCCGGTGAGAGCCAGACATCCGGCGCCTCATGAGGCCGGACATCCGCCCGACGTCCGGACGTCCGGCCTCCCACTGTGGCGGTGCTTGAGCCTTGCCCTTGTACCCCTTTGCTGAGACTATATATATTTGTTCCTTTCCTCTTTCTAGGGTTAGCATTGGATTAGCTCATATTCTTGTGTGAGAGCCTTTGCTCATCCACTTGGCTACTTCTCCACCGAGATCGGGACCTCTCCGAGAAGATCCCCCAAGCGGATTCAAGACCCCCTTCTAGGGTGGACCCCCTCAAGGCCTCCTCACGGAGAAGAACGGTTACCTTTTGTATCTTACCTTTGTTGATCTTGAATCTTGTGCCACTCTATGCGATCGATAATCTAGCACTTGTGTGATTGATCTCTTGTCGGTTGAGCGATCTCTCTCTCGTTTCCTCCGTGTTTCCCTCTTGTTCTTCCGCGTGTTCTTCGTGATTCCCCGTAGGATCCGCTCCAACGTGAAAGATCATCCATGTAGGGTTCCGCCCTACATCAGTTAGCAAATATGATAGCTCATTCTTAGGTGAGCTTTGCTCCTACCTCTACTCTTGAGAGAGAGAGAGAGAGTACCACTCCCATGGAGTTCAAGACCTCCATGTGAGAAGATCCTGCGGGATATCATCAAGACCCCCTTGCGGGAAGATCCGTCTAGCATATCATCAAGACCTCCTCACGGAGATGAACTCTACCTTGTATCTTTCCCTTTGTTGTTCATGTACCTTGTGGATCTTGTGTGTTTGATTGTCTAGTGGATGTGTAATTGGACTTGTTCTTGAGTGTTTCCCCTTGTGATTTCTCCCCGTTCTTCCCCGTGTTCATCATGTTCTTCGAGGGATCCCACTCCAATCGTGAAAGATCGGCCTACACCGGTTAGCCCGTATCATATGGTATCATGAGCCACGTTTATCACGTATTTGGAGTCCCTCCCACCGCTTTTCTAGCCTTCTTTTGCTTGATTTCGTCCTAAATCCGAAAATCCCCACCAAAAATAGCCCCAAATTTTTTTTGTGATTTGTTGGTTTGATGATGTTTTGTTGATTTTGATCCGTGGATTTGCTTGGTTTCAAGTGGATCTTGCATCTCCCCAAGTTTCCCCATCTTTCCTCCATGAAATCTCTCCAATTTTGCCCCCGAAATCATCAATTTCCGCCCCAAAATTGAGTTCCTCGAGTTCATTCTCGGATTTGGAGCCCGGACATCCAGCCCGACCCCCGGACATCCGGCCAGCCTGGAAATCCGGCCATTAGCCCGGACATCCGACTCTGGGCGCATTTCGCTGATTCTGGACATCAGGTCCCGGAAATCCGGCCCGACCCCCGGATGTCCGGCCCCTGGGATTTCAGTTTTTTCCGTTTCACCGTTTCGGCCATAACTAATTCATCCGGAGTCCGATTTTGACCTTCTTTAGCTCGTTTTGAAGCTATTGACATCCCCCATCCCACAAAAATACCACCAACACAATTTGACTCCATCAAAGTTTCCAAAATTTGGCAAGTTTGCCTAGGCCCTCCACCATATCATCCGCATAGCCACCACCGACAAACCATCGAGCGCCAAGTACAACGACTAGCGTCCAAGCTCAACGTCAACAAGCAACCCATGGTCTTCAACATTGGTGATCTAGTGTGGCTACACCTTCGCAAGGAACGCTTCCCCAAAGAACGCAAGTCCAAGCTTCTTCCTAGAGCCGATGGACCTTTCAAGGTGCTATGCCTTCTAGCGACAACGTCTACAAGATGGACCTACCTCGAGACAAGTACAATGTGAGCGACATCTTCAACGTCAAGGACCTCGCACCTTACCATGGAGATGAAGCTTTTGATCCGAGGTCGGATCTCTCCCAAGGGGGAGATGATGCGGAGCATCCCTCGCTCATCCCCATGGCCGTGCCTACATCTCCCTCAACGCCACTAGGACCCATGACAAGAGCCCGAGCGAAGGCTATCGAAGATAAGGTGAAGTCGCTCCTCTCCGAACTCCCTCTTCCTACTCACGAGACATGGCTACTACCTCATTCGGAGACTCTATGTGTAATCAGTACATGGAGGTGAGCCAAGGATCAACCACTTGCGAGAGCCAAGACGGCGAGGACTCGAGGCATATTGAAGAAGAAGAAGAGATCTTTGTTGAAGGCACGAGCACCGGACGTCCGACGCCTTCCGGACGTCCGACGAGTCCCAGACCCGGACGACCGGACTCTCCGGATGTCGGCACTTTGCCACCGAACCAAAACTACAGACGACCGAAGCCTCCGGACATCCGACCGCCGCACGCCCGACCCAAATCTACGGACGACCGACACTTTCCGGACGTCCGGACCGTCCCGAAGCTCCGGACGACCGACCCTCTCCGGACGACCGACGCGCCCACGACAGAACTGATTCGACGGATGACCGAACCCGTCCGGACGTCCGGACCGTCCCGAGCCTCCGGACGTCCGACGCCTTCCGGACGTCCGACGCCTGTGTGTTGACTTCGTTTGGGCCGCAGCCCTTGTACTCCTTCGCCCCCTAGACTATATATACTCCTTCTTCCCCAACTTTCGAGGGTTAGCTTAGGTTTAGCTCATGTTTGTGTGAGAGCCTTGCTCATCCACTTGGTTACTTCTCCTCGGGCTCGGGACCTCTACGGAGAAGATCCCCAAGCGGATTCAAGACCCCTTCTAGGGTGGACCCCATCAAGACCTCCTCTCGGAGAAGAACGGCTACTCGTGTATCCTTACCTTTGTTGATTGTGGATCATATGTACCTCTTTGTGTTTGATGATCTAGCGCTTGTGTGATTGATCTCTTGTCGGTTGAGTGAATTCTCTCTCATTTTCCCCGTGTTTTCCCTCTTGTTCTTCCGCGTGTTCTTCGTGATTCACCGTAGGATCCGCTCCAACGTGAAAGATCGTCCATGTAGGGTTCCGCTCTACCTCATCTATGGTATCAGAGCCACGTTGATCACGTTTTTGGAGCCCCTACCCCTCTTTTTCTAGCTTGATTTTGTTGATTTCGTCCTAAATTCGAAAATCCCCACCAAAAATAGCCCCAATTTTTTTTTGTGATTTGTTGGTTAGATGAAGTTTTGTTGATTTTGATTCATGGATTTGCTTGGTTTCGAGTGGATCTAGCATTTCCCCAATTTTCCCTGTCTTCCATCCACAAAATCCCGCGAATTTTGACCCCAAAATCCCACAATTCCGCTCAAAATCGCGTCCCGGATCTCCATTTTCGCGTTGACCCCGACCCACCGGTCGTCCGGAGATTTACGGACGTCCGGAGCCCCTGGAACGACCGGACGTCCGACCTTTCCGGACGACGGAACCCTAACCCGAACTGAATTTACGGATTTCCGACATTTCCGGACGTCAAGCGCCGGACATCCGACCTTTTCCGGACGTCCGTAACTTTGTAGATTCCCACTTGGCTGATCTTTGTTTTGTCCATAACTAATTCATCCAAACTCCGATTTTGACGTTCTTTAGCTAGTTTTGAAGCTGTTGACATCCCCCTTCCAACAAAAATACCACCAACATCATTTGACTACATCAAATTTTGTGATCTTTGGCATCTTTGCCTAGGGCTTCCACCACATCCTCCGCTACTCCACCACCGACTTCCAAAGCCTAACTTTCGCCAAATTTTGTCCCGTGCCCACATACACTCCCACTTACCTCCACCACTTCCGCATAACACCACCTTAGCCTTTCCTACTTCCAATTCCGACAACGTTGCCAAATTATGCCTTGAGAAATTGAGTTGGGGTTTTCAGTATCCTTTTGTGTTTGACTATCTAGAGTGCGGTTCAACATCAACATCACCACCGATCATCTTCGTCAGGGCGGTAACATCGTCGACACCTTTGACATTACTTGCAATTGCATTGATAACCATCATAGCCCATCTTTCGCGTTGCTTACCCATCGAGACTAGACATTGAGTATTGCCGGCAACGTGACTTGTGCACATTAGTGATCATACTCCATAGCATACATACCATACCAAAGTGGTGCATATCTTACCATCAACTTGTGTGTCACAAAGTTGTCATCGCATACACAATTGCTATCTTGGTTCGTGAAGTTTTGCATGAGAAAAGAGCTCAAAAGAGAAAGAGCCATTCAAGCTTTTAAGCAAAGAGAGAAAGATAAACAAAGAGCTTATGAGCAAGAACCATAGCATCATACAACATTAAGATTGTCATACTTGATCATCTTGGATCAACACATCGAAACACCATACATATAGCATACTTGGGTAGAAGTCGTTGCATTTTGCTTAGTAGGTTGTGCACAAGTTCAGATCCGCCTATTATTGTGCAATCGTGCTAAGCGTCTCTCTAGTGTTGTGCAACAAGAGCATCTTGGTGAACTCCACATTTTGGCTCATCCTTGGTTGCATAACCCCATATTATCTTTTGCGTGTGTGTTTCCGTGTACCTTATCTTGCTATTGGTCTACTTGTCGCATTTGCAAATTTGTGAATCATTTCCAACTTTATTGAGTCTCACTTACAATTGCATCAAATTTTGTGCCACCATCCTAACCGAGCTCCACCATAAGCTTTTACTTGTGTAGGTGTGAGAACCGACAAGAATCGGTACCAAGAGTGCTATTTCATTGTCCGCATTTGAGTGAACTTGATTCATCTTCAACATCGGTCAAAGGTACATTGGTATAAGTTCTTTTCCGTTCTACCACTCACATTTTGCTTGGAATGATGGATAGGCCAAGTTCTTCTACCAATCCACTCTTCAACGAGCAAGACGACGACATGTCTTCATACGTCACCAAGAACCACCTCTTTGGTGCACGAAAGCGTTGCACCAAGAACAACAAGCAATGAGCGACCGCATCGACAACCTCGCCACCGACTTGCGACTCTCCGAGCAACGTACAAGAGACTACTTCGACAACAAGTTCGAGGCTCACAAGCAAGAGAATGATGCAAGAATGGGACGAGATCCGGCGTTGATGAGAAACCGGCATCATTCAACTTCTTCATCATCAAGACGGAGCCGCTCGAGTCGACATTCCGGCGACACCTTCTACGACTCAAGTACACCGTCATCGAACACTCTTCGACGAGCAGCGGCGCCAAGACCGTCATGCATCTCGCAACCCGCTACATGTCAAGCATTCACAAGAGCAAGTTGATGATCAAGTTCCTCGTCCTCAATCTAATCAAGAGGCTTTTGCTCAAGCTCAAGAACGACAACGTCTTAAATGCGTCAACAAGAGGAAGAACGAGCACGTCTTCACCAAGGCGAACAAGACGCCAAGGCTCAACGTCTTCAATAACAACAACGTGAGGCGCAAGCTCTTGAGTATAGCGTGCCCTTCAAGAATCAAGTAGAGCCTTCGCCAACCGCAATCGCGAACGGCGCAATTAAGAGGAAGCCCTTCGAGAAGAAATCCAAGAGATGAACTACCAACCTCATACACAACGACAAGTTCCTCAAGCTCCTCCACAAGCTCGTCAAGCTCCACCTCAACCTCAAGTTCAACAAGGGCAAGTTGATCATGGTCTTCCTCCGCGCCAAGAGCAACATGAAGACGAATACAATCCACGCCAAGGACGTCATCATCAACATCGCCAACAACACAATGGAGAGCAATGCTACGGCAAGCTAAAATTCACCATGCCCAAGTTCAATGGAAGCAATGACCCCGAAGACTACCTCTCATGGGCATTGAAGGTTGACAAAATCTTCCGCTTGCACAACTATGATGAAGCGAAGAAAATCGCTATGGCATCACTTGAGTTCCAAGACTATGTGCTCATATGGTGGGAACAAATCATTGAGCTGACGACAAGCAAGAGGTGAACCTCCAATCACCACTTGGGCTCAAATGAAGGATGTCATGCGAGCACGTTTTGTGCCAACCTACTACAACCGCGACCTCTTCAAGAAACTCCAACTACTCAAGCAAGGAACAAAGAGCGTTGAAGAATATTACAAGGAAATGGAGATAGCCCTGATTCGAGCCAATGTCAAGGAAGATGATGAGCAAACTATGGCACGTTTCTTGAATGGACTCAATCATCCCATCAAGAAGATCGCCGACTTCCAACCATACTCATCCCTCATTGAGCTCGTGCATCAAGCTACAAAGGCGGAACGCCAAGTGCAAGATGACTTCAAATGCCAAGTACTCATCCAAGACCTACGGCTCCTCCAACAACCAAGCTTCAACGACTCCTTCATCATCTACATCAACCAAACTTTCTTCAAGAAACGACGACAAGTCAAGTTACAAGAAGACTTCGACAAGCTCAAGTCGTCCTCCTCCTACTACAAGCAACATCAAGCCGCGTGCTTCATCCTCTACTCCGACCGATGAGACCATCAAGACAAGCTCCTTCAAGTGTTTCACTTGCGGCCGAGGCCACAAGTCATCTGAATGCACCAACAAGCGCACCATGATCCTCAACGACGATGGCACATATGACTCCATGAGTGAAGAGGAGATGGAAGCTCTTGAGCAAGTGGCCATGCACCGGCAAGTGAGCGAAGAAGAAGATGATCAAGTCTTTTGTGATGAGGATTCGAGCCCGCCTCGTTGTCTCCAAGGTCTTGACTCTTCAACATCAACAAGAAGAAGACCAACGATGCCACATCTTCCACACAAAAGCCCGGCATCAATGGACGGTCCATCAAGGTCATCATCGATGGAGGTAGTTGCCACAACTTGGCAAGTGAAGAACTATGCTCCAAGCTCCAATTGGAAAAAGGAAGCACCCGCATCCTTACAAGGTGCAATGGCTAAGTGATTAGGCACTATCTGGAGTTGAGCATACGGTCCTAGTCTCTTTCAAAATCGGTGCATACGAAGACACGTTGGAATGTGATGTGGTCCCAATGACCGTTTGCCACCTACTTCTAGGTCGACCATGGCAATTCGACCGTAGTGTCATCCACAATGGGCGTACCAATCACTATAGCTTCAAGATGAAAGGGAAGGAATATGTGCTACGACCTATGTCTCCTACTCAAGTGATAGCCGATAAGCAAGCCACATATCATAGAGAAAAGAGTGAGAAAGTGATCCACCCAAAAGTGAGTGAGAGCCACAAGTCAAATTTGAGCGACTCTTCGCCTAGAGAGAAAAACCTCATTCTATTTGCCACCAAAAGTGAGATGAGAGAAGTGTGTGAGAACCCATCGAGTGTGATGCACTTTGTCCTTGTGTGCAAGGATGGAGAACCAAAACTAACACCATTCACGAGCTACCTTTGGTGTTTCAATCTCTTTGCAGGAATTTCAAGATGTTTTCCCGATGAGCGACCTCCGGGTCTACCTCCTCTTCGAGGGATAGAGCATCGAATTGACCTCATCCCCGGAGCGTCTCTTCCAAACAAAGCTCCATACCGAGTCAATCCGGAAGAAACCAAGGAGATTCAACGGCAAGTACAACAACTCATCGACAACGGTCATGTACGTGAAAGCTTAAGCCCTTGTGTCGTTCCCGTTATTCTTGTGCCTAAGCCCGATGGAAGTTTCCTCTTGTGTTCCGATTGTAGACCTATCAATGCTATCACCGTTCGATATCGGCATCCCATCCCTCGCTTAGATGATATGCTTGATGAACTTAGTGGAGCCAACTTTTTCTCAAAAATTGATCTTAAAAGTGGCTATTATCAAATACGCATACAAGAGGGTGATGAATGGAAAACTGCTTTCAAAACCAAATTTGGATTATATGAATGGTTAGTGATGCCTATGGGTCTTTCGGATGCTCCCGGTACTTTTGTGCGTCTTATGCATCATGTGATTCGTCCTTATATTGGAGTCTTTGTTGTGGTTTACTTTGATGATATTCTTGTGTTTAGCAAAACCATGAAAGAGCACATCAATCATGTAAAATCTGTGTTGCAAACTCTTACAAGGAAAGCCTTTATGCAAACTTGAAAAAATGCACTTTTGGAGTTGACAAAGTGGTTTTCTTGGGTTTTGTAGTTTCCTCAAAGGGTGTCCAGGTTGATGAATCTAAAATTGAAGCAATTAAAACTTGGCCCCAACCCACAAATTTGCAACAAGTGCGAAGTTTTCTTGGTCTTGCGGGTTTCTATCGTAAGCTTTGTGAAAGATTTTAGCACAATTGCCGCTCCTTTGCATGCTTTGAGCAAGAAGAATACTCCCTTTGTTTGGGGAACTTTGCAATCAACCGCTTTTGATGAGCTCAAGTCTTTGCTTACTCATGCTCCGAATCTTGCTTTGCCCAATTTTGACAAAACTTTTGAGGTTCATTGTGATGCAAGTGGTACCGGAATTGGCGGAGTTTTGATGCAAGAAAAACGAGCCATTGCTTATTTTAGTGAAAAACTCTCCGGTGCTCAACTTAATTATCCCATCTATGACAAAGAATTGTATGCTTTAGTACGTGTCTTTGCATGTTTGGGAACATTACCTTCGACCTCATGAGTTTGTCATCCATACCGATCATGAAACGCTTAAGTACCTCAAAGGTCAAACTAAATTGAACAAGCGTCATGCCAAATGGAGTGAATTCATTGAATCTTTTCCTTATGTGATCAAGTACATTAAGGGTAAAGAAAATGTAGTTCTTGACGCAGCTTTCACGCATATGCATGCTTGTCACTCAACTTGAGTTGAATGTTATTGGTTTTGAGCATATAAAAGACTTGTATGAGCATGATCCATCTTTTGCTTCTCCTTATGCTAAGTGTTTGACACATACGTCTTGGGAACAATATTACATCAAGGATGGTTATCTTATGAGAGCTAACAAACTTTGCATTCCCGAGTCTTCTCTTCGTTTGCTCCTTTTGCAAGAGGCTCATGGAGGCGGACTCATGGGACACTTTGGACGCGACAAGACATTCGCCACGCTCTCCAACAACTACTTTTGGCCCAAGATGTTCCATGACGTCTCACGCTTCACCAACCGATGCTATACATGTCATAAAGCTAAGTCTAAAGCTCAATCTCATGGTCTTTACATGCCTTCCAATTCCATATCAACCATGGGAAGACATTAGTATGGATTTTGTACTCGGTTTGCCTAGGACTCAAAATGGCAAGGATTCCGTCTTTGTTGTTGTGGACAGATTTTCTAAGATGGCACATTTCATACCTTGCAACAAGATAGACGATGCTTCACATGTTGCCAATCTCTTTTGTAGAAATCTTGCGACTCCATGGCGTACCAAAGACAATCGTCTCCGATCGTGACGTCAAGTTCTTGAGTTACTTTTGGAAGACCCTATGCGCCAAGCTCGGAATCAAGCTCTTGTTCTCCTCGGCATTCCATCCTCAAACCGATGGCCAAGCGGAGGTGACGAATCGCACACTATCCACTCTACTTCGTGTCTTGATAAAGAAGAACATCAAGGAATGGGAAGCATGTCTACCCATCGCCGAAATGCGCCTACAATCGTGCAAGACATTCAACTATAGGCAAGTCCCCCTTGAGGTCGTCTACGGTTTCAACCCCTTGTCCCCATTGGACATTCTACCTCTTCCTCTACAAGAGCGCACCAACATGGATGCGAGTGCAGGCAAGCTACATCAAGAAGATGCATGATGATACAAGACAAACTATCGGCGCCAAGTACAACGACTAGCGTCCAAGCTCAACGTCAACAAGCAACCCATGGTCTTCAACATTGGTGATCTAGTGTGGCTACACCTTCGCAAGAGCAACTTCCCCAAAGAGCATAAGTCCAAGCTTCTTCCTAGAGCCGATGGACCTTTCAAGGTGCTAGCACGCTTCTAGCGACAACGTCTACAAGATTGACCTACCTCGAGACAAGTACAATGTGAGTGACATCTTCAACGTCAAGGACCTCGCACCTTACCATGGAGATGAAGCTTTTGATCCAGGGTCGGATCTCTCCCAAGGGGGAGATGATGCGGAGCATCCCTCGCTCATCCCCATGGGCGAGCCTACATCTCCCTCAACGCCACTAGGACCCATGACAAGAGCCCGAGCTAAGGCTATCGAAGATAAGGTGAATTCGCTCCTCTCCGAACTCCCTCTTCCTACTCACGAGACATGGCTACTACCTCATTCGGAGACTCTATGTGTAATCAGGTACATGGAGGTGAGCCAAGGATCAACCACTTGCGAGCCAAGGCAGCGAGGACTCGAGGCATATTGAAGAAGAAGAAGAGATCTTCTGAAGGCACGAGGCACCGGACGTCCGACGAGTCCCGGGACCGGACGACCGGACTCTCCGGACGTCCGGCACTTTGCCACCGAACCAAAACTACGGACGGCCAAGCCTCCGGACATCCGACCGCCGCCGCCCGAACCAAATCTACGGACGGCCGACACTTTCCGGACGTCCGGGACCGTCCTGGCTCCGGACGACCGACCCTCTCCGGACGACCGACGCCACGACGAAGCTGATTCTACGGATGTCCGAACCCGTCCGGACGTCCGGGACCCCGAGCCTCCGGACGTCCGACGCCTGTGTGTTGACTTCGTTTGGGCCGCAGCCCTTGTACCCCTTCGCCCCCTAGACTATATATACTCCTTCTTCCCCAACTTTCGGTGGTTAGCTTAGGTTTAGCTCATGTTTGTCTGAGAGCCTTGCTCATCCACTTGGTTACTTCTCCTCGGAGCTCAGGACCTCTACGGAGAAGATCCCCCAAGCGGATTCAAGACCCCCTTCTAGGGTGGACCCCATCAAGACCTCCTCTCGGAGAAGAACGGCTACTCGTGTATCCTTACCTTTGTTGATTGTGGATCATATGTACCTCTTTGTGTTTGATGATCTAGCGCTTGTGTGATTGATCTCTTGTCGGTTGAGTGAATTCTCTCTCATTTTCCCCGTGTTTTCCCTCTTGTTCTTCCGCGTGTTCTTCGTGATTCACCGTAGGATCCGCTCCAACGTGAAAGATCGTCCACGTAGGGTTCCGCTCTACATCAACATTAGTGATCTACACCTTTCATTGCATACATACCATATCATATTGGTATCATATCATCCCTTGTGTCACAAGATTGTTCCCGCATATACACAATTGCTATCTTGGTTTGTGCATTTCGCAAAGTGGCCATACATAAAAAAAAGAGAATAAAGCTTTTAAGCAAAAGGGTGAGCAAAGAGGTTGTAAGCAATAGCCATAGCATCACAATATATCATATGTTATCATACTCGATCATCTTGGATCATCTTGTGAGAAACACCGGGAACCATACATATATAGCATACTTGGGATAGAAAGTTTATCCATTTTGCATCTTATAGGTTGTGCACAAGTGTCGTATCCGCCTATTGAGCAATCGTGCTAAGCGTCTCTCTTGAGTTGTGCAACACGAGCATTTTGGTGGATTCCACATTTTGAGCTCATTCCTTGGTTGCACGACCCCATTTATCTATCCGTGTGTGTGTTTCCGTGTGCCACATATTGCTATTGGTCTACTTGTTTTGCTTGCGAATTTGTGAATCTCTTTCAACATTATTGACTCTTGCTAACATTTTGCATCAAATTTTTGTGCCACTATCCTCACCGAGCTCTACCATAAGCTTTACTTGATAGGTGTGAGTGAACAAGTCCGGTACCAATTCCACTATTCTTTCATTTCACATTGAGTGAAGCAGGATACATCCTCAACTTTGGGAAAAGGTAACTTGGTATTGTTTATCTCATTTCCTACTCACCTCTACTCGAGTCTTGTGATGGATAGGCAAGGCATTTCACCTTCGGTCTACAACAACAACGACGAGTTCGATGCCACGAACAACAACTTCGACGCCAAGATGCAATCTCAAATGGAGGAGATCAAAGCCCTCATCAAGTCCTACAAGCGATCTTCCTCATCTTCGAGAAGACGCTCAAGAGCACATGTTTCCGAGCTACCGTCTCCGGCAAGATCACATCGGCATCGACACCATCACCAACAAGAACGTGAAGGTCAAGAGCTCTACATCAACAACCGCTCAATGACTTCACCATCTCCCTTGGCATCTTCGCCAAGCGACTTCAAGGCATCTTCGCCTACGGACATACGGCATCTTCACCAACAAGAACCTCAAGGCTACGCTCAAGAGAAGCTCCCCAAGCTCAAGTCCGTGACTTCACCGAGCTACTACGACCTCGACATCGACCACAAGATTCCTTTCTATGGGACTCAAGAACCCTAGAAGTACCTCGAGTGGGAGCGTTTAATGGACGACTACCTCAAGCTACATCAAGCTACCCCGATGAGCTCCAAGATGATGCTCCCAAGTTTGACTTCACCGCCATCCCTCTTTGTGGCATTGATGGTGCCGAGTCTACTTCGACTCTTTTTCAAGACGGTGCGGCGATTTAGCACGACTACGGACACCCTCAAGGACCAAGCTTTTGAGGCGAGCGACAAGGTGGCGAGCGAGGATGATGCTTCCATCTTTGGAGGTGAGAGTGATGATGTGCCATCTTCGGCCTTCATCAATAGCGACAGTGACGAGATGATCGAGCATGGGATTTTCCCTTCGGTCATGGAGGAGAGTGATGATGTGCCATCTTCGGCCTTCATCCACGGCGACGACGACGAGATGGTTGAGCATGGGATCTTCCCTTCGACCACGACGACGTATGATGACTTGAGTGACTTGTGCCACCATATTGAGAGTGAGAGTGACTTCACCACTAGCCCCATATATGATGAGTTGCCACAATTCCCATGTGAGGAGAGCGACAACCCCCACCACTTGTGTGAGAGGAGTGACAACACCATACGTGAGTTTGAGTGCACCTACCTTGAGGGAGTGAGTGAACCACCACATAGAGAGAGTGAGGCCCCTTCGATTTCTAACAACTTGACCTCTACCTCTATTGTGTCTTCTCATTTGGTGCTAGGTCCCATATATGATGATGCGCCGATCCTCGGCGACTCAGTCCTCCCTTTGGACAAGGCGATGGCCATGGTGGAATATGATGCACCCCCACATGGTTCCATCAAGATGAAGATGACCACCATTTGGTCTTTTCCACCTCACCTACGCCACTTGAGTGGAATGAACAAGGTAACATAGGTGAAGGTGATGCTCTAGTCCCACTAGTGGACATTCTTGACATTGATTGCTCGCATGATGTTGATCAACCTATTTCCATGCTTCATGCTAGCGCGACTTCCTCATGTCTTGACTTGCCAATTTATGATGAATATGATGATGAGCATGTTGAGTTGCCTAGTTGTGATGCCATGTTACATAGGATTTCTTGTGACAATTCTTTAGGTCACATCATGTTTGACAACCCGCTTGACTTGTCATATGCTATGCATGAGATCAATCATATGTCATATTTGCAATCTCATCTTAGTGACTATGCATATGCCATTAAAATTAACCCTATTTGCACTTATGGCATAGATGACAAGCCCATGGTTCTTGGCATTTGTTTTTCTTGTGATGATATTGATATGCTTCCTTTGCATCATTTATCTCATATGCCATGCCATGACTACCTAGCTTCGGATATGCATTGTTTGGGATGTTGTCCATTTTCTCCATATGATGTTTCCAATATTGCTCATGAGGAGACCCATAGTTTCCTCATACATTTTAGGAGATTTTGATTCATCCTATCCATTGCATGATCCCAATACTTGTGTGCACCATATGCTCCCCATGAATAAACATGATATTGATGTGTCATATACTTGCATTCTCAATTTGTGTCCCCATCGTGTCATACATAACAACTATTATTTCATGATGGATGACATGTTCTTATACCATGCATCAAATTTCTTTGAGCGATGCTTATCTTGTGCTAACACTCACTTGCACATACACATCATGATGGATGATGTGTACATTTACCACACACACAATTTCTTTTCGTTTGTGTCTCTTTTGTGTAGGTACCCATGAATACTTGTCAACTTCGCAATCCCACGAGTTGACAAAACGAGCTCTAGAGAGCAATGATGACTTGGGATCCCATGGATTGCCTTTCCCACCGCTCACTTGGCGCAAACACTTGGCGCATCTCTTTTACATGGCCCTCACATGGTTATGGGTTGTTGTTCATTACATATCATATGCCCATCTTGCCATGTTCACTTTGCATGATATGCTCATTCCTATACCTTTGACATGCATTTGTGACCCATGCTTTGCATTACACATGATGATTGATTCTCGTACTTGTATGTGTATTTGCAAGCTTGGTGGAGATATTGCTTGTTATTGCCATGTTTCTTTTGTGCACCATTCCTATGATGATACTTTCATCTTGCTTTATGTTCGTGCTTGCAATATGTCATGTGCATTCCCTATGCCTATTATTTACTCACATGACATGATTGCCATGATTTCTCCGAGTGTGTTGCATCTTCGCTCCACTAGTTTGCCGCGACTTGATTACTTTGCTTGCTTTTGTTGCATCACCAATGATTCATACTTGCTCATTTCATGCGGTTGATGACAACCATCTAAATGCTTTGCACATGATTGTTATTGCTTCTTGTCACATATCTCCATATGTTGCCTCTCTCATGCTAGATCATTTTCCATGTATTGAGTGCAACCATGATTGTCGTCTTACTCATGAGATTGCCCCATAGCATTCTCACACTTGTTTGGAGATTTTGACATATCCCTTGTGAAGCATGCTTGCCTTACTTCTTTGCACCATATACCTAGTGCCATGAATATCGCCATTGTTGCATCATATTATTCATGCACTTTTGTTACTAATGGTTGATGTAGGGCGGAACCCTACGTGGGCGATCTTTCACGTTGGAGCGGATCCTACGGTGAATCACGAAGAACACGCGGAAGAACAAGAGGGAAAACACGGGGAAAACGAGAGAGAATTCACTCAACCGACAAGAGATCAATCACACAAGCGCTAGATCATCGAACACAAAGAGGTACATATGATCCACAATCAACAAAGGTAAGGATACACGAGTAGCCGTTCTTCTCCGAGAGGAGGTCTTGATGGGGTCCACCCTAGAAGGGGTCTTGAATCCGCTTGGGGGATCTTCTCCAGAGAGGTCCCGAGCTCAGGAGAAGTAACCAAGTGGATGAGCAAGGCTCTCACACAAACATGAGCTAAACCTAAGCTAACCTTAACTAGGAGGAGGTGGAGGAGTATATATAGTCATGGGCCACGAAGGGGTAAGTGAAGGGTACATGGGCTGCGGCCCAACACACTGTCTTGTGAAGAGATAGCGTCGGACGTCCGGAGGTTTCCGGTCGTCCGGAGGCTCGGGAAGGTCCGGACGTCCGGAGCTCTTCGGACATCCGTAGATTCGGCTCGGGTGCGCTTCTGATAGAGGCAAAGGTGTCCCGTCTTTCGATGAGATGTTGGTTTTCGCTTTGGAGGAAGTCGACTTTGACGATCCGACTACGAACGTGCGAGGACGTCGCGCCTTAGCAATCGCTAAACCAACTCCGAGAGGTTATTGACCACGCCGGAGCACGATCAATGATGAGGACATCAATACCATTGTTACACCCACAGCCCCTGCTGCTATACATACTGGACCAATTACTAGAGCTCGCGCACGCCAATTGAATTATCAGGTACTTTCGTTTCTTGGTAACGATTCCAATGTTCATGAGAATATGATGCTGCCTAAATTGGATACATTTGTTTTGCTTACAAATGAAGGGCCTACCATGGACAAGAAAGATGAACCTTGGAGCAAGTTCAAGCATGGAGATGTTGGCATGCATAAGGGAAACAAGAACGGAGTTACAAGTGATGATTCCAGGACTTTGAAGCCACCCTAATGAGAGCATGAGGCCTTGGACGAAATATACAAGATGCCACTTCATAATATTCGTCCATAGGCTATTCTAGGTGCTGCGTCACCTTATTATTGGGCCAGGCCCATGTAATTTCGAAATACTTAAGTGTAGGCTGTTTTTAGAGTCCGTATGTGTGGGGAAACAAGAGTTAGGGTTGGTTTGGACCCCTCCCTCAAGGGCCACGAAATTCCCTCCTCTTCCTCCATATATACAGCCCTTAGGGCGTCGTTTAGACTTTGGGTTTTGTTTAGATTAAAAGTTCGCCATATCTGCAACTTCGCGTACTTCGTTTGTGTTCAACGACCAGACAAAGGCGTCACAGAACCCCACCTTGATCAATAAAGCTTTCATCTTATATTCGCAATATCCAGATTTCAATCTCAGTTTCTTGCTTGTTCTTCGTTTGCTCGCAGGAAACAGACCCTCGTGGTCGTTGATCGTGCTCGGCGTGGTCAATAACCTCTCGGAGTTGGTTTAGTGATTGCTAAGGCGCGCGGCGTCCTCGCGACGCTTGTAGTCGGATCGTCAAAGTCGACTTCCTCCAAAGCGAAAACCAACATCTCATCGAAAGACGGGACACCTTTGCCTCTATCAAGTGGTATCAGATTTTCGGGTTGCTCGGTGAGATTTTACAGTTTTCAGAGATTAGATCGAGTCTGTTCTTCATACCTACAGTCAACGAAAAGCCACAAAAAAATTAGGGTTAGTTCATCATATCCGAACCAATCGAGCCTTCGCATAATCTTTTTGGGGTTTTTGCTTTGTTGAATTTAATGTTGCTTCGTCGTGTCAAGTTGCCGGTCTTAGAGTCTAGTCTTTTAGAGTTTGAGTTACGGTCATAAGTTGTCACGCCGCCGCCGCACCATCATCATCGCCTTGCCATCTACCACCCTTCTTATCCACCACCAATCCGTAGCCATATACCACCACCGCTGCCATATACCACCACCATATATCCACCACCAATCCGAGTTCTTCTCATATTAGGTTTGCTTTCGAGATCCATCTAGTTTCCGATTCGTGATTCCCTAATAGGAGTAGGTTTCGGAAAAAAAAAGAGTCTGGAAACCACCCTCCGTTTAGGCCCAAAATTTTCCGAAAACGCACTTGTCGAAAAATTTTCTGGCTATCCTATTTTTAGGTGTTTCTAAGCGTATTGAGACAGTTGCCATTATAGAAAGTTTTTTGACCCGTTTCCGCTTTTGGGTCCGGGCATTCAAAAAAAAAAATTGGTCGAAAAAATTCCGTGCCCATCCTGTCAGTTTGACCTGGGAAGAGTTTTGAGACACTCGCCATTATAGTGATTTTTTTCGCAAAAAAAAAAAAAAAGAAGCAGCGCAAAAAAAAAGCAGCGCAAAAAAAAAAAGAGCGAAAAAAAATCCAGAGTGTGCTTTTCCCTTGTTTACGTGCAGCGCCGTGATTTTGTTAGTGTTCTAGGCTCGCGTCTCTAGCACGGTCTAGCCTAGGACCAAAGACAAGACTGGTCGTTGAGCGTTTATTCAACTTTGCATCTCTGAATTGATTATTCTTGACCCTTTTGCTACCATATTATAAGCCTTCCCAGCTCCACATACATCTACATCGTGCGTTTGACTCTCCCCGTAATCGCTCTATCCAAGCTTTGAGAGTTTTGACTACATCGGTTGCCGATCACCGCTTCTTCTTTGGGTAAGAACTGGTAAGAATTTGAGATTTGCTTGACGGATTTAGATCGTCCACCACACAACCACCACCACTTCCTAGTAGTCTGTCAATCATATTCTTGTGTGTTTCTATTGTTGCTAACCATGGCAGGATCACAAGCCGATTTAGACCGACCGGGAGAACATGACAAACAAAGCGCTACATGATAAGTTTCAACAAATGATGAGTGGGCAGGTGGACGATGTGCTAAATAGATTTGAAGAGGCCATGGAGAAGATAGATGGCATTGAGAAGGCGTTCAAACAAAGCTCGATAACAAGTTTAATGAATTGCTCGCGTCTACCACCACCACCACCGCGGCACCTAACGCACCTCTACTACAACAACAAGGACTACCTCCACATCGCTAAACAGCCCTCCGCCGAAGCTTCCGTGTCCCTCTTCAGCTGGCCAAGCTGTTGGTGCTGCTGTTGATACTTCCGTGGCTCCTGCTGCTGCGGTGGGGAGGATGATTATGTGAGAGATTACGAGGATGAGGTTGATCAACATCGTAACTACGTGCAACCACCAAAGCACCACAACCACCAGGTCGTCCACATGCAAATAATGGCAATGTTCGCTCCCCTTCAGTATTTAGATCATGACCATCTCCCTAAACTGAAATTGAATATTCCACCATTTGAGGGTAGATATGTTCCTGATATATATCTTACTTGGGAGTTAGAAACTGAACAACGATTTACATGTTTACAATATCCTGAGGAGAGACGTGTTCCTGCCGCTGTTTGTGCTTTCACTAGCTTTGCATGTGTTTGGTGGTCTGAACATTGTAGATTATATCCTGTTCCAGCTACTTGGGCTGCTTTGAAAACTGCTATGCGTACTCGTTGGGTTCCACCATATTATCAACGTGAATTACTTCAAAAATTGCAGCGCTTAAGACAAGGAAAAAATTCGGTAGAAGAATATTATCAGGAATTACAAACTGGCTTGATTAGATGTGGTATTGTTGAGGAGAATGAAGCTATGCTTGCACGTTTTCGGGGTGGATTAAATAGAGAGATTCAGACCATTCTAGACTACAAGGATTATAATAATATCACTCGATTATTCCATCTTGCTTGTAAAGCTGAACGTGAAGTGCAGGATCGATGTGCCTTGGCGGCGGACTAACTTTTCTGCAGGTCGACCTTCATCATGGACACCACGTGCATCATCTACGCCCACACGTTCTACTACACCGGCACCTCCGCCGGCTGCCACCTCCAACCGTGATACAAGAAAGGTGCACAACCACCACTATCCGCCAAGAGCACACCTGCTGGCCTACAGTAGCTCTTCTTCTTCTTCCATGGCGTCAACAGGGCACACAAGTGATATTATTTGTCGTCGTTGTAAGGGAAGAGGACATTTTATGAGAGAATGCCAATCTCAGCGTGTGATGATTGCACGAGGATGGTGGGTATGAGTCCGTTAGTGACTATGATGAAGAGACTTTGGCTCTTATTACACATGAAGAACATGGTGGAGATGATTCTGATCATGAGACGCAATTCATGGCTGCTGAAGATCTTGACAGGTATGAATGTTTAGTTGCTCAACGTGTTTTGAGTGTGCAGGTTACACAAGCTGAGCAAAATCGGAGGCATAACTTGTTCCATACAAAGGGAGTTGTGAAGGAACGTTCTATTCGCGTCATCATAGATGGAGGGAGCTGCAACAACTTGGCTAGCATGGATATGGTGGAGAAGCTTTCTCTCACCACAAGACCACATCCACATCCTTACTACATCCAATGGTTCAACAACAGCGGCAAGGTTAAGGTAACACGTACTGTTCGTGTGCATTTTAGTATCTCTACGTATGCTGATTATGTTGATTGTGATGTGGTACCTATGCAAGCATGTTCCTTATTACTTGGTAGACCATGGCAATTTGATAAAAATTCTGTACACCATGGTAGAAACAATCAGTATACTCTTGTTCACAAGGATAAAAATATTACTTTGCTTCCTATGACTCCTGATTCCATTTTGAAAGATGATATTAATAGAGCTAATAAAGCAAAACAGGAGAAAAATAAGAGTGAAAATCAGATTGTGGCAAAAGAATTTGAGCAACAAATGAAGCCTAATAATAAACCATCTAATGTTGCTTCTGAAATTAAACTGAAAAGTGCATGTTTATTTGCCACCAAATCTGATATTGATGAGCTAGATTCTAGCAAATCTGTTTGCTATGCTTTTGTGTGCAAAGAGGCATTATTTTCATTCGAGGACGTGCCTTCCTCTTTGCCCCCTCGCTGTCACTAACATTTTGCAGAGTTCGCCGACGTCTTCCCACAAGACGTGCCACCGGATTACCACCTATTCGAGGGATTGAGCATCAAATTGACTTAATTCCGGTGCATCGCTACCCAACCGCGCACCATACCGCATCAATCCAGAGGAGACGAAGGAGATTATGCGTCAAGTATGTGAGCTGCTCGACAAAGGTTATATACGCGAATCTCTTAGTCCTTGTGCTGTTCCTATTATACTAGTGCCTAAAAAGGATGGTACGTCGGCGTATGTGTGTTGATTGTAGAGGCATTAATAATATTACTATTCGTTATCGCTATCCTATTCCTAGGCTAGATGATATGCTTGATGAATTGAGTGGCTCTACAATATTCTCCAAAGTTGATTTATGAGTGGATACCATCAAATTCGTATGAAATTGGGAGATGAATGGAAAACAGCATTTAAAACTAAGTTTGGATTATATGAGTGGTTAGTCATGCCTTTTGGGTTAACTAATGCACCTAGTACTTTCATGAGATTAATGAACGAAGTTTTACGTGCTTTCATTGGACGATTTGTGGTAGTTTACTTTGATGATATACTGATTTATAGCAAATCTTTGGAAGAACATTTGGAACATTTACGTGTTGTTTTTAATGCTCTGCGTGATGCACGCTTGTTTGGTAACCTTGGGAAGTGCACCTTTTGCAAGTAATCGAGTATCTTTTCTTGGCCATGTTGTTACACCACAGTGGAATTGAAGTTGATAAAGCCAAGATTGAAGCTATTGAGAGTTGGCCGCAGCCCAAAACGGTCACACAAGTGAGGAGTTTTCTTGGACTCGCTGGTTTCTATAGCGCTTTGTGAGAGACTTTAGCACCATTGTTGCACCTCTCAATGAACTTACAAAGAAGGATGTGCCTTTTGTTTGGGGTACCGCATGGAAGAAGCCTTCACGGTATTGAAAGATAAGTTGACACATGCTCCTTTACTCCAACTTCCTCGACTTTAATAAGACTTTTGAGCTTGAATGTGATGCTAGTGGAATTGGATTAGGAGGTGTGTTATTACAAGATGGCAAACCTGTTGCATACTTTTCTCAAAAATTGAGTGGGCCTAGTCTGAACTATTCTACTTATGACAAAGAATTATATGCTCTTGTTCGACTTTAGAGACATGGCAACATTATTTATGGCCCAAAGAATTTGTTATACATTCTGATCATGAATCTTTGAAACATATTAAAAGTCAAGCTAAACTGAATCGTAGACATGCTCAATGGGTTGAATTCATTGAGACTTTCCCTTATGTCATTAAACACAAGAAGGGGAAAGAAAATGTTATTGTCGATGCTTTGTCTCGTCGCTATACTATGCTTTCACAACTTGACTTCAAAATATTTGGTTTGGAGACCATCAAAGATCAATATGTGCATGATGCTGATTTTAAAGATGTAATGCAGCATTGTAAAGAAGGAAGAACATGGAACAAGTTCGTTATTAAGGATGGTTTTGTGTTCCGTGCTAACAAGCTATGCATTCCTGCTAGCTCGTTCGTCTTTTGTTGTTGCAGGAGGCGATGGAGGAGGATTAATGGGACACTTTGGCGTGAAGAAGACGGAGGATATACTTGCTACACATTTCTTTTGGCCAAAGATGAGACGGATGTTGAGCGCTTTTGTTGCTCGCTGCACTACATGTCAAAAAGCTAAGTCACGACTCAATCCTCATGGTTTATATATGCCTTTGCCTGTACCTAGTGTTCCTTGGGAGGATATATCTATGGACTTTGTTTTAGGTTTACCTCGAACAAAGAAGGGAGGGATAGCATATTTGTTGTCGTGGATAGATTCTCGAAAATGGCACACTTCATACCATGTCATAAAAGCGATGATGTCAAGTTAATGTTGCTGATTTGTTCTTTCGTGAAATTATTCGCTTGCATGGTGTGCCAAATACTATTGTTTCAGATCGTGATACTAAATTTCTTAGCCACTTTTGGAGATGTTTATGGGCTAAGTTGGGGACTAAACTGCTTTTTAGTACTACTTGTCACCCCCAAACCGATGGATAAACTGAAGTAGTCAATAGAACATTGTCTACTATGCTTAGGGCTGTTTTGAAGAATAATAAGAAAATGTGGGAAGAATGCTTGCCTCATATTGAATTTGCTTATAATCGCTCATTGCATTCTACTACTAAGATGTGCCCTTTTGAAATTGTGTATGGCTTCCTACCTCGTGCACCTATTGATTTGTTGCCTCTTCCATCTTCGGAGAAGGTTAATTTTGATGCTAAAGAACGTGCTGAATTGATTTTAAAAATGCATGAGTTAACTAAGGAAAACATTGAGCGTATGACTGCTAAATATAAGCTTGCTGGAGATAAGGGTAGAAAACATGTTGTCTTTGCACCTGGAGATCTTGTTTGGTTACATTTGCGTAAGGATAGGTTTCCTAATTTGCGCAAATCAAAGCTAATGCCACGTGCTGATGGTCCATTTAAGGTGTTAGAGAAAATAAATGATAATGCATATAAACTTGAGCTGCCTGCAGATTTTGGGGTTAGTCCCACTTTTAACATTGCAGATTTGAAGCCTTATTTGGGTGAGGAAGATGAGTTTTCATTTATGACGCATTTCATTTTCACTTTAGGATTATTAGTTGCCCATCTATAATATATGGGAGCTCCTCTTTCCAGCAGACATCATACCATTCTTTCTATATCTACAGCTTAGCTAGACTTTGGGTTTGTTTAGATTGAAAAGTTCGCATAGCTGCAACGGCTGTCGCTTGTGTTCACCCATGATGATGCTGCCTATTGATTCATTTTTGCTTATACTGCATTATGGCAGATGCAATCCGCTTCTTGTTGTTCTCGCTTGCTCGCGTGAAAATGCACTCGTGGTCGCTGATCGTGTCTGCTGCGGGTCAATAACCTCCTGAGTTGGTTTAGCGATTGCTAAGGCGCCGACGCCCTCAAGACGTTTGTAGTCGGATCGTCAAAGTCGACTTCCTCCAAAGCGAAAACCAACATCTCATCGAAAGACGGGACACCTTTGCCTCTATCAATCAACCTGACCACGAGGGTCTGTTTCCTGCGAGCAAACGAAGAACAAGCAAGAAACTGAGATTGCAATCTGGATATTGCGAATATAAGATGAAAGCTTTATTGATCAAGGTGGGGTTCTGTGACGCCTTTGTCCGGTCGTTGAACACAAACGAAGGCACGCCAAGTTGCAGCTATGGCGAACTTTAATCTAAACAAAACCCAAAGTTCAAACGACGCCTCTAAGGGCTGTATATATGGAGAAAGAGGAGGGAATTTCGTGGCCCTTGAGGGAGGGGTCCAAACCAACCCTAACTCTTGTTTCCCACACATACGGACTCTAAAAACAGCCTACACTTAAGTATTTCGAAATTACATGGGCCTGGCCCAATAATAAGGTGACGCAGCACCTAGAATAGCCTATGGACGAATATTATGAAGTGGCATCTTTTATATTTCGTCCAAGGCCTCATGCTCTCATTAGGGTGGCTTCAAAGTCCTGGAATCATCACTTGTAACTCCGTGATAGTTACCCTTGCGCATGCCAACATCTCCATGCTTGAACTTGCTCCAAGGTTCATCTTTCTTGTCCATGGTAGGCCCTTCATTTGTAAGCAAAACAAATGTATCCAATTTAGGCAGATCATATTCTCATGAACATTGGAATCGTTACCAAGAAACGAAAGTACCTGATAATTCAATTGGCGTGCGCGAGCTCTAGTAATTGGTCCAGTATGTATAGCAGCAGGGGCTGTGGGTGTAACAATGGTATTGATGTCCTCATCAGCTTCGGTCGGACGTCCGGAGGGGGCCGGTCGTCCGGAGGCTCGCGGGGTCCCGGACGTCCGGAGTTCTTCGGATGTCCGCAGATTCGGTTCGGTGGTCGCTGGCACGGTCGTCCGGAGCTCGAGTCGCTTGACGTCCGGTCCTGGTCGGACGTCCGGCCTGTAACCGGGCATCTTCTTCTCTTGGTCCGTGTACTTGGTGTCCTCGCCGTCTTGTCCATGGTCTTCCTCCTTGTTCCTTGTGTCCAATGGCGTTTGTTCGAGGTCTCGTCATATGTCCACTTGGGGCTTGGAGAGTAGTGGGAGTGTACATGGGGATGAACGTGGGATGCTCCGCATCATCTCCCCCCCCCTTGGGAAAGATCCGACCTCGGATCGTGATCCTCATCACCATGGAAACGGTTGTCGTAGACGGACTTGTAGTTGGACGACGTTGAAGACATGGAGCAATCCAAGTAGTCCAAGGTGTCGCCGGAGTGATAGACATGCAAAAAGAGCAAACACAAGCAACACTCGAAAATACAATGGTTAACGCACACAAAGTGTCCATCATGTAAGAATGAGTCCGTCCAAAGGAATTGTTGATGACAAGGCATGAAATGCTTATCCAAATGATGTAAATGACATGTAAAGCATTCATGAGAGAAAATTCATGCGTTGGGACAACAAAGGTGTCGTGAATGTGATCAATGCAACCACGGTGCAAAATAATGTCATAGTGAGACGGTTTATCAATAGCATGAATATGGCAATGGATGCTCAATATGATTATGTTATCATGCAATTGATGGTAGGCAATATGATCATGATGTATGAATATGCCATCAAGAAAGATCACAACAAATTTGCTAAGAAAATGCACATGCTCATATATCATGGATGACATGGGAATAGGTGCAACAAGACAAGCATAATGTGAGTCAATCCATGCATGGGGTGAAAATTTGTCATGGGTGGTGTTGTACCATAGCTCGATGTCGTGGCACTCCTCACTTGAAGGTCCATAGGGTCCATCTCCAATGTCGGTCCTCCATCCAATATATGTATCATGTAGAAAAGAAGAAGGAAACAACAATGAAAGAATGACCCATCCAATATGTGTATTTGAGGATGGCTCAAAGGGAAGGAAGTCACCTTTAGGAGGTTCTCAAGGATGATGGAGTTGTGCATCTTGTATGCCTTCACATAAGCAAGTTGTCTCGTGATGTTACCGCCTTGTGAATCCTTCAAAATGAAAGAACATGACAAACACTCGGAAAAACAAATGAGGTTAGCGGAAGTGCAAAACCTAACATTCGTGTGGTAAAATACACAACAAGTGTTCTCATCATTCATATCATAAGAAAATACAAGGGAGCGTTTCATAGTATGGAGGCATATGATGCAAGAACAACCAAATGCAATAGGCGCAATCAAACAAGCATGCATCACAAGTAATATGTCAAAGTCTCCAAGATCAATAATCATAGTATGGTTGCACTCAATACAAGTGGATATGAGAGAGGCAACTAATGGACACAAGAGACAATGACCAAGATATATCATGTGAGAGGCATGAGCATATATGTCATCAACCCAAGAAAGCAAGTGATAGTGGAACATGGGTGATGCAACATAGCAAGCAATCATAGCGATCAAGTCAAGCAAGCTAGTAGTGCGAAGATGCAACATACTAGAAGGAATCATGGCAAGCATGTCATATGTGCAAATAGTGGGCATGAATAATTCACATGGCATAGCACAAGCATGAAAGCAAGATATGAGAAAATTATCATCAATGTATTGGCGAGAGGTCAGATGTAAATAGCAATGGGACATCATGACTCTCCCAACACAACAATCAACAATAGCATGGGGCACATGATAATCATGGCAAAAGCAACAAGGATCTCCACCAAGCATGCAAATACACATAGGAGTAGCATAATGGTGAATCATGGGTATATGCAAGCAAGGGTCACAATTGCATGGCAAAGGCATAGAAGTAAGCATAACATGCAAAGTGAACACGATAGAATGGGCATAAGGTAACAAGTGGTAAATAGCCCAAAGCCGTGTGAGAGCCAAGTAGAAGAGATGCTGCGTAGTCCTTGCGCCAAAAGGAATGGTGGGAATGAAAGTCCACGTGATCCCAAGTCATCGTTGCTCTCAAGAGCTCGTTTAAATCAACTCATGGGATTGAGATGTTGACGAGTGTATGTGGGTACCTACACAAAACAAAGACAAAGAGAAAATTGTGTGTGCGTGGTAGATGTACACATCATCCATCATGATGCATACGTGCATGTGTCGGTTAGCACAAAATAGCCAATGCTCAAATAAATGAGATGCGTGATATAGAAACATGTCATCCATCATGATAGGTTTGTTATTATGTATGGCATAATGGAGACTCAAATTGTGCAATGCATCATGAGAAATATCTAGAGCATTGTTATTCATGTAATGCATATGGTTCAAGCAATTATGGGAATCATGCAAAGTATGAAATGCATAAATATCTCATAATATGTATGAGGAAAATAATGGGGTCTCCTCATGAGCATTAATTGAAACATCACATGGAGAATATTGACAACATCCAAAACAATGCATATTTGGAACAATGTGATCATGGCATGGAATAGTAGACAAATTGCTAAAGGAAGTAGTGCAATATCATCACAAGAGAAGCAAAAGCCAATGACCATCATCTCGTCATCTATGCCATAAGTGCAAATGGGATTTATTTTAATGGGGCATGCATAGTTACTATGTTGAGATTGAAATGAGGCAATATGGGAGATCTCACTCATAGCATATGACAAGTTCAATGGATTGTCAAACATAATGTGACCAATAGAATTTTCACATGATATCCTATGAAGCATAGCATCACAACTAGGCAGCTCAACATGCTCATCATCATATTCATCATAAATAGGTAAGTCAAGGCATGAAGAAGTTTTACTAGCATGAAGCATGGTAATAGGTGGGTCAACATCATGGGAGCAATCGATGGCAAGAGAGTCCACTAGTGGGACAAGAGAAGCACCATCACCTATGTTACCTTTGGAAGGTCGCTCATGAGTTGTAGGTGAGGTGTTGAAGATCGCCTAGTTGTCATCTTCATCTTGATGGAACCATGTGGGGGTGCATCATCATCCACCATGGCCATCGCTGCCTCCAATGGAGGAATAGACTCGTCAAAGATAGGCATGTCGTCATGTAGGAGACCTAGCACCAAAGAAGAAAACACACTAGGAGTAGAGGTTAAGTCGTTAGAATTCATAGTGGCCTCATGTGTCGTGTCAACTACCTCACTCACTAAGTGTTGTGGCTCACTCACTCCCTCAAGGATGCTCTCCCTCGTATGGTGGGTGGAGTCACTCAAATGGCGCTCAACCTCACATAGGATGTGTGGCATGCTCTCATGTGTGGGGCTAGTGGTGGTCACACTCATCCTCTCATAGGAAATGCTCTCAATGTCACGTATGGTGGAGTCACTCATGTCACTCATGGGGTGGTGGCTCTCCTCACATGGCAATTGGGGCATCTCGACATATATGGGTGTCGGAGAGATGTAGGTGCAAATGTCTCCATGCGCAGTCGCGTAGCTTGACTCGGAGTATGAGTCCAAAGTGGGCGTCGTCTTCATGTTGTTGAAGAGGTTCGCGCTGTCAGCCGTGGTCGAAGGGATGGCCCTTGCTCGACCGTCGTGTCACCGCCTTGGTGTTGGAGGCCCATATGATGTGGCACCTCATAGCTCGTCTCCATGACCGAAGGGAGTTTCCCATGCTCGGCCATCTTCCTTGAGGGGCTTCCGAAGATGGAAGTGTCGCCCTCGCTCGTAGGTAGTCGCCTTGGACTTGATGAAGTCGATGTAGGCGTACACGTGGGAAGTAGGCGAAGATGTCGTACGTCCAAAGGCGAAGATGCCTTGAGAACACTTGGCGAAGATGCGAAGTGGTTGATGTAGCCGTAGCGCCGTCTTGGTGGTGGTCGCCTCGCGGTCTTCTCTTGTGCTTATGAAGCTTCGACTTGGCGTGAAGTAGGGCTTCTTGGGACTTGTGCATTTGCGCTTGTGGAGCATCTTCATGATGATGATGTCGTTGTCGTGCTTGAGCTCCTTGGCGTTAAATCGTCGTTGTGCACATGATGCTTGGAGGTGACTTGCCCTTCATGACGATGTGGATCACGAACGTGATGGTGGTCGCCATGTAGATGTGGACGAGGACGATTTGCACTTGCGTCGTTTCCGCACTCCGAAGACTTGTGGCTTGAATGTCGCCGCCTTGAAGATGACGAAGGGAAGTAGACTTGATCAAGGCTCTAATCTCCTCCATCCTTGCATCTTGCTCCTCTTTATGTGCGGCAAGCTTCTTGTCGAAGTAGTCCCTTCTCCTTGCTTCAGAGTGATGAATGTCGATGGAGATGTTCTCGTCGCGCCTCGCAATCTTGATTGTGTGCCTTGCACTTGTCGTTGTAGATCAAAGAGAGACGCTTTGGTGATGTAGTTGTTCACGCCCGTCGTTGTTGTCGAAGACCGAAGATGAAATGCCTTGCCTATCCATCACAAGACTCGAGCAAATATGAGTGGGAGAAAGAGAAGAACTTATACCAATGTACCTTGACCGATGTTGACAATGAATCAAGTTCACTCAAATGCGGACAATGAAATAGCACTATTGGTACCAATCCTTGTCGGTTCTCACACCTACACAAGTAAAGCTTATGGAGGAGCTCGGTGAGGATAGTGGCACAAAAATTTAATGCAAAATGTTAGCAAGAGTCAATAATGTTGAAAGAGATTCACAAATTCGCAAGCGAAACAAATGGACCAATAGCAAAGAATGGCACACGTAACCACACACACGGATAGATAAATGGGGTCGTGCAACCAAGGAATGAGCACAAAATGTGGAATCCACGGAAAACGCTCGTGTTGCACAACTCAAGAGAGACGCTAGCACGATTGCTCAATAGGCGGATACGACACTTGTGCACAACCTATAAGATGCAAAATGGATAAACTTCTATCCCAAATATGCTATGTATGTATGGTTCCCGGTGTTTCTCTCAAGATGATCCAAGATGATCGGATATGACAATCTTATATGCAATGTGGTATGATGCTATGGCACTTGCTTACAAGCTTCTTTGCTCTCTTTCTTTTGCTTAAAAGCTTTATTCTCTTTTTTCTATGGCCACTTTGCACAATGCACAAACCAAGATATCAATTGTGTGTATGCGGGAAAAACTTGTGACACAAGATATGATACCAATATATGCACCACAATGATATGGTATATATGCTATGGGAAGTATGATCACTAATGTGCACAAGTAACGTTGCGGCAATACTCGAATGGCTAGTCTCGATAGGCAAGTAACGCAAAAGTAAGGCTAGGGGTTAACAATGCAATGGCAAGGGAATATACAATGGAGGGATACCACGATACCAAGATGATATGGAGGTTACCGTCCGCGATGATGAGTAGCGGTGTTCTTGATGTAGATACCAAGATGATGGAGACTCGTCCCTAAGTAGCCGAAACACCTTAGGAAACGGAAAAACCGCGAACTCAAAATCTCACACGTCAAATGTCAAAATGGTGGTAGCGGAATGCGGTGGTGGTTTGCACTTGGCAATGCGTATGGAATGACGGGCTATACACGTGTCGGAGTTGAAGTTGCCGTCCCTAAGTAGCCGAAACACCTTAGGAGACACAAGTCACAACTCGAAAAAGCTCAATCAACAATTGGGTTAAGTTGGGGGTGGTTGAAGTGTATGGTGGGCAAGGTTATGTGGAAGTGGTGGTGGTGGTTGATGAAGAAAAGCAATCGTCCCTAAGTAGCCGAAACACCTTAGGAGACTCGAATCACTACTCAAGCAACCACTAATGCTATGGGGAAGAAAATTGGTTAGGTTGCGGAAGTCGGTGGTGGTTATGCGGAGGATGTGGCGGAAGCCCTAGGCAAAGATGCCAAAGTTCACAAAATTTTATGGAGTCAAATGATTTTGGTGGTATTTTTGTTGGAAGGGGGATGTCAAGAGCTTTTCAACGAGCTAAAGAACGTCAAAATCGGAGTTCGGATGAATTAGTTATGGACAAAACAAAAATCAGCCGAAGTCTGAAACTACAGGTTACGGACGTCCGGAAAGGTCGGATGTCCGGGGCGTCGGACGTCCGGAAAGGTCAGAAATCCGTAAATTCGGTTCGGTTAGGGGTTCCGGTCGTCCGAAAGTCGGACGTCCGGTCGTTCTGGGCTCCGGACGTCCGGTCGTTTCGGCTCCGGACGTCCGTAAAAACGTCGGTCGTCCGGTGGGTCGGGGTCAACGCAAGATGCGAGTTTCGGGACGTGATTTTGGGCGGAATTTTGGGATTTTGGGGTCAAAATTAGCGGGATTTCGTGGATGGAAAATGGGGAAACTTGGGGAAATGCTAGATCCACTCGAAACCAAGCAAATCCATGGATCAAAATCAACAAAACTTCATCTAACCAACAAATCACAAAAAAATTTGGGGCTATTTTTGGTGGGGAATTTTCGAATTTAGGGAAGAACACAACAAAATCAAGCTAGAAAAGACGGGGTAGGGGCTCCAAAACATGATCAACGTGGCTCATGATACCATAGATGATGTAGGGCGGAACCCTACGTGGGCGATCTTTCACGTTGGAGCGGATCCTACGGTGAATCACGAAGAACACGCGGAAGAACAAGAGGGCAAACACGGGAAAAACGAGAGAGAATTCACTCAACCGACAAGAGATCAATCACACAAGCGCTAGATCATCGAACACAAAGAGGTACATATGATCCACAATCAACAAAGGTAAGGATACACGAGTAGCCGTTCTTCTCCAAGAGGAGGTCTTGATGGGGTCCACCCTAGAAGGGGTCTTGAATCCGCTTGGGGATCTTCTCCGTAGAGGTCCCGAGCTCCGAGGAGAAGTAACCAAGTGGATGAGCAAGGCTCTCACACAAACATGAGCTAAACCTAAGCTAACCTTAACTAGGAGGAGGTGGAGGAGTATATATAGTCATGGGCCACGAAGGGGTAAGTGAAGGGTACATGGGCTGCGCCCAACACACTTTGTCTTGTGACAGGCGTCAGACGTCCGGAGGGTTCCGGCCGTCCGGAGGCTCGAAAGGTCCGGACGTCCGGAGCTCTTGGACATCCGTAGATTCGGCTCGGGTGCGCTTGGTCGGACGTCCGAGGGGGCCGGTCGTCCGAGGCTCATGGGTCCCGGACGTCCGGAGTTCTTCGGATGTCCGCAGATTCGGTTCGGTGGTCGCCGCACGGTCGTCCGGAGGGGCCCGGCCGTCCGAGTTCAGGAGTCATCAGACGTCCGGTCCTGGTCGGACGTCCGGCCGCTGTAGCTTCGGGCATCTTCTTCTCTTGGTCCGTGTACTTGGTGTCCTCGCCGTCTTGTCCATGGTCTTCCTCCTTGTTCCTTGTGTCCAATGGCGTTTGTTCGAGGTCTCGTCATATGTCCACTTGGGGCTTGGAGAGTAGTGGGAGTGTACATGGGGATGAACGTGGGATGCTCCGCATCAATGGTTTTGTGCAAAAGAAGAGAACCATCATGATGGATGATGTGTTTATCTACCATGCGCATACGTTCTTTGTTTTGTTTTGTGCATGTGTACGATACTTGGACTTTGTGTCGACTTCTACTTCACGTGAGTTGACCATTCGAGCTCTTGAGAGCGAGCCTCATAGATTCTTCCACGACTCGCTTCTACACCATACTTCCTACCACTCCGGCAATGTGAAGAATGCACATGATGAGGACATGACTACCTTGGATAAGACCAAAAAGATTGCATACATGCATATTTGTCAGGTGATTTCTAGTGCAAACTATTCAATAATCTATTTATGTTATCCAGAACAAAAATACATCACATACTTTTGTGTTTTGTCTAATTGTAGGTGTATGGGACATTTGTACAATACACATATGAAGATAAGGGAAAAGGAGAAGTTTAGGTGCTGTTCAAAAAGTCCTCTCACGTCACTTTTGGACCAAGAGAAGATAGAGTCCAAGTCTCTCACGTTCTGGACTCAGATTCGGACTGCACAGACATACCTGACTCAAAACGTCAATAACTTTTTCATCCGGACTCCAAATTGGGTGATTCTTTTTGTTGGAAAATAGATTTCGTGAACTTTCCAACCCAATTGGATTCACCTTCAAATTCGTCCGGAGCATTGAGTTATGGACGAAACAATCTGATGCTGCAGCAGAATCCGAGTCAAACTACAAGTCCAAAGGTGTTACGTCACCTCCGCTTGGGCCCATTGGCCTTGTACGACCTAGGGTTAGTTTTAGGCTGCCTTGGGACGTCCTACCACCTCCTTTGCCGCCACCCCTTGCTCCTATATAAGTAGATCCATCTAGTAGCTTTTTCCTTGGGATTTGTTTAGTTAAAGTTAGCCATTGCAACTTCGTGGTACTTCGTTTGTGTCCAACGACCAGACCAAGACCGCTTACGGATCCCCACCATTATCAATACTTCATATATATTCGCAATATTTAGATTGCTTTATCTTATTCTTACTTGTTCTTCGATTGCTTGCATGAATAGACCTTCGTGGTCAGGTTGATCGTGCTCCAAATAAGTGGTCAATAACCTCTCGGAGTTGGTTTAGCGATTGCTAAGGCGCAACGTCGTGCACGTTTGTAGTCGGATCGTCAAAGTCGTCTCCGCCAAATCGGTAGTTATCATCTCATCGAAAGATCGGGACACCCCCGCCTCTATCAAGTGGTATCAGTTTTCAGGTTGCTCGGTGAGAATTTCCAATTGTCCCTAGATTCGATTTATTTTCTTACCTATTGTCCAAGAAAAGGCCACCGTAAAAGTTAGATCTATTCATCATTTGTCCTAGCCAGTCCAAGCCTTTGCAATTTTCTTTTCATTGTTTGCATTATTGAATTATCGGTTGCATCGTCGTGTCGAGTTGCTGGTCTTAGTGTCTAGTTCCTTTAGAGTTTCGAGTTCTGTTCACATTAGTCACGCCCCCGCTGCATCATTATCCCTTCCATCGCCCACCATACCATCCATTAATTTCCACCACGTGCTATGCACTATTCATTGTCATAATCATAGTTGAGGTCATTCACATCTTCGCTTGATCCAATCTGCATCTTATCTAGTTTGTTTTGGAAAAAGAGAAAAAAAAGAGAGAAAAAAAAAGTCAGAGAAAAAAAAAGAGAAAAAAAGTTAAAAAAAGTCGGAGAAAAAAAAAGAGAAAGAAAAAGGAAAAAAAAGTGTGAGAAAAAAAAGAGAGAAGAAAAAAACAAAGTTCGGATCTATCTAGACTCAATCTCGTAGCTGAATTCGGTTTGGAATCTGTTTTGTGCACTGTTCAGTAAAACAGGCATAACTTCCTCATACGAAGTCCGTTTTTGCTCTGCGAGTACTCAAATTAAAGCTAGAGACGAGCCGCATCTAAATAGTTGCAGAAGCTAGTTCAATATTTGGCACCTCAAAATCGTCTTCTAAATAGGTCTTTTTGCCCTCCGAAGTTCGTGAACACAGCTTATTCCAGTTTTTCAAACCAGTTTTAGAATTTTTGACTCCTCATATCAACTCGGAATTGAGTGATTCTTTTGCATTGGAAAGCTTGAGTTAGTAGCATTCTTTGAAAAAAGTTATCAGAAAATTGGCTCAAACTTTTCAAGAGGAAAACTGGAGAGAGAATTGTTGTATATCACTGCTTGGCGCTTGTTTTTCATCATTATCTTTCTTTGCCGTTGTGATCTTCACTTATATCTTGCTGTCTAGAGCTACTCATTATCCTTCATTGATGCTAGTTGTGCTACGCCGTGACCTCATTAGTGTTCTAGGCTCGCGTCTCTAGTCCGGTCTAGCCTAGGACCAGCACAGTACCGTCGTTGAGCGTTTATTCAACATTGCATCTTTGAATTGATTATTGCTAAAAAAATTGCTACCATATATAGCCAACCCAGCTCCACATATTTCTACACCGTATATCGTCGTTCCCCTGGCAATCGCTTTACACAATCTTCGGAGTTACTTGACACCGCTAGTTGCCTGTCACCACCTGCTGCATGGTAAGAACTTGTAAGATATTGATATTTGCTATACTGTGAGCGTTTTACCACCCCATCCTAGTAGTTCATAGGAACATTATTCTCGAATTTTGTTTCTTGTTTCTACTAATCATGACAGGTTCCGGAGATAGAAGTTCTTGGATGACGGACACATCTCCACCATCACGAGAGTTGGGACAACACACACAAGCACATGGTCAGGTTATCTCTTTACCGTCATTTGAGGGTAGATTTAATCCTGCTATTTATCTTGCTTGGGAGCTTGAAGTTGAACAAGTTTTTAGTCACCATGACTTTTTTGAACTTGAGAGAGTACGAGCTACCACTAGAGCATTTACTGGTTTTGCTTCTGTTTGGTGGAGTGTGAATTGTAAGAAAAACAATGATAACCAACCCACAACTTGGAAAGATTTGAAAGATGTAATGAGACAACAATTTTTTCCTCCTTACTATAAATGCGTGAATTGCTTCGCAAATTGGAACAATTAAAACAAGGCAGTAACACTGTTCATGCTTACTACCAAGAGTTCAAATCTTATATGCATCATTGTGACATAGAAGAATCTGAGGATGATAAAATGAATAGATTTTTTGGTGGTCTGAACCATGATATCCGTGCAAGATTTCACTATATTCCTCGTTGCATTACTGGTATGTATGTTCGCGCTTGTACCTTTGAGAGACAGATACAGGAGGATGCATTGGTTTGCTACAACAACAACTATTCCAGTTCATGCTCACCACCGCTGGTTGGTTCCTCCACCGTTGCACCTACTAGAGCAGCCCCACCTCAGATTGTGAGCGCGACATCATCTCAAGTGTATGGTGCATTGTCAACGCCTTGATACCTAAATCAGCTACTTATTTGCTACAAGGTAACAGTGAAGGTATTAATGATATAACTTCACATGAGAATGATGCATCCCTAGTTAACTTGAGTACATCATGTGTTGAGTTACCTGGTGATTTGAGCACATCACCTATTTTAGAGAATCTTGATACTATCATGAATGCGTCATGTGATCAAACAACTGAAATACCAACAATTTTGAGTGCACCCATTGAATTAACTGTTGATGCAAAAGAATCAATGTTTAATCATTTTGATATGACCTCTAATCATGGTGATGATTCTGTGTCGAATGACTTATTGCATGTTTGCTTATTTAAGCATGTTGTAGCATGTAAACTTGATGCAAGTAAGGTTTATTCACCAATGTTGGGATGGTTCAATGATGAACATTGTCAATCTTTTGAAATGAATAAGAGCTTCACTTATATGTGCAAACTGAGTTGCAATATTTTCATGCCTTCTACTTCTTGTGATCATGTTTTGGCTTTAGATTTTATGAACTATGCAAGTTACTCATCTATTTATGTGTCATATGTGCAAAAATCAAGGGAAATAAAAATGGATGACATATACATATACAACATGTACACCTTGTCTCTTTTGTTAGCCACATTTCAGACTAAGAACCGCCGAGGACGGCGGCTTTGTTTTCAAGAAGTGGAGGATGATGAGGACATGACTACCTTGGATAAGACCAAAAGATTGCATACATGCATATTTGTCGGTGATTTCTAGTGCAAACTATTCAATAATCTATTTATGTTATCCGAACAAAAATACATCACATACTTTTGTGTTTTGTCTAATTGTAGGTGTATGGGACATTTGTACAATACACATATGAAGATAAGGGAAAAGGAGAAGTTTAGGTGCTGTTCAAAAGTCCTCTCACGTCACTTTTGGACCAAGAGAAGATAGAGTCCAAGTCTCTCACGTTACGGACTCAGATTCGGACTGCAGACATACCTGACTCAAAACGTCAATAACTTTTTCATCCGGACTCCAAATTGGGTGATTCTTTTTGTTGGAAAATAGATTTCGTGCACCTTCCAACACAATTGGATTCACCTTCAAATTCGTCCGGAGCGTTGAGTTATGGACGAAACAATCTGATGCTGCAGCAGAATCCGAGTCAAACTACAAGTCCAAAGGTGTTACGTCACCTCCGCTTGGGCCCATTGGCCTTGTACGACCTAGGGTTAGTTTTAGGCTGCCTTGGGACGTCCTACCACCTCCTTGGCCGCCACCCCTTGCTCCTATATAAGTAGATCCATCTAGTAGCTTTTTCCTTGGGATTTGTTTAGTTAAAAGTTAGCCATTGGAACTTCGTGGTACTTCGTTTGTGTCCAACGACCAGACCAAGACCGCTTACGGATCCCCACCATTATAAATACTTCATATATATTCGCAATATTCAGATTGCTTTATCATATTTTTGCTCGTTCTTCGATTGCTTGCAGGAATAGACCTTCGTGGTCAGGCTGATCGTGCTTTCGGCATCGTCAGTAACCTCAGGAGATTGGTTTAGCGATTGCTAAGGCGCAACGTCGTGCACGTTTGTAGTCGGATCATCAAAGTCGACTCCACCAAATCGATAGTTATCATCTCATCGAAAGATCGGGACACCCCCGCCTCTATCAGCACAAGGAAATGCTTTCAAGGTGACATCTTTCTTGAGCATGGATATTGCGGATCATACTACTTGTGTTGCTTGCACCGTGAGACTTATTGGTCATCTTGGACCACTTGATTGCACACTTGCTAGAGATCTTGCTTTGACTTGCCATTATCACATTCCCATGCATCATGATATATATGCCTTGTGTGTTGCATCCAATTCTTGGATTACTTGCCCCTATGATATGCTTGGTTGCACCAATGTCATTTCTTCACATATGACATGTCCCATTGCTTGTGTCATGCTTCACTTGATTGCCTCACACATGATGAACAATTGCTCTTTCTATTGTGTTGAGTGCCACACTATATTCACTACACCCTATGAACATTATGCTTGGATTGTCTTGCACTTGACCCATGTGTTTAGACATCTCATCTTATTTGGTGTTGTGAATGATTCCTATGCCTACCATCGACCATTTGTCGGCGCTTTATGCATGCTTGCTATGACCTTGAGGTGGATGCTTATGCTCTTGTCACACATATTTGCATCTCTACCTCACATTTGCATACTTGTCCCCATGATATCTTTGCTTGTGCTCAATTGATATGCTTACATGTCATGTCACAATCCTTTGTCACACCCTATGCTATGCTTGACGACAACACTTGTTTGGTGAATCACCTCTTGAATGCTTGGTTTTGCACTAACGCTAACCACATTTGTTTTTCCAAGTGTTTGTTCTATTTGCTCCTTTTGAAGGAATCACAAAATGGTGTGACATTGGCGAGTGCACATTTCGAGCTACTTGACGATGAGTGCTTGGTGATCGACCACTTTGACATGGCACCGCCATCTCTTTCCCATGGTGATTTGGTTTTCGATCCGAGGTCGGATCTTTTCCAAGGGGGAGGGGATGATGCGGAGCATCCTACGGTCATCACCATGTCAAGAGTCCATTTGGCAAGTGACACGTGTGACCTCTACTTCACATACTCAAAGGTGAATCTTCTCCTTTATACGTGCTCACTTGACCCCTTCGAGGATGGTATACTACTTGACACTTCTCCCGTGTGCATGCATAGGTATTGTTTGAGCTTCACGGATGTTGAAGAGGAGTGCAAGCGCCAAGGAACAACTACACCATCCGCAAGGGAAGCACAGGAAGCGACGACGAAAGAAGATGGAGACAACCCCAGGACCCGGACATCCGGCCAGACCCGGGCATCCGGCCCTGGCTTCACCCACAAGCCGGCCGCCCGGCCGCCAAGTACCTCTGAGCCCGGACATCCGCCCAAGAAGCCGGACATCCGGCGCCTCGACAGCCCGGACATCCGGCCACATGCCCGGAATCCGACACCCCTATCCAGAGAGCACCGAGGCCGACCTCACCAGCCGGACATCCGCCCATGCCCGGACATCCGGCCTCCATGAACGCCCCGGACATCCGGCGCTTTGCTACAGAGTCGGGCCAAAGGCCCATGTATCCCTTCCCCACTCACCCCTTCGTGGCTAAGACTATATATACTCCTCCCCCTCCTCCTAGTTAGGGTTAGCAAATATGATAGCTCATTCTTAGGTGAGCTTTTGATGCGGAGCATCCTTCCGTCATCCCCATGGACTCTACATCGACACATCCAACCCCACGAGGACCCACGACGAGAGCTCGAGCACGTGCTATTCAATCCGTGGTTAACTCTCTCCTTGTTGAACTTCACTTTGACCCACTTGAGACATGGCTACTACCTCAAACGGAGATGCTTTGTGTGCTTAGGTACCAGGTAAGCAACCAAGGAGAAGGAATGGTGCAAGACGGACATCAAGATCAAGGAAGCATTCGGCCCAACTTTGGAGGGACGGTACAACCGCCCCACAACCCGGCGGAACAACCGACCTACTACCGCCCAACAACCGGACGCTTATTCGGTGATCAAGCGGTGCAAGGCAGTCTGACCGGATGTACCGGTAAAACCCAAATGATCGGAACTACCATTGACCAGTACAACATTGGGGCCCCAGCCCAAGTGCAAGCCAACACTGACCCGGCGGTAGTACCGCCTTCCTCGACCAGTACTTCCGCTCCCCCGATCGCCAGGTACAACCGCCCCTCGGACCGGAACAACCGGCTGTCTGCGCAAGACAGGGCTCGGGCATGAGGCCCATGTACCCCTTCACTTCGCCCCCATTTGCACTAAGACTATAAATAGAACTCCCCACCTCCTGATTAGATTAGCTTAGGTTTAGCTCATGTTTGTGTGAGAGCCTTGCTCATCCACTTGGTTACTTCTCCTCGGAGCTTAGGACCTCTTCGGAGAAGATCCCCCAAGCGGATTCAAGACCCCCTTCTAGGGTGGACCCCATCAAGACCTCCTCTCGGAGAAGAACGGCTACTCATGTATCCTTACCTTTGTTGATTGTGGATCATATGTACCTCTTTGTGTTCGGTATCTAGCACTTGTGTGATTGATTCCTTGTTGGTTGAGCGATCTCACTCTCGTTTCCTCCGTGTTTCCCTTTGTTCTTCCGCGTGTTATTCGTGATTCCCCGTAGGATCCACTCCAAACGTGAAAGATCATCCACGTAGGGTTCTGCCCTACATCATCCATGGTATCAGAGCCACGTTGATCATGTTTTTGGAGCCCCTACCCCTCTTTTTCTAGCTTGATTTTGTTATTTTTGTCCTAATTCCGGAAATTCCCCACAAAAATAGCCCCAAATTTTTTTTGTGATTTGTTTGTGAGTTGAGATTTTGTTGGATTTGGTCCATGGATTTGTGTTGCTGCGTGTGGATCTAGCTTTCCCCACCCTCCCCACCTCTTTCCATCCACGAAATCCACCCAATTTTTACCCCGAAATCCTCCATTTCCGCCACAAAATCGTTTCCCGACACGAGCGGTACAACCGCCCCTCCGAGCGGTACCACCGCTGAGTACCTCGAGCGGTACAACCGCCCGTCCGAGCGGTACTACCGCCCAGGCCAATTTCAGCATTCTGAGTTTCACCACTTTCAGCATAACTTCCACATCTGGAGTCCGATTTTCGTGTTCGTTAGCTCGTTGAGAAGCTATTGACATCCCCCATCCACCACCACTTTCCGTTTCCACCATTGTTGCTTTTGGTCTTTGAGAAAATTTGAGTTGTGGTTCCCGTGTCCTATTGTGTTTCGGCTATATAGGTACGGTTCGACGTCAACATAACCACCGCTCATCTTCGCCAAGGACTCATCATCGCCAAGGACGGTAACTTCGACGTCATCTTTGTCATACCTTGCAATTGCATTGATACCCACATGGCCTTAATTTTGCATAGCTGACCCATCGAGACTAGCCATTGAGTATTGCCGGCAACGTGACTTGTGCACATTAGTGATCATACTCCATAGCATACATACCATACCACCGTGGTGCATATCTTGGGATCCATTTGTGTGTCACAAAGTTGTCATAGCATACACAATTGCTATCTTGGTTCGTGAAGTTTTGCATGAGAAAAGAGCTCAAAAGTGAAAGAGCCACACAAGCTTTTAAGCAAAGAGGAGAGATAAGCAAAGAGCTTATGAGCAAGAACCATAGCATCATACTACATTAAGATTGTCATATCGGATCATCTTGGATCATAGCACCGAAATACCATACATATAGCATACGTGGGATAGAGATAGTTGCATTTTTGCATAGTAGGTTGTGCACAAGTTCCGTATCCGCCTATTGTGCAATCGTGCTAACGTCTCTCTAGTATTGTGCAACAAGAGCATTTTCGTGGATTCCACATTTTGGCTCACTTTTGGTTTGCACAATCCCACTTATCTATTTGCTTGTGTGTTTCCGTGTACCACTACTTGCTATTAGTCTACTTGTTGCATTTGCAAATTTGTGAATCATTTCCAACATTATTGAGTCTCACTTACAATTGCATCAGATTTTGTGCCACCATCCTCACGAAGCTCCACCATAAGCTCTTATTTGTGTAGGTGTGAGAACCGACAAGGATTGTGATAGAGGCGAGGGTCCCGATCTTTCGATGAGATGATAACTATCGATTTGGTGCAGACGACTTTGACGATCCGACTACAAACGTGCACGACGTTGTGCCTTAGCAATCGCTAAACCAATCTCCCGAGGTTACTGACGATGCTGGAAGCACAATCAGCCTGACCACGAAGGTCTATTCCTACAAGCAATCGAAGAACAAGCAAGAATATGATAAAGCAATCTGAATATTGCGAATATATATGAAGTATTGATAATGGTGGGGATCCGTAAGTAGCCTTGGTCTGGTCGTTGGACACAAACGAAGTACACGAAGTTGCAATGGCTAACTTTTAACTAAACAAATCCCAAGGAAAAAACTACTAGATGGATCTACTTATATAGGAGCAAGGGGTGGCGACCAAGGAGGTGGTAGGACGTCCCAAGGCAGCCTAAAACTATCCCTAGGTCATACAAGGCCAATGGGCCCAAGCGGAGGTGACGTAACACCTTTGGACTTGTAGTTTGACTCGGATTCTGCTGCAGCATCAGATTGTTTCGTCCATAACTCAACGCTCCGGACGAATTTGAAGGTGAATCCAATTGTGTTGGAAGGTGCACGAAATCTATTTTCCAACAAAAAAAGAATCACCCAATTTGGAGTCCGGATGAAAAAGTTATTGACGTTTTGAGTCGGTATGTCTGCATGCAGTCCGAATCTGAGTCCGTAACGTGAGAGACTTGGACTCTATCTTCTCTTGGGCCAAAAGTGACGTGAGAGAACTTTTTGAACAGCAGGTAAACATCTCTTTCTCCCTTATCTTCATATGTGGATTGTACAAATGTCCCATACACCTGCAATTAGACATGGCACAAAAGTTTGTGAAGTATTTTTGTCTGGATGACATAAATAAATTATTGCATAGTTTGCATTAGAAATCACCTCACAAATATACATGTATGCAATATTTTTGGTCGTATCCAAGGTAATCATGTCCTCATCATCCTCCCCTTCTTGAAAACAAAGCCGTCCTCGGCATTGCTTAGTCTGAAATATGGCTAACAAAAGAGACAAGGTGTACATGTTGTATATGTATATGTCATCCATTTTTACTTCCCTTGATTTTTGCACATATGACACATGAATAGATGAGTAACTTGCATAGTTCATAAAATCTAAAGCCAAAACATTATCACAAGAAGTAGAAGGCATGAAAATATTACAACTCAGTTTGCACATATAAGTGAAGCTCTTATTCATTTCAAAAGATTGACAATGTTCATCATTAAACCATCCCAACATTGGTGAATAAACCTTACTTGCATCAAGTTTACATGCTACAACATGCTTAAATAAGCAAACATGCAATAAGTCATTCGACACAGAATCATCACCAAGCTTAGAGGTCATATCAAAATGATTAAACATTGATTCTTTTGCATCAACAGTTAATTCAATGGGTGCACTCAAAATTGTTGGTATTTCAGTTGTTTGATCACATGACGCATTCATAATAGTATCAAGATTCTCTAAAATAGGTGATGTGCTCAAATCACCAGGTAACCCAACACATGATGCATTCAAGTTAACTAGGGATGCATCATTCTCATGTGAAGTTATATCATTAATGCCTTTACTATTACCTTGTCGCAAAGAAGTAGCTGATGTAGGTACGGGCCTTGACAATGCACCATACACTTGAGATGATGTCGCGCTCACAATCTGGGGTGGGGCTGCTCTAGTTGGTGCAACGGTGGAGGAACCAACCGGCGATGGTGAGCATGAACTGGAATAGTAGTTGTTGTAGTCACCCAATGCATCCTCCTGTATCTGTCTCTCAAAGGTACAAGCGCGAACATACATACCAATAATGGAACGAGGAATATAGTGAAATCTTGCACGGATATCATGGTTCAAACCAAAAAATCTATTCATTGTATCATCCTCAGATTCTTCTATGTCACAATGATGCATATAAGATTTGAACTCTTTGTAGTAAGCATGAACAATGTTACTGCCTTGTTTTAATTGTTCAAATTTGCGAAGCAATTCACGACGATAGTAAGGAGGAAAAAATTGTTGTCTCATTACAGCTTTCAAAACTTTCCAAGTTGTGGGTTGGTTATCAATGTTTTTCTTACAATGTACACTCCACCAAACAGAAGCAAAACCAGTAAATGCTCTAGTGGTAGCTCGTACTCTCTCAAGTTCAGAAAAATCATGGTGACTAAAAACTTCTTCTAATTCAAGCTCCCAAGCTAGATAAATAGCAGGATTAAATCTACCCTCAAATGATGGTAAAGACATACCCTGACCATATGCTTGTGTGTGTTGTCCCAACTCTCGTGATGATGAAGATGTGTCCGCCGTCCAAGAACTTCTATCTCCGGAACCTGTCATGATTAGTAGAAACAAGAAACAAAATTCGAGAATAATGTTCCTATGAACTACTAGGATGTGGTTGTAAAGTGCTCACAGTAAAGCAAATATCAATATCTTACAAGTTCTTACCATGCAGCAGGTGGTGACAGCAACCAGCGGTGTCAAGTAACTCAAGATTGTGTAAAGCGATTGCCGAGGGAACGACGTATAAACGGTGTATAAATATGTGGAGCTGGGTTGGCTATATATGGTAGCAATTTTTTAGCAATAATCAATTCAAAGATGCAATGTTGAATAAACGCTCAACGACGCAGATCTTGTCTTGATCCTAGGCTAGACCGGACTAGAGACGCGAGCCTAGAACACTAATGAGGTCACGGCGTAGCACAACTTGCATCAATGAAGGATACTAAGTAGCTCCGGACAGCAAGATATAAGTGAAGATCACAACGGCAGTGAAGATAATGATGAAAAACAAGCGCCAAGCGGGATATACAACAACTCTCTCTCCAATTTTCCTCTTGAAAAGTTTGAGCCAATTTTCTGATAACTTTTTCAAAGAATGCTACTAACTCAAGCTTTCCAATGCAAAAGAATCACTCAATTCCGAGTTGATATGAGGAGTCAAAAAATTCTAAAACTGGTTTGAAAAACTGGAATAAGCTGTGTTCACGAACTTCAGAGGGCAAAAAGACCAATGTAGAAGCCGATTTTGAGGTGCCAAATATTGAACAAGCTTCTGCAACTATTTAGATGCGGCTCGTCTCTAGCTTTAATTTGAGTACTCGCAGAGCCAAAACGGACTTCGTATGAGGAAGTTATGCCTGATTTCTTGAGCGATTGCACAAAACAGATTCCAATCCGAATTCAGCTACGAGATTGAGTCTAGATAGATCCAAACTTTGTTTTTTTTCTTCTTTTTTTCTCACACTTTTTTTTCCTTTTTATTTCTTTTTTTCTCGAACTTTTTTTTATTTTTTTCTCTCTTTTTTTTTTCTCTCTCCCTCTTTTAAAACAAACTAGATAAGATGCAGATTGGATCAAGTGAAGATGTGAACGATCTCAACTATGATTATGACAATGAACGTTGGGTAGCACGTGGTGGAAATTGATGGATGGATGGTGGTCAACGGAAAGGATAACGATGCAGCGGCGGCGTGACTAATGTGAACAGAACTCGAAACTCTAAACGAACTAGACTCTAAGACCAGCAACTCCACACGACGATGCAACCGATAATTCAACAATGCAAACAATGAAAAGAAAACTGCAAAGGCTCAGACTGGCTTGGACAAAGGATGAATATATCTAACTTTTTTTATGGCTTTTTCTTCGACAATAGGTAAGAAAATAAATCTAATCTAGGGACAATTGGTAATTCTCACCGAGCAACATGAAAACTGATACCACTTGATAGAGGCGAGGGTCCCGATCTTTCGATGAGATGATAACTATCGATTTGGTGGAGACGACTTTGACGATCCGACTACAAACGTGCACGACGTTGTGCCTTAGCAATCGCTAAACCAATCTCCCGAGGTTACTGACGATGCTGGAAGCACAATCAACCTGACCACGAAGGTCTATTCCTGCAAGCAATCGAAGAATGAGCAAGAATATGATAAAGCAATCTGAATATTGCGAATATATATGAAGTATTGATAATGGTGGGGATCCGTAAGTGGCCTTGGTCTAGTCGTTGGACACAAACGAAGTACACGAAGTTGCAATGGCTAACTTTTAACTAAACAAATCCCAAGGAAAAAGCTACTAGATGGATCTACTTATATAGGAGCAAGGGGTGGCGGCCAAGGAGGTGGTAGGACGTCCCAAGGCAGCCTAAAACTAACCCTAGGTCGTACAAGGCCAATGGGCCCAAGCGGAGGTGACGTAACACCTTTGGACTTGTAGTTTGACTCGGATTCTGCTGCAACATCAGATTGTTTCGTCCATAACTCAACACTCCGGACGAATTTGAAGGTGAATCCAATTGTGTTGGAAGGTGCACGAAATCTATTTTCCAACAAAAAAAGAATCACCCAATTTGGAGTCTGGATGAAAAGGTTATTGACGTTTTGAGTCAGGTATGTCTGTGCAGTCCGAATCTGAGTCCAGAACGTGAGAGACTTGGACTCTATCTTCTCTTGGGCCAAAAGTGACGTGAGAGAACTTTTTGAACAGCAGGTAAACATCTCTTTCTCCCTTATCTTCATATGTGGATTGTACAAATGTCCCATACACCTGCAATTAGACATGACACAAAAGTTTATGAAGTATTTTTGTCCTGGATGACATAAATAAATTATTGCATAGTTTGCATTAGAAATCACCTCACAAATATACATGTATGCAATATTTTTGGTCGTATCCAAGGTAATCATGTCCAAATCATCCTCCCCTTCTTGAAAACAAAGCCGTCCTCGGCGTTGCTTAGTCTGAAATATGGCTAACAAAAGAGACAAGGTGTACATGTTGTATATGTATATGTCATCCATTTTTACTTCCCTTGATTTTTGCACATATGACACATGAATAGATGAGTAACTTGCATAGTTCATAAAATCTAAAGCCAAAACATTATCACAAGAAGTAGAAGGCATGAAAATATTACAACTCAGTTTGCACATATAAGTGAAGCTCTTATTCATTTCAAAAGATTGACAATGTTCATCATTAAACCATCCCAACATTGGTGAATAAACCTTACTTGCATCAAGTTTACTCACAAACATGCAATAAGTCATTCGACACAGAATCATCACCAAGATTAGAGGTCATATCAAAATGATTAAACATTGATTCTTTTGCATCAACAGTTAATTCAATGGGTGCACTCAAAATTGTTGGTATTTCAGTTGTTTGATCACATGACGCATTCATGATAGTATCAAGATTCTCTAAAATAGGTGATGTGCTCAAATCACCAGGTAACTCAACACATGATGCATTCAAGTTAACTAGGGATGCATCATTCTCATGTGAAGTTATATCATTAATACCTTTACTATTACCTTGTCGCAAAGACGTAGCTGATGTAGGTACGGGCCTTGACAATGCACCATACACTTGAGATGATGTCGCGCTCACAATCTGGGGTGGGGCTGCTCTAGTAGGTGCAATGGTGGAGGAACCAACTGACGATGATGAGCATGAACTGGAATAGTAGTTGTTGTAGTCACCCAATGCATCCTCCTGTAGCTGTCTCTCAAAGGTACAAGCGCGAACATACATACCAATAATGGAACGAGGAATATAGTGAAATCTTGCACGGATATCATGGTTCAAACCACCAAAAATCTATTCATTGTATCATCCTCAGATTCTTCTATGTCACAATGATGCATATAAGATTTGAACTCTACGTAGTAAGCATGAACAGTGTTCTTGCCTTGTTTTAATTGTTCAAATTTTGCGAAGCAATTCACGACGATAGTAAGGAGGAAAAATTGTTGTCTCATTACAGCTTTCAAAACTTTCCAAGTTGTGGGTTGGTTATCAATGTTTTTCTTACAATGTACACTCCACCAAGCGAAGCAAAACCAATAAATGCTCTAGTGGTAGCTCGTACTCTCTCAAGTTCAGAAAAATCATGGTGACTAAAAACTTCTTCTAATTCAAGCTCCCAAGCTAGATAAATAGCAGGATTAAATCTACCCTCAAATGATGGTAAAGACATACCCTGACCATATGCTTGTGTGTGTTGTCCCAACTCTCGTGATGATGAAGATGTGTCCGTCGTCCAAGAACTTCTATCTTCGGAACCTGTCATGATTAGTAGAAACAAGTTCTTTTCCGTTCTTCCACTCACATTTTGCTTGGAATGATGGATAGGCCAAGTACCTCTACCAACCCACTCTTCATCGAGCAAGACGACGACATGTCATCATACGTCACCAAGAGCCACCTCTTTGGTGCACAACGAACGTTGCACCAAGAACAACAAGCAATGAGCGACCGCATCGACAACCTCGCCACCGACTTGCGACTCTCCGAGCAACGTACAAGGGACTACTTCGACAACAAGTTCGACGCTCACAAGCAAGCGAATGATGCAAGAATGGACGAGATACGCGCCTTGATGAGACGCCGACATCATTCTACTTCTTCATCATCAAGACGGAGCCGCTCGAGTCGACACTCCGACGACACCTCCTACGACTCAAGTACACCTACTTCGAACAGTTTTCGTCGTGCCGCTCGTCAAGACCATCATGCATCTCGCAACCCGCTACATGACAAGCATTCACAAGAGCAAGTTGATGATCAAGTTCCTCGTCCTCAATCAAACCAAGAGGTTTTTGCTCAAGCTCAATGACGACAATGTCTTAAATAGCCAACAAGAGGAAGAACGAGCACGTCTTAAACAAGACGAACAAGACGCCAAGGCTCAACGTCTTCAACAACAACAACGTGAAGCGCAAGCTCTTGAGGCGCAATGTGCCCTTCAAGAATCAAGTAGAGCCTTCGCCAACCGCAATCGTGAACGGCGCAATCAAGAGGAAGCCCTTCGAGAAGAAATCCAAGAGAGGAACTACCAACCTTATGTACAACGTCAAGTTCCTCAAGCCCCTCCACAAGCTCGTCAAGCTCCACCTCAACCTCAAGTTCAACAAGGGCAAGTTGATCATGGTCTTCCTCCGCTCCAAGAGCAACATGAAGACGATTACAATCCACGTCAAGGACGTCATCATCAACATCGCCAACAACACAATGAAGAGCAACTCTACGGCAAGCTAAAATTCACCATGCCCAAGTTCAATGGAAGCAATGACCCCGAAGACTACCTCTCATGGGCATTGAAGGTTGACAAAATCTTCCGGTTGCACAACTATGATGAAGCGAAGAAAATCGCTATGGCATCACTTGAGTTCCAAGACTATGTGCTCATATGGTGGGAACAAATCATTGAGCTGACGACAAGCAAGAGGTGAACCTCCAATCACCACTTGGGCTCAAATGAAGGATGTCATGCGAGCACGTTTTGTGCCAACCTACTACAACTGCGACCTCTTCAAGAAACTCCAACTACTCAAGCAAGGAACAAAGAGTGTTGAAGAATATTACAAGGAAATGGAGATAGCCATGATTCGAGCCAATGTCAAAGAATATGATGAGCAAACTATGGCACGTTTCTTGAATGGACTCAATCATCCCATCAAGAAGATCGCCGACTTCCAACCATACTCAACCCTCATTGAGCTCGTGCATCAAGCTACAAAGGCGGAACGCCAAGTGCAAGATGACTTCAAGTACGCCAAGTACTCACCCAAGACCTACTGACTTCTCCAACAACCAAGCTTCGACGACTCCTCCAACATCTACATCAACCAAGCTCTCATCAAGAAAGCGACGACAAGTCAAGTTACAAGAAGACTTCGACAAGTTCAAGTCGTCCTCCTCCTACTACAAGCAACCTCAAGCCGCGTGCTTCATCCTCTACTCCGACCGATGAGACCATCAAGACAAGCTCCTTCAAGTGTTTCAATTGCGGCCGAGGACACAAGTCATCTGAATGCACCAACAAGCGCACCATGATCCTCAACGACGATGGCACATATGACTCCATGAGTGAAGAGGAGATGGAAGCTCTTGAGCAAGTGGCCATGCACCGTGAGTGAACGAACATGAAGATGATCAAGTCTTTTGTGATGAGGATTCGAGCCCGCTCTCGTTGTCTCCAAGGTCTTGACTCTTTAACATCAACAAGAAGAAGACCAACGATGCCACATCTTCCACACAAAAGCCGGCATCAATGGATGGTCCATCAAGGTCATCATCGATGGAGGTAGTTGCCACAACTTGGCAAGTGAAGAACTATGCTCCAAGCTCCAATTGGTAAAGAGGAAGCACCCGCACCCCTACAAGGTTCAATGGCTAAGTGACTCCGGCACTATACGAGTCGAGCATATGGTCCAAGTCTCCTTCAAATTTGGTGCTTATGAAGACACGTTGGAATGTGATGTGGTCCCAATGACCGTTTGCCACCTACTTCTTGGTCGACCATGGCAATTCGACCGTGGCCTCATCCACAATGGGCGCACCAATCACTATATGATGTAGGGTGGAACCCTATAGCGTCGATCTTTCACGTTTGGAGTGGGATCCCTCGAAGAACACGATGAACGTGGGGAAGAACGGAGAGAAATCACAAGGGGAAACACTCAAGAACAAGTCTAATCACACATCCACTAGACAATCAAACACACAAGATCCACAAGGTACATGAACAACAAAGGGAAAGATACAAGGTAAAGTTCATCTCCATGAGGAGGTCTTGAAGGGTCCGCCCAAGATGGGGGTCTTGATGATATCCCGCAGGATCTTCTCACATGGAGGTCTTGAACTCCATGGGAGTGGTAGTCTCTCTCTCTCAAGAGAAGAGGTAGGAGCAAAGCTCACCTAAGAATGAGCTATCATATTTGCTAACCCTAGAAAGAGGAAGGGATGAAGTATATATAGTCTCGGGGCGAAGGGGTACATGGGACAAGTCCCGGATACCTTGCACAGGTAGGGGGGCGGATGTCGGGCGTCCGGGCGGATGTCCGACCTTCGCGAGGCGCCGGATGTCAGCTACCGGCGGATGTCCGGTCAGGCGTCTGTTCTGCCGAATCGGGTGATGGGTGCCGGATTTCAAGACTTGGGCGGATATCCGGCTCTCGAGACGCCGGATGTCTGGGCGGTTGGCCGGATGTCCGGCTCGAGAGGGTGGCCTTCGCCCGGGTGCCTCACGCCGATTTCAGGAAAGGCGGATGTCCGGCTTTGGTGAGGCGCCGGATGTCGAGGTTGGCGCCGGATGTCCGGCATTGTAGCTTCAGCTCCGTCTTCTTCCGTCGTCGCTTCCAGGCTTCCCTCGCGGATGGTGTAGTCGTTCCTTGGCGCTTGCACTCCTCCTTGACATCCGAGAAGCTCCGACAATACCTATGCATGCACACGGGGGAAGTGTCAAGTAGTATACCATCCTCGAAGGGGTCAAGTGAGCACGTGTAAAGGAGAAGATTCACCTTTGTGTATGTGACGAAGAGGTCGCACGTGTCACTTGCCAAATGGACTCTTGACATGGTGATGACCGTAGGATGCTCTGCATCATCCCCTCCCCCTTGGAAAGGATCCGACCTCGGATCGAAAACCAAATCACCATGGGAAAGAGATGGCGGTGCCGTGTCAAAGTGGTCGATCACCAAGCTCTCGTCTTCTTGAAGCTCGAAATGGGCACTCTCCAATGTCGCACCATCTTGTGATTCCTTCAAAAGGAGTAAATAGAACAAACACTTGGAAAAAGAAATGTGGTTAGCGTTAGTGCAAAACCAAGCATTCAAGAGGTGATTCACCAAACAAGTGTTGTCATCAAGCATAGTATAGGGTGTCACAAAGGATTGTGACATGGCATGTAAGCATATCAATCGAGCACAAGCAAAAATATCATGGGAACAAGCATGTAAATGTGAGGTAGAGATGCAAATATGTGTGACAAGAGCATAAGCATCCACCTCAAGGTCATAGCAAGCATGCATAAAGCGCTCGACAAATGGTCGATGGTAGGCATAGGAAGTATTCACAACACCAAATAAAATGAAGTGTCTAAACACATGGGTCAAGTCCAAGACAATCCAAGCATAATGTGCATAGGGTGTAGTGAATATAGTGTGGCACTCAACGCAATAGAAAGAGCAATTATTCATCATGTGTGAGGCCATCAAGTCAAGCATGTAGCAATCAATGGGATATGGCATATGTGAAGTAAGGACATTGTTGCAACCAAACATATGAGAGGAGCAAGTAATCCAAGAATTGGATGCAACACACAAGGCATATATATCATGATGCATGGAACGGTGGAAATGACAAGTTGAAGCAAAATCTCTAACAAGTGTGCCATCAAGTGATCCAAGATGAACAATAAGTCTCATCGTGCAAGCAACACAAGTAGTATGATCCGCCATATCCATGCTCAAGAAAGATGTCACCTTGAAGGCATGTCCTTGTGCATTCTTCACAATGCCGAAGCGCAAGCAAACGCGGTGTAGAAGCGAGTCGTGGTAGAATGTTTGAGGCTCGCTCTCAAGAGCTCGAGTGGTCAACTCACGTGAAGTGGAAGTCGACACAAAGTCCAAGTATCCTACACATGCACAAAACAAAACAAAGAACGTATGCGCATGGTAGATAAACACATCATCCATCATGATGGTTCTCTTCTTTTGCACAAAACCCTTAGAAGCACAAGTGCATGAATAATATGATGCAACAATGGCTAAATTCATGGCACTTGGTATATGGTGCAAAGAAGTAAGACAAGCATGCTTCACAAGAATTATGTCAAAATCTCCAAATATATGTGAGAATGCTATGGGGGCAAACTCATGAGCAAGACGAATAGCATGGTTGCACTCAATACATGGCAAATCTAGCATGAGAGAGGCAACATATGGAGATATGTGACAAGAAGCAATAACAATGATGTGCAAAGCATGTAGATGGTTGTCATCAACCGCATGAAATGAGCAAGTATGAATCATAGGTGATGCAACAAGGCAAGCAAACATAGTAATCAAGTCGTGCAAACTAGTGGAGCGAAGATGCAACACACTAGAATAAATCATGGCAATCATGTCATGTGAGCAAATAATAGGCATAGGGAGTGCACATGACATATCGCAAGCACGAACACAAAGCAAGATCATAGTATCATCATAGGGGTGGGTCACAAATGGAACATGGCAACAACAAGCAATATCTCCACCAAGCTTGCAAATACACATAAAAGTATGGGAGTCAATCATCATGTGTAAAGCAAAGCATGGGTCACAAATGCATGGAAAAGGCATAGGAATGGGCATATCATGCAAAGTGAATATGGCAAGATGGGCATATAATATGTAATGGACAACAACCCATAGCCAAGTGAGGGCCATGTAGAAGAAATGCGCGAAGACTTCGCGTGAAGAGAGCGGTGGGAAAGTCAATCCATGGGATCCCAAATCATCGTTGCTCTCTAGAGCTCGTTTTGTCAACTCGTGGGATTGCGAGTTTGACAAGTATTCATGGGTACCTACACAAAAGAGACACAAACCAAAGAAATTGTGCGCGTGGTAAATGTACACATCATCCATCATGATGTGTATGTGCCCGTGTGAGTTAGCACAAGATAAGGAATGCTCAAAGAAATTTGATGCATGGTATAAGAACATGTCATCCAGCATGAAAGAATAGTTATTGTGTATGGCACGATGGGGATGCAAATTTAGCATACTAGTATATGGCGCATCAATAGAATTTTCATTCATGGGAATCATATTGTGCACACAAGTATTGGGATCATGCAATGAATGGGATGAATCAAAATCTCCTAAAATGTTTGAGGAAACTATGGGGGTCTCCTCATGAACAACATTGGAAACATCACATGGAGAAAATGGACAACATCCAAAACAATGCATATCCGAAGCTAGGTGGGCATGGCATGGCATATGAGATAAATGATGCATATCAATATCATCACAAGAAAAACAAATGCCAATAACCATGGGCTTGTCATCTATGCCATATGTGCAAATTGGGTTTATTTTAATGGCATATGCATAGTCACTATGGAGAGATTGCAAATAAGACATATGGTTGATCTCATGCATAGCATATGACAAGTCAAGCGGATTAGCAAACATGATGTGACCTAAAGAATTGTCACAAGAAATCCTATGTAACATAGCATCGCAACTAATAGACTCCACATGAGAATCATCATATTCATCATAAATGGGCAAATCATTACATGGGGAAATCATACTAGAATGAAGCATGTCAATAGGGTGATCAACATCATGCAAGCAATCAATGTCAAGAATGTCCACTAGTGGGACTAGAGCATCACCGTCACCTATGTTACCTTTGTCATTCCACTCAAGTGGTGTAGGTGAGGTGGGAAAGACCAAATGGTGGTCATCTTCATCTTGATGGAACCATGTGGGGGTGCATCATATTCCACCATGGCCATCGTCTTGTCCAAAGGGAAGACGAAGTCGTCGAGGATCGGCGCGTCATCATAAATGGGACCTAGCACCAAATGAGAAGACACAATAGAGGTAGAGGTCAAGTTGTTAGTGTTGAAAGTGGCCTCACATGACCTATCAACTATCTCACTCTCTCTATGTGGTGGTTCACTCACTCCCTCGAAATAGGTGCACTCAATCTCACATATGGTGGAGTCACTCATGTCACATAAGTGGTGGTTGTGGCTCTCCTCACATGGGATTTGTGGCAGCTCATCATGTATGGGGCTAGTGGTGAAGTCACTCTCACTCTCCATATGGTGGAAAAAGTCACTCAAGTCATCGGACGTCGCCGTGGTCGAAGGGCAAATCCCATGCTCAACCGTCTCGTAGTCGTCGTCGTGGATGAAGGCCGAAGATGGCACATCATCGCTCTCGTCGTGGATGAAGGCCGAAGATGGCTCAACATCACTCTCGTCGTGGATGAAGGCCGAAGATGGCACAACATCACTCTCGCTTCCTAAGATGGAAGCATCATCCTTCTTTCGCCACCTTGTCGCTTGCCTCCAAAGCTTGGTCCTTGAAGGTCTCCGTAGTAGTACTCGTCGCCGCACCATCTTGAAAAAGAGTCAAGGTAGACTCGGCATGATCAATGCCACAAAGAGGGATGGCGGTGAAGTTGCACTTGGGAGCATCGTCTTGGAGCTTGTCGGGCTTGGACATCGTGGTGGTACTAGCCTCATGCTTGTCGTGAAGCTTGGTCACCACAGTATGCTTGGGGTGGAGAAGCCTTGGCCTTCATGAGTTCTTGTTCCGCCTTGAGAGCACCAATGTAGTAGTCGTCAATGGACTTGTAGTTCTCGAGGAAGATGGTCTTGGAGATGTCGTTGTGAAATCCCATCATGAAGTGGAACTTCATCGAAATGGGGTAAATCCACGCCCGGCTAAATGTCAAGGCAATCTTCATCTCCTTGAAGTACTTGTCGATGGACTTGGATCCTTGGGTGGTGTTCTCCAATTGGCGTCGAAGTTGTTCCGTGTAGGTTGGAGGCACGAACTCTCGCCATAAAGCTCTCTTCATCTTGGACCAACTCATCTCGTAGCACTCCAAGGTGTGTGAAGCCACCATGTCGGCGTGGTCGTGGAAGTTTCTTGTGGCGCACTTCACTTGATCTTAGGGAGGAACTTGATGTAGCTTGAGGTAGTCGTCCATCAAACGCTCCCACTCGAGGTACTCCTCGGGTTCATGAGTCCCATAGAAAGGAATCTCGTGGTCGATGTCGAGGTCGTAGTAGCTCGTGGAAGTCGCGGACTTGAGCTTGGGGAGCTTCTCTTGAGCGTAGTTTTGGGGTGCTTGTTGGCGAAGATGCCGAATATCCGAAGGCGAAGATGCCTTGAAATCGCTTGGCGAAGATGCCAAGGGAGATGGTAAAGTCGTTGAGCGTTTGTTCGTGTTGAGCTCTTGACCTTCACGTTCTTGTTGATGATGGTGTCGATGCCGATGTGATGTTGCTGGAGATGGTCGCTCGGAAGGATGTGCTCTTGAGCGTCTTCTCGAAGATGAGGAAGATCGCTTGTAGGACTTGATGAGGGATTTGATCTCCTCCATTTTAGCTTGCATCTTAGCGTTGGAGTTGTTGTTCGTGGCATCGAACTCGTCGTTGTTGTTGTAGACCGAAGGTGAAATGCCTTGCCTATCCATCACAAGACTCGAGTAGAGGTGAGTAGGAAATGAGATAAACAATACCAAGTTACCTTTTCCCAAAGTTGAGGATGTGTCCCGTTTCACTCAATGTGAGATGAAAGAATAGTGGAATTGGTACGGACTTGTTCACTCACACCTATCAAGTAAAGCTTATGGTAGAGCTCGGTGAGGATAGTGGCACAAAAATTTGATGCAAAATGTTAGCAAGAGTCAATAATGTTGAAAGAGATTCACAAATTATAAGCGAAACAAGTAGACCAATAGCAATATGTGGCACCTTGTGAAACACACACACAGATAGATAAATGGGGCTGTGCAACCAAGGAATGAGCTCAAAATGTGGAATCCACCAAAACGCACGTGTTGCACAACTCAAGAGAGACGCAGCTATACGATTGCTCAATAGGCGGATCGACACTTGTGCACAACCTATAAGATGCAAAATGGATAAACTTTCTATCCCAAGTATGCTATGTATGTATGGTTCCCGGTGTTTCTCTCACAATGATCCAAGATGATCAAGTATGATACCATATGATATATTTGGATGCTATGGCTATTGCTTACAAGCTCTTTGCTATTTCTCTTTTGCTTAAAAGCTTATTCTCTTTTTTTCTATGGCCACTTTGCACAATGCACAAACCAAGATAGCAATTGTGTGTATGCGGAAAAAACTTGTGACACAAGATATGATACCAATATATGCACCACAATGATATGGTATATATGCTATGGGAAGTATGATCACTAATGTGCACAAGTAACGTTGCCGGCAATACTCAAATGGCTAGTCTCGATAGGCAAGTAACACAAAAGTAAGGCTAGGGGTTAACAATGCAATGGCAAGGGGAATATACAATGGAGGGATACCACGATACCAAGATGATTTGGAGGTTACCGTCCGCGATGATGAGTAGCGGTGTTCTTGATGTAGATACCAAGATGATGGAGACTCGTCCCTAAGTAGCGAAACACCTTAGGAAACGGAAAACCGCGAACTCAAAATCTCAAGCGTCAAATGTCAAAATGGTGGTAAGCGGGAATGCGGTGGTGGTTTGCACTTGGCAATGCGGAAGTGGAATGATGGGCTATACACGTGTTGGAGTTGAAGTTGCCGTCCTAAGTAGCGAAACACCTTAGGAGACACAAGCCACAACTCAAAAGCTCAATCAACAATTGGGTTAAGTTGGGTTGTCGGAAGTGTTTGGTGGGCAAGGTTATGTGGAAGTGGTGGTGGTGGTTGATGAAGAAGCAATCGTCCCTAAGTAGCGAAACACCTTAGGAGACTCGAATCACTACTCAAGCAACCACTAATGCTATGGGGAACAAAATTGGTTAGGTTGCGGAAGTCGGTGGTGGTTATGCGGAGGATGTGGCGGAAGCCCTAGGCAAAGATGCCAAAGTTCACAAAATTTGATGGAGTCAAATGGTGATGGTAGTATTTTTATGGGATGGGGGATGTCAATAGCTTCAAAACGAGCTAAAGAACGCGAAAATCGGACTCCGGATGAATTAGTTATGGACAAAACGGTGAAACAGAAAAAAACTGAAATCCCAGGGGCCGGATATCCGGGGCTCGGGCCGGATTTCCGGGGGTGTATGTCCAGAACCGTGCGGATTTGGTGCTCCAGGGCCCGGATGTCCGGCTTGGGGCCCGGATGTCCGGCCGGATGGCGGATGTCCGGCTGAGGCCAGATGTCCGGCTGAGGTCGGATGTCGACCCGGCGAATCCCGATCTCGTTTGGGGCGGAAATTTTCGAATTGGGGCGGAAATTGATGATTTCGGGGCAAAATTTGATGGATTTCGTGGAGGAAAGATGGGGAAACTTGGGGGAATGCTAGATCCACTTGAAACCAAGCAAATCCACGGATCAAAATCAACAAAACATCATCAAAACTAACAAATCACAAAAAAAATTGGGGCTATTTTTGGTGCGGGTTTTCGGATTTAGGACGAAATCAACAAAATCAAGCTAGAAAAAGAGGGGTAGGGGCTCCAAAAACGTGATCAACCTAAGCTCTGATACCATAGATGATGTAGGGTGGAACCCTATAGCGTCGATCTTTCACGTTTGGAGTGGGATCCCTCGAAGAACACGAGGAACGGGGGGAAGAACGGAGAGAACTCACAAGGAAACACTCAAGAACAAGTCTAATCACACATCCACTAGACAATCAAACACACAAGATCCACAAGGTACATGAACAACAAAGGGAAAGATACAAGGTAAAGTTCATCTCCATGAGGAGGTCTTGAAGGGTCCGCCCAAGATGGGGGTCTTGATGATATCCCGTAGGATCTTCTCACATGGAGGTCTTGAACTCCATGGGAGTGGTAGTCTCTCTCTCAAGAGAAGAGGTAGGAGCAAAGCTTCGCCTAAGAATGAGCTATCATATTTGCTAACCCTAGAAAGAGGAAGGGATGAAGTATATATAGTCTCGGGGCGAAGGGGTTCATGGGACAAGTCCGGATACCTTTACTGCACTTGGTAGGGGCGGATGTCCGGCGTCGGGCGGGATGTCCGGGCCTTGAGGCGCCGGATGTCCGGCTACTCGGCGGATGTCCGGGCTGGCGTCTGTTCTGCCGAATCGGGTGATGGGTGCGGATTTGGGCTTCGGGCGGATATCCGACTCTCGAAGGACGCCGGATGTCCGGCGGTTGGCGGATGTCGGCTCGAGAGGGTGGCCTTCGGCCGGGTGCCTCACGCGGATTTCGGGAAAGGCGGATGTCCGGCTTTGGTGAGGCGCCGGATGTCGAGGTTGGCGCGGATGTCCGACATTGTAAGCCAGCTCCGTTTTCTTCCGTCGTCGCTTCGAGGCTTCCCTCGCGGATGGTGTAGTCGTTCCTTGGCGCTTGCACTCCTCCTTGACATCCGAGAAGCTCAAACAATACCTATGCATGCACACGGGGAAGTGTCAAGTAGTATACCATCCTCGAAGGGGTCAAGTGAGCACGTGTAAAGGAGAAGATTCACCTTTGTGTATGTGAAGAAGAGGTCGCACGTGTCACTTGCCAAACGGACTCTTGACATGGTGATGACCGTAGGATGCTCCGCATCACTATAGCTTCAAGATGAAAGGGAAGGAATATGTGCTACGACCTATGTCTCCTAGTCAAGTGATAGCCGACAAGCAAGCCACCCATCATAGAGACAAGAGTGAGAAAGTGATACACCAAAAAGTGAGTGAGAGCCACAAGCCAAACTTGAGTGCCTCTTCGCCTAGAGAGAAAAACCTCATCCAATTTGCCACCAAAAGTGAGATGAGAGAAGTGTGTGAGAACCCATCGAGTGTGATGCACTTTGTCCTTGTGTGCAAGGATGGAGAACCAAAAACTAACACCATTCACGAGCTACCTTTGGTGTTTCAATCTCTTTTGCAGGAATTTCAAGATGTTTTCCCCAATGAGCTACCTCTGGGTCTACCTCCTCTTGAGGCATTGAGCATCGAATCGACCTCATCCGGGCGTCTCTCCCAAACAAAGCTCCATACCGAGTCAATCCCGAAGAAACCAAGGAGATTCAACGGCAAGTACAACAACTCATCGACAACGGTCATGTATGCGTGAAAGCCTAAGCCCTTGTGCCGTTCCGTTATACTTGTGCCTAAGCACGATGGAAGTTTCCGCTTGTGTTCCGATTGTAGACCTATAAATGCTATTACCGTTAAGCTATAGGCATCCCTTCCTTGCTTAGATGATATGCTTGATGAACTTAGTGGAGCCAACTTTTTCTCAAAAATTGATCTTAAAAGTGGCTATTACCAAATCCGTATTCAAGAGGGTGATGAATGGAAAACTGCTTTCAAAACCAAATTTGGCTTATATGAGTGGTTAGTCATGCCTATGGGTTTATCGGAAGCTCCCGGTACTTTCGTGCGTCTTATGCATTATGTGCTTCGCCCTTATATTGGAGTCTTTGTTGTGGTTTACTTCGACGATATTCTTGTGTTTAGCAAAACCATGAAAGAGCATCTTAATCATGTTAGGGATGTTTTACAAACCCTTCGCAAGGAACGTCTTTATGCAAACATGAAAAAAATGCACATTTGGTGTTGACAAAGTGGTTTTCTTGGGTTTTGTTGTATCCTCAAAGGGTGTCCATGTTGATGAATCTAAAATTGAAGCAATTAAAACTTGGCCCCAACCCATCAATTTGCAACAAGTCGTAGCTTTCTTGGTCTTCTTGGGTTTTACCGTCACTTTGTGAAAGATTTTAGCACTATTGCGCTCCTGTGCATGCCTTGAGTAAGAAGAATACTCCTTCTGTTTGGGGAGCTTTGCAACCAACCGCTTTTGATGAACTCAAGTCTTTGCTTACTCATGCTCCGATTCTTGCTTTGCCCAATTTTGACAAAACTTTTGAGGTTCATTGTGATGCAAGTGGTACCGGAATTGGTGGAGTTTTGATGCAAGAAAAACGAGCCATTGCTTATTTTAGTGAAAAACTCTCCGGTGCTCAACTTAATTATCCCATCTATGACAAAGAATTGTATGCTTTAGTGCGTGTGCTACATGTTTGGGAACATTACCTTAGACCTCATGAGTTTGTCATCCATACCGATACTGAAACGCTTAAGTACCTCAAAGGTCAAACTAAATTAAACAAGCGTCATGCAAAATGGGGTGAATTCATTGAATCTTTTCCTTATGTAATCAAGTACATTAAGGGTAAAGAAAATGTAGTTCTTGACGCTTTCACGCATATGCATGCTTGTCACTCAACTTGAGTTGAATTTTATTGGTTTTGAGCATATAAAAGACTTGTATGAGCATGATCCATCTTTTTGCTTCTCCTTATGCTAAGTGTTTGGCCTTGTCGTCTTGGGAACAATATTACATCAAGGATGGTTATCTTATGAGAGCTAACAAACTTTGCATTCCCGAGTCTTCTCTTCGTTTGCTCCTTTGCAAGAGGCTCATGGAGGCGGACTCATGGGACACTTTGGACGCGACAAGACATTCGCCACGCTCTCCAACAACTACTTTTGGCCCAAGATGTTCCGTGACGTCTCACGCTTCACCAACCGATGCTATACATGTCGCAAAGCTAAGTCTAAAGCTCAATCTCATGGTCTTTACATGCCTCTTCATATTCCCTATCAACCATGGGAAGACATTCGTATGGATTTTGTACTTGGTTTGCCTAGGACTCAAAATGGCAAGGATTCCGTGTTTGTTGTTGTGGATAGATTTTCTAAGATGGCACATTTCATTCCTTGCAACAAGATAGACGATGCTTCACATGTTGCACATCTCTTTTGTAGAAATCTTGCGACTCCATGGCGTACCAAAGACAATCGTCTCCGATCGTGGCGTCAAGTTCTTGAGTTACTTTTGGAAGACCCTATGCGCCAAGCTTCGAATAAAGCTCTTGTTCTCCTCGGCATACCATCCTCAAACCGGCGGCCAAGCGGAGGTGACGAACCGCACACTATCCACTCTACTTCGTGTCTTGATCAAGAGGAACATCAAGGAGTGGGAGGCATGTCTACCCATCGCCGAGTATGCCTACAACCGTGCAAGACATTCGACTACCGGCAAGTCCCCCTTGAGGTCGTCTCTGGCTTCAACCCGTTGTCCCCATTGGACATTCTACCTCTCCCTCTACAAGAGCGCACCAACATGGATGCGAGTGCAGGCAAGCTACATCAAGAAGATGCATGAGGATACAAGGCACACCATCGGCGCCAAGTACAATGACTAGCGTCCAAGCTCAACGTCAACAAGCAGCCCAAGACATTCAACATTGGAGACCTCGTGTGGCTACACCTTCGCAAGGCGCTTCCCGAGCGAGCATAAGTCCAAGCTTCTCCCGCGAGCCGACGGACCCTTCAAGGTGCTAGCACGCTACAACGACAACGCCTACAAGATTGAACTCCCACGAGACAAGTACACCGTGGCGACATCTTCAACGTCAAAGACCTCTACGCCTTTCCATGGTGATGAAGATTTTGGTCCGAGGTCGGATCTTTCCCAAGGGAGGAGATGATGCGGAGCATCCTTCCATCATCCCCCTGGCCTCTACATCGACCCATCCAACCCCACGAGGACCCACGGCGAGAGCTCGAGCACGTGCTATTCAATCCGAGGTTAACTCTCTCCTTGTTGAACTTCAATTTGACCCACTTGAGACATGGCTACTACCTAAAACGGAGATGCTTTGTGTGCTCAGGTACCGGGTAAGCAACCAAGGAGAAGGAACGGTGCAAGACGGACATCAAGATCAAGGAAGCATTCGGCCCAACCTGGAGGGACCGGTACAACCGCCCCACAACCGGCCGGGCGGAACAACCGGCCTACTACCGCCCAACAACCGGACGCTGTTCGATGATCATGCGGTGCAAGGCAGTCTGACACGGATGTACCAGTAAAACCCAAATGACGGAACTACCGGCCCACGACGGTACAACATTTGGGGGCCCGCCCAAATTGTAGAAGCCAACACCTAACCCCGGCGGTAGTACCGCCTTCCTCGACGGGTACTTCCGCTCCCCCTGGATCGCCAGCGGTACAACCGCCCCCTCGTAGGAACAACCGGCCTGTCTGCGCACAGGGCTCGGGCATGAGGCCCATGTACCCCTTCACTTCGCCCCATTTGCACTAAGACTATAAATAGAACTCCCCCACCTCCTGATTAGGTTAGCTTAGGTTTAGCTCATGTTTGTGTGAGAGCCTTTGCTCATCCACTTGGTTACTTCTCCTCGGAGCTCAGGACCTCTTCGGATAAGATCCCCAAGCGGATTCAAGACCCCCTTCTAGGGTGGACCCCATCAAGACCTCCTCTCGGAGAAGAACGGCTACTCATGTATCCTTACCTTTGTTGATTGTGGATCATATGTACCTCTTTGTGTTCGGTGATCTAGCACTTGTGTGATTGATTCCTTGTTGGTTGAGCGATCTCTCTCTCGTTTCCTCCGTGTTTCCCTTTGTTCTTCCGCGTGTTCTTCGTGACTCCCCGTAGGATCCACTGCAAACGTGAAAGATCATCCACGTAGGGTTCCGCCCTACATCAGCTTTGCTCCTACCTCTACTCTTGAGAGAGAGAGAGAGACTACCACTCCCATGGAGTTCAAGACCTCCATGTGAGAAGATCCTGCGGGATATCATCAAGACCCCCTTGCGGGAAGATCCGTCTAGGATATCATCAAGACCTCCTCACGGAGATGAACTCTACCTTGTATCTTTCCCTTTGTTGTTCGTGTACCTTGTGGATCTTGTGTGTTTGATTGTCTAGTGGATGTGTGATTGGACTTGTTCTTGAGTGTTTCCCCTTGTGATTTCTCCCACTTCTTCCCCGTGTTCATCGTGTTCTTCGAGGGATCCCACTCCAATCGTGAAAGATCGGCCTACACCGGGTTAGCCCCGTATCACCAGGACCCTGGACATCCGGCCCCTGGAGGCGCCAACACAGCAGCCGCAGCTCAGCCACGAAAGCTACAGGGCCCGGACATCCGGCCCCCAGGGCCCGGACATCCGGCCTCCCACGACGCCCCGGAAATCCGGCCCCTTCGCCGAAATCCGGCGCCCCATCCGCAACGTCGAGCGGGATCAAGCCAGCCGGACATCCGGCCCAGCGCCCGGACATCCGGCGTCTCGGGAAAGCCCGGACATCCGGCCTCCCCTGGCTGCGTGCAGTGCATCTGGGCCGAGGCCCGTGTACCCCTTCGCCCCTTAGACTATATATACTCCCCCTCCACCTACGTTTTAGGGTTAGCGTTGATTTAGATCAAGTTAGAGATAGAGCTTCGCTCATCCATCGGATCTCCTCCTCGTGAGAGACCGCGGCCTCTTCGGAGAAGATCCTATCGGATTCAAGACCCTCGTGGGAAGATCCCTTGTGGATTCAAGCCCTCCTCGCAGAGAAGAACGGTTCCTTTGTATCCTCTACCTTTGTTGACTTTGGATCTCATGTATCTCTTTGTGTTCTTTGATCTAGCATTTGTGTGACCGATTCCTTGTTGGTTGAGTGTTTTCCCTCGTTCCTCCCGTGATTTCCTCGTGTTCTTCGCTCGTTCTTCGTGTCTCCCGTAGGATCCACTCCAAGCGTGAAAGATCGGCGCTATAGGGTTCCACTCTACATCATCTTGGTATCATGAGCCACGTTGATCACGTTTTGGAGCCCCTACCCCGTGTTTTCTAGCTTGATTTTGTTGATTTCGTCCTAAATCCGAAAATCCCCACCAAAATAGTCTCAATTTTTTTGTGATTTGTTAGTTTTGATGATGTTTTGTTGATTTTGATCCATGGATTTGCTTGGTTTCAAGTGGATCTAGCATCTCCCCAAGTTTCCCCATCTTTCCTCCACGAAATCCATCAAATTTTGCCACCGAAATCATCAATTTCCGCCCCCAATTCGAAAATTTCCGCCCCAAACGAGATCTAGATTCGTCAGGCCGGACATCCGGGCCTCAGGCCGGACATCCTGGCCATCCGGCCGGACATCCGGTGATGCGGAGCATCCTATGGTCATCACCATGTCAAGAGTCCGTTTGGCAAGTGACACGTGCGACCTCTACTTCTCATACATAAAGGTGAATCTTCTCCTTTACACGTGTTCACTTGACCCCTTCGAGGATGGTATACTACTTGACACTCCACTCGTGTGCATGCATAGGTATTGCGGAGCTTCACGGACGATGAGGAGGAGTGCAAGCGCCAAGGAACACCTACACCATCTGCGAGGGACGCCTGGAAGAGAAGACGGAAAAAGACGGAGCTGCGGAGTCCCCAGCGGCCGGACGACCGGAGGCCACCGGACGTCCAACACTCTCCAGCGGCCGGACGACCGACGAACGCCGGACGTCCGACAAGTCCCAGCGGCAGACGGCACCGACACCGATCGGACGACCGGTGCTATGGCGACAGAACAGAATTCTGGATGTCTGAAGACTTAGGACGTCCGAACCGTCCCGAGCTTCCGGACGTCCGACCCCTTCCGGACGTCCAACGCATGTGTGTGTTGCCGTGGGCCTTTGGCCTTGTATCCCTCTCCCACTTACCCCTTCGTGGCTTAGACTATAAATAGACCACCTCCACCTCCTTTCTCGGGTCAGCAAATATGATAGCTCATTCTTAGGTGAGCTTTGCTCCTACCTCTTCCCTTGAGAGAGAGACTACCACTCCCATGGAGTTCAAGACCTCCATGTGAGAAGATCCTGCGGGATATCATCAAGACCCCCATCTTGGGCGGACCCCACCAAGACCTCCTCTCGGAGATGAACCTTACCTTGTATCTTTCCTTTTGTTGTTCATGTACCTTGTGGATCTTGTGTGTTTGATTGTCTAGTGGATGTGTGATTGGACTTGTTCTTGAGTGTTTCCCCTTGTGATTTCTCCCCGTTCTTCTCCGTGTTCATCGTGATTCCCGTAGGATCCGCTCCAACGTGAAAGATCGCCCACGTGAGGGTTCCGCCCTACATCATCTATGGTATCATGAGCCACGTTGATCACGTTATTGGAGCCCCTACCCTCTTTTTCTAGCTTGATTTTGTTGATTTCGACCTAAATCCGAAAATCCCCACCAAAAATAGCCCCAAAATTTTTTGTGATTTGTTAGTTTTGATGATGTTTTGTTGATTTTGATCCATGGATTTGCTTGGTTTCGAGTGGATCTAGCATCTCCCCAAGTTTTCCCACTTTCCATCCACGAAATCTCTCCAATTTTGATCCAAAATCATCCATTTCCGCCCCAAAATCGCGCCCTATCCGGATTTAAAAATCCGACACGAGCGGTACTACCGCCCTTCCAAGCGGTACTACCGCTTAGCACCTCCAAGCGGTACTACCGCCCTTCCAAGCGGCACTACCGCCTCCCAGAGCCAGATTTTGCGAAAAACCCGACACGGCGGTACTACCGCCCAGTCCAAGCGGTAGTACCGCATACGAGCGGTACTACCGCCCTCCCACGCGGTACTACCGCCCAACCCAGTTTCAGCGTTCCGAGTTTCACCATTTTCATCATAACTTTTCACTCCGAACTCCGATTTGAGTGTTCTTTGGCTCGTTTGAAGCTATCGGCGTGCCGAGGTCCTCACCTTGGTTTCACCACCTTTTGACACCATCAAATTTTGTGAACTTTGGCATCTTTGCCTAGGGCTTCCGCCACATCCTCGCATAACCACCACCGACTTCCGCAACCTAACCAATTTTGTTCCCCATAGCATTAGTGGTTGCTTGAGTAGTGATTCGAGTCTCCTAAGGTGTTTGACTACTTAGGGACGATTGCTTCTTCATCAACCACCACCACCACTTCCACATAACCTTGCCCACCAAACACTTGAAGCAACCCAACTTAACCCAATTGTTGATTGAGCTTTTGAGTTGTGGCTTGTGTCTCCTAAGGTGTTTCAGCTACTTAGGGGCAACTTCAACTCCAACACGTGTATAGCCCATCATTCCACTTCCGCATTGCCAAGTGCAAACCACCACCGCATTCCGCTACCACCATTTTGACATTTGACGTTTGAGATTTTGAGTTCGCGGTTTTCCGTTTCCTAAGGTGTTTGACTACTTAGGGGCAGTCTCCATCATCTTGGTATCTACATCAAGAACACCGCTACTCATCATCGCCGGACGGTAACCTCCATATCATCTTGGTATCGTGGTATCCCTCCATTGTATATTCCCTTGCCATTGCATTGTTAACCCCTAGCCTTACTTTTGCGTTACTTGCCTATCGAGACTAGCCATTTGAGTATTGCGGCAGCGTTACTTGTGCACATTAGTGATCATACTTCCCATAGCATACATACCATATCATATTGGTATCATATCTTGTGCCACAAGTTTGCTCCGCATATACACTATTGCTATCTTGGTTTGTGCATTGTGCAAAGTGGCCATAGAAAAAAAAGAAATAAAGCTTTTAAGCAAAGAAAGAGAGCAAAGAAGCTTGTAAGCAAGTGCCATAGCATCATACCATATTGCATATAAGATTGTCATATCCGATCATCTTGGATCATCTTGAGAGAAACACCGGGAACCATACATACATAGCATACTTGGGATAGAGGTTTATCCATTTTGCATCTTATAGGTTGTGCACAAGTGTCGTATCCGCCTATTGAGCAATCGTGCTAGCGTCTCTCTTGAGTTGTGCAACACGAGCGTTTTCCGTGGATTCCACATTTTGTGCTCATTCCTTGGTTGCACGACCCCATTTATCTATCCGTGTGTGCGTTTCCGTGTGCCATTCTTTGCTATTGGGTCCATTTGTTTCGCTTGCGAATTTGTGAATCTCTTTCGACATTATTGACTCTTGCTAACATTTTGCATTAAATTTTTGTACCATAAGCTTTTCTTGTGTAGGTGTGAGAACCGACAAGGATTGGTACCAATAGTGCTATTTCATTGTCCGCATTTGAGTGTACTTGATTCATTGTCAACATCGGTCAAGGTACATTGGTATAAGTTCTTCTCTTTCTCCCACTCATATTTGCTCGAGTCTTGTGATGGATAGGCAAGGCATTTCCTCTTCGGTCCTCGACAACAACGACGGCGTGAACAACTACATCACCAAAGCGTCTATCTTCGATCTACAACGACAAGTGCAAGGCACACAATCAAGATTGCGAGAGCGCGCCGAGAACATCTCCATCGACATTCGTCACTCCGAAGCAAGGAGAAGGGACTACTTCTACAAGAAACTTGCCGCACATAAAGAGGAGCAAGATGCAAGAATGGAGGAGATTCGGACCTTGCTCAAGTCGACTTCCCCTTCATCATCTTCAAGACGGCGACGTTCAAGCTACAAGTCTTCGGAGCGCCCAAGCGATGCAAGCGCAAGTCGTCCACATCTCCATGGCGACCACCATCACATTCGTGATCCTCATCGTCATGAAGGGCAAGTCACCTCCAAGCATCATGTGCACGACGACGACGAACGACATCTACTGATAGAGGCGAGGGTCCCGATCTTTCGATGAGATGATAACTATCGACTTGGTGGAGTAGACTTTGACGATCCGACTACAAACGTGCACGACGTTGCGCCTTAGCAATCGCTAAACCAATCTCCACGAGGTTCTTGGCGATGCGGAAGCACGGTCGGCGACCACGAAGGTCTATTCCTGCAAGCAATCGAAGAACGAGCAAGAATATGATAAAGCAATCTGAATATTGTGAATATATATGAAGTATTGATAATGGTGGGGATCCGTAAGCGGTCCTGGTCTTGTCGTTGGACACAAACGAAGTACACGAAGTTGCAATGGCTAACTTTTAACTAAACAAATCGCAAAGTCTAAACGACGCCCTAAGGGCTGTATATATATGGAGGAAGAGGAGGGAATTTCGTGGCCCTTGAGGGAGGGTCGAAACCAACCCTAACTCTTGTTTCCCCACATATCGGACTCTAAAAACAGCCTATACTTAAGTATTTCGAAATTACATGGGCCTGGCCCAATAATAAGGTGGCCTTGACACCTAGAATAGCCTATGGGACGAATATTATGAAGTGGCATCTTGTATATTTCGTCCAAGGCCTCATGCACTCATTAGGGTGGCTTCAAAGTCTGGAATCATCACTTGTAACTCCGTTCTCGTTCCCCTTGCATGCCAACATCTCCATGCTTGAACTTGCTCCAAGGTTCATCTTTCTTGTCCATGGTAGGCCCTTCATTTGTAAGCAAAACAAATGTATCCAATTTAAACAGCATCATATCCTCATGAACATTGGAATCGTTACCAAGAAACGGAAGTACCTGATAATTCAATTGGCGTGCGCGAGCTCTAGTAATTGGTCCAGTATGTATAGCAGCAGGGGCTGTGGGTGTAACAATGGTATTGATGTCCTCATCACCTCCCATTCGAGGGATTGAACATCAGATTGACTTAATTCCCGGTGCATCATTACCCAACCGTGCACCTGATGAGGACATCAATACCATTGTTACACCCACAGCCCCTGCTGCTATACATACTGGACCAATTACTAGAGCTCGCGCACGCCAATTGAATTATCAGGTACTTTCGCTTCTTGGTAACGATTCCAATGTTCATGAGAATATGATGCTGCCTAAATTGGATACATTTGTTTTGCTTACAAATGAAGGGCCTACCATGGACAAGAAAGATGAACCTTGGAGCAAGTTCAAGCATGGAGATGTTGGCATGCTAAGGGAAACAAGAACGGAGTTACAAGTGATGATTCCAGGACTTTGAAGCCACCCTAATGAGAGCATGAGGCCTTGGACGAAATATACAAGATGCCACTTCATAATATTCGTCCATAGGCTATTCTAGGTGCTGCGTCACCTTATTATTGGGCCAGGCCGATGTAATTTGGAAATACTTTAGTGTAGGCTGTTTTAGAGTCCGTATGTGTGGGGAAACAAGAGTTAGGGTTGGTTTCGACCTCCCTCAAGGGCCACGAAATTCTCCTCTTTCTCCATATATACAGCCCTTAGGGCTGCTTAGACTTTGGGTTTTGTTTAGATCAAAGTTCGCCATAGCTGCAACTTCAGTGCGCGCTTGTGTTCAACGACCAGACCAAGGTGTCTCGAAACCCCACCTTCATTAATAAAGCTTTCCTCTTATATTACAATATCCAGATTGCAATCTTAGTTTCTTGCTTGTTCTTCGTTTGCTCGCAGGAAACAGGCCCTCGTGGTCGGGTTGATCGTGCTCGGCGTGGTCAATAACCCTCGGAAGTTGGTTTAGCGATTGCTAAGGCGCGACGTCTCACGTGCGTAGTCGGATCGTCAAGGTCGACTCCCACCGAAACGATAGCCACCATCTCATCGAAACATCGGGACACCTTTGCCTCTATCAAGTGGTATCAGATTTTCAGGTTGCTCGATGAGATTTTACAGTTTTTCGTAGATTAGATCGAGTCTGTTCTTCATACCTAAAGTCCACGAAAAAGCCACAAAAAAATTAGGGTTAGTTCATCATATCCGAACCAATCTGAGCCTTCGCATAATCTTTTTAGGGTTTTTGCTTTGTTGAATTTGCGGTTGCATCGTCGTGTCAAGTTGCCGGTCTTAGAGTCTAGTCTTTTAGAGTTTCGAGTTCTGGTCATAAGTTGTCACGCCGCCGCCGCACCATCATCATCGCCTTGCCATCTACCACCCTTCTTATCCACCACCAATCCGTAGCCATATACCACCACCGCTACCATATCCCACCACCGCTGCCATATACCACAACCATATATCCACCACCAATCCGAGTCCTTCTCATATTAGTTTTGTTTTCGAGATCCATCTAAATTCCGATTCGTGTTTCCTTGCCTGCGTAGGTTTCGGAAAAAAAAAGTCTGGAAACCACCCTCCGTTTAGGCCCAAAATTTTCCGAAAACGCACTTGTCGAAAATTTTTCTGGCTATCCTATTTTTAGGTGTTTCTAAGCGTATTGAGACAGTCGTCGTTACAGAAAGTTTTTTTTGACCCGTTTCATTTTGGGTCGGGCGTTCGAAAAAAAATTTGGTCGAAAAATTTCGTGCCCATCCTGTCGGTTTGACACAGGAAGAGTTTTGAGACACTCGCCATTATAGTGATTTTTCGCAAAAAAAAAAAAGCGCAAAAAAAAGCAGCATAAAAAAAAGCGAAAAAAAAATTCCAGAGTGTGCTTTTCCATTGTTTCCGTGCGGTAGCCGTGATTTTGTTAGTGTTCTAGGCTCGCGTCTCTAGCACGGTCTAGCCTAGGACCACCAATCTCACCGTCGTTGAGCGTTTATTCAACTTTGCATCTCTGAATTGATTATTCTTGACCCTTTTGCCACCATATTATAAGCCTTCCCAGCTCCACATACATCTACATCGTGCGTTTGACTCTCCACGGTAATTGCTCTATCCAAGCTTTGAGAGTTTTGACTACATCGGTTGCCGATCACCTTTCTTCTTGGGTAAGAACTGGTAAGAATTTGAGATTTGCTTGACGGATTTGTGGTATCCACCACACCACCACCACCACTTCCTCGTAGTCTGTCGAATCATATTCTTGTGTGTTTCTATTGCTGCTAACCATGGCAGGATCACAAGCCATTTAGACCGACCGGGAGAACATGACAAACAAAGCGCTACATGATAAGTTTCAACAAATGATGAGTGGGCAGGTGGAAGATGTTCTAAATAGATTTGAAGAGGCCATGGAGAAGATAGATGGCATTGAGAAGGCGTTGAAACAAAGCTCGATAACAAGTTTAATGAATTGCTCATGGCGTCTACCACCACCACCACCGGCTGCACCTAATGCACCTCTACAACAACAACAACGACTACCTCCACATCGCGAAACAGCCCTCCGCCGAAGCGAGCCGTGTCCCTCTTCAGCTGGCCAAGCTGCTTTGGTCTTCTTTGTTGATACTTACATGGCTCCTGCTGGCGATGTGGGGAGGATGATTATGTGAGAGAGTACGAGGATGAGGTTGATCAACTTCGTAACTACGTGCAACCACCAGCACCACAACCACCGACATCACAACCACCCGATTCGTCCACATGCAAATAATGGCAATGTTAGGGCTCCCCTCAGTGCGAGATCATGACCATCTCCCTAAATTGAAGTTGAATATTCCACCATTTGAGGGTAGATATGTTCACGATATATATCTTACTTGGGAGTTAGAAACTGAACAACGATTTACATGTTTACAATATCACGAGGAGAGGCGTGTTCCATTTGTTGTTTGTGCTTTCACTAGCTTTGCATGTGTTTGGTGGTCTGAACATTGTAGATTATATCCTGTTCCACCTACTTGGGCTGCTTTGAAAACTGCTATGCGTACTCGTTGGGTTCCACCATATTATCAACGTGAATTACTTCAAAAACTGCAACGCTTAAGACAAGGAAAAAATTCGGTAGAAGAATATTATCAAGAATTACAAACTGGCTTGATTAGATGTGGTATTGTTGAGGAGAATGAAGCTATGCTTGCACGTTTTCTGGGTGGATTAAATAGAGATATTCAGACCATTACGGACTACAAGGATTATACTAATATCACTCAATTATTCCATCTTGCTTGTAAAGCTGAACGTGAAGTGCAGGATCGACAGGCGTTGGCGCGGACTAACTTTTCTGCAGGTCGACCTTCATCATGGACACCACGTGCATCATCTACTTCCACACGTTATACTACACCGGCACCTCCGTCGGCTGCCACCTCCAACCGTGATACAAGAAAGCAGGCACAACCACCACTATCTGCCAAGAGCGCTTCTTTGGGCCTACACGAGCTCTTCTTCTTCCATGGCGTCAACAGGGCACACAAGTGATATTATTTGTCGTTGTAAGGGAGAGGACATTTTGCGGAGAATGCCAATCTCAGTGTGTGATGATTGCTACTGAGGATGGTGGGTATGAGTCCGCTAGTGACTATGATGAAGAGACTTTGGCTCTTATTACACATGAAGAACATGGTGGAGATGATTCTGATCATGAAACGCAATACATGGCTGCTGAAGATGCTGACAGGGAGTTGTGAAGGAACGTTCTATTCGCGTCATCATAGATGGAGGGAGCTGCAACAACTTGGCTAGCATGGATATGGTGGAGAAGCTTTCTCTCACCACAAGACCACATCCACATCCTTACTACATCCAATGGTTCAACAACAGCGGCAAGGTTAAGGTAACACGTCTTTGTTAGGTGTGTATTTTAGTATCTCTAGATATGTGATTATGTTGATTGTGATGTGGTACCTTTGCAAGCATGTTCCTTATTACTTGGTAGACCATGGCAATTTGATAAAAATTCTGTACACCATGGTAGAAACAATCAAGATACTCTTGTTCACAAGGATAAAAATATTACTTTGCTTCCTATGACTCTGATTCAATTTTGAAAGATGATATTAATAGAGCTAATAAAGCAAAACAGGAGAAAAATAAGAGTGAAAATCAGATTGTGGCAAAAGAATTTGAGCAACAAATGAAGCCTAATAATAAACCATCTAATGTTGCTTCTGAAATTAAACCGAAAAGTGCATGTTTACTTGCCACCAAATCTGATATTGAGGAGCTAGACTCTAGCAAATCTGTTTGCTATGCTTTTGTGTGCAAAGAGGCATTATTTTCATTCGAGGACGTGCCTTCCTCTTTGCCCCTTGCTATCACTAACATTTTGCAGGAGTTCGCTGACGTCTTCCCACAAGACGTGCCACCGGGATTACCACCTATTCGAGGGATTGAGCATCAAATTGACTTAATTCCCGGTGCATCGCTACCCAACCGTGCACCATACCGTACCAATCCAGAGTAGACGAAGGAGATTATGCGTCAAGTACAGGAGCTGCTCGACAAAGGTTATATACGCGAATCTCTTAGTCCTTGTGCTGTTCCTATTATACTAGTGCCTAAAAAGGATGGTACGTCGCGTATGTGTGTTGATTGTAGAGGCATTAATAATATTACTATTCGTTATCGTCATCCTATTCCTAGGCTAGATGATATGCTTGATGAATTGAGTGGCTCTTCAATATTCTCCAAAGTTGATTTGCGTAGTGGATACCATCAAATTCGTATGAAATTGGGAGATGAATGGAAAACAGCATTTAAAACTAAGTTTGGTTTATATGAGTGGTTAGTCATGCCTTTTGGGTTAACTAATGCACCTAGTACTTTCATGAGACTAATGAACGAAGTTTTACGTGCTTTCATTGGACGATTTGTGGTAGTCTATTTTGATGATATACTGATTTATAGCAAATCTTTGGAAGAACATTTGGAACATTTACGTGCTGTTTTTAATGCTCTACGTGATGCACGTTTGTTTGGTAACCTTGGGAAGTGCACCTTTTGCACCGACCGAGTATCTTTTCTTGGCTATGTTGTTACACCACGAGAATTGAAGTTGATAAAGCCAAGATTGAAGCTATTGCGAGTTGGCCGCAGCCCAAAACGGTCACACAAGTGAGGAGTTTTCTTGGACTCGCTGGTTTCTATAGGCGTTTTGTGAGAGACTTTAGCACCATTGCTGCACCTCTCAACTTACAAAGAAGGATGTGCCTTTTGTTTGGGGTACCGCACAGGAAGAAGCCTTCACGGTATTGAAAGATAAGTTGACACATGCTCCTTTACTCGGTGTCCCGATGTTTCGATGAGATGGTGGCTATCGTTTCGGTGGGAGTCGACCTTGACGATCCGACTACGTACGTGCGAGACGTCGCGCCTTAGCAATCGCTAAACCAACTTCCGAGGGTTATTGACCACGCCGGAGCACGATCAACTCCGACCACGAGGGCCTGTTTCCTGCGAGCAAACGAAGAACAAGCAAGAAACTAAGATTGCAATCTGGATATTGCGAATATAAGAGGAAAGCTTTATTAATGAAGGTGGGGTTCTGAGACGCCTTGGTCTGGTCGTTGAACACAAACAAAGTACGCGAAGTTGCAGCTATGGCGAACTTTTGATCTAAACAAAACCCAAAGTCTAAATGACGCTCTAAGGGCTGTATATATGGAGAAAGAGGAGGGAATTTCGTGGCCCTTGAGGGAGGGGTCCGAAACCAACCCTAACTCTTGTTTCCCCACACATACGGACTCTAAAAACAGCCTACACTTAAGTATTTCGAAATTACATGGGCCTGGCCCAATAATAAGGTGACGCAGCACCTAGAATAGCCTATGGACGAATATTATGAAGTGGCATCTTGTATATTTCGTCCAAGGCATCATGCTCTCATTAGGGTGGCTTCAAAGTCCTGGAATCATCACTTGTAACTCCGTTCTTGTTTCCCTTGCGCATGCCAACATCTCCATGCTTGAACTTGCTCCAAGGTTCATCTTTCTTGTCCATGGTAGGCCCTTCATTTGTAAGCAAAACAAATGTATCCAATTTAGGCAGCATCATATTCTCATGAACATTGGAATCGTTACCAAGAAACGAAAGTACCTGATAATTCAATTGGCGTGCGTGAGCTCTAGTAATTGGTCCAGTATGTATAGCAGCAGGGGCTGTGGGTGTAACAATGGTATTGATGTCCTCATCAGCACCATACCGTACCAATCCAGAGGAGACGAAGGAGATTATGCGTCAAGTACAGGAGCTGCTCGACAAAGGTTATATACGCGAATCCCTTAGTCCTTGTGCCGTTCCTATTATTCTAGTGCCGAAAAAGGATGGTACATCACGTATGTGTGTTGATTGTAGAGGCATTAATAATATTACTATTCGTTATCGTCATCCTATTCCTAGGCTAGATGATATGCTTGATGAATTGAGTGGCTCTACAATATTCTCCAAAGTTGATTTGCGTAGCGGATACCATCAAATTCGTATGAAATTGGGAGATGAATGGAAAACAGCATTTAAAACTAAGTTTGGATTATATGAGTGGTTAGTCATGCCTTTTGGGTTAACTAATGCACCTAGTACTTTCATGAGATTAATGAACGAAGTTTTACGTGCTTTCATTGGACGATTTGTGGTAGTTTACTTTGATGACATATTGATTTATAGCAGATCTTTGGAAGAACATTTGGAACATTGACGTGTTGTTTTTATTGCTCTACGTGATGCACGTTTGTTTGGTAACCTTGGGAAGTGCACCTTTTGCACCGACCGAGTATCTTTTCTTGGCTATGTTGTTACTCCACAGGGAATTGAAGTTGACAAAGCCAAGATTGAAGCTATTGAGAGTTAGCCGCAGCCCAAAATGGTCACACAAGTGAGGAGTTTTCTTGGCCTCATTGGATTCTATAGGCGTTTTGTGAGAGATTTTAGAACCATTGCTGCACCTCTGAACGAGCTTACAAAGAAGGATGTGCCTTTTGTTTGGGGTACCGCACAGGAAGACGCCTTCACAGTATTGAAAGATAAGTCGACACATGCTCCTTTACTCCAACTTCCTGATTTTAATAAGACTTTTGAGCTTGAATGTGATGCTAGTGGAATTGGATTAGGAGGTGTGTTATTACAAGATGGCAAACCTGTTGCATACTTTTCTGAAAAATTGAGTGGGCCTAGTCTGAATTATTCTACTTATGATAAAGAATTATATGCTCTTGTTCGAACTTTAGAAACATGGCAACATTATTTATGGCCCAAAGGATTTGTTATACATTCCGAACATGAATCTTTGAAACATATTAAAAGTCAACTAAACTGAATCGTAGACATGCTAAATGGGTTGAATTCATTGAGACTTTCCCTTATGTCATTAAACACAAGAAGGGTAAAAAAATGTTATTGCTGATGCATTGTCTCGTCGCTATACTATGCTTTCACAACTTGACTTCAAAATATTTGGTTTGGAGACCATCAAAGATCAATATGTGCATGATGCTGATTTTAAAGATGTATTGCAGAATTGTAAAGAAGGAAGAACGTGGAACAAGTTAAATGCGTTAATGATGGATTTGTGTTCCGTGCTAACAAGCTATGCATTCCAGCTAACCTCGTTCGTCTTTTGTTGTTGCAGGAGGCGCATGGAGGAGGACTAATGGGACACTTTGGCGTGAAGAAGACGGAGGATGTACTTGCTACACATTTTTTTGGCCAAAGATGAGACGGGATGTTGAGCGTTTTATTGCTCATGCACTACATGTCAAAAAGCTAAGTCACGACTCAATCCTCATGGTTTATATATGCCTTTGCCTGTACCTAGTGTTCCTTGGGAGGATATATCTATGGACTTTGTTTTAGGTTTACCTAGAACAAAGAAGGGAGGATAGCATATTTGTTGTCGTGGATAGATTCTCGAAAATGGCACATTTTATACCATGTCATAAAAGCGATAATGCTGTTAATGTTGCTGATTTGTTCTTTCGTGAAATTATTCGCTTGCATGGTGTGCTAAATACTATTGTTTCAGATCGCGATACTAAATTTCTTAGCCACTTTTGGAGATGTTTATGGGCTAAGTTGGGGACTAAACTGCTTTTTAGTACTACTTGTCACCCCCAAACTGATGGACAAACTGAAGTAGTCAATAGAACATTGTCTACAATGCTTAGGCCTGTTTTGAAGAATAATAAGAAAATGTGGGAGGAATGCTTGCCTCATATTGCATTTTCTTATCATCGTTCATTGCATTCTACTACTAAGATGTGCCCTTTTGAAGTTGTGTATGGTTTCCTACCTCGTGCACCTATTGATTTGTTGCGTCTTCCATCTTCGGAGAAGGTTAATTTTGATGCTAAAGAACACGCTGAATTGATTTTAAAAATGCATCAGTTAACTAAGGAAAACATTGAGGGTATGAATGCTAAATATAAACTTGCTGGGGATAAGGGTAGAAAACATGTTGTGTTTGCACCTGGAGATCTTGTTTGGTTACATTTGCGTAAGGATAGATTTCCTGATTTGCGCAAATCAAAGCTAATACCACGTGCTGATGGTCCCTTTAAGGTGTTGGAGAAAATAAATGATAATGCATATAAACTTGAGCTGCCTACAGATTTTGGGGTTAGTCCCACTTTTAACATTGCAGATTTGAAGCCTTATTTGGGTGAGGAAGATGAACTTCCGTCGAGGTCGACTTCATTTCAAGAAGGGGAGGATGATGAGGACATCAATACCATTGTTACACCCACAGCCCGTCTTTGCTATACATACCGGACCAATTACTAGAGCTCGCGCACGCCAACTAAATTACCAGGTACTTTCGTTTCTTGGTAATGATTCTAATGTTCATGAGAATATGATGCTGCCTAAATTGGATATATTTGTTTTGCTTACAAATGAAGGGCCTACCATGGACAAGAAAGATGAACCTTGGAGCAAGTTCAAGCATGGAGATGTTGGCATGCGCAAGGGGAACAAGAACGGAGTTACAAGTGATGATTCCAGGACTTTGAAGCCACCCTAATGAGAGCATGAGGCCTTGGACGAAATATAATAGATGCCACTTCATAATATTCGTCCATAGGCTATTCTAGGTGCTGCGTCACCTTATTATTGGGCCAGGCCCATGTAATTTCGAAATACTTAAGTATAGGCTGTTTTTAGAGTCCGTATGTGTGGGGAAACAAGAGTTAGGGTTGGTTTCGGACCCTCCCTCAAGGGCCACGAAATTCCCTCCTCTTCCTCCATATATACAGCCCTTAGGGCGTCGTTTAGACTTTGGGGGTTTTGTTTAGATTAAAAGTTCGCCATAGCTGCAACTTCGCGTACTTTGTTTGTTTTCAACGACTGCATAAAGGCGTCCACGTAACCCCACCTTGATCAATAAAGCTTTCATCTTATATTCGCAATATCCAGATTGCAATCTTAGTTTCTTGCTTGTTCTTCGTTTGCTCGCAGGAAATGCAGACCCTCGTGGTCGATTGATCGTGCTCGGCGTGGTCAATAACCTCTCGGAGTTGGTTTAGCGATTGCTAAGGCGCGGCGTCCTCGCACGTTCGTAGTCGGATCGTCAAAGTGGACTTCCTCCAAAGCGAAAACCAACATCTCATCGAAAGACGGGACACCTTTGCCTCTATCAATCTCCCTAAACTGAAATTGAATATTCCACCATTTGAGGGTAGATATGTTCCTGATATATATCTTACTTGGGAGTTAGAAACTGAACAACGATTTACATGTTTATAATATCCTGAGGAGAGACGTGTTCCTGCCGCTGTTTGTGCTTTCACTAGCTTTGCGTGTGTTTGGTGGTCTGAACATTGTAGATTATATCCTGTTCCAGCTAGTTGGGCTGCTATGCGTACTCGTTGGGTTCCACCATATTATCAACGTGAATTACTTCAAAAATTGCAACGCTTAAGACAAGGAAAAGATTTGGTAGAAGAATATTATCAGGAATTACAAACTGGCTTGATTAGATGTGGTATTGTTGAGGAGAATGAAGCTATGCTTGCACGTTTCCTGGGTGGATTAAATAGAGAGATTCAGACCATTCTAGACTATAAGGATTATAATAATATCACTCGTTTATTCCATCTTGCTTGTAAAGCTCAACGTGAAGTGCAGGATCGACAGGCATTGGCGCGAACTAACTTTTATGCAGCACGTCCTTCATCATGGACACCACGTGCATCATCTACTTCCGCTGCACCATCACCTCCTTCAGGTGCCACCTCCAACCGTGATACAAGAAAGCAGACACAACCACCACTATCTGCCAAGAGCACACCTGCCGGGCCTGCACAGCTATTCTTCTTCCATGGCGTCAACAGGGCACACAAGTGATATTATTTGTCGTCGTTGTAAGGAGGATATTTTGCGAGAGAATGCAAATCTCAGCGTGTGATGATTGCTACTGAGGATGGTGGGTATGAGTCCGCTAGTGACTATGATGAGGAGACTTTGGCTCTTATTACACATGAAGAACACGGTGGAGATGATTATGATCATGAGACGCAATACATGGCTGCTGAAGATGCTGAAAGGTATGAATGTTTAGTTGCTTAACGTGTTTTGAGTGTGCAGGTTACACAAGCTGAGCAAAATCATAGGCATAATTTGTTGCATACAAAGGGAGTTGTGAAGGAACGTTCTATTCGTGTCATCATAGATGGAGGGAGCTACAACAACTTGGCTAGCATGGAGATGGTGGAGAAGCTATCTCTCACCACAAGACCACATCCACATCCTTACTACATCCAATGGTTCAACAACAGTGGCAAGGTTAAGGTAACACGTACTGTTCGTGTGCACTTTAGTATCACTACATATGCTGATTATGTTGATTGTGATGTGGTACCTATGCAAGCATGTTCCTTATTACTTCGTAGACCATGGCAATTTGATAAAAATTTTGTGCACCATGGTAGAAACCATCAGTATACTCTTGTTCATAAGGATAAAAATATTACTTTGCTTCCTATGACTCCTGATTCCATTTTGAAAGATGATATTAATAGAGCTAATAAAGCAAAACAGGAGAAAAATAAGAGTGAAAATCAGATTGTGGCAAAAGAATTTGAGCAACAAGTGAAGCCTAATAATAAACCATCTAATGTTGCTTCTGAAATTAAACTGAAAAGTGCATGTTTACTTGCCACCAAATCTGATATTGATGAGCTAGATTCTAGCAAATCTGTTTGCTATGCTTTTGTGTGCAAAGAGGCATTATTTTCATTCGAGGACGTGCCTTCCTCTTTGCCCCCTCTTTGTCACTAACATTTTGCAGAGTTCACGATGTCTTCCCACAAGACGTGCCACCGGGATTACCACCTATTCGAGGGATTGAGCATCAAATTGACTTAATTCCCAGTGCATCGCTACCCAACCGTGCGCCATACCGTACCAATCCAGAGGAGACGAAGGAGATTATGCGTCAAGTATAAGAGCTTCTCGACAAAGGTTATATACGGAATCCCTTAGTCCTTGTGTTGTTCCTATTATTCTAGTGCCGAAAAAGGATGGTACATCGCGTATGTGTGTTGATTGTAGAGGCATTAATAATATTACTATTCGTTATCGTCATCCTATTCCTAGGCTAGATGATATGCTTGATGAATTGAGTGGCTCTACAATTTTCTCCAAAGTTGATTTGCGTAGTGGATACCATCAAATTCGTATGAAATTGGGGGATGAATGGAAAACATCATTTAAAACTAAGTTTGGATTATATGAGTGGTTAGTTATGCCTTTTGGGTTAACTAATGCACCTAGTACTTTCATGAGATTAATGAACGAAGTTTTACGTGCTTTCATTGGACGATTTGTGGTAGTTTACATTGATGACATATTGATTTATAGCAGATCTTTGGAGGAACATTTGGAACATTTACGTGCTGTTTTTATTGCTCTACGTGATGCACGTTTGTTTGGTAACCTTGGGAAGTGCACCTTTTGTACCGACCGAGTGTCTTTTCTTGGCTATGTTGTTACTCCACGAGGAATTGAAGTTGATAAAGCCAAGATTGAAGCTATTGAGAGTTGGCCGCAGCCCAAAACGGTCACACCAAAGTGAGGAGTTTTCTTGGCCTTGCTGGATTCTATAGGCGTTTGTGAGAGATTTCAGCACCATTGCTACACCTCTCAATGAGCTTACAAAGAAGGATGTGCCTTTTGTTTGGGGTACCGCATGTGAAGAAGCCTTCACGGTATTGAAAGATAAGTTGACACATGCTCCTTTACTCCAACTTCCTGATTTTAATAAGACTTTTGAGCTTGAATGTGATGCTAGTGGAATTGGATTAGGAGGTGTGTTATTACAAGATGGCAAACCTGTTGCATACTTTTACGAAAAATTGAGTGGGCCTAGTCTGAATTATTCTACTTATGATAAAGAATTATATGCTCTTGTTCGGACTTTAGAGACATGGGAACATTATTTATGGCCCAAAGAATTTGTTATACATTCTGATCATGAATCTTTGAAACATATTAAAAGTCAAGCTAAACTGAATCGTAGACACGCTAAATGGGTTGAATTCATTGAGACTTTCCCTTATGTTATTAAACACAAGAAGGGTAAAGAAAATGTTATTGCTGATGCATTCTCTAAAGCTATACTATGCTTTCACAACTTGACTTCAAAATATTTGGTTTGGAGACCATCAAAGATCAATATGTGCATGATGCTGTTTTTAATGGTGGATTGCAGAATTGTAAAGTAGGGAGAACATGGAACAAGTTCGTCGTTAATGATGGATTTGTGTTTCGTGCTAACAAGCTATGCATTCCAGCTAGCTTTATTCGTCTTTTGTTGTTGCAGGAGGCGCATGGAGGGGGAATAATGGGACACTTTGGCGTGAAGAAGACGGAGGACGTACTTGCAACACATTTCTTTTGGCCAAAGATGAGACGGGATGTTGAGCGTTTTATTGCTCGCTGCACTACATGTCAAAAAGCTAAGTCACGACTCAATCCTCATGGTTAATATATGCCTTTGCCTGTACCTAGTGTTCCTTGGGAGGATATATCTATGGACTTTGTTTTAGGTTTACCTCGAACAAAGAAGGGGAGAGATAGCATATTTGTTGTTGTGGATAGGTTCTAAAAAATGGCACACTTTATACCATGTCATAAAAGCGATGATGCCGTTAATGTTGCTGATTTGTTCTTTCGTGAAATTATTCTCTTGCATGGTGTGCCCAATACTATTGTTTCAGATCGTGATACTAAATTTCTTAGCCAATTTTGGAGATATTTATGGGCTAAGTTGGGGACTAAACTGCTTTTTAGTACTACTTGTCACCCCCAAACTGATGGACAAACTGAAGTAGTCAATAGAACATTGTCTACTATGCTTAGGGCTGTTTTGAAGAATAATAAGAAAATGTGGGAAGAATGCTTGCCTCATATTGAATTTGCTTATAATCGTTCATTGCATTCTACTACTAAGTTGTGCCCTTTTGAAACTGTGTATAGTTTCCTCCCTCGTGCACCTATTGATTTGTTGCCTCTTCCATCTTCGGAGAAGGTTAATTTTGATGCTAAAGAACGTGCTGAATTGATTTTAAAATTGCATGAGTTAACTAAGGAAAACATTGAGCGTATGAATGCTAAATATAAACTTGCTAGGGATAAGGGTAGAAAACATGTTGTGTTAGCACCTGGAGATCTTGTTTGGTTACATTTGCGTAAGGATAGGTTTCCTAATTTGCGCAAATCAAAGCTAATGCCACGTGCTGATGGTCCATTTAAGGTGTTAGAGAAAATAAATGATAATGCATATAAACTTGAGCTGCCTGCAGATTTTGGGGTTAGTCCCACTTTTAACATTGCAGATTTGAAGCCTTATTTGGGTGAGGATGATGAGGACATCAATACCATTGTTACACCCATAGCCCCTACTATTACATATAATGGACCAATTACTAGAGCTCGCGCACGCCAATTAAATTACCAGGTACTTTCATTCTTGGTAATGATTCTAATGTTCATGAGAATATGATGCTGCCTAAATTGGATACATTTGTTTTGCTTACAAATGAAGGGCCTAGCTTGGAGAAGGATGAACATTGGAACAAGAACAAGCATGGAGTTGATGGCGTGCGCAAGGGGAACAAGAACGGAGTTACAAGTGATGATTTCAGGACATTGAAGCCACCATAAGGAGTGAATGAAGCCTTGGACGAAATATACAAGATGCCACTTCATAAATTTCGTCCAGAAGCTATTCTAGGTGCTGCGTCACCTTATTATTGGGCCAGACCCATGTAATTTCGAAATATATGTATAGGCTGTTTTTAGAGTCCGTATGTGTGGGGAAACAAGAGATAGGGTTGGTTTCGGACCCCTTCCCCAAGGGCCACGAAATTCCCCCCCCCCCTCTTCCTCCATATATACAGCCCTTAAGGCACCGTTTAGACTTTGGGTTTTGTTTAGATTAAAAGTTCGCCATAGCTGCAACTTCGCGTACTTCGTTTGTGTTCAACGACCGGATAAAGGCGTCCACGTAACCCCACCTTGATCAATAAAGCTTTCATCTTATATTCGCAATATCCAGATTGCAATCTCAGTTTCTTGCTTGTTCTTCGTTTGCTCACAGGAAACAGACCCTCGTGGTCAGGTTGATCGTGCTCCGGCGTGGTCGATAACCTCTCGGAGTTGGTTTAGCGATTGCTAAGGCGCGACGTCCTCGCACGTTCGTAGTCGGATCGTGAAAGTCGATTTCCACCAAAGCGATATCCACCATCTCATCGAAAGACGGGACACCTTTGCCTCTATCACACCAAGAGCAACAAGCAATGAGCGACCGCATCGACAACCTCGCCACCGACTTGCGCCTCTCCGAGCAACGTACAAGAGACTACTTCAATAACAAGTTCGACGCTCAGAAGCAAGAGAATGATGCAAGAATGGACGAGATCCGCGCCTTGATGAGGAACCGGCATCATTCCACTTCTTCATCCTCAAGACGGAGCCGCTCGAGTCGACACTCCGATGACACCTTCTACGACTCAAGTACACCTACGTCGAACACTCTTCGTCGTGCCGCACGTCAAGACCGTCAAGCAAACGGCAATCCTCTACACGACACCGACTCTCAAGAGCATCGACATCATCAAAACCAAGCTACATTTGCGCAAGCACAAGCACGGCAACGCCAACGACAACAAGAACAAGAAGAGGGAGCGCGACAACATCAAGAGGCACAAGACGCCGAGGTGCAACATCGAGAACGACAACTAAGGGAAGCCCAAGAACTTGAGGCACAACATGCACTTCATGACTCAAGTCGAGCCGTTGCCGACCGAGGACACCAAGCTCGTGAATATCAAGAAGCGCTCCGCGAGGAAGTCCAAGAGAGGCTCTACCAAGCACGTGTGCATCGACAAGCCCCACAACAAGCTCGACAAGCTCCACCACATGCTCACCAAGAACCTCAAGTTCATCAAGCGCATGAAGACAATGAGAATCCACCAAGACAAGAGGAACATGAGGAAAACGACCCTCCTCGCCAAGAGCAACATGAGATTGTTAATCCTCAACGACATGGACGTCATCATCCTCGACCACACCACAATGAAGAGCAACGCTATGGAAAGCTCAAATTCACCATGCCCAAGTTCAATGGAAGCAATGACCCCGAAGAGTACCTCTCATGGGCATTGAAGGTCGACAAAATCTTTCGTTTGCACCACTATGAGGAAGAGAAGAAGATCGCTATGGCATCACTTGAGTTCCAAGACTATGTGCTCATATGGTGGGAACAAATCCTTGAGAGGCGACAAGCAAGAGGTGAACGTCCAATCACCACTTGGGCTCAAATGAAAGATGTCATGAGAGCACGTTTTGTGCCCACCTACTACAACATCGACCTCTTCAAGAAACTCCAACTCCTCAAGCAAGGAACAAAGAGTGTTGAAGAATACTGCAAGGAAATGGAGATAGCCATGATTCGAGCCAATGTGAAGGAAGATGATGAGCAAACTATGGCACGTTTCTTGAATGGACTCAATCATCACATCAAGAAGATCGCCGACTTCCAACCATACTCCACCCTCATTGAGCTCGTGCATCAAGCTACAAAGGCGGAACGTCAAGTGCAAGATGACTTCAAGTACGCCAAGTACTCGTCCAAGACCTACGGCTTCTCCAACAACCAAGCTTCAACACCTCCTCCAACATCTACATCAACCAAACCTTCTACAAGCAATGACGACAAGTCAAGTTACAAGAAATCTTCGGCAAGTTCAAGTCTTCTTCCTCCTACTACAAGCAACTTCAAGCTGCGTGCTTCATCATCTACTCCAAACGATGAGACCGTCAAGACAAGCTCCTTCAAGTGTTTCACTTGCGGCAGCCGAGGCGACAAGTCCTTTGAGTGCACAAACAAGCGCACCATGATCTTCAACGACGACGGCACCTTCGACTCCATGAGTGAAGGAGAAATGGAAGCCCTTGAGCAAGTGGCCATGCACCGACAAGTGAACAACGAAGATGAAGATGACCAAGTCTTTTGTGATGAAGATTCAAGCCCCGCTCTTGTTGTCTCCAAGGTCTTGACTCTTCAACATCAACAAGAAGAAGACCAACGGTGCCACATCTTCCACACAAAGGCCGGCATCAATGGAAGGTCCGTCAAGGTCATCATCGATGGAGGTAGTTGTCACAACTTGGCAAGTGAAGAACTATGCTCCAAGCTTCAATTGGTCAAGAGGAAGCACCCGAATCCCTACAAGGTTCAATGGCTAAGTGACTCCGGCACTATCCGAATTGAGCATACGGTCCAAGTCCCCTTCAAAATTGGTGCATATGAGGACACTTTGGAGTGTGATGTGGTCCCAATGACCGTTTTCCACCTCCTTCTTGGCCGACCATGGCAATTCGACCGTGGTGTCATCCACAATGGGCGTACCAATCACTATAGCTTCAAGATGAAAGGGAAGGAGTATGTGCTACGACCTATGTCTCCTAGTCAAGTGATAGCCGACAAGCAAGCCACCCATCATGGAGAGAAGAGTGAGAAAGTGATCCACCACAAAGTGAGTGACAGCCACAAGCCAAACTTGAGCGCCTCTTCGCCTAGAGAGAAAAACCTCCTATTATTTGCCACAAAAAGTGAGATGAGAGAAGTGTGTGAGAACCCATCGAGTGTGATGCACTTTGTCCTTGTGTGCAAGGATGGAGATACAAAAACTAACACCTCTCACGAACTACCTTTAGTGTTTAAATCTCTTTTGCAGGAATTCCAAGATGTTTTCCCGATGAGCTACCTCGGGTCTACCTCCTCTTCGAGGCATTGAGCATCGAATCGACCTCATCCCCGGAGCGCCTCTACCAAACAAAGCTCCATACCGAGTCAATCCCGAAGAAACCAAGGAGATTCAATGGCAAGTACAACAACTCATCGACAACGCTCATGTACGTGAAAGCCTAAGCCCTTGTGCCGTTCCCGTTATACTTGTGCCTAAATCCAATGGAAGTTTCAGCTTGTGTTCCGATTGTAGACCTATAAATGCTATTACCGTTCGCTATAGGCATACCATTCCTCGCTTAGATGATATGCTTGATGAATTTAGTGGAGCCAACTTTTTCTCAAAAATTGATCTAAAAAGTGGCTATTATCAAATCCGCATACAAGAGGGTGATGAATGGAAAACTGCTTTCAAAACCAAATTTGGTTTATATGAGTGGTTAGTCATGCCTATGGGTTTGTCGGAAGCTCCGGTACTTTTGAGCCGTCTCATGCATTATGTCCTTGACTTATATTGGAGTCTTTGTTGTGGTTTACTTGACGATATTCTTGTGTTTAGAAAAGCGATGAAAGAACATCTTAATCATGTTAGGGCTATTTTGCAAACCCTCCATGAGGAACGTCTATATGCAAACTTGAAAAATGCACGTTTGGTGTTGACAAAGTGGTTTTCTTGGGTTTTGTTGTCTCTTCCAAGGGTGTCCATGTTGATGAATCTAAAATTGAAGCAATTAAAACTTGGCCCCAACCCACAAATTTGCAACAAGTGCGTAGCTTTCTTGGTCTTGCGGGTTTTTATCGTCGCTTTGGGAAAGATTTTAGCACAATTGCCGCTCCTTTGCATGCCTTGAGTAAGAAGAATACTCCTTTTGTTTGGGGATCTTTGCAATCGACCGCTTTTGATGAGCTCAAGTCTTTGCTTACTCATGCTCCGATTCTTGCTTTGCCCAATTTTGACAAAACTTTTGAGGTTCATTGTGCAAGTGGTACCGGAATTGGCGGAGTTTTGATGCAAGAAAAGCGAGCCATTGCTTACTTTAGTGAAAAACTCACCGGTGCTCAGCTTAACTATCCCATCTATGACAAAGAACTGTATGCATTAGTGCGTGTGCTACATGTTTGGGAACATTATCTTAGACCTCATGAGTTTGTCATCCATACCGACCATGAAACGCTTAAGTACTTAAAAGGCCAAACTAAGTTGAACAAGCGTCATGCCAAATGGAGTGTATTTATTAAATCTTTTCCTTATCTGATCAAGTACATTAAGGGTAAAGAAAATGTAGTTGCCGATGCACTTTCACGCATATGCACGCTTGTCACTAAACTCGAGTTGAATGTTATTGGCTTTGAGCACATAAAAGAATTGTATGCTAACGACCCGTCTTTTGCTATTCCTTATGCTAAGTGTTTGACGCATACTTCTTGGGAACAATATAACATCAAGGATGCTTATCTTATGAGAGCTAACAAACTATGCATTCCCGAGTCTTCTCTTCGTTTGCTCCTTTTGCAAGAGGCTCATGGAGGCGGATTCATGGGACACTTTGGACGCGACAAGACATTAGCCACGCTCTCCAAGAACTACTTTTGGCCCAAGATGTTCCACGATGTCTCACGCTTCACCAACCGATGCTCTACATGTCGCAAATCTAAGTCTAAAGCTCAATCTCATGGTCTTTACATGCCTCTTCCTATTCCTTATCAACCTTGGGAAGACATTAGCATGGATTTTGTACTTGGTTTGCCTAGAACTCAAAATGGAAAGGATTCCGTGTTTGTTGTTGTGGATAGATTTTCTAAGATGGCACATTTCATTCCTTGCAACAAGATAGACGATGCTTCACACATTGCAAATCTCTTTTGTAGGGAAATCTTGCGACTCCATGGAGTACCAAAGACAATCGTCTCCGATCGTGACGTCAAGTTCTTGAGTTACTTTTGGAAGACACTATGCGCCAAGCTCGGAATCAAGCTCTTGTTCTCATCCGCATACCATCCTCAAACCGACGGCCAAACGGAGTGACGAACCGCACACTATCCACTCTACTTCACGTCTTGATCAAGAAGAACATCAAGGAGTGGGAAGCATGTCTACCCATTGCCGAGTACGCCTACAACCGTGCAAGACATTCGACTACCGGCAAGTCCTCCTTCGAGGTCGTCTACGGCTTCAACCCATTGTCCCCATTGGACATTCTACCTCTTCCTCTACAAGAGCGCACCAACATGGATGCGAGTGCACGGGCAAGCTACATCAAGACGATGCACGAAGATACAAGGCACACCATCGAGCGCCAAGTACAACGACTAGCGACCAAGCTCAACGTCAACAAGCAACCCATGGTCTTCAACATTGGTGATCTAGTGTGGCACCTTCGCAAGGATCGCTTCCCCAACGAACGCAAGTCCAAGCTTGTCCCTCGAGCCGATGGACCTTTCAAGGTGCTAGCACGCTACAACGACAACGCCTACAAAATCGACCTACCACGCGGCAAGTACAATGTGAGCGACATCTTCAACGTCAAGGACCTCGCGCCATACCATGGAGATGAGGCTTTTGATCCGAGGTCGGATCTCTCCAAAGGGGGGGGGGGAGATGATGTGGAGCATCCCTCCATCATCCCCATGGACACTACTTCGACCACACAAGCTCCAAGAGGACCCATGACAAGAGCCCAAGCACGTGCCATCCAATCCGAGGTTGACTCTCTCCTTGTTGAACTTCCCTTTAACCCATTTGAGACATGGCTACTACCTCAAATGGAGACACTTTGCGTGCTCAGGTACCATGTAAGCAACCAAGGAGAAGGAGTGGTGCAAGACGGACATCAAGATCAAGGAGGCATTCTACCCAGCCTGGAAGGACAGGTACCACCGCCCAACAACCGCCCGGACGGAACAACCGGCCGACTACCGCCCAACAACCGGCCACCATTCTGTGATCAAGCGGTGCAAGGCGGTGCAAAGACCGGATGTACCGGTAAATCCCAAATGACCGGAACTACCGGCCCAACGACCGGTTCAACCGATGGGGCCCCCGACGACCATCTGCAGAAGCCAACACCTGACCTCAGCGGTAGTACCGCCTTCCTCGATCGGTACTTCCGCCTTCCTTGAGTCGCCAGCGGTACAACCGCCACCTCGACCGGTACAACCGGCCTGTCTGCGCACAGTGTAATGGGCCAAGCCCATGTACCCCCTCACTTACCCCTTCGTGGCTCTAGACTATAAATACTCCTCCACCTCCTCCTAGTTAAGGTAGCAAAGGATTAGCTCATATTTGTGTGAGAGCTTTGCTCATCCACTTGGTTACCTTCTCCTCGGAGATCGCGCCTCCTCGGAGAAGATCCTTCCAAGAGGATTCAAGACCCCCTTCTAGGGTGAACCCCCATCAAGGCCTCATCACGGAGAAGAACGGCTACTCGTGTATCTTTCTTTTGTTGACTTTGAATCTTGTTCTACCTTTTGTGTTCGGTGATCTAGCCCTTGTATGATCGATACTTGTCGGTTTAGTGACTCTCTTGTGTGTTTTCCCTTGTGTTCTTCCACTCGTTCGTCGTGTTTTCCCCGTAGGATCCCCTCCAAACGTGAAAGATCTCCGATTAGGGTTCTGCCCTACATCATTATTGCTCTCAGAGACTTTGACAACTTACTTGTGATGCATGCCTGTTTACTTGAGCCTATTGTATTTGGTTGTTCTCGCATCATATGCCTCCATACTATGAAATGCTCCCTTGTACTTTCTTATGATGAGCATGATGCATACACTTGTTGGGTATCTTACCACACCTAATGATAGGTTTTGCACTTCCGCTTAACCTCATTTGTTTTTCCGAGTGTTTGTCATGTTCTTTCATTTTGAAGGATTCACAAGGCGGTAACATCACGAGACAACTTGCTTATGTGAAGGCATACAAGATGCGCAACTCCATCATCCTTGAGAACCTCCAAAAGGTGACCTCCTTCCCTTTGAGCCATCCTCAATTATGCATATTGGATGGGCCATTCTTTCATTGTTGTTTCCTTCTTCTTGTCTACATGATACATATATTGGATGGAGGATCGACATTGGAGATGGACCCTATGGAACTTCCAAGTTGAGGAGTGCCACGACATCGAGCTATGGTACAACACCACCCGTGACAAATTTGCACCCTATGCATGGATTGACACACATTATAATTGTCTTGTTGCACCTATTCCCATGTCATCCATGATATACGAGCTTGCACATTTTCTTAGCAAATTTGTTGTGATCTTTCTTGATGGCATATTCATACATCGTGATCATATTGCCTACCATCAATTGCGTGATAACATAATCATGTTGAGCATCCATTGCCATATTCATGCTATTGATAAACTGTCTCACTATGACATCATTTTGCACCGTGGTTGCATTCATCATATTCACAACACATTTGTGTGCACAATGATTGCATTTCCTCCCATGAATGCTTTGCATCTCATTCTAGATCATCTTGATAAGCTTCATGCGTTTTGTCATGACCAATCTTGTCGCACGGACTAATTCTTACATGATGGACACGTTGTGTGCGCTAACCATTGTATTTCCGAGTGTTGCTTGTGTTTGCTCTTTTGCATGTCTATCACTCCGCGACACCTTGGACTACTTGGATTGCGCCATATCTTCAACTTCGTCCAACTACAAGTCCGTCTCGACAACCGCTTCCATGGTGATGAGGATCACGATCCGAGGTCGGATCTTTCCCAAGGGCAGAGGATGCCGAGCATCCCACGTTCATCCCCATGTACACTCCGACTACTCTCCAAACCCCAAGAGGACTTATGACGAGACCTCAACTATACGCCATTGGACACAAGGTGAACTCGCTCCTTTCCGAACCTTCACTTCCTACATGTGAGACATGGCTACTACCTCCAACGTGTGTTCTATGCATGATCAGGTACTTGGAGGAAAGCCACGAAGCCACCACATCCAACGGAACAGCTAGCGAGGACGCCAAGTACAAGGACCAAGAGAAGAAGCTGCGCGAAGCTATAGCCAACGGACGACCGGCCCAGCCCGGACGTCCGGCCCCTAAGGACCCGAGCCGAATCTACGGACGACCGGAGCCACCGGACGTACGACGACTCCAGCCGGACGATCACAGACACCGGACGTCCGACACTATCCAAATACCGGACGACCGACGCCGATCGGACGTCCAACACCACCGCCCAGAGCCAAAATGTCGACGTCTGACATGCACCGGACGACCGGACCCTCGCGAGCCACCGGACATCCGGTACTGTCGGACGTCCGACGCCTGTGCACCCGCCCTTGTGTTGGGCCGAAACTACTTACGCTTTCATTCGCCTAGACTATATATACTCCTCCACCTCCTCCTAGTTAGGGTTAGCGTTGATTTTGCTCATTGTTAGATAGAGCTTCATTATCCATATCGGATCTCCTCCTCGTGAGAGACCGCAGCCTCTTCGGAGAAGATCCACCTTCGATTCAAGACCTCTTTTGCGGAGAAGACCATCATCAAGACCTCCTCATGGAGAAGAACGGCTACCGCTTGTATCGTCCTTTGTTGACTTTGGATCATGTATCTCCCTTTGTGTTCATCGATCTAGCACATGCGTGATTGATCTTGTTGGTTTGAGTGATTCTCTTGTGTTTTCCCCGTGATTTCCCTCGTGCTCTTCCGCTAGTTCTTCGTATTCCTCATAGGGATCCTCTCCAAACGTGGAAGATCGTCCACATAGGGTTCCGCACTACATCACATTGTAACTAGTTGTCCTTGTCACCAAGACAAGGCTTTCATCAGAGTTGAAACTTGTTCTCTTTAAACTTGTTGAATGGGCTCCAAAACTTGGTTCTTCATGTGCTGAATGTTGTTGGTTGTCCTCGACATTGTACCTAAGTAAAATCAGCACACGAGATTTAGGCAGTATAAAGTTCTCATGGTCATTTGAATTATGATAAGCTAGCGCGTTCACCTCTTGTGCTATTTGTTTGGCATGGCTCCTTGTCATGGGACCCAAATAGATCTTCTTTGTAGAAGCTTCACTTGATGGCTGAGATTTAACATCAGGAGAAGATGATAAACGAGGTGAACCTGGGATGTCCTCATCACTTGCTCTCATGACATCCTTCATTTGTGTCCAAGTGGTGATGGGTGGTTCACCTCTTGCCGCTCGGCGCTCAATGATTTGTTCCCACCAAATGAGGACGTAGTCTTGGAATTCGAGGGATGCCATTGTGATCTTCTTCTCTTCTTCGTAGTTGTGCAAGCGGAAGATTTTGTCAACCTTCAATGCCCATGAGATGTACTCTTCGGGGTCGTTGCTACCGGTGAACTTGGGCACTTTAGCTTGCCGTATCGTTGCTCTTCATTGTGTTGGGGTCGGGGATGATGACGCCCATGTCATTGAGGATTGACGATCTCATGTTGCTCTTGGCGAGGAGGGTTGTCATCCTCATGTTGCTCTTGGCGAGGACGGTTATCATCCTCATGTTGCTCTCGATGTACTTGACATTCTTGTCTCGCTTGAGGAGGAGCTTGTCGATGCACACGTGCTTGGTAAATCCTTTCTTGAGCTTCATCGCGAAGTGCTTCTTGATGTTGTCGAGCTTGTCGACCTCGATTGGCTACGGCACGGCTTGAGTCACGAAGGGCATGTTGCGCCTCAAGTGCTTGAGCTTCTCGGAGTTGTTGTTGTTGGCGTTCCGCCTCGGCATCTTGTGCATCTTGATGTTGTCGCGCTCGCTCCTCTTGTTCTTGTTGTCGTTGGCGTTGCCGTTCTTGTGCTTGCGCGAATGCAGCTTGGTTTTGACAATGTCGATGCTCTTGAGAGTCGGTGTCGTGTAGAGGACTGCGGTTAGCTTGACGGTCTTGGCACGCGGCACGACGAAGAGTATTCGATGTCGGTGTACTTGAGCCGGAGATGGTGTCGTCGGAGTGTCGACTTGAGCGGCTCCTTCTTGAGTAGGACGAAGTGGTAGAAGAGCGGTTGATCAACAAGGCACGAAGCTCATCCATTCTTGCGTCATTCTCGTGCTTGTTCTCGTCGAGTTTGTTGTCGAAGAGACGCAAGTCGGTGGCGAGGTTGTCGATGCAGTCGCCCAAAGCAAGTTGTTCTTGATGCAAAGCTCGGTGTGCACCAAATAGTTGAGTCTTGGTGACGTAGGATGACATGTCTTCGTCTTGCTCCACGAAGAGTGGGTTGGTAGAAGTACTTTGATACGGAGCATCCCACGTTCATCCCCATGTACACTCCGACTACTCTCCAAACCCCAAGTGGACATATGACGAGACCTCGAACATATGCCATTGGACACAAGGTGAACTCGCTCCTCTCCGAACCATCAGTTTCTACATGTGAGATATGGCTACTACCTCCAACGTGTGTTCTATGCATGATCAGGTACTTGGAGGAAAGCCATGAAGCCACCACATCCAATGGAACAGCTAGCAAGGACGCCAAGTACAAGGACCCAGAGAAGAAGTCATGGTTAGCTACCACCGGACGACCGGCCCAGCCCGGACGTCCGGCCCCTGAGGACCCGAGCCGAATCTACGGACGACCGGAGCCACAGGACGTCCGACGACTCCCAGCGCCTGGACGACCGCCAGACACCGAACGTCCGACACTCTCCAGCGCCCGGACGACCGACGCCGACTGGACGTCCCACACCACCTGTCCAGAGCCAAAACGCTGGACGTCTGACATGCACCGGATGACCGGACCCTCGCGAGCCACCGGACGTCCGACGCCTGTGCACCCGCCCGTGTGTTGGGCCGAAGCCACTTACCCTTTCATTCGCCTAGACTAAATATACTCCTCCACCTCCTCCTAGTTAGGTTTAGCGTTGATTTAACTCATTTGTGAGATAGAGCTTCGCTCATCCATATCGGATCTCCTCCTCGTGAGAGACCGCGGCCTCTTCAGAGAAGATCCACCTGGATTCAAGACCCCTTTACGGGAAGATCCCTCGCGGATTCAAGACCTCCTCCCGGAGAAGAATCAGTTACCTCTTGTATCGTCCTTTGTTGACTTTGGATCATGTATCTCCCTTTGTGTTCATCGATCTAGCGCATGTGTAATCGAATCTTGTTGGTTTGAGTGATTCTCTTGTGTTTTCCCCCGTGATTTCCCTTGTGTTCTTCCGCTCGTTCTTCGTGTTCCTCGTAGGGATCCTCTCCAAACGTGAAAGATCGTCCACATAGGGTTCCGCCCTACATCATCTTGGTATCATGAGCCACGTTGATCACGTTTTTGGAGCCCCTACCCCTCTTTGTCTAGCTTGATTTTGTTTATTTCGTCCTAAATCCGAAAATCCCCACCAAAAATAGCCCCCAATTTTTTTTGTGATTTGTTAGTTTGATGATGTTTTGTTGATTTTGATCCATAGATTTGCTTGGTTTCGAGTGGATCTAGTATTTCACCAAGTTTCCCCACTTTCCATCCACAAAATCTCCTCAATTTTGACCCCAAAATCTCCATTTTCCGCCCAAAATCGCGCCCCGAACTCGCATCTCGCGTTGACCCCGACCCACCGGACGACCGTCGTTTTACGGACGTCCGGAGCCCCAGGAACGACCGAACGTCCGACCTTTCCCGGACGACCGGAACCCCTAACCCGAGCTGAAATCACGGATTTCCGACCTTCCCGGACGTCCGACGACCGGATATCCGACCTTCCCGGACGTCCTTAACCTGTAGATTCCCACTTCGGCTGATTTCTGTTTTGTCCATAACTAATTCATCCGAACTCCGATTTTGACGTTCTTTAGCTCGTTTTGAAGCTATTGACATCCCCCTTCCAAAAAAAATACCACCAAAACCATTTGACTCCATAAAAGTTTTGGAACTTTGGCATCTTTGCCTAGGGCTTCCACCACGTCATCCGCATAGCCACCACCGACTTCCGCAACCTAACTGATAGAGGCAAAGGTGTCCCGTCTTTCGATGAGATGTTGGTTTTCGCTTTGGAGGAAGTCGACTTTGACGATCCGACTACGAACGTGCGAGGACGTCGCGCCTTAGCAATCGCTAAACCAACTCCGAGGTTATTGACCACGCCGAGCACGATCAACTCCGACCACGAGGGTCTGTTTCCTGCTAGCAAACGAAGAACAAGCAAGAAACTGAGATTGCAATCTGGATATTGCGAATATAAGATGAAAGCTTTATTGATCAAGGTGGGGTTCTGTGACGCCTTTGTCTGGTCGTTGAACACAAACGAATTACGCGAAGTTGCAGCTATGGCGAACTTTTAATCTAAACAAAACCCAAAGTCTAAACGACGCCCTAAGGGCTGTATATATGGAGGAAGAGGAGGGAATTTCGTGGCCCTTGAGGGAGGGGTCCGAAACCATCCCTAACTCTTGTTTCCCCACACATACGGACTCTAAAAACAGCCTATACTTAAGTATTTCGAAATTACATGGGCCTGGCCCAATAATAAGGTGACGAAGCACCTAGAATAGCCTATGGACGAATATTATGAAGTGGCATCTTGTATATTTCGTCCAAGGCTTCATGCACCCATTATGGTGGCTTCAAAGTCCTGAAATCATCACTTGTAACTCCGTTCTTGTTCCCCTTAGCATGGCATTATCTCCATGCTTGTTCTTGCTCCAATGTCCATCCTTCTCCAAGCTAGGGCCTTCATTTGTAAGCAAAACAAATGTATCCAATTTAGGCAGCATCATATTTTCATGAACATTAGAATCATTACCAAGAAACGAAAGTACCTGATAATTTAATTGGCGTCTTGCGAGCTCTAGTAATTGGTCCAAAGATATGTAGCAGTAGGGGCTGTGGGTGTAACAATGGTATTGATGTCCTCATCATCCTCCCCTTCTTGAAATGAAGTCGCCCTCGACGGAAGCTCATATTCCTCACCCAAATAAGGCTTCAAATCTGCAATGTTAAAAGTGGGACTAACCCCAAAATCTGCAGGTAGCTCAAGTTTATATGCATTATCCTTTATTTTCTCTAACACCTTAAATGGACCATCAGCACGTGGCATTAGCTTTGATTTGCGCAAACTAGGAAACCTATCCTTACGCAAATGTAACCAAACAAGATCTCCGGTGCAAAGACAACATGTTTTCTACCCTTATCTCCAAAGACGCTTATATTTAGCATTCATACGCTCAATGTTTTCCTTAGTTATCTCATGCATTTTTAAAATCAATTCAGCACGTTCTTTAGCATCAAAATTAACCTTCTCCAAGATGGAAGAGGCAACAAATCAATAGGTGCACGAGGTAGGAAGCCATACACAACTTCAAAAGGGCACATCTTAGTAGTAGAATGCAATGAACGATTATAAGCAAATTCAATATGAGGCAAGCATTCTTCCCACATTTTCTTATTATTCTTCAAAACAGCCCTAAGCATAGTAGACAATGTTCTATTGACTACTTCAGTTTGTCCATCGGTTTGGGGGTGACAAGTAGTACTAAAAAGCAGTTTAGTCCCCAACTTAGCCCATAAACATCTCCAAAAGTGGCTAAGAAATTTAGTATCACGATCTGAAACAATAGTATTTGGCACACCATGCAAGCGAATAATTTCACGAAAGAAGAAATCAGCAACATTAACAGCATCATCGCTTTTATGACATGGTATAAAGTGTGCCATTTTCGAGAATCTATCCACGACAACAAATATGCTATCCCTCCCCTTCTTTGTTCGAGGTAAACCTAAAACAAAGTCCATAGATATATCCTCCCAAGGAACACTAGGTACAGTGCAAAGGCATATATAAACCATGAGGATTGAGTCGTGACTTAGCTTTTTGACATGTAGTGCAGCGAGCAACAAAACGCTCAACATCCGTCTCATCTTTGGCCAAAAGAAATGTGTAGCAAGTATATCCTCCGTCTTCTTCACGCCAAAGTGTCCCATTAATCCTCCTCCATGCGCCTCCTGCAACAACAAAGACGACAGAGCTAGCAGGAATGCATAGCTTGTTAGCACGGAACACAAAACCATCCTTAATAACGAACTTGTTCCATGTTCTTCCTTCTTTACAATTCTGCATTACATCTTTAAAATCAGCATCATGCACATATTGATCTTTGATGGTCTCCAAACCAAATATTTTGAAGTCAAGTTGTGAAAGCATAGTATATCGACGAGACAAAGCATCAGCAATAACATTTTCTTTACCCTTCTTGTGTTTAATGACATAAGGGAAAGTCTCAATGAATTCAACCCATTTAGCATGTCTACGATTCAGTTTAGCTTGACTTTTAATATGTTTCAAAGATTCATGATCAGAATGTATAACAAATTCTTTGGGCCATAAATAATGTTGCCATGTCTCTAAAGTCCGAACAAGAGCATATAATTCTTTGTCATAAGTAGAATAGTTCAGACTAGGCCCACTCAATTTTTCGTAAAAGTATGCAACAGGCTTGCCATCTTGTAATAACACACCTCCTAATCCAATTCCACTAGCATCACATTCAAGCTCAAAAGTCTTATTAAAGTCGAAGTTGGAGTAAAGGAGCATGTGTCAACTTATCTTTCAATACCGTGAAGGCTTCTTCCGTATGCGGTACCCCAAACAAAAGGCACATCCTTCTTTGTAAGCTCATTGAGAGGTGCAGCAATGGTGCTAAAGTCTCTCACAAAACGCCTATAGAAACCAGCGAGTCCAAGAAAACTCCTCACTTGTGTGACCGTTTTGGGCTGCGGCCAACTCTCAATAGCTTCAATCTTGGCCGTATCAACTTCAATTCCACGTGGAGTAACAACATAGCCAAGAAAAGATACTCGGTCGGTGCAAAAGGTGCACTTCCCAAGGTTACCAAACAAGCGTGCATCACGTAGAGCATTAAAAACAGCACGTAAATGTTCCAAATGTTCTTCCAAAGATTTGCTATAAATCAGTATATCATCAAAGTAAACTACCACAAATCGTCCAATGAAAGCACGTAAAACTTCGTTCATTAATCTCATGAAAGTACTAGGTGCATTAGTTAACCCAAAAGGCATGACTAACCACTCATATAATCCAAACTTAGTTTTAAATGCTGTTTTCCATTCATCTCCCAATTTCATACGAATTTGATGGTATCCACTACGCAAATCAACTTTGGAGAATATTGTAGAGCCACTCAATTCATCAAGCATATCATCTAGCCTAGGAATAGGATGACGATAACGAATAGTAATATTATTAATGCCTCTACAATCAACACACATACGCCGACGTACCATCCTTTTTAGGCACTAGTATAATAGGAACAGCACAAGGACTAAGAGATTCACGTATATAACCTTTGTCGAGCAGCTCCACATTTGACGCATAATCTCCTTCGTCTCCTCCTGGATTGGTACGGTATGGTGCACGGTTGGGTAGCGATGCACCGGAATTAAATCAATTTGATGCTCAATCCCTCGAATAGGTGGTAATCCGGTGGCACGCGTCTTGTGGGAAGACGTCGGTGAACTCCTGCAAAATGTTAGTGACAGCGAGGGGGCAAAGAGGAAGGCACGTCCTCGAATGAAAATAATGCCTCTTTGCACACAAAAGCATAGCAAACAGATTTGCTAGAATCTAGCTCATCAATATCAGATTTGGTGGCAAATAAACATGCACTTTTCAGTTTAATTTCGTAGCAACATTAGATGGTTTATTATTAGGCTTCATTTGTTGCTCAAATTCTTTTGCCACAATCTGATTTTCACTCTTATTTTTCTCCTGTTTTGCTTTATTAGCTCTATTAATATCATCTTTCAAAATGGAATCAGAGTCATAGGAAGCAAAGTAATATTTTTATCCTTGTGAACAAGAGTATACTGATTGTTTCTACCATGGTGTACAGAATTTTTATCAAATTGCCATGGTCTACCAAGTAATAAGGAACATGCTTGCATAGGTACCACATCACAATCAACATAATCAGCATATGTAGAGATACTAAAATACACACGAGCGATGCGTGTTACCTTAACCTTGCCGCTGTTGTTGAACCATTGGATGTAGTAAGGATGTGGATGTGGTCTTGTGGTGAGAGAAAGCTTCTCCACCATATCCATGCTAGCCAAGTTGTTGCAGCTCCCTCCATCTATGATGACGCGAATAGAACGTTCCTTCACAACTCCCTTTGTATGGAACAAGTTATGTCTCTGATTTTGCTCAGCTTGTGTAACCTGCACACTCAAAACACGTTGAGCAACTAAACATTCATACCTGTCAGCATCTTCAGCAGCCATGTATTGCGTGTCATGATCAGAATCATCTCCACCGTGTTCTTCATGTGTAATAAGAGCCAAAGTCTCTTCATCATAGTCACTAGCGGACTCATACCCTACCCACCATCCTCAGTAGCAATCATCACACGCTGAGATTGGCATTCTCTCGCAAAATGTCCTCTTCCCTTACAACGACGACAAATAATATCACTTGTGTGCCCTGTTGACGCCATGGAAGAAGAAGAGCTCTGTGTAGGCCTAGCAGGTGTGCTCTTGGCGAGATAGTGGTGGTTGTGCACCTTTCTTGTATCACGGTTGGAGGTGGCAGCCACGGAGGTGCCGTGTAGTAGAACGTGTGGAAGTAGATGATGCACGTGGTGTCCATGATGAAGGTCGACCTGCAGAAAAGTTAGTTCGCTACCAACGCCTGTCGATCCTGCACTTCACGTTCAGCTTTACAAGCAAGATGGAATAATCGAGTGATATTATTATAATCCTTGTAGTCTAGAATGGTCTGAATCTCTCTATTTAATCCACCCGAAAAGCGTGCAAGCATAGCTTCATTCTCCTCAACAATACCACATCTAATCAAGCGGTTTGTAATTCCCGATAATATTCTTCTACCGAATTTTTCCTTGTCTTAAGCGCTGCAATTTTGAAGTAATTCACGTTGATAATATGGTGGAACCCAACGATACGCATAGCAGTTTTCAAAGCAGCCCAAGTAGCTGGAACAGGATATAATCTACAATGTTCGGACCACCAAACACATGCAAAGCTAGTGAAAGCACAAACAGCAGCGGGAACACGTCTCTCCTCGGGATATTGTAAACATGTAAATCGTTGTTCAGTTTCTAACTCCCAAGTAAGATATATATCAGGAACATATCTACCCTCAAATGGTGGAATATTCAACTTCAATTTAGGGAGATGGTCATGATCTCGTACCTGAGGGGGAGCCCTAACATTGCCATTATTTGCATGTGGACGACCGGGTGGTTGTGGTGCTGGTGGTTGTGGTGCTGGTGGTTGCATGTAGTTCTGAAGTTGATCAACCTCATCCTCGTACTCTCTCACATAATCATCCTCCCCCACATCAGCAGCAGGAGCCACAGAAGTATCAACAAAGCACCAAAGCAGCTTGGCCAGTGAAGAGGGACACGGCTCGCTCGGCGGAGGGTTGCTTCGATGTGGAGGTAGTCGTTGTTGTTGTTGTAGAGGTGCATTAGGTGCAGCAGGTGGTGGTGGTGGTAGACGCGAGCAATTCATTAAACTTGTTATCGAGCTTTGTTTGACGCCTTCTCAATGCCATCTATCTTCTCCATGGCCTCTTCAAATCTATTTAGAACATCTTCCACCTGCCCACTCATCATTTGTTGAAACTTATCATGTAGCGCTTTGTTTGTCATGTTCTCCCAGTCAGTCTCGTCGGCTTGTGATCCTGCCATGGTTAGCAGCAATAGAAACACACAAGAATATGATTCGACAGACTACTAGGAAGTGGTGGTGGTGGTGTGGTGGATGATCACAAATCCGTCAAGCAAATCTCAAATTCTTACCAGTTCTTACCCGAAAGCGGTGATCGGCAACCGATGTAGTCAAAACTCTCAAAGCTTGGATAGAGCGATTACGGGGAGAGTCAAGCATACGATGTAGATGTATGTGGAGCTGGGAAGGCGTATAATATGGTAGCAAAAAGGGTCAAGAATAATCAATTCGTAGATGCAAAGTTGAATAAACGCTCAACGACGCAGATCTTGTCTTTGGTCCTAGGCTAGACCGTGCTAGAGACGCGAGCCTAGAACACTAACAAAATCACGGCTGCACGCGAAACAACGGAAAAGCACACTCTGGAAATTTTTTTTCGCTCTTTTTTTTTTTTTTTTATGCTTTTTTTTTTTTGCTCTTTTTTTTTTTTTGCGAAAAAATCACTATAATGGCGAGTGTCTCAAAACTCTTCCTGTGTCAAACCGACAGATGGGCACGAAATTTTTTCGACCAAAATTTTTTTTTTTTTTTGCCGGGACCCAAAAAGCTGAAACGGTCAAAAAACTTTCTATAACGGACTGTCTCAATACACTTAGAAACACTTAAAACAGGATAGCCGTAAAATTTTTTCGACAAGTGCGTTTTCGGAAAATTTTGGGCCTAAACGGAGGGTGGTTTTCGGATTTTTTTTCCGAAACCTACTCGGCTAGGAATCACTGGTCGGAAACTAGATGGATCTCGAAAGCAAACCTAATATGAGAAGAACTCGGATTGGTGGTGGATATATGGTGGTGGTGGTGGTATATGGTAGCGGTGGTGGTATATGGATACGGATTGGTGGTGGTATATGGATACGGATTGGTGGTGGTATATGGATACGGATTCGTGAGCGGTGGCGGATAAGCAATGGTGGTAGATGGCAAGGCGATGATGATGGTGCTGCGGTAGCGTGAAAACTTATGACCGTAACTTCGAAACTCTAAAAGACTAGACTCTAAGACCAGCAACTTGACACGACGATGCAACCGCAAATTCAACAAAGCAAAAACCCCAAAAGATTATGCGAAGGCTCAGATTGGTTCGGATATGATGAACTAACCCTAATTTTTTTTGTGGCTTTTTCGTGGACTTTAGGTATGAAGAAACAGACTCGATCTAATCTACGAAAAACTGTAAAATCTCACCGAGCAACCTGAAAATCTGATACCACTTGATAGAGGCAAAGGTGTCCCGTCTTTCGATGAGATGTTGGTTTTCGCTTTGGAGGAAGTCGACTTTGGCGATCCGACTACGAGCGTCTTGAGGACGTCGCGCCTTAGCAATCGCTAAACCAACTCCGAGAGGTTATTGACCACGCCGGAGCACGATCAACCTGACCACGAGGTCTGTTTCTGCGAGCAAATGAAGAACAAGCAAGAAAGCTGAGATTGCAATCTGGATATTGCGAATATAAGATGAAAGCTTTATTGATCAAGGTGGGGTTACTGTGGACGCCTTTGTGCAGTCGTTGAACACAAAGCGAAATGCCAAGTTGCAGCTATGGCGAACTTTTAATCTAAACAAAACCCAAAGTCTAAACGACGCCCTAAGGGCTGTATATATGGAGGAAGAGGAGGAATTTCGTGGCCCTTGAGGGAGGGGTCCGAAACCATCCCTAACTCTTGTTTCCCCACATACGGACTCTAAAAACAGCCTATACTTAAGTATTTCGAAATTACATGGGCCTGGCCCAATAATAAGGTGACGCAGCACCTAGAATAGCCTATGGACGAATATTATGAAGTGGCATCTTGTATATTTCGTCCAAGGCTTCATGCACCCATTATGGTGGCTTCAAAGTCCTGAAATCATCACTTGTAACTCCGTTCTTGTTCCCCTTAGCATGGCATTATCTCCATGCTTGTTCTTGCTCCAATGTCCATCCCTCTGCAAGCTAGGGCCTTCATTTGTAAGCAAAACAAATGTATCCAATTTAGGCAGCATCATATTCTCATGAACATTAGAATCATTACCAAGAAACGAAAGTACCTGATAATTTAATTGGCGTGCGCGAGCTCTAGTAATTGGTCCAGTATATGTAGCAGTAGGGGCTGTGGGTGTAACAATGGTATTGATGTCCTCATCACTAACCAATTTTGTTCCCCATAGCATTAGTGGTTGCTTGAGAAGTGATTCGAGTCTCCTAAGGTGTTTCGGCTACTTAGGTACGGTTGCTTCTTCATCAACCACCACCACCACTTCCGCATAGGCTTGACCAACATACACTACCACCCCCAACTTAACCCAATTTTGTTTGTGTTGTGAGTTGTGTCTGCTAAGGTGTTTCAGCTACTTAGGGACCGTGCTTCCAACTCCGACATCGTGTATAGTCCACCACCTTACACCCCACTTCCGCATTGCGTACGGCAAAACCTCCATTGCATTTCCGCAATCCCATTGAGCTTCCGCAACCACCACCGCATTCCCGCTACCACCATTTGACATTTGTCATTTGAGATTTTGAGTTCGTGGTTTTTCCGTTTCCTAAGGTGTTTCGGCTACTTAGGGACGAGTCTCCATCTTCTTGGTATCTACATCAAGAACATCGCCACTCATCATCGCAAAGGACGGTAACCTCGATGACACCATTGTATATTCCCCTTGCAATTTGCATTGATAACCCCTAGCCCATTTTGCGTTACTTGCGTATCGAGACTAGCCATTTGAGTATTGCCGGCAACGTTACTTGTGCACATTAGTGATCATTGATCTACACCATCCATTGCATACATACCATATCATATTGGTATCATATCATCCATTGTGTCACAATATCGTTCCCGCATATACACAATAGCTATCTTGGTTTGTGATTGTGCAAAAGTGGCCATATAAAAAAAGAAATAAAGCTTTTAGGCAAAAGAAAGAGAGCAAAGAGCTTGTAAGCAAGTGCCATAGCATCATACCACATTGCATATAAGATTGTCATATCCGATCATCTTGGATCATCTTGAGAAACATCGGGAACCATACATATATAGCATACTTGGGATATAAAGTTTATCCATTTTGCATATCATAGGTTATGCACAAGAGATTTTGAGCTTATTCCTTGGTTGCACAACCCCATTTATCTATCCGTGTGTGTTTCCGTGTGCCATTCTTTGCTATTGGTCTACTTGTTTCTCTTGCAATTTGTGAATCTCTTTAACATTATTGACTCTTGCTAACATTTTGCATCAAATTTTTGTGCCACTATCCTCACCGAGCTCCACCATAAGCTTTACTTGTGTAGGTGTGAGAAATCGACAAGAATTGGTACCAACTGTGTTATTTCCTTGTTACATCATTGAGTGATCATTGATCCATTTTCAACATCGGTCAAGGTACATTTGGTCAAGTTCTTCTCTTTCTCCCACTCATATTTGCTCGAGTCTTGTGATGGATAGGCAAGGCATTTCATCTCCGGTCTTCGACAACAACGACGGCGTGAACAACTACATCACCAAAGCGTCCATCTTCGGTCTACAATGACAAATGCAAGGCGCACAATCAAGATTGCAAGAGCGCATCGAGAAGCTCTCCATCAACATTCATCTCTCCGAAGCAAGGAAAAGGGACTACATCGACAAGAAGCTTTCCGCACATAAAGAGGAGCAAGATGCAAGGATGGAGGAGATTCGGACCTTGCTCAAGTCTACTTCCCCTTCATCATCTTCAAGACGGCGACATTCAAGCCACAAGTCTTCGGAGCGCCCAAGCGATGCAAGTGCAAGTCGTCCATGTCCTGATGCGGAGCATCCCACGATCATCCCCATGCATCCACAACCGTCTCATCAAGAGCCAAGAGGACCCATGGCACGAGCTAGAGCTAGAGCTCTCGAGAACGAGGTGACTTCCTTCCTTATTGATATCACATATGATCCACTCGAGACATGGCTACTACCTAAGTCCGATATGCTATGCATGATTAGGTGTCAAGGGAACCTCCCGAGGATGCACGTGAAGACGGACAAGCCGCCAAGTCCATGGATGAAGAGAACCAACGAAACCGGCAAGATCACCTTCCGGGCCCCGGACATCCGCCATGACCCGGACATCCGGCCCTGGAGCATCGACCACGATCAGCCAAGCTGCCCAAGTCTCATAGGTCTTCGGACATCCGGCGTCCAGCCCCGGACATCCGGCCTCAGCCCGTATATCCGGCCCAAGTCCCGAAATCCGCACCTCTCACCCGATTCGGCGAACGGTCGCCCAACCAGACATCCGGCGGATAGCCCGGACATCCGGCGCCTCGCCAAGGCCGGACATCCGCCCGACGCCGGACATCCGGCCTCCCCGTGCGTCAGTGTATCCGGACGAGTCCCATGTACCCCTTCGCCCCTAGACTATATATACTCCATTCCCTTCCTCTTTCTAGGGTAGCATTGGATTAGCTCATATTTTGTGAGAGCCCTTGCTCATCCACTTGGCTACTTCTCCTCGGAGATCAGGACCTCTACGGAGAAAATCCCCCAAGCGGATTCAAGACCCCCTTCTAGGGTGGACCCCATCAAGGCCTCCTCATGGAGAAGAACGGCTACCGTTTGTATCTTTCCTTTGTTGATTTTGAATCTTGTGCCACTTTATGTGATCGGTGATCTAGCACTTGTGTGATTGATCTCTTGTTGGTCTAGTGATTTTCTCTCTCGTTTCCTCCGTGTTTCCCTCTTGTTCTTCCGCGTGTTCTACTTGATTCCCGTAGGATCCGCTCCAACGTGAAAGGTCATCCACGTAGGGTTCCGCCCTACATCATCTTGGTATCATGAGCCACGTTGATCACGTTTTTGGAGCCCCTACCCCTCTTGTTCTAGCTTGATTTTGTTGTTTTTGTCCTAATTCCGAAAATTCCCCACAAAAATAGCCCCAAATGTTTTTGGTGATTTGTTAGTGTGATGAAGTTTTGTTGGATTTGATCCGCGGATTTCGTGTGTTGCAGGTAGATCTAGCATTCCCCCATCTTTTCCACAATTTCCATCCACAAAATCGCCCGAATTTTGCCCCGGATTTGACCTCTCCACGCGGTGTTCATCGAGTTCGTCCACGGACCCAGAGCCCGGACATCCGACCCGAACAGCCCGGACATCCGGCATCCCGGACATCCGGCCTGACCAGCCCGAACATCCGGCGCCCTGGACATCCGGCTTCCTGCCCGGAAATCCGGCTCCTGGCAGCAAAGAATCCCCATCCACCACCCGTTTACCGCCTAACTCTCTCCAAATTTTGTCCGGTGCCCACATACACTTCCATATACCTCCACCACTTCCGCATAACACCACCATAGCCTTTCCCACTACCAATTCCGACAATGTTGCCAAATTTTGCTTTGAGAATTTGAGTTGGGGTTTCCGTATCCTTTTGTGTTTCGGCTATCTAGGTACGGTTCACCATCAACATCACCACCGCTCATCTTCGCCAAGGACGGTAACATCGTCGACATCTTTGTCATTACTTGCAATTGCATTGATAACCATCATAGCCCATCTTTTGCGTTGCTTACCCATCGAGACTAGCCATTGAGTATTGCCGGCAACGTGACTTGTGCACATTAGTGATCATACTCCATAGCATACATACCATACCAAAGTGGTGCATATCTTGGCATCAACTTGTGTGTCACAAAGTTGTCATCGCATACATAATTGCTATCTTGGTTCGTGAAGTTTTGCATGAGAAAAGAGCTCAAAAGAGAAAGAGCCAATCAAGCTTTTAAGCAAAGAGAGAAAGATAAGCAAAGAGCTTATGAGCAAGAACCATAGCATCATACAACATTAAGATTGTCATACTTGATCATCTTGGATCAACACATCGAAACACCATACATATAGCATACTTGGGATAGAAGTCGTTGCATTTTTGCTTAGTAGGTTGTGCACAAGTTCGTATCCGCCTATTGTGCAATCGTGCTAGCGTCTCTCTAGTGTTGTGCAACAAGAGCATCTTGGTGAATTCCACATTTTGGCTCATCCTTGGTTGCATAACCCCATATTATCTATTTGCGTGTGTGTTTCCGTGTACCATATCTTGCTATTGGTCTACTTGTTGCATTTGCAAATTTGTGAATCTTTTCCAACATTATTGTGTCTCACTTACAATTGCATCAAATTTTGTGCCACCATCCTAACCGAGCTCCACCATAAGCTTTTATTTGTGTAAGTGTGAGAATCGACAAGAATCGGTACCAAGAGTGCTATTTCATTGTCCGCATTTGAGTGAACTTGATTCATCTTCAACATCGGTCAAAGGTACATTGGTATAAGTTCTTTTCCGTTCTACCACTCACATTTTGCTTGGAATGATGGATAGGCCAAGTACCTCTACCAACCCACTCTTCATCGAGCAAGACGACGATATGTCATCATCGTCACCAAGAGCCACCTCTTTGGCGCTGTGAGCGTTGCACCAAGAACAACAAGCAATGAGCGACCGCATCAACAACCTCGCCACCGACTTGCGACTCTCCGAGCAACGTACAAGAGACTACTTCGACAACAAGTTCGACGCTCACAAGCAAGAGAACGATGCAAGAATGGACGAGATCCACGCTTTGATGAGAAACCGGCATCATTCAACTTCTTCATCATCAAGACGGAGCCGCTCGAGTCGACACCCCGACGACACCTTCTACGACTCAAGTACACCTACTTCAAACACTCTTTGTCGTGCCGCTCGTCAAGACCGTCATGCATCTCGCAACCCGCTACATGACAAGCATTCGCAAGAGCAAGTTGATGATCAAGTTCCTCGTCCTCAATCAAACCAAGAGGCTTTTGCTCAAGCTCAAGAACGACAACGTCTTCGTCGCCAACAAGAGGAAGAACGAGCACGTCTTCACCAAGACGAACAAGACGCCAAGGCTCAACGTCTTCAACAACAACAACGTGAGGCGCAAGCTCTTGAGGCGCAACGTGCCCTTCAAGAATTAAGTAGAGCCTTCGCCAACCGCAATCGCGAACGGCGCAATCAAGAGGAAGCCCTTCAAGAAGAAATCCAAGAGAGGAACTACCAACCTCATGTACAACGTCAAGTTTCTCAAGCCCCTCCACAAGCTCGTCAAGCTCCACCCCAACCTCAAGTTCAACAAGGGCAAGTTGATCATGGTCTTCCTCCGCGCCAAGAGCAACATGAAGACGAGTACAATCCACGTCAAGGACGTCATCATCAACATCGCCAACAACACAATGAAGAGCAACGCTTCTGGCAAGCTAAAATTAACCATGCCCAAGTTCAATGGAAGCAATGACCCGAAGACTACCTCTCATGGGCATTGAAGGTTGACAAAATCTTCCGCTTGCACAACTACGATGAAGCGAAGAAAATCGCTATGGCATCACTTGAGTTCCAAGACTATGTGCTCATATGGTGGGAACAAATCATTGAGCGACGACAAGCAAGAGGTGAACCTCCAATCACCACTTGGGCTCAAATGAAGGATGTCATGCGAGCACTTTTTGGGCCAACCTACTACAACCGCGACCTCTTCAAGAAACTCCAACTACTCAAGCAAGGAACAAAGAGTGTTGAAGAATACTACAAGGAAATGGAGATAGCCATGATTCGAGCCAATGTCAAAGAAGATGATGAGCAAACTATGGCACGTTTCTTGAATGGACTCAATCATCCCATCAAGAAGATCGCCGACTTCCAACCATACTCAACCCTCATTGAGCTCGTGCATCAAGCTACAAAGGCGGTACGCCAAGTGCAAGATGACTTCAAGTACGCCAAGTACTCATCCAAGACCTACGGCTTCTCGAACAACCAAGCCTCAACGACTCCTCCAACATCTACATCAACCAAACCTTCTACAAACAACGACGACAAGTCGATTCACAAGAGAAAGTTGACAAGTTCAAGTCGTCCTCCTCCTACTACAAGCAACTTCAAGCCGCGTGCTTCATCATCTACTCCGACCGATGAGACCATCAAAACAAGCTCCTTCAAGTGTTTCACTTATGCGGCCGAGGCCACAAGTCCTACGAATGCACCAACAAGTGCACCATGATCCTCAACAACGACGGCACCTATGACTCAATGAGTGAGGAGGAGATGGAAGCCCTTGAGCAAGTGGCCATGCACCGGCAAGTGAACGAAGATGAAGATGATCAAGTCTTTTGCGATGAGGATTCGAGCCCGCCTCGTTGTCTCCAAGGTCTTGACCCTTCAACATTAACAAGAAGGCGACCAAAGATGCCACATCTTCCATACAAAGGCCCGGCATCAACGGAATGTCCTTCAACGTCATCATCGATGGAGTTAGTAGCCACAACTTGGCAAGTGAAGAACTATGTTCCAAACTTCAATAGGTCAAGAGGAAGCACCCGCATCCCAAAAAGGAACAATGGCTAAGTGACTCAGGCACTATCTGAGTCGAGCATACGGTCCAAGTCTCCTTCAAAATTGGTGCTTATGAAGACACGTTGGAATGTGATGTGGTCCCAATGACCGTTTGCCACCTACTTCTAGGTCGACCATGGCAATTCGACCGTGGTGTCATCCACAATGGGCGCACCAATCACTATAGCTTCAAGATGAAAGGGAAGGAATATGTGCTACGACCTATGTCTCCTACTCAAGTGATAGCCGACAAGCAAGCCACCCATCATAGAGACAAGAGCGAGAAAGTGATCCAACCAAAAGTGAGTGAGAGCCACAAGCCAAACTTGAGCGCCTCTTCGCCTAGAGAGACAAACCTCATCCTATTTGCCACCAAAAGTGAGATGAGAGAAGTGTGTGAGAACCCATCGAGTGTGATGCACTTTGTCCTTGTGTGCAAGGATGGAGAACCAAAACTAACACCATTCACGAGCTACCTTTGGTGTTTCAATCTCTTTTATGGAATTTAAAGATGTTTTCCACAATGAGCTACCTCCGGGTCTACCTCCTCTTCGAGGCATTGAGCATCGAATCGACCTCATCCCCGGAGCGCCTCTACCAAACAAAGCTCCATACCGAGTCAATCCTGAAGAAACCAAGGAGATTCAACGGCAAGTACAACAACTAATCGACAACGGTCATGTACGTGAAATCTTAAGCCCTTGTGCCGTTCCCATTACACTTGTTGATGTAGGGCGGAACCCTATGTGGACAATCTTTCACGCTGGAGTGGATCCTACGGTGGATTACGAAGAACACGCGGAAGAACAAGAGGGAAACACGTGGAGGAACGAGGGAAAACACTCAACCAACAAGGAATCGGTCACACAAATGCTAGATCACCGATCACATAAGGTGGCACAAGATTCAAGGTCAACAAAGGTAAGGATACACGAGTAGCCGTTCTTCTCCGAGAGGAGGTCTTGATGGGGTCCACCCTAGAAGGGGTCTTGAATCCGCTTGGGGATCTTCTCCGAAGAGGTCCTGAGCTCCGAGGAGAAGTAACCAAGTGGATGAGCAAGGCTCTCACACAAACATGAGCTAAACCTAAGCTACCCTAGAAAGAGGAAGGGGATGGAGTATATATAGTCTAGGGGGGCGAAGAGGTACATGGGTCTCGGCCCTTTCTTTGTCTTGTGACAGTGAGCCGGATGTCCCAAGGCCGGGCCGGATGTCCGGGGTTTCGGGAGATGCCGGATGTCCGGGCTAGGGGGCCGGATGTACGGGCTGGCGGGGCAGACTTCTGTAGGTTCGGGTGCGTGTTGCCGGATTTCCGGGCGAGTGGCCGGATATCCGGGGCTTCGTGGGAGGCCGGATCCGGGGCACAGGGGCGGATGTCCTGCCTCAGAGTTTTCTGGCGGGCCGGGGGCTCTTTGTGTTGGCATCTCCAGGGGCCGGATGTCCGAGGTCTTGGCCGGATGTCCGGTGCCTGGAAGGTGAACTTGCCCTTTTTCCGTGCTTCTCTTCATCCTTGTACTTGGGGACTTGTCCATCATTCCGAGCATCTCCGAGAGGGTCTCCTTGGTACCTAGGCATGCATAGTGTCCTTGCATTAGGTAGCAACCATGTCTCACACGAATGGAAAGGGGAAGCATTTAGGAACGGGTTCACCTTGTGTCCAATGGCGAATAGTCGAGGTCTCATCTTATGTATCCTTGGGGCTTGGAGGGTAGTCGGAGTGTACATTGGGATGAACGTGGTATGCTCCGCATCATCTCCCCTCCCTTGGGAAAGATCCGACCTCGGATCGTGATCCTCATCACCATGGAAAAGGTTGTCATGGACGGACTTGTAGTCGGACAAAGGGGAAGGCATGGCGCAATCCAAGTACTCCAAGGTGTCTCCGGAGTGGTATACATGCAAAAGGAGCAAACACAAAGTACACTTGGAAATACAATGGTTAGCGCACACAAGGTGTCCATCAAGTAAATATGAGTCCGTGCGGCAAGATGGTGCATGGCAAGACACATGATGCTTATCAAGATGATCTAGAATGATATGCAAAGCATTCATGGGAGCAAATTCATTCAAGGCATGCACAAAGGTGTTGTGGATATGATGAATGTGACCATTGTGCAAAATGATGTCATAATGGGATGGTGCATCAAAAGCATGAACATGACAATGGATGCTCAATATGTATATGTTATCATGCAATTGATGATGGGCAATATGATCATGATGTATGAATATGCCATCAAGGAAGATCACAACAAATTTGCTAAGGAAATGCACAAGCTCATATATCATGGATGACATGGGAATACAAGATGCAACAAGGCAATCAGAATGTGAGTCAATCCATGCATAGGGTGCAAACTTGTGGTGAGTATGATATGTCCATCGAGCATGAGTATGAGCACAATCAACAAATATGGAGGTGTTGGTATACCAATGCTCGATGTTGTGGCAAGAGTGGAAAACCGAAGGTGCATCCGATAAGTCCAAGCGCTCCTCAATGTGAAGGTCCATAGAGTCGATCTCCAAGGTCGGTCCTCCATCCAATAGATGTATCATGTAGACAATAAGAAGGAAACAACATTGAAAGAGTGACCCATCCAATATGCAAACTTGAGGATGGCTCAAAGGGAAGGAGTTCACCTTTAGTAGATTCTCGCAAATGATGGTGTTGCACATCGTGTATGCCTTCGCATGACCAAGTTGTCGATAACGGCATCGCCTTGTGAAACCTCCAAAATGAAAGAACATGACAAACACTGAAAACAAATGAGGTTAGCGGAAATGCAAAACCTATCATTTGAGTGGTAAGATACCCAACAAGTGTATGCATCATGCTCATCATAAGAAAGTACAAGGGAGCGTTTCATAGTATGGAGGCATATGATGCAAGAACAACCAAATGCAATAGGCGCAATCAAACAAGTATGCATCACAAGTAATATGTCAAAGTCTCCAAGATCAATAAGCATAGTATGGTTGCACCCAATACAAGTGGATATGAGAGAGGCAACTAATGGACACAAGAGACAATGATCAAGATATATCATGTGAGAGGCATGAGCATATATGTCATCAACCCAAGAAAGCAAGTAATAGTGGAACATGGGTGATGCAACATAGCAAGCAATCATATCAATCAAGTGAAGCAAGCTAGTAGTGCGAAGATGCAACGTACTAGAAGGAATCAAGGCAATCATGACATGGGTGCAAATAGTGTGCATGAATACTTCACATGACATGTCACAAGCATGAAGGCAAGATATGAGTAAAATAGCATCAATAACATGGGGCACATGATAAACATGGCAATAGCAATAAGGATCTCCACCAAGCATGCAAATACGCATAGAAGTGGCATAATGATGAAACATGGGTAGATGCAAGCAAGGGTCACAATTGCATGGCAAAGGCATAGGAGCAAGCATAACATGCAAAGTGAACACGATAGAATGGGCATAAGGTAACAAGTGATATATAGCCCAAAGCCGTGTGAGAGACAAGTAAAAGAGATGCGCGTAGTCCTTGTGCGAAGGGAACGGTGGTAAGGATAGTCCACGGGATCTCGAAGCATCGTTGCTCTCAAGAGCTCGTTTCGTCAACTCATGGGATTGAGAAGTTGACGAGTATACGTGAGTAACTACACAAAACAAAGACAAAGGGAAAATTGTGTGTGCGTGGTAGATGTACACATCATCCATCATGATGCGTACATGCATGTATCGGTTAGCACAAAATATCCAATGCTCAAATAAATGAGATGCGTGATATAGAAACATGTCATCCATCATGAGAGGTTTGTTATGATGTATCGCATAATGGAGACTCAAATTGTGTAATGCATCATGAGAAATGTCTAGAGCATTATTGTTCATGGAATGCATATGGTGTACACAATCATGGGAATCATGCAAAGTATGAAATGCATCAAGATCTCCTAATAAGTATGAGGAAACTATGGGGGTCTCCTCATGAGCATTAATGGAAACATCACATGGAGAATATTGACAACATCACATGGAATAGTAGACGAATTGCGCAAATCATGTGATGCGGAGCATCCCACGTTCATCCCCATGTACACTCCGACTACTCTCCAAGCCCCAAGAGGACATATGATGAGACCTCGAAGATACACCTTTGGACACAAGGTGAACTCGCTCCTCTCCGAACCTTCACTTTCCACATGTGAGACATGGCTACTACCTCAAACGTGTATGCTATGCATGTCCAGAACCAAGAGGAAGGCCATGGAACAGCTACGAGCATTGGACAAGACGGGCGATGGACATCAAGATCAAGGAGGCATTCCACCCACTGGAAGGACCGGTACAACCGCCCTAACCACCGCCTCGCGGAACAACCGCCAGCCACCGCCCAACAACCGCCACCATTCTGTGATCAAGCGGTGCAAGGCAGACAAGACCGGTTCTACCGGTTTATGCCCAAAGACCGTAACAACCGCCCGACATCCGGTACAACCGCTGGCTCCTTCGACGCCCACATCCAGAAGCCAGTACCGACCTCCCTGCGGTAGTACCGCCTCCCTCGGCCGGAACTACCGCCCCTCATGAGCTCTCAGCGGTACAACCGCCCCCGCGACCGGTACAACCGGCCTGTCTGCGCATAGTGTATTGGGCCGAGCCCGTGTATACCTTCGCCCTCACTTACCACCTTCGTGGCTTAGCAGTATATATACTCTTCTCCTAGCTTCGTATTAGGGTTATGATGCGGAGCATCCTACGATCATCACCATGTCAAGAGTCCGTTTGGCAAGTGACACGTGCGACCTCTTCTTCACATACACAAAGGTGAATCTTCTCCTTTACACGTGCTCACTTGACCCCTTCGAGGATGGTATACTACTTGACACTTCCCCGTATGCATGCATAGGTATTGTCGGAGCTTCTGATGTCAAGGAGGAGTGCAAGCGCCAAGGAACGACTACACCATCCGCGAGGGAAGCCTCGAAGCGACGACGAAGAAGACGGAGTTGAAGCATACGTCGGACATCCGCCAGAGGTCGGACATCCGCTACCGTGGAAACCGCCAAGGAGCTGCACCAGCAGACGGCTGCGGCATCGCCGCCGGACATCCGCGCCAACCCGGACATCCGGCGCCTCACCAAAGCCCGGACATCCGGCCAACCGCCGGACATCCGGCGTCCCACGAGATCCGGATATCCGCCCTGAAGCCCAATCCGCGCCTCTCCCGATTCGGACAGAACGGCAGTCGCCCAGCCGGACATCCGGCCGAGAGCCTGACATATCCGGCGCCTCGTGAAGGCCCGGACATCCGCCCGACGCCCGGACGTCCGGCCTCCCGTACAAGTGTTTCCTGGACTTGTCCCTTGTACCCTTCGCCCAGACTATATATACTTGATCCCTTTCCTCTTTCTAGGGTAGCTTAGGTTTTAGCTCATGTTTGTGTGAGAGCCTTGCTCATCCACTTGGTTACTTCTCCTCGGAGCCTGTGACCTCTTCGGAGAAGATCCCCAAGCGGATTCAAGACCCCCTTCTAGGGTGGACCCCATCAAGACCTCCTCTCGAGATGAACCTTACCTTGTATCTTTCCTTTTGTTGTTCATGTACCTTGTGGATCTTGTGTGTTTGATTGTCTAGTGGATGTGTGATTGGACTTGTTCTTGAGTGTTTCCCTTGTGATTTCCTCCATTCTTCCCCGTGTTCATCGTGATTCCCCGTAGGATCCGCTCCAACGTGAAAGATCGTCCACGTAGGGTTCCGCCCTACATCATCTATGGATCAGAGCTTAGGTTGATCACGTTTTTGGAGCCCCTACCCCTCTTTTTCTAGCTTGATTTTGTTGATTTCGTCCTAAATCCGAAAATCCCCACCAAAAATAGCCCCAATTTTTTTTTTTTTTGTGATTTGTTAGTTTTGATGATGTTTTGTTGATTTTGATCCGTGGATTTGCTTGGTTTCAAGTGGATCTAGCATTCCCCCAAGTTTCCCCATCTTTCCTCCACAAAATCCATCAAATTTTGCCCCGAAATCATCAATTTCCGCCCCCAATTCGAAAATTTCCGCCCCAAACGAGATCTGGAATCGTCGGGCCGGACATCCGACCTCAGTCGGACATCCGGCCTCGGGCGGACATCCGCCATCCGGCCGGACATCCGGCCCCAAGCCGGACATCCGGGCCCTGGAGCACCAAATTCGTTCGGTTACGGACATACACCCCGGAAATCCGGCCCGACCCCGGATATCCGGCCCTCGATTTCAGTTTTTCCGTTTCACCGCTTTGTCCATAACTAATTCATCCGAGTCCGATTTTAACGTTCTTTAGCTCGTTTTGAAGCTATTGACATCCCCATTCACATAATAATACTACCATCACCATTTGACTCCATCAAATTTTGTGAACTTTGGCATCTTTGCCTAGGGCTTCCGCCACATCCTCCGAATAACCACCACCGACTTCCGCAACCTAACCAATTTTGTTCCCCATAGCATTAGTGGTTGCTTGAGTAGTGATTCGTGTCTCCTAAGGTGTTTCGGCTACTTAGGGACGATTGCTTCTTCATCAACCACCACCACCACTTCCACATAACCTTGCCCACCATACACTTCAACCACCCCCAACTTAACCCAATTGTTGATTGAGATTTTTCGAGTTGTGGCTTGTGTCTCCTAAGGTGTTTCGGCTACTTAGGGACGGCAACTTCAACTTCGACACGTGTATAGCCATCATTCCACTTCCGCTTTGCCAAGTGCAAACCACCATCGCATTCCCGCTACCACCATTTTGACATTTGACGTTTGAGATTTTGAGTTCGCGGTTTTTCCGTTTCCTAAGGTGTTTTTGCCACTTAGGGACGAGTCTACATCATCTTGGTATCTACATCAAGAACACCGCTACTCATCATCGCCGGACGGTAACCTCCATATCATCTTGGTATCGTGGTATCCCTCCATTGTATATTCCTTGCCATTGCATTGTTAACCCCGCGCCGTACCTGTGCGTTACTTGCCTATCGAGACTAGCCAATTGAGTATTGCCGCAACGTTACTTGTGCACATTAGTGATCATACTTCCCATAGCATATATATCATATCATTGTGGTGCATATATTGGTATCATATCTTGTGTCACAAGTTTGTTCCCGCATACACACAATTGCTATCTTGGTTTGTGCATTGTGCAAAGTGGCCATAAAAAAAAGAGAATAAGCTTTTAAGCAAAAGAGAAATAGCAAAGAGCTTGTAAGCACTAGCCATAGCATCCAAATATATCATATGGTATCATACTTGATCATCTTGGATCATTGTGTGAGAAACACCGGGAACCATACATACATAGCATACTTGGGATAGAAAGTTTATCCATTTTGCATCTTATAGGTTGTGCACAAGTGTCGTATCCGCCTATTGAGCAATCGTGCTAGCGTCTCTCTTGAGTTGTGCAACACGAGCATTTTGGTGGATTCCACATTTTGAGCTCATTCCTTGGTTGCACGACCCCATTTATCTATCCGTGTGTGTGTTTCCGTGTGCCACATATTGCTATTGATCTACTTGTTTCGCTTATAATTTGTGAATCTCTTTCAACATTATTGACTCTTGCTAACATTTTGCATAAAATTTTGTGCCACTATCCTCACCGAAGTTCTACCATAAGCTTTCATTGATAGGTGTGAGTGAACAAGTCCGTACCAATTCCACTATTCTTTCATTTCACATTGAGTGAAACGGGATACATCCTCAACTTTGGGAAAAGGTAACTTGGTATTGTTTATCTCATTTCCTACTCACCTCTACTCGAGTCTTGTGATGGATAGGCAAGGCATTTCACCTTCGGTCTACAACAACAACGACGAGTTCGATACCACGAACAACAACTCCGACGCCAAGATGCAAGCTCAAATGGAGGAGATCAAAGCCCTCATCAAGGCCTACAAGCGATCTTCCTCATCTTCGAGAAGACGCTCAAGAGCACATGCTTCCGAGCTACCGTCTCCGTCAAGATCACATCGGCATCGACACCATCACCAACAAGAACGTGAAGGTCAAGAGCTCTACATCAACAACCGCTCAATGACTTTACCATCTCCCTTGGCATCTTCGCCAAGCGATTTCAAGGCATCTTCGCCTTCGGATATTCGGCATCTTCGCCAACAAGCACCCCAAAACTACGCTCAAGAGAAGCTCCCCAAGCTCAAGTCCGCGACTTCCACGAGCTACTACGACCTCGACATCGACCACGAGATTCCTTTCTATGGGACTCAAGAACCCGAGGAGTACCTCGAGTGGGAGCGCGTTTGATGGACGACTACCTCAAGCTACATCAAGTTCCTCCCAAGATCAAGTGAAGTGCGCCACAAGAAACTTCCACGACTACGCCTCGACATGGTGGCTTCACACACCTTCAGAGTGCTACGAGATGAGTTGGTCCAAGATGAAGAGAGCTTTGCGGCGAGAGTTCGTGCCTCCAACCTACACGGAACAACTTCACGCCAATTGGAGAACACCACCCAAAGATCCAAGTCCATCGACAAGTACTTCAAGGAGATGAAGATTGCCTTGCGACGAGCTGGCGTGGACGACCCCATTTCGATGAAGTGAAGTTCCACTTCATGATGGGATTTCACAACGACATCTCCAAGACCATCTTCCTCGAGAACTACAAGTCCATTGACGACTACTACATTGGTGCTCTCAAGACGGAACAAGAACTCATGAAGGCCAAGGCTTCTCCACCCCAAGCATACTTCACGGTGACCAAGCTCAACGACAAGCATGAGGCTAGTACCACCACGATGTCCAAGCCCGACAAGCTCCAAGACGATGCTCCCAAGTGCAACTTCACCGCCATCCCTCTTTGTGGCATTGATGATGCCGAGTCTACCTTGACTCTTTTTCAAGATGGTGCGGCGACAAGTACAACTACGGAGACCTTCAAGGACCAATCTTTGGAGGCAAGCCACAAGGTGGCGAGCAAGGATGATGCTTCCATCTTAGGAGGCAAGAGTGATGTTATGCCATCTTCGGCCTTCATCCACGATTTAGAGCGATGATGTGCCATCTTCGGCCTTCATCCACGACGATTTACTCACGAGACTGGTTGAGCATGGATTTTCCCTTCGACCACGGGCGACGTCCGATGACTTGAGTGACTTTTGCCACCATATTGAGAGCGTAGAGTGACTTCACCACTAGCCACATACATGATGAGTTGCCCGATTCTCATGTGAGGAGAGCCACAACCACCACCCGAGTGAGATGAGTGACTCCACCATACGTGAGTTTGAGTGCACCTATTTTGAGGGAGTGAGTGAACCACCACATAGAGAGAGTGAGATAGTTGATAGGTCATGTGAGGCCACTTTCAACACTAACGACTTGACCTCTACCTCTATTGTGTCTTCTCATTTGGTGCTAGGTCCCATATATGATGATGCTAGATCCTCGACGACTTACGTCCTCCCTTTGGACAAGACGATGGCCATGGTGGACTATGATGCACCCCCACATGGTTCCATCAAGATGAAGATGACCACCATTTGGTCTTTCCCACCTCACCTACACCACTTGGAGTGGAATGACAAAGGTAACATAGGTGACGGTGATACTCTAGTCCCACTAGTGGACATTCTTGACATTGATTGCTTGCATGATGTTGATCACCCTATTGACATGCTTCATTCTAGTATGATTTCCCATGTGATGATTTGCCCATTTATGATGAATATGATGATTCTCATGTGGAGTCTATTAGTTGTGATGCCATGTTACATAGGATTTCTTGTGACAATTCTTTAGGTCACATCATGTTTGCTAATCCGCTTGACTTGTCATATGCTATGCATGAGATCCATCATATGTCTTATTTGCAATCTCTTCATAGTGACTATGCATATGCCATTAAAATAAACCCAATTTGCACATATGGCATAGATAACAAGCCCATGGTTATTGGCATTTGTTTTTCTTGTGATGATATTGATATGCTCCTTTTCATCCTTTATCTCATATGCCATGCCATGCCCTCCTAGCTTCGGATATGCATTGTTTTGGATGTTGTCCATTTTCTCCATGTGATGTTTCCGCTATTGCTCATGAGGAGGCCCCCATAGTTTCCTCATACATGTTAGGAGATTTTGATCCATCCCATCCATTGCATGATCCCAATAATTATGTGCACCATATGCTCCCCATGAACAAACATGCTATTGATCTGCCATATACTTGCATTCTCAATTTGTGTCCCCATCGTGTCATACATAATAACTATTCTTTCATGATGGATGACATGTTCTTATACCATGCATCAAATTTCTTTGAGCGATGCTTATCTTGTGCTAACTCACATGTGCACATACACATCATGATGGATGATGTGTACATTTACCACGCGCACAATTTCTTTGGTTTGTGTCTCTTTTGTGTAGGTACCAATGAATACTTGTCAAACTCGCAATCCCACGAGTTGACAAAACGAGCTCTAGAGAGCACCGATGATTTGGGATCCCATGGATTGACTTTCCCACCGCTCTCTTCACGCGAAGTCTTCGCGCATATATACTACAAGGCCCTCACTTGGCTATGGGTTATTGTCCATTACATATTCTATGCCCATCTAGCCATGTTCACTTTGCATGATATGCCCATTCCTATACCTTTGACATGCATTTGTGACCCATGCTTTGCATTACACATGATGATTGATTCTCGTACTTGTATGTGTATTTGCAAGCTTGGTGGAGATATTGCTTGTTATTGCCATGTTTCTTTTGTGCACCATTCCTATGATGATACTTTCATCTTGCTTTGTGTTCGTGCTTGCAATATGTCATGTGCATTTTATTTGCCTATTATTTGCTCACATGACATGATTGCCATGATTTATCCTAGTGTGTTGCATCTTCGCTCCACTAGTTTGCACGACTTGATTACAATGCTTGCTTATGTTGCATCACCCATGATTCATACTTGCTCATTTCATGCGGTTGATGACAACCATCTAAATGCTTTGCACATGATTGTTATTGCTTCTTGTCACATATCTCCATATGTTGCCTCTCTCATGCTAGATCATTTTCCATGTATTGAGTGCAACCATGATTGTCATCTTGCTCATGAGATTGCCCCATAGCATTCTCACACTTGTTTGGAGATTTTGACATATCCCTTGTGCAGCATGCTTGCCTTACTTCTTTGCACCATATACCTAGTGCCATGAATATCGCCATTGTTGCAACATATTATTCATGCACTTTTGTTACTAATGGTTTTGTGCAAAAGAAGAGAACCATCATGATGGATGATGTGTTTATCTACCATGCGCATACGTTCTTTGTTTTGTTTTGTGCATGTGTAGGATACTTGGACTTTGTGTCGACTTCCACGTCAAGTGAGTTGACCATTCGAGCTCTTGAGAGCGAACCACCTTTTACCACGCATTTATTCTACATCGCACTTGTTTGTGCCTCGGCATTGTGAAGGACGCACAAGGACACGCCTTCAAGGTGACATCTTTCTTGAGCATGGATATTGCGGATCATACTACTTGTGTTGCTTGCACGATGAGACTTATTGTTCATCTTGGATCACTTGATTGCACACTTGTTAGAGATTTTGCTTCAACTTGTCATTTCCAACCGTTCCATGCATCATGATATATATGCCTTGTGTGTTGCATCCAATTCTTGGATTACTTGCTCCTCTCATATGTTTGGTTGCAACAATGTCATTACTTCACATATGCCATATCCCATTGATTGCTACATGCTTGACTTGATGGCCTCACACATGATGAATAATTGCTCTTTCTATTGCGTTGAGCGCCACACTATATTCACTACACCCTATGCACATTATGCTTGGATTGTCTTGCACTTGAACCATGTGTTTAGACACTTCATTTTATTTGGTGTGGTGAATACTTCCTATGCATACCATCGACCATTTGTCGAGCGCTTTATGCATGCTTGCTATGACCTTGAGGTGGATGCTTATGCTCTTGTAACGCATATTTGCATCACTACCTCACGTTTACATGCGTGTTTCCATGATGACCTTGATTTTGCTCAAATCATATGCTTACATGCCATGTCACAATCCTTTGTCACACCAAATGCTATGCTTGATGACAACACTTGTTTGGTGAATCACCTCTTGAATGCTTGGTTTTGCACTAACGCTAACCACATTTGTTTTTCCAAGTGTTTGTTCTATGTACTCCTTTTGAAGGAATCACAAGATGGTGCGACATTGGAGAGTGCCCATTTCGAGCTTCAAGATGACGAGAGCTTGGTGATCGACCACTTTGACACGACACCGCCATCTCTTTCCCGTGGTGATTTGGTTTTCGATCCGAGGTCGGACCCTTTCCAAGGGGGAGGGGATGATGCGGATCATCCTACGATCATCACCATGTCAAGAGTCCGTTTGGCAAGTGACACGTGCGACCTCTTCTTCACATACACAAAGGTGAATCTTCTCCTTTACACGTGCTCACTTGACCCCTTCGAGGATGGTATACTACTTGACACTTCCCCGTATGCATGCATAGGTATTGTCTGAGCTTCTCGGATGTCAAGGAGGAGTGCAAGCGCCAAGGAACGACTACACCATCCGCGAGGGAAGCCTCGAAGCGACGACGAAGAAGACGGAGCTGCCGGAAAGCTGCCGGACATCCGGGCCAGAGGTCGGACATCCGGCCAGGTAACCGCCAAGGAGCTGCACCAAGAGACGGCTGCAGCATCGGCCACGGACATCCGGCGCCAACCGGACATCCGCGCCTCACCAAAGCCGGACATCCGCCAACCGCCCGGACATCCGGCGTCCCACGAGATCACGGATATCCGCCCTGGCCGAAATCCGGCCCTCTCCCGATTCGACAGAACGGTCGCTTCAGCCGGACATCCGGCCGAGAGCCCGGACATCCGGCGCCTCAGGCTTGACATCCGCCCGACGCCGGACGTCCGGCCTCCCCCTCGTCAGCAGTGCTTCCGGACTTGTCCCTTGTACCCTTCGCCCGAGACTATATATACTTGATCCCTTTCCTCTTTCTAGGGTAGCTTAGGTTTTAGCTCATGTTTGTGTGAGAGCCTTGCTCATCCACTTGGTTACTTCTCCTCGGAGCCTGTGACCTCTTCGGAGAAGATCCCCCAAGCGGATTCAATACCCACATCTAGGGTAGACACAAACAAGAACTCCTCTCGTAGATGAACCTTACATTTTATCTTTCCTTCGTTGTTCACGCATCTTGTGGATCTTGTGTGTTTGATTGTCTAGTGGATGTGTGATTGGACTTGTTCTTGAGTGTTTCCCCTTGTGATTTCCCTCCGCTCTTCCCCGTGTTCATCGTGATTCCCGTAGGATCCGCCTCCAACGTGAAAGATCGTCCACGAGGGTTCCGCCCTACATCAAGTTAGCTTAGGTTTAGCTCATGTTTGTGTGAGAGCCTTGCTCATCCACTTGGTTACTTCTCCTCGAGCTCAGGACCTCTACGGAGAAGATCCCCAAGCGGATTCAAGACCCCTTCTAGGGTGGACCCCATCAAGACCTCCTCTCGGAGAAGAATGGCTACTCGTGTATCCTTACCTTTGTTGATTGTGGATCATATGTACCTCTTTGTGTTCGTGATCTAGCACTTGTGTGATTGATTCCTTGTTGGTTAAGTGATTTCTCCCTCGTTTCCTCCGTGTTTCCCTTTGTTCTTCCGCGTGTTCTTCGTGATTCCCGTAGGATCCACTCCAAACGTGAAAGATCGTCCACGAGGGTTCCGCCCTACATCATCTTGGTATCATGAGCCACGTTGATCACGTTTTGGAGCCCCTACCCGGAGTTTTCTAGCTTGATTTTGTTGTTTTCGTCCTAAATCCAAAAATCCCCACCAAAAATAGCCCCAATTTTTTTTGTGATTTGTTAGTTTTGATGATGTTTTGTTGATTTTGGACCATGGATTTGCTTGGTTTCAAGTGGATCTAGCATTACCCCAAGTTTCCCCACATTCCATCCACGAAATCCATCCAATTTTGGCCCCAAAATCATCCATTTCCGCCCCAAAATCGCGCCCCGAGTCGATCTGCGAAAAATCCCGACACGAGCGGTACTTCCGCCCCTCCAAGCGGTACTACCGCTGAGTACCTCGAGCGGTACAACCGCCCTCACAAGCGGTACTACCGCCCTCCCAGTTTCAGCGTCTGAGTTTCACCGTTTCGGCCATAACTTCCACATCCGGAGTCCGATTTTCGCGTTCTTTAGCTTGTTTTGAAGCTATTGACATCCCCCATCCCACAAAAATACTACCACCACCTTTTGACACCATCAAAGTTTTGGTACTTTGGCATCTTTGCTGATGAGGACATGACTACCTTGGATAAGATCAAAAATATTGCATACATGCATATTTGTCAGGTGATTTCTAGTGCAAACTATTCAATAATCTATTTATGTTATCCAGAACAAAAATACATCACATACTTTTGTGTTTTGTCTAATTGTAGGTGTATGGGACTTTTGTACTATACACATATGAAGAGAAGGGAAATGGAGTATTTTAGGAGCTGTTCAAAAAGTCCTCTCACGTCACTTTTGGACCAAGAGAAGATATAGTCGAAGTCTCTCACGTTCTGGACTCAGATTCGGACTGCACAGACATACCTGACTCAAAACGTCAATAACTTTTTCATCCGGACTCCAAATTGCGTGATTCTTTTTTTGTTGGAAAATAGATTTCGTGCACCTTCCAACCCAATTGGATTCACCTTCAAATTCGTCCGGAGCGTTGAGTTATGGACGAAACAATCTGATGCAGCAGCAGAATCCGAGTCAAACTACAAGTCCAAAGGTGTTACGTCACCTCCGCTTGGGCCCATTGGCCTTGTACGACCTAGGGTTAGTTTTAGTCTGCCTTGGGACGTCCTACCACCTCCTTGGCCGCCACCCCTTGATCCTATATAAGTAGATCCATCTACTAGCTTTTTCCTTGGGATTTGTTTAGTTAAAAGTTAGCCATTGCAACTTCGTGTACTTTGTTTGTGTCCAACGACCAGACCAAGACCGCTTACGGATCCCCACCATTATCAATACTTCATATATATTCGCAATATTCAGATTGCTTTATCATATTCTTGCTCGTTCTTCGATTGCTTGCAGGAATAGACCTTCGTGGTCGGCTGATCGTGCTTCCGGCATCGTCAAGAACCTCAAGCAGATTGGTTTAGCGATTGCTAAGGCGCAACGTCGTGCACGTTTGTAGTCGGATCGTCAAAGTCGACTCCACCAAATCGATAGTTATCATCTCATCGAAAGATCGGGACCGTCGCCTCTATCATTTGCCTAGGGCTTCCACCACATCATCCGCAATACCACCATAGCCTTCCGCAAACTAACCCATTTTGTTCCTTATAGCATTAGTGGTTGTTTGAGTTGTGATTTGAGTCTCCTAAGGTGTTTAGGCTACTTAGGGACGGTTGCTTCTTCATCAACCACCACCACTTCCACATAACCTTGCCCACCATACACTTCCGACAACCCAACTTAACCCAATTGTTGATTGACCTTTTTCGAGTAGTGGCTTGTGTCTCCTAAGATGTTTCGGTTACTTAGGGACCGTGTGGTTCCAACTCTTACACCGTGTATAGCCCATCATTCCACTTCCGCATTGCCAAGTGCACACTACCACCGCTTTCCGCTACCACCATTTTGACATTTGACATTTGAGATTTTGAGTTCGCGGTTTTTCCGTTTCCCAAGGTGTATCGGCTACTTAGGGACGAGTCTCCATCATCTTGGTATCTACATCAAGAACACCGCCACTCATCATCGCCGGACGGTAACCTCCATATCATCTTGGTATCGTGGTACCCATCCATTGTATATTCCCCTTGCCATTGCATTGTTAACCTCTAGCCCATTTTGCGTTACTTGCCTATCGAGACTAGCCATTTGAGTATTGCCGCAACGTTACTTGTGCACATTAGTGATCATTGATCTACACCATCCATTGCATACATACCATATCATATTGGTATCATATCATCCATTGTGTCACAATATTGTTCCCGCATATACACAATAGCTATCTTGGTTTGTGCATTGTGCAAAAGTGGCCATAGAAAAAAAAAGAGAATAAGCTTTTAAGCAAAAGAAAGAGCAAAGAAGCTCGTAAGCAAGTGCCATAGCATCATACCACATTGCACATAAGATTGTCATATACGATCATCTTGGATCATCTTGACGGAAACACCGGGAACCATACATACATAGCATACTTGGGATAGAAGTTTATCCATTTTGCATCTTATAGGTTGTGCACAAGTGTCGTATCCGCCTATAGAGCAATCGTGCTAGCGTCTCTCTTGAGTTGTGCAACACGAGCGTTTTCCGTGGATTCCACATTTTGTGCTCATTCCTTGGTTGCACGACCCCATGTATCTATCCGTGTGTGTGTTTCCGTGTGCCTTTCTTTGCTCCATTTGTTTCACTTGCAAATTTGTGAATCTCTTTCAACATTATTGACTCTTGCTAACATTTTGCATTAAATTTTTGTGCCACTATCCTCACCGAGCTCCACCATAAGCTTTACTTGTGTAGGTGTGAGAACCGACAAGAATTGGTACCAATAGTGCTATTTCACTGTCCGCATTTGAGTGAACTTGATTCATTGTCAACATCGGTCAAGGTACATTGCTATAAGTTCTTCTCTTTCTCCCACTCATATTTGCTCGAGTCTTGTGATGGATAGGCAAGGCATTTCATCTCCTACTCACGACAACAACGACGGGCGTGAACAACTACATCACCAAAGCGTCTATCTTCGATCTACAACGACAAGTGCAAGGCACAAAATCAAGATTGCGAGAGTGCATCGAGAACATCTCCATCGACATTCATCACTCCGAAGCAAGGAGAAGGGACTACATCGACAAGAAGCTTGCCGCACATAAAGAGGAGCAAGATACAAGGATGGAGGAGATTAGGATCTTCAAGGCGGCGACATTCAAGCCACAAGTCTTCGGAGCGCAAACAAGATGCAAGCGCAAGTCGTCCAAGTCAACATCTACATGGCGACCACCATCACATTCGTGATCAATATCGTCATGAAGGGCAAGTCACCTCGAAGCATCATGTGCACGACGATGACGAACACCAAGGAGCTCAAGTACGACAACGACATCATCATCATGAAGATGCTCCACAAGCGCAAATGCACAAGTCACGCCAAGTCGAAGCTTCATAAGCACAAAAGAAGACCGCGAGATGACCACCACAAAGACGGCGCTACGGCTACATCAACCACTTCGGCATCTTCGCCAAGTGTAATCAAGGCATCTTCGCCTTTGGACGTACGGCATCTTCGCCTACTTCCGACGTGTATGCCTACATCGACTTCATCAAGTCCAAGGCGACCACATACAAGTGAGGGTGACACTTCCATCTTCGGAAGCCCCCCAAGGAAGATGGCGAGCATGGGAAATTCCTTCGGTCATGGAGACGAGCTATGAGGTGCCACATCACATGGGCCTCCCACACCAAGGCGGTGACAAGACGGTCGAGCAAGGGCCATCCCTTCGACCACGGCGACGAGCGAACCCCTTCAACAACATGAAGACGGCGCCAACATTGGACTCCTCCTCCGAGTCAAGCTACGCGACCGCGCATGGAGACATTTGCACCAACATCTCTCCGACACCCACATATGAAGAAATGCCCCAAGTGCCATGTGAGGAGAGCCACCACCACATGAGTGACATGAGTGACTCCACCATACATGACATTGAGAGCATTTCCTATGAGAGGATGAGTGTGACCACCACTAGCCCCACACATGAGAGCATGCCACACATCCTATGTGACGTTGAGCGCCATTTGAGTGACTCCACCAACCATATGAGTGAGAGCATCCTTGAGGGAGTGAGTGAGCCACAACACTTAGAGAGTGCGGTAGTTGACACGGCATGTGAGGCCACTATGATTTCTAACGACTTAACCTCTACTCCTAGTGTGTTTTCTTCTTTGGTGCTAGGTCTCCTACAGGACGACACGCCTATCCTCGATTTAGTCCATCCCTTCAAAGGAGACGACGATGGCCATGGTGGACAATGATGCACCCCCACATGGTTCCATCAAGATGAAGATGACAACGAGGCGATCTTCAACACCTCACCTACAACACATGAGCGACGCTCCAAAGGTAACATAGGTGATGGTGCTTCTCTTGTCCCACTAGTGGACTCTCTTGACATCGATTGCTCCCATGATGTTGACCCACCTATTACCATGCTTCATGCTAGTGAAACTTCTTCATGCCTTGAATTACCTATTTATGATGAATATGATGATGAGCATGTTGAGTTGCCTAGTTGTGATGCTATGCTTTATAGGATATCTTGTGAAAATTCTATTGGTCACTTCATGTTTGACAATCCATTGACCTTGTCATATGCTATGAGTGAGATCTCCCATATTGCCTCAAGACAATCTCAACATAGTAACTATGCATACCCCATTAAAATCAATCCCATTTGCACTTATGGCATAGATGACGAGATGATGGTCATTGGCTTTTGCTTCTCTTGTGATGATATTGCCATGCTTCCTTTACATGATTTGTGCAATTCATCTCCTATACCATGCCATGAGCACATTGGTCCGAATATGCTTTGTTTTGGATGTTGTCAATATTCTCCATGTGATGTTTCCACTAATTCTCATGAGGAGACCCCCATAGCTTCCTCATGCATACTAGGAGATTTTGATTCATCCCATCCTTTGCATGATTTCCATGATTGCTTGCACCATATGCATTCCATGAATAACAATGCTCTAGATATTTCTCGTGATGCATTACACAATTTGAGTCTCCATTATGCCATACATAATAACAAACCTATCATGATGGATGACATGTTTCTATATCACGCATCTCATTTATTTGAGCATTGGCTATTTAGTACTAACCAACACATGCCCGCAAGCATCATGATGGATGATGTGTACATCTACCACGCACACACAATTTTTCCTTTGTCTTTGTTTTGTGTAGGTACTCATGAATACTCGTCAACCTCTCAATCCCAAGAGTTGACAAAACGAGCTCTTGAGAGCAACGATGCTTTGGGATCCCGTGGACTATCTTTACCACCGCTCCCTTCGCGCAAGGACTACGCGCATCTCTTCTACTTGGCTCTCACATGGCTATGGGCTATTTACCACTTGTCACCTTATGCCCATACTATTGTGTTCACTTTGCATGTTATGCTTGCTTCTATGCCTTTGCCATGCAATTACGACCCTTGCTTGCATATACCCATGATTCACCATTATGATACTCCTATGTGTATTTGCATGCTTGGTCGAGATCCTTGTTGCTTTTGCCATGTTTATCATGTGCCCCATGCTATTGATGCTATTTTGCTCATATCTTGCCTTCATGCTTGTGACATGTCATGTGAAGTATTCATGCACACTATTTGCACCCATGACATGATTGCCATGATTCCTTCTAGTACGTTGCATCTTCGCACTACTAGCTTGCTTGACTTGATCGCTATGATTGCTTGCTATGTTGCATCACCCATGTTCCACTATCACTTGCTTTCTTGGGTTGATGACATATATGCTCATGCCTCTCACATGATATATCTTGATCATTGTCTCTTGTGTCCATTAGTTGCCTCTTTCATATCCACTTGTATTGAGTGCAACCATACTATGCTTATTGATCTTGGAGACTTGACATATTACTTGTGATGCATGCTTGTTTGATTGAGCCTATTGCATTTGGTTGTTCTTGCATCATATGCCTCCATACTATGAAATACTCCCTTGTACTTCCTTATGATGAGCATGATGCATACACTTGTTGGGTATCTTACCACACAAATGATAGGTTTTGCACTTCCGCTTAACCTCATTTGTTTTTCCGAGTGTTTGTCATGTTCTTTCATTTTGAAGGATTCACAAAGGCGGTGCCGTTGTCAGCGACATATTGGGTATGTGAAGACATACATGATGTACGACTCCAACATCTTTGGGAACTTTCTTGAGGTGAACTCCTTCCCTTTGAGCCATCCTCAAATACGCATATTGGATGGGTCATTCTTTCATTGTTGTTTCCTTCTTGTTGTCTACATGCTACATCTCACGAACGGAGGAGCGACATTGGAGATTGGCTACATGGACCTTAAATTTGAGGAGCGCTCACACTTATTGGATGAACCTTCGGTCTTCCACTCATGCCCCGACATCGAGCTTTGGTACACCAACACCTCCATATTAGTTGATTGTGCTCCTACATGTCATGCTCGATGGACTTATCATACTCACCACAAGTTTGCACCCTATGCATGGATTGACTCACATTATGATTACCTTGTTGCATCTTGTATTCCCATGTCATCCATGATATATGAACTTGTGCACTTCCTTAGCAAATTTGTTGTGATCTACCTTGATGGCATATTCATACATCATAATCATATTGTCCACCATCAATTGCATGATAATATCCACATGTTGAGCATCCATTGCCATGTTCATGCATTTGATAAACCATCCCATTATGACATCATTTTGCATCGTGGTTGCATTGCTCATATTCATAACACATTTGTGTACACAATGATTGCTTTTCCTCCCATGAATGCTTTGCATCTCATTCTAGATCAACTTGATAAGCTTCATGCGCTTTGTCACGACCAATCTTGCCGCACGGACTCATTCTTGCATGATGGACACTTTGTGTGCGCTAACCATTGTATTTCCGAGTGTTGCTTGTGTTTGCTCTTTTCGCATGTCTATCACTCCGGCGACACCCTAGACTACTTGGATTGCGCCATGTCTTCAACTTCGTCCAACAACAAGTCCGTCCACGACAACCGTTTCCATGGTGATGAGGATCACGATCCGAGGTCGGATCTTTCACAAGGGGCGGGAGATGATGCGGAGCATCCCACGTTCATCCCCATGTACACTCCGACTACTCTCCAAGCCCCAAGAGGACATATGATGAGACCTCGAAGATACACCTTTGGACACAAGGTGAACTCGCTCCTCTCCGAACCTTCAATTTCCACATGTGAGACATGGCTACTACCTCAAACGTGTATGCTATGCATGTCCAGAACCAAGAGGAAGGCCATGGAACAACTACGAGCATTGGACAAGACGGCGATGGACATCAAGATCAAGGAGGCATTCCACCCAGCTGGAAGGACCGGTACAACCGCCCAACCACCGCTTGGCGGAACAACCGCCAGCCACCGCCCAACAACCGCCACCGATGCAGTGATCAAGCGGTGCAAGGCCGGTCAAAGACCGGTTCTACCAGTTTATGCCCAAAGACCGAACAACCGCCCGACATCCCGGTACAACCGCTGGCTCCTTCGACGCCCACATCCGGAAGCTTGATCGACCTCCCTGCGGTAGTACCGCCTTCCTCGGTCGGAACTACCGCCCCTCATGAGCTCTCGACAATACAACCGCCCATGACCGGTACAACCGCCTGTCTCACAAGACACAGTGTATTGGGCCGAGCCGTGTACCCCTTCGCCCTCACTTACCCCCTTCGTGGCTTAGCACTATATATACTCCTCTCCTAGCTTTGTATTAGGGTTAGCTTAGGTTTAGCTCATGTTTGTGTGAGAGCCTTGCTCATCCACTTGGTTACTTCTCCTCGGAAGTCAGGACCTCTACGGAGAAGATCCCCCAAGCGGATTCAAGACCCCCTTCTAGGGTGGACCCCATCAAGACCTCCTCTCGGAGAAGAACGGCTACTCGTGTATCCTTACCTTTGTTGATTGTGGATCATATGTACCTCTTTGTGTTCGGTGATCTAGCACTTGTGTGATTGATTCCTTGTTGGTTAAGTGATTTCTCCCTCGTTTCCTCCGTGTTTCCCTTTGTTCTTCCGCGTCTTCTTCGTGATTCCCGTAGGATCCACTCCAAACGTGAAAGATCGTCCACGTGAGGTTCCGCCCTACATCATCATGTAAAGGAAGCATGGCAATATCATCACAAGAGACGCAAAAGCCAATGACCATCATCTCGTCATCTATGCCATAAGTGCAAATGGGATTTATTTTAATGGGGCATGCATAGTTACTATGTTGAGATTGAAATGAGGCAATATGGGAGATCTCACTCATAGCATATGACAAGTTCAATGGATTGTCAAACATGAAGTGACCAATAGAATTTTCACAAGATGTCCTATTGAGCATAGCATCACAACTAGGCAACTCAACATGCTCATCATCATATTCATCATAAATAGGTAAGTCAAGTCATGTAGAAGTTTCACTAGCATGAAGCATGGTATAGGTGGGTCAACATCATGGGAGCAATCAATGTCAAGATGGTCCACTAGTGGGACAAGAGAAGTACCATCACCTATGTTACCTTTGGAGCATCGCTCATGTGTTGTAGGTGAGGTGTCAACGATCCATTCGTTGTCATCTTCATCTTGATGGAACCATGTGGGGGTGTATCATCGTCCACCATGGCCATCGTCGTGTCCAATGTAGGGATGGACTCACGAGGATAGGCATGTCGTCATGTAGGAGACCTAGCACCAAAGAAGAAAACACACTAGGAGTAGAGGTTAAGTCGTTAGAAATTATAGTGGCCTCATGTGCCGTGTCAACTACCTCTCTCACTAAGTGTTGTGGCTCACTCACTCCCTCAAGGATGCACTCACTCGTATGGTGGGTGGAGTCACTCAAATGGCGCTCAACCTCACATAGGATGTGTGGCATGCTCTCATGTGTGGGGCTAGTGGTGGTCACACTCATCCTCTCATAGGAAATGCTCTCAATGTCACGTATGGTGGAGTCACTCATGTCACTCATGGGGTGGTGGCTCTCCTCACATGGCAATTGGGGCATCTCGACATATGTGTGTGCCGGAGAGATGTAGGTGCAAATGTCTCCATGCGCGATCGCGTAGCTTGACTCGGAGTATGAGTCCAATGCGGGCGTCGTATTCATGTTGTTTAAGAGGTTCGCACACGACGCCGTGGTCGAAGAGGATGGCCCTTGCTCGACCGCCTTGTCACCGCCTTGGTGTTGGAGGCCCATATGATGTGGCACCTCATAGCTCGTCTCCATGACCGAAGGGAGTTTCCCATGCTCGGCCATCTTCCTTGAGGGGCTTCAAGATGGAAGTGTCGCCCTCGCTAAGAGGTGGTCGCCTTGGACTTGATGAAGTCGATGTAGGCGTACACGTGGGAAGTAGGCGAAGATGCCTTGAGAACACTTGGCGAAGATGCCGAAGTGGTTGATGTAGCCGTAGCGCCGTCTTGGTGGTGGTCGTCTCGCGGTCTTCTCTTGTGCTTATGAAGCTTCGACTTGGCGTGAAGTAGGGCTTGTTGGGACTTGTGCATTTGCGCTTGTGGAGCATCTTCATGATGATGATGTCGTTGTCGTGCTTGAGCTCCTTGGCGTTCGTCGTCGTCGTGCACATGATGCTTGGAGGTGACTTGCCCTTCATGACGATGAGGATCACGAATGTGATGGTGGTCGCCATGTAGATGTGGACGAGGACGATTTGCACTTGCATCTTTTTCGCGCTCCGAAGACTTGTGGCTTGAATGTCGCCGCCTTGAATATGATGAAGGGGAAGAAGACTTGATCAAGGCCCGAATCTCCTCCATCCTTGCATCTTGCTGCTCTTTATGTGCGGCAAGCTTCTTGTCGAAGTAGTCCCTTCTCCTTGCTTCGGAGTGACGAATGTCGATGGAGATGTTCTCGGCGCGCCTCGCAATCTTGATTGTGTGCCTTGCACTTGTCGTTGTAGATCGAAGATAGACGCTTTGGTGATGTAGTTGTTCACGCCGTCGTTGTTGTCGAAGACCGGAGATGAAATGCCTTGCCTATCCATCACAAGACTCGAGCAAATATGAGTGGGAGAAAGAGAAGAACTTATACCAATGTACCTTGACCGATGTTGACAATGAATCAAGTTCACTCAAATGCGGACAATGAAATAGCACTATTGGTACCAATCCTTGTCGGTTCTCACACCTACACAAGTAAAGCTTATGGAGGAGCTCGGTAAGGATAGTGGCACAAAAATATAATGCAAAATGTTAGCAAGAGTCAATAATGTTGAAAGAGATTCACAAATTACAAGTGAAACAAATGGACCAATAGCAAAGAATGGCACACGGAAACACACACACGGATAGATAAATGGGGTCGTGCAACCAAGGAATGAGCAGAAAATGTGGAATCCACGGAAAAGGCTCGTGTTGCACAACTCAAGAGAGACGCTAGCACGATTGCTCAATAGGCGGATCGACACTTGTGCACAACCTATAAGATGCAAAATGGATAAACTTCTATCCCAAGTATGCTATGTATGTATGGTTCCCGGTGTTTCTCTCAAGATGATCCAAGATGATCGGATATGACAATCTTATATGCAATATGGTATGATGCTATGGCACTTGCTTACAAGCTCTTTGCTCTCTTTCTTTTGCTTAAAAGCTTTATTTTTTTTGTATGGCCACTTTGCACAATGCACAAACCAAGATAGCAATTGTGTGTATGCGGAACAAACTTGTGACACAAGATATGATACCAATATATGCACCACAATGATATGGTATATATGCTATGGGAAGTATGATCACTAATGTGCACAAGTAACGTTGCCAAGAATACTCAAATGGCTAGTCTCGATAGCCAAGTAACGCATAAAAAAGTAAGGCTAGGGGTTAACAATGCAATGGCAAGGGAATATACAATGGAGGGATACCACGATACCAAGATGATATGGAGGTTACCGTCCGGCGATGCTTTGAGTAGCGGTGTTCTTGATGTAGATACCAAGATGATGGAGACTCGTCCCTAAGTAGCGAAACACCTTAGGAAAAGGAAAACCGCGAACTCAAAATCTCAAACGTCAAATGTCAAAATGGTGGTAGCGGGAATGCGGTGGTGGTTTGCACTTGGCAATGCGGAAGTGGAATGATGGGCTATACACGTGTCGGAGTTGAAGTTGCCGTCCCTAAGTAGCGAAACACCTTAGGAGACACAAGCCACAACTCAAACAAGCTCAAACAACTATTGGGTTAAGTTGAGGTGGTTGAAGTGTATGGTGGGCAAGCCTATCACGGAAGTTATGGTGGTGGTGGTGGTTGATGAGGATGCAACCGTCCCTAAGTAGCCTAAACACCTTAGGAGACTCGAATCACAACTCAAACAACCTCAAATGCAAAGGGGAACAAAATGGGTTAGGTTGCGGAAATCGGTGGTGGTTATGCGGATGATATGGTGGAAGGCCTAGGCAAACTTGCCAAATTTTCAAAAATTTGATGGAGTCAAATGGTGGTGGTAGTATTTTCATGGAATTGGGGATGTCAATAGCTTCAAAACGAGCTAAAGAACGTCAAAAACGGACTCCGGATGAATTAGTTATGGCCGAAACGGTGAAACGGGAAAGCTGAAATGTACAGGGGCCGGATATCCGGGGTGGAGCCCGGATTTCCGGGGGTGTCTATCCAGAACCGAGCAGATTTGGCGCTCCAGGGCCCGGATGTCCGGCTTGGGGCCCGGATGTCCGGCCGGATGGCCCGGATGTCCGCCCGAGGTCGGATGTCCTACCGACGAATCCAGATCTCGTTTAGGCGGAAATTTTCGAATTGGGGGCGGAAATTGATGATTTCGGGGGCAAAATTTGATGGATTTCGTGGATGAGAAGTGGGGAAACTTGGGGAAATGCTAGATCCACTCGAAACCAAGCAAATCCGTGGATCAAAATCAACAAAACATCATCAAAACTAACAAATCACAAAAAAATTTGGGGCTATTTTTGGTGGGGATTTTCGGATTTAGGACGAAATCAACAAAATCAAGCTAGAAAAAGAGGGGTAGGGGCTCCAAAAACGTGATCAACGTGGCTCATGATACCAAGATGATGTAGGGCGGAACCCTATGTGGACAATCTTTCACGTTGGAGCGGATCCTACGGTGGATTACGAAGAACATGCGGAAGAACAAGAGGGAAACACGTGGAGGAACGAGGGAAAACACTCAACCAACAAGGAATCGGTCACACAAATGCTAGATCACCGATCACATAAGGTGGCACAAGATTCAAGGTCAACAAAGGTAAGGATACACGAGCAGCCGTTCTTCTCCGAGAGGAGGTCTTGATGGGGTCCACCCTAGAAGGGGGTCTTGAATCCGCTTGGGGGATCTTCTCCGAAGAGGTCCCGAGCTCCGAGGAGAAGTAACCAAGTGGATGAGCAAGGCTCTCACACAAACATGAGCTAAACCTAAGCTACCCTAGAAAGAGGAAGGGATGGAGTATATATAGTCTAGGGGGTCAAGAGGTACATGGGTCTCGGCCCTTTATCATCTTGTGCAGACAGGCGGAGCCGGATGTCCGGCGTCGGGCGGATGTCCGGGTTTCGGAGATGCCGGATGTCCGGGCTAGGGGCGGATGTCCGGCCAAGGGCAGACTTCAGAGGTTGGTGCGTGTCGCCGGATTTCCGGCGAGTGGCCGGATATTCGGAGCCGTGGGAGGCCGGATGTCCGGGGCACAGGGCCGGATGTCCGGCCTTGTAGTTTTCTGGCGGGGCTGCGGCTGCTGTGTTGGCATCTCCAGGGCGGATGTCCGGGTCTTGGCCGGATGTCCGGCCCTGGAAGGTGAACTTGCCCTTTTCCGTGCTTCTCTTCATCCTTGTACTTGGGGACTTGTCCATCATTAGAGCATCTCCGAGAGGGTCTCCTTGGTACCTAGGCATGCATAGTGTCCTTGCATTAGGTAGCAACCATGTCTCACACGAATGGAAAGGGGAAGCATTTAGGAACGGGTTCACCTTGTGTCCAATGGCGAATAGTCGAGGTCTCATCTTATGTATCCTTGGGACTTGGAGGGTAGTCGAAGTGTACATGGGGATGAACGTGGTATGCTCCGCATCACTTGTGCCTAAGCCCGATGGAAGTTTTCGCTTGTGTTCCTATTGTAGACCTATCAATGCGATCACCGTCCGCTATAGGCATCCCATTCCTCGCTTAGATGATATGCTTGATGAACTTAGTGGAGCCAACTTTTTCTCAAAAATTGACCTTAAAAGTGGCTATTATCAAATCCGCATACAAGAGGGTGATGAATGGAAAACTGCTTTCAAAACCAAAATTTGTTTATATGAATGGTTAGTGATGCCTATGGGTCTTTCGGAGGCTCCCGGTGCTTTCATGCGTCTTATGCATCATGTGCTTCGTCCTTAAATTGGAGTCTTTGTTGTGGTTTACTTTGATGATATTCTTGTGTTTAGCAAAACCATGGAAGAGCACATCGATCATTTAAAAGCTGTGTTGCAAACTCTTCGCAAGAAAAGCCTTTATGCAAACTTGAAAAAATGCACTTTTGGAGTTGACAAAGTGGTAGTCTTGGGTTTTGTAGTATCCTCAAAGGTTGTCCATGTTGATGAATCTAAAATTGAAGCAATTAAAACTTGGCCCCAACCCACCAATTTGCAACAAGTGCGAAGTTTTCTTGGTCTTGCGGGTTTTCATCGTCGCTTCGTGAAAGATTTAGCACAATTGCCGCTCCTTTGCATGCTTTGAGTAAAAAGAATACTCCCTTTGTTTGGGGAACTTTGCAATCAACCGCTTTTGATGAGCTCAAGTCTTTGCTTACTCATGCTCCGATTCTTGCTTTGCCCAATTTTGACAAAACTTTTGAGGTTCATTGTGATGCAAGTGGTACCGGAATTGGCGGAGTTTTGATGCAAGAAAAACGAGCCATTGCTTATTTTAGTGAAAAACTATCCGGTGCTCAACTTAATTATCCCATCTATGACAAAGAATTGTATGCTTTAGTGCGTGTGCTACATGTTTGGGAACATTACCTTAGACCTCATGAGTTTGTCATCCATACTGATCATGAAACGCTTAAGTACCTCAAAGGTCAAACTAAATTAAACAAGCGTCATGCAAAATGGAGTGAATTCATTGAATCTTTTCCTTATGTGATCAAGTACATTAAGGGTAAAGAAAACGTAGTTGCCGACGCGTTTCACGCATAAGCATGCTTGTCACTCAACTTGAGTTGAATGTTATTGGTTTTGAGCATATAAAAGACTTGTATGAGCATGATCCATCTTTTGCTTCTCCTTATGTTAAGTGTTTGACGCATACTTCTTGGGAACAATATTACATCAAGGATGGTTATCTTATGAGAGCTAACAAACTTTGCATTCCGAGTCTTCTCTTCGCTTGCTCCTTTTGCAAGAGGCTCATGGAGGCGGACTCATGGGACACTTTGGACGCGACAAGACATTCGCCACGCTCTCCAACAACTACTTTTGGCCCAAGATGTTCCGCGACGTCTCACGCTTCACCACCCGATGCTATACATGTCGCATAGCTAAGTCTAAAGTTCAATCTCATGGTCTTTACATGCCTCTTCCTATTCCCTATCAACCATGGGAAGACATTAGTATGGATTATGCACTTGGTTTGCCTAGGACTCAAAATGGCAAGGATTCCGTGTTTGTTGTTGTGGATAGATTTTCTAAGATGGCACATTTCATTCCTTGCAACAAGATAGACGATGCTTCACATGTTGCAAATCTCTTTTGTAGGGAAATCTTGCGACTCCATGGCGTACCAAAGACAATCGTCTCCGATCGTGACATCAAGTTCTTGAGTTACTTTTGGAAGACCCTATGCGCCAAGCTCGGAATCAAGCTCTTGTTCTCCTCGGCATACCATCCTCAAACCGACGGCCAAACGGAGGCGACGAACCGCACACTATCCACTCTACTTCGTGTCTTGATCAAGAAGAACATCAAGGAGTGGGAGGCATGTATACCCATCGCCGAGTACGCCTACAACCATGCAAGACATTCGACTACCGGCAAGTCCCCCTTCGAGGTCGTCTACGGTTGCAACCCGTTGTCCCCATTGGACATTCTACCACTTCCTCTCCAAGAGCGCACCAACATGGATGCGAGTGCACGAGCAAGCTACATCAAGAAGATGCACGAAGATACAAGGCACACCATCGAGCGCCAAGTTCAACGACTAGCTACAAAGCACAACGCCAACAAGCAACCCATGGTCTTCAACATTGGTGATCTAGTGTGGCTACACCTTCGCAAGGACCGCCTCCCCAAAGAACGCAAGTCCAAGCTTCTCCCTCGAGCCGATGGACATTTCAAGGTGCTACCACGCTACAATGACAACGCTTACAAGATTGACCTACCTCGAGACAAATACAATGTGGGCGACATCTTCAACGTCAAGGACCTCGCACCATACCATGGAGATGAAGCTTTTGATCCGAGGTCGGATCTCTCCCAGGGGGGGGGGGGAGATGATGCGGAGCATCCCACGATCATCCCCATGCATCCACAACCGTCTCATCAAGAGCCAAGAGGACCCATGACACGAGCTAGAGCTAGAGCTCTCGAGAACGAGGTGACTTCCTTCCTTATTGATATCACATATGATCCACTCGAGACATGGCTACTACCTAAGTCCGATATGCTATGCATGATTAGGTGTCAAGGGGAACCTCCCGAGGATGCACGTGAAGACGGACAAGCCGCCAAGTCCATGGATGAAGAGAACCAACGGAAACCGGCATGATCACCTTCCAGGCCCCGGACATCCGGCCATGACCCCGGACATCCGGCCCCTGGAGCATCAACCACAACATCAGCCAAGCTGCCCAAGTCTACAGGGACCGGACATCCGGCGTCCAGACCCGGACATCCGGCCCCCAGCCCGGATATCCGGCCTGAAGCCCGGAAATCCGGCACCTCTCACCCGATTCGGCAGAAACGGTCGCCCCAGCCAGGACATCCGGCCGGATAGCCCGGACTGAAGGAAATATGCCCTAGAGGCAATAATAAAGTTATTATTTATTTCCTTATATCATGATAAATGTTTATTATTCATGCTAGAATTGTATTAACAGGAAACATAATACATGTGTGAATACATAAACCTACAGAGTGTCACTAGTATGCCTCTACTTGACTAGCTCGTTAATCAAAGATGGTTGTGTTTCCTAACCATGAACAAGGAGTTGTTATTTGATTAACGGGATCACATCATTGGTTGAATGATCTGATTGACATGACCCATTCCATTAGCATAGCACCTGATCGTATAGTTTGTTGCTAGTGCTTTTCTTCATGACTTATACATGTTCCTATGACTATGAGATTATGCAACTCCCGTTTGCACGAGGAACACTTTGGGTGCTACCAAACGTCACAACGTAATCGGGTGATTATAAAGGTACATTACAGGTGTCTCCGAAGGTACATGTTGGGTTGGCATATTTCGAGATTAGGATTTGTCACTCCGATTGTCGGAGAGGTATCTCTGGGCCCTCTCGGTAATGCACATCACATAAGCCTTGCAAGCATTGCAACTAATGAGTTAGTTGTGAGATGATGTATTACGGAACGAGTAAAGAGACTTGCGGTAACGAGATTGAACTAGGTATTGGATACCGACGATCGAATCTCGGGCAAGTAACATACCGATGACAAAGGGAACAACGTATGTTGTTATGCGGTCCGACCGATAAAGATCTTCGTAGAATATGTAGGAGCCAATATGGGCATCCAGGTCCCGCTATTGGTTATTGACCGAAGAGGTGTCTCGGTCATGTCTACATAGTTCTCGAACCCGTAGGGTCCGCACGCTTAACGCTTCGATGACGGTTACTATGAGTTGTTATGATGTTTCTGTACGAAGGTTGTTGAGTCCGGATGAGATCACGGACGTGACGAGGAGTCTCGAAATGGTCGAGACATAAAGATTCATATATTGGAAGTCTATGTTTGGACATCGGAAGTGTTCCGTGAAATTAGGAATTTTACCAAATGCACGGAGGTTACGGAACCCCGGAATACTAATGGGCCAACATGGGCCTTAGTGGAAAGGAGAGAAGGGGCCCAAGTGCTGGTCGCACCTTCCCCTTCCCTAGTCCTATTAGGACTAGGAGAAGGGCGCCTCTCTCTCCCTTCCCACTTGGGGAAACCTAGTTGGACTAGGATTGGGGGAATCCTACTCCTAGTAGGAGTAGGACACCCTGGCGCACCTCCCTTGGCCGGCCAGCCCCTCCTCCTTCCCTCCTTTATATACGGGGCAGAGGGCACCCCATGACACACAAGTTGATCCTTGAGATCTTTCCTTAGCCGTGTGCGGTGCCCCTTCCACCATATTACACCTCGAGAATACCGTAGCGAGCTTAGGCGAAGCCTGCCCGGTGGAACATCATCATCGTCACCACGCCGTCGTCTTGTGAAACTCTCCCTCAACACTCGGCTGGATCGGAGTTCGAGGGGCGTCATCGAGCTGAGCGTGTGCAGAACTCGAGGTGCCGTCGTTCGGTACTTGGATCGGTTGGATCGTGAAGAAGTACGACTACTTCCTCTACGTTGCGTCAACGCTTCATTGTGGGTCTCACGAGTGCGTAGACAACACTCTCATCTCGTTGCTATGCATCACCATGATCTTGCGTGATCGTAGGAAAATTTTTGAAATTACTACGTTACCCAACAAAGTGGCATCCGAGCCTGGTTTTATGCGTAGATGTCATATGCACGAGTAGAACACAAGTGAGTTGTGGACGATACAAGTCATCGCCTACCAGCATGTCATACTTTGGTTCAGCGGTATTGTTGGAAAGACGATCCGGACCAACCTTACAGCGTACTCTTCGCGAGACCGGTTCCTCGGCGTGCTTTGCACATAGATGGCTTGTGGAAGACCTGTCTCTCCAACTTTAGTTGAACTGAGTGTAGCTACGCCCGGTCCTTGAGAAGGTTAAACGGAGTCTATTTGACGAAGTATCGTTGTGGTTTTGATGCGTAGGTAAGAACGGTTCTTGCTCAGCCCGTAGCAGCCACGTAAAACTTGCAACAACAAAGTAGAGGACGTCTAACTTGTTTTTGCAGGGCATGTTGTGATGTGATATGGTCAAGACGTGATGCTATATTTTATTGTATGAGATGATCATGTTTTGTAACCGAAGTTATCGGCAATCGGCGGAGCCATATGGTTGTCGCTTTATTGTATGCAATGCAATCGCATCTGTAATGCTTTACTTTATCACTAAGCGGTAGCGATAGTCGTAGAAGCATAAGTTTGGCGAGACGACAACGATGCTACGATGGAGATCAAGGTGTCGCGCCGGTGGCGATGGTGATCATGACGGTGCCGGAGATGGAGATCACAAGCACAAGATGATGATGGCCATATCATATCACTTATATTGATTGCATGTGATGTTAATCCTTTATGCATCTTATCTTGCTTTGATTGACGGTAGCATTATAAGATGATCCCTTACTAAATTATCAAGAAGTGTTCTCCCGAGTATGCACCGCTATGAAAGTTCTTCGTCTTTGAGACACCACGTGATGATCGGGTGTGATAGGCTCTACGTTCAAATACAACGGTGCAAAACAGTTGCACACGCAGAATACTCGAGTTATACTTGACGAGCTATGCATATAAGATATGACCTCGGAACACGAGACCGAAAGGTCGAGCGTGAATCATATAGTAGATATGATCAACATATTGATGTTCACCATTGAAACTACTCCATCACACGTGATGATCGGTCATGGTGTAGTTGATATGGATCACGCAATCACTTAGAGAATTGGAGGGATATTTTTCTAAGTGGGAGTTCTTAAGTAATATGATTAATTGAACTTAAATTTATCATGAACTTAGTACTGATAGTATCTTGCTTGTCTATGATGTGTAGATAGATGGCTCGTCTTTGTTGTTCCGTTGAATTTTAATGCGTTCCTTGAGAAAGCAAAGTTGAAAGATGATGGCAGCAATTACACGGACTGGGTCCGTAATTTGAGGATTATCCTTATTGCTGCACGGAAGAATTACGTCCTGGAAGCACCGTTAGGTGCCGGGCCTGATGCAAGGGCTGCGCCGGATGTTGTGAACGTCTGGCAAAGCAAAGTCGATGACTACTCTATAGTTCAGTGTGCCATGCTTTACGGCTTAGAACCGGGACTTCAACGTCGTTTTGAACACCATGGAGCATATGAGATGTTCCAGAGTTGAAGTTAATATTCCAAGCGAATGCGGGATTGAGAGATATGAAGTCTCCAATAAGTTCTATAGCTGTAAGATGGAGGAGAACGGTTCTCACAAGGAGCATATACTCGTAATGTCCGGATATAACAATCACTTGATTCAACTGGAGTTAATCTTCCGATGATTGCGTCATTGATGTAATTCTCCAATCACTGCCACCAAGCTACAAGAGCTTCGTGATGAACTATAATATGCAAGGGATGACCAAAACAATGCCCGAGCTCTTCGCGATGCCGAAAGCATGGAGGTAGAAATCAAAAAGGAGCATCAAGTGTTGATGGTTAACAAAACCACTAGTTTCAAGAAAAGGGCAAAGGAAAGAAAAAGGAAACTTCAAAAGAACGGCAAGCAAGTTGCTGATCAAGAGAAGAAACCCAAGTCTGGTCCTAAGCACGAAACTGAGTGCTTCTATTGCAAGCAGGCTGGTCATCGGAAGCGGAACTGCCCCAAGTATTTGGCGGATAAGAAGGATGGCAAGGTTAACAAAGGTATATGTGATATACAAGTTATTGATGTGTACCTTACTAATACTCGCAGTAGCACTGGTATTTGATCTTTGGTTACATTGCTAATATTTGCAACTCAAAGCAGGGCTACGGATTGCCGAAGATTGGCTAAGGGCGAGGTGACGATCTTGGCGTGGGAAATGGTTCCAAAGTCGATGTGATCGCAATGGCACGCTACCACCACATCTACCAACGGGATTAGTATTAGACCTACAGAATAGTTATTTAGTACCAGCGTTGCGCATGAACATTATATCTGGATCTTGTTTAATGCGAGACGGTTATTCATTTAAATCAGAGAAGAATGGATGTTCTATTTATATGAATAATATCTTTTATGGTCATGCACCATTGAAGAATGGTTTGTTTTACTTAATCTCGATAGTAGTGATACACATATTCATAACGTTGAAGCCAAAAGATGTAGAGTTTATAATGATAGTGCAACTGATTTGTGGCACAGCCGTTTAAGTCATATCGGTGTAAAGCGCAAGAAGAAACTCCATAATGATGGACTTTTGGAGTCACTTGAGTATGAATCACTTGGCACTTGCGAACCCTGCCTTATGGGCAAGATGACTAAAACACCGTTCTCCGGAACTATGGAGAGAGCAACAGATTTATTGGAAATCATACATACTGATGTAGGTGGTCCAATGAATGTTGAGGCTCGTGGCGGATATCGTTATTTTCTCACCTTCACAGATGATTTGAGCAGATATGGGTATATCTACTTAATGAAACACAAATCTGAAACATTTGAAAAGTTCAAAGAATTTCAGAGTGAAGTGGAAAATCATCGTAACAAGAAAATAAAGTTTCTACGATCTGATCGTGGAGGAGAATATTTGAGTTACGAGTTTGGCCTACATTTGAAACAATGCGGAATAGTTTAGCAACTTACGCCACCTGGAACACCACAACGTAATGGTGTGTCCGAACGTCGTAATCGTACTTTATTAGATATGGTGCGATCTATGATGTCTCTTACTGATTTACCGCTATCGTTTTGGGGTTATGCTTTAGAGACGGCTACATTCACTTTAAATAGGGCACCATCTAAATCCGTTGAGACGACGCCTTATGAACTGTGGTTTGGCAAGAAACCAAAGTTGTCGTTTCGGAAAGTTTGGGGCTGCGATGCTTATGTGAAAAAGCTTCAACCTGATAAGCTCGAACCCAAATCGGAGAAATGTGTCTTCATAGGATACCCAAAGGAGACTGTTGGGTACACCTTCTATCACAGATCCGAAGGCAAGATTTTTGTTGCTAAATTCGGAAACTTTTTGGAGAAGGAGTTTCTCTCGAAAGAAGTGAGTGGGAGGAAAGTAGAACTTGATGAGATAATCTGTATCTACTCCCTTATTGAGAAGTAGTACATCACGTAAAAACAGTTTCGTGACACCTACACCAAATAGGGAAGAAGCTAATGATGATGATCATGAAACTTCAGATCAAGTTTCTACTGAACTTCGTAGATCAACCAGAGCAAGATCCGCACTTTGAGTGGTACGGTAATCCTATTCTGGAAGTCATGTTCTTTGGAACATGATGAACCTACGAACTATGAAGAAGCGATGGTGAGCCCAGATTCCACAAAATGGTCGGAGGCCATGAAATCGAGATGGGATCCATGTATGAGAACAAAGTGTGGACTTTGGTTGACTTGCCCGATGATCGGCAAGCAATTGAGAATAAATGGATCTTCAAGAAGAAGACCGACGCTGATGGTAATGTTACCGTCTATAAAGCTCGACTTGTTGCAAAAGGTTTTCGACAAGTTCAAGGGATTGACTACGATGAGACCTTCTCACCCGTAGCGATGCTTAAGTCCGTCCGAATCATGTTAGCAATTGCCGCATTTTATGATTATGAAATTTGGCAAATGGATGTTAAAACTGCATTCCTGAATGGATTTACGGAAGAAGAGTTGTATATGATGCAACCAGAAGGTTTTGTCGATCCAAAAGGAGCTAACAAAGTGTGCAAGCTCCAATGATCCATTTATGGACTGGTGCAAGCCTCTCGGAGTTGGAATAAACGTTTTGATAGTGTGATCAAAGCATTTGGTTTTATCTGCACTTTTGGAGAAGCCTGTATTTACAAGAAAGTGAGTGGGAGCTCTGTAGCATTTACGATATTATATGTGGATGACATATTCTTGATCGGAAATGATATAGAATTCTGGATAGCATAAAGGGATACTTGAATAAGAGTTTTTCGATGAAAGACCTCGGTGAAGCTGCTTACATATTGGGCATTAAGATCTATAGAGATAGATCAAGACGCTTAATAGGACTTTCACAAAGCACATACCTTGACAAAGTTTTGAAAAGTTCAAAATGGATCGTGCAAAGAAAGGGTTCTTGCCGGTGCTACAAGGTGTGAAGTTGAGTAAGACTCAATGCCCGACCACCGCAGAAGATAGAGAGAAAAATGAAAGATGTTCCCTATGCTTCAGCCATAGGCTCTATCATGTATGCAATGTCAGTGTACCAGACCTGATGTGTGCCTTCTTTGTAAGTTTGGCGGCAGGTACCAAAGTAATCCAGAGTGGATCATCGACAGCGGTCAAGAACATCCTTAAGTACTTAAGAAGGACTAATGATATGTTTCTCATTTATGGCGGTGACAAAGAACTCGTCGTAAAGGGTTACGTCGAAGCAAGCTTTGACATTGATCCGGACGATTCTAAATCGCAAACCGGATACGTATTTACATTAAACGGAGGAGCTGTCGGTTGGTGCGGTTCCAAACAAAGCGTCGTGGCGGGATCTACATGTGAAGTTGAGTACATAGCTGCTTGAAGCAGCTAATGAAGGAGTCTGGATGAAGGAGTTCATAACCGATCTAGGTGTTGTACCTAGTGTATCGGGTCCAATGAAAATCTTTTGTGACAATATCTTTGGTGCAATTGCCTTAGCAAAGGAATCCAGATTTCACAAGAGAACCAAGCACATCAAAAGACGCCTTCAACTCCATCCGGATTTGGTCGGTGGGAGACATAGAGATATGCAAGATACATACGGATCTGAATGTTGCGGACCGATTGACTAAGCCTCTTCCACGAGCAAAACATGATCAGCACCAAGACTCCATGGGTGTTAGAATCATTCTTGTGTAATCTAGATTATTGACTCTAGTGCAAGTGGGAGACTCAAGGAAATATGCCCTAGAGGCAATAATAAAGTTATTATTTATTTCCTTATATCATGATAAATGTTTATTATTCATGCTAGAATTGTATTAACAGGAAACATAATACATGTGTGAATACATAAACCTACTGAGTGTCACTAGTATGCCTCTACTTGACTAGCTCGTTAATCAAAGATGGTTGTGTTTCCTAACCATGAACAAGGAGTTGTTATTTGATTAACGGGATCACATCATTGGTTGAATGATCTGATTGACATGACCCATTCCATTAGCATAGCACCTTTTGATCGTATAGTTTGTTGCTAGTGCTTTTCTTCATGACTTATACATGTTCCTATGACTATGAGATTATGCAACTCCCGTTTGCACGAGGAACACTTTGGGTGCTACCAAACGTCACAACGTAATCGGGTGATTATAAAGGTACATTACAGGTGTCTACGATGGTACATGTTGGGTTGGCATATTTCGAGATTAGGATTTGTCACTCCGATTGTCTGAGAGGTATCTCTGTGCCCTATCGGTAATACACATCACATAAGCCTTTCAAGCATTGCAACTAATGAGTTAGTTGTGAGATGATGTATTACGGAACGAGTAAAGAGACTTGCAGTAACGAGATTGAACTAGGTATTGGATACCGACGATCGAATCTCGGGCAAGTAACATACCGATGACAAAGGGAACAACGTATGTTGTTATGCGGTCCGACCGATAAAGATCTTCGTAGAATATGTAGGAGCCAATATGGGCATCCAGGTCCCGCTATTGGTTATTGACCGGAGAGGTGTCTCGGTCATGTCTACATAGTTCTCGAACCCGTAGGGTCCGCACGCTTAACGTTTCGATGGCCGATTACTATGAGTTGTTATGATGTTTCTGTACCGAAGGTTGTTCGAGTCCCGGATGAGATCACGGACGTGACGAGGAGTCTCGAAATGGTCGAGACATAAAGATTCATATATTGGAAGTCTATGTTTGGACATCGGAAGTGTTAGGGTGAAATTAGGAATTTTACCAGAAATGCACGGAGGTTACCTAACCCCGGAATACTAATGGGCCAACATGGGCCTTAGTGGAAAGGAGAGAAGGGGCCCAAGTGCTGGCGCACCTTCCCCCTTCCCTAGTCCTATTAGGACTAGGAGAAGGGGCGCCCCCTCTCTCTCCCTTCCCACTTGGGGAAACCTAGTTGGACTAGGATTGGGGGAATCCTACTCCTAGTAGGAGTAGGACACCTGGCGCACCTCCCTTGGCCGGCCAGCCCCTCCTCCTTCCCTCCTTTATATCTGAGGCGAGAGGGCACCCCATGACACACAAGTTGATCCTTGAGATCTTTCCTTAGCCGTGTGTGCCCCTTCCACCATATTACACCTCGAGAATACCGTAGCAGAGCTTAGGCGAAGCCTGCGCCGGTGGAACATCATCATCGTCACCACGCCGTCGTCTTGTGAAACTCTCCTCAACACTCGGCTGGATCGGAGTTCGAGGGACGTCATCGAGCTGAGCGTGTGCAGAACTCGGAGGTGCCGTGTTCGGTACTTGGATCGGTTGGATCGTGAAGAAGTACGACTACTTCCTCTACGTTGCGTCAACGCTTCACTGTGGGTCTCACGAGGTACGTAGACAACACTCTCATCTCGTTGCTATGCATCACCATGATCTTGCGTGATCGTAGGAAAATTTTTGAAATTACTACGTTACCCAACACGGACATCCGGCGCCTCGCGAAGGCCCGGACATCCGGCCCGACGCCCGGACATCCGGCCCGACGCCCGGACATCCGGCCTCCCCTGCCTACGCGCAGTGTATCCGGGACGAGTCCCATGTACCCCTTCGCCCCTAGACTATATATACTCCATTCCCTTCCTCTTTCTAGGGTAGCATTGGATTAGCTCATATTTTGTGTGAGAGCCTTGCTCATCCACTTGGCTACATCTCCTCGGAGATCGGGACCTCTGGAGAAGATCCCCAAGCGGATTCAAGACCCCTTCTAGGGTGGACCCCATCAAGGCCTCCTCACGGAGAAGAACGGCTACCGTTTGTATCTTTCCTTTGTTGATTTTGAATCTTGTGCCACTTTATGTGATCGGTGATCTAGCACTTGTGTGATTGATCTCTTGTTGGTCTAGTGATTTTCTCTCTCGTTTCCTCCGTGTTTCCCTCTTGTTCTTCCGCGTGTTCTTCGTGATTCCCCGTAGGATCCGCTCCAACGTGAAAGATCATCCACGTAGGGTTCCGCCCTACATCACGTCCACATCTCCATGGCGACCACCATCACGTTCGTGATCCACATCGTCATGAAGGGCAAGTCACCTCCAAGCATCATGTGCATGACGACGACGAACGACATCTACTACGAGCTCAAGCACGACAACGACATCATCATCATGAAGATGCTCCACAAGCGCAAGTGCACAAGTCCCAACAAGCCCTACTTCATGCCAAGTACAAGCTTCAAGAGCAAAAGAGAAGACCGCGAGACGACCACCACCAAGACGGTGCTACGACTACAACAACCACTTCGGCATCTTCGCCAAGTGCTATCAAGGCATCTTCGCCTTTGGACGTCTGACATCTTCGCCTACTTCCCACGAAATGCGCCTACAACGACTTCATCAAGTTCAAGGCGACTACCTCTGAGCAGTGACACTTCCATCTTCGGAAACCCCTCAAGGAAGATGGCCGAGCATGGGAAATTCTCATCGGTCATGGAGACGAGCTACGAGGTGCCACATCATATGGGCCTCCAACAACAAGACGGTGACAAGAAGGTTGAGCATGGGACTATCCCTTCAACCAAGGCGGCGATAGGAGTTGAGAATGGAGACATTTGCACCAACATCTCTCCGACACCCACATATGTTGAGATGCCCCAAGTGCCATGTGAGGAGAGCCACCACCACATGAGTGACATGAGTGACTCCACCATACGTGACATTGAGAGCATTTCCTATGAGAGGATGAGTGTGACCACCACTAGCCCCACACATGAGAGCATGCCACACATCCTATGTGAGGTTGAGCGCCATTTGAGTGACTCCACCAACCATATGAGTGAGATCATCCAAGAGGGAGTGAGTGAGCCACAAGACTAAGTGAGTGAGGTAGTTGACCACGGCATGTGAGGCCATTATGATTTCTAATGACTTACCCTCTACTCCGAAAGTGTGTTTTCTTCTTTGGTGCTAGGTCTCCTACATGACGACATGCCTATCCTCGACGAGTCCTTACCTCCAATGGAGACTACGATGGCCATGGTGGACAATGATGCACCCCCCACATGGTTCCATCAAGATGAAGATGACAACGAGATGATCTTCAACACCTCACCTACAACACATGAGCGACGCTCCAACGGTAACATAGGTGATGGTGCTTCTCTTGTCCCACTAGTGGACCCTCTTGACAATACTTGCTTGCATGATGTTGACACACCTATTTCCATGCTTCAAGCTAGTGCGACTCCTTCATGCCTTGACTTACCTATTTATGATGAATATGATGATGAGCATGTTGAGTTGCCTAGTTGTGATGCTATGCTCCATAGGACATCTTGTAAAAATTCTATTGGACACATCATGTTTGAAGATCCATTGAACTTGTCATATACTATGAGTGAGATCTCCCATATAGCCTCATTTCAATCTCAACATAGTAACTATGGATGCCCCATTAAAATAAATCCCATTTGCACTTATGGCATAGATGACGAGATGATGGTCATTGGCTTTTGTTTCTCATGTGATGATATTGCCATGCTTCCTTTACATGATTTGCGCAATTCTTCTACTATACCATGCCATGATCACATTGTTCCAAATATGCATTGTTTTGGATGTTGTCAATATTCTCCACGTGATGTTTCTACTCTTGCTCATGAGGAGACCACCATAGTTTCCTCATACATGTTTGGAGATTTTGATTCATCCCATCCTTTGCATGATTTCCATGATTGCTTGCACCATATGCATTCCATGAATAACAATGCTCTAGATATTTCTCATGATGATTTACAATATTTGAGTCTCCATTATGCCATGCATAACAACAAACCTATCGTGTTGGATGACATGTTTCTATATCACACATCCCATTTATTTAAGCATTGGCTATTTTGTGCTAACCAACACATGCACCGCATCATGATGGATGATGTGTACATCTACCACGCACACACAATTTTTCCTTTGTCTTTGTTTTGTGTAGGTACGCACATATACTCGTCAACATCTCAATCCCATGAGTTGACAAAACGAGCTCTTGAGAGCAATGATGACTTGGGATCCCGTGGACTATCCTTACCACCGTTCCCTTCGCGCAAGGACTACGCATCTCTTTTACTTGTCTCTCACACGGCTATGGGCTATTTACCACTTGTCATCTTATGCTCATTTTCCCGTGTTCACTTTGCATGTTATTTTACTCCTATGCCTTTGCCATGCCATTGTGACCCTTGCTTGCATCTACCCATGATTCACCATTATGCTACTTCTATGTGTATTTGCATGCTTGGTGGAGATCCTTGTTGCTATGGCCATGTTTATCATGTGCCCCATGCTATTGATGCTATTTTGCTCATATCTTGCTTTCATACTTGTGCTATGACATGTCAATTATTCATGCCCACTATTTGCACCAATGACATGCTTGCCATGATTCCTTCTAGTACGCTGCATCTTCGCACTACTAGCTTACTTGACTTGATCGATATGATTGCTTGCTATGTTGCATCACGCATGTTCCACTATCACTTGCTTTCTTGGGTTGATGACATATATGTTCATGCCTCTCACTTGATTTGCCATGATCATTGTCGCTTGTCTCCATTAGTTGCATCCCTCGTATCACCTTGTATTGAGTGCAACCATGCTATGCTTATTGCTTTTGGAGACTTTGACAAATTGCTTGTGATGCATGCTTGTTTACTTGAGCCTATTGTATTTGGTTGTTCTCGCATGATATGCCTCCATACTATGACATGCTCCCTTGTACTTTCTAATGATGAGCATGATGCATACACTTGTTGGGTATCTTACCACCCGAATGATAGGTTTTGCACTTCCGCTAACCTCATTTATTTTTTCGAGTGTTTGTCATGTTCTTTCATTTTGAAGGATTCACAAGGCGGCAACATCACGAGACAACTTGGTTATGAAAGCATACAAGATGCGCAACTCCATCATCCTTGAGAACCTCCTAAAGGTGACCTCCTTCCCTTTGAGCCATCCTCAATTCCACATATTGGAAGGGTCACTCTTTCATTGTTGTTTCCTTCTTGTTGTCTACATGATACATCTCATGAGCGGAGGAGCGACATTGTGATTGACTCTATGGACCTTCACATTGAGGAGCGCTCTCACTTCTTGGATGCACCTTCGGAACTTCACTCATGCCTCGACATCGAGCTTTGGTACACCAACACCTCCATATTTGTTGATTGTGCTCATACATGTCATGCTCGATGGACTTATCATACTCATCAGAAGTTTGCACCCTATGCATGGATTGACTCACATTATGCTTGTCTTGTTACACCTATTTCCATGTCATCCATAATCTATGAGCTTGTTCACTTCCTTAGCAAATTTGTTGTGATCTTCCTTGATGGCATATTCATACATAATGTTCACATTGCCTTCCATCAATTGCATGATAACATACACATGTTGAGCATCCATTGCCATATTCATGCTATTGACAAACCGTCTCACTATGACATCATTTTGCACCTTGGTTGCATTAATCATATTTACAACACATTTGTGTGCACAATGATTGCAATTCCTCCCATGAATGCTTTGCACCTCATTCTAGATCATCTTGATAAGCTTCATGCATTTTGTCACGACCAATCTTGCCGCACGGACCCATTCTTACATGATGGACACTTTGTGTGCGCTAACCATTGTATTTCCGAGTGTTGCTTGTGTTTGCTCTTTTTGCATGTCTATCACTCCTGCGACACCTTGGACTACTTGGATTGCACCATGTCTTCAACTTCGTCCAACTACAAGTCCGTCTATGACAACCGTTACCATGGTGATGAGGATCACGATCCGAGGTCGGATCTTTCCCAGGGGGGGGGGGGGGAGATGATGCGGAGCATCCCACGTTCATCCCCATGTACACTCCGACTACTCTCCAAACCCCAAGTGGACATATGACGAGACCTCGAACATACGCCATTAGACACAAGGTGATGCGGAGCATCCCATGTTCATCCCCATGTACACTCCCACTACCCTCCAAGCCCCAAGTGGACATATGACGAGACCTCGAACAAAGCCATTGGACACAAGGTGAACTCGCTCCTCTCCGAACCTTCACTTCCCACATGTGAGACATGGTTACTACCTCAAATATATGTGCTATGCATGACCAGGAACAAGGAGGAAGACCATGGACAAGTCGGCGAGGACACCAAGTACAAGGACAAAGAGAAGAAGCTGCTTCTGGCGGCCGGACGTCCGACCAGGACTGGACGTCCGACGAACTACAGGCACCGGATGACCGCCCCCTCCGGACGTCCGACCGAAGCGCACCCGAGCCGAATCTATGGAAGTCCGAAGAGCACCGGACGTCCGGACCTTCCCGAGCCTCCGGACGACCGGAACCCTCCGGACGTCCGACCGAAGCGCACCCGAGCCAAATCTACGGAAGTCCGAAGAGCACCGGACGTCCGGACCTTCCCGAGCCTCCGGACGACCGGAACCCACCAGACGTCCGACGCCTGTGCGCTGCCATGTGTTGGGCTGCAGCCCATGTCCCCCTTCACTTACCCCTTCGTAGCCCTAGACTATATATACTCATCCACCTCCTTCTAGTTAGAGTTAGCGTTGATTTAGCTCATTGTTAGATAGAGCTTCGCTCATCCATATCGGATCTACTCCACGAGAGAGACCGCGGCCCCTCTTCGGAGAAGATCCACCTTGGATTCAAGACCTCCTTTGCGGAGAAGAACGGCTACCATTTGTATCGTCCTTTGTTGACCTTGAATCATGTATCTCCCTTTGTGTTCATCGATCTAGCACATGTGTGATTGATCTTGTTGGTTTGAGTGATTCTCTTGTGTTTTCCCCGTGATTTCCCTCGTGCTCTTCCGCTCGTTCTTCGTGTTCTTCGTAGGGATCCTCTCCAAACGTGAAAGATCGTCCACATAGGGTTCCGCCCTACATCATCTTGGATCAGAGCAAGGTTGATCACGTTTTGGAGCCTCCCCTCTTCGTTTTCTAGCTTGATTTTGTTGTGTTCTTCCCCAAATTCGAAAATCCCCACCAAAAATAGCCCCAATTTTTTTTGTGATTTGTTGGTGTGATGAAGTTTTGTTGATTTTGATCCATGGATTTGCTTGGTTTAGAGTGGATCTAGCATTTCCCCAAGTTTCCCCATCTTTCATCCACGAAATCCCGCTAATATTGACCCCGAAATCTCCATTTTCCGCTCAAAATCGCGTCCCGAAACTCGCATCTCACGTTGACCCCGACCCACCAGACGACCGACGTTTTACGGACGTCCGGAGCCCCAGGAACGACCGGACGTCCGACCTTTCCGGGACGATCGGAACCCCCTAACCCGAACCGAATTTACGGATTTCCGACTTTTCCGGACGTCCGACGCCCCGGACATCTGACCTTTTCCGAACGTCCGTAACCTGTAGATTCCCACTTCGGCTGATTTTTGTTTTGTCCATAACTAATTCACCCGAACTCCGATTTTGACGTTCTTTAGCTCGTTTTGAAGGTATTGGCATCCACTATCCCACAAAAATACCACCAACATCATTTGACTCCATCAAATTTTGTGATTTTTGGCACCTTTGCCTAGGGCTTCCACCACATCCTCCGCTACTCCACCACCGACTTCCGCAACCTAACCAATTTTGTTCCTCATGGTTGTTTGAGTTGTGATTCGAGTCTCCTAAGGTGTTTCGGCTACTTAGGGACGGTTGCTTCCTCATCAACCACCACCGCCACTTCCGCATAGGCTTACCCACCATACACTTCCACCACCCCCAACTTAACCCAAGCTTGTTTGAGTTGTGGCTTGTGTCTCCTAAGGTGTTTCAGCTACTTAGGGCCGTGCTTGCAACTCCGACACCGTGTATAGTTCACCATCTTACCCTCCACTTCCGCATTGCGTACTCCATTACCCATCACTGCATTTCCGCAATCCCATTGAGCTTCCGCAACCACCATCGCTTTCCGCTACCACCATTTGACATTTGTCATTTGAGATTTTGAGTTCGCGGTTTTTCCGTTTCCTAAGGTGTTTCGGCTACTTAGGGACGAGTCTCCATCATCTTGGTATCTACATCAAGAATACCGCCACTCATCATCGCAGCAAAGGACGGTAACCTCGACGACACCATTGTATATTCCCTTGCAATTGCATTGTTAACCCCTAGCCCATTTTGCGTCACTTGCCTATCGAGACTAGCCATTTGAGTATTGCGGTCCACGTTACTTGTGCACATTAGTGATCTACACCATCCATTGCATACATACCATATAATATTGGTATCATCATATCATCCCTTGTGTCACAAGATTGTTCCCGCATATACACAATTGCTATCTTGGTTTGTGCATTTCACAAAGTGACCATATCAAGAAGAAAAGAGAATAAAGCTTTTAAGCAAAAAGAGAGAGCAAAGAAGCTTGTAAGCAATAGCCATAGCATCATACCACATTGCATATAAGATTGTCATATCCGATCATCTTGGATCATCTTGAGAGAAACACCGGGAACCATACATGCATAGCATACTTGGGATACAAAGTTTATCCATTTTGCATCTTATAGGTTGTGCACAAGTGTCGTATCCGCCTATTGAGCAATCGTGCTAGCGTCTCTCTTGAGTTGTGCAACACGAGCGTATTGGTGGATTCCACATTTTGAGCTCATTCCTTGGTTGCACGGCCCCATTTATCTATCCGTGTGTGTGTTTCCGTGTGCCATTCTTTGCTATTGGTCTACTTGTTTCGCTTGCAAATTTGTGAATCTCTTTCAACATTATTGACTCTTGCTAACATTTTGCATCAAATTGTGCCACTATCCTCACCGAGCTCCACCATAAGCCTTACTTGCGTAGTTGTGAGAAACCGACAAGAATTGGTACCAATTGTGCTATTTCCTTGTTACACATTGAGTGATCATTGATCCATTTTCAACATCGGTCAAGGTACATTTGGTATAAGTTCTTCTCTTTCTCCCACTCATATTTGCTCGAGTCTTGTGATGGATAGGCAAGGCATTTCATCTCCAGTCTTCGACTACGACGACGGCGTGAACAACTACATCACCAAAGCGTCTATCTTCGATCTACAACGACAAGTGCAAGGCGCACAATCAAGATTGCAAGAGCGCATGGAGAACCTCTCCATCGACTTTCATCTCTCCAAAGCAAGGAAAAGGGACTACATCGACAAGAAGCTTTCCGCACATAAAGAGGAGCAAGATGCAAGGATGGAGGAGATTAGAGCTTTGATCAAGTCTTCTCCCCCTTCGTTATCTTCAAGGCGGCGACATTCAAGCCATAAGTCTTCGGAGCGCGAAAAAGATGCAAGTGCAAATCGTCATCGTCCACATCTACATGGCGACCACCATTACGTTCGTGATCCACATCGTCATGAAGGGCAAGTCACCTCCAAGCATCATGTGCACGACGACGACGAACGGCATCTACTACGAGCTCAAGTGCGACAACGACACCATCATCATGAAGATGCTCGCCAAGCACAAATGCACAAAAGGAGATCGCGAGACGACCACCACCAAGACGGAGCTATGGCTACATCAACCACTTCGGCATCTTCGCCAAGTGATGTAGGGCGGAACCCTACGTGGGCGATCTTTCACGTTGGAGCGGATCCTACGGGGAATCACGAGGAACACGCGGAAGAACACGAGGAAAACACGGAGGAAACGAGAGAGATCACGAAACCGACAAGAGATCAATCACACAAGTGCTAGATTATCGATCACATAAAGTGGCACAAGATTCAAGATCAACAAAGGTAAGATACAAGCGGTAACCGTTCTTCTCCGTGAGGAGGCCTTGAGGGGTCCACCCTACAAGGGGTCTTGAATCCGCTTGGGGATCTTCTCCGAGAGGTCCCGATCTCGGTGGAGAAGTAGCCAAGTGGATGAGCAAAGGCTCTCACACAAGAATATGAGCTAATCCAATGCTAACCCTAGAAAGAGGAAAGGGAATAAGTATATATAGTCTCGGCGAAGGGGTACAAGGGACAAGGCCACGAGGCATCAAGGCAGTAGGGAGGCCGGACGTCCAAGGCGTCGGGCCGGATGTCCGGCTTTCCGAGGACGGATGTCCGGACTAGGGGCGGATGTCCGGGCTGGCGGGTCTTCCAAACCCAATCGGTGATGGGGGCGGATTTCGGGCGAGGGCGGATATCCGGCTTCCGGAAGAGCCGGATGTCCGCCAAGGGCCGGATGTCCGGCTGAAGCGACTCATTTCACCGAATCGGAAAGGGGCGCCGGATTTCGGTGGGGCCCGGATATCCGAGCCGGGGCGGATGTCCGGGCTTGGGCGCGGATGTCCGGCCCTGGAGACATGGCAGATGGGATCCTGTTGAGGTAGAAGCTCGGGCCGAATGTCCGGGACCAAGGCCGGATGTCCGGGGCCTGGAAGGTGTTCTTGGCCTTCTCCGTTGGTTCTCTTCATCCGCGGACTTGGTGGCTTGTCCATCTTCACGTGCGTCCTCGGGAGGTTCCCCTTGACACCTAATCATGCATAGCATATTGGACTTAGGTAGTAGCCATGTCTCGAGAGGATCATATGTGATATCAATAAGGAAAGAGGTCACCTCGTTCTCGAGAGCTCTAGCTCTAGCTCGTGTCATGGGTCCTCTTGGCTCTTGATGAGACGGTTGTAAGTCCATGGGGATGATCGTGGGATGCTCCGCATCATCTCCCCCCCCTTGGGAGAGATCCGACCTCGGATCAAAAGCTTCATCTCCATGGAATGGTGCTAGGTCCTTGACGTTGAAGATGTCGCTCACGTTGTATTTGTCTCGAGGTAGGTCGATCTTGTAGGCTTTGTCGTTGTAGCGTGCTAGCACCTTGAAAGGTCCATCGGCTCGAGGGAGAAGCTTGGACTTGCGTTCTTTGGGGAAGCGGTCCTTGCGAAGGTGTAGCCACACGAGATCACCAATGTTGAAGACGATGGGTTGCTTGTTTGCGTTGAGCTTGTTTGCTTGACGTTGTACTTGGCGCTCAATGGTGTGCCTTGTGTCTTCGTGCATCTTCTTGATGTAGCTTGCTCGTTCACTTGCATCCATGTTGGTGCGCTCGTGGAGAGGAAGTGGTAGAATGTCCAATGGGGACAAGGGGTTGAAACCGTGAGACGACCTCGAAAGGGACTTGCCGGTAGTTGAATGTCTTGCACGGTTGTAGGCGTACTCGGCGATGGGTAGACATGCTTCCCATTCCTTGATGTTCTTCTTTATCAAGACACGAAGTAGAGTGGATAGTGTGCGGTTCGTCACCTCCGTTTGGCCATCGGTTTGAGGATGGTATGCCGAGGAGAACAAGAGCTTGATTCCGAGCTTGGCGCATAGGGTCTTCCAAAAGTAACTCAAGAACTTGACGTCACGATCGGAGACGATTGTCTTTGGTACGCCATGGAGTCGCAAGATTTCCCTACAAAAGAGATTGGCAACATGTGAAGCATCGTCTATCTTGTTGCAAGGTATGAAATGTGCCATCTTAGAAAATCTATCCACAACAACAAAAACAAAATCCTTGCCATTTTGAGTCCTAGGCAAACCGAGTACAAAATCCATACTAATGTCTTCCCATGGTTGATATGGAATTGGAAGGGGCATGTAAAGACCATGAGATTGGGCTTTAGACTTAGCTTTGCGACGTGTAGCATCGGTTGGTGAAGCGTGAGACGTCGCGGAACATCTTGGGCCAAAAGTAGTTGTTGGAGAGCGTGGCGAATGTCTTGTCGCGTCCAAAGTGTCCCATGAGTCCGCCTCCATGAGCCTCTTGCAAAAGGAGGAAACGAAGAGAAGACTCGGGAATGCAAAGTTTGTTAGCTCTCATAAGATAACCATCCTTGATGTAATATTGTTCCCAAGACGTATGCGTCAAACACTTAGCATAAGGGGAAGCAAAAGATGGATCAAGCTTATACAAGTCTTTTATATGCTCAAAACCAATAACATTCAACTCAAGTTGAGTGACAAGCATGCATATGCGTGAAAGCACGTCGGCAACTACTTTTTCTTTACCTTTAATGTACTTGATCACATAAGGAAAAGATTCAATGAATTCACTCCATTTGGCATGACGCTTGTTCAATTTAGTTTGACCTTTACTTAAGCGTTTCATGATCGGTATGGATGACAAACTCATGAGGTCTAAGGTAATGTTCCCAAACATGTAGCACACGCACTAAAGCATACAATTCTTTGTCATAGATGGGATAATTAAGTTGAGCACCGGTTTTTCACTAAAATAAGCAATGGCTCGTTTTCTTGCATCAAAACTCCGCCAATTCCGGTACCACTTGCATCACAGTGAACCTCAAAAGTTTTGTCAAAGTTAGGCAAAGCAAGAATCGGAGCATGAGTAAGTAAAGACTTGAGCTCATCAAAAGCGGTTGATTGCAAAGTTCCCCAAACAAAGGGAGTATTCTTCTTGCTCAAAGCATGCAAAGGAGCGGCAATTGTGCTAAAATCTTTCTAAGCGACGATAGAAACCCATAAGACCAAGAAAACTTCGCACTTGTTGCAAATTGGTGGGTTGGGGCCAAGTTTTAATTGCTTCAGTTTTAGATTCATCAACATGGACACCCTTTGAGGAAACTACAAAACCCAAGAAAACCACTTTGTCAACTCCAAAAGTGCATTTTTCAAGTTTGCATAAAGGCTTTCCTTGCGAAGAGTTTGCAACACAGATTTTACATGATTGATGTGCTCTTTCATGGTTTTGCTAAACACAAGAATATCATCAAAGTAAACCACAACAAAGACTCCAATATAAGGACGAAGCACATGATGCATAAGACACACAAAAGTACCAGGAGCTTCGAAAGACCCATAGGCATCACTAACCATTCATATAATCCAAATTTGGTTTTGAAAGCAGTTTTCCATTCATCACCCTCTTGTATGCGGATTTGATAATAGCCACTTTTAAGATCAATTTTTGAGAAAAAGTTGGCTCCACTAAGTTCATCAAGCATGTCATCTAAGCGAGGAATGGGATGCCTATATCGGACGGTAATAGCATTGATAGGTCGACAATCGGAGCACAAGCGGAAACTTCCGTCGGGCTTAGGCACAAGGATAACCAGAACGGCACAAGGGCTTAGGCTTTCACGTACATGACCGTTGTCGATTAGTTGTTGTACTTGCCGTTGAATCTCCTTGGTTTCTTCCGGATTGACTCGGTATGGAGCTTTGTTTGGAAGAGGCGCTCCGGGGATGAGGTCAATTCGATGCTCTATGCCTCGAAGAGGAGGTAGACCCGGAGGTAGCTCATCGGGAAAACATCTTGAAATTCCTGCAAAGAGATTGAAACACCAAAGGTAGCTCGTGAATGGTGTTAGTTTTTGGTTCTCCATCCTTGCACACAAGGACAAAGTGCATCACACTCGATGGGTTCTCACACACTTCTCTCATCTCACTTTTGGTGGCAAATAGAATGAGGTTTTTCTCTCTAGGCGAAGAGTCGCTCAAATTTGGCGTGTGGCTCTCACTCACTTTTGGGTGGATCACTTTCTCACTCTTTTCTCTATGATGTGTGGCTTGCTTATCGGCTATCACTTGAGTAGGAGACATAGGTCGTAGCACATATTCCTTCCCTTTCATCTTGAAGCTATAGTGATTGGTACGCCCATTGTGGATGACACCACGGTCGAATTGCCATGGTCGACCTAGAAGTAGGTGGCAAACGGTCATTGGGACCACATCACACTCCAACGTGTCTTCATAAGCACCAATTTTGAAGGAGACTTGGACCGTATGCTCGACTCGTATAGTGCCGGAGTCACTTAGCCATTGAACCTTGTAGGGGTGCGGGTGCTTCCTCTTGACCAATTGGAGCTTGGAGCATAGTTCTTCACTTGCCAAGTTGTGGCAACTACCTCCATCGATGATGACCTTGATGGACAGTCCATTGATGTCGGCTTTAGAGTGGAAGATGTGGCATCGTTGGTCTTCTTCTTGTTGATGTTGAAGAGTCAAGACCTTGGAGACAACGAGGCGGGGCTCGAATCCTCATCACAAAAGACTTGATCATCTTCTTCTTCGTTCACTTGCGGTGCATGGCCACTTGCTCAAGAGCTTCCATCTCCTCTTCACTCATGGAGTCATATGTGCCATCGTCGTTGAGGATCATGGTGCGCTTGTTGGTGCATTCGTATGACTTGTGGCCTCGGCCGCCGCAAGTGAAACACTTGAAGGAGCTTGTCTTGATGGTTTCATCTGTCGGAGTAGAGGATGAAGCACGCGGCTTGATGTTGCTTGTAGTAGGAGGAGGACGACTTGAGCTTGTCGAAGTCTTCTTGTAGCTTGACTTGTCGTCGTTTCTTGAAGAAAGTTTGGTTGATGTAGATGTTGAAGGAGTCGTTGACGCTAGGTTGTTGGAGAAGCCGTAGGTCTTGGATGAGTACTTGGCGTGCATTTGAAGTCATCTTGTACTTGGCGTTCGCCTTTGTAGCTTGATGCACGAGCTCAATGAGGGATGAGTATGGTTGGAAGTCGGCGATCTTCTTGATGGGATGATTGAGTCCATTCAAGAAACGTGCCATAGTTTGCTCATCATCTTCCTTGACATTGGCTCGAATCATGGCTATCTCCATTTCCTTGTAATATTCTTCAACACTCTCTATTCCTTGCTTGAGTAGTTGGAGTTTCTTGAAGAGGTCGCGGTTGTAGTAGGTTGGCACAAAGCGTGCTCGCATGACATCCTTCATTTGAGCCCAAGTGGTGATTGGAGGTTCACCTCTTGCTTGTCGTCGCTCAATGATTTGTTCCCACCATATGAGCACATAGTCTTGGAACTCAAGTGATGCCATAGCAATTTTCTTCGCTTCATCATAGTTGTGCAAGCGGAAGATTTTGTCAACCTTCAATGCCCATGAGAGGTAGTCTTGAGGTCATTGCTTCCATTGAACTTGGGCATGGTGAATTTTAGCTTGCCGTGGCGTTGCTCTTCATTGTGTTGTTGGCGATGTTGATGATGACGTCCTTGGCGTGGATTGTATTCGTCTTCATGTTGCTCTTGGCGCGGAGGAAGACCATGATCAACTTGCCCTTGTAGAACTTGAGGTTGAGGTGGAGCTTGACGAGCTTGTGGAGGAGCTTGAGGAACTTGTCGTTGTGCATGAGGTTGGTAGTTCCTCTCTTGGATTTCTTCTCGAAGGGCTTCCTCTTGATTGCGCCGTTCGCGATTGCGGTTGGCGAAGGCTCTACTTGATTCTTGAAGGGCACGTTGCGCCTCAAGAGCTTGCGCCTCACGTTGTTGTTGTTGAAGACGTTGAGCCTTGGCGTCTTGTTCGTCTTGGTGAAGACGTGCTCGTTCTTCCTCTTGTTGACGCACGAAGACGTTGTCGTTCTTGAGCTTGAGCAAAAGCCTCTTGATTAGATTGAGGACGAGGAACTTGATCATCAACTTGCTCTTGTGAATGCTTGACATGTAGCGGGTTGCGAGATGCGTGACGGTCTTGGCGCGCGGCTCGTCGAAGAGTGTTCGATGACGGTGTACTTGAGTCGTAGAAGGTGTCGTCGGAATGTCGACTCGAGCGGCTCCGTCTTGATGATGAAGAAGTTGAATGATGCCGGTTTCTCATCAACGCGCGGATCTCGTCCATTCTTGCATCATTCTCTTCCTTGTGAGCCTCGAACTTGTTGTCGAAGTAGTCCCTTGTAAGTTGCTCGGAGAGTCGCAAGTCGGTGGCGAGGTTGTCGATCTGATCGCTCATTGCTTGTTGTTCTTGGTGCAACGCTCGTTGTGCACCAAATAGGTGGTTCTTGGTGACATATGAAGACATGTCGTCTTGCTCGTTGAAGAGTGGGTTGGTAGAAGAACTTGGCCTATCCATCATTCCAAGCGAAATGTGAGTGGTAGAACGGAAAAGAACTTATACCAATGTACCTTTGACCGATGTTGAAGATGAATCAAGTTCACTCAAATGCGGACAATGAAATAGCATTCTTGGTACCGATTCTTGTCGGTTCTCACACCTACACAAGTAAAAGCTTTATGGTGGAGCTTCGGTTAGGATGGTGGCACACAATTTGATGCAATTGTAAGTGAGACTCAATAAAGTTGGAAATGATTCACAATTTGCAAATGCAAAAAGTAGACCACTAGCAAGATAAGGTACACGGAAACACACACGCAAAAGATAATATGGGGTTATGCAACCAAGGATGAGCCAAAATGTGGAATTCACCAAGATGCTCTTGTTGCACAACACTAGAGAGACACTAGCACGATTGCACAATAGGCGGATACGAACTTGTGCACAACCTACTAAGCAAAATGCAACGGCTTCTACCCAAGTATTGATAGAGGCAAAGGTGTCCCGATGTTTCGATGAGATGGTGGCTATCGTTTCTGTGGGAGTCGACCTTGACGATCCGACTACGAACGTGCGAGACGTCGCGCCTTAGCAATCGCTAAACCAACTTCCGAGTGTTATTGACCTCGCCTGAGCACGATCAACCTGACCACGAGGGCCTGTTTCCTGCGAGAAAACGAAGAACAAGCAAGAAACTGAGATTGCAATCTGAATATTGCGAATATAAGATGAAAGCTTTATTGATCAAGCTGGGGTTCTGTGACGCCTTTGTGCAGTCGTTGAACACAAGCGAAATGCACGCGAAGTTGCAGCTATGGCGAACTTCTAATCTAAACAAAACCCAAAGTCTAAACAACGCCCTAATGGCTGTATATATGGAGGAAGAGGAGGAATTTCGTGGCCCTTGAGGGAGGGGTCCAAACCATCCCTAACTCTTGTTTCCCCACATACGGACTCTAAAAACAGCCTATACTTAAGTATTTCGAAATTACATGGGCCTGGCCCAATAATAAGGTGACGCACACCTAGAATAGCCTATGGACGAATATTATGAAGTGGCATCTTGTATATTTCGTCCAAGGCTTCATGCACCCATTATGGTGGCTTCCAAGTCCTGAAATCATCACTTGTAACTCCGTTCTTGTTCCCCTTAGCATGGCATTATCTCCATGCTTGTTCTTGCTCCAATGTCCATCCTTCTCCAAGCTAGGGCCTTCATTTGTAAGCAAAACAAATGTATCCAATTTAGGCAGCATCATATTCTCATGAACATTAGAATCATTACCAAGAAACGAAAGTACCTGATAATTTAATTGGCGTAGCGAGCTCTAGTAATTGGTCCAAGATATGTAGCAGAGGGGCTGTGGATGTAACAATGGTATTGATGTCCTCATCATCCTCCCTTCTTGAAATGAAGTCGTCCTCGACGGAAGCTCATATTCCTCACCCAAATAAGGCTTCAAATCTGCAATGTTAAAAGTGGGACTAACCCCAAAATCTGCGGGTAGCTCAAGTTTATATGCATTATCATTTATTTTCTCTAACACCTTAAATGGACCATCAAGACGTTGCATTAGCTTTGATTTGCGCAAACTAGGAAACCTATCCTTACATAAATGTAACCAAACAAGATCTCCGGTGCAAAGACAACATGTTTTCTACCCTTATCTCCAAAGCACGTTTATATTTAGCATTCATACGCTCAATGTTTTCCTTAGTTATCTCATGCATTTTTAAAATCAATTCAGCACGTTCTTTAGCATCAAAACTAACCTTCTCCGAAGATGGAAGAGGCAACAAATCAATAGGTGCACGAGGTAGGAAGCCATACACAATTTCAAAAGGGCACATCTTAGTAGTAGAATGCAATGAACGATTATAAGCAAATTCAATATGAGGCAAGCATTCTTCCCACATTTTCTTATTATTCTTCAAAACAGCCCTAAGCATAGTAGACAATGTTCTATTGACTACTTCAGTTTGTCCATCGGTTTGGGGTGACAAGTAGTACTAAAAAGCAGTTTAGTCCCCAACTTAGCCCATAAACATCTCCAAAAGTGGCTAAGAAATTTAGTATCACGATCTGAAACAATAGTATTTGGCACACCATGCAAGCGAATAATTTCACGAAAGAACAAATCAGCAACATTAACAGTATCATCGCTTTTATGACATGGTATAAAGTGTGCCATTTTCGAGAATCTATCCACGATAACAAATATGCTATCCCTCCCTTCTTTGTTCGAGGTAAACCTAAAACAAAGTCCATAGATATATCCTCCCAAGGAACACTAGGCAATCGGCAAAGGCATATATAAACCATGAGGATTGAGTCGTGACTTAGCTTTTTGACATGTAGTGCAGCGAGCAACAAAACGCTCAACATCCCGTCTCATCTTTGGCCAAAAGAAATGTGTAGCAAGTATATCCTCCGTCTTCTTCACGCCAAAGTGTCCCATTAATCCTCCTCCATGCGCCTCCTGCAACAACAAAAGACGAACAGAGCTAGCGAGGAATGCATAGCTTGTTAGCACGGAACACAAAACCATCATTAATAACGAACTTGTTCCATGTTCTTCCTTCTTTACAATTCTGCATTACATCTTTAAAATCAGCATCATGCACATATTGATCTTTGATGGTCTCCAAACCAAATATTTTGAAGTCAAGTTGTGAAAGCATAGTATATCGACGAGACAAAGCATCAAGAATAACATTTTCTTTACCCTTCTTGTGTTTAATGACATAAGGGAAAGTCTCAATGAATTCAACCCATTTAGCATGTCTACGATTCAGTTTAGCTTGACTTTTAATATGTTTCAAAGATTCATGATCAGAATGTATAACAAATTCTTTGGGCCATAAATAATGTTGCCATGTCTCTAAAGTCCGAACAAGAGCATATAATTCTTTGTCATAAGTAGAATAGTTCAGACTAGGCCCACTCAATTTTTCGTAAAAGTATGCAACAGGTTTGCCATCTTGTAATAACACACCTCCTAATCCAATTCCACTAGCATCACATTCAAGCTCAAAAGTCTTATTAAAGTCAGGAAGTTGGAGTAAAGGAGCATGTGTCAACTTATCTTTCAATACCGTGAAGGCTTCTTCCTGTTCGGTACCCCAAACAAAAGGCACATCCTTCTTTGTAAGCTCATTGAGAGGTGCAGCAATGGTGCTAAAGTCTCTCACAAAACGCCTATAGAAACCAGCGAGTCCAAGAAAACTCCTCACTTGTGTGACCGTTTTGGGCTGCGGCCAACTCTCAATAGCTTCAATCTTGGCCGTATCAACTTCAATTCCACTGTGGAGTAACAACATAGCCAAGAAAAGATACTCGGTCGGTGCAAAAGGTGCACTTCCCAAGGTTACCAAACAAGCGTGCATCACGTAGAGCATTAAAAACAGCACGTAAATGTTCCAAATGTTCTTCCAAAGATTTGCTATAAATCAGTATATCATCAAAGTAAACTACCACAAATCGTCCAATGAAAGCACGTAAAACTTCGCTCATTAATCTCATGAAAGTACTAGGTGCATTAGTTAACCCAAAAGGCATGACTAACCACTCATATAATCCAAACTTAGTTTTAAATGCTGTTTTCCATTCATCTCCCAATTTCATACGAATTTGATGGTATCCACTACATAAATCAACTTTGGAGAATATTGTAGAGCCACTCAATTCATCAAGCATATCATCTAGCCTAGGAATAGGATGACGATAACGAATAGTAATATTATTAATGCCTCTACAATCAACACACATACGCCGACGTACCATCCTTTTTAGGCACTAGTATAATAGGAACAGCACAAGGACTAAGAGATTCGCGTATATAACCTTTGTCGAGCAGCTCCTGTACTTGACGCATAATCTCCTTCGTCTCCTCTGGATTGGTACGGTATGGTGCACGGTTGGGTAGCGATGCACCGAATTAAATCAATTTGATGCTCAATCCCTCGAATAGGTGGTAATCCGGTGGCACGTCTTGTGGGAAGACGTCGGTGAACTCTGCAAAATGTTAGTGACAGCGAGGGGCAAAGAGGAAGGCACGTCCTCGAATGAAAATAATGCCTCTTTGCACACAAAACCATAGCAAACAGATTTGCTAGAATCTAGCTCATCAATATCAGATTTGGTGGCAAATAAACATGCACTTTTCAGTTTAATTTCAGAAGCAACATTAGATGGTTTATTATGAGGCTTCATTTGTTGCTCAAATTCTTTTGCCACAATCTGATTTTCACTCTTATTTTTCTCCTGTTTTGCTTTATTAGCTCTATTAATATCATCTTTCAAAATGGAATCAGGAGTCATAGGAAGCAAAGTAATATTTTTATCCTTGTGAACAAGAGTATCTTGATTGTTTCTACCATGGTGTACAGAATTTTTATCAAATTGCCATGGTCTACCAAGTAATAAGGAACATGCTTGCATAGGTACCACATCACAATCAACATAATCAGCATATGTAGAGATACTAAAATGCACACGAACAAAGACGTGTTACCTTAACCTTGCCGCTGTTGTTGAACCATTGGATGTAGTAAGGATGTGGATGTGGTCTTGTGGTGAGAGAAAGCTTCTCCACCATATCCATGCTAGCCAAGTTGTTGCAGCTCCCTCCATCTATGATGACGCTTGAATAGAACGTTCCTTCACAACTCCCTTTGTATGGAACAAGTTATGCCTCTGATTTTGCTCAGCTTGTGTAACCTGCACACTCAAAACACGTTGAGCAACTAAACATTCATACCTGTCAAAGATCTTCAAAGCCATGTATTGCGTCTCATGATCGTAATCATCTCCACCATGTTCTTCATGTGTAATAAGAGCCAAAGTCTCTTCTCATAGTCACTAGCGGACTCATACCCACCATCCTCGTAGCAATCATCACACGCTGAGATTGGCATTCTCTCAAGAAATGTCCTCTTCCCTTACAACGACGACAAATAATATCACTTGTGTGCCTGTTGACGCCATGGAAGAAGAAGAGCTCTGTGTAGGCCCAGGTGTGCTCTTGGCGTATAGTGGTGGTTGTGCCCGCTTTCTTGTATCACGGTTGGAGGTGGCAGCCGACGGAGGTGCCGTGTAGTAGAACGTGTGGAAGTAGATGATGCACGTGGTGTCCATGATGAAGGTCGACCTGCGAGAAAAGTTAGTCCGCGCCAACGCCTGTCGATCCTGCACTTCACGTTCAGCTTTACAAGCAAGATGGAATAATCGAGTGATATTATTATAATCCTTGTAGTCTAGAATGGTCTGAATCTCTCTATTTAATCCACCCAGAAAACGTGCAAGCATAGCTTCATTCTCCTCAACAATACCACATCTAATCAAGCCAGTTTGTAATTCCCGATAATATTCTTCTACCGAATTTTTTCCTTGTCTTAAGCGCTGCAATTTTGAAGTAATTCACGTTGATAATATGGTGGAACCCAACGAGTACGCATAGCAGTTTTCAAAGCAGCCCAAGTAGCTGGAACAGGATATAATCTACAATGTTCGCACCACCAAACACATGCAAAGCTAGTGAAAGCACAAACAATGACAAGAACACGTCTCTCCTCGGGATATTGTAAACATGTAAATCGTTGTTCAGTTTCTAACTCCCAAGTAAGATATATATCAGAACATATCTACCCTCAAATGGTGGAATATTCAATTTCAGTTTAGGGAGATGGTCATGATCTCGCACTGAAGGGGAGCCGAACATTGCCATTATTTGCATGTGGACGACCTGGTGGTTGTGGTGCTGGTGGTTGCACGTAATCTTGATGTTGATCAACCTCATCCTCGTAATCTCTCACATAATCATCCTCCCCACCGCAGCAGCAGGAGCCACGAAGTATCAACAAGAGCACCAGCAGCTTGGCCAGTGAAGAGGGACACGGAAGCTTCGGCGGAGGGCTGTTTCGCGATGTGGAGGTAGTCCTTGTTGTTGTAGTAGAGGTGCGTTAGGTGCCGCCGGTGGTGGTGGTGGTAGACGCGAGCAATTCATTAAACTTGGTATCGAGCTTTGTTTGACGCCTTCTCAATGCCATCTATCTTCTCCATGGCCTCTTCAAATCTATTTAGCACATCGTCCACCTGCCCACTCATCATTTGTTGAAACTTATCATGTAGCGCTTTGTTTGTCATGTTCTCCCGGTCGGTCTAAATGACGTGATCCTGCCATGGTTAGCAGCAATAGAAACACACAAGAATATGATTCGACAGACTACTAGGAAGTGGTGGTGGTTGTGTGGTGGAAAGTCACAATCCGTCAAGCAAATCTCAAATTCTTACCGGTTCTTACCCAAAGAAGAAAGCGGTGACCAACCGATGTAGTCAAAACTCTCAAAGCTTGGATAGAGCGATTACGGGGAGAGTCAAGCATACGATGTAGATGTATGTGGAGCTGGGAAGGCTTATAATATGGTAGCAAAAAAAAGGTCAGCAATAATCAATTCAGAGATGCAAAGTTGAATAAACGCTCAACGACGGTACTGTGCTGGTCCTAGGCTAGACCGTGCTAGAGACGCGAGCCTAGAACACTAACAAAATCACGGCGCTGCACGTAAACAAGGGAAAAGCACACTCTGGATTTTTTTTTTCGCTTTTTTTTTGCGCTGCTTTCTTTTTTTTTTTGCGCTGCTTTTTTTTTTTTTTTTTTGCGAAAAATCACTATAATTGCGAGTTTATCAAAACTCTTCCGAGGTCAAACTCGATGGATGGGCACGAAAAATTTTTTCGACCAATTTTTTTTTTTTCGATCGCCTGACCCAAAAACTGGAAACGGGTCAAAAAACTTTCTATAACGGCGATCGCCTCAATACACTTAGAAACACTTAAAAGCAGGATAGCCGTAAAATTTTTTCGACAAGTGCGTTTCGGAAAATTTTGGGCCTAAACGGAGGGTGGTTTTTGACTCTTTTTTTTTCCAAACCTACTCCGGCAAGGAAACACGAATCGGAAACTAGATGGATCTCGAAAACAAACCTAATATGAGAAGAACTCGGATTGGTGGTGGATATATGGTGGTGGTATATGGCAGCGGTGGTGGTAGCGGTGGTGGTAGCGGTGGTAGTATATGGATATGGATCGGTGGTGGTATATGGACACGGATTGGTGGTGGTATATGGATACGGATTCGGAGCGGTGATGGTAGGTGGCAGGGGCGATGATGATGATGGTGCGGTGGCGGCGTGACAACTTATGACCGTAACTCGAAACTCTAAAAGACTAGACGCTAAGACCAGCAACTAGACACAACGATGCAACCGCAAATTCAACAAAGCAAATACAGAAAAGATTATGCAACGGCTCAGATTGGTTCGGATATGATGAACTAACCCTAATTTTTTTGTGGCTTTTTAAGTGGACTATAGGTATGAAGAACAGACTCGATCTAAACTACGGAAAACTGTAAAATCTCACCGAGCAACCTGAAAATCTGATACCACTTGATAGAGGCAAAGGTGTCCGATGTTTCGATGAGATGGTGGCTATCGTTTCGTGGGAGTCGACCTTGACGATCCGACTACGAGCGTCTTGAGACGTCAGCGCCTTAGCAATCGCTAAACCAACTTCCGAGGGTTATTGACCACGCCGAGCACGATCAACCTGACCACGAGGGCCTGTTTCCTGCGAGCAAACGAAGAACAAGCAAGAAACTGAGATTGCAATCTGAATATTGCGAATATAAGATGAAAGCTTTATTGATCAAGGTGGGGTTCTGTGACGCCTTTGTCTGGTCGTTGAACACAAACGAAGTACGCGAAGTTGCAGCTTTGGCGAACTTTTAATCTAAACAAAACCCAAAGTCTAAACGACGCCCTAATGGTCAGATATATGGAGGAAGAGGAGGGAATTTCGTGGCCCTTGAGGGAGGGGTCCGAAACCATCCCTAACTCTTGTTTCCACACATACGGACTCTAAAAACAGCCGATACTTAAGTATTTCGAAATTACATGGGCCTGGCCCAATAATAAGGTGACGCAGCACCTAGAATAGCCTATGGACGAATATTATGAAGTGGCATCTTGTATATTTCGTCCAAGGCTTCATGCACCCATTATGGTGGCTTCCAAGTCCTGAAATCATCACTTGTAACTCCGTTCTTGTTCCCCTTATGCATGGCATTATCTCCATGCTTGTTCTTGCTCCAATGTCCATCCTTCTCCAAGCTAGGGCCTTCATTTGTAAGCAAAACAAATGTATCCAATTTAGGCAGCATCATATTCTCATGAACATTAGAATCATTACCAAGAAACGAAAGTACCTGATAATTTAATTGGCGTGCGCGAGCTCTAGTAATTGGTCCAGTATATGTAGCAGTAGGGGCTGTGGATGTAACAATGGTATTGATGTCCTCATCAAGTATGCTATATGTATGGTGTTTCGATGTGTTGATCCAAGATGATCAAGTATGACAATCTTAATGTGGTATGATGCTATGGTTCTTGCTCATAAGCTCTTTGCTTATCTTTCTCTCTTTGCTTAAAAGCTTGAATGGCTCTTTCTCTTTTGAGCTCTTTTCTCATGCAAAATGTCACGAACCAAGATAGCAAATGTGTATGCGATGACAACTTTGTGACACACAAGTTGATGGTGAGATATGCACCACTTTGGTATGGTATGTATGCTATGGAGTATGATCACTAATGTGCACAAGTCACGTTGCGGCAATACTCAATGGCTAGTCTCGATGGGTAAGCAACGCATAAAGATGGGTTATGATGGTTATCAATGCAATTGCAAGTAATGTCAAAGGTGTTGACGATGTTACCGTCCTTGACGAAGATGAGCGGTGGTGATGTTGATGTTGAACCGTACCTAGATAGCCGAAACACAAAAGGATACGGAAAACCCCAACTCAAATTCTCAAGGCAAAATTTGGCAACGTTGTCGGAATTGGAAGTGGGAAATGCTAAGGTGGTGTTATGCGGAAGTGGTGGAGGTACGTGGAAGTGTATGTGGGCACGGGACAAAATTTGGCGAAAGTTAGGCGGTGAACGGGGTGGTGGAAGGGATTGGTTACCAGGGGCCGGAAATCCGGGCTGGAAGCCGGATGTCCGGGGCGCCGGATGTCCGGGCTGATCGGGCCGGACGTCCGGCTGCCGGATGTCCGGCTGCTCGGGCCGGATGTCCGGCTCGATGAACACCATGGGGAAGGTGGGAACCGGGCAAAATTGGGATTTTGTGGATGGAAATTGTGGAAATGGTGGGAGAAAGCTAGATCTACCTGCAACACACGAAATCCATGGATCAAATCCAACAAAACTTCATCACACGAACAAATCACAAAAAAAATTTGGGGCTATTTTTGTGGGGAATTTTTGGAATTAGGACAAAACAACAAAATCAAGCTAGAAAAAGAGGGGTAGGGGCTCCAATAACGTGATCAACCTAAGCTTTGATACCATAGATGATGTAGGGCGGAACCCTACGTGGGCGATCTTTCACGTTGGAGCGGATCCTACGGGGAATCACGAGGAACACGCGGAAGAACACGAGGAAAACACGGAGGAAACGAGAGAGATCACGAAACCGACAAGAGATCAATCACACAAGTGCTAGATTATCGATCACATAAAGTGGCACAAGATTCAAGATCAACAAAGGTAAGATACAAACGGTAACCGTTCTTCTCCGTGAGGAGGCCTTGAGGGGGTCCACCCTAGAAGGGGGTCTTGAATCCGCTTGGGGATCTTCTCCGGAGAGGTCCTGATCTCGGTGGAGAAGTAGCCAAGTGGATGAGCAAAGGCTCTCACACAAGAATATGAGCTAATCCAATGCTAACCCTAGAAAGAGGAAAGGAATAAGTATATATAGTCTCGGCGAAGGGGTACAAGGGACAAGGCCACGAGGCATCACTGCAGTAGGGGAGGCCGGACGTCCAAGGCGTCGGGCCGGATGTCCAAGCTTTCCGAGACGCCGGATGTCCGGACTAGGGGCGGATGTCCGGTGGCGGGTCTTCCAAACGCAATCGGTGATGGGGGCGGATTTCCGGCGAGGGCCGGATATCCGGCTTCCGGAAGAGCCGGATGTCCGAGCCAAGGCGGATGTCATTTGAAGCGACCGTTCAAGAATCGGGAAAGGCGCCGGATTTCGGTCAGGCCGGATATCCGGCTGAGGGCGGATGTCCGGCTTGGACGCCGGATGTCCGCCCTGGAGACATGGCGAGATGGGATCCTGTTGAGGTAGAAGCTCCAGGGGCGGATGTCCGGGCCATGGTCGGATGTCCGGGCACGGAAGGTGTTCTTGGCCTTCTCCGTTGGTTCTCTTCATCCGCGGACTTGGTGGCTTGTCCATCTTCACGTCGTCCTCGGGAGGTTCCCTTGACACCTAATCATGCATAGCATATCGGACTTAGGTAGTAGCCATGTCTCGAGAGGATCATATGCGATATCAATAAGGAAAGAGGTCACCTCGTTCTCGAGAGGTCTAGCTCTAGCTCGTGTCATGGGTCCTCTTGGCTCTTGATGAGACGGTTGTAAGTCCATGGGGATGATCGTGGGATGCTCCGCATCACCAAGTGTTCTCAAGGCATCTTCGCCTTTGTACATACGGCATCTTCGCCTACTTCCCACGAGTATGCCTACAACGACTACATCAAGTCCAAGGCGACTACCTACGAGCGAGGGTGACACTTCCATCTTCGGAAGCCCCTCAAGGAAGATGGCCGAGCATGGGAAACTCCCTTTGGTCATGGAGACGAGCTACGAGGTGCCACATCATATGGGCCTCCAACAACAAGACGGCGACAAGAAGGTCGAGCAAGGGCCATCCCCTTCGACCACGGCGATAGGAGTTGAGCATGGAGACATTTGCGCCTACATCTCTCCGACACCCACATATGTTGGGATGCCCCAAGTGCCATGTGAGGAGAGCCACCACCACATGAGTGACTCCACCATACGTGACATTGAGAGCATTTCCTATGAGAGGATGAGTGTGACCACCACTAGCCCCAGACATGAGAGCATGCCACACATCCTATGTGAGGTTGAGCGCCATTTGAGTGACTCCACCAACCATATGAGTGAGAGCATCCTTAAGGGAGGGAGTGAGCCACGACACTTAGTGAGTGAGGTACTTGACACGACATGTGAGGCCACTATGATTTCTAACGACTTAACCTCTACTCCTAGTGTGTTTTCTTCTTTGGTGCTAGGTCTCCTACATGACGACATGCCTATCCTCGAGGAGTCCATCCCTCCAATGGAGACGACGATGGCCATGGTGGACGATGATGCACCCCCTACATGGTTCCATCATGATGAAGATGACAATGACTTGTTCTTCGACACCTCACCTACAACACATGAGCGATGCTCCAAAGGTAAAATAGGTGATGGTGCTTCTCTTGTCCCACTAGTGGACCCTCTTGACAATACTTGCTTGCATGATGTTGACACACCTATTTCCATGCTTCAAGCTAGTGCGACTCCTTCATGCCTTGACTTACCTATTTATGATGAATATGATGATGAGCATGTTGAGTTGCCTAGTTGTGATTCTATGCTCCATAGGATATCTTGTGAAAATTCTATTGGTCACTTCATGTTTGACAATCCATTGAACTTGTCATATGCTATGAGTGAGATCTCCCATATTGCATCATTTCAATCTCAACATAGTAACTATGTGATGCGGAGCATCCCTCGCTCATCCCCATGGACGTGCCTACATCTCCCTCAACGCCACTAGGACCCATGACAAGAGCCCGAGCTAAGGCTATCAAAGATAAGGTGAATTCGCTCCTCTCCGAACTCCCTCTTCCTACTCACGAGACATGGCTACTACCTCATTCGGAGACTCTATGTGTAATCAGGTACATGGAGGTGAGCCAAGGATCAACTACTTGTGAGAGCCAAGACGGCGAGGACTCCAAGCATATTGAAGAAGAAGAAGAGATGTTGCTGAAGGCACAGGCACCGGACGTCCGACGAGACCCAGGACCCGGACGACCGGACTCTCCAGACGTCCGGCACTTTGCCACCCGAACCAAAACTACGGACGACCGAAGCCTCCGGACATCCGACGACGCCTGCCCGAACCGAATCTACGGACGACCGACAACTTCCGGACGTCCGGACCGTCCTGGCTTCCGGACGACCGACCCTCTCCGGACGTCCGACGCGCCCACGACAGAACTGATTCTACGGACGCCCGAGCCCGTCCGGACGTCCGGACCGTCCCAAACCTCCGGACGTCCGACGCTTGTGGGTTGACTTCGTTTGGGCCGCAGCCCTTGTACCCTTCGCCCCCTAGACTATATATACTCCTTCTTCCCCAACTTTCTAGGGTTAGCTTTGGTTTAGCTCATGTTTGTGTGAGAGCCTTGCTCATCCACTTGGTTACTTCTCCTCGGAGCTCGGGACCTCTGGAGAAGATCCCCCAAGCGGATTCAAGACCCCCTTCTAGGGTGGACCCCATCAAGACCTCCTCTTGGAGAAGAACGGCTACTCGTGTATCCTTACCTTTGTTGATTGTGGATCATATGTATCTCTTTGTGTTCGGTGATCTAGCACTTGTGTGATTGATTCCTTGTTAGTTGAGTGATTTTCTCTCTCGTTTCCTCCGTATTCCCCTTTGTGCTTCCGCGTGTTCTTCGTGATTCCCCGTAGGATCCACTCCAAACGTGAAAGATCGTCCACATAGGGTTACGCCCTACATCATCTTGGTATCATGAGCCACGTTGATCACGTTTTTCAAGCCCCTACCCCTCTTTTTCTAGCTTGATTTTGTTGTTTTCGTCCTAATTCCGAAAATTCCCCACCAAAAATAGCCCCAAATTTTTTTTGTGATTTGTTTGTGAGTTGAGATTTTGTTGGATTTGGTCCATGGATTTGAGTTGCTACGTGTGGATCTAGCTTTTCCCTCACTCCCCACCCTTTTCCATCCACCAAATCACTCGATTTCGACCTCACCATTTCATTCTTCCCCGAAATCTCGCAGTTCTTCCCGAGCCAGATTTTCGCCCAGCCTCCGGACGACCGGAAACGGTCGGACGTCCGACGAAGTCCGGACGACCGTAAAAGCCCGGACGTCCGTAAAACCCCCGATTTAAACTGAACTTTGTCGATTCATACCACCACAACCCCAAATACCTCCACCTCTTCCAAAACCACATACACCACCATCCTCCCCAATACATCCTATGACGATTTTACCACATTTTTGGTCCTTGAGATTTTGGGTTGTGGCTTCCGTATCCTCTTGTGTTTCGGCTATCTAGGTGCGGTTCGATTTCATCATCACCACGACTCAACTTAGCAAGGGTCTCATCATCGCCAAGGACGGTAACTTCGACAGCATCTTGGCCAAACATTGCATTTGCATTGATACCCACATTGTCCCTACTTTTGCGTAGCTTACCCATCGAGACTAGCCGTTGAGTATTGCAGGCAACGAGACTTGTGCACATTAGTGATCATACTCCATAGCATACATACCATACCACCGTGGTGCATATCTTGGGATCCATTTGTGTGTCACAAAGTTGTCATAGCATACACAATTGCTATCTTGGTTCGTGAAGTTTTGCATGAGAAAAGAGCTCAAAAGTGAAAGAGCCACACAAGCTTTTAAGCAAAGAGGAAAGATAAGCAAAGAGCTTATGAGCGAGAACCATAGCATCATACTACATTAAGATTGTCATATCGGATCATCTTGGATCATAGCACCGAAATACCATACATACAAAGATCGTGGGATAGAGATAGTTGCATTTTTGCATAGTAGGTTATGCACAAGTTCCATATCCGCCTATTGTGCAATCGTGCTAGCGTCTCTCTAGTATTGTGCAACAAGAGCATTTTTGTGGATTCCACATTTTGGCTCACTTTTGGTTTGCACAATCCTACTTATCTATTTGCGTATGTGTTTCCGTGTACCACTAGTTGCTTGGTCTACTTGTTGCATTTGCAAATTTGTGTACCTTTTCTAACATTATTGACGCTCACTTACAATTGCATAAAATTTTGTACCACCATCCTCACCAAGCTCCACCATAAGCTTTTATTTGTGTAGGTGTGAGAACCGACAAGGATTGGTACCAATAGTGTTATTTCATTGTCCGCATTTGAGTGAACTTGATTCATCATCAACATCGGTCAAAGGTACATTGGTATAAGTTCTTCTCCTTCTACCACTCACATTTTTGCTTGGAATGATGGATAGGCCAAGTACTTCTACCAACCCACTCTTCATCGAACAAGACGACGACATGTCATCATACGTCACCAAGAATCACCTCTTTGGTGCACAACGAGCGTTGCACCAAGAACAACAAGCAATGAGCGACCGCATCGACAACCTCGCCACCGACTTGCGACTCGCCGAGCAACGTACAAGAGACAACTTCGACAACAAGTTCGACGCTCACAAGCAAGAGAATGATGCAAGAATGGACGGGATCCGCGCCTTGATGAGAAACCGGCATCATTCAACTTCTTCATCCTCAAGACGGAGCCGCTCGAGTCGACATTCCGACGACACCTTCTACGACTCAAGTACACCTACTTCGAACACTCTTCGTCAGTGTCAAGACGTCAAGACCGTCATGCATCTCGCAACCCGCTACATGACAAGCATTCACAAGAACAAGTTGATGAGCAAGTCCCTCGTCCTCGATCAAAGCAAGATGCTTTTGCCCAAGCTCAAGAACGACAACGACTACGGCGCCAACAGGAAGAACGAGCGCGTCTACAACAAGACGAACAAGACGCCAGGGCTCAACGTCTTCAACAACAACAACGTGAAGCGCAAGCTCTTGAGGCGCAACGTGCCCTTCAAGAATCAAGTCGAGCCTTCGCCAACCGCAATCGCGAACGGCGCAATCAAGAGGAAGCCCTTCGAGAAGAAATCCAAGAGAGGAACTACCAACCTCATGGACAACGTCAAGTTCCTCAAGCTCCTCCACAAGCTCGTCAAGCTCCACTTCAACCTCAAGTTCAACAAGAGCAAGTTGATCATGGTCTTCCTCCACGCCAAGCGCAACATGAAGACGATTGCAATCCACGTCAAGGGCGTCATCATCAACATCGCCAACAACACAATGAAGAGCAACGCTACGGAAAGCTAAAATTCACCATGCCCAAGTTCAATGGAAGCAATGACCCCGAAGACTACCTCTCATGGGCATCAAGGTTGACAAAATCTTCGGTTGCACAACTACGATGAAGCGAAGAAAATCGCTATGGCATCACTTGAGTTCCAAGAGTATGTGCTCATATGGTGGGAACAAATCATTGAGCGACGACAAGCAAGAGGTGAACCTCCAATCACCACTTGGGCTCAAATGAAAGATGTGATGCGAGCACGTTTTGTGCCAACCTACTACAACCGCGACCTCTTCAAGAAACTCCAACTTCTCAAGCAAGGAACAAAGAGTGTTGAAGAATACTACAAGGAAATGGAGATAGCCATGATTCGAGCCAATGTCAAGGAAGATGATGAGCAAACTATGGCACATTTCTTGAATGGACTCAATCATCCCATCAAGAAGATCGCCGACTTCCAACCATACTCCACCCTCATTGAGCTCGTACATCAAGCTACAAAGGCGGAACGTCAAGTGCAAGATGACTTCAAATGCCAAGTACTCATCCAAGACCTCTGGCTTCTCCAACAACCAAGCTTCAACACCTCCTCCAACATCTACATCAACCAAACCTTCTACAAACAACGACGACAAGTTGAGTTACAAGAGAAATTCGACAAGTTCAAGTCGTCCTCCTCCTACTACAAGCAACCTCAAGCCGCGTGCTTCATCATCTAGTCCGACCGATGAGACCATCAAAACAAGCTCCTTCAAGTGTTTTACTTGCGGCGGCCGAGGCCACAAGTCCTACGAATGCACCAACAAGCGCACCATGATCCTCAACGACGACGGCACATATGACTCAATGAGTGATGAGGAGATGGAAGCCCTTGAGCAAGTGGCCATGCAAGCGAAAGTGAACGAAGATGAAGATGATCAAGTCTTTTTGCGATGAGGATTCGAGCCCGCCTCGTTGTCTCCAAGGTCTTGACCCTTCAACATCAACAAGAAGACGACCAAGGATGCCACATCTTCCACACAAAGGCCGGCATCAACGGAAGGTCCGTCAAAGTCATCATCGATGGAGGTAGTTGCCACAACTTGGCAAGTGAAGAACTATGTTCCAAACTTCATTTGGTCAAGAGGAAGCACCCGCACCCTACAAGGTTCAATGGCTAAGTGACTCAAGACTATACGAGTCGAGCATACGGTCCAGGTCTCCTTCAAAATTGGTGCCTATGAAGACACGTTGGAGTGTGATGTGGTCCCAATGACCGTTTGCCACCTACTTCTAGGTCGACCATGGCAATTCGACCGTGGCGTCATCCACAATGGGCGCACCAATCACTATAGCTTCTAGATGAAAGGGAAGGAATATGTGATACGACCTATGTCTCCTAGTCAAGTGATAGCCGACAAGCAAGTCACCCATCATAGAGACAAAAGTGAGAAAGTGATCCACCAAAAAGTGAGTGAGAGCCACAAGCCAAACTTGAGCGCCTCTTCGCCTAGAGAGAAAAACCTCATCCTATTTGCACCAAAAGTGAGATGAGAGAAGTGCGTGAGAACCCATCTAGTGTGATGCACTTTGTCCTTGTATGCATGGATGGAGACCCAACAACTAACACCTCTCATGAGCTACCTTTAGTGTTTAAATCTCTTTTGCAGGAATTCCAAGATATTTTCCCCGATGAGCTACCTCCGGGTCTACCTCCTCTTCGAGGCATTGTGCATCGAATCGACCTCATCCCTGGAGTGCCTCTACCAAACAAAGCTCCATACCGAGTCAATCCCGAAGAAACCAAGGAGATTCAACGGCAAGTACAACAACTCATCGACAACGGTCATGTACGTGAAAGCCTAAGCCCTTGTGCCGTTCCCGTTATACTTGTGCCTAAGCCCGATGGAAGTTTCCGCTTGTGTTCCGATTGTAGACCTATAAATGCTATTACGTTCGCTATAGGCATCCCATTCCTCGCTTAGATGATATGCTTGATGAACTTAGTGGAGCCAACTTTTTCTCAAAAATTGACCTTAAAAGTGGCTATTATCAAATCCGCATACAAGAGGGTGATGAATGGAAAACTGCTTTCAAAACCAAATTTGGTTTATATGAGTGGTTAGTGATGCCTATGGGTCTATCGGAGGCTCGGTACTTTCGTCGTCTTATGCATCATGTGCTTCGTCCTTACATTGGAGTCTTTGTTGTGGTTTACTTCGATGATATTCTTGTGTTTAGCAAAACCATGAAAGAACATCTTAATCATGTTAGGGCTGTTTTGCAAACCCTTCGCAAGGAAAGTCTCTATGCAAACATGAAAAATGCACATATGGTGTTGACAAAGTGGTTTTCTTGGGTTTTGTAGTATCCTCAAAGGGTGTCCATGTTGATGAATCTAAAATTGAAGCAATCAAAACTTGGCCCCAACCCACCAATTTGCAACAAGTGCGCAACTTTCTTGGTCTTGCGGGTTTTGATAGAGGCAAAGGTGTCCCGATGTTTCGATGAGATGGTGGCTATCGTTTCTGTGGGAGTCGACCTTGACGATCCGACCACGTGACGTCTTGAGACGTCAGCGCCTTAGCAATCGCTAAACCAACTTCCGAGGGTTATTGACCACGCCGGAGCACGATCAACCTGACCACGAGGGCCTGTTTCCTGTGAGCAAACGAAGAACAAGCAAGAAACTAAGATTGCAATCTGGATATTGCGAATATAAGAGGAAAGCTTTATTAATGAAGGTGGGGTTCTGAGACGCCTTGGTCTGGTCGTTGAACACAAACGGCACGCCGGTTGCAGCTATGGCGAACTTTTGATCTAAACAAAACCCCAAAGTCTAAACGACGCCCTAAGGGCTGTATATATGGAGAAAGAGGAGGGAATTTCGTGGCCCTTGAGGGAGGGGTCCGAAACCAACCCTAACTCTTGTTTCCCCACACATACGGACTCTAAAAACAGCCTACACTTAAGTATTTCAAAATTACATGGGCCTGGCCCAATAATAAGGTGACGCAGCACCTAGAATAGCCTATGGACGAATATTATGAAGTGGCATCTTGTATATTTCGTCCAAGGCCTCATGCTCTCATTAGGGTGGCTTCAAAGTCCCGGAATCATCACTTGTAACTCCGTTCTTGTTTCCCTTACATGCCAACATCTCCATGCTTGAACTTGCTCCAAGGTTCATCTTTCTTGTCCATGGTAGGCCCTTCATTTGTAAGCAAAACAAATGTATCCAATTTAGGCAGCATCATATTCTCATGAACATTGGAATCGTTACCAAGAAACGAAAGTACCTGATAATTCAATTGGCGTGCGCGAGCTCTAGTAATTGGTCCAGTATGTATAGCAGCAGGGGCTGTGGGTGTAACAATGGTATTGATGTCCTCATCAGGTTTTTATCGTCGCTTTGTGAAAGATTTTAGCACAATTGCCGCTCCTTTGCATGCCTTGAGTTAGAAGAATACTCCCTTTGTTTGGGGAAATTTGCAATCAACCACTTTTGATGAGCTCAAGTCTTTGCTTACTCATGCTCCGATTCTTGCTTTGCCCAATTTTGACAAAACTTTTGAGGTCCATTGTGATGCAAGTGGTACCGGAATTGGCGGAGTTTTGATGCAAGAAAAACGAGCCATTGCTTATTTTAGTGAAAAACTCTCCGGTGCTCAACTTAATTATCCCATCTATGACAAAGAATTGTATGCTTTAGTGCGTGTGCTACATGTTTGGGAACATTACCTTAGACCTCATGAGTTTGTCATCCATACCGACCATGAAACACTTAAGTACCTCAAAGGTCAAACTAAGTTGAACAAGCGTCATGCAAAATGGAGTGAATTTATTGAATCTTTTCTTATGTAGGGCGGAACCCTACGTGGATGATCTTTCACGTTGGAGCGGATCCTACGGTGAATCACGAAGAACACGCGGAAGAACAAGAGGGAAGACATGGGGAAAACGAGAGAGAATTCACTCAACCGACAAGAGATCAATCACACAAGTGCTAGATCGATGAATACAAAGGGAGATACATGATTCAAGGTCAACAAAGGACGATACAAACGGTAGCCGTTCTTCTCCGTGAGGAGGCCTTGATGGGGTCCACCCTAGAAGGGGGTCTTGAATCCGCTTGGGGGATCTTCTCCGTAGAGGTCCTGATCTCCGAGGAGAAGTAGCCAAGTGGATGAGCAAAGGCTCTTACACAAGAATATGAGCTAATCCAATGCTAACCTAATCAGGAGGTGGGGGAGTTCTATTTATAGTCTTAGTGCAAATGGGGCAAAGTGAAGGGGTACATGGGCCTCATGCCCGAGCCCTGTGCGCAGACAGGCCGGTTGTTCCGGTCGAGGGGGCGGTTGTACCGCTGGCGATGCAGGGGGAGCGGAAGTACCGGTCGAGGAAGGCGGTACTACCGTCGGGTCAGTGTTGGCTTCGCGGTGGGCGTCGGGGCCCCAAATGATTGTACGGTCGTGGGGCCGGTAGTTCCGATCATTTGGGTTTTACTCGGTACATCCGGTGCTATACCGCCTTGCACCGCTTGATCACCGAATAAGCGTCCGGTTGTTGGGCGGTAGTAGGCGGTTGTTCCGCCCGGCGGTTGTGGGGCGGTTGTACCGTCCCTCCAGGTTGGTCCGAATGCTTCCTTGATCTTGATGTCCGTCTTGCACCGTTCCTTCTCCTTGGTTGCTTACCTGGTACCTGAGCACACAAAGCATCTCCGCTTGAGGTAGTAGCCATGTCTCAAGTGGGTCAAAGTGAAGTTCAACAAGGAGAGAGTTAACCTCGGATTGAATAGCACGTGCTCGAGCTCTCGCCGTGGGTCCTCGTGGGGTTGGATGTGTCGATGTAGAGTCCATGGGGATGATGGAAGGATGCTCGCATCATCTCCCTCCCTTGGGAAAGATCCGACCTCGGATCAAAATCTTCATCACCATGGAAAGGCGAGAGGTCTTTGGCGTTGAAGATGTCGCTCACGGTGTACTTGTCTCGTGGGAGTTCAATCTTGTAGGCGTTGTCGTTGTAGCGTGCTAGCACCTTGAAGGGTCCGTCGGCTCATGGGAGAAGCTTGGACTTATGCGTTCGTTGGGGAAGCGGTCCTTGCGAAGGTGTAGCCACACGAGGTCTCCAATGTTGAATGTCTTGGGCTGCTTGTTGACGTTGAGCTTGGACGCTAGTCGTTGTACTTGGCGCTCGATGGTGTGCCTTGTATCCTCATGCACCTTCTTGATGTAGCTTGCCCGTGCACTCGCATCCATGTTGGTGCGCTCTTGTAGTGGGAGAGGTAGAATGTCCAATGGGGACAACGGGTTGAAGCCGTAGACAACCTCGAAGGTGGACTTGCCGGTAGTCGAATGTCTTGCACGGTTGTAGGCGTACTCGGCGATGGGTAGACATGCCTCCCACTCCTTGATGTTCCTCTTGATCAAGACACGAAGTAGAGTGGATAGTGTGCGGTTCGTCACCTCCGTTTGGTCGTCGGTTTGAGGATGGTATGCCGAGGAGAACAAGAGCTTTATTCGAAGCTTGGCGATAGTGTCTTCCAAAAGTAACTCAAGAACTTGACGTCACGATCGGAGACGATTGTCTTTGGTACGCCATGGAGTCGCAAGATTTCCCTACAAAAGAGATGTGCAACATGTGAAGCATCGTCTATCTTGTTGCAAGGAATGAAATGTGCCATCCTAGAAAATCTATCCACAACAACAAACACGGAATCCTTGCCATTTTGAGTCCTAGGCAAACCAAGTACCAAATCCGTACTAATGTCTTCCCATGGTTGATAGGGAATAGGAAGAGGCATGTAAAGACCATGAGATTGAGCTTTAGACTTAGCTTTGCGACATGTATAGCATCGGTTGGTGAAGCGTGAGACATCGCGGAACATCTTGGGCCAAAAGTAGTTGTTGGAGAGCGTGGCAAATCTCTTGTCGCGTCCAAAGTGTCCCATGAGTCCGCCTCCATGAGCCTCTTGCAAAAGGAGCAAACGAAGAGAAGACTCGGGAATGCAAAGTTTGTTAGCTCTCATAAGATAACCATCCTTGATGTAATATTGTTCCCAAGACGTGGCGTCAAACACTTAGCATAAGGAGAAGCAAAAGATGGATCATGCTCATACAAGTCTTTTATATGCTCAAAACCAATAACATTCAACTCAAGTTGAGTGACAAGCATGCATATGCGTGAAAGCGCGTCGGCAACTACATTTTCTTTACCCTTAATGTACTTGATCACATAAGGAAAAGATTCAATGAATTCACTCCATTTTGCATGACGCTTGTTTAATTTAGTTTGACCTTTGAGGTACTTAAGCGTTTCATGATTGGTATGGATGACAAACTCATGAGGTCTAAGGTAATGTTCCCAAACATGTAGCACACGCACTAAAGCATACAATTCTTTGTCATAGATGGGATAATTAAGTTGAGCACGGAGAGTTTTTCACTAAAATAAGCAATGGCTCGTTTTTCTTGCATCAAAACTCCGCCAATTCCGGTACCACTTGCATCACAATGAACCTCAAAAGTTTTGTCAAAATTGGGCAAAGCAAGAATCGGAGCATGAGTAAGCAAAGACTTGAGCTCATCAAAAGCGGCTGATTGCAAAGTTCCCCATACAAAGGGAGTATTCTTCTTACTCAAGGCATGCAAAGGAGCGGCAATTGTGATAAAATCTTTCACAAAGCGATTTATAAAACCCGCAAGACCAAGAAAACTTCGCACTTGTTGCAAATTGGTTGGTTGGGGCCAAGTTTTAATTGCTTGAATCTTAGATTCATCAACATGGACACCCTTTGAGGATACTACAAAACCCAAGAAAACCACTTCGTCAACTCCAAAAGTGCATTTTTTCATGTTTGCATAAAGACTTTCCTTGCGAAGAGTTTGCAACACAGATTTTACATGATTGATGTGCTCTTCGTAGAATCCAAATTTGGTTTTACATGATCGATGTGCTCTACAAGTACCGGGAGCTTCCGAAAGACCCATAGGCATCACTAACCACTCATATAATCCAAATTTGGTTTTGAAAGCAGTTTTCCATTCATCACCCTCTTGTATGCGGATTTGATAATAGCCACTTTTAAGGTCAATTTTGGAGAAAAAGTTGGCTCCACTAAGTTCATCAAGCATATCATCTAAGCGAGGAATGGGATGCCTATAACGGACGGTGATCGCATTGATAGGTCTACGATCAGAACACAAGCGAAAACTTCCATCGGGCTTAGGCACAAGAATAACCGGAACAACACAAGGGCTTAGGCTTTCACGTACATGGCCGTTGTCGATGAGTTGTTGTACTTGCCGTTGAATCTCCTTGGTTTCTTCCGGATTGACGCGGTATGGAGCTTTGTTTGGTAGGGGCGCTCCGGGGATGAGGTCGATTCGATGATCAATGCCTCGAAGAGGAGGTAGACCCGGAGGTAGCTCATCAGGAAAAACATCTTGAAATTCCTGCAAAAGAGATTGAAACACCAAAGGTAGCTCGTGAATGGTGTTAGTTTTTGGTTCTCCATCCTTGCACACAAGGACAAAGTGCATCACACTCGATGGGTTCTCACACACTTCTCTTATCTCACTTTTGGTGGCAAATAGAATGAGGTTTTTCTCTCTAGGCGAAGAGTCGCTCAAATTTGGCTTGTGGCTCTCACTCCCTTTTGGGTGGATCACTTTCTCACTCTTTTCTCTATGATGTGTGGCTTGCTTGTCGGCTATCACTTGACTAGGAGACATAGGTCGTAGCACATATTGTTTCCCTTTCATTTTGAAGCTATAGTGATTGGTACGCCCATTGTGTATGACACCACGGTCGAATTGCCATGGTCGACCAAGAAGTAGGTGCAAACGGTCATTGGGACCACATCACACTCCAAAGTGTCTTCGTATGCACCAATTTTGAAAGAGACTAGGACCGTATGCTCAACTCGTATAGTGCAGGAGTCACTTAGCCACTGAACCTTGTAAGGGTGCGGGTGCCTCTTCTTTACCAATTGGAGCTTGGAGCATAGTTCTTCACTTCCCAAGTTGTGGAAACTACCTCCATCGATGATGACCTTGATGGACCGTCCATTGATGCCGGCTTTTGTGTGGAAGATGTGGCATACGTTGGTCTTCTTCTTGTTGATGTTGAAGAGTCAAGACCTTGGAGACAACGAGAGCGGGGCTCGAATCCTCATGACAAAAGACTTGATCATCTTCATCTTCGTTCACTCGCCGGTGCATGGCCACTTGCTCAAGAGCTTCCATCTCCTCTTCACTCATGGAGTCATATGTGCCATCGTTGTTGAGGATCATGGTGCGCTTGTTGGTGCATTCAGATGACTTGTGTCCTCGGCACCGCAAGTGAAACACTTGAAGGAGCTTGTCTTGATGGTCTCATCGGTCGGAGTAGAGGATGAAGCACGCGGCTTGAGGTTGCTTGTAGTAGGAGGAGGACGACTTGAACTTGTCGAAGTCTTCTTGTAACTTGACTTGTCGTCGTTTCTTGAAGAGAGCTTGGTTGATGTAGATGTTGGAGGAGTCGTTGAAGCTTGGTTGTTGGAGAAGCCGTAGGTCTTGGGTGAGTACTTGGCGTGCATTTGAAGTCATCTTGCACTTGGCGTTCCGCCTTTGTAGCTTGATGCACGAGCTCAATGAGGGTTGAGTATGGTTGGAAGTCGGCGATCTTCTTGATGGGATGATTGAGTCCATTCAAGAAAGCGTGCCATAGTTTGCTCATCATCTTCTTTGACATTGGCTCGAATCATGGCTATCTCCATTTCCTTGTAATATTCTTCAACACTCTTTGTTCCTTGCTTGAGTAGTTGGAGTTTCTTGAAGAGGTCAGGTTGTAGTAGGTTGGCACAAAAGCGTGCCCGCATGACATCCTTCATTTGAGCCCAAGTGGTGATTGGAGGTTCACCTCTTGCTTGTCGTCGCTCAATGATTTGTTCCCACCATATGAGCACATAGTCTTGGAACTCAAGTGATGCCATAGCGATTTTCTTCGCTTCATCGTGGTTGTGCAACCTAAGATTTTGTCAACCTTCAATGCCCATGAGAGGTAGTCTTGAGGTCATTGCTTCCATTGAACTTGGGCATGGTGAATTTTAGCTTGCCGTAGCATTGCTCTTCATTGTGTTGTTGGCGATGTTGATGATGACGTCCTTGACGTGGATTGTAATCGTCTTCATGTTGCTCTTGGCGGAGGAAGACCATGATCAACTTGCCCTTGTTGAACTTGAGGTTGAGGTGGAGCTTGACGAGCTTGTGGAGGGGCTTGAGGAACTTGACGTTGTACATGAGGTTGGTAGTTCCTCTCTTGGATTTCTTCTCGAAGGGCTTCCTCTTGATTACGCCGTTCGCGATTGCGGTTGGCGAAGGCTCTACTTGATTCTTGAAGGGCACGTTGCGCCTCAAGAGCTTGCGCTTCACGTTGTTGTTGTTGAAGACGTTGAGCCCTGGCGTCTTGTTCGTCTTGGTGTAGACGCGCTCGTTCTTCCTCTTGTCGCCGTAGTTGTTGTCGTTCTCGAGCTTGAGCAAAAGCGTCTTGGTTTGATTGAGGACGAGGGACTTGCTCATCAACTTGCTCTTGTGAATGCTTGTCATGTAGGGGGTTGCGAGATGCATGACGGTCTTGACGTGCGGCACGACGAAGAGTGTTCGAAGTAGGTGTACTTGAGTCGTAGAAGGCGTCGTCGGAGTGTCGACTCGAGCGGCTCCGTCTTGATGATGAAGAAGTAGAATGATGTCGGCGTCTCATCAAGGCGCGTATCTCGTCCATTCTTGCATCATTCTCTTGCTTGTGTGCGTCGAACTTGTTGTCGAAGTAGTCCCTTGTACGTTGCTCGGAGAGTCGCAAGTCGGTGGCGAGGTTGTCGATGCGGTTGCTCATTGCTTGTTGTTCTTGGTGCAACGCCCGTTGTGCACCAAAGAGGTGGCTCTTGGTGACGTATGATGACATGTCGTCGTTTTGCTCGATGAAGAGTGGGTTGGTAGAGGTACTTGGCCTATCCATCATTCCAAGCAAAATGTGAGTGGAAGAACGGAAAAGAACTTATACCAATGTACCTTTGACCGATGTTGAAGATGAATCAAGTTCACTCAAATGCGGACAATGAAATAGCACTATTGGTACCAATTCTTGTCGGTTCTCACACCTACACAAATAAGAGCTTATGGTGGAGCTTGGTGAGGATGGTGGCACAAAATTTGATGCAATTGTAAGTGGCGTCAATAATGTTGGAAAAGGTACACAAATTTGCAAATGCAACAAGTAGACCAAGCAACTAGTGGTACACGGAAACACACACGCAAATAGATAAGTGGGATTGTGCAAACCAAAAGTGAGCCAAAATATGGAATCCACGAAAATGCTCTTGTTGCACAATACTAGAGAGATGCTAGCACGATTGCACAATAGGCGGATACGGAACTTGTGCACAACCTACTATGCAAAATGCAACTATCTCTATGCCACGATGCTATATGTATGGTATTTCGTGCTATGATCCAAGATGATCCGATATGACAATCTTAATGTAGTATGATGCTATGGTTCTTGCTCATAAGCTCTTTGCTTATCTTTCCTCTTTGCTTAAAAGCTTGTGTGGCTCTTTCACTTCTTAGCTCTTTTCTCATGCAAAACTTCACGAACCAAGATAGCAATTGTGTATGCTATGACAACTTTGTGACACACAAATGGATCCCAAGATATGCACCACGGTGGTATGGTATGTATGCTATGGAGTATGATCACTAATGTGCACAAGTCACGTTGCGGCAATACTCAATGGCTAGTCTCGATGGGTAAGCTACGCAAAAATAAGGCCATGTGGGTATCAATGCAATTGCAAGGTATGACAAAGATGTCGTCGAAGTTACCGTCCTTGGCGATGATGAGTCCTTGGCGAAGATAAGCGGTGGTGATGTTGACGTCGAACCGTACCTATATAGCCGAAACACAATAGGACACGGGAACCACAACTCAAATTCTCAAAGACCAAAAGCAACAATGGTGAAACGGAAAGTGGTGGTGGATGGGGGATGTCAATAGCTTCTCAACGAGCTAACGAACGCGAAAATCGGACTCCGAATGTGGAAGTTATGCTGAAAATGGTGAAACTCAGAATGCTGAAATTGGCCTGGGCGGTAGTACCGCTCGGACGGGCGGTTGTACCGCTCGAGGTACTCAGCGGTGGTACCGCTCGGAGGGGCGGTTGTACCGCTCGAGTCGGGAAACGATTTTGTGGCGGAAATGGAGGATTTCGGGGGCAAAATTGGGTGGGTTTCGTGGATGGAAAGAGGTGGGGAGGGTGGGGAAAGCTAGATCCACACACAGCAACACAAATCCATGGACCAAATCCAACAAAATCTCAACTCACAAACAAATCACAAAAAAAACTTGGGGCTATTTTTTTGGGGAATTTTCGGAATTAGGACAAAAACAACAAAATCAAGCTAGAAAAAGAGGGGTAGGGGCTCCAAAAACGTGATCAACGTGGCTCATGATACCATAGATAATGTAGGGCGGAACCCTACGTGGATGATCTTTCACGTTGGAGCGGATCCTACGGTGAATCACGAAGAACACGAGGAAGAACAAGAGGGAAGACACGGGGAAAACGAGAGAGAATTCACTCAACCGACAAGAGATCAATCACACAAGTGCTAGATCGATGAACACAAAGGGAGATACATGATTCAAGGTCAACAAAGGACGATACAAACGGTAGCCGTTCTTCTCCGTGAGGAGGCCTTGATGGGGTCCACCCTAGAAGGGGGTCTTGAATCCGCTTGGGGATCTTTCTCCGTAGAGGTCCTGATCTCCGAGGAGAAGTAGCCAAGTGGATGAGCAAACGCCTCACACAAACATGAGCTAAACCTAAGCTAACCTAATCAGGAGGTGGGGGAGTTCTATTTATAGTCTTAGTGCAAATGGGGGCGAAGTGAAGGGGTACATGGGCCTCATGCCCGAACCCTGTGCGCAGACAGGCTGGTTCTTCCGGTCGAGGGGGCGGTTGTACCGCTGGCGATCCAGGGGGAACGGAAGTACCGGTCGAGGAAGGCGGTACTACCGCCGGGTCGTGTTGGCTTCGCACTGGGCGTCGGAGCCCCAATGGTTGTACGGTCGTGGGGCCGGTAGTTCCGGTCATTTGGGTTTTACCGGTACATCCGGTGATGTACTAGCCTTGCACCGCTTGATCACCGAATAGCGTCCGGTTGTTGGGCGGTAGTAGGCCGGTTGTTCCGCCCGACCGGTTGTGGGGCGGTTGTACCGGTCCCTCCAGGTTGGTCCGAATGCTTCCTTGATCTTGATGTCCGTCTTGCACTGTTCCTTCTCCTTGGTTGCTTACCTGGTACCTGAGCACACAAAGCATCTCCGTTTGAGGTAGTAGCCATGTCTCAAGTGGGTCAAAGTGAAGTTCAACAAGGAGAGAGTTAACCTCGGATTGAATAGCACGTGCTCGAGCTCTCGTCGTGGGTCCTCGTGGGGTTGGATGTGTCGATGTAGAGTCCATGGGGATGATGGAAGGATGCTCCGCATCATTTTCCTTATGTGATCAAGTACATTAAGGGTAAAGAAAATGTAGTTGTCGACGCGCTTTCACGCATATGCATGCTTGTCACTCAACTTGAGTTGAATGTTATTGGTTTCGAGCATATAAAAGACTTGTATGAGCATGATCCATCTTTTGCTATTCCTTATGCTAAGTGTTTGACGATACTTCTTGGGAACAATATTACATCAAGGATGCTTATCTTATGAGAGCTAACAAACTATGCATTCCCGAGTCTTCTCTTCGTTTGCTCCTTTTGCAAGAGGCTCATGGAGGCGGACTCATGGGACACTTTGTAAGAGACAAGACATTCGCCATGCTCTCCAAGAACTACTTTTGGCCCAAGATGTTCCGCGACGTCTCACGCTTCACCAACCGTTGCTCTACATGCCGCAAAGCTAACTCTAAAGCTCAATCCCATGGTCTTTACATGCCCCTTCCTATTCCTTATCAACCTTGGGAAGACATTAGCATGGACGTTGTACTTGGTTTGCCTAGAACTCAAAATGGAAAGGATTCCGTGTTTGTTGTTGTGGATAGATTTTCTAAGATGGCACATTTCATTCCTTGCAACAAGATAGACGATGCTTCACATATTGCAAATCTCTTTTGTAGGGAAATCTTGCGACTCCATGGAGTACCAAAGACAATCGTCTTCGATCGTGACTTCAAGTTCTTGAGTTACTTTTGGAAGACCCTATGCGCCAAGCTCGGAATCAAGTTATTGTTCTCATCCGCATACCATCCTCAAACCGACGGCCAAACAGAGTGGGAAGCATGTCTACCCATCGCCGAGTACGCCTACAACCGTGCAAGACATTCGACTACCGGCAAGTCCCCCTTCGAGGTCGTCTACGGCTTCAACCCATTGTCCCCATTGGACATTCTACCTCTTCCTCTACAAGAGCGCACCAACATGGATGCGAAAAGTGCAGGGCAAGCTACATCAAGAAGATGCATGAGGATACAAGACAAACCATCGAGCGCCAAGTACAACGACTAGCGACCAAGCTCAACGTCAACAAGCAACCCATGGTCTTCAACATTGGTGATCTAGTGTGGCTACACCTTCGCAAGGAACTCTTCCCCAAAGAACGCAAGTCCAAGCTTCTTCCTAGAGCCGATGGACCTTTCAAGGTGCTAGCACGCTACAACGACAACGCTTACAAGATCAACCTACCTCGAGACAAGTACAATGTGAGCGACATCTTCAACGTCAAGGACCTCGCACCTTACCATGGAGATGAAGCTTTTGATCCGAGGTCGGATCTCTCCCAAGGGGGAGGGGGGATGATGCGGAGCATCCCTCGCTCATCCCCATGGACGTTCCTACATCTCCCTCAACGCCACTAGGACCCATGACAAGATCCCGAGCTAAGGCTATCGAAGATAAGGTGAATTCGCTCCTCTCCGAACTCCCTCTTCCTACTCACGAGACATGGCTACTACCTCATTCGGAGACTCTATGTGTAATCAGGTACATGGAGGTGAGCCAAGGATCAACTACTTGCGAGAGCCAAGACGGCGAGGACTCCAAGCATATTGAAGAAGAAGAAGAGATGTCATTGAAGGCACAGAGCAGACGTCCGACGCCTTCCGGACGTCAGACGAGTCCCAGGACCAGGACGACCGGACTCTCCGGACGTCCGACACTTTGCCACCCGAACCAAAACTACGGACGACCGAAGCCTCCGGACGTCCGATCGACGCACGCCCGAACCGAATCTACGGACGACCGACAACTTCCGGACGTCCGGACCGTCACGAAGCTCCGGACGACCGACCCTCTCCGGACGTCCGACGCGCCCACGACAGAACTGATTCTACGGACGCCCAAGCCCGTCCGGACGTCCGGACCGTCCCGAGCCTCCGGACATCCGACGCCTTCCGGACGTCCGGCGCCTGTGGGTTGACTTCGTTTGGGCCGCAGCCCTTGAACCCCTTCGCCCCCTAGACTATATATACTCCTTCTTCCCCAACTTTCTAGGGTTAGCTTTGGTTTAGCTCATGTTTGTGTGAGAGCCTTGCTCATCCACTTTGTTACTTCTCCTCGGAGCTCAGGACCTCTACGAAGAAGATCCCCCAAGCGGATTCAAGACCCCCTTCTAGGGTGGACCCCATCAAGACCTCCTCTCGGAGAAGAACGGCTACTCGTGTATCCTTACCTTTGTTGATTGTTGACCATATGTATCTCTTTGTGTTCGGTGATCTAGCACTTGTGTGATTGATTCCTTGTTGGTTGAGTGATTTCTCTCTCGTTTCCTCCGTATTCCCCTTTGTGCTTCCGCGTGTTCTTCTCGATTCCCCGTAGGATCCACTCCAAACGTGAAAGATCGTCCACATAGGGTTACACCCTACATCACTATGCATGCCCCATTAAAATCAATCCCATTTGCACTTATGGCATAGATGACGAGATGATGGTCATTGGCTTTTGTTTTTCATGTGATGATATTGACATGCTTTCTTTACATGATTTTCGCAATTCATCTACTATGTCATGCCATGATCACATTGCTTCGAATATGCATTGTTTTGGATGTTGTCAATATTCTCCACGTGATGTTTCTACTCTTGCTCATGAGGAGACCCCCATAGTTTCCTCATACATATTAGGAGATTTTGATGCATCTCATACTTTGCATGATTCCCATAATTGCGTGAACCATATGCATTCCATGAATAACAATGCTCTACATATTTCTCGTGATGCATTACACAATTTGAGTCTCCATTATGCTATACATAACAACAAACCTATCATGATGGATGACATGTTTCTATATCACGCATCTCATTTATTTGAGCATTGGCTATTTTGTGCTAACCGACACATGCACGTATGCATCATGATGGATGATGTGTACATCTACCACACACACACAATTTTCCCTTTGTCTTTGTTTTGTGTAGGTACCCACATACACTCGTCAACTTCTCAATCCCATGAGTTGACGAAATGAGCTCTTGAGAGCAACGATGACTTGGGATCCCGTGGACTATCATTCCCACCATTCCTTTTGCGCAAAGACTACGCGCATCTCTTTTACTTGTCTCTGACACGGCTATGGGATATTTACCATTTGTCACCTTACGCTCAATTTACCGTGTTCACTTTGCATGCTATGCTTGCTCCTATGCCTTTGCCATGCCATTGTGACCATTGCTTGCATCTACCCATGATTCACCATTATGCTACTTCTATGTGTATTTGCATGCTTGGTGGCGATCCTTGTTGCTATTGCCATGTTTATCATGTGCCCCATGCTATTGATGCTATTTTGCTCATATCTTGCATTTATGCTTGTGAAATGTCATGTGCATTTTGTATGCCCATTATTTGCACACATGACATGATTTCCATGATTACCTCTAGTATGTTGCATCTTCGCACTACTAGCTTGCTTGACTTGATCGCTATGATTGCTTCCTTGGTTGCATCACCCATGTTCCACTATCACTTGCTTTCTTGGGTTGATGACATATATGTTCATGCCTCTCACTTGATTTGTCTTGATCATTGTCTCTTGTCTCCATTAGTTGCATATCTCATATCACCTTGTGTTGAGTGCTAACTTGCTATGCTTATTGATCGTGGAGACTTGGACATATTACTTGTGATGCATGCTTGCTTACTTGAGCCTATTGTCTTTGGTTGTAGTTGCAACATTTGCTTTCATACCATACCACACCTTGTTCTTTCTTATGACAAGAATGATGAAAACACTTGTTGGGTGTCTCGCCCCTCGAATGATAGGTCCTGCATTTGCACTAACCTCATTTGTTTTTCCAAGTGTTTGTCATGTTCTTTCATTTTGAAGGATGCACAAGGCGGTACCATAAAAAGACATTTTGGTTATGTGAAGGTATACATGATGTACAACTCCAACATCTTTGGGAACTTTCTTGAGGTGAACTCCTTCTCTTTGAGCCATCCTCAAATACGCATATTGGATGGGTTAATCCTTCATTGTTGTTTCCTTCTTCTTGTCTACATGATACATATATTGGACGGAGGACCGACATTGGAGATGGACCCTATGGACCTTCAAGTTGAAGAGTGCTCGGGCTTAGTGGATTCACCATCGGACCACCACTTCTACCACGACATTGAGCTATGGTACAACACCACCCATAACAAATTTGCACCCTATGCATGGATTGACACACATTATGATTGTCTTGTTGCACCTATTCCCATGTCATCCATGATATACGAGCTTGTGCATTTTCTTAGCAAATTTGTTGTGATCTTTCTTGATGGCATATTCATACATCGTGATCATATTGCCTACCATCAATTGCATGATAAGATAATCATATTGAGCATCCATTCCCATATTCATGCTATTGATAAACCGTCTCACTATGACATTATTTTGCACCGTGGTTGCATTGATCACATTCACGACACCTTTGTGTGCCCAATGCATGAATTTTCTCTCATGAATGCTCTACATGTCATTTTACATCATTTGGATAAGCATTTCATGCCTTGTCATGAACAATTCCTTTGGACGGACTCATTCTTACATGATGGACACTTTGTGTGCGCTAACCATTGTATTTCCGAGTGTTGCTTGTGTTTGCTCTTTTTGCATGTCTATCACTCCGGCGACACCTTGGACTACTTGGATTGCGCCATGTCTTCAACTTCATCCAACTACAAGTCCGTCTATGACAACTGTTTCCATGGTGATGAGGATCACGATCCGAGGTCGGATCTTTCCCAAGGGCGGGGAGATGATGCGGAGCATCCCACGTTCATCCCCATGTACACTCCCACTACCCTCCAAGCCCCAAGTGGACATATGACGAGACCTCGAACAAACGCCATTGGACACAAGGTGAACTCGCTCCTCTCCGAACCTTCACTTCCCACATGTGAGACATGGTTACTACCTCAAATATATGTGCTATGCATGACCAGGAACAAGGAGGAAGACCATGGACAAGACGGCGAGGACACCAAGTACAAGGACCAAGAGAAGAAGCTGCCCAGAAGCTTCTGGCGGACGTCCGACCAGGACCGGACGTCCGACGAACTCCAGGCACCGGACGACCGGCCCCCTCCAGACGTCCGACCGAAGCGCACCCGAGCCGAATCTACGGAAGTCCGAAGAGCACCGGACGTCCGGACCTTCCCGAGCCTCCGGACGACCGGAACCCTCCGGACGTCCGACTGAAGCGCACCCGAGCCAAATCTACGGTAGTCCGAAGAGCACCGGACGTCCGGACCTTCCTGAGCCTTCGGACGACCGGAACCCACCGGACGTCCGACGCCTGTGCGCTGCCATGTGCTGGGCCGCAGCCCGTGTCCCCCTTCACTTACCCTTCGTGGCCCTAGACTATATATACTCCTCCACCTCCTTCTAGTTAGAGTTAGCGTTGATTTAGCTCATTGTTAGATAGAGCTTCGCTCATCCATATCGGATCTACTCCACGAGAGAGACCGCGGCCCCTCTTCAGAGAAGATCCACCTTGGATTCAAGACCTCCTTTGCGGAGAAGACCATCATCAAGACCTCCTCACGGAGAAGAACGGCTACCGTTTGTATCGTCCTTTGTTGACCTTGAATCATGTATCTCCCTTTACATTCATCGATCTAGCACATGTGTGATTGATCTTGGTGGTTTGAGTGATTCTCTTGTGTTTTCCCCGTGATTTCCCTCGTGCTCTTCCGCTCGTTCTTCGTGTTCCTCGTAGGGATCCTCTCCAAACGTGAAAGATCGTCCACATAGGGTTCCGCCCTACATCACAAGGTGAACTCGCTCCTCTCCAAACCATCACTTTCTACATGTGAGATATGGCTACTACCTCCAACGTGTGTTCTATGCATGATCAGGTACTTGGAGGAAAGCCATGAAGCCACCACATCCGGAACAGCTAGCGAGGACGCCAAGTACAAGGACCCAGAGAAGAAGCTGCACGAAGCTACAGCCACCGAACGGCCGGCCCAGCCCGGACGTCCGGCCCCTGAGGACCCGAGCCGAATCTACGGACGACCGGAGCCACCGGACGTCAAGCGACTCAGCGCCCGGACGACCGCCAGACACCGGACGTCCGACACTCTCCAGCACACGGACGACCGACGCCGACCGGACGTCCGACACCACCTGTCCAGAGCCAAAACGCCGGACGTCCGACATGCACCGGATGACCGGACCCTCGCGAGCCACCGGACGTCCAGTACCTGTCGGACGTTCGACGCCTGTGCGCCCGCCCGTGTGTTGGCCGAAGCCACTTACACTTTCATTCGCCTAGACTATATATACTCCTCCACCTCCTCCTAGTTAGGGTTAGCGTTGATTTAGCTCATTTGTGAGATAGAGCTTCGCTCATCCATATCGGATCTCCTCCTCGTGAGAGACCGCGGCCTCTTCGGAGAAGATCCACCTGGATTCAAGACCCCTTTATGGGAAGATGATGTAGGGCGGAACCCTACGTGTATGATCTTTCACGTTGGAGCGGATCCTACGGGGAATCACGAAGAACACGCGGAAGAACAAGAGGGAAACATGGAGGAAACGAGAGAGAAATCACTAAACCGACAAGGGATCAATCACACAAATGCTAGATCACTGATCACATAGAGTGGCACAAGATTCAAGATCAACAAAGGACGATACAAACGGTAGCCGTTCTTCTCCGTGAGGAGGCCTTGAGGGGGTCCACCCTAGAAGGGGGTCTTGAATCCGCTTGGGGGATCTTCTCCGTAGAGGTCCTGATCTCCGAGGAGAAGTAACCAAGTGGATGAGCCATGTCTCGAGTGGATCATATGTGATATCAATAAGGAAAGAGGTCACCTCGTTCTCGAGAGCTCTAGCTCTAGCTCGTGTCATGGGTCCTCTTGGCTCTTGATGAGACGGTTGTATGTCCATGGGGATGATCGTGGGATGCTCCGCATCATCTCCCCCCCCCTTGGGAGAGATCCGACCTCGGATCAAAAGTTTCATCTCCATGGAATGGTGCGAGGTCCTTGACGTTGAAGATGTCGCTCATGTTGTATTTGTCTCGAGGTATGTCGATCTTGTAGGCGTTCTCGTTGTAGCGTGCTAGCACCTTGAAAGGCCCATCGGTTCGAGGGAGAAGCTTGGACTTGCGTTCTTTGGGGAAGCGGTCCTTGCGTAGGTGTAGCCACACTAGATCACCAATGTTGAAGACGATGGGTTGCTTGTTGGCATTGAGCTTGTTTGCTTGACGTTGTACTTGGCGCTCAATGGTGTGCCTTGTATCTTCGTGCATCTTCTTGATGTAGCTTGCTCGTTCACTTGCATCCATGTTGGTGCGCTCTTGGAGAGGAAGAGGTAGAATGTCCAATGGGGACAACGGGTTGAAACCGTAGAAGCGACCTCGAAGGGGACTTGCGGTAGTTGAATGTCTTGCGGTTGTAGGCGTACTCGGCGATGGGTAGACATGCTTCCCATTCCTTAATGTTCTTCTTGATCAAGACACGAAGTAGAGTGCATAGTGTGCGGTTCGTCACCTCCGTTTGGCCGTCGGTTTGAGGATGGTATGCCGAGGAGAACAAGAGCTTGATTCCGAGCTTGGCGCATAGGGTCTTCCAAAAGTAACTCAAGAACTTGACGTCACGATCGGAGACGATTGTCTTTGGTACGCCATGGAGTCGCAAGATTTCCCTACAAAAGAGATTGGCAACATGTGAAGCATCGTCTATCTTGTTGCAAGGTATGAAATGTGCCATCTTAGAAAATCTATCGACAACGACAAAGACGGAATCCTTGCCATTTTGAGTCCTAGGCAAACCAAGTACAAAATCCATAGTAATGTCTTCCCATGGTTGATATGGAATAGGAAGAGGCATGTAAAGACCATGAGATTGAGCTTTAGACTTAGCTTTGCGACATGTATAGCATCGGTTGGTGAAGCGTGAGACGTCGCGGAACATCTTGGGCCAAAAGTAGTTGTTGGAGAGCGTGGCGAATGTCTTGTCGCGTCCAAAGTGTCCCATGAGTCCGCCTTCATGAGCCTCTTGCAAAAGGAGCAAACGAAGAGAAGACTCGGTAATGCAAAGTTTGTTAGCTCTCATAAGATAACCATCCTTGATGTAATATTGTTCCCAAGAAGTATGCGTCAAACACTTAGCATAAGGAGAACCAAAAGATGGATCATGCTCATACAAGTCTTTTATATGCTCAAAACCAACACCATTCAACTCATGTTGGGTGACAAGCATGCATATGCGTGAAAGCGCGTCGGCAACTACATTTTCTTTACCCTTAATATACTTGATCATGTAAGGAAAAGATTCAATGAATTCACTCCATTTGGCATGACGCTTGTTTAACTTAGTTTGACCTTTGAGGTACTTAAGCGTTTCATGATCGGTATGGATGACAAACTCGTGAGGTCTAAGGTAATGTTCCCAAACATGTAGCACACGCACTCAAGCATACAACTCTTTCTCATAGTTGGGATAATTAAGTTGAGCACCGGATAGTTTTTCACTAAAATAAGCAATGGCTCGTTTTTCTTGCATCAAAACTCCGCCAATTCCGGTACCACTTGCATCACAATCAACCTCAAAAGTTTTGTCAAAATTGGGCAAAGCAAGAATCGGAGCATGAGTAAGCAAAGATTTAAGCTCATCAAAAGCGGTTGATTGCAAAGTTCCCCAAACAAAGGGAGTATTCTTCTTGCTCAAAGCATGCAAAGGAGCGGCAATTGTGCTAAAATCTTTCACAAAGCGACGATAGAAACCCGCAAGACCAAGAAAACTTCGCACTTGTTGCAAATTGGTGGGTTGGGGCCAAGTTTTAATTGCTTCAATTTTAGATTTATCAACATGGACACCCTTTGAGGAAACCACAAAACCCAAGAAAACCACTTTGTCAACTCCAAAAGTGCATTTTTTCAAGTTTGCATAAAGGCTTTCCTTGCGATGAGTTTGCAATACAGATTTTACATGATCGATGTGCTCTTTCATGGTTTTGCTAAACACAAGAATGTCATCGAAGTAAACCACAACAAAGACTCCAATATAAGGACGAAGCACATGATGCATAAGACGTACAAAAGTACCGGGAGCTTCCGAAAGACCCATAGGCATCACTAACCATTTATATAAACCAAATTTGGTTTTGAAAGCAGTTTTCCATTCATCACCCTCTTGTATGCGGATTTGATAATAGCCACTTTTAAGGTCAATTTTTGAGAAAAAGTTGGCTCCACTAAGTTCATCAAGCATGTCATCTAAACGAGGAATGGGATGCCAATAACGGACGGTGATCGCATTGATAGGTCTACAATCGAACACAAGCGAAAACTTCCATCGGGCTTAGGCACAAGTATAACGGAACGGCACAAGGGCTTAAGCTTTCACGTACATGACAGCTTGTCGATTAGTTGTTGTACTTGCCGTTGAATCTCCTTGGTTTCTTCCGGATTGACTCGGTATGGAGCTTTGTTTGGTAGAGGCGCCCGGGATGAGGTCAATTCGATGCTCTATGCCTCGAAGAGGAGGTAGACCCGGAGGTAGCTCATCGGGGAAAACATCTTGAAATTCCTGCAAAAGAGATTGAAACACCAAAGGTAGCTCGTGAATGGTGTTAGCTTTTGGATCTCCATCCTTGCACACAAGGACAAAGTGCATCACACTCGATGGGTTCTCACACACTTCTCTCATCTCACTTTTGGTGGCAAATAGGATGAGGTTTTTCTCTCTAGGCGAAGAGTCGCTCAAATTTGGCTGGTGGATCACTTTCTCACTCTTTTCTCTATGATGTGTGGCTTGCCTGTCGGCTATCACTTGAGTAGGAGACATAGGTCGTAGCACATATTCCTTCCCTTTCATCTTGAAGCTATAGTGATTGGTGCGCCCATTGTGGATGACACCACGGTCGAATTGCCATGGTCGACCTAGAAGTAGGTGGCAAACGGTCATTGGGACCACATCACATTCCAACGTGTCTTCATAAGCACCAATTTTGAAGGAGACTTGGACCGTATGCTCGACTCGTATAGTGCCGGAGTCACTTAGCCATTGAACCTTGTAGGGGCGCGGGTGCTTTCTCTTGACCAATTGGAGCTTGGAGCATAGTTCTTCACTTGCCAAGTTGTGGCAACTACCTCCATCGATGATGACCTTGATGGACCGTCCATTGATGCCGGCTTTTGTGTGGAAGATGTGGCATCGTTGGTCTTCTTCTTGTTGATGTTGGAGAGTCAAGACCTTGGAGACAACGTGAGCGGGGCTCGAATCCTCATCACAAAAGACTTGATCATCTTCATCTTCGTTCACTTGCCGGTGCATAGCCACTTTGATGTAGGGCGGAACCCTACGTGTATGATCTTTCACGTTGGAGCGGATCCTACGGGGAATCACGAAGAACACGCGGAAGAACAAGAGTGAAACACGGAGGAAACGAGAGAGAAATCACTAAACCGACAAGGGATCAATCACACAAATGCTAGATCACCGATCACATAGAGTGGCACAAGATTCAAGATCAACAAAGGTAAGATACAAACGGTAACATTCTTCTCCGTGAGGAGGCCTTGAGGGGGTCCACCCTGGACAAAAGGTAACCGTTCTTCTCTGTGAGGAGGCCTTGAGGGGGTCCACCCTAGAAGGGGGTCTTGAATCCGCTTGGGGGATCTTCTCCGGAGAGGTCCTGATCTCGGTGGAGAAGTAGCCAAATGGATGAGCAAAGGCTCTCACACAAGAATATGAGCTAATCCAATGCTAACCTTAAAAAGAGGAAGGGATGAAGTATATATAGTCTTGGGGGCGAAGGGTACAAGGGACAAGTCCCGGATGCATCGCTACAGAAGGTGGGAGTCCGGATGTCCGCGTCGGGCCGGATGTCCAAGCTTTCGAGACGCCGGATGTCCGGCTAGGGGCGGATGTCCGGCCAAGTGGGTCTTCCAAACGCAATCGGTGATGGGGGCCGAATTTCCGGGCGAGGGCGGATATCCGGGCTTCGGAAGAGCCGGATGTCCGGGGCCTGGGGCCGGATGTCCGGCCTCAGTAGCTTTGGCGGCCGGTGATGGGGGCCGGATGTCCGAGCTTGCTGGAAGGGCCGGATGTCCGGGCCAAGGGCCGGATGTCCGGGCTGTCCTGGTCCCTTTCTTCCTTCTCCTTCCCTCGCTCCCGCGCACGCTTGGCCTTGGTCCTTGGGCTCTCCATGATCTCCTCGGGTGTACCTGAGTATGCACAATGTCCGCGCTTGAAGTAGCATCCATGTCTTACATGCGGAAAGGGACGATTCGGAAAGGAGCGAGTTCACCTTAGGTCCAATGGCGCATAGTCGAGGTCTCATCTTATGTATCCTTGGGGCTTGGAGAGTAGATGGAGTGTACATGGGGATGAGCGTGGGATGCTCCGCATCATCTCCCCTCCCTTGGGAAATATCCGACCTCGGATCGTGATCCTCATCACCATGGAAACGGTTGTCGTAGACGAACTTGTAGTTGGACGAAGTTGAAGACATGGCGCAATCCAAGTAGTCCACGGTGTCGCCGGAGTGATAGACATGCAAAAAGAGCAAACACAAGCAACACTCGGAAATACAATGGTTAGCGCACACAAAGTGTCCATCATGTTAGAATGAGTCCGTGAGGCATGATTGTTCATGACAAATCACATGAAGCTTAGCAAGATAATATGAAATGAGATGTAAAGCATTCATCGGAACAAATGCAACCATTGTGCACACAATTGTGTTGTGAATATGATGAATGCAACCACGGTGCAAAATGATGTCATAGTGAGACGGTTTATCAATAGCATGAATATGGCAATGGATGCTCAACATGTGTATGTTATCGTGCAATTGATGATTGGCAATATGATCATGATGTATGAATATGCCATCAAGGAAGATCACAACAAATTTGCTAAGAAAATGCACAAGCTCATATATCATGGACGACATGGGAATACAAGATGCAACAAGGCAATCATAATGTGTGTCAATCCATGCATGGGGTGCAAACTTGTGGTGAGTATGATATGTCCATCGAGCATGAGTATGAGCACAATCAACAAATATGGAGGTGTTGGTATACCGATGCTCGATGTTGTGGCAAGAGTGTAAAACCGAAGGTGCATCCAATAAGTCCAAGCGCTCCTCAACTTGAAGGTCCATAGGGTCCATCTCCAATGTCGGTCCTCCATCGAATATATGCATCATGTAGACAAGAAGAAGGAAACAACAATGAAAGGGTGACCCATCCAATATGCAAACTTGAGGATGGCTCAAAGAGAAGGAGTTCACCTTATGAATGTTCTCGCAAATGTTGGTGTTGTGCATCGTGTATGCCTTCGCATGACCAAATTGTCGCATAACAGCACCGCCTTGTGAATCCTTCAAAATGAAAGAACATGACAAACACTCGGAAAAACAAATGAGGTTAGTGCAAATATAGCACCTATCATTCGAGTGGTAAAATACCCAACAAGTGTTCTCATCATTCTTATCATAAGAAAGGACAAGGTGTGGTATGGTATGGAAGCATAAGATGCAACTGCAACCAAAGACAATAGGCTCAATCAAACAAGCATGCATCACAAGTGAAGTGTCCAAGTCTCCAAGGTCATTAAGTGTAGAGGCAACTATAGGAGGCAAGCGACAATACACAAGATATATCATGTGAGAGGCATGAACATATATGTCATCAACCCAAGAAAGCAAGTGATAGTGGAACATGGGTGATGCAACATAGCAAGCAATCATAGCGATCAAGTCAAGCAAGCTAGTAGTGCGAAGATGCAACATACTAGAAGGAATCATGGTAAGCATGTCATGTGTGCAAATAGTGGGCATGAATAATTCACATGGCATAGCACAAGCATGAAAGCAAGATATGAGAAAATTATCATCAATGTATTGGTGAGAGGCCATATGTAAATAGCAATGGGACATCATGACTCTCCGAACACAACGATCAACAATAGCATGGGGCACATGATAAACATGGCAAAAGCAACAAGGATCTCCACCAGGCATGCAAATACACATAGGAGTAGCATAATGGTGAATCATGGGTATATGCAAGCAAGGGTCACAATTGCATGGTAAAGGCATAGGAGCAAGCATAGCATGCAATGTGAACACGGTAAAATGAGCATAAGGTGACAAGTGGTAAATGGCCCATAGCCGTGTGAGAGCCAAGTAGAAGAGATGCGCGTAGTCCTTGCGCGAAGGGAACGGTGGTAAGGATAGTCCACGGGATCCCAAAGCATCATTGCTCTCAAGAGCTCTTTTCGTCAACTCATGCGATTGAGATGTTGACGAGTGTATGTGGGTACCTACACAAAACAAAGACAAAGAGAAAATTGTGTGTGCGTGGTAGATGTACACATCATCCATCATGATGCATACGTGCATGTGTCGGTTAGCACAAAATAGCCAATGCTCAAATAAATGAGATGCGTGATATAGAAACATGTCATCCATCATGATAGGTTTGTTATTATGTATGGCATAATGGAGACTCAAATTGTGCAATGCATCATGAGAAATATCTAGAGCATTGTTATTCATGGAATGCATATGGTTCAAGCAATTATGGGAATCATGCAAAGTATGAAATGCATCAAGATCTCCTAATATGTATGAGGAAACTATGGGGTCTCCTCATGAGCATTAATGGAAACATCACATGGAGAATATTGACAACATCCAAAACAATGCATATTTGGAACAATGTGATCATGGCATGGAATAGTAGACGAATCATGCAAAGGAAGTAGTGCAATATCATCACAAGAGAAGCAAAAGCCAATGACCATCATCTCGTCATCTATGCCATAAGTGCAAATGGGATTGATTTTAATGGGGCATGCATAGTTACTATGTTGAGATTGAAATGAGGCAATATGGGAGATCTCACTCATAGCATATGACAAGTTCAATGGATTGTCAAACATAATGTGACCAATAGAATTTTCACATGATATCCTATGAAGCATAGCATCACAACTAGGCAACTCAACATGCTCATCATCATATTCATCATAAATAGGTCACCAAGGCCTGAAGAAGTTTTACTAGCATGAAGCATGGTAATAGGTGGGTCAACATCATGGGAGCAATCGATGGCAAGAGAGTCCACTAGTGGGACAAGAGAAGCACCATCACCTATGTTACCTTTGGAAGGTCGCTCATGAGTTGTAGGTGAGGTGTTGAAGATCGCCCTGTTGTCATCTTCATCTTGATGGAACCATGTGGGGGTGCATCATCATCCACCATGGCCATCGCTGCCTCCAAAGGAGGAATAGACTCACAAAGATAGGCATGTCGTCATGTAGGAGACCTAGCACCAAAGAAGAAAACACACTAGGAGTAGAGGTTAAGTCGTTAGAACTCATAGTGGCCTCATGTGTCGTGTCAACTACCTCACTCACTAAGTGTTGTGGCTCACTCACTCCCTCAAGGATGCTCTCACTCGTATGGCGGGTGGAGTCACTCAAATGGCGCTCAACCTCACATAGGATGTGTGGCATGCTCTCATGTGTGGGGCTAGTTGTGGTCACACTCATCCTCTCATAGGAAATGCTCTCAATGTCACGTATGGTGGAGTCACTCATGTCACTCATGGGGTGGTGGCTCTCCTTACATGGCAATTGGGGTAGCTCAACATGTGTGGGTGTCGGAGAGGTGTAGGTGCAAATGTCTCCATGCTGGTCGCGTAGCTTGACTCGGAGTATGAGTCCAATGTGGGCGTCGTCTTCATGTTGTTGAAGAGGTTCGCGCCGTCAGCCGTGGTCGAAGGGATGGCCCTTGCTCGACCGTCTTGTCACGGTCTTGGTGTGGGAGGCCCATATGATGTGGCACCTCATAGCTCGTCTCCATGACCGAAGGGAGTTTCCCATGCTCGGCCATCTTCCTTGAGGGGCTTAGAAGATGGAAGTGTCGCCTCGCTTGTAGGTGGTCGCCTTGGACTTGATGAAGTCGATGTAGGCGTACACGTGGGAAGTAGGCGAAGATGCCGTACGTCCAAAGGCGAAGATGCCGTGAGAACACTTGGCGAAGATGCCGAAGTGGTTGATGTAGCCGTAGCGCCGTCTTGGTGGTCGTCATCTCGTGGTCTTCTCTTGTGCTTATGAAGCTTCGACTTGGCGTGTTGGGACTTGTGCATTTGCGCTTGTGGAGCATCTTCATGATGATGATGTCGTTGTCGTGCTGGACCTCCATGGCGTTCGTCGTCGTCGTGCACATGATGCTTGGAGGTGACTTGCCCTTCATGACGATGTTGATCACGAACGTGATGGTGGTCACCATGTAGATGTGGACGAGGACGATTTGCACTTGCATCTTTTTCGCGCTCCGAAGACTTGTGGCTTGAATGTCGCCGCCTTGAAGATGACGAAGGTGAAGAAGACTTGATCAAGGCCCGAATCTCCTCCATCCTTGCATCTTGCTCCTCTTTATGTGCGGCAAGCTTCTTGTCGAAGTAGTCCCTTCTCCTTGCTTCGGAGTGACGAATGTCGATGGAGATGTTCTCGGCGCGCCTCGCAATCTTGATTGTGTGCCTTGCACTTGTCGTTGTAGATCGAAGATAGACGCTTTGGTGATGTAGTTGTTCACGCCGTCGTTGTTGTCGAAGACCGAAGAGGAAATGCCTTGCCTATCCATCACAAGACTCGAGCAAATATGAGTGGGAGAAAGAGAAGAACTTATACCAATGTACCTTGACCGATGTTGACAATGAATCAAGTTCACTCAAATGCGGACAATGAAATAGCACTATTGGTACCAATCCTTGTCGGTTCTCACACCTACACAAGTAAAGCTTATGGAGGAGCTCGGTGAGGATAGTGGCACAAAAATTTAATGCAAAATGTTAGCAAGAGTCAATAATGTTGAAAGAGATTCACAAATTCGCAAGCGAAACAAATGGACCAATAGCAAAGAATGGCACACGGAAACACACACTCGGATAGATAAATGGGGTCGTGCAACCAAGGAATGAGCACAAAATGTGGAATCCACGGAAAACGCTCGTGTTGCACAACTCAAGAGAGACGCTAGCACGATTGCTCAATGGGCGGATACGACACTTGTGCACAACCTATTTGATGCAAAATGGATAAACTTCTATCCCAAGTATGCTCTGTATGTATGGTTCCCGGTGTTTCTCTCAAGATGATCCAAGATGATCGGATATGACAATCTTATATGCAATATGGTATGATGCTATGGCACTTGCTTACAGGCTTCTTTGCTCTCTTTCTTTTGCTTAAAAGCTTTATTTCTTTTTTTTGTATGGCCACTTTGCACAATGCACAAACCAAGATAGCAATTGTGTATATGCGGGAACAAACTTGAAACACAATGGATGATATGATACCCATATGATATGGTATGGTATATATGCTATGGGAAGTATGATCACTAATGTGCACAAGTAACGTTGCCGGCAATACTCAAATGGCTAGTCTCCGTAGGCAAGTAACGCAAAAGTAAGGCTAGGGGTTAACAATGCAATGGCAAGGGAATATACAATGGAGGGATACCACGATACCAAGATGATATGGAGGTTACCGTCCGGCGATGATGAGTAGCGGTGTTCTTGATGTAGATACCAAGATGATGGAGACTCGTCCCTAAGTAGCCAAACACCTTAGGAAACGGAAAAACCGCGAACTCAAAATCTCAAACCTCAAATGTCAAAATGGTGGTAGCGGGAATGCGGTGGTGGTTTGAAATTGGCAATGCGGAAGTGGAATGATGGGCTATACGCGTGTCGGAGTTGAAGTTGCCGTCCCTAAGTAGCCGAAACACCTTAGGAGACACAAGCCACAACTCAAACAAGCTCAAACAACTATTGGGTTAAGTTGGGGTGGTCGGAAGTGTATGGTGGGCAAGGTTATGTGGAAGTGGTGGTGGTGGTTGATGAAGAAGCAATCGTCCCTAAGTAGCCGAAACACCTTAGGAGACACGAATCACTACTCAAGCAACCACTAATGCTATGGGGAACAAAATTGGTTAGGTTGCGGAAGTCGGTGGTGGTTATGCGGAGGATGTGGCGGAAGCCCTAGGCAAAGATGCCAAAGTTCACCAAATTTGATGGAGTCAAATGGTGATGGTAGTATTTTTATGGGAAGGGGGAAGTCAATAGCTTCCAAACGAGCTAAAGAACGTCAAAATCGGACTCCGGATGAATGTTATGGACAAAACGGTGAAACGAAAAAAAAACAGAAATCTCAGGGGCCGGATATCCGGGGCTCGGGCCGGATTTCCGGGGGTGTATATCCAGAACCGTGCGGATTTGGTGCTCCAGGGCCCGGATGTCCGGCCGGATGGCCCGAATGTCCGGCCTGAGGCCCGGATGTCCGGCCCGACGATTCCAGATCTCGTTTGGGGCGGAAATTTTCGAATTGGGGCGGAAATTGATGATTTCAAGGTCAAAATTGGAGAGATTTCGTGGATGGAAAGTGGGGAAACTTGGGGAAATGCTAGATCCACTCGAAACCAAGCAAATCCATGGATCAAAATCAACAAAACATCATCAAAACTAACAAATCGCAAAAAAAAATTGGGGCTATTTTTGGTGGGGATGTTCGGATTTAGGACGAAATCAACAAAATCAAGCTAGAAAAGGAGGGGTAGGGGCTCCAAAAACGTGATCAACCTAAGCTCTGATCCATAGATGATGTAGGGCGGAACCCTACGTGGACGATCTTTCACGTTGGAGCGAATCCTACGGGGAACCACGAGGAACACGCGGAAGAACACGAGAGAAACGAGAGAGAAATCACGAAACCGACAAGAGATCAATCACACAAGTGCTAGATTATCGATCGCATAGAGTGGCACAAGATTCAAGATCAACAAAGGTAAGATACAAAAGGTAACCGTTCTTCTCCGTGAGGAGGCCTTGAGGGGGTCCACCCTAGAAGGGGGTCTTGAATACGCTTGGGGGATCTTCGCCGGAGAGGTCCTGATCTCGGTGGAGAAGTAGCCAAGTGGATGAGCAAAGGCTCTCACACAAGAATATGAGCTAATCCAATGCTAACCTTAAAAAGAGGAAGGGGATGAAGTATATATAGTCTTGGGGGCGAAGGGGTACAAGGGACAAGTCCCGGATGCACTGCGCGTAGGCAGGGGAGTCCGGATGTCCGGGCGTCGGGCTGGATGTCCAGGCTTTCCCGAGACGCCGGAGGTCCGGGCTAGGGGGCCGGATGTCCGGGCTGGCGGGGTCTTCCAAACGCAATCGGTGATGGGGGGCCGGATTTCCGGGCGAGGGGGCCGGATATCCGGGGCTTCCGGAAGAGCCGGATGTCCGGGGCCTGGGGCCGGATGTCCGGGCCCTGTAGCTTTGCGGTTGCTGTGATGGGGGGCCGGATGTCCGGGCTGGGGCGGATGTCCGGCTTCTTTGGAAGGGCCGGATGTCCGGCTGTCCCGGTCCTTTCTTCCTTCTCCTTCCTCGCCTCCGCACGCTTGGCCTTGGTCCTTGGGCTCTCCATGATCTCCTCGGGTGTACCTGAGTATGCACAATGTCCGCGCTTGAAGTAGCATCCATGTCTTACATGCGGAAAGGGACGATTCGGAAAGGGGCGAGTTCACCTTAGGTCCAATGGCGCATAGTCGAGGTCTCATCTTATGTATCCTTGGGGCTTGGAGAGTAGATGGAGTGTACATGGGGATGAGCGTGGGATGCTCCGCATCATTTATATTTAGCATTCATACGCTCAATGTTGTCCTTAGTTAACTCATGCATTTTTAAGATCAATTCAGCACGTTGTTTAGCATCAAAATTAACCTTCTCCGAAGATGGAAGAGGCAACAAATCAATGGGTGCACGAGGTAGGAAACCATACACAATTTCAAAAGGGCACATCTTAGTAGTAGAATGCAATGAACGATTATAGGCAAATTCAATATGAGGCAAGCATTCTTCCCACATTTTCTTATTATTCTTCAAAACAACCCTAAGCATAGTAGACAATGTTCTATTGACTACTTCAGTTTGTCCATCCGTTTGGGGGTGACAAGTAGTACTAAAAAGCAGTTTAGTCCCCAACTTAGCCCATAAACATCTCCAAAAGTGGCTAAGAAATTTAGTATCACGATCTGAAACAATAGTATTTGGCACACCATGCAAGCAAATAATTTCACGAAAGAACAAATCAGCAACATGAACAGCATCATCGCTTTTATGACATGGTATAAGTGTGCCATTTTCGAGAATCTATCCACGACAACAAATATGCTATCCCTCCCCTTTTTCGTTCGAGGTAAACCTAAAACAAAGTCCATAGATATATCTTCCCAAGGAACACTAGGTACAGGCAAAGGCATATATAAACCATGAGGATTGAGTCGTGACTTAGCTTTTTGACATCTAGTGCAGCGAGCAACAAAACGCTCAACATCCCGTCTCATCTTTGGCCAAAAGAAATGTGTAGCAAGTACGTCCTCCGTCTTCTTCACGCCAAAGTGTCCCATTAATCCTCCTCCATGCGCCTCCTGCAACAACAAAAGACGAACAGAGCTAGCAGGAATGCATAGCTTATTAGCACGGAACACAAAACCATCATGAATAACGAACTTGTTCCATGTTCTTCCTTCTTTACAATTCTGCATTACATCTTTAAATTCAGTTTAGCTTGGCTTTTAATATGTTTCAAAGATTCATGATCAGAATGTATAACAAATTCTTTGGGCCATAAATAATGTTGCCATGTCTCTAAAGTCCGAACAAGAGCATATAATTCTTTATCATAAGTAGAATAATTCAGACTAGGCCCACTCAATTTTTCGTAAAAGTATGCAACAGGTTTGCCATCTTGTAATAACACACCTCCTAATCCAATTCCACTAGCATCACATTCAAGCTCAAAAGTCTTATTAAAATCAGGAAGTTGGAGTAAAGGAGCATGTGTCAACTTATCTTTCAATACCGTGAAGGCTTCTTCCTGTGCGGTACCCCAAACAAAAGTGATGTAGGGCGGAACCCTACGTGGATGATCTTTCACGTTGGAGCGGATCCTACGGTGAATCACGAAGAACACGTGGAAGAACAAGAGGGAAACACGGGGAAAACAAGAGAGAATTCACTCAACCACAAGAGATCAATCACACAAGTGCTAGATCGATGAACACAAAGGGAGATACATGATTCAAGGTCAACAAAGGACGATACAAACGGTAGCCGTTCTTCTCCGTGAGGAGGCCTTGAGGGGGTCCACCCTAGAAGGGGGTCTTGAATCCGCTTGGGGGATCTTCTCCGTAGAGGTCCTGATCTCCGAGGAGAAGTAGCCAAGTGGATGAGCAAAGGCTCTCACACAAGAATATGAGCTAATCCAATGCTACCCTAGAAAGAGGAAGGGGATGAAGTATATATAGTCTCGGGGCGAAGGGTACATGGGACAAGTCCCGGATACATCGTGACGCAGGTGGGAGGCCGGATGTCCGGGCGTCGGGCGGATGTCAAGACCTTGAGGCGCCGGATGTCCGGGCTATCCGGCCGGATGTCCGGGCTGGGGTGACCGTTTCTGCCGAATCGGGTGGGAGGTGCCGGATTTCCGGGCTTCAGGCCGGATATCCGGGCTGGCGGCCGGATGTCCGGGCCCTGTAGGTTTGGCCAGCTTGGCTGAGGATGAGGTAGAGGCTCCAGGGGCCGGATGTCCGGGGTCCTGGCCGGATGTCCGGGGCCTGGAAGGTGATCTTGCCCGTCTCCGTTGGTTCTCTTCATCCATGGACTTTGCGGCTTGTCCATCTTCACGTGCATCCTCGGGAGGTTCCCCTTGACACCTAATCATGCATAGCATATCGGACTTAGGTAGTAGCCATGTCTCGAGTGGATCATATGTGATATCAATAAGGAAGGAGGTCACCTCGTTCTCGAGAGCTCTAGCTCTACCTCGTGTCATGGGTCCTCTTGGCTCTTGATGAGACGGTTGTAGGTCCATGGGGATGATCGTGGGATGCTCCGCATCATCTCCCCCCTCTTGGGAGAGATCCGACCTCGGATCAAAAGCTTCATCTCCATGGAATGGTGCGAGGTCCTTGACGTTGAAGATGTCGCTCACGTTGTATTTGTCTCGAGGTAGGTCGATCTTGTAGGCGTTGTCGTTGTAGAAGCGCTAACACCTTGAAAGGTCCATCGGCTCGAGGGAGAAGCTTGGACTTGCGTTCTTTGGGGAAGCGGTCCTTGCGAAGGTGTAGCCACACGAGATCACCAATGTTGAAGGCGATGGGTTGCTTGTTTGCGTTGAGCTTGTTTGCTTGACGTTGTACTTGGCGCTCAATGGTGTGCCTTGTGTGTTCGTGCATCTTCTTGATGTAGCTTGCTCGTTCACTTGCATCCATGTTGGTGCGCTCGTGGAGAGGAAGTGGTAGAATGTCCAATGGGGACAAGGGGTTGAAACCGTGAGACGACCTCGAAAGGGGACTTGCCGGTAGTTGAATGTCTTACACGGTTGTAGGCGTGCTCGGCGATGGGTAGACATGCTTCCCATTCCTTGATGTTCTTCTTTATCAAGACACGAAGTAGAGTGGATAGTGTGCGGATTCGTCACCTCCGTTTGGCCATCGGTTTGAGGATGGTATGCCGAGGAGAACAAGAGCTTGATTCCGAGCTTGGCGCATAGGGTCTTCCAAAAGTAACTCAAGAACTTGACGTCACGATCGGAGACGATTGTCTTTGGTACGCCATGGAGTCGCAAGATTTCCCTACAAAAGAGATTGGCAACATGTGAAGCATCGTCTATCTTGTTGCAAGGTATGAAATGTGCCATCTTAGAAAATCTATCCACAACAACAAAAACGGAATCCTTGCCATTTTGAGTCCTAGGCAAACCGAGTACAAAATCCATACTAATGTCTTCCCATGGTTGATATGGAATTGGAAGGGGCATGTAAAGACCATGAGATTGGGCTTTAGACTTAGCTTTGCGACATGTGTAGCATTGGTTGGTGAAGCGTGAGACGTCGCGGAACATCTTGGGCCAAAAGTAGTTGTTGGAGAGCGTGGCCAATGTCTTGTCGCGTCCAAAGTGTCCCATGAGTCCGCCTCCATGAGCCTCTTGCAAAAGGAGCAAACGAAGAGAAGACTCGGGAATGCAAAGTTTGTTAGCTCTCATAAGATAACCATCCTTGATGTAATATTGTTCCCAAGACGTATGCATCAAACACTTAGCATAAGGGGAAGCAAAAGATGGATCATGCTCATACAAGTCTTTTATATGCTCAAAACCAATAACATTCAACTCAAGTTGAGTGACAAGCATGCATATGCGTGAAAGCGCGGCAACTACATTTTCTTTACCTTTAATGTACTTGATCACATAAGGAAAAGATTCAATGAATTCACTCCATTTGGCATGACGCTTGTTCAATTTAGTTTGACCTTTGAGGTACTTAAGCGTTTCATGATCGGTATGGATGACAAACTCATGAGGTCTAAGGTAATGTTCCCAAACATGTAGCACACGCACTAAAGCATACAATTCTTTGTCATAGATGGGATAATTAAGTTGAGCACCGGAGAGTTTTTCACTAAAATAAGCAATGGCTCGTTTTTCTTGCATCAAAACTCCGCCAATTCGGTACCACTTGCATCACAGTGAACCTCAAAAGTTTTGTCAAAGTTGGGCAAAGCAAGAATCGGAGCATGAGTAAGTAAAGACTTGAGCTCATCAAAAGCGGTTGATTGGAAAGTTCCCCAAACAAAGGGAGTATTCTTCTTGCTCAAAGCATGCAAAGGAGCGGCAATTGTGCTAAAATCTTTCACAAAGCGACGATAGAAACCCGCAAGACCAAGAAAACTTCGCACTTGTTGCAAATTGGTGGGTTGGGGCCAAGTTTTAATTGCTTCAATTTTAGATTCATCAACATGGACACCCTTTGAGGAAACTACAAAACCCAAGAAAACCACTTTGTCAACTCCAAAAGTGCATTTTTCAAGTTTGCATAAAGGCTTTCCTTGCGAAGAGTTTGCAACACAGATTTTACATGATTGATGTGCTCTTTCATGGTTTTGCTAAACACAAGAATATCATCAAAGTAAACCACAACAAAGACTCCAATATAAGGACGAAGCACATGATGCATAAGACGCACAAAAGTACCGGAGCTTCCGAAAGACCCATAGGCATCACTAACCATTCATATAATCCAAATTTGGTTTTGAAAGCAGTTTTCCATTCATCACCCTCTTGTATGCGGATTTGATAATAGCCACTTTTAAGATCAATTTTTGAGAAAAAGTTGGCTCCACTAAGTTCATCAAGCATGTCATCTAAGCGAGGAATGGGATGCCTATATCGGACGGTAATAGCATTGATAGGTCGACAATCGGAGCACAAGCGGAAACTTCCGTCGGGCTTAGGCACAAGGATAACCGGAACGACACAAGGGCTTAGGCTTTCACGTACATGACCGTTGTCGATGAGTTGTTGTACTTGCCGTTGAATCTCCTTGGTTTCTTCCGGATTGACTCGGTATGGAGCTTTGTTTGGAAGAGGCGCTCCGGGGATGAGGTCAATTCGATGCTCTATGCCTCGAAGAGGAGGTAGACCCGGAGGTAGCTCATCGGGAAAACATCTTGAAATTCCTGCAAAGAGATTGAAACACCAAAGGTAGCTCGTGAATGGTGTTAGTTTTGGTTCTCCATCCTTGCACACAAGGACAAAGTGCATCACACTCGATGCGTTCTCACACACTTCTCTCATCTCACTTTTGGTGGCAAATAGAATGAGGTTTTTCTCTAGGCGAAGAGTCGCTCAAATTTGGCTTGTGGCTCTCACTCACTTTTGGGTGGATCACTTTCTCACTCTTTTCTCTATGATGTGTGGCTTGCTTATCGGCTATCACTTGAGTAGGAGACATAGGTCGTAGCACATATTCCTTCCCTTTCATCTTGAAGCTATAGTGATTGGTACGCCCATTGTGGATGACACCACGGTCGAATTGCCATGGTCGACCTAGAAGTAGGTGGCAAACGGTCATTGGGACCACATCACATTCCAACGTGTCTTCATAAGCACCAATTTTGAAGGAGACTTGGACCGTATGCTCGACTCAGATAGTGCCGGAGTCACTTAGCCATTGAACCTTGTAGGGTGCGGGTGCTTCCTCTTGACCAATTGGAGCTTGGAGCATAGTTCTTCACTTGCCAAGTTGTGGCAACTACCTCCATCGATGATGACCTTGATGGACCGTCCATTGATGCCGGCTTTTGTGTGGAAGATGTGGCATCGTTGGTCTTCTTCTTGTTGATGTTGAAGAGTCAAGACCTTGTAGACAACGAGGGCGGGGATCTAATCCACATCAAAAAAGACTTGATCAACATATTCTTCGTTCACTTGCGGTGCATGGCCACTTGCTCAAGAGCTTCCATCTCCTCTTCACTCATGGAGTCATATGTGCCATCGCTGCTGAGGATCATGGTGCGCTTGTTGGTGCATTCATATGACTTGTGGCCTCGGCCGCCGCAAGTGAAACACTTGAAGGAGCTTGTCTTGATGGTTTCATCTGTCGGAGTAGAGGATGAAGCACGCGGCTTGATGTTGCTTGTAGTAGGAGGAGGACGACTTGAGCTTGTCGAAGTCTTCTTGTAACTTGACTTGTCGTCGCTTTCTTGAAGAAAGTTTGGTTGATGTAGATGTTGAAGGAGTCGTTGACGCTAGGTTGTTGGAGAAGTCAGAGGTCTTGGATGAGTACTTGGCGTGCTTGAAGTCATCTTGTACTTGGCGTTCCGCCTTTGTAGCTTGATGCACGAGCTCAATGAGGGATGAGTATGGTTGGAAGTCGGCGATCTTCTTGATGGGATGATTGAGTCCATTCAAGAAACGTGCCATAGTTTGCTCATCATCTTCCTTGACATTGGCTCGAATCATGGCTATCTCCATTTCCTTGTAATATTCTTCAACGCTCTTTGTTCCTTGCTTGAGTAGTTGGAGTTTCTTGAAGAGGTCGCGGTTGTAGTAGGTTGGCACAAAACGTGCTCGCATGACATCCTTCATTTGAGCCCAAGTGGTGATTGGAGGTTCAACTCTTGCTTGTCGTCGCTCAATGATTTGTTCCCACCATATGAGCACATAGTCTTGGAACTCAAGTGATGCCATAGCAATTTTCTTCGCTTCATCATAGTTGTGCAAGCGGAAGATTTTGTCAACCTTCAATGCCCATGAGAGGTAGTCTTCGGGGTCATTGCTTCCATTGAACTTGGGCATGGTGAATTTTAGCTTGTCGTAGCGTTGCTCTTCATTGTGTTGTTGGCGATGTTGATGATGACGTCCTTGGCGTGGATTGTATTCGTCTTCATGTTGCTCTTGGCGCGGAGGAAGACCATGATCAACTTGCCCTTGTAGAACTTGAGGTTGAGGTGGAGCTTGACGAGCTTGTGGAGGAGCTTGAGGAACTTGTCGTTGTGCATGAGGTTGGTAGTTCCTCTCTTGGATTTCTTCTCGAAGGGCTTCCTCTTGATTGCGCCTGCTCGCGATTGCGGTTGGCGAAGGCTCTACTTGATTCTTGAAGGGCACGCTATGCCTCAAGAGCTTGCGCCTCACGTTGTTGTTGTTGAAGACGTTGAGCCTTGGCGTCTTGTTCGTCTTGGTGAAGACGTGCTCGTTCTTCCTCTTGTTGACGATTTAAGACGTTGTCGTTCTTGAGCTTGAGCAAAAGCCTCTTGATTAGATTGAGGACGAGGAACTTGATCATCAACTTGCTCTTGTGAATGCTTGACATGTAGCGGGTTGCGAGATGCGTGGCGGTCTTGGCGCGGCTCGTCGAAGAGTGTTCGATGACGGTGTACTTGAGTCGTAGAAGGTGTCGCTTGAGTGTCGACTCGAGCGGCTCCGTCTTGATGATGAAGAGGTTGAATGATGCCGGTTTCTCATCAACGCCGGATCTCGGCCCATTCTTGCATCATTCTCTTCCTTGTGAGCCTCGAACTTGTTGTCGAAGTAGTCCCTTGTACGTTGCTCGGAGAGTCGCAAGTCGGTGGCGAGGTTGTCGATGCGGTCGCTCATTGCTTGTTGTTCTTGGTGCAACGCTCGTTGTGCACCAAATAGGTGGTTCTTGGTGACATATGAAGACATGTCGTCGTCTTGCTCGTTGAAGAGTGGGTTGGTAGAAGAACTTGGCCTATCCATCATTCCAAGCGAAATGTGAGTGGTAGAACGGAAAAGAACTTATACCAATGTACCTTTGACCGATGTTGAAGATGAATCAAGTTCACTCAAATGCGGACAATGAAATAGCACTCTTGGTACCGATTCTTGTCGGTTCTCACACCTACACAAGTAAAAGCTTTATGGTGGAGCTCGGTTAGGATGGTGGCACACAATTTGATGCAATTGTAAGTGAGACTCAATAAAGTTGGAAATGATTCACAATTTGCAAATGCAACAAGTAGACCACTAGCAAGATAAGGTACACGGAAACACACACGCAAAAGATAATATGGGGTTATGCAACCAAGGATGAGCCAAAATGTGGAATTCACCAAGATGCTCTTGTTGCACAACACTAGAGAGACGCTAGCACGATTGCAGAATAGGCGGATACGAACTTGTGCACAACCTACTAAGCAAAATGCAACGGCTTCTACCCAAGTATGCTATATGTATGGTGTTTCGATGTGTTGATCCAAGATGATCAAGTATGACAATGTTAATGTGGTATGATGCTATGGTTCTTTCTCATAAGCTCTTTGCTTATCTTTCTCTCTTTGCTTAAAAGCTTGAATGGCTCTTTCTCTTTTGAGCTCTTTTCTCATGCAAAACGTCACGAACCAAGATAGCAAATGTGTATGCGATGACAACTTTGTGACACACAAGTTGATGGTGAGATATGCACCACTTTGGTATGGTATGTATGCTATGGAGTATGATCACTAATGTGCACAAGTCACGTTGCCGGCAATACTCAATGGCTAGTCTCGATGGGTAAGCAACGCAAAAGATGGGTTATGATGGTTATCAATGCAATTGCAAGTAATGTCAAAGGTGTTGACGATGTTACCGTCCTTGACGAAGATGAGCGATGGTGATGTTGATGTTGAACCGTACCTAGATAGTCAAACACAAAAGGATACGGAAAACCCCAACTCAAATTCTCAAGGCAAAATTTGGCAACGTTGTCGGAATTGGAAGTGGGAAAGGCTAATGTGGTGTTATGCGGAAGTGGTGGAGGTACGTGGAAGTGTATGTGGGCACGGGACAAAATTTGGCGAAAGTTAGGCGGTGAACGGGGTGGTGGAAGGGATTGTTGTTACCAGGGCGGAAATCCGGCCGAAGCCGGATGTCCGGGCGCCGGATGTCCGGCTGATCGGGCGGATGTCCGGCTGCCGGATGTCCGGGCTGCTCGGGCGGATGTCCTGCTCGATGAACACCATGCGGAAGGTGGGAACCGGCAAAATTCGGGGGATTTTGTGGATGGAAATTGTGGAAATGGTGGGAGAAAGCTAGATCTACCTGCAACACACGAAATCCATGGATCAAATCCAACAAAACTTCATCACACGAACAAATCACAAAAAAAAATTGGGGCTATTTTTGTGGGGAATTTTCGGAATTAGGACAAAACAACAAAATCAAGCTAGAAAAAGAGGGGTAGGGGCTGCAATAACGTGATCAACCTAAGCTCTGATCCATAGATGATGTAGGGCGGAACCCTACGTGGGCGATCTTTCACGTTGGAGCGGATCCTACGGGGAACCACGAGGAACACGCGGAAGAACACGAGGGAAACACGGAGGAAACGAGAGAGAGATCACGAAACCGACAAGAGATCAATCACACAAGTGCTAGATTATCGATCACATAAAGTGGCACAAGATTCAAGATCAACAAAGGTAAGATACAAACGGTAACCGTTCTTCTCCGTGAGGAGGCCTTGAGGGGGTCCACCCTAGAAGGGGGTCTTGAATCCGCTTGGGGATCTTCTCCTGAGAGGTCCTGATCTCGGTGGAGAAGTAGCCAAGTGGATGAGCAAAGGCTCTCACACAAGAATATGAGCTAATCCAATGCTAACCCTAGAAAGAGGAAAGGGAATAAGTATATATAGTCTCGGGCGAAGGGGTACAAGGGACAAGGCCCTGAGGCACTGCGCGCAGGCAGGGGAGGCCGGACGTCCGGGCGTCGGGCCGGATGTCCGGGCTTTCCCGAGACGCCGGATGTCCGGACTAGGGGGCCGGATGTCCGGGCTGGCGGGGTCTTCCAAACGCAATCGGTGATGGGGGGCCGGATTTCCGGGCGAGGGGGCCGGATATCCGGGGCTTCCGGAAGAGCCGGATGTCCGGGCCAAGGGTCGAATGTCCTGGCTGGGGCGACCGTTTCAGCCGAATCGGGAAAGGGTCGCCGGATTTCCGGGCTGGGGCCCGGATATCCGGGCTGGGGGCCGGATGTCCGGGCTTGGACGCCGGATGTCCGGGCCCTGGAGACATGGCCAGATGGGATCCTGTTGAGGTAGAAGCTCCAGGGGCCGGATGTCCGGGGCCTGGAAGGTGTTCTTGGCCTTCTCCGTTGGTTCTCTTCATCCGCGGACTTGGTGGCTTGTCCATCTTCACGTGCGTCCTCGGGATGTTCCCCTTGACACCTAATCATGCATAGCATATCGGACTTAGGTAGTAGCCATGTCTCGAGAGGATCATATGCGATATCAATAAGGAAAGAGGTCACCTCGTTCTCGAGAGCTCTAGCTCTAGCTCGTGTCATGGGTCCTCTTGGCTCTTGATGAGACGGTTGTAAGTCCATGGGGATGATCGTGGGATGCTCCGCATCAGTGCGGTTCGTCACCTCCGTTTGGCCGTCGGTTTGAGGATGGTATGCCGAGGAGAACAAGAGCTTGATTCCGAGCTTGGCGCATAGGGTCTTCCAAAAGTAACTCAAGAACTTGACGTCACGATCGGAAACGATTGTCTTTGGTATGCCATGGAGTCGCAAGATTTTCCTACAAAAGAGATATGCAACATGTGAAGCATCGTCTATCTTGTTGCAAGGTATGAAATGTGCCATCTTAGAAAATCTATCCACAACAACAAACACGGAATCCTTGCCATTTCGAGTCCTAGGCAAACCAAGTACAAAATCCATACTAATGTCTTCCCATGGTTGATAGGGAATAGGAAGAGGCATGTAAAGACCATGAGATTGAGCTTTAGACTTAGCTTTGCGACATGTATAGCATCGGTTGGTGAAGCGTGAGACGTCACGGAACATCTTGGGCCAAAAGTAGTTGTTGGAGAGCGTGGCGAATGTCTTGTCGCGTCCAAAGTGTCCCATGAGTCCGCCTCCATGAGCCTCTTGCAAAAGGAGCAAACGAAGAGAATTCTCGGGAATGCAAAGTTTGTTAGCTCTCATAAGATAACCATTCTTGATGTAATATTGTTCCCACGATGTATGCGTCAAACACTTAGCATAAGGAGAAGCAAAAGATGGATCATGCTCATACAAGTCTTTTATATGCTCAAAACCAATAACATTCAACTCAAGTTGAGTGACAAGCATGCATATGCGTGAAAGCGCGTCGGCAACTACATTTTCTTTACCCTTAATGTATTTGATCACATAAGGAAAAGATTCAATGAATTCACTCCATTTTGCATGACGCTTGTTTAATTTAGTTTGACCGTTGAGGTATTTAAGCGTTTCATGATCGGTATGGATGACAAACTCACGAGGTCTAAGGTAATGTTCCCAAACATGTAGCACACGCACTAAAGCATACAATTCTTTGTCATAGATGGGATAATTTAGTTGAGCACCGGAGAGTTTTTCACTAAAATAAGCAATGGCTCGTTTTTCTTGCATCAAAACTCCGCCAATTCCGGTACCACTTGCATCACAATGAACCTCAAAAGTTTTGTCAAAATTGGGCAAAGCAAGAATCGGAGCATGAGTAAGCAAAGACTTGAGCTCATCAAAAGCGGTTGATTGCAAAGTTCCCCACACAAAGGGAGTATTCTTCTTACTCAAGGAATGCAAAGGGGCGGCAATTGTGCTAAAATCTTTCACAAAGCAACGATAAAAACCTGCAAGACCAAGAAAATTTCGCACTTGTTGCAAATTGGTTGGTTGGGGCCAAGTTTTAATTGCTTGAATTTTAGATTCATCAACACGGACACCCTTTGAGGATACTACAAAACCCAAGAAAACCACTTTGTCAACTCCAAAAGTGCATTTTTTCAAGTTTGCATAAAGACTTTCCTTGCGAAGAGTTTGCAACGCAGATTTTACATGATTGATGTGCTCTTTCATGGTTTTGCTAAACACAAGAATATCATCAAAGTAAACCACAACAAAGACTCCAATATAAAGACGAAGCACATGATGCATAAGACGCACAAAAGTACCAGGAGCTTCCGAAAGACCCATAGGCATCACTAACCATTCATATAAACCAAATTTAGTTTTGAAAGCAGTTTTCCATTCATCACCCTCTTGTATGCGGATTTGATAATAGCCACTTTTAAGATCAATTTTTGAGAAAAAGTTGGCTCCACTAAGTTCATCAAGCATGTCATCTAAGCGGGGAATGGGATGCCTATATCGAACGGTAATAGCATTGATAGGTCTACAATCGGAACACAAGCGGAAACTTCCATCGGGCTTAGGCACAAGAATAACCGAAATGGCACAAGGGCTTAGGCTTTCACGTACATGGCCGTTGTCGATGAGTTGTTGTACTTGCCGTTGAATCTCCTTGGTTTCTTTGGGATTGACTCGGTATGGAGCTTTGTTTGGTAGAGGCGCTCCGGGGATGAGGTCGATTCAATGCTCAATGCCTCAAGAGGAGGTAGACCCGAGGTAGCTCATCGGGGAAAACATCTTGAAATTCCTGCAAAAGAGATTGAAACACCAAAGGTAGCTCGTGAATGGTGTTAGTTTTGGTTCTCCATCCTTGCACACAAGGACAAAGTGCATCACACTCGATGGGTTCTCACACACTTCTCTCATCTCGCTTTTGGTGGCAAATAGGATGAGGATTTTCTCTCTAGGCGAAGAGTCGCTCAAATTTGGCTTTTGGCTCTCACTCACTTTTGGGTGGATCACTTTCTCACTCTTTTCTCTATGATGTGTGGCTTGCTTGTCGACTATCACTTGAGTAGGAGACATAGGTCGTAGCACATATTCCTTCCCTTTCATCTTGAAGCTATAGTGATTGGTGCGCCCATTGTGGATGACACCACGGTCGAATTGCCATGGTCGACCTAGAAGTAGGTGGCAAACGGTCATTGGGACCACATCACATTCCAACTTGTCTTCATAAGCACCAATTTTGAAGGAGACTTGGACCGTATGCTCGACTCGTATAGTGCCGGAGTCACTTAGCCATTGAACCTTGTAGGGGTGCGGGTGCTTCCTCGTTACCAATTGGAGCTTGGAGCATAGTTCTTCACTTGCCAAGTTGTGGCAACTACCTCCATCGATGATGACCTTGATGGACCGTCCATTGATGCCGGCTTTTGTGTGGAAGATGTGGCATCGTTGGTCTTCTTCTTGTTGATGTTGAAGAGTCAAGACCTTGGAGACAACGAGAGCGGGGCTTGAATCCTCATCACAAAAGACTTGATCATCTTCATCTTCGTTCACTCGCCGGTGCATGGCCACTTGCTCAAGAGCTTCCATCTCCTCTTCACTCATGGATTCATATGTGCCATCGTCGTTGAGGATCATGGTGCGCTTGTTGGTGCATTCGTATGACTTGTGGCCTCGGCCGCCGCAAGTGAAACACTTGAAGGAGCTTGTCTTGATGGTCCCATCGGTCGGAGTAGAGGATGAAGCACGCGGCTTGAGGTTGCTTGTGGTAGGAGGAGGACGACTTGAACTTGTCGAAGTCTTCTTGTAACTTGACTTGTCGTCGTTTCTTGAAGAACGCTTGGTCGAAGTAGATGTTGGAGTAGTCGTTGAAACTTGGTTGTTAGAGAAGCCGTAGGTCTTGGATGAGTACTTGGCGTACTTGAAGTCATCTTGCACTTGGCGTTCCGCCTTTGTAGCTTGATGCACAAGCTCAATGAGGGTTGAGTAGGGTTGGAAGTCGGCGATCTTCTTGATGGGATGATTGAGTCCATTCAAGAAACGTGCCATAGTTTGCTCATCATCTTCTTTGACATTGGCTCGAATCATGGCTATCTCCATTTCCTTGTAATATTCTTCAACCCTCTTTGTTCCTTGTTTGAGTAGTTGGAGTTTCTTGAAGAGGTCGCGGTTGTAGTAGGTTGGCACAAAACGTGCTCGCATGACATCCTTCATTTGAGCCCAAGTGGTGATTGGAGGTTCACCTCTTGCTTGTCGTCGCTCAATGATTTGTTCCCACCATATGAGCACATAGTCTTGGAACTCAAGTGATGCCATAGCGATTTTCTTCGGCGTCATCGTAGTTGTACAACCTAAGATTTTGTCAACCTTCAATGCCCATGAGAGGTAGTCTTCGGGTCATTGCTTCCATTGAACTTGGGCATGGTGAATTTTAGCTTGTCAGAAGCGTTGCTCTTCATTGTGTTGTTGGCGATGTTGATGATGACGTCCATGACGTGGATTGTAATCGTCTTCATGTTGCTCTTGGCGCGGAGGAAGACCATGATCGACTTGCTCTTGTTGAACTTGAGGTTGGGGTGGAGCTTGACGAGCTTGTGGAGGGGCTTGAGGAACTTGACGTTGTACATGAGGTTGGTAGTTCCTCTCTTGGATTTCTTCTCGAAGGGTTTCCTCTTGATTGCGCCGTTCGCGATTGCGGTTGGCGAAGGCTCTACTTGATTCTTGAAGGGCACGTTGCGCCTCAAGAGCTTGCGCCTCACGTTGTTGTTGTTGAAGACGTTGAGCCTTGGCGTCTTGTTCGCCTTTGGTGAAGACGTGCTCGTTCTTCCTCTTGTTGGCGACGAAGGCGTTGTCGTTCTTGAGCTTGAGCAAAAGCCTCTTGGTTTGATTGAGGACGAGGAACTTGATCATCAACTTGCTCTTGTGAATGCTTGTCATGTAGCGGGTTGCGAGATGCGTGACGGTCTTGACGAGCGGCACGACGAAGAGTGTTCGAAGTAGGTGTACTTGAGTCGTAGAAGGTGTCGTCGGAGTGTCGACTCGAGCGGCTCCGTCTTGATGATGAAGAAGTTGAATGATGCCGGTTTCTCATCAAAGCGCGGATCTCGTCCATTCTTGCATCGTTCTCTTGCTTGTGAGCGTCGAACTTGTTGTCGAAGTAGTCTCTTGTACGTTACTCGGAGAGGCGCAAGTCGGTGGCGAGGTTGTCGATGCGGTCGCTCATTGCTTGTTGTTCTTGGTGCAACGCTCTTTGTTCACCAAAGAGGTGGCTCTTGGTGACGTATGATGACATGTCGTTGTCTTGCTCGATGAAGAGTGGGTTGGTAGAGGTACTTGGCCTATCCATCATTCCAAGCAAAATGTGAGTGGTAGAACGGAAAAGAACTTATACCAATGTACCTTTGACCGATGTTGAAGATGAATCAAGTTCACTCAAATGCGGACAATGAAATAGCACTCTTGGTACCGATTCTTGTCGGTTCTCACACCTACACAAATAAAAGCTTATGGTGCAGCTCGGTTAGGATGGTGGCATAAAATTTGATGCAATTGTAAGTGAGACTCAATAATGTTGGAAATGATTCACAAATTTGCAAATGCAACAAGTAGACCAATAGCAAGATATGGTACACGGAAACACACACGCAAATAGATAATATGGGGTTATGCAACCAAGGATGAGCCCAAATGTGGAATTCACCAAGATGCTCTTGTTGCACAACACTAGAGAGACGCTAGCACGATTGCCCAATAGGCGGATACGAACTTGTGCACAACCTACTAAGCAAAAATGCAACGACTTCTATCCCAAGTATGCTATATGTATGGTGTTTTGATGTGTTGATCCAAGATGATCAAGTATGACAATCTTAATGTTTTATGATGCTATGGTTCTTGCTCATAAGCTCTTTGCTTATCTTTCTCTCTTTGCTTAAAAGCTTGATTGGCTCTTTCTCTTTTGAAGTCTTTTCTCATGCAAAACTTCACGAACCAAGATAGCAATTGCGTATGCGATGACAACTTTGTGACACACAAGTTGATGCTAAGATATGCACCACTTTGGTATGGTATGTATGCTATGGAGTATGATCACTAATGTGCACAAGTCACGTTGCCGGCAATACTCAATGGCTAGTCTCGATGGGTAAGTAACGCAAAGGATGGGCTATGATGGGTATCAATGCAATTGTAAGTAATGACAAAGGTGTCGACGATGTTACCGTCCTTGGTGAAGATGAGCGGTGGTGATGTTGATGTTGAACCGTACCTAGATAGCCGAACACAAAAGGATACGGAAACCCCAACTCAAATTCTCAAGGCAAAAATTGGCAACATTGTCGGAAATGGTAGTGGGAAAGGCTATGGTGGTGTTATGCGGAAGTGGTGGAGGTATATGGAAGTGTATGTGGGCACGGGACAAAATTTGGCGAAAGTTTGATAGAGGCAAAGGTGTCCCGATGTTTCAATGAGATGGTGGCTATCGTTTCTGTGGGAGTCAACCTTGACGATCCGACTACGTACGTGCGATACGTCGCGCCTTAGCAATCGCTAAACCAACTTCCGAGGGTTATTGACCACGCCGGAGCACGATCAACCTGACCACGAGGGCCTGTTTCCTGCGAGCAAACGAAGAACAAGCAAGAAACTAAGATTGCAATCTGGATATTGCGAATATAAGAGGAAAGCTTTACTAATGAAGGTGGGGTTCTGAGACGCCTTGGTCTGGTCGTTGAACACAAACGAAGTACGCGAAGTTGCAGCTAAGGCGAACTTTTGATCTAAACAAAACCCAAAGTCTAAACGGTGCCCTAAGGGCTGTATATATGGAGGAAGAGGGGGGGAATTTCGTGGCCCTTGGTGGAGGGGTCCGAAATCAACCCTATCTCTTGTTTCCCCACACATACGGACTCTAAAAATAGCCTATACTTGTGTATTTCGAAATTACAAGGGCCTGGCCCAATAATAAGGTGACGCAGCACCTAGAATAGCCTCGGGACGAAATTTATGAAGTAGCATCTTGTATATTTCGTCCAAGGCTTCATGCACCCATTATGGTGGCTTCAAAGTCCTGAAATCATCACTTTTAACTTCGTTCATGTTCCCCTTGCGCATGGCATCATCTCCATGCTTGTTCTTGCTACAATGTCCATCCTTCTCCAAGCTAGGCCCTTCATTTGTAAGCAAAACAAATGTATCCAATTTAGGCAGCATCATATTCTCATGAACATTAGAATCATTACCAAGAAACGAAAGTACCTGATAATTTAATTGGCTTGCGCGAGCTCTAGTAATTGGTCGAGTATATGTAGCAGTAGGGGCTGCGGGTGTAACAATGGTATTGATGTCCTCATCATCCTCCCCTTCTTGAAATGAAGTCGTCCTCGACGGAAGCTCATCTTCCTCACACAAATAAGGCTTCAAATCTGCAATGTTAAAAGTGGGACTAACCCCAAAATCTGCAGGCAGCTCAAGTTTATATGCATTATCATTTACTTTCTCCAACACCTTAAAGGGACCATCAGCACGTGGCATTAGCTTTGATTTGCGCAAATCAGGAAATCTATCCTTACGCAAATGTAACGAGACAAGATCTCCGAGGAGCAAACACAACATGTTTTCTACCCTTATCTCCAAAGAAGTTTATATTTAGCATTCATACGCTCAATGTTTTCCTTAGTTAACTCATGCATTTTTAAAATCAATTCAGCACATTGTTTAGCATCAAAATTAACCTTCTCCGAAGATGGAAGAGGCAACAAATCAATAGGTGCACGAGGTAGGAAACCATACACAACTTCAAAAGGGCACATCTTAGTAGTAGAATGCAATGAACGATTATAAGCAAATTCAATATGAGGCAAGCATTCCTCCCACATTTTCTTATTATTCTTCAAAACAGCCCTAAGCATAGTAGACAATGTTCTATTGACTACTTCAGTTTGTCCATCGGTTTGGGGTGACAAGTAGTACTAAAAAGCAGTTTAGTCCCCAACTTAGCCCATAAACATTTACAAAAGTGGCTAAGAAATTTAGTATCACGATCTGAAACAATAGTATTTGGCACACCATGCAAGCGAATAATTTCACGAAAGAACAAATCAGCAACATTAACAGCATCATCGCTTTTATGACATGGTATAAAGTGTGCCATTTTAGAATCTATCCACGACAACAAATATGCTATCCCTCCCTTCTTTGTTCTAGGTAAACCTAAAACAAAGTCCATAGATATATCCTCCCAAGGAACACTAGGTACAGGCAAAGGCATATATAAACCATGAGGATTGAGTCGTGACTTAGCTTTTTGACATGTAGTGCAGCGAGCAATAAAACGCTCAACATCCCGTCTCATCTTTGGCCAAAAAAAATGTGTAGCAAGTACATCCTCCGTCTTCTTCACGCCAAAGTGTCCCATTAGTCCTCCTCCATGCGCCTCCTGCAACAACAAAAGACGAGCAGAGCTAGCTGGAATGCATAGCTTGTTAGCACGGAACACAAATCCATCATTAACGATTTAACTTGTTCCACGTTCTTCCTTCTTTACAATTCTGCAATACATCTTTAAAATCAGCATCATGCACATATTGAACTTTGATGGTCTCCAAACCAAATATTTTGAAGTCAAGTTGTGAAAGCATAGTATAGCGACGAGACAATGCATCAAGAATAACATTTTCTTTACCCTTCTTGTGTTTAATGATATAAGGGAAAGTCTCAATGAATTCAACCCATTTAGCATGTCTACGATTCAGTTTAGCTTGACTTTTAATATGTTTCAAAGATTCATGATCAGAATGTATAAAAAATTCTTTGGGCCATAAATAATGTTGCCATGTTTCTAAAGTCCGAACAAGAGCATATAATTCTTTATCATAAGTAGAATAATTCAGACTAGGCCCACTCAATTTTTTCGTAAAAGTATGCAACAGGTTTGCCATCTTGTAATAACACACCTCCTAATCCAATTCCACTAGCATCACATTCAAGCTCAAAAGTCTTATTAAAATCAGGAAGTTGGAGTAAAGGAGCATGTGTCAACTTATCTGTGATGGCTTCTTCCTGTGTGGTACCCCAAACAAAAGGCACATCCTTCCTTGTAAGCTCATTGAGAGGTGCAGCAATGGTGCTAAAGTCTCTCACAAAACGCCTATAGAAACCAGCGAGTCCAAGAAAACTCCTCACTTGTGTGACCGTTTTGGGCTGCGGCCAACTCTCAATAGCTTCAATCTTGGCTTTATCAACTTCAATTCCCTGTGGAGTAACAACATAGCCAAGAAAAGATACTCGGTCGGTGCAAAAGGTGCACTTCCCAAGGTTACCAAACAAACGTGCATCACGTAGAGCAATAAAAACAACACGTAAATGTTCCAAATGTTCTTCCAAAGATTTGCTATAAATCAGTATATCATCAAAATAGACTACCACAAATCGTCCAATGAAAGCACGTAAAACCGCGTTCATTAGTCTCATGAAAGTACTAGGTGCATTAGTTAACCCAAAAGGCATGACTAACCACTCATATAAACCAAACTTAGTTTTAAATGCTGTTTTCCATTCATCTCCCAATTTCATACGAATTTGATGGTATCCACTACGCAAATCAACTTTGGAGAATATTGTAGAGCCACTCAATTCATCAAGCATATCATCTAGCCTAGGAATAGGATGACGATAACGAATAGTAATATTATTAATGCCTCTACAATCAACACACATACGCGACGTACCGTCCTTTTTAGGCACTAGTACAATAGGAACAGCACAAGGACTAAGAGATTCACGTATATAACCTTTGTCAAGCAGCTCCTGTACTTGACGCATAATCTCCTTCGTCTCCTCTGGATTAGTACGGTGGTGCACGGTTGGGTAGCGATGCACTAGGAATTAAGTCAATTTGATGCTCAATCCCTCGAATAGGTGGTAATCCCGGTGACACGTCTTGTGGGAAGACGTCAGCGAACTCCTGCAAAATGTTAGTGACAGCAGGGGCAAAGAGGAAGGCACGTCCTCGAATGAAAATAATGCCTCTTTGCACACAAAAGCATAGCAAATAGATTTGCTTGAATCTAGCTCATCAATATCAGATTTGGTGGCAAGTAAACATGCACTTTTCAATTTAATTTCGAAGCAACACTAGATGGTTTATTATTAGGCTTCATTTGTTGCTCAAATTCTTTTGCCACAATCTGATTTTCACTCTTATTTTTCTCATGTTTTGCTTTATTAGCTCTATTAATATCATCTTTCAAAATGGAATCAGGAGTCATAGGAAGCAAAGTAATATTTTTATCCTTATGAACAAGAGTATACTGATTGTTTCTACCATGGTGTACAGAATTTTTATCAAATTGCCATGGTCTACCAAGTAATAAGGAACATGCTTGCATAGGTACCACATCACAATCAACATAATCAGCATATGTAGAGATACTAAAATGCACACGAACAGTACGTGTTACCTTAACCTTGCCGCTGTTGTTGAACCATTGGATGTAATAAGGATGTGGATGTGGTCTTGTGGTGAGAGATAGCTTCTCCACCATCTCCATGCTAGCCAAGTTGTTGCAGCTCCCTCCATCTATGATGACGCGAATAGAACGTTCCTTCACAACTCCCTTTGTATGGAACAAATTATGCCTCTGATTTTGCTCAGCTTGTGTAACTGCACACTCAAAACACGTTGAGCAACTAAACATTCATACATCGACATCTTCAGCAGCCATGTATTGCGTCTCATGATCGGAATCATCTCCATCGTGTTCTTCATGTGTAATAAGAGCCAAAGTCTCCTCATCATAGTCACTAGCGGACTCATACCCACCATCCTCAGTAACAATCATCACACGCTTAGATGGGCATTCTCTCGCATAATGACCTCCACCCTTGCAACGTCGACAAATAATATCATGTGTTTGCCCTGTTGATGCCATGGATGAAGAAGAGCTCTTTGCAGGCCCAGAAGGTGTGCTCTTGGCAGATAGTGGTGATTGTGCCTGCTTTATTGTATCACGGTTGGAGGTGGCAGCCGGCGGAGGTGCCGGTGTAGCAGAACGTGTGGAAGTAGATGATGCACGTGGTGTCCATGATGAAGGTCGACCTGCAGAAAAGTTAGTCCGCGCCAATGCCTGTCGATCCTGCACTTCACGTTCTGCTTTACAAGCAAGATGGAATAATCGAGTGATATTATTATAATCCTTGTAGTCTAGAATGGTCTGAATCTCTCTATTTGTAATTCCTGATAATATTCTTCTACCGAATTTTTTCCTTGTCTTAAGCGCTGCAATTTTTGAAGTAATTCACGTTGATAATATGGTGGAACCCAACGAGTACGCATAGCAGTTTTCAAAGCAGCCCAAGTAGCTGGAATAGGATATAATCTACAATGTTCAGACCACCATACACATGCAAAACTAGTGAAAGCACAAACAGCGGCAGCAACCCGTCTCTCCTCAGGATATTGTAAACATGTAAAACGTTGTTCAGTTTCTAACTCCCAAGTAAGATATAAATCAGGAATATATCTACCCTCAAATGGTGGAATATTCAATTTTAGTTTACGAACATGGTCATGATCTCATACCTGAGGTGGTGGTGCAGGCCTACCGTAGCGATTATGATGAGGACATCTATACCATTGTTACACCCACAGCCCCTGCTGCTATACATACTGGACCAATTACTAGAGCTCGCGCACGCCAATTGAATTATCAGGTACTTTTGTCTCTTGGTAATGATTCCAATGTTCATGAGAATATGATGCTGCCTAAATTGGATACATTTGTTTTGCTTACAAATGAAGGGCCTACCATGGACAAGAAAGATGAACCTTGGAGCAAGTTCAAGCATGGAGATGTTGGCATGCAAGGGAAACAAGAACGGAGTTACAAGTGATGATTCCAGGACTTTGAAGCCACCCTAATGAGAGCATGAGGCCTTGGACGAAATATACAAGATGCCACTTCATAATATTCGTCCATAGGCTATTCTAGGTGCTGCGTCACCTTAATATTGGGCCAGGCCCATGTAATTTCGAAATACTTAAGTGTAGGCTGTTTTTAGAGTCCGTATGTGTGGGGAAACAAGAGTTAGGGTTGGTTCGGACCCCTCCCTCAAGGGCCACGAAATTCCTCCTCTTTCTCCATATATATACAGCCCTTAGGGCGTCGTTTAGACTTTGGGTTTTGTTTAGATTAAAAGTTCGCCATAGCTGCAACTTCGTGCATTTCGTTTGTGTTCAACGACTGCATAAAGGCGTCCACAGAACCCCACCTTGATCAATAAAGCTTTCATCTTATATTCGCAATATCCAGATTGCAATCTCAGTTTCTTGCTTGTTCTTCGTTTGCTCGCGAGAAGCAGACCCTCGTGGTCGGAGTTGATCGTGCTCGGCGTGGTCAATAACCTCTCGGAGTTGGTTTAGCGATTGCTAAGGCGCGACGTCCTCGCCGCTCGTAGTCGGATCGTCAAAGTCGACTTCCTCCAAAGCGAAAACCAACATCTCATCGAAAGACGGGACACCTTTGCCTCTATCAAGTGGTATCAGATTTCCAGGTTGCTCGGTGAGATTTTACAGTTTTTCGTAGATTAGATCGAGTCTGTTCTTCATACCTACAGTCCACGAAAAAGCCACAAAAAATAGGGTTAGTTCATCATATACGAACCAATCTGAGCCTTTGCATAATCTTTTTAGGGTTTTTGCTTTGTTGAATTTGCGGTTGCATCGTCGTGTCAAGTTGCTGGTCTTAGAGTCTAGTCTTTTAGAGTTTCAAGTTCTGGTCATAAGTTGTCACGCCGCCGCCGCACCATCATCATCGCCTTGACATCTACCACCCTTCTTATCCGCCACCGCCTCAATCCGTATCCATATACCACCACCCATCCGTATCCATATACCACCACCAATCCGTATCCATATACCACCACCGCTACCATATACCACCACCGCTGCCATATACCACCACCATATATCCACCACCAATCCGAAGTTCTTCCCATATTAGGTTTGTTTTCGAGATCCATCTAAATTCGATTCGTGTTTCCTTGCACGAGTAGGTTTCGGAAAAAAGAGTCCGAAACCACCCTCCGCTTAGGCCCAAAATTTTCCGAAACGCACTTGTCGAAAAAATTTCTGGCTATCCTATTTTTAGGTGTTTCTAAGCGTATTGAGACAGTCGCCATTATAGAAAGTTTTTTTGACCCGTTTCAGCTTTTTGGGTCCGGCGATCGAAAAAAAATTTCGTGCCCATCCTGTCAGTTTGACCTGGGAAGAGTTTTGAGACACTCGCCATTATAGTGATTTTTCGCAAAAAAAAAAAGCAGCGCAAAAAAAAAGAGCGAAAAAAGAAATTTCCAGAGTGTGCTTTTCCGTTGTTTCCGTGCAGCGCCGTGATTTTGTTAGTGTTCTAGGCTCGCGTCTCTAGCACGGTCTAGCCTAGGACCAGCACAGTACCGCCGTTGAGCGTTTATTCAACTTTGCATCTCTGAATTGATTATTGCTGACCCCTTTTGCCACCATATTATAAGCCTTCCCAGCTCCACATACATGTACATCGTGCGTTTGACTCTCCCGGTAATCGCTCTATCCAAGCTTTGAGAGTTTTGACTACATCGGTTGCCGATCACCGCTTTCTTCTTTGGGTAAGAACTGGTAAGAATTTGAGATTTGCTTGACGGATTTGTGACTGTCCACCACACCACCACCACCACTTCCTAGTAGTCTGTCAATCATATTCTTGTGTGTTTCTATTGCTGCTAACCATGGCAGGATCACAAGCCGATTTAGACTGACCGGGAGAACATGACAAACAAAGCGCTACATGATAAGTTTCAACAAATGATGAGTGGGCAGGTGGAAGATGTTCTAAATAGATTTGAAGAGGCCATGGAGAAGATAGATGGCATTGAGAAGGCGTTCAAACAAAGCTCGATAACAAGTTTAATGAATTGCTCGCGTCTACCACCACCACCACCACCGGCTGCACCTAATGCACCTCTACAACAACAACAACGACTACCTCCACATCGCGAAGCAGCCCTCCGCCGAAGCGAGCCGTGTCCCTCTTCAGCTGGCCAAGCTCTTTGGTCTTTATTGATATACTTCTGGCTCCTGCTGGCGATGTGGGGAGGATGATTATGTGAGAGAGTACGAGGATGAGGTTGATCAACTTCAGAACTACGTGCAAGTGCAACCACCAGCACCACAACCACCCGGTCGTCCACATGCAAATAATGGCAATGTTAGGGCTCCCCTCAGTGCGAGATCATGACCATCTCCCTAAACTGAAGTTGAATATTCCACCATTTGAGGGTAGATATGTTCCTGATCTATATCTTACTTGGGAGTTAGAAACTGAACAACGATTTACATGTTTACAATATCCTGAGGAGAGACGTGTTCCCGCTGCTGTTTGTGCTTTCACTAGCTTTGCATGTGTTTGGTGGTCTGAACATTGTAGATTATATCCTGTTCCAGCTACTTGGACTGCTTTGAAAACTGCTATGCGTTCTCGTTGGGTTCCACCATATTATCTACGTGAATTACTTCAAAAATTGCAGCGCTTAAGACAAGGAAAAATTCGGTAGAAGAATATTATCGTGAATTACAAACTGGCTTGATTAGATGTGGTATTGTTGAGGAGAATGAAGCTATGCTTGCACGTTTTACGGGTGGATTAAATAGAGATATTCAGACCATTCTAGACTACAAGGATTATACTAATATCACTCGATTATTCCATCTTGCTTGTAAAGCTGAACGTGAAGTGCAGGATCGACGCGCGTTGGCGCGGACTAACTTTTCTCGCAGGTCGACCTTCATCATGGACACCACGTGCATCATCTACTTCCACACGTTCTACTACACGGCACCTCCGTCGGCTGCCACCTCCACCCGTGATACAAGAAAGCAGGCACAACCACCACTATCGGCCAAGAGCACACCTGCTGGGCCTACACAGAGCTCTTCTTCTTCCATGGCGTCAACAGGACACACAAGTGATATTATTTGTCGTCGTTGTAAGGGAAGAGGACACTTTCTTGAGAGAATGCCAATCTCAGCGTGTGATGATTGCTATCGAGGATGGTGGGTATGAGTCCGCTAGTGACTATGATGAAGAGACTTTGGCTCTTATTACGCATGAAGAACACGGTGGAGAGGATTACGATCATGAGACGCAATACATGGCTGCTGAAGATCTTGATGTATGAATGTTTAGTTGCTCAACGTGTTTTGAGTGTGCAGGTTACACAAGCTGAGCAAAATCAGAGGCATAACTTGTTCCATACAAAGGGAGTTGTGAAGGAACGTTCTATTCGCGTCATCATAGATGGAGGGAGCTGCAACAACTTGGCTAGCATGGATATGGTGGAGAAGCTTTCTCTCACCACAAGACCACATCCACATCCTTACTACATCCAACGGTTCAACAACAGCGGCAAGGTTAAGGTAACACGTACTGTTCGTGTGTATTTTAGTATCTCTACATATGCTGATTATGTTGATTGTGATGTGGTACCTATGCAAGCATGTTCCTTATTACTTGGTAGACCATGGCAATTTGATAAAAATTCTGTACACCATGGTAGAAACAATCAGTATACTCTTGTTCACAAGGATAAAAATATTACTTTGCTTCCTATGACTCTGATTCAATTTTGAAAGATGATATTAATAGAGATAATAAAGCAAAACAGGAGAAAATAAGAGTGAAAATCAGATTGTGGCAAAAGAATTTGAGCAACAAATGAAGCCTAATAATAAACCATCTAATGTTGCTTCTGAAATTAAACTGAAAAGTGCATGTTTACTTGCCACCAAATCTGATATTGAGGAGCTAGATTCTAGCAAATCTGTTTGCTATGCTTTTGTGTGCAAAGAGGCATTATTTTCATTCGAGGACGTGCCTTCCTCTTTGCCCCTCTTTGTCACTAACATTTTGCGGGGAGTTCACGACGTCTTCCCACAAGACGCGTGCCACCGGATTACCACCTATTCGAGGGATTGAGCATCAAATTGACTTAATTCCGGTGCATCGCTACCCAACCGTGCACCATACCGTACCAATCCGGAGGAGACGAAGGAGATTATGCGTCAAGTACGAGGAGCTGCTCGACAAAGGTTATATCTGCGAATCTCTTAGTCCTTGTGCTGTTCCTATTATACTAGTGCCTAAAAAGGATGGTACGTCACGTATGTGTGTTGATTGTAGAGGCATTAATAATATTACTATTCGTTATCGCCATCCTATTCCTAGGCTAGATGATATGCTTGATGAATTGAGTGGCTCTACAATATTCTCCAAAGTTGATTTGCGTAGTGGATACCATCAAATTCGTATGAAATTGGGAGATGAATGGAAAACAGCATTTAAAACTAAGTTTGGTTTATATGAGTGGTTAGTCATGCCTTTTGGGTTAACTAATGCACCTAGTACTTTCATGAGACTAATGAACAAAGTTTTACGTGCTTTCATTGGACGATTTGTGGTAGTCTATTTTGATGATATACTGATTTATAGGAAATCTTTGGAAGAACATTTGGAACATTTACGTGCTGTTTTTAATGCTCTACGTGATGCACGTTTGTTTGGTAACCTTGGGAAGTGCACCTTTTGCACCGACCGAGTATCTTTTCTTGGCTATGTTGTTACACCACAGGAATTGAAGTTGATAAAGCCAAGATTGAAGCTATTGAGAGTTGGCCGCAGCCCAAAGCGGTCACACAAGTGAGGAGTTTTCTTGGACTCGCTGGTTTCTATAGGCGCTTTGTGAGAGACTTTAGCACCATTGCTGCACCTCTCAATGAACTTACAAAGAAGGATGTGCCTTTTGTTTGGGGTACCGCACAGGAAAGTTGACACATGCTCCTTTACTCCAACTTCCTGACTTTAATAAGACTTTTGAGCTTGAATGTGATGCTAGTGGAATTGGATTAGGAGGTGTGTTATTACAGGATGGCAAACCTGTTGCATACTTTTCTGAAAAATTGAGTGGGCCTAGTCTGAACTATTCTACTTATGACAAAGAATTATATGCTCTTGTTAGGACTTTAGAGACATGGCAACATTATTTATGGCCCAAAGAATTTGTTATACATTCTGATCATGAATCTTTGAAACATATTAAAAGTCAAGCTAAACTGAATCGTAGACATGCTAAATGGGTTGAATTCATTGAGACTTTCCCTTATGTCATTAAACACAAGAAGGGTAAAGAAAATGTTATTGTTGATGCTTTGTCTCGTCGCTATACTATGCTTTCACAACTTGACTTCAAAATATTTGGTTTGGAGACCATCAAAGATCAATATGTGCATGATGCTGATTTTAAAGATGTAATGCAGAATTGTAAAGAAGGAAGAACATGGAACAAGTTCGTTATTAAGGATGGTTTTGTGTTCCGTGCTAACAAGCTATGCATTCCTGCTAGCTCTGTTCGTCTTTTGTTGTTGCAGGAGGCGCATGGAGGAGGATTAATGGGACACTTTGGCGTGAAGAAGACGGAGGATATACTTGCTACACATTTCTTTTGGCCAAAGATGAGACGGATGTTGAGCGTTTTGTTGCTCATTGCACTACATGTCAAAAAGCTAAGTCACGACTCAATCCTCATGGTTTATATATGCCTTTGCCTGTACCTAGTGTTCCTTGGGAGGATATATCTATGGACTTTGTTTTAGGTTTACCTCGAACAAAGAAGGGAGGGATAGCATATTTGTTGTCGTGGATAGATTCTCGAAAATGGCACACTTTATACGATGTCATAAAAGCGATGATCTTTGTTAATGTTGCTGATTTGTTCTTTCGTGAAATTATTCGCTTGCATGGTGTGCCAAATACTATTGTTTCAGATCGTGATACTAAATTTCTTAGCCACTTTTGGAGATGTTTATGGGCTAAGTTGGGGACTAAACTGCTTTTAGTACTACTTGTCACCCCCAAACTGATGGACAAACTGAAGTAGTCAATAGAACATTGTCTACTATGCTTAGGGCTGTTTTGAAGAATAATAAGAAAATGTGGGAAGAATGCTTGCCTCATATTGAATTTGCTTATAATCGTTCATTGCATTCTACTACTAAGATGTGCCCTTTTGAAATTGTGTATGGCTTCCTACCTCGTGCACCTATTGATTTGTTGCCTCTTCCATCTTCGGAGAAGGTTAATTTTGATGCTAAAGAACGTGCTGAATTGATTTTAAAAATGCATGAGTTAACTAAGGAAAACATTGAGCGTATGAATGCTAAATATAAACTTGCTGGAGATAAGGGTAGAAAACATGTTGTCTTTGCACCTGAAGATCTTGTTTGGTTACATTTGCGTAAGGATAGGTTTCCTAATTTGCGCAAATCAAAGCTAATGCCACGTGCTGATGGTCCATTTAAGGTGTTAGAGAAAATAAATGATAATGCATATAAACTTGAGCTGCCTGCAGATTTTGGGGTTAGTCCCACATTTAACATTGCAGATTTGAAGCCTTATTTGGGTGAGGAAGATGAGTTTCCGTCGAGGACGACTTCAATTCAAGAAGGGAGGATGATGAGGACATCAATACCATTGTTACACCCACAGCCCTGCTGCTATACATACTGGACCAATTACTAGAGCTCACAAGACGCCAATTGAATTATCGGTACTTTCGTTTCTTGGTAACGATTCCAATGTTCATGAGAATATGATGCTGCCTAAATTGGATACATTTGTTTTGCTTACAAATGAAGGGCCTACCATGGACAAGAAAGATGAACCTTGGAGCAAGTTCAAGCATGGAGATGTTGGCATGCGCAAGGGAAACAAGAACGGAGTTACAAGTGATGATTCCAGGACTTTGAAGCCACCCTAATGAGAGCATGAGGCCTTGGACGAAATATACAAGATGCCACTTCATAATATTCGTCCATAGGCTATTCTAGGTGCCGCGTCACCTTATTATTGGGCCAGGCCCATGTAATTTCGAAATACTTAAGTGTAGGCTGTTTTTAGAGTCCGTATGTGTGGGGAAACAAGAGTTAGGGTTGGTTTGGACCCCTCCCTCAAGGGCCACGAAATTCCCTCCTCTTTCTCCATATATACAGCCCTTAGGGCGTCGTTTAGACTTTGTGTTTTGTTTAGATCAAAAGTTCGCCATAGCTGCAACTTCGCGTACTTCGTTTGTGTTCAACGACCAGACCAAGGCGTCTCAGAATCCCACCTTCATTAATAAAGCTTTCCTCTTATATTCGCAATATCCAGTTGCAATCTTAGTTTCTTGCTTGTTCTTTGTTTGCTCGCAGGAAACAGGCCCTCGTGGTCAGGTTGATCGTGCTCCGGCGTGGTCAATAACCCTCGCAAGTTGGTTTAGCGATTGCTAAGGCGCGACGTTTCGCACGTACGTAGTCGGATCTTCAAGGTCGACTCCCACAGAAACGATAGCCACCATCTCATCGAAACATCGGGACACCTTTGCCTCTATCAGTATGTATGGTTCCCGGTGTTTCTCTCAAGATGATCCAAGATGATCGGATATGACAATCTTATATGCAATGTTGTTTGATGCTATGGCACTTGCTTACAAGCTCTTTGCTCTCTCTTTTTCTTTGCTTAAAAGCTTTATTTCTTTTTTGTATGGCCACTTTTGCACAATGCACAAACCAAGATAGCTATTGTGTGTATGCGGAACAAACTTGTGACACAAGATATGATACCAATATATGCACCACAATGATATGGTATATATGCTATGGGAAGTATGATCACTAATGTGCACAAGTAACGTTGCCGGCAATACTCAAATGGCTAGTCTCGATAGGCAAATGCGCATAAAAGTAAGGCTAGGGGTTAACAATGCAATGGCAAGGGGATTATACAATGGAGGGATACCACGATACCAAGATGATATGGAGGTTACTGTCCGGCGATGATGAGTAGCGGTGTTCTTGATGTAGATACCAGACCAAGGCGTCTCAGAACCCCACCTTCATTAATAAAGCTTTCCTCTTATATTCGCAATATCCAGATTGCAATCTTAGTTTCTTGCTTGTTCTTCGTTTGCTCGCAGGAAACAGGCCCTCGTGGTCGAGTTGATCGTGCTCGGCGTGGTCAATAACCCTCGGAAGTTGGTTTAGCGATTGCTAAGGCGCGACGTCTCGCCGCGTCGTGGTCGGATCGTCAAGGTCGACTCCCACAGAAACGATAGCCACCATCTCATCGAAACATCGGGACACCTTTGCCTCTATCAGATTATATACCTGAGGTCGACCTGCTGGTGGTGGTGCTGGTGGCTGCGCGTAGTTCTGATTTTGATCAACCTCATCCTCATAATCGCCCGCATACTCATCATCCTCCTGGGTACCAGCGGCAGCGATAGTAGGAGCCAAAGAAGCATCAACAACAGGTACAACAGCACGAAGTTTGGCCATCCTCAAGAGGAACACGCTGCGCTCGTCCATCTTGATTCGGAAGGGGCGTTGTTGTTGCCGTTCTTGAGAGGTGCGATAGGTGCAGCCGGCGGTGGTTGTGGAAAACACGCGAGCAATTCATTAAACTTGTTATCAAGCTTTGTTTCGAATGTCTTCTCAATGCCATCTATCTTCTCCATGGCCTCTTCAAATCTGTTTAGCACATCTTGCACCTATCCACCCATCATTTGCTGAAATTTATCATGCAACTCTTTATTCGTCATGTTCTCCCGGTCGGTCTAAATAAACGTGATCCTGGCATGGTTAGCAGCAATAGAAACACACAAGAATATGATCCTACAGACTACTAACAAGAGGTGGTGGTGGGTGTCACAAATCCGTCAAGCAAATCTCAAATTCTTACCAGTTCTTACCCAGCAGCAGGCGGTGATCGGCAACCGTTGTAGTCAAAACTCCCAAAAGCTTGGATAGAGCGATTGCCAGGGAGAGTCAAACGCACGACGTAGATGTATGTGGAGCTTGGAAGGCTTATACTATGGTAGCAAAAAGGGTCAGCAATAATCAATTTAGAGATGCAAAGTTGAATAAACGCTCAACGACGGTACTGTGCTGGTCCTAGGCTAGACCGTGCTAGAGACGCGAGCCTAGAACACTAACAAAATCACGGCGCTGCACGTAAACAAGGGAGGAGCACACTCTGAAATTTTTTTCTCTTTTTTTCTTTTTTTTTGCACTTTTTTCCTCTTTTTTTTGCTCCGCAACAATTTTTTTCAAAAAAGTCTACAAATGGTCTACAAACTGCCTAGCCAGAATTTTTTTTTTTTGAGTTTGGAACTATTTTTCTTCTGCGGATGGCTCAGATGTTGGGGAGTCCTACTCTGTCACGACTCGGAGTATCGCGTGTTCTGGAAATCGAGAACAAAGCAACAATTACTGGACTCGGACTAGGATTCGTGGCGGAGATGAATCTGGTGGAAACTCGGACTAGTGGCGGATATTTGCAGGGCGATGGAACACGGACTGATGGCGAATCTGTGATGGAGGTGGACTCGGATTAGCGTGATGGCGGTGGATATGTGGTATATGGTAGCGGCTATGACGATGGTGGTATATGGCAGCGGTGATGATGATGATGCGGTGGTGATATATGGCAGTGGCGACGTGACAACCTGTGAACAGAACTCGAAACTCTAAAGGACTAGACGCTAAGACCAGCAACTTGACACGACAATGCAACCGCAAAATTCAACAAAGCAAATACAGAAAAGATTATGCAAAGGCTCAGATTGGTTCGGATAGGATGAACTAACCCTAATTTTTTTTGCCTTTTTCATGGACTATAGGTATGAAGAACAGACTCGAACTAAACTACGAAAAACTGTAAAATCTCACCGAGCAACCTAGAAATCTGATACCACTTGATAGAGGCAAAGGTGTCCCGTCTTTCGATGAGATGATGGATATCGCTTTGGTGGAAATTGACTTTGACGATCCGACTACGAACGTGCGAGGACGTCGCGCCTTAGCAATCGCTAAACCAACTCAGAGAGGTTATTGACCATTTGGAGCACGATCAACCTGACCACGAGGGTCTGCATTTCCTGCGAGCAAACGAAGAACAAGCAAGAAAGCTGAGATTGCAATCTGGATATTGCGAATATAAGATGAAAGCTTTATTGATCAAGGTGGGGTTACGTGGCGCCTTTGTGCAGTCGTTGAACACAAGCGAAATGCACGCGAAGTTGCAGCTATGGCGAACTTTTAATCTAAACAAAACCCAAAGTCTAAGCGGTGCCCTAAGGGCTGTATATATGGAGGAAGAGGGGGATTTCGTGGCCCTTGGGGGAGGGTCCGAAACCAACCCTATCTCTTGTTTCCCCACACATACGGACTCTAAAAACAGCCTATACTTATGTATTTCGAAATTACATGGGTCTGGCCCAATAATAAGGTGACGCAGCACCTAGAATAGCCTCTGGACGAAATTTATGAAGTGGCATCTTGTATATTTCGTCCAAGGCTTCATTCACACCTATGGTGGCTTCAAAGTCCTGAAATCATCACTTGTAACTCTGTTCTTGTTCCCGTTGCGCATGCCATCAACTCCATGCTTGTTCTTGCTCCAATGTTCATCCTTCTCCAAGCTAGGCCCTTCATTTGTAAGCAAAACAAATGTATCCAATTTAGGCAGCATAATATTCTCATGAACATTAGAATCATTACCAAGAAACGAAAGTACCTGGTACTTTAATTGGCGTGCGTGAGCTCTAGTAATTGGTCCATTATATGTAACAGTAGGGGCTGTGGGTGTAACAATGGTATTGATGTCCTCATCACAAAATCTTCCGGTTGCACAACTACGATGAAGAGAAGAAGATCGCTATGGCATCACTCGAGTTCCAAGACTACATTCTCATTTGGTGGGAACAAGTGATTGAGCGACGACGTACAAGAGGCGAGCCACCAATCACAACTTGGACGGCTATGAAGGATGTCATGAGAGCTCGATTCGTGCCTACTCACTACAATCGTGATCTTTTCAAGAAGTTGCAACTTCTCAAACAAGGCACGAAGACGGTGGAAGATTACTACCAAGAAATGGAGATTGCCATGATATGAGCCAATGTCAAGGAAGACGATGAGCAAACAATGGCACGCTTCTTGAACGGCCTCAACCATCCAATCAAGCGGATTGCTGACTTCCAACCATACTCAAACCTCCTCGAGCTAGTTCATCAAGCGACCAAGGCCGAGAGATAAGTCCAAGATGACTTCAAATATGCCAAGTACTCGCCCAAGACCTACAGCTCCTCTTATCAAGCTCCCGTGACTCCGGCAACTCCTACATCAACTAGAGCTTCACCAAGTACCGGCGACAAGTCAAGTTACAAGAAAACTTCGACAAGTTCAAGTCGTCCTCCTCCTACTTCAAGCAACTTCAAGCCGCGTGCTTCGTCCTCTACTCCGGCCGATGAGACCGTCAAGACAAGCTCCTTCAAGTGTTTCACTTGCGGTAGAGGCCACAAGTCCTTTGAGTGCACAAACAAGCGCACCATGATCTTCAACGGCAGCGGCACCTACAACTCCATGAGTGAAGGAGAAATGGAAGCCCTTGAGCAAGTGGCCATGCAAACAAGTGAACAACGACGACGAAGATGATCAAGTCTTTTGTGATGAAGATTCAAGTCCCGCTCTTGTTGTCTCCAAGGTCTTGACTCTTCAACATCAACAAGATGAAGACCAACGATGCCACATCTTCCATACAAAGGCTGGCATCAATGGACGGTCCGTCAAGGTCATCATCGATGGAGGTAGTTGCCACAACTTGGCAATTGAAGAACTTTGCTCCAAGCTTCAATTGGTCAAGAGGAAGCACCCGCACCCCTACAAGGTTTAATGGCTAAGCGACTCCGGCACTATACGAATCGAGCATACAGTAGCCACAAGCCAAACTTGAGCGCCTCTTCGCCTAGAGAGAAAAACCTCATCCTATTTGCCACAAAAAGTGAGATGAGAGAAGTGTGTGAGAACCCATCAAGTGTGATGCACTTTGTCCTTGTGTGCAAGGATGGAGCACCAAAAACTAACACCTCTCACGAGCTACCTTTAGTGTTACAATCTCTTTTGCAGGAATTCCAAGATGTCTTCCCCGATGAGCTACCTCCGGGTCTACCTCCTCTACGAGGCATTGAGCACCGAATCGACTTCATCCCTGGAGCGCCACTTCCAAACAAAGCTCCATACCGTGTCAACCCCGAAGAAACTAAGGAGATTCAATGGCAAGTACAACAACTCATCGACAACGGTCATGTACGTGAAAGCTTAAGCCTTGTGTCGTTCCAGTTATTCTTGTGCCTAAATCCGATGGAAGTTTCCACTTGTGTTCCGATTGTAGACCTATAAATGCTATCACCGTTCGCTATAGGCATCCCATTCCTCGCTTAGATGATATGCTTGATGAACTTAGTGGAGCCAACTTTTTCTCAAAAATTGAACTTAAAAGTGGCTATTATCAAATCCGCATTCAAGAGGGTGATGAATGGAAAACCACTTTCAAAACCAAATTTGGCTTGTATGAGTGGTTAGTGATGCCTATGGGTTTATCGGAGGCTCCCGGTACTTTCGTGCGCCTTATGCATCATGTGCTTCGCCCTTATATTGGAGTCTTTATTGTGGTCTACTTCGACGATATTCTTGTGTTTAGCAAAACCATGAAAGAGCATCTTGATTATGTTAGGGCTGTTTTGCAAACCCTTCGCAAGGAACGTCTTTATGCAAACATGAAAAAATGCACATTTGGTGTTGACAAAGTGGTTTTCTTGGGTTTTGTTGTCTCTTCCAAGGGTGTCCATGTTGATGAAGCTAAAATTGAAGCAATCAAAACTTGGCCCCAACCCACCAATTTGCAACAAGTACGTAGCTTTCTTGGTCTTGCGGGTTTTTATCGTCGCTTTGTGAAAGATTTTAGCACTATTGCCGCTCCTTTGCATGCTTTGGGCAAGAAGAATACTCCTTTTGTTTGGGGATCTTTGCAATCCACCGCTTTTGATGAGCTCAAGTCTTTGCTTACTCATGCTCCAATTCTTGCTTTGCCCAATTTTGACAAAACTTTTGAGGTTCATTGTGACGCAAGTGGTACCGGAATTGGCGGAGTTTTCATGCAAGAAAAACGAGCAATTGCTTACTTTAGTGAAAAACTCTCCGGTGCTCAACTTAACTATCCCATCTATGACAAAGAATTGTATGCATTAGTGCGTGTGCTACATGCTTGCGAACATTATTTTAGACCTCATGAGTTTGTCATCCATACCGATCATGAAACACTTAAGTACTTAAAAGGCCAAATTAAGTTGAACAATCGTCATGCCAAATGGAGAGAATTCATTGAATCTTTCCCATATGTGATCAAGTACATTAAGGGTAAGGAAAATGTAGTTGCCGATGCACTTTCACGCATATGCATGCTTGTCACCAAACTTGAGTTGAATGTTATTGGCTTTGAGCACATAAAAGACTTGTATGCTAATGATTCATCTTTTGCGACTCCTTATGCTAATGTTTGATGCATACATCTTGGGAACACTATTACATTAAGGATGGTTATTTTATGAGAGCTAACAAACTATGCTTTCCCGAGTCTTCTCTTCGTTTGCTCCTTTTGCAAGAGGCTCATGGAGGCGGACTCATGGCACACTTTGGACGCGACAAGGCGTTACCACGCTCTCCAAGAACTACTTTTGGCCCCAGATGTTCCATGACGTCCAACGCTTCACCAACCGATGCTCTACATGTCGCAAAGCTAAGTCTAAAGCTCAATCTCATGGTCTTTACATGCCTCTTCCTATTCCCTATCAACCTTGGGAAGACATTAGCATGGATTTTATACTTGGTTTGCCTAGAACTCAAAATGGAAAGGATTCCGTGTTTGTTGTTGTGGATAGATTTTCTAAGATGGCACATTTCATTCCTTGCAACAAGATAGACGATGCTTCACATGTTGCAAATCTCTTTTGTAGGGAAATCTTGCGCTTCCATGGAGTACCAAAGACAATCGTCTCCGATCGTGACGTCAAGTTCTTGAGTTACTTTTGGAAGACCTTATGCGCCAAGCTAGGAATCAAGCTCTTGTTCTCATCCGCATACCATCCGCAAACCGACGGCCAAACGGAGGTGACAAACCGAATACTATCGACTCTACTTCGCATGTTGATTAAGAAGAACATCAAGGAGTGGGAGGAGTGTCTACCCATCGCCGAGTACGCCTACAATCGTGCAAGACATTCGACTACCGGCAAGTCCCCCTTCGAGGTCGTCTACGGCTTCAACCCGTTGTCCCCATTGGACATCCTACCTCTTCCTCTACAAGAGCGCACCAACATGGATGCGAGTGAACGAGCCAACTACATCAAGAAGATGCATGAGGATACAAGGCACGCCATCGAGCGCCAAGTACAACGACTAGCGACCAAGCTCAACATCGATAAGTGACCCATGGTCTTCAACATTGGTGATCTTGTGTGGCTACACCTTCGCAAGGACCGCTTCCCCAATGAACGCAAGTCCAAGCTTCTACCTCGAGCCGATGCCCGTGGGCACGGGGGTGGCAGAGAAGCCAACTCTCGTCCAGAAGTGTGCTCTTCATGGTCTTGTCGATGTCGATGCTTGTGTGTACTTGCCGGAGATGGTAGCTCGGGAGTCTTTGCACTTGAGCGTCTTCTCGAAGATGAGGAAGATCGCTTGTAGGACTTGATGAGGGCTTTGATCTCCTCCATTTGAGCTTGCATCTTGGCGTCGGAGTTGTTGGTCGTGGCATCGAACTCGTCGTTGTTGTTGTAGACCGAAGGTGAAATGCCTTGCCTACCCATCACAGGACTCAAGTAGAGGTGAGTAGGAAATGAGATAAACAATACCAAGTTACCTTTTCCCAAAGTTGAGGATGTATCTCGTTTCACTCAATGTGAGATGAAAGAATAGTGGAATTGGTACCGGACTTGTTCACTCACACCTATCAAGTAAAGCTTATGGTAGAGCTCGGTGAGGATAGTGGCACAAAAAATTAATGCAAAATGTTAGCAAGAGTCAATAATGTTGGAAAAGATTCACAAATTACTTAAGTGAAACAAGTAGACCAATAGCAAAGAATGGCACACGGAAACACACACACGGATAGATAAATGGGGTCGTGCAACCAAGGAGTGAGCTCAAAATGTGGAATCCACCCAAAATGCTCGTGTTGCACAACTCAAGAGAGACGCTAGCACAATTGCTCAAAAGGCGGATAAGACACTTGTGCACAACCTATAAGATGCAAAATGGATAAACATTCTGTCCCAAGTATACTATATATGTATGGTTCCCGGTGTTCTCTCAAGATGATCCAAGATGATCGGATATGAAAATCTTATGTGCAATGGGGCATGATGCTATGGCACTTGCTTACAAGCTCTTTGCTCTCTTTTCTTTTGCTTAAAAGCTTATTCTTTTTTTTTCTCTATGGCCACTTTTGCACAATGCACAAACCAAGATAGCTATTGTGTATGTCGGAACGATATTTGGACACAATGGATGATATGATACCAATATGATATGGTATGTATGCAATGGATGGTGTAGATCACTAATGTGCACAAATAGCATTGGCCCGGCAATACTCAAATGGCTAGTCTCGATAGGCAAATAGCATAAAATGGGCTAGGGGTTATCAATGCAATTGCAAGGGGAATGTACAATGGTGTCGTCGAGGTTACCGTCCTTTGCGATGATGAGTGGCGGTGTTCTTGATGTAGATACCAAGATGATGGAGACTTGTCCCTAAGTAGCGGAAACACCTTAGGAAACGGAAAAACCGCGAACTCAAAATCTCAAATGTCAAATGGTGGTAGCGGAAAGCGGTGGTGTTGCACTAGGCAATGCGGAAGTGGAGGTTATGGTGGTGGACTATACACGGTGTCGGAGTTGGAGGTCAACGTCCCTAAGTAGCCGAAACACCTTAGGAGACACAACTCACAACTCAAACAAAATTGGGTTAAGTTGGGAAGGTGGAAGTGTATGGTGGGTAAGTCTATGTGGAAATGGTGGTTTTGCGGATGATATGGTGGAAGGCCTAGGCAAAGATGCCAAAATGTAAAAAATTTGATGGAGTCAAATGGTGTTGGAGCCTATCTAGGTGGATGGAGGATGTCAATAGCTACTCAACGAGCTAAAGAACGCGAATATCGGACTCCGGATGTGGAAGTTATGGGCAAAACGGTGAACTGCACGCGGCTGACCTGGGGGGGGGGGGGTCGTGATAGAGGCAAAGGTGTCCCGATGTTTCGATGAGATGGTGGCTATCGTTTCTGTGGGAGTCGACCTTGACGATCCGACTACGAACGTGCGAGACGTCGCGCCTTAGCAATCGCTAAACCAACTTCCGAGGGTTATTGACCACGCCGAACACGATCAACTCGACCACGAGGGCCTGTTTCCTGCGAGCAAGCGAAGAACAAGCAAGAAACTGAGATTGCAATCTGGATATTGCGAATAGAAGATGAAAGCTTTATTGATCAAGGTGGGGTTACGTGGCGCCTTTATGCAGTCGTTGAACACAAAGCGAAATGCTGTGAAGTTGCAGCTATGGCGAACTTTTAATCTAAACAAAACCCAACGTCTAAACGGTGCCCTAAGGGCTGTATATATGGAGGAAGAGGGAATTTCGTGGCCCTGGGTGGAGGGGTCCGAAATCAACCCTAACTCTTGTGTCCCCACACATACGGACTCTAAAACCAGCCTATACTTAAGTATTTCGAAATTACATGGGCCTGGCCCAATAATAAGGTGACGCAGCACCTAGAATAGCCTATGGACGCATATTATGAAGTGGCATCTTGTATATTTCGTCCAAGGCCTCATGCACTCATTAGGGTGGCTTCAAAGTCCTGGAATCATCACTTGTAACTCCGTTCTTGTTCTCCTTACGCATGCCAACATCTCCATGCTTGAACTTGCTCCAAGGTTCATCTTTCTTGTCCACGGTAGGCCCTTCATTTGTAAGCAAAACAAATGTATCCAATTTAGGCAGCATCATATTCTCATGAACATTGGAATCGTTACCAAGAAGCGAAAGTACGATAATTCAATTGGCGTCTTGAGCTCTAGTAATTGGTCCGGTATGTATAGCCTTGAGGGGCTGGGTGTAACAATGGTATTGATGTCCTCATCATCCTCCCTTCTTGAAATGAAGTCGTCCTCGACGGAAGCACATCTTCCTCACCCAAATAAGGCTTCAAATCTGCAATGTTAAAAGTGGGACTAACCCCAAAATCTGCAGGCAGCTCAAGTTTATATGCATTATCATTTATTTTCTCTAACACCTTAAATGGACCATCAGCACGTGGCATTAGCTTTGATTTGCGCAATTTAGGAAACCTATCCTTACGAAAATGTAACCAAACAAGATCTCCAGGTTCAAAGACAACATGTTTTCTAACCATATCTCCGACAAGTTTATATTTAGCATTCATACGCTCAATGTTTTCCTTAGTTAACTCATGCATTTTTAAAATCAGTTCAGCACGTTCTTTAGCATCAAAATTAACCTTCTCCGAAGATGGAAGAGGCAACAAATCAATAGGTGCACGAGGTAGGAAGCCATACACAATTTCAAAAGGGCACATCTTAGTAGTAGAATGCAATGAGCGATTATAAGCAAATTCAATATGAGGCAAGCATTCTTCCCACATTTTCTTATTATTCTTCAAAACAGCCCTAAGCATAGTAGACAATGTTCTATTGACTACTTCAGTTTGTCCATCGGTTTGGGGGTGACAAGTAGTACTAAAAAGCAGTTTAGTCCCCAACTTAGCCCATAAACATCTCCAAAAGTGGCTAAGAAATTTAGTATCACGATCTGAAACAATAGTATTTGGCACACCATGCAAGCGAATAATTTCACGAAAGAACAAATCAGCAACATTAACAGCATCATCGCTTTTATGACATGGTATAAAGTGTGCCATTTTCGAGAATCTATCCACGACAACAAATATGCTATCCCTCCCCTTCTTTGTTCGAGGTAAACCTAAAACAAAGTCCATAGATATATCCTCCCAAGGAATACTAGGCACAGGCAAAGGCATATATAAACCATGAGGATTGAGTCGTGACTTAGCTTTTTGACAGGTAGTGCAGCGAGCAACAAAGCGCTCAACATCCCGTCTCATCTTTGGCCAAAAGAAATGTGTAGCAAGTATATCCTCCGTCTTTTTGGCCTTAAAGTGTCCCGTTAAGCCTCCTCCATGCGCCTCCTGCAACAACAAAAGACGAACAGAGCTAGCGAGGAATGCATAGCTTGTTAGCACGGAACACAAAACCATCATTAATAACGAACTTGTTCCATGTTCTTCCTTCTTTACAATTCTGCATTACATCTTTAAAATCAGCATCATGCACATATTGATCTTTGATGGTCTCCAAACCAAATATTTTGAAGTCAAGTTGTGAAAGCATAGTATGCGACGAGACAAAGCATCAGCAATAACATTTTCTTTACCCTTCTTGTGTTTAATGACATAAGGGAAAGTCTCAATGAATTCAACCCATTTAGCATGTCTACGATTCAGTTTAGCTTGACTTTTAATATGTTTCAAAGATTCATGATCAGAATGTATAACAAATTCTTTGGGCCATAAATAATGTTGCCATGTCTCTAAAGTCCGAACAAGAGCATATAATTCTTTGTCATAAGTAGAATAGTTCAGACTAGGCCCACTCAATTTTTCAGAAAAGTATGCAACAGGTTTGCCATCTTGTAATAACACACCTCCTAATCCAATTCCACTAGCATCACATTCAAGCTCAAAAGTTTTATTAAAGTCAGGAAGTTGGAGTAAAGGAGCATGTGTCAACTTATCTTTCAATACCGTGAAGGCTTCTTCCATGCGGTACCCCAAACAAAAGGCACATCCTTCTTTGTAAGCTCATTGAGAGGTGCAGCAATGGTGCTAAAGTCTCTCACAAAACGCCTATAGAAACCAGCGAGTCCAAGAAAACTCCTCACTTGTGTGACCGTTTTGGGCTGCGGCCAACTCTCAATAGCTTCAATCTTGGCTTTATCAACTTCAATTCCACGTGGAGTAACAACATAGCCAAGAAAAGATACTCGGTCGGTGCAAAAGGTGCACTTCCCAAGGTTACCAAACAAGCGTGCATCACGTAGAGCATTAAAAACAGCACGTAAATGTTCCAAATGTTCTTCCAAAGATTTGCTATAAATCAGTATATCATCAAAGTAAACTACCACAAATCGTCCAATGAAAGCACGTAAAACTTCGTTCATTAATCTCATGAAAGTACTAGGTGCATTAGTTAACCCAAAAGGCATGACTAACCACTCATATAATCCAAACTTAGTTTTAAATGCTGTTTTCCATTCATCTCCCAATTTCATACGAATTTGATGGTATCCACTACGCAAATCAACTTTGGAGAATATTGTAGAGCCACTCAATTCATCAAGCATATCATCTAGCCTAGGAATAGGATGGCGATAACGAATAGTAATATTATTAATGCCTCTACAATCAACACACATACGCCGACGTACCATCCTTTTTAGGCACTAGTATAATAGGAACAGCACAAGGACTAAGAGATTAGCGTATATAACCTTTGTCGAGCAGCTCACATTGCTTGACGCATAATCTCCTGTGTCTCCTACGGATTGGTATGGTATGGTGCGCGGTTGGGTAGCGATGCAGAATTAAGTCAATTTGATGCTCAATCCCTCGAATAGGTGGTAATCCCGGTGGCACGTCTTGTGGGAAGGCGTCGTGAACTCCTGCAAAATGTTAGTGACAGCGAGGGGCAAAGAGGAAGGCACGTCCTCGAATGAAAATAATGCCTCTTTGCACACAAAAGCATAGCAAACAGATTTGCTAGAATCTAGCTCATCAATATCAGATTTGGTGGCAAATAAACATGCACTTTTCAGTTTAATTTCAGAAGCAACATTAGATGGTTTATTATTAGCCTTCATTTGTTGCTCAAATTCTTTTGCCACAATCTGATTTTCACTCTTATTTTTCTCCTGTTTTGCTTTATTAGCTCTATTAATATCATCTTTCAAAATGGAATCAGGAGTCATAGGAAGCAAAGTAATATTTTATCCTTGTGAACAAGAGTATACTGATTGTTTCTACCATGGTGTACAGAATTTTTATCAAATTGCCATGGTCTACCAAGTAATAAGGAACATGCTTGCATAGGTACCACATCACAATCAACATAATCAGCATATGTAGAGATACTAAAATACACACGAGCGATGCGTGTTACCTTAACCTTGCCACTGTTGTTGAACCATTGGATGTAGTAAGGATGTGGATGTGGTCTTGTGGTGAGAGAAAGCTTCTCCACCATATCCATGCTAGCCAAGTTGTTGCAGCTCCCTCCATCTATGATGGCCTTGAATAGAACGTTCCTTCACAACTCCCTTTGTATGGAACAAGTTATGTCTCTGATTTTGCTCGACTTGTGTAACCTGCACACTCAAAACACGTTGAGCAACTAAACATTCATACTGTCGGCATCTTGACAGCCATGTATTGCGTGTCATGATCAGAATCATCTCCACCGTGTTCTTCATGTGTAATAAGAGCCAAAGTCTCTTCATCATAGTCACTAAGCGGACTCATACCCACCATCCTCGTTAGCAATCATCACGCTGAGATTGGCATTCTCTCGCATAAAATGTCCTCTTCCCTTACAACGACGACAAATAATATCACTTGTGTGCCCTGTTGACGCCATGGAAGAAGAAGAGCTCTGTGTAGGCCCAGCAGGTGTGCTCTTGGCGAGATAGTGGTGGTTGTGCTGCTTTCTTGTATCACGGTTGGAGGTGGCGGTAAGCGGAGGTGCGGTGTAGTAGAGCGTGTGGAAGTAGATGATGCACGTGGTGTCCATGATGAAGGTCGACCTGCGAGAAAAGTTAGTTCGCGCCAACGCACATCGATCCTGCACTTCACGTTCAGCTTTACAAGCAAGATGGAATAATCGAGTGATGTTATTATAATCCTTGTAGTCTAGAATGGTCTGAATCTCTCTATTTAATCCACCCGGAAAAGCGTGCAAGCATAGCTTCATTCTCCTCAACAATACCACATCTAATCATGCCAGTTTGTAATTCCTGATAATATTCTTCTACGTAATTTTTTCCTTGTCTTAAGCTCTGCAATTTTTGACGTAATTCACGTTGATAATATGGTGGAACCCAGCGAGTACGCATAGCAGTTTTCAAAGCAGCCCAAGTAGCTGGAATAGGATATAATCTACAATGTTCAGACCACCAAACACATGCAAAGCTAGTGAAAGCACAAACAGCGGCGAACACGTCTCTCCTCGAGGATATTGTAAACATGTAAATCGTTGTTCAGTTTCTAACTCCCAAGTAAGATATATATCAGGAACATATCTACCCTCAAATGGTGGAATATTCAATTTCAGTTTAGGGAGATGGTCATGATCTCGTACCTGAAGGGGAGCCCGAACATTGCCATTATTTGCATGTGGGCGACACGGTGGTTGTGGTCTTTGGTGGTTGCACGTGGTTACGATGTTGATCAACCTCATCCTCGTAATCTCTCACATAATCATCCTCCCCACCGCAGCAGCAGGAGCCACGAAGTATCAGCAATGACACCGGCAGCTTGGCGGTGAAGAGGGACACGGGAAGCTTCGGCGGAGGGCTGTTTCGCGATGTGGAGGTAGTCCTTGTTGTTGTAGTAGAGGTGCGTTAGGTGCCGCCGGTGGTGGTGGTGGTAGGCAGCGAGCAATTCATTAAACTTGTTATCGAGCTTTGTTTGACGCCTTCTCAATGCCATCTATCTTCTCCATGGCCTCTTCAAATCTATTTAGCACATCGTCCACCGCCCCACTCATCATTTGTTGAAACTTATCATGTAGCGCTTTGTTTGTCATGTTCTCCCGGTCGGTCTCGTAAACTTGTGATCCTGCCATGGTTAGCAGCAATAGAAACACACAAGAATATGATTCGACGGACTACTAGGAAGTGGTGGTGGTTGTGTGGTGGGCGATCCTAAATCCGTCAAGCAAATCTCAAATTCTTACCAGTTCTTACCCGGTGAGGCGGTGATCGTGACCGATGTAGTCAAAACTCTCAAAGCTTGGATAGAGCGATTACCGAGGAGAGTCAAATGCGATGTAGATGTATGTGGAGCTGGGAAGGCTTATAATATGGTAGCAAAAAGGGTCAGCAATAATCAATTCAGAGATGCAAAGTTGAATAAGCGCTCAACGACGGTCTTTGTCTTTGGTCCTAGGCTAGACCGTGCTAGAGACGCGAGCCTAGAACACTAACAAAATCACGGCGCTGCACGTAAACAAGGGAAAAGCACACTCTGGATTTTCTTTTTCGCTCTTTTTTTTTTGCGCTGCTTTTTTTTTTGCGCTGCTCTTTTTTTTTTTGCGAAAAATCACTATAATGGCGAGTGTCTCAAAACTCTTCCGAGGTCAAACTGACAGGATGGGCACGAAATTTTTTCGACCAAATTTTTTTTCATTGCCGGACCCAAAAGCTGGAAGCGGGTCAAAAAACTTTCTATAATGGCGATTGTCTCAATACGGCTTAGAAACACCTAAAATAGGATAGCCGGAATTTTTTCGACTAGTGCGTTTTCGGAAAATTTTGGGCCTAAACGGAGGGTGGTTTCCAGACCTACGCAGGCAAGGAAACACGAATCGGAATTTAGATGGATCTCGAAAACAAACCTAATATGAGAAGAACTCGGATTGGTGGTGGTATATGGCAGCGGTGGTGGTAGCGGTGGTAGTATATGGATATGGATCGGTGGTGGTATATGGACACGGATTGGTGGTGGTATATGGATATGGATTCGAGCGGTGATGGTAGGTGGCGAGGCGATGATGATGGTGCGGTGGCGGCGTGACAACTTATGACCAGAACTTCGAAACTCTAAAAGACTAGGCGCTAAGACCAGCAACTAGACACGACGATGCAACATAAATTCAACAAAGCAAAACCCTAAAAGATTATGCAAAGGCTCAGATTGGCTCGGATATGATGAACTAACCCTAATTTTTTGTGGCTTTTTCGTGGACTGTAGGTATGAAGAACTGACTCGATCTAAACTACGAAAAACTGTAAAATCTCACCGAGCAACCTGAAAATCTGATACCACTTGATAGAGGCAAAGGTGTCCGATGTTTCATGAGATGGTGGCTATCGTTTACGTGGGAGTCGACCTTGACGATCCGACTACGAGCGTCTTGAGGCGTCGCGCCTTAGCAATCGCTAAACCAACTTCCGAGGGTTATTGACCACGCGAACACGATCAACGACCACGAGGGCCTGTTTCCTGCGAGCAAGCGAAGAACAAGCAAGAAACTGAGATTGCAATCTGAATATTGCGAATATAAGATGAAAGCTTTATTGATCAAGGTGGGGTTACGTGGCGCCTTTGTGCAGTCGTTGAACACAAGCGAAATGCAGCGAAGTTGCAGCTATGGCGAACTTTTAATCTAAACAAAACCCAACGTCTAAGCGGTGCCCTAAGGGCTGTATATATGGAGGAAGAGGAATTTCGTGGCCCTTGGTGGAGGGTCCGAAATCAACCCTAACTCTTGTTCCCCACACATACGGACTCTAAAAACAGCCTATACTTAAGTATTTCGAAATTACATGGGCCTGGCCCAATAATAAGGTGTGTGACACCTAGAATAGCCTATGGACGCATATTATGAAGTGGCATCTTGTATATTTCGTCCAAGGCCTCATGCACTCATTAGGGTGGCTTCAAAGTCCTGGAATCATCACTTGTAACTCCGTTCTTGTTCTCCTTGCGCATGCCAACATCTCCATGCTTGAACTTGCTCCAAGGTTCATCTTTCTTGTCCACGGTAGGCCCTTCATTTGTAAGCAAAACAAAGCGTATCCACTTTAGGCAGCATCATATTCTCATGAACATTGGAATCGTTACCAAGAAACGAAAGTACCTGATAATTCAATTGGCGTGCGCGAGCTCTAGTAATTGGTCCAGTATGTATAGCCGCAGGGGCTGTGGGTGTAACAATGGTATTGATGTCCTCATCAGGTCGTGCGCACGGGGGTATGAGCCCGTGGGCACGGGGTCCCGTGCGCACGGTACAAGCCCGTGGGCACGTGGTGTCCAGAGACTTTTCGGGGGGCCGTGCGCACGGGGTCCGGGGTCCGTGGGCACGGGGTAGGCGGAAATTCTCGATTTTGGGGCGGAAAGTGAAGATTTCTAGGGCAAAATTGGGGGGATTTTGGGGATGGATGGTGGGGAAAAGATGGGGGAATGCTAGCTCCACTTGAAACCAAGCAAATCCATGGATCAAATCCAACAAAACATCACCAAACCAACAAATCACAAAAAAATTTGGGGCTATTTTTGGTGGGGAATTTTCGAATTTAGGACAAAATCAACAAAACAAGGCTAGAAAACAAAGAGGGGGGCTCCAATTTCGTGATCAACCATGGCTCATGATACCAAGATGATGTAGGGTGGAACCCTATGTGGAGATCTTTCACGAATTGGAGGGGGAATCCCCAAGAACAAGATGAACACAAGAGAGAAAACAAGAGGATCACTCAAGAACAAGTCCAATCACACATCCACTAGACAATCAAACACAGAAGATCCACAAGGTACATGAACAACAAAGGGAAATAAGATACATGGTAAAGTTCATCCCAAATCCTATGAAGGAGATGAGGGCTTGAACCCTAGAAGGATCTTCCCACGAAGGGGGGCTTGAATCCCTAGGGATCTTCTCCAATGGAGGCCTTGAACTCCAATGGAGTGTCTCTCTCTCCAGAGAAATCCCACAAGGGGAGATACATGAGCTAAGCTCTAGTGTTTAGATCTAATCCTTAGCTAAGTCTAAATGGAGGAGATGAAGGAGTATATATAGTCCTAGGCAAAGAGAGGGATAAGTGGGGGCGAAATGGTAAAACAAGGGCAAAGCCCTTGGCGTCTACAGGGGGCCCCGTGCGACAGGGTATCCGAGACACAGGCGCATGAGCCCGTCTTGCCGCAGGTCCGTGAGGCCCGTGGGCACGAGGGGCCCGTGGGCACGGTACTGCGCCCGTCTTGCTGCAGGTCGCTGAGGCTGCTGCCTTCTTCTTGGCGCTTCCTTCTTCGCTTCCAGGCTTCCCTCTTGGATGGTGTAGTGGTTCCTTGGCGCTTGCACTCCTCCTCGACATCTGTGAAGCTCCAACAATACCTGTGCATGCACACGAGAGAAGTGTCAAGTAGTATACCATCCTCGAAGGGGTCAAGTGAACACGTGTAAAGGAGAAGATTCACCTTTATGTATGAGAAGTAGAGGTCGCACGTGTCACTTGCCAAACGGACTCTTGACATGGTGATGACCGTAGGATGCTCCGCATCAAATCCCGAAGAAACCAAGGAGATTCAACGGCAAGTACAACAACTCATCGACAACGGTCATGTACGTGAAAGCCTAAGCCCTTGTGCCGTTCCCGTTATACTTGTGCCTAAGCCCGATGGAAGTTTCCGCTTGTGTTCCGCTTGTAGACCTATAAATGCTATTACCGTTTGCTATAGGCATCCCATTCCTCGCTTAGATGATATGCTTGGTGAACTTAGTGGAGCCAACTTTTTCTCAAAAATTGATCTTAAAAGTGGCTATTATCAAATCCGCATTCAAGAGGGCGATGAATGGAAAACTGCTTTCAAAACCAAATTTGGCTTATATGAGTGGTTAGTGATGCCTATGGGTCTATCGGAGGCTCCGGTACTTTAAATGCGCCTTATGCATTATTTGCTTTGCCCTTATATTGGAATCTTTGTTGTGGTTTACTTTGATGATATCCTTGTGTTCAGCAAAACCATGAAAGAGCATCTTCATCATGTTAGGGCTGTATTGCAAACCCTTCGCAAGGAACGTCTTTATGCAAACATGAAAAAATGCACGTTTGGTGTTGACAAAGTGGTTTTCTTGGGTTTTGTTGTATCCTCAAAGGGTGTCCATGTTGATGAATCTAAAATTCAAGCAATCAAAACTTGGCCCAACCAACCAATTTGCAACAAGTGCGTAGTTTTCTTGGTCTTGCGGGTTTTTATAAATTAAAGCTTTATGAAAGACTTTAGCACAATTGCCGCTCCTTTGCATGCTTTGAGTAAGAAGAATACTCCTTTTGTTTGGGGATCTTTGCAATCCACCGCTTTTGATGAGCTCAAGTCTTTGCTTACTCATGCTCCAATTCTTGCTTTACAAATTTTTGACAAAACCTTTGAGTTTCATTGTGATGCAAGTGGTACCAGAATTGGCGGAGTGTTGATGCAAGAAAAACGAGCCATTTCATATTTTAGTGAAAAACTCTCCGGTGCTCAACTTAACTATCCCATATATGACAAAGAATTGTATGCTTTAGTACGTGTGCTACATATTTGGGAACATTATCTTAGACCTCATGAGTTTGTCATACGTACCGATCATGAAAAGCTTAAGTACTTAAAAGGTCAAACTAAGTTGAACAAGTGTCATGCCAAATGGAGTGAATTTATTGAATCTTTCCTCTATGTGATCAAGTACATTAAGGGTAAGGAAAATGTAGTTGTGGATGCACTTTCATGCTGTAAGTGCATCTGGTGCCACCCCTAGTTGGTTTTGGAGTATTGACGACAAATGTGGTTGAGGGACTAATGCGTTTGTGAGAATTGCAGGATAACGCAGGTAGTGTCCCTCATTGATTGATTTACCTACGGAGATGACCCTAAAAATGTATGAAGACATTGAAGACAATGGTGGTTTGTGAAGATATTCACATTGAAGACTATGACATGAGAAGACATTGAGTGAAGACTATGGGCCTTGAAGACTGTGTTGTTTCGTTGTTTCCTTTTCTTCTTTGTTGAGTCATAGGAACCACCGTCTTTGTTAAGTGGGGTCCAAATGATCATAGTCGAGAATAGCGGAGTGATGCTCAACCCAAATCCTATGTCTTGAGCAAAGACAATGAGAACAAAACTTATCCAGAGCTGGATGAGTCGACTTTGCTTGTAGCCCAAGTAAAGTTGCCGTGAGTGTTTGAAAGCTGACCGTTGGAACACGTGTCGGTTCCTTAGTGACCAGGGTCATTTCGGACATAACAGGTCGGGTTGCCTAGTGGCTATAAATAGCCCACCCCCTACACCATAAATTGGTGGCTGCTCAGAGTTAGTGCACGGCTTTTGTCGTTTGAGAGCAACCCACCTTGATAGAGGCAAAGGTGTCCCGTCTTTCGATGAGATGTTGGTTTTCGCTTTGGAGGAAGTCGACTTTGACGATCCGACTACGAGCGTCTTGAGGGCGTCGGCGCCTTAGCAATCGCTAAACCAACTCGAGAGAGGTTATTGACCACGCCGAACACGATCAACTGACCACGAGGGTCTGTTTCCTGCGAGCAAAGCGAAGAACAAGCAAGAAACTGAGATTGCAATCTGGATATTGCGAATATAAGATGAAAGCTTTATTGATCAAGGTGGGGTTACATGGCGCCTTTATGCAGTCGTTGAACACAAGCGAAATGCAGCGAAGTTGCAGCTATGGCGAACTTTTAATCTAAACAAAACCCAAGGTCTAAGCGGTGCCCTAAGGGCTGTATATATGGAGGAAGAGGGAATTTCGTGGCCCTTGGTGGAGGGTCGAAATCAACCCTAACTCTTGTTCCCACACATACGGACTCTAAAAACAGCCTATACTTAAGTATTTCGAAATTACATGGGCCTGGCCCAATAATAAGGTGACGCAGCACCTAGAATAGCCTATGGGCGCATATTATGAAGTGGCATCTTGTATATTTCGTCCAAGGCCTCATGCACTCATTAGGGTGGCTTCAAAGTCCTGGAATCATCACTTGTAACTCCGTTCTTGTTAGCCTTAGCATGCCAACATCTCCATGCTTGAACTTGCTCCAAGGTTCATCTTTCTTGTCCATGGTAGGCCCTTCATTTGTAAGCAAAACAAATGTATCCAATTTAAGCAGCATCATATTCTCATGAACATCGGAATCGTTACCAAGAAGCGGAAGTACGATAATTCAATTGGCGTCTTGTGAGCTCTAGTAATTGGTCCGGTATGTATAGCCTTGAGGGGCTGTGGGTGTAACAATGGTATTGATGTCCTCATCATCCTCCCTTCTTGAAATGAAGTGCGTCCTCGGCGGAAACTCATCTTCCTCACCCAAATAAGACTTCAAATCTGCAATGTTAAAAGTGGGACTAACCCCAAAATCTGCGAGCAGCTCAAGTTTATATGCATTATCATTTATTTTCTCTAACACCTTAAATGGACCATCGGCACGTGGCATTAGCTTTGATTTGCGCAAATTAGGAAACCTATCCTTACATAAATGTAACCAAACAAGATCTCCGGTGCAAAGACAACATGTTTTCTACCCCTATCTCCGGCAAGTTTATATTTAGCATTCATACGCTCAATGTTTTCCTTAGTTAACTCATGCATTTTTAAAATCAATTCATACGTTCTTTAGCATCAAAATTAACCTTCTCCGAAGATGGAAGAGGCAACAAATCAATAGGTGCACGAGGTAGGAAACCATACACAATTTCAAAGGGCACATCTTAGTAGTAGAATGCAATGAGCGATTATAAGCAAATTCAATATGAGGCAAGCATTCTTCCCACATTTTCTTATTATTCTTCAAAACAGCCCTAAGCATAGTAGACAATGTTCTATTGACTACTTCAGTTTGTCCATCAGTTTGGGGGTGACAAGTAGTACTAAAAAGCAGTTTAGTCCCCAACTTAGCCCATAAACATCTCCAAAAGTGGCTAAGAAATTTAGTATCACGATCTGAAACAATAGTATTTGGCACACCCTGCAAGCGAATAATTTCACGAAAGAACAAATCAGCAACATTAACAGCATCATCGCTTTTATGACATGGTATGAAGTGTGCCATTTTAGAATCTATCCACGACAACAAATATGCTATCCCTCCTTCTTTGTTAGAGGTAAACCTAAAACAAAGTCCATAGATATATCCTCCCAAGGAACACTAGAGTGCAGGCAAAGGCATATATAAACCATGAGGATTGAGTCGTGACTTAGCTTTTGACATGTAGTGCAGCGAGCAACAAAAGCGCTCAACATCCCGTCTCATCTTTGGCCAAAAGAAATGTGTAGCAAGTATATCCTCCGTCTTCTTCACGCCAAAGTGTCCCATTAATCCTCCTCCATCGCCTCCTGCAACAACAAAAGGCGACGAGCTAGCAGGAATGCATAGCTTGTTAGCACGGAACACAAAACCATCATTAATAACGAACTTGTTCCATGTTCTTCCTTCTTTACAATTCTGCATTACATCTTTAAAATCAGCATCATGCACATATTGATCTTTGATGGTCTCCAAACCAAATATTTTGAAGTCAAGTTGTGAAAGCATAGTATGCGACGAGACAAAGCATCGGCAATAACATTTTCTTTACCCTTCTTGTGTTTAATGACATAAGGGAAAGTCTCAATGAATTCAACCCATTTAGCATGTCTACGATTCAGTTTAGCTTGACTTTTAATATGTTTCAAAGATTCATGATCAGAATGTATAACAAATTCTTTGGGCCATAAATAATGTTGCCATGTCTCTAAAGTTCGAACAAGAGCATATAATTCTTTGTCATAAGTAGAATAGTTCAGACTAGGCCCACTCAATTTTTTAGAAAAGTATACAACAGGTTTGCCATCTTGTAATAACACACCTCTAATCCAATTCCACTAGCATCACATTCAAGCTCAAAAGTCTTATTAAAGTCGGGAAGTTGGAGTAAAGGAGCATGTGTCAACTTATCTTTCAATACCGTGAAGGCTTCTTCACATGCGGTACCCCAAAGAAAAGGCACATCCTTCTTTGTAAGCTCATTGAGAGGTGCAGCAATGGTGCTAAAGTCTCTCACAAAACGCCTATAGAAACCAGCGAGTCAAGAAAACTCCTCACTTGTGTGACCGTTTTGGGCTGCGGCCAACTCTCAATAGCTTCAATCTTGGCTTTATCAACTTCAATTCCACTGTGGAGTAACAACATAGCCAAGAAAAGATGCTCGATTCGATTGCAAAAGGTGCACTTCCCAAGGTTACCAAACAAGCGTGCATCACGTAGAGCATTAAAAACAACACGTAAATGTTCCAAATGTTCTTCTAAAGATTTGCTATAAATCAGTATATCATCAAAGTAAACTACCACAAATCGTCCAATGAAAGCCACGTAAAACTTAGTTCATTAATCTCATGAAAGTACTAGGTGCATTAGTTAACCCAAAAGGCATGACTAACCACTCATATAATCCAAACTTAGTTTTAAATGCTGTTTTCCATTCATCTCCCAATTTCATACGAATTTGATGGTATCCACTACATAAATCAACTTTGGAGAATATTGTAGAGCCACTCAATTCATCAAGCATATCATCTAGCCTAGGAATAGGATGGCGATAACAAATAGTAATATTATTAATGCCTCTACAATCAACACACATACTGTGACGTACCATCCTTTTTTAGGCACTAGTATAATAGGAACAGCACAAGGACTAAGAGATTGGCGTATATAACCTTTGTCGAGCAGCTCACATGTACTTGGCGCATAATCTCCTTCGTCTCCTCTCTGGATTGATGCGGTATGGTGTGCGGTTGGGTAGCGATGCAAGGAATTAAGTCAATTTGATGCTCAATCCCTCGAATAGATGGTAATCCGGTGCTTGCGTCTTGTGGGAAGACATCGGCGAACTCTGCAAAATGTTAGTGACGGCCGGGGAGGCAAAGAGGAAAACACGTCCTCGAATGAAAATAATGCCTCTTTGCACACAAAAGCATAGCAAACAGATTTGCTAGAATCTAGCTCATCAATATCAGATTTGGTGGCAAATAAACATGCACTTTTAGGTTTAATTTCAGAAGCAACATTAGATGGTTTATTATTAGGCTTCATTTGGTGCTCAAATTCTTTTTGCCACAATCTGATTTTCACTCTTATTTTTCTCTGTTTTGCTTTATTAGCTCTATTAATATCATCTTTCAAAATGGAATCAGGAGTCATAGGAAGCAAAGTAATATTTTTATCCTTGTGAACAAGAGTATCTTGATTGTTTCTACCATGGTGTCTGAAATTTTATCAAATTGCCATGGTCTACCAAGTAATAAGGAACATGCTTGCATAGGTACCACATCACAATCAACATAATCGGCATATGTAGAGATACTAAAATACACACGAGCAGTCGTGTTACCTTAACCTTGCATTTGTTGTTGAACCATTGGATGTAGTAAGGATGTGGATGTGGTCTTGTGGTGAGAAAGCTTCTCCACCATATCCATGCTAGCCAAGTTGTTGCAGCTCCCTCCATCTATGATGGCCTTGAATAGAGCGTTCCTTCACAACTCCCTTTGTATGGAACAAGTTATGCCTCTGATTTTGCTCAGCTTGTGTAACCTGCACACTCAAAACACGTTGAGCAACTAAACATTCATATCTGTCGGCATCTTGACAGCCATGTATTGCGTCTCAAGATCAGAATCATCTCCACCGTGTTCTTCATGTGTAATAAGAGCCAAAGTCTCTTCATCATAGTCACTAAGCGAGACTCATACCCACCATCCTCGGTAGCAATCATCACCTGCTGAGATTGGCATTCTCTATAAAATGTCCTCTTCCCTTACAACGACGACAAATAATATCACTTGTGTGCCTGTTGGCGCCATGGAAGAAGAAGAGCTACTGTGTAGGCCAGCGGTGTACTCTTGGCGAGATAGTGGTGGTTGTGCACCTTTCTTGTATCCACGGTTGGAGGTGGCGGCCGGCGGAGGTGCGGTGTAGTAGAGCGTGTGGAAGTAGATGATGCACGTGGTGTCCATGATGAAGGTCGACCTGCGAGAAAAGTTAGTCGCGCCAAGGCACATCGATCCTGCACTTCACGTTCGACTTTACAAGCAAGATGGAATAATCGAGTGATATTATTATAATCCTTGTAGTCTAGAATGTTACGAATATCTCTATTTAATCCACCCGGAAAGCGTGCAAGCATAGCTTCATTCTCCTCAACAATACCACATCTAATCAAGCCGGTTTGTAATTCACGATAATATTCTTCTACGAATTTTCCTTGTCTTCGCGCTGCAATTTTTGAAGTAATTCACGTTGATAATATGGTGGAACCAGCTTGATGCATAGCAGTTTTCAAAAGCAGCCCAAGTAGGCTGGAGCAGGATATAATCTACAATGTTAGGACCACCAAACACATGCAAAGCTAGTGAAAGCACAAACAGCGGCGAGAACACGTCTCTCCTCGGGATATTGTAAACATGTAAATCGTTGTTCAGTTTCTAACTCCCAAGTAAGATATATATCGGGAACATATCTACCCTCAAATGGTGGAATATTCAATTTCAGTTTAGGGAGATGGTCATGATCTCGTACTGAAGGGAGCCCGAACATTGCCATTATTTGCATGTGGGCGACACAGTGGTTGTGGTCTTTGGTGGTTGCCGCGTGGATTACGATGTTGATCAACCTCATCCTCGTAATCTCTCACATAATCATCCTCCCCACCGCATGACGGCGAGCCACGAAGTATCAGCAATGACACCGGACTTGGCGAGTGAAGAGGGACACGGGAAGCTTCGGCGGAGGGCTGTTTACGTGATGTGGAGGTAGTCCTTGTTGTAGTAGAGGTGTGTTAGGTGCCGCCGGTGGTGGTGGTGGTAGGCAGCCTTGAGCAATTCATTAAACTTGTTATCGAGCTTTGTTTGAGCGCCTTCTCAATGCCATCTATCTTCTCCATGGCCTCTTCAAATCTATTTAGCACATCGTCCACACCTTACTCATCATTTGTTGAAACTTATCATGTAGCGCTTTGTTTGTCATGTTCTCCGAGTCGGTCTAAATGACACGTGATCCTGCCATGGTTAGCAACAATAAAGCAGACAAGAATATGATTGACGGACTACTAGGAAGTGGTGGTGGTTGTGTGGTGGGCGATCCTAAATCCGTCAAGCAAATCTCAAATTCTTACCGATTCTTACCAATGACGGTGATCGGCAACCGATGTAGTCAAAACTCTCAAAGCATGGATAGAAGCGATTACGGGGAGAGTCAAGCATACGATGTAGATGTATGTGGAGGCTGGGAAGGCTTATAATATGGTAGCAAAAGAATTGACAATAATCAATTCGGAGATGCAAAAGTTGAATAAGCGGCTCAGCAGCAGTCTTGTCTTTGGTCCTAGGCTGAACCGTGCTAGAGGCAGAGCCTAGAACACTAACAAAATCACGGCTGCTGCGGAAACAACGGAAAAGCACACTCTGGAATTTTTTTTTCGCTCTTTTTTTTTTTCGCTGCTTTTTTTTGCGCTGCTATTTTTTTTTTCGAAAAATCACTAAAATGTCCAGTGTCTCCAAACTCTTAGAGGTCAAATTGACGGGATGGGCACGAAATTTTTCAAAATTTTTTTTTATTGCCGGACCCAAAAAGCTGAAGCAGGTCAAAAAACTTTCTATAATGGCGTGTCTCAATACGCTTAGAAACACTTAAAAGAGGATAGCGAGAAAATTTTTACGACAAGTGCGTTTTCGGAAAATTTTGGGCCTCCGTTAGGCCAAATTTTCAGCGCTCGAAAAAACAACTATCTGTTGAAGTGTTCTAAGCGTCTTATAAAATTTTGTTCATTAAACGATATTGAAAAAATTTACGTGCCCATCACTCGATTGATTTGTGAAATGAAAAAAAAAAAAAAGCAGCGAAAAAAAAAGATTTGATTCAAGGATGTCAATTCGTCACATGCAGAATGGCGTGGATTGAACGACCGTTGAGGTGGGCATGCAAATGGCACAGGGAAAAGATGAAATGTGCGATGGTTACAGCTGTGACAAGCGTTCTGAAGGCGTCATCTGCATGGAGCGTCTGCATAGGGCTCAGCACAGCTGTGGATATGTGCATCACATCTTGATGACTTCAAAAAGCTAATAACCGTCTTTGATGGTATGTATTTGGATCTCTGAGAACATTTTGATGATGGCATGACAATGTTCAAATGTGTGCTGAGTGCAGGAAAACATTGTGAAACTGATAAAATTGAAAAAAGTGATGTGCATGTGTGAGGTTTGAAGGCTGAACAGAGACTTTGGGTGAAACATGATTCTAAGAAGAGGCTGTTCAATGGACCAGTAACTGCGTGGACAGGAGAAGTTCTGGAAGCTGTGAAATGGCAAACCAGGTGTGACAGTGCAGAATTTACCTTAAGCTTTGGTAGTCTGCAAGAATAAAGCCATAAGCAACTTTCATAAAACTGAAATTGAATATTACACCATTTGAGTGTAGATATGTTCCTGATATATATCTTACTTGGGAGTTAGAAACTGAACAACGATTTACATGTTTACAATATCCTGAGGAGAGACGTGTTCCTGCCGCTGTTTGTGCTTTCACTAGCTTTGCGTGTGTTTGGTGGTCTGAACATTGTAGATTATATCCTGTTCCAGCTACTTGGGCTGCTATGCGTACTCGTTGGGTTCCACCATATTATCAACGTGAATTACTTCAAAAATTGCAGCGCTTAAGACAAGGAAAAGATTTGGTAGAAGAATATTATCAGGAATTACAAACTGGCTTGATTAGATGTGGTATTGTTGAGGAGAATGAAGCTATGCTTGCACGTTTCCTGGGTGAATTAAATAGAGAGATTCAGACCATTCTAGACTATAAGGATTATAATAATATCACTCGTTTATATCATCTTGCTTGTAAAGCTCAACGAGAAGTGCAGGATCGACAGGCATTGGCGCGAACTAACTTTTATGCAGCACGTCCTTCATCATGGACACCACGTGCATCATCTACTTCCGCTGCACCATCACCTCCTTCAGGTGCCACCTCCAACCGTGATACAAGAAAGCAGACACAACCACCACTATCTGCCAAGAGCACACCTGCCGGGCCTGCACAGAGCTATTCTTCTTCCATGGCGTCAACAGGGCACACAAGTGATATTATTTGTCGTCGTTGTAAGGAGGATATTTTGCGAGAGAATGCAAATCTCAGCGTGTGATGATTGTTACTGAGGATGGTGGGTATGAGTCCGTTAGTGACTATGATGAGGAGACTTTGGCTCTTATTACACATGAAGAACACGGTGGAGATGATTCTGATCATGAGACGCAATACATGGCTGCTGAAGATGCTGAAAGGTATGAATGTTTAGTTGCTTAACGTGTTTTGAGTGTGCAGGTTACACAAGCTGAGCAAAATCATAGGCATAATTTGTTGCATACAAAGGGAGTTGTGGAGGAACGTTCTATTCGTGTCATCATAGATGGAGGGAGCTACAACAACTTGGCTAGCATGGAGATGGTGGAGAAGCTATCTCTCACCACAAGACCACATCCACATCCTTACTACATCCAATGGTTCAACAACAGTGGCAAGGTTAAGGTAACACGTACTGTTCGTGTGCACTTTAGTATCTCTACATATGCTGATTATGTTGATTGTGATGTGGTACCGATGCAAGCATGTTCCTTATTACTTCGTAGACCATGGCAATTTGATAAAAATTTTGTACATCATGGTAGAAACAATCAGTATACTCTTGTTCATAAGGATAAAAATATTACTTTGCTTCCTATGACTCCTGATTCCATTTTGAAAGATGATATTAATAGAGCTAATAAAAGCAAAACAGGAGAAAAATAAGAGTGAAAATCAGATTGTGGCAAAAGAATTTGAGCAACAAGTGAAGCCTAATAATAAACCATCTAATGTTGCTTCGAAATTAAACTGAAAAGTGCATGTTTACTTGCCACCAAATATGATATTTATGAGCTAGATTTTAGCATATCTGTTTGCTATGCTTTTGTGTGCTAAGAGGCATTATTTTCATTCGAGGACGTGCCTTCCTCTTTGCCCCTACTGTCACTAACATTTTGCAGGAGTTCACCGACGTCTTCCCACAAGGCGTGCCACCGTGATTACCACCTATTCGAGGGATTGAGCATCAAATTGACTTAATTCCCGGTGCATCGCTACCCAACCGTGCACCATACCGTACCAATCCAGAGGAGATGAAGGAGATTATGCGTCAAGTACAAGAGCTTCTCGACAATGATAATATACGCGAATCCCTTAGTCCTTGTGTTGTTCCTATTATTCTAGTGCCAAAAAAGGATGGTACATCGCGTATGTGTGTTGATTGTAGAGGCATTAATAATATTACTATTCGTTATCGTCATCCTATTCCTAGGCTAGATGATATGCTTGATGAATTGAGTGGCTCTACAATTTTCTCCAAAGTTGATTTATGAGTGGATACCATCAAATTCGTATGAAATTGGGGGTTGAATGGAAAACATCATTTAAAACTAAGTTTGGATTATATGAGTGGTTAGTTATGCCTTTTGGGTTAACTAATGCACCTAGTACTTTCATGAGATTAATGAACGAAGTTTTACGTGCTTTCATTGGACGATTTGTGGTAGTTTACATTGATGACATATTGATTTATAGCAGATCTTTGGAGGAACATTTGGAACATTTACGTGCTGTTTTTATTGCTCTACGTGATGCACGTTTGTTTGGTAACCTTGGGAAGTGCACCTTTTGTACCGACCGAGTGTCTTTTCTTGGCTATGTTGTTACTCCACGAGAATTGAAGTTGATAAAGCCAAGATTGAAGCTATTGAGAGTTGGCCGCAGCCCAAAGCGGTCACACCGGTGAGGAGTTTTCTTGGCCTTGCTGGATTCTATAGGCGTTTTGTGAGAGATTTCAGCACCATTGCTGCACCTCTCAATGAGCTTACAAAGAAGGATGTGCCTTTTGTTTGGGGTACCGCATGGAAGAAGCCTTCACGGTATTGAAAGATAAGTTGACACATGCTCCTTTACTCCAACTTCCTGATTTTAATAAGACTTTTGAGCTTGAATGTGATGCTAGTGGAATTGGATTAGGAGGTGTGTTATTACAAGATGGCAAACCTGTTGCATACTTTTCTGAAAAATTGAGTGGGCCTAGTCTGAATTATTCTACTTATGATAAAGAATTATATGCTCTTGTTCGACTTTAGAGACATGGCAACATTATTTATGGCCCAAAGAATTTGTTATACATTCTGATCATGAATCTTTGAAACATATTAAAAGTCAAGCTAAACTGAATCGTAGACATGCTAAATGGGTTGAATTCATTGAGACTTTCCCTTATGTTATTAAACACAAGAAGGGTAAAGAAAATGTTATTGCTGATGCATTCTCTAAATCGCTATACTATGCTTGCACAACTTGCCTTCAAAATATTTGGTTTGGAGACCATCACAGATCAAGATGTGCATGATGCTGATTTTAATGGTGTATTGCAGAATTGTAAAGAAGGGAGAACATGGAACAAGTTAAATGCGTTAATGATGGATTTGTGTTTCGTGCTAACAAGCTATGCATTCCAAATTAGCTTTATTCGTCTTTTGTTGTTGCGGACGCCAGCATGGAGGGGTTAATGGGACACTTTGGCGTGAAGAAGGCGGAGGACGTACTTGCAACACATTTCTTTTGGCCAAAGATGAGGCGGGATGTTGAGCGTTTTATTGCTCATTGCACTACATATCAAAAAGCTAAGTCACGACTCAATCCTCATGGTTTATATATGCCTTTACTGTACCTAGTGTTCCTTGGGAGGATATATCTATGGACTTTGTTTTAGGTTTACCTCGAACAAAGAAGGGGAGAGATAGCATATTTGTTGTCGTGGATAGGTTCTCAAAAATGGCACACTTTATACCATGTCATAAAAGCGATGATGCCGTTAATGTTGCTGATTTGTTCTTTCATGAAATTATTCTCTTGCATGGTGTGCCCAATACTATTGTTTCAGATCGTGATACTAAATTTCTTAGCCACTTTTGGAGATATTTATGGGCTAAGTTGGGGACTAAACTGCTTTTTAGTACTACTTGTCACCCCCAAACTGATGGACAAACTGAAGTAGTCAATAGAACATTGTCTACTATGCTTAGGGCTGTTTTGAAGAATAATAAGAAAATGTGGGAAGAATGCTTGCCTCATATTGAATTTGCTTATAATCGTTCATTGCATTCTACTACTAAGTTGTGCCCTTTTGAAATTGTGTATAGTTTCGTCCCTCGTGCACCTATTGATTTGTTGCCTCTTCCATCTTCGGAGAAGGTTAATTTTGATGCTAAAGAACGTGCTGAATTGATTTTTAAAATGCATGAGTTAACTAAGGAAAACATTGAGCGTATGAATGCTAAATATAAACTTGCTAGGGATAAGGGCAGAAAACATGTTGTGTTTGCACCTGGAGATCTTGTTTGGTTACATTTGCGTAAGGATAGGTTTCCTAATTTGCGCAAATCAAAGCTAATGCCACGTGCTGATGGTCCATTTAAGGTGTTAGAGAAAATAAATGATAATGCATATAAACTTGAGCTGCCTGCAGATTTTGGGGTTAGTCCCACTTTTAACATTGCAGATTTGAAGCCTTATTTGGGTGAGGAAGATGAGCTTCCGTCGAGGACGACTTCATTTCAAGAAGGGGAGGATGATGAGGACATCAATACCATTGTTACACCCATAGCCCCTACTATTACATATAATGGACCAATTACTAGAGCTCGCGCACGCCAATTAAATTACCTGGTACTTTCATTCTTGGTAATGATTCTAATGTTCATGAGAATATGATGCTGCCTAAATTGGATACATTTGTTTTGCTTACAAATGAAGGGCCTAGCTTGGAGAAGGATGAACATTGGAACAAGAACAAGCATGGAGTTGATGGCATGCTAAAGGGAACAAGAACGGAGTTACAAGTGATGATTTCAGGACTTTGAAGCCACCATAAGGAGTGAATGAAGCCTTGGACGAAATATACAAGATGCCACTTCATAAATTTCGTCCGAGAAGCTATTCTAGGTGCTGCGTCACCTTATTATTGGGCAGACCCATGTAATTTCGAAATACATAAGTATAGGCTGTTTTTAGAGTCCGTATGTGTGGGGAAACAAGAGATAGGGTTGGTTTGGACCCCTTCCCCAAAGGGCCACGAAATCCCCCCTCTTCCTCCATATATACAGCCCTTAGGGCACCGTTTAGACTTTGGGTTTTGTTTAGATTAAAAGTTCGCCATAGCTGCAACTTCGCGTGCCGTTTGTGTTCAACGACCGGATAAAGGCGTCCACAGAACCCCACCTTGATCAATAAAGCTTTCATCTTATATTCGCAATATCCAGATTGCAATCTCAGTTTCTTGCTTGTTCTTCGTTTGCTCACGTGAAATGCAGACCCTCGTGGTCGTTGATCGTGCTCGGCGTGGTCGATAACCTCTCGGAGTTGGTTTAGCGATTGCTAAAGGCGCGACGTCCTCGCCGTTAAATGGTCGGATCGTGAAAGTCGATTTCCACCAAAGCGATATCCACCATCTCATCGAAAGACGGGACACCTTTGCCTCTATCACACCAAGAGCAACAAGCAATGAGCGACCGCATCGACAACCTCGCCACCGACTTGCGCCTCTCCGAGCAACGTACAAGAGACTACTTCGATAACAAGTTCGACGCTCACAAGCAAGAGAATGATGCAAGAATGATCCGCGCCTTGATGAGGAACCGGCATCATTCCACTTCTTCATCCTCAAGACGGAGCCGCTCGAGTCGACACTCCGACGACACCTTCTACGACTCAAGTACACCTACTTCGAACACTCTTCGCCGTCGTGCCGCGTCAAGACCGGTCAAAGCAAGCGGCAATCCTCTACACGACACCGACTCTCAAGAGCATCGACATCATCAAAACCAAGCTACATTTGCGCAAGCACAAGCACGGCAACGCCAACGACAACAAGAACAAGAAGAGCGAGCGCGACAACATCAAGAGGCACAAGACGCCGAGGTGCAACATCGAGAACGACAACTAAGGGAAGCTCAAGAACTTGAGGCACAACGTGCACTTCATGACTCAAGTCGAGTCGTTGCCGACCGAGGACACCAAGCTCGTGAATATCAAGAAGCGCTCCGCGAGGAAGTCCAAGAGAGGCTCTACCAAGCACGTGTGCATCGACAAGCCCCACAACAAGCTCGACAAGCTCCACCACATGCTCACCAAGAACCTCAAGTTCATCAAGCGCATGAAGACAATGAGAATCCACCAAGACAAGAGCAACATGAGGAAAACGACCCTCCTCGCCAAGAGCAACATGAGATTGTTAATCCTCAACGACATGGACGTCATCATCCTCGACCACACCACAATGAAGAGCAACGCTATGGAAAGCTCAAATTCACCATGCCCAAGTTCAATGGAAGCAATGACCCCGAAGAGTACCTCTCATGGGCATTGAAGGTCGACAAAATCTTTCGTTTGCACCACTATGAGGAAGAGAAGAAGATCGCTATGGCATCACTTGAGTTCCAAGACTATGTGCTCATATGGTGGGAACAAATCCTTGAGAGGCGACAAGCAAGAGGTGAACGTCCAATCACCACTTGGGCTCAAATGAAAGATGTCATGAGAGCACGTTTTGTGCCCACCTACTACAACATCGACCTCTTCAAGAAACTCCAACTCCTCAAGCGAGGAACAAAGAGTGTTGAAGAATACTGCAAGGAAATGGAGATAGCCATGATTCGAGCCAATGTGAAGGAAGATGATGAGCAAACTATGGCACGTTTCTTGAATGGACTCAATCATCCCATCAAGAAGATCACCGACTTCCAACCATACTCCACCCTCATTAAGCTCGTGCATCAAGCTACAAAGGCGGAACGTCAAGTGCAAGATGACTTCAAGTACGCCAAGTACTCGTCCAAGACCTACGGCTTCTCCAACAACCAAGCTTCAACACCTCCTCCAACATCTACATCAACCAAACCTTCTACAAGCAATGTCGACAAGTCAATACAAGAAATCTTCGGCAAGTTCATGTCTTCTTCCTCCTACTACAAGCAACTTCAAGCTGCGTGCTTCATCATCTACTCCAAACGATGAGACCGTCAAGACAAGCTCCTTCAAGTGTTTCACTTATGCGGCGAGGCGACAAGTCCTTTGAGTGCACAAACAAGCGCACCATGATCTTCAACGACGACGGCACCTTCGACTCCATGAGTGAAGGAGAAATGGAAGCCCTTGAGCAAGTGGCCATGCACCGACAAGTGAACAACGAAGATGAAGATGACCAAGTCTTTTGTGATGAAGATTCAAGCCCCGCTCTTGTTGTCTCCAAGGTCTTGACTCTTCAACATCAACAAGAAGAAGACCAACGGTGCCACATCTTCCACACAAAGGCCGGCATCAATGGAAGGTCCGTCAAGGTCATCATCGATGGAGGTAGTTGTCACAACTTGGCAAGTGAAGAACTATGCTCCAAGCTTCAATTGGTCAAGAGGAAGCACCCGAATCCCTACAAGGTTCAATGGCTAAGTGACTCCGGCACTATCCGAATTGAGCATACAGTCCAAGTCCCCTTCAAAATTGGTGCATATGAGGACACTTTGGAGTGTGATGTGGTCCCAATGACCGTTTTCCACCTCCTTCTTGGCCGACCATGGCAATTCGACCGTGGTGTCATCCACAATGGGCGTACCAATCACTATAGCTTCAAGATGAAAGGGAAGGAGTATGTGCTACGACCTATGTCTCCTAGTCAAGTGATAGCCGACAAGCAAGCCACCCATCATGGAGAGAAGAGTGAAAGTGATCCACCACAAAGTGAGTGACAGCCACAAGCCAAACTTGAGCGCCTCTTAGCCTAGAGAAAAACCTCCTATTATTTGCCACAAAAAGTGAGATGAGAGAAGTGTGTGAGAACCCATCGAGTGTGATGCACTTTGTCCTTGTGTGCAAGGATGGAGATACAAAAACTAACACCTCTCACGAACTACCTTTAGTGTTTAAATCTCTTTTGCAGGAATTCCAAGATGTTTTCCCCGATGAGCTACCTCCGGGTCTACCTCCTCTTCGAGGCATTGAGCATCGAATCGACCTCATCCCGGGCGCCTCTACCAAACAAAGCTCCATACCGAGTCAATCCCAAGAAACCAAGGAGAGTCAACGGCAAGTACAACAAGTCATCGACTTCGATCATGTACGTGAAAGCCTATGCCCTTGTGCCGGTACCGTTATACTTGTGCCTAAACCCAATGGAAGTTTCAGCTTGTGTTCCGATTGTAGACCTATAAATGCTATTACCGTTCGCTATAGGCATCCCATTCCTCGCTTAGATGATATGCTTGATGAACTTAGTGGAGCCAACTTTTTCTCAAAAAATTGATCTAAAAAGTGGCTATTATCAAATCCGCATACAAGAGGGTGATGAATGGAAAACTGCTTTCAAAACCAAATTTGGTTTATATGAGTGGTTAGTCATGCCTATGGGTTTATCGGAAGCTCCCGGTACTTTTGAGCGTCTCATGCATTATGTCCTTCGGCTTATATTGGAGTCTTTGTTGTGGTTTACTTCGACGATATTCTTGTGTTTAGAAAAACGATGAAAGAACATCTTAATCATGTTAGGGCTATTTTGCAAACCCTCCGCAAGGAACGTCTTTATGCAAACTTGAAAAAATGCACGTTTGGTGTTGACAAAGTGGTTTTCTTGGGTTTTGTTGTCTCTTCCAAGGGTGTCCATGTTGATGAATCTAAAATTGAAGCAATTAAAACTTGGCCCCAACCCACAAATTTGCAACAAGTGCGTAGCTTTCTTGGTCTTGCGGGTTTTTATAAAGCTTTGGGAAAGATTTTAGCACAATTGCCGCTCCTTTGCATGCCTTGAGTAAGAAGAATACTCATACATTTGGGGATCTTTGCAATCGACCGCTTTTGATGAGCTCAAGTCTTTGCTTACTCATGCTCCGATTCTTGCTTTGCCCAATTTTGACAAAACTTTTGAGGTTCATTGTGCAAGTGGTACCGGAATTGGCGGAGTTTTGATGCAAGAAAAACGAGCCATTGCTTACTTTAGTGAAAAACTCACCGGTGCTTAGCTTAACTATCCCACCTATGACAAAGAACTGTATGCATTAGTGCGTGTGCTACATGTTTGGGAACATTATCTTAGACCTCATGAGTTTGTCATCCATACCGACCATGAAACGCTTAAGTACTTAAAAGGTCAAACTAAGTTGAACAAGCGTCATGCCAAATGGAGTGTATTTATTAAATCTTTTCCTTATCTGATCAAGTACATTAAGGGTAAAGAAAATGTAGTTGCCGATGCACTTTCACGCATATGCACGCTTGTCACTAAACTCGAGTTGAATGTTATTGGCTTTGAGCACATAAAAGAATTGTATGCTAACGACCCGTCTTTTGCTATTCCTTATGCTAAGTGTTTGACGCATACTTCTTGGGAACAATATAACATCAAGGATGCTTATCATATGAGAGCTAACAAACTATGCATTCCCGAGTCTTCTCTTCGTTTGCTCCTTTTGCAAGAGGCTCATGGAGGCGGACTCATGGGACACTTTGGACGCGACAAGACATTCGCCATGCTCTCCAAGAACTACTTTTGGCCCAAGATGTTCCGCGACGTCTCACGCTTCACCAACCGATGCTCTACATGTCGCAAAGCTAAGTCTAAAGCTCAATCTCATGGTCTTTACATGCCTCTTCCTATTCCTTATCAACCTTGGGAAGACATTAGCATGGATTTTGTACTTGGTTTGCCTAGAACTCAAAATGGAAAGGATTCCGTGTTTGTTGTTGTGGATAGATTTTCTAAGATTGCACATTTCATTCCTTGCAACAAGATAGACGATGCTTCACACATTGCAAATCTCTTTTGTAGGGAAATCTTGCGACTCCATGGAGTACCAAAGACAATCGTCTCCGATCGTGACGTCAAGTTCTTGAGTTACTTTTGGAAGACCCTATGCGCCAAGCTCGGAATCAAGCTCTTGTTCTCATCCGCATACCATCCTCAAACCGGCTGACCAAGCGGAGTGACGAACACTTACTATCCACTCTACTTCACGTCTTGATCAAGAAGAACATCAAGGAGTGGGAAGCATGTCTACCCATTGCCGAAATGCACGCCTACAACCGTGCAAGACATTCGACCTAAGCAAGTCCTCCTTCGAGGTCGTCTCTGGCTTCAACCCGTTGTCCCCATTGGACATTCTACCTCTTCCTCTACAAGAGCGCACCAACATGGATGCGAGTGCAGGCAAGCTACATCAAGACGATGCACGAAGATACAAGGCACACCATCGAGCGCCAAGTACAACGACTAGCGACCAAGCTCAACGTCAACAAGCAACCCATGGTCTTCAACATTGGTGATCTAGTGTGGCTACACCTTCGCAAGGATCGCTTCCCCAACGAGCATAAGTCCAAGCTTGTCCCTCGAGCCGATGGACCTTTCAAGGTGCTATGCACGCTTCTAGCGACAACGCCTACAAAATCGACCTACCACGCGGCAAGTACAATGTGAGCGACATCTTCAACGTCAAGGACCTCGCACCATACCATGGAGATGAGGCTTTTGATCCGAGGTCGGATCTCTCCACGGGGGGGGGGGAGATGATGCGGAGCATCCCTCCATCATCCCCATGGACACTACTTCGACCACACAAGCTCCAAGAGGACCCATGACAAGAGCCCAAGCACGTGCCATCCAATCCGAGGTTGACTCTCTCCTTGTTGAACTTCCCTTTAACCCATTTGAGACATGGCTACTACCTCAAATGGAGACACTTTATGCGTTTCAGTACCATGTAAGCAACCAAGGAGAAGGAGTGGTGCAAGACGGACATCAAGATCAAGGAGGCATCCTACCCAGCCTGGAAGGACAGGTACCACCGCCCAACAACCGCCCGGACGGAACAACCGGCCGACTACCGCCCAACAACCGGCCACCATTCTGTGATCAAGCGGTGCAAGGCCGGTACAGCACCGGATGTACCGGTAAATCCCAAATGACCGGAATTACCGGCCCAACGACCGGTTCAACCAATGGGGCCCCCGACGACCATCTGCAGAAGCCAACACCTGACCCCAGTGGTAGTACCGCCTTCCTCGACCGGTACTTCCGCCTTCCTTGAGTCGCCAGCGGTACAACCGCCACCTCGACCGGTACAACCTGCCTGTCTGCGCACAGTGTAACGGGCCAAGCCCATGTACCCCCTCACTTACCCCTTCGTGGCTCTAGACTATAAATACTCCTCCACCTCCTCCTAGATAAGGTAGCAAAGGATTAGCTCATATTTGTGTGAGAGCTTTGCTCATCCACTTAGTTACCTTCTCCTCGGAGATCGCGCCTCCTCGGAGAAGATCCTTCCAAGAGGATTCAAGACCCCTTCTAGGGTGAACCCCATCAAGGCCTCATCACGGAGAAGAACGGCTACTCGTGTATCTTTCCTTTGTTGACTTTGAATCTTGTTCTACCTTTTGTGTTCGGTGATCTAGCCCTTGTATGATCGATACTTGTCGGTTTAGTGATTCTCTTGTGTGTTTTCCCTTGTGTTCTTCCACTCGTTCGTCGTGTTTTCCCCGTAGGATCCCCTCCAAACGTGAAAGATCTCCGATTAGGGTTCCGCCCTACATCATTATTGCTCTCGGAGACTTTGACAACTTACTTGTGATGCATGCCTGTTTACTTGAGCCTATTGTATTTGGTTGTTCTCGCATCATATGCCTCCATACTATGAAATGCTCCCTTGTACTTTCTTATGATGAGCATGATGCATACACTTGTTGGGTATCTTACCACACGAATGATAGGTTTTGCACTTCCGCTAACCTCATTTGTTTTTCCGAGTGTTTGTCATGTTCTTTCATTTTGGAAGGATTCACAAAGGCGGTAACATCACGAGACAACTTGCTTATGTGAAGGCATACAAGATGCAACTCCATCATCCTTGAGAACCTCCAAAAGGTGACATCCTTCCCTTTGAGCCATCCTCAATTATGCATATTGGATGGGCCATTCTTTCATTGTTGTTTCCTTCTTCTTGTCTACATGATACATATATTGGATGGAGGATCGACATTGGAGATGGACCCTATGGAACTTCCAAGTTGAGGAGTGCCACGACATCGAGCTATGGTACAACACCACCCGTGACAAATTTGCACCCTATGCATGGATTGACAAACATTATAATTGTCTTGTTGCACCTATTCCCATGTCATCCATGATATCTGAGCTTGCACATTTTCTTAGCAAATTTGTTGTGATCTTTCTTGATGGCATATTCATACATCGTGATCATATTGCCTACCATCAATTTGCGTGATAACATAATCATGTTGAGCATCCATTGCCATATTCATGCTATTGATAAACTGTCTCACTATGACATCATTTTGCACCGTGGTTGCATTCATCATATTCACAACACATTTGTGTGCACAATGATTGCATTTCCTCCCATGAATGCTTTGCATCTCATTCTAGATCATCTTGATAAGCTTCATGCGTTTTGTCATGACCAATCTTGCCGCACGGACTAATTCTTACATGATGGACACGTTGTGTGCGCTAACCATTGTATTTCCGAGTGTTGCTTGTGTTTGCTCTTTTTGCATGTCTATCACTCCGGCGACACCTTGGACTACTTGGATTGCGCCATATCTTCAACTTCGTCCAACTACAAGTCCGTCTACGACAACCGTTTCCATGGTGATGAGGATCACGATCCGAGGGTCGGATCTTTCCCAAGGGGAGATGATGCGGAGCATCCCACGTTCATCCCCATGTACACTCGACTACTCTCCAAACCCCAAGAGGACTTATGGCGAGAGCTCAACTATACGCCATTGGACACAAGGTGAACTTCGCTCCTTTCGAACCTTCACTTCCTACATGTGAGACATGGCTACTACCTCCAACGTGTGGTCTATGCATGATCGGTACTTTGAGGAAAGCCACTAAGCCACCACATCCACCGTAACAGCTAGCGAGGACGCCAAGAAAAAGGACCAAGAGAAGAAGCTGCTGAAAGCTAATCTGACGACCCCAGCCGGACGTCCGCCCCTGAGGACCCGAGCCGAATCTACGGACGATCGAGCCACCGGACGTCCGGCGACTCAATACCGGGCGACCGCCAGACACCGGACGTCCGACACTATCCAGCGCCCGGACGACCGACGCCGATCGGACGTCCAACACCACCTGTCCAGAGCCAAAATGCTGGACGTCTGACATGCACCGGACGACCGGACCCTCGCGAGCCACCGGACATCCGGTAGTGTCGGACGTCCGACGCCTGTGCACCCGCCCTTGTGTTGGGCCGAAACCACTTACGCTTTCATTCGCCTAGACTATATATACTCCTCCACCTCCTCCTAGTTAGGGTTAGCGTTGATTTTGCTCATTGTTAGATAGAGCTTCGCTCATCCATATCGGATCTCCTCCTCGTGAGAGACCGCAGCCTCTTCGGAGAAGATCCACCTTCGATTCAAGACCTCTTTTGCGGAGAAGACCATCATCAAGACCTCCTCATGGAGAAGAACGGCTACCGTTTGTATCGTCCTTTGTTGACTTTGGATCATGTATCTCCCTTTGTGTTCATCGATCTAGCACATGCGTGATTGATCTTGTTGGTTTGAGTGATTCTCTTGTGTTTTCCCCGTGATTTCCCTCGTGCTCTTCCGCTAGTTCTTCGTATTCCTCGTAGGGATCCTCTCCAAACGTGGAAGATCGTCCACATAGGGTTCCGCACTACATCACATTGTAACTAGTTGTCCTTGTCACCAAGACAAGGCTTTCATCAGAGTTGAAACTTGTTCTCTTTAAACTTGTTGAATGGGCTCCAAAACTTGGTTCTTCATGTGCTGAATGTTGTTGGTTGTCCTCGGCATTGTACCTAAGTAAAATCAGCACCACGAGATTTAGGCAGTATAAAGTTCTCATGGTCATTTGAATTATGATAAGCTAGCGCGTTCACCTCTTGTGCTATTTGTTTGGCATGGCTCCTTGTCATGGGACCCAAATAGATCTTCTTTGTAGAAGCTTCACTTGATGGCTGAGATTTAACATCAGGAGAAGATGATAAACGAGGTGAACCTGGGATGTCATCATCACTTGCTCTCATGACATCCTTCATTTGTGTCCAAGTGGTGATGGGTGGTTCACCTCTTGCCGCTCGGCGCTCAATGATTTGTTCCCACCAAATGAGGACATAGTCTTGGAATTCGAGGGATGCCATTGTGATCTTCTTCTCTTCTTCGTAGTTGTGCAAGCGGAAGATTTTGTCAACCTTCAATGCCCATGAGATGTACTCTTCGGGGTCGTTGCTACCGGTGAACTTGGGCACTTTAGCTTGCCGTATCGTTGCTCTTCATTGTGTTGGGGTCGGGGATGATGACGCCCATGTCATTGAGGATTGACGATCTCATGTTGCTCTTGGCGAGGAGGGTTGTCATCCTCATGTTGCTCTTGGCGAGGACGGTTATCATCCTCATGTTGCTCTCGATGTACTTGACGTTCTTGTCTCGCTTGAGGAGGAGCTTGTCGATGCACACATGCTTGGTAAATCCTTTCTTGAGCTTCATCGCGAAGTGCTTCTTGATGTTGTCGAGCTTGTCGACCTCGATTGGCTACGGCACGGCTTGAGTCACGAAGGGCATGTTGCGCCTCAAGTGCTTGAGCTTCTCGGAGTTGTTGTTGTTGGCGTTCCGCCTCGGCGTCTTGTGCATCTTGATGTTGTCGCGCTCGCTCCTCTTGTTCTTGTTGTCGTTGGCATTGCCGTTCTTGTGCTTGCGCGAATGCAGCTTGGTTTTGACAATGTCGATGCTCTTGAGAGTCGGTGTCGTGTAGAGGACTGCGGTTAGCTTGACGGTCTTGGCGCGCGGCACGACGAAGAGTATTCGATGTCGGTGTACTTGAGCGGAGATGGTGTCGTCGAATGTAACCGACTTGAGCGGCTCCTTCTTGAGTAGGACGAAGTGGTAGAAGAGCGGTTGATCAACAAGGCACGAAGCTCATCCATTCTTGTGTCATTCTCGTGCTTGTTCTCGTCGAGTTTGTTGTCGAAGAGACGCAAGTCGGTGGCGATGTTGTCGATGCAGTCGCCCAAAGCAAGTTGTTCTTGATGCAAAGCTCGTGTGCACCAAATAGTTGAGTCTTGGTGACGTAGGATGACATGTCTTCGTCTTGCTCCACGAAGAGTGGGTTGGTAGAAGTACTTTGATGCGGAGCATCCCACGTTCATCCCCATGTACACTCCAACTACTCTCCAAACCCCAAGTGGACATATGACGAGACCTCGAACATATGCCATTGGACACAAGGTGAACTCGCTCCTCTCCGAACCATCACTTTCTACATGTGAGATATGGCTACTACCTCCAACGTGTGTTCTATGCATGATCAGGTACTTGGAGGAAAGCCATGAAGCCACCACATCCAATGGAACAGCTAGCAAGGACGCCAAGTACAAGGACCCAGAGAAGAAGCTGCATGGCTTCTACAGCCACGACGGCAGTCCAGCCGGACGTCCGGCCCCTGAACCAGGCGAATCTACAGACGGCCGGAGCCACAGGGCGTCAAGCGACTCAGCCTTGGGCGGCCGAGACACCGGACGTCAGACACTCTCAGCGCCCGGACGGCCAAGCGCCGACCGGACGTCCCACACCACCTGTCCAGAGCCAAAACGCCGGACGTCCGACATGCACCGGACGACCGGACCCTCGCGAGCCACCGGACGTCCGACGCCTGTGCACCCGCCTGTGTGTTGGGCCGAAGCCACTTACCCTTTCATTCGCCTAGACTAAATATACTCCTCCACCTCCTCCTAGTTAGGGTTAGCGTTGATTTAGCTCATTTGTGAGATAGAGCTTCGCTCATCCATATCGGATCTCCTCCTCGTGAGAGACCGCGGCCTCTTCAGAGAAGATCCACACGGATTCAAGACCCCTTTACGGGAAGATCCCTCATGATTCAAGACCTCCTCCGGAGAAGAATCAGTTACCTCTTGTATCGTCCTTTGTTGACTTTGGATCATGTATCTCCCTTTGTGTTCATCGATCTAAGCGCATGTGTGTAATCGAATCTTGTTGGTTTGAGTGATTCTCTTGTGTTTTCCCGTGATTTCCCTTGTGTTCTTCCGCTCGTTCTTCGTGTTCCTCGTAGGGATCCTCTCCAAACGTGAAAGATCGTCCACATAGGGTTCCGCCCTACATCATCTTGGTATCATGAGCCACGTTGATCACGTTTTTGGAGCCCCTACCTCTCTTTGTCTAGCTTGATTTTGTTTATTTCGTCCTAAATCCGAAAATCCCCACCAAAAATAGCCCCCAATTTTTTTTGTGATTTATTAGTTTGATGATGTTTTGTTGATTTTGATCCATGGATTTGCTTGGTTTCGAGTGGATCTAGTATTTCCCCAAGTTTCCCCACTTTCCATCCACAAAATCTCCTCAATTTTGACCCCAAAATCTCCATTTTCCGCCCAAAATCGCGCTCGAACTCGCAGATCTCGCGTTGACCCACTCCACCGGACGATCAGCTGCTTTTACTTGGACGTCCGAGCCCCAGAACGACCGAACGTCCTGACCTTTCCCGGACGGCCGGAACCCTAACCCGAGGTGAAATCACGGATTTCCGACCTTCCCGGACGTCCGACGACCGGATATCCGACCTTCCCGGACGTCCGTAACCTGTAGATTCCCACTTCGGCTGATTTCTGTTTTGTCCATAACTAATTCATCCGAACTCCGATTTTGACGTTCTTTAGCTCGTTTTGAAGCTATTGACATCCTCCTTCCAACAAAAATACCACCAAAACCATTTGACTCCATAAAAGTTTTGGAACTTTGGCATCTTTGCCTAGGGCTTCCACCACGTCATCCGCATAGCCACCACCGACTTCCGCAACCTAACCAATTTTGTTCCCCATAGCATTAGTGGTTGCTTGAGAAGTGATTCGAGTCTCCTAAGGTGTTTCGGCTACTTAGGTACGGTTGCTTCTTCATCAACCACCACCACCACTTCCGCATAGGCTTGACCAACATACACTACCACCCCCAACTTAACCCAATTTTGTTTGTGTTGTGAGTTGTGTCTGCTAAGGTGATGCGGAGCATCCCACGTTCATCCCCATGTACACTCCCACTACTCTCCAAGCCCCAAGTGGACATATGACGAGACCTCAAACAAACGCCATTGGACACAAGGTGAACTCGCTCCTCTCCGAACCTTCACTTCCCACATGTGAGACATGGTTACTACCTCAAATATATGTGCTATGCATGACCAGGAACAAGGAGGAAGACCATGGACAAGACAGCGAGGACACCAAGTACACGGACCAAGAGAAGAAGCTGCCCGAAGAAGCCTTCTGACATCCGGACATCAGACCGGGCCGGGACGTCCGACGACTCCAGCTCCGGACGACCGGGCCCCTCCGAACGACCGTGCAGCGACCACCGAACGAATCTGCGGACATCCGAAGAACTCCGGACGTCCGGGACCTCATGAGCCTCCGGACGGCCCCCTCCGGACGTCCGACCAAAGCGCACCAGGCGAATCTACGGATGTCCGAAGAGCTCCGGACGTCCGGACCTTCCGACGCCTCCGGACGACCGGAACCCTCCGGACGTCCGACGCCTGTCTGCGCACAGTGTGTTGGGCCGCAGCCCATGTACCCCTTCACTTACCCCTTCGTGGCCCATGACTATATATACTCCTCCACCTCCTCCTAGTTAAGGTTAGCGTTGATTTAGCTCATAGATAGAGCTTCGCTCATCCATACCAGATCTACTCCACGAGAGAGACCGGCCCCTCTTGGAGGCGATCCACCTTGGATTCAAGACCTCCCTTTGCGGAGAAGACCTTCATCAAGACCTCCTCACGGAGAAGAACGACTACCCTTTGTATCGTCCTTTGTTGACCTTGAATCATGTATCTCCCTTTGTGTTCTTTGATCTAGCATTTGTGTGACCGATTCCTTGTTGGTTGAGTGTTTTCCCTCGTTCCTCCCCGTGATTTCCTCGTGTTCTTCCGCTCGTTCTTCGTAATCCACCGTAGGATCCGCTCCAACGTGAAAGATCGCCCACGTAGGGTTCCGCCCTACATCATCTATGGATCAGAGCAAGGTTGATCACGTTTTTGGAGCGCCTACCCCGTGTTTTCTAGCTTGATTTTGTTGTGTTCTTCCCCAATTTTGAAAATCCCCACCAAAAATAGCCCCAAATTTTTTTTGTGATTTGTTAGTTTTGATGATGTTTTGTTGATTTTGATCCATGGATTTGCTTGGTTTCGAGTGGATCTAGCATTTCCCCAATTTTCCCCGTCTTTCATCCACGAAATCCCGCTAATTTTGACCCCAAAATCCCAAAATTCCGCCCAAAATCGCGTCCCGAAACTTCGCATCTTGCGTTGACCCGACCCACCGGACGACCGACGTTTTTACGGACGTCCGGAGCCCCAGAACGGCGGACGTCCGACCTTTTCGGACGGCGGAACCCCTAACCCGAACCGAATTTACGGATTTCCGACCTTTCCGGACGTCCGACGCCCGGACATTCGACCTTTTCCGGACGTCCGTAACACATGTAGTTTCAGACTTGGCTGATTTTTGTTTTGTCCATAACTAATTCATCCGAACTCCGATTTTGACGTTCTTTAGCTCGTTTTGAAGCTCTTGACATCCCCCTTCCCATAAAAATACTACTATCACCATTTGACTCCATCAAATTTTGTGAACTTTGGCATCTTTGCCTAGGGCTTCCGCCACATCCTCCGCATAAGCACCACCGACTTCCGCAACCTAACCAATTTTGTTCCCCATACACTTCAACCACCCCCAACTTAACCCAATAGTTGTTTGAGCTTGTTTGAGTTGTGGCTTGTGTCTCCTAAGGTGTTTCGGCTACTTAGGGACGGCAACTTCAACTCCGACACGTGTATAGCCCATCATTCCACTTCCGCATTGCCAAGTGCAAACCACCACCGCATTCCCGCTACCACCATTTGACATTTGCCTTTGAGATTTTGAGTTTGCGGTTTTTCCGTTTCCTAAGGTGTGTCGGCTCCTTAGGGACGAGTCTCCCTCTTCTTGGTATCTACATCAAGAACACCGCCACTCATCATCGCCATGAGGACGGTAACCTCGATGACACCATTGTATATTCCCTTGCAAATTGCATTGATAACCCCTAGCCCATTTTTTCGTTACTTGCCTATCGAGACTAGCCATTCGAGTATTGCCACAACGTTACTTGTGCACATTAGTGATCATACTTCCCATAGCATATATACCATATCATTGTGGTGCATATATTGGTATCATATCTTGTGTCACAAGTTTTTCCCGCATACACACAATTGCTATCTTGGTTTGTGCATTGTGCAAAGTGGCCATAGAAAAAAAAGAGAATAAAGCTTTTAAGCAAAAGAAAGAGAGCAAAGAAGCTTGTAAGCAAGTGTCATAGCATCATACCATATTGCATATAAGATTGTCATATCCGATCATCTTGGATCATCTTGAGAGAAACACCGGAACCATACATACATAGCATACTTGGGATAGAAGTTTATCCATTTTGCATCAAATAGGTTGTGCACAAGTGTCGTATCCGCCTATTGAGCAATCGTGCTAGCGTCTCTCTTGAGTTGTGCAACACGAGCGTTTTCCGTGGATTCCACATTTTGTGCTCATTCCTTGGTTGCACGACCCCATTTCTCTATCCGTGTGTGTGTTTCCGTGTGCCATTCTTTGCTATTGGTCCATTTGTTTCACTTGCGAATTTGTGAATCTCTTTCAACATTATTGACTCTTGCTAACATTTTGCATTAAATTTTTGTGCCACTATCCTCACCGAGCTCCTCCATAAGCTTTACTTGTGTAGGTGTGAGAACCGACAAGGATTGGTACCAATAGTGCTATTTCATTGTCCGCATTTGAGTGAACTTGATTCATTGTCAACATCGGTCAAGGTACATTGGTATAAGTTCTTCTCTTTCTCCCACTCATATTTGCTCGAGTCTTGTGATGGATAGGCAAGGCATTTCATCTCCGGTCTTCGACAACAACGACGGCGTGAACAACTACATCACCAAAGCGTCTCTCTTTGATCTACAACGACAAGTGCAAGGCACACAATCAAGATTGCGAGGCGCGCCGAGAACATCTCCATCGACATTCATCACTCCGAAGCAAGGAGAAGGGACTACTTCGACAAGAAGCTTGCCGCACATAAAGAGGAGCAAGATGCAAGGATGGAGGAGATTCGGGCCTTGATCAAGTCTTCTTCCCCTTCATCATCTTGAAGGCGGCGACATTCAAGCCACAAGTCTTCGGAGCGCGCAAACGACGCAAGTGCACATCGTCCTCGTCCACATCTACATAGCGACCACCATCACGTTCGTGATCAACATCGTCATGAAGGGCAAGTCACCTCCAAGCATCATGTGCACGACGACGACGAACGACATCTACTACGAGCTCAAGCACGACAACGACACCATCATCATGAAGATGCTCCACAAGCGCAAGTGCACAAGTCCCAACATGCCCTACTTCACGCCAAGTCGAAGCTTCATAAGCACAAGAGAAGACCGCGAGACGACCACAACCAAGACGGGCGCTACGGCTACATCAACCACTTCGGCATCTTTGCCAAATGTTCTCAAGGCATCTTCGCCTTTGGACGTACGGCATCTTCGCCTACTTCCCACGTGTACGCCTACATCGACTTCATCAAGTCCAAGGCGACCACCTACGAGCGAGGGCGACACTTCCATCTTCGGAAGCCCTCAAGGAAGATGGCCGAGCATGGGAAACTCCCTTCGGTCATGGAGGCGAGCTATGAGGTGCCACATCATATGGGCCTCCAACACCAAGACGGTGACAAGGCGGTCGAGCAAGGGCCATCCCTTCGACCACGGCATTTATTTGTGCCGAACCTCTTCAACAACATGAAGACGACGCCCACTTTGGACTCATACTCCGAGTCAATCTACGCGACCGCGCATGGAGACATTTGCACCTACATATCTCCGACACCCATATATGTCGAGATGCCCCAATTGCCATGTGAGGAGAGCCACCACCCCATGAGTGACATGAGTGACTCCACCATACGTGACATTGAGAGCATTTCCTATGAGAGGATGAGTGTCACCACCACTAGCCCCACACATGAGAGCATGCCACACATCCTATGTGAGGTTGAGCGCCATTTGAGTGACTCCAACCACCATACGAAAGTGAGAGCATCCTTGAGGGAGTGAGTGAGCCACAACACTTAGTGAGTAAGGTAGTTGACCACGGCACATGAGGCCACTATGATTTCTAACGACTTAACCTCTACTCCTAGTGTGTTTTCTTCTTTGGTGCTAGGTCTCCTACATGACGACATGCCTATCTTCGACGAGTCCATCCCTACATTGGAGACGACGATGGCCATGGTGGACGATGATGCACCCCCCACATGGTTCCATCAAGTTGAAGATGACAACGACACGATCTTCAACACCTCACCTACAACACATGAGCGACGCTCCAACGGTAACATAGGTGATGGTGCTTCTCTTGTCCCACTAGTGGACTCTCTTGACTTCGATTGCTCCCATGATGTTGACACACCTATTACCATGCTTCATGCTAGTGAAACTTCTTCATGCCTCGACTTACCTATTTATGATGAATATGATGATGAGCATGTTGAGTTACCTAGTTGTGATGCTATGCTCCATAGGATATCTTGTGAAAATTCTTTTGGTCACATCATGTTTGACAATCCATTGAACTTGTCATATGCTATGAGTGAGATCTCCCATATTGCATCATTTCAATCTCAACATAGTAACTATGCATGCCCCATTAAAATCAATCCCATTTGCACTTATGGCATAGATGACGAGATGATGGTCATTGGCTTTTGTTTCTCTTGTGATGATATTGCCATGCTTCGTTTACATGATTTGTGCAATTCATCTACTATGTCATGCCATGATCACATTGTTCCAAATATGCATTGTTTTGGATGTTGTCAATATTCTCCACGTGATGTTTCTACTCTTGCTCATGAGGAGACCCCCATAGTTTCCTCATACATGTTTGGAGATTTTGATTCATCCCATCCTTTGCATGATTTCCATGATTGCTTGCACCATATGCATTCTATGAATACCAATGCTCTAGATATTTCCCATGATGCATTACACAATTTGAGTCTCCATTATGCTATACATAACAAACCTATCATGATGGATGACATGTTTCTATATCACGCATCTCATTTATTTGAGCATTGGATATTTTGTGCTAACCGACACATGCATGTGCGCATCATGATGGATGATGTGTACATCTACCACGCACACACAATTTTTCCTTTGTCTTTGTGTTGTGTAGGTACTCATGTATACTCGTCAACTTCTCAATCCCAAGAGTTGATTTAAACGAGCTCTTGAGAGCAACGATGATTTGGGATCCCGAGGATTATCATTCCCACCGTTCCCTTGGCGCAAGGATCATGCGCGCACCTCTTCTACTTGGCTCTCACTGCGGCTATGGGCTATTTACCACTTGTCACCTTATGCTCATTTTACCATGTTCACATTGCATACTATGCGTGCTTCTATGCCTTTGCCATGCAATTGTGACCCTTGCTCGCATCTACCCATGATTGACCCTATGTGTATTTGCATGCTTGGTGGAGATCCTTGTTGCTATTGCCATGTTTATCATGTGCCCCATGCTATCGATGCTTGTTGTGTTGGGAGAGTCATGATGTCCCATTGGTAGTTACATATGGTCTCTCGCCAATACATTGATGCTATTTGCCTCACATTTTGCTTTCATGCTTGTGCTATGACATGTGAACTATTCATGCCCACTATTTGCACCAATGACATGCTTGCCATGATTCCTTCTAGTACGTTGCATCTTCTCACTACTAGCTTGCTTGACTTGATCGCTATGATTGCTTGCTATGTTGCATCACCAATGTTCCACTATTACTCGCTTTCTTGGGTTGATGACATATATGTTCATGCCTCTCACATGATATATCTTGTTCATTGTCGATTGCCTCCAATTGTTGCATCTATGCTTATTGATCTTGGAGACTTTGACACTTTACTTGTGATGCATGCTTGTTTGATTGAGCCTATTGTATTTGGTTGTTCTCGCATCATATGCCTCCATACTATGAAATGCTCCCTTGTTCTTTCTTATGATGAGCATGATGCATACACTTGTTGGGTATCTTACCACACGAATGTTAGGTTTTGCACTTCCGCTTAACCTCATTTGTTTTTCCGAGTGTTTGTCATGTTCTTTCATTTTGAAGGATTCACAAAGGCGGTAACATCACGAGACAACTTGCTTATGTGAAGGCATACAAGATGCACAACTCCATCATCCTTGAGAACCTCCTAAAGGTGACCTCCTTCCCTTTGAGCCATCCTCAAATACACATATTGGATGGGTCATTCTTTCATTGTTGTTTCCTTCTTCTTGTCTACATGATACATACATTGGATGGAGGACCGACATTGGAGATGGACCCTATGGACCTTCAAGTTGAGGAGTGCCACGACATAGAGCTATGGTACAACACCACCCATGACAAATTTGCACCCCATGCATGGATTGACTCACATTATGCTTGTCTTGTTGCACCTATTCCCATGTCATCCATGATATATGAGCATGTGGATTTTCTTAGCAAATTTGTTGTGATCTTTCTTGATGGCATATTCATACATCGTGATCATATTGCCTACCATCAATTGCATGATAACATAATCATATTGAGCATCCATTGCCATATTCATGCTATTGATAAACCGTCTCACTATGACATTATTTTGCACCGTGGTTGCATTGATCACATTCACGACACCTTTGTGTGCCCAATGCATGAATTTTCTCTCATGAATGCTTTACATGTCATTTTACATCATTTGGATAAGCATTTCATGCCTTGTCATCAACAATTCCTTTGGACGGACTCATTCTTACATGATGGACACTTTGTGTGCGTTAACACATTGTATTTTCGAGTGTTGCTTGTGTTTTCTCTTTTTGCATGTCTATCACTCGTGACACCTTGGACTACTTGGATTGCTCCATGTCTTCAACTTCGTCCAACTACAAGTCCGTCTACGACAACCGTTTCCATGGTGATGAGGATCACGATCCGAGGTCGGATCTTTCCCAAGGGGGGGGAGATGATGCGGAGCATCCCACGTTCATCCCCATGTACACTCCCACTACTCTCCAAGCCCCAAGTGGACATATGACGAGACCTCGAACAAACGCCATTGGACACAAGGTGAACTCGCTCCTCTCCGAACCTTCACTTCCCACATGTGAGACATGGTTACTACCTCAAATATATGTGCTATGCATGACCGGGAACAAGGAGGAAGACCATGGACAAGGCGGCGAGGACACCAAGTACACGGACCAAGAGAAGAAGCTGCCCGAGTTACAGTGGCGGACGTCAAGCGACTCCCGAGCTCCGGACGACCGGGCCCCTCGAACGACGTGCAGCGACCACCGAACCGAATCTGCGGACATCCGAAGAACTCCGGACGTCCGGGACCCCATGAGAAACCTCCGGACGACCGGCCCCCCTCGGACGTCCGACCAAAGCGCACCCGAGCCGAATCTACGGATGTCAGAAGAGCTCCGGACGTCCGGACCTTCCGAGCCTCCGGACGGCCGGAACCCTCCGGACGTCCGGCCTGTCTGCGCCTGATGTGTTGGGCCGCAGCCCATGTACCCCTTCACTTACCCCTTCGTGGCCCATGACTATATATACTCCTCCACCTCCTCCTAGTTAAGGTTAGCGTTGATTTAGCTCATAGATAGAGCTTCACTCATCCATACCGGATCTACTCCACGAGAGAGACCGCGGCCCCTCTTCGGAGACGATCCACCTTGGATTCAAGACCTCCCTTTGCGGAGAAGACCTTCATCAAGACCTCCTCACGGAGAAGAACGGCTACCCTTTGTATCGTCCTTTGTTGACCTTGAATCATGTATCTCCCTTTGTGTTCTTTGATCTAGCATTTGTGTGACCGATTCCTTGTTGGTTGAGTGTTTTCCCTCGTTCCTCCCCGTGATTTCCTCGTGTTCTTCCGCTCGTTCTTCGTAATCCACCGTAGGATCCGCTCCAACGTGAAAGATCGCTCACGTAGGGTTCCGCCCTACATCATAAGGTGTTTCAGCTACTTAGGGACCGTGCTTCCAACTCCGACACCGTGTATAGTCCACCACCTTACACCCCACTTCCGCATTGCGTACGGCAAAACCTCCATTGCATTTCCGCAATCCCATTGAGCTTCCGCAACCACCACCGCTTTCCGCTACCACAATTTGACATTTGTCATTTGAGATTTTGAGTTGTGGTTTTTCCGTTTCCTAAGGTGTTTCGGCTACTTAGGGACGAGTCTCCATCTTCTTGGTATCTACATCAAGAACATCGCCACTCATCATCGCAAAGGGCGGTAACCTCGATGACACCATTGTATATTCCCTTGCAATTTGCATTGATAACCCCTAGCCCATTTTGCGTTACTTGCGTGTCGAGACTAGCCATTTGAGTATTGCCGCAACATTACTTGTGCACATTAGTGATCATTGATCTACACCATCCATTGCATACATACCATATCATATTGGTATCATATCATCCATTGTGTCACAATATCGTTCCCGCATATACACAATAGCTATCTTGGTTTGTGATTGTGCAAAAGTGGCCATATAAAAAAAAGAAATAAAGCTTTTAGGCAAAAGAAAGAGAGCAAAGAGCTTGTAAGCAAGTGCCATAGCATCATACCACATTGCATATAAGATTGTCATATCTGATCATCTTGGATCATCTTGAGAAACATCGGGAACCATACATATATAGCATACTTGGGATATTAAGTTTATCCATTTTGCATATCATAGGTTATGCACAAGAGATTTTGAGCTTATTCCTTGGTTGCACAACCCCATTTATCTATCCGTGTGTGTGTTTCCGTGTGCCATTCTTTGCTATTGGTCTACTTGTTTCTCTTGCGAATTTGTGAATCTCTTTAACATTATTGACTCTTGGTAACATTTTGCATCAAATTTTTGTGCCACTATCCTCACCGAGCTCCACCATAAGCTTTACTTGTGTAGGTGTGAGAAACCGACAAGAATTGGTACCAACTGTGCTATTTCCTTGTTACATCATTGAGTGATCATTGATCCATTTTCAACATCGGTCAAGGTACATTTGGTCAAGTTCTTCTCTTTCTCCCACTCATATTTGCTCGAGTCTTGTGATGGATAGGCAAGGCATTTCATCTCCGGTCTTCGACAACAACGACGGCGTGAACAACTACATCACCAAAGCGTCCATCTTCGGTCTACAATGACAAATGCAAGGCGCACAATCAAGATTGCAAGAGCGCATCGAGAAGCTCTCCATCAACATTCATCTCTCCGAAGCAAGGAAAAGGGACTACATCGACAAGAAGCTTTCCGCACATAAAGAGGAGCAAGATACAAGGATGGAGGAGATTCGGACCTTGCTCAAGTCTACTTCCCCTTCATCATCTTCAAGACGGCGACATTCAAGCCACAAGTCTTCGGAGCGCCCAAGCGATGCAAGTGCAAGTCGTCCACGTCCTGATGCGGAGCATCTCACGATCATCCCCATGCATCCACAACCGTCTCATCAAGAGCCAAGAGGACCCATGGCACGAGCTAGAGCTAGAGCTCTCGAGAACGAGGTGACTTCCTTCCTTATTGATATCACATATGATCCACTCGAGACATGGCTACTACCTAAGTCCGATATGCTATGCATGATTAGGTGTCAAGGGAACCTCCGAGGATGCACGTGAAGACGGACAAGCCGCCAAGTCCATGGATGAAGAGATCCAACGGAAACCGGCAAGATCACCTTCCAGGCCCCGGACATCCGGCCCCTGGAGCATCTACCCCAGCATCAGCCAAGCTGCCCAAGTCTCTGAGGCGGACACGGCGTCCAGCCCCGGACATCCGGCCCCCAGCCCGTATATCCGGCCTGACGCCCGGAAATCCGGCACCTCTCACCCGATTCGGCAGAAACGGTCGCCCCAGCCCAGACATCCGGCCGGATAGCCCGGACATCCGGCGCCTCGCGAAGGCCCGGACATCCGGCCCGACGCCCGGACATCCGGCCTCCCCTGCCTGCGCGCAGTGTATCCGGGACGAGTCCCATGTACCCCTTCGCCCCTAGACTATATATACTCCATTCCCTTCCTCTTTCTAGGGTAGCATTGGATTAGCTCATATTTTGTGTGAGAGCCCTTGCTCATCCACTTGGCTACTTCTCCTCGGAGATCAGGACCTCTACGGAGAAAATCACCCAAGCGGATTCAAGACCCCCTTCTAGGGTGGACCCCATCAAGGCCTCCTCACGGAGAAGAACGGCTACCGTTTGTATCTTTCCTTTGTTGATTTTGAATCTTGTGCCACTTTATGTGATCGGTGATCTAGCACTTGTGTGATTGATCTCTTGTTGGTCTAGTGATTTTCTCTCTCGTTTCCTCCGTGTTTCCCTCTTGTTCTTCCGCGTGTTCTTCGTGATTCCCCGTAGGATCCGCTCCAACGTGAAAGGTCATCCACGTAGGGTTCCGCCCTACATCATCTTGGTATTATGAGCCACGTTGATCACGTTTTTGGAGCCCCTACCCCTCTTGTTCTAGCTTGATTTTGTTGTTTTTGTCCTAATTCCGAAAATTCCCCACAAAAATAGCCCCAATTTTTTTTTTGTGATTTGTTAGTGTGTTGAAGTTTTGTTGGATTTGATCCGCGGATTTCGTGTGTTGCAGGTAGATCTAGCATTCCCCCATCTTTTCCACAATTTCCATCCACAAAATCGCCCGAATTTTGCCCCGGATTTGACCTCTCCACGCGGTGTTCATCGAGTTCGTCCACGGACCCAGAGCCCGGACATCCGGCCCGAACAGCCCGGACATCCGGCATCCCGGACATCCGGCCTGACCAGCCCGAACATCCGGCGCCCTGGACATCCGGCTTCCTGCCCGGAAATCCGGCTCCTGGCAGCAGCAATCCCCATCCACCACCCCGTTTACCGCCTAACTCTCTCCAAATTTTGTCCCGGTGCCCACATACACTTCCATATACCTCCACCACTTCCGCATAACACCACCATAGCCTTTCCCACTACCAATTCCGACAATGTTGCCAAATTTTGCTTTGAGAATTTGAGTTGGGGTTTCCGTATCCTTTTGTGTTTCGCTATCTAGGTGCAGTTCACCATCAACATCACCACCGCTCATCTTCGCCAAGGACGGTAACATCGTCGACATCTTTGTCATTACTTCCAATTGCATTGATAACCATCATAGCCCATCTTTTGCGTTGCTTACCCATCGAGACTAGCCATTGAGTATTGCCGCAACGTGACTTGTGCACATTAGTGATCATACTCCATAGCATACATACCATACCAAAGTGGTGCATATCTTGGCATCAACTTGTGTGTCACAAAGTTGTCATCGCATACACAATTGCTATCTTGGTTCGTTAAGTTTTGCATGAGAAAAGAGCTCAAAAGAGAAAGAGCCAATCAAGCTTTTAAGCAAAGAGAGAAAGATAGCAAATAGCTTATGAGCAAGAACCATAGCATCATACAACATTAAGATTGTCATACTTGATCATCTTGGATCAACACATCGAAACACCATACATATAGCATACTTGGGATAGAAGTCGTTGCATTTTTTGCTTAGTAGGTTGTGCACAAGTTCGTATCCGCCTATTGTGCAATCGTGCTATCGTCTCTCTAGTGTTGTGCAACAAGAGCATCTTGGTGAATTCCACATTTTGGCTCATCCTTTGTTGCATAACCCCATATTATCTATTTGCGTGTGTGTTTCCGTGTACCATATCTTGCTATTGGTCTACTTGTTGCATTTGCAAATTTGTGAATCATTTCCAACATTATTATGTCTCACTTACAATTGCATCAAATTTTGTGCCACCATCCTAACCGAGCTCCACCATAAGCTTTTATTTGTGTAAGTGTGAGAATCGACAAGAATCGGTACCAAGAGTGCTATTTCATTGTCCGCATTTGAGTGAACTTGATTCATCTTCAACATCGGTCAAAGGTACATTGGTATAAGTTCTTTTCCGTTCTACCACTCACATTTTGCTTGGAATGATGGATAGGCCAAGTACCTCTACCAACCCACTCTTCATCGAGCAAGACGACGATATGTCATCATACGTCACCAAGAGCCACCTCTTTGGCGCTGTGAAGCGTTGCACCAAGAACAACAAGCAATGAGCGACCGCATCGACAACCTCGCCACCGACTTGCGACTCTCCCGCAACGTACAAGAGACTACTTTGACAACAAGTTCGACGCTCACAAGCAAGAGAACGATGCAAGAATGGACGAGATCCGCGCTTTGATGAGAAACCGGCATCATTCAACTTCTTCATCATCAAGACGGAGCCGCTCGAGTCGACACTCCGATGACACCTTCTACGACTCAAGTACACCTACTTCAAACACTCTTCGTCGTGCCGCTCGTCAAGACCGTCATGCATCTCGCAACCCGCTACATGACAAGCATTCGCAAGAGCAAGTTGATGATCAAGTTCCTCATCCTCAATCAAACCAAGAGGCTTTTGCTCAAGCTCAAGAACGACAACGTCTTTCGCCGCCAACAAGAGGAAGAACGAGCACGTCTTCACCAAGACGAACAAGACACCAAGGCTCAACGTCTTCAACAACAACAACGTGAGGCGCAAGCTCTTGAGGCGCAACGTGCCCTTCAAGAATCAAGTAGAGCCTTCGCCAACCGCAATCGCGAACGGCGCAATCAAGAGGAAGCCCTTCGAGAAGAAATCCAAGAGAGGAACTACCAACCTCATGTACCGCGTCAAGTTTCTCAAGCCCTCCACAAGCTCGTCAAGCTCCACCCCAACCTCAAGTTCAACAAGGGCAAGTTGATCATGGTCTTCCTCCGCGCCAAGAGCAACATGAAGGCAGTACAATCCACGTCAAGGACGTCATCATCAACATCGCCAACAACACAATGAAGAGCAACGCTTCTGACAAGCTAAAATTCACCATGCCCAAGTTCAATGGAAGCAATGACCCGAAGACTACCTCTCATGGGCATTGAAGGTTGACAAAATCTTCCGCTTGCACAACTACGATGAAGCGAAGAAAATCGCTATGGCATCACTTGAGTTACAAGACTATGTGCTCATATGGTGGGAACAAATCATTGAGCGACGACAAGCAAGAGGTGAACCTCCAATCACCACTTGGGCTCAAATGAAGGATGTCATGCGAGCACGTTTTGTGCCAACCTACTACAACCGCGACCTCTTCAAGAAACTCCAACTACTCAAGCAAGGAACAAAGAGTGTTGAAGAATACTACAAGGAAATGGAGATAGCCATGATTCGAGCCAATGTCAAAGAAGATGATGAGCAAACTATGGCACGTTTCTTGAATGGACTCAATCATCCCATCAAGAAGATCGCCGACTTCCAACCATACTCAACCCTCATTGAGCTCGTGCATCAAGCTACAAAGGCGGAACGCCAAGTGCAAGATGACTTCAAGTACGCCAAGTACTCATCCAAGACCCTCTGACTTCTCGAACAACCAAGCCTCAACGACTCCTCCAACATCTACATCAACCAAACCTTCTACAAAAAACGACGACAAGTCGATTCACAAGAGAAAGTTGACAAGTTCAAGTCGTCCTCCTCCTACTACGAGCAACTTCAAGCCGCGTGCTTCATCATCTACTCCGGCGAGATGAGACCATCAAAACAAGCTCCTTCAAGTGTTTCACTTGCGGTGGCCGAGGCCATAAGTCCTACTGAATGCACCAACAAAGCGCACCATGATCCTCAACGGCAGCGGCACCTATGACTCAATGAGTGAGGAGGAGATGGAAGCCCTTGAGCAAGTGGCCATGCACCGGCAAGTGAACGAAGATGAAGATGATCAAGTCTTTTGCGATGAGGATTCGAGCCCCGCTCTCGTTGTCTCCAAGGTCTTGACCCTTCAACATCAACAAGAAGACGACCAAAGATGCCACATCTTCCATACAAAGGCCAGCATCAACGGAAGGTCCGTCAAGGTCATCATCGATGGAGGTAGTTGCCACAACTTGGCAAGTGAAGAACTATGTTCCAAACTTCAATTGGTCAAGAGGAAGCACCCGCATCCCAACAAGGTTCAATGGCTAAGTGACTCGGCACTATCTGAGTCGAGCATACGGTCCAAGTCTCCTTCAAAATTGGTGCTTATGAAGACACGTTGGAATGTGATGTGGTCCCAATGACCGTTTGCCACCTACTTCTAGGTCGACCATGGCAATTCGGCCGTGGTGTCATCCACAATGGGCGCACCAATCACTATAGCTTCAAGATGAAAGGGAAGGAATATGTGCTACGACCTATGTCTCCTACTCAAGTGATAGCCGACAAGCAAGCCACCCATCATAGAGACAAGAGCGAGAAAGTGATCCAACCAAAAGTGAGTGAGAGCCACAAGCCAAACTTGAGCGCCTCTTCGCCTAGAGAGACAAACCTCATCCTATTTGCCACCAAAAGTGAGATGAGAGAAGTGTGTGAGAACCCATCGAGTGTGATGCACTTTGTCCTTGTGTGCAAGGATGGAGAACCATAAACTAACACCCTTCACGAGCTACCTTTGGTGTTTCAATCTCTTTTATGGAATTTCAAGATGTTTTCCCCGATGAGCTACCTCCGGGTCTACCTCCTCTTGAGGCATTGAGCATCGAATCGACCTCATCCCGGGCGCCTCTACCAAGCAAAGCTCCATACCGAGTCAATCCTGAAGAAACCAAGGAGATTCAACGGCAAGTACAACAACTAATCGACAACGGTCATGTACGTGAAATCTTAAGCCCTTGTGCCGTTCCCATTACACTTGTTGATGTAGGGCGGAACCCTATGTGGACGATCTTTCACGTTGGAGTGGATCCTACGGTGGATTACGAAGAACACGCGGAAGAACAAGAGGGAAACACGTGGAGGAACGAGGGAAAACACTCAACCAACAAGGAATAGGTCACACAAATGCTAGATCACCGATCACATAAGGTGGCACAAGATTCAAGGTCAACAAAGGTAAGGATACACGAGTAGCCGTTCTTCTCCGAGAGGAGGTCTTGATGGGGTCCACCCTAGAAGGGGGTCTTGAATCCGCTTGGGGGATCTTCTCCGAAGAGGTCCTGAGCTCGAGGAGAAGTAACCAAGTGGATGAGCAAGGCTCTCACACAAACATGAGCTAAACCTAAGCTACCCTAGAAAGAGGAAGGGACTGGAGTATAGATAGTCTAGGGGGCGACGGGGTACATGGGTCTCGGCCCTTCTTTGTCTTGTGACAGTAGGAGCCGGATGTCCGAGCGTCGGGCCGGATGTCCGGGTTTCGGAGATGGGATGTCGGGCTAGGGGGCGGATGTCTGCAGGTGGCGGGCAGACTTACAGAGGTTCGGTGCGTGTTGCCGGATTTCCGGGCGAGTGGCCGGATATCCGGGGCTTCGTGGGAGGCCGGATGTCCGGGGCCTGGGGGCCGGATGTCCGAGCCCTGTAGTTTTCCTGGCAGGGCCGCGGCTGTTGTGTTGGCATCTCCAGGGGCCGGATATCCGAGGTCTTGGCCGGATGTCCGGTGCCTGGAAGGTGAACTTGCCCTTTTTCCGTGCTTCTCTTCATCCTTGTACTTGGGGACTTGTCCATCATTCCGAGCATCTCCGAGAGGGTCTCCTTGGTACCTAGGCATGCATAGTGTCCTTGCATTAGGTAGCAACCACGTCTCCTACGAATGGAAAGGGGAAGCATTTAGGAGCAGGTTCACCTTGTGTCCAATGGCGAATAGTCGAGGTCTCATCTTATGTATCCTTGGGGCTTGGAGGGTAGTCGAGTGTACATGGGGATGAACGTGGTATGCTCGCATCATCTCCCTCCCTTGGGAAAGATCCGACCTCGGATCATGATCCTCATCACCATGGAAAAGGTTGTCATGGGCGGACTTGTAGTCGGACAAAGGGAAGGCATGGCGCCAATCCAAGTACTCCAAGGTGTCTCCGAGTGGTATACATGCAAAAGGAGCAAACACAAAGTACACTTGGAAATACAATGGTTAGCGCACACAAGGTGTCCATCAAGTAAATATGAGTCCGTGCGGCAAGATGGTGCATGGCAAGACACATGATGCTTATCAAGATGATCTAGAATGATATGCAAAGCATTCATGGGAGCAAATTCATTCAAGGCATGCACAAAGGTGTTGTGGATATGATGAATGTGACCATTGTGCAAAATGATGTCATAATGGGATGGTGCATCAAAAGCATGAACATGACAATGGATGCTCAATATGTATATGTTATCATGCAATTGATGATGGGCAATATGATCATGATGTATGAATATGCCATCAAGGAAGATCACAACAAATTTGCTAAGGAAATGCACAAGCTCATATATCATGGATGACATGGGAATACAAGATGCAACAAGGCAATCAGAATGTGAGTCAGTCCATGCATAGGGCGCAAACTTGTGGTGAGTATGATATGTCCATCGAGCATGAGTATGAGCACAATCAACAAATATGGAGGTGTTGGTATACCAATGCTCGATGTTGTGGCAAGAGTGGAAAACCGAAGGTGCATCCAATAAGTCCAAGCGCTCCTCAATGTGAAGGTCCATAGAGTCGATCTCCAAGGTCGGTCCTCCATCCAATAGATGTATCATGTAGACAATAAGAAGGAAACAACATTGAAAGAGTGACCCATCCAATATGCAAACTTGAGGATGGCTCAAAGGAAGGAGTTCACCTTTAGTAGATTCTCGCAAATGATGGTGTTGCACATCGTGTATGCCTTCGCATGACCAAGTTGTCGCATAACGGCATCGCCTTGTGAAACCTCCAAAATGAAAGAACATGACAAACACTCGGAAAAACAAATGAGGTTAGCGGAAATGCAAAACCTATCATTCGAGTGGTAAGATACCCAACAAGTGTATGCATCATGCTCATCATAAGAAAGTACAGGGGAGGCGTTTCATAGTATGGAGGCATATGATGCAAGAACAACCAAATGCAATAGGCGCAATCAAACAAGCATGCATCACAAGTAATATGTCAAAGTCTCCAAGATCAATAAGCATAGTATGGTTGCACCCAATACAAGTGGATATGAGAGAGGCAACTAATGGACACAAGAGACAATGATCAAGATATATCATGTGAGAGGCATGAGCATATATGTCATCAACCCAAGAAAGCAAGTAATAGTGGAACATGGGTGATGCAACATAGCAAGCAATCATATCAATCAAGTGAAGCAAGCTAGTAGTGCGAAGATGCAACATACTAGAAGGAATCAAGGCAATCATGACATGGGTGCAAATAGTGTGCATGAATACTTCACATGACATGTCACAAGCATGAAGGCAAGATATGAGTAAAATAGCATCAATAGCATGGGGCACATGATAAACATGGCAATAGCAATAAGGATCTCCACCAAGCATTCCACCAAGCATGCAAATACGCATAGAAGTGGCATAATGATGAAACATGGGTAGATGCAAGCAAGGGTCACAATTGCATGGCAAAGGCATAGGAGCAAGCATAACATGCAAAATGAACACGATAGAATGGGCATAAGGTAACAAGTGATATATAGCCCAAAGACGTGTGAGAGACAAGTAAAAGAGATGCGCGTAGTCCTTGTGTGAAGGGAACGGTGGTAAGGATAGTCCACGGGATCCCGAAGCATCGTTGCTCTCAAGAGCTCGTTTCGTCAACTCATGGGATTGAGAAGTTGACGAGTATACGTGAGTAACTACACAAAACAAAGACAAAGGGAAAATTGTGTGTGCGTGGTAGATGTACACATCATCCATCATGATGCGTACATGCATGTATCGGTTAGCACAAAATATCCAATGCTCAAATAAATGAGATGCGTGATATAGAAACATGTCATCCATCATGAGAGGTTTGTTATGATGTATCGCATAATGGAGACTCAAATTGTGTAATGCATCATGAGAAATGTCTAGAGCATTATTGTTCATGGAATGCATATGGTGTACACAATCATGGGAATCATGCAAAGTATGAAATGCATCAAGATCTCCTAATAAGTATGAGGAAACTATGGGGGTCTCCTCATGAGCATTAATGGAAACATCACATGGAGAATATTGCAACATCCAAAACAATGCATATTTGGAACAATGTGATCATGGCATGGAATAGTAGACGAATTGCGCAAATCATGTGATGCGGAGCATCCCACGTTCATCCCCATGTGACTACTCTCCAAGACCCAAGAGGACATATGATGAGACCTCGAAGATACACCTTTGGACACAAGGTGAACTCGCTCCTCTCCGAACCTTCACTTTCCACATGTGAGACATGGCTACTACCTCAAACGTGTATGCTATGCATGTCCGTAAACCAAGAGGAAGGCCATGGAACAGCTACGAGCATTGGACAAGACGGCGATGGACATCAAGATCAAGGAGGCATTCCACCCAGCACGAAGGACGGTACAACCGCCCAACCACCGCCGGGCGGAACAACCGCCAGCCACCGCCCAACAACCGCCACCATTCTGTGATCAAGCGGTGCAAGGCGGTGTAGACCGGTTCTACCGGTTTATGCCCAAAGACCGGAACAACCGCCCCGACATCCGGTACAACCGCTGGCTCCTTCGACGCCCACCTCCAGAAGCCAGTATCGACCTCCCTGCGGTAGTACCGCCTTCCTCAGCCAGAACTACCGCCCCTCATGAGCTCCCAGCGGTACAACCGCCCCCGCGACCGGTACAACCGGCCTGTCTGCGCATAGTGTATTGGGCCGAGCCCGTGTACCCCTTCGCCCTCACTTACCACCTTCGTGGCTTAGCAGTATATATACTCTTCTCCTAGCTTCGTATTAGGGTTAGCTTAGGTTTAGCTCATCTTTGTGTGAGAGCCTTGCTCATCCACTTGGTTACTTCTCCTCGAGCTCGGGACCTCTACGGAGAAGATCCCCCAAGCGGATTCAAGACCCCTTCTAGGGTGGACCCCATTAAGACCTCCTCTCGGAGAAGAACGGCTACTCGTGTATCCTTACCTTTGTTGATTGTGGATCATATGTACCTCTTTGTGTTCGGTGATCTAGCACTTGTGTGATTGATTCCTTGTTGGTTAAGTGATTTCTCCCTCGTTTCCTCCGTGTTTCCCTTTGTTCTTCCGCGTGTTCTTCGTGATTCCCGTAGGATCCACTCCAAAGCGTGAAAGATCGTCCACGTGAGGTTCCGCCCTACATCATCTTGGTATCATGAGCCACGTTGATCACGTTTTTCGAGCCCCTACCCGGAGTTTTCTAGCTTGATTTTGTTGTTTTCGTCCTAAATCCAAAAATCCCCACCAAAAATAGCCCCAATTTTTTTTGTGATTTGTTAGTTTTGATGATGTTTTGTTGATTTTGACCCAAGGATTTGCTTGGTTTCAAGTGGATCTAGCATTACCCCAAGTTTCCCCACCTTCCATCCACGAAATCCATCCAATTTTGGCCCCGAAATCATCCATTTCCGCCCCAAAATCGCGCCCCGAGTCGATCTGCGAAAAATCCCGACACGAGCGGTACTTCCGCCCCTCCGGGTACTACCGCTGAGTACCTCGAGCGGTACAACCGCCCTCACAAGCGGTACTACCGCCCTCCCAGTTTCAGCGTCTGAGTTTCAATTGCTTCGGCCATAACTTCCACATCCGGAGTCCGATTTTCGCGTTCTTTAGCTTGTTTTGAAGCTATTGACATCCCCCATCCCACAAAAATACTACCACCACCTTTTGACACCATCAAAGTTTTGGTACTTTGGCATCTTTGCCTAGGGCTTCCACCACATCATCCGCAATACCACCATAGCCTTCCGCAAACTAACCCATTTTGTTCCTTATAGCATTAGTGGTTGTTTGAGTTGTGATTTGAGTCTCCTAAGGTGTTTAGGCTACTTAGGGACGGTTGCTTCTTCATCAACCACCACCACTTCCACATAACCTTGCCCATCATACACTTCCGACAACCCAACTTAACCCAATTGTTGATTGACCTTTTTGAGTAGTGGCTTGTGTCTCCTAAGGTGTTTGATTTACTTAGGGACCGTGTGCTTCCAACTCTTACACCGTGTATAGCCCATCATTCCACTTCCGCATTGCCAAGTGCACACTACCACCGCTTTCCGCTACCACCATTTTGACATTTGACGTTTGAGATTTTGAGTTTGCGGTTTTTCCGTTTCCCAAGGTGTATCGGCTACTTAGGGACGAGTCTCCATCATCTTGGTATCTACATCAAGAACACCGCCACTCATCATCGCCGGACGGTAACCTCCATATCATCTTGGTATCGTGGTATCCATCCATTGTATATTCCCCTTGCCATTGCATTGTTAACCTCTAGCCCATTTTGCGTTACTTGCCTATCGAGACTAGCCATTTGAGTATTGCCGGCAACGTTACTTGTGCACATTAGTGATCATTGATCTACATCATCCATTGCATACATACCATATCATATTGGTATCATATCATCCATTGTGTCACAATATTGTTCCTGCATATACACAATAGCTATCTTGGTTTGTGCATTGTGCAAAAGTGGCCATAGAAAATAAAATAAGAGAATAAGCTTTTAAGCAAACGAAAGAGCAAAGAAGCTCGTAAGCAAGTGCCATAGCATCATACCACATTGCACATAAGATTGTCATATACGATCATCTTGGATCATCTTGACGGAAACACTGGGAACCATACATACATAGCATACTTGGGATAGAAGTTTATCCATTTTGCATCTTATAGGTTGTGCACAAGTGTCGTATCCGCCTATAGAGCAATCGTGCTAGCGTCTCTCTTGAGTTGTGCAACACGAGCGTTTTCCGTGGATTCCACATTTTGTGCTCATTCCTTGGTTGCACGACCCCATGTATCGTTTCCGTGTGCCTTTCTTTGCTCCATTTGTTTCACTTGCAAATTTGTGAATCTCTTTCAACATTATTGACTCTTGCTAACATTTTGCATTAAATTTTTGTGCCACTATCCTCACCGAGCTCCACCATAAGCTTTACTTGTGTAGGTGTGAGAACCGACAAGAATTGGTACCAATAGTGCTATTTCACGTCTGCATTTGAGTGAACTTGATTCATTGTCAACATCGGTCAAGGTACATTGGTATAAGTTCTTCTCTTTCTCCCACTCATATTTGCTCGAGTCTTGTGATGGATAGGCAAGGCATTTCATCTCCGGTCTACGACAACAACGACGGCGTGAACAACTACATCACCAAAGCGTCTATCTTCGATCTACAACGACAAGTGCAAGGCGCAAAATCAAGATTGCGAGAGCGCATCGAGAACATCTCCATCGACATTCATCACTCCGAACCAAGGAGAAGGGACTACATCGACAAGAAGCTTGCCGCACATAAAGAGGAGCAAGATACAAGGATGGAGGAGATTAGGATCTTCAAGGCGGCGACATTCAAGCCACAAGTCTTGAGCGCAAACAAGACGCATAGCGCAAGTCGTCCAAGTCAACATCTACATGGCGACCACCATCACATTCGTGATCAATATCGTCATGAAGGGCAAGTCACCTCCAAGCATCATGTGCACGACGGCGGCATTTAACGCCAAGGAGCTCAAGTACGACAACGACATCATCATCATGAAGATGCTCCTGGCGCAAATGCACAAGTCACAACAAGCCCTACTTCACGCCAAGTCGAGCTTCATAAGCACAAAAGAAGACCGCGAGATGACCACCACAAAGACGGCGCTACGGCTACATCAACCACTTGGCATCTTCGCCAAGTGTAATCAAAGGCATCTTCGCCTTTGGACGTACGGCATCTTCGCCTACTTCCGACGTGTATGCCTACATCGACTTCATCAAGTCCAAGGCGACCACATACAAGTGAGGGTGACACTTCCATCTTCGGAAGCCCCCCAAGGAAGATGGCCGAGCATGGGAAATTCCCTTCGGTCATGGAGACGAGCTATGAGGTGCCACATCACATGGGCCTCCCACACCAAGACGGTGACAAGGCAGTCGAGCAAGGGCCATCCCCTTCGACCACGGGCGACGGCCTTGAACCTCTTCAACAACATGAAGATGGCGCCAACATTGGACTCCTCCTCCGAGTCAAGCTACGCGATGCGCATGGAGACATTTGCACCAACATCTCTCTCCGACACCCACATATGAAGAAATGCCCCAAGTGCCATGTGAGGAGAGCCACCACCACATGAGTGACATGAGTGACTCCACCATACGTGACATTGAGAGCATTTCCTATGAGAGGATGAGTGTGACCACCACTAGCCCACACATGAGAGCATGCCACACATCCTATGTGACGTTGAGCGCCATTTGAGTGACTCCACCAACCATATGAGTGAGAGCATCCTTGAGGGAGTGAGTGAGCCACAACACTTAGAGAGTGAGGTAGTTGACACGGCATGTGAGGCCACTATGATTTCTAACGACTTAACCTCTACTCCTAGTGTGTTTTCTTCTTTTGTGCTAGGTCTCCTACAGGACGACACGCCTATCCTCGACGAGTCCATCCCTTCAAAGGAGACGACGATGGCCATGGTGGACAATGATGCACCCCCACATGGTTCCATCAAGATGAAGATGACAACGAGACGATCTTCAACACCTGACCTACAACACATGAGCGACGCTCCAAAGGTAACATAGGTGATGGTGCTTCTCTTGTCCCACTAGTGGACTCTCTTGACATCGATTGCTCCCATGATGTTGACCCACCTATTACCATGCTTCATGCTAGTGAAACTTCTTCATGCCTTGAATTACCTATTTATGATGAATATGATGATGAGCATGTTGAGTTGCCTAGTTGTGATGCTATGCTTTATAGGATATCTTGTGAAAATTCTATTGGTCACTTCATGTTTGACAATCCATTGACCTTGTCATATGCTATGAGTGAGATCTCCCATATTGCCTCAGTACAATCTCAACATAGTAACTATGCATACCCCATTAAAATCAATCCCATTTGCACTTATGGCATAGATGACGAGATGATGGTCATTGGCTTTTGCTTCTCTTGTGATGATATTGCCATGCTTCCTTTACATGATTTGTGCAATTCATCTCCTATACCATGCCATGAGCACATTGGTCCGAATATGCTTTGTTTTGGATGTTGTCAATATTCTCCATGTGATGTTTCCACTAATGCTCATGAGGAGACCCCCATAGCTTCCTCATGCATACTAGGAGATTTTGATTCATCCCATCCTTTGCATGATTTCCATGATTGCTTGCACCATATGCATTCCATGAATAACAATGCTCTAGATATTTCTCGTGATGCATTACACAATTTGAGTCTCCATTATGCCATACATAATTACAAACCTATCATGATGGATGACATGTTTCTATATCACGCATCTCATTTATTTGAGCATTGGCTATTTAGTACTAACCAACACATGCCCGTGCGCATCATGATGGATGATGTGTACATCTACCACGCACACACAATTTTTCCTTTGTCTTTGTTTTGTGTAGGTACTCATGAATACTCGTCAACCTCTCAATCCCAAGAGTTGACAAAACGAGCTCTTGAGAGCAACGATGCTTTGGGATCCCGTGGACTATCTTTACCACCGCTCCCTTCGCGCAAGGACTACGCGCATCTCTTCTACTTGGCTCTCACATGGCTATGGGCTATTTACCACTTGTCACCTTATGCCCATACTATTGTGCTCACTTTGCATGTTATGCTTGCTTCTATGCCTTTGCCATGCAATTCCGACCCTTGCTTGCATATACCCATGATTCACCATTATGATACTCCTATGTGTATTTGCATGCTTGGTCGAGATCCTTGTTGCTTTTGCCATGTTTATCATGTGCCCCATCCTATTGATGCTATTTTGCTCATATCTTGCCTTCATGCTTGTGACATGTCATGTGAAGTATTCATGCACACTATTTGCACCCATGACAAGATTGCCATGATTCCTTCTAGTACGTTGCATCTTCGCACTACTAGCTTGCTTGACTTGATCGCTATGATTGCTTGCTATGTTGCATCACCCATGTTCCACTATCACTTGCTTTCTTGGGTTGATGACATATATGCTCATGCCTCTCACATGATATATCTTGATCATTGTCTCTTGTGTCCATTAGTTGCCTCTTTCATATCCACTTGTACTGAGTGCAACCATACTATGCTTATTGATCTTGGAGACTTCGACATATTACTTGTGATGCATGCTTGTTTGATTGAGCCTATTGCATTTGGTTGTTCTTGCATCGTATGCCTCCATACTATGAAATACTCCCTTGTACTTTCTTATGATGAGCATGATGCATACACTTGTTGGGTATCTTACCACACGAATGATAGGTTTTGCACTTCCGCTAACCTCATTTGTTTTTCCGAGTGTTTGTCATGTTCTTTCATTTTGAAGGATTCACAAGGCGGTGCCGTTATGCGACATATTGGGTATGTGAAGACATACATGATGTACGACTCAACATCTTTGGGAACTTTCTTGAGGTGAACTCCTTCCCTTTGAGCCATCCTCAAATACGCATATTGGATGGGTCATTCTTTCATTGTTGTTTCCTTCTTGTTGTCTACATGCTACATCTCACGAACGGAGGAGCGACATTGGAGATTGGCTACATGGACCTTAAATTTGAGGAGCGCTCGCACTTATTGGATGAACCTTCGGTCTTCCACTCATGCCCCGACATCGAGCTTTGGTACACCAACACCTCCATATTAGTTGATTGTGCTCATACATGTCATGCTCGATGGACTTATCATACTCACCACAAGTTTGCACCCTATGCATGGATTGACTCACATTATGATTACCTTGTTGCATCTTGTATTCCCATGTCATCCATGATATATGAACTTGTGCACTTCCTTAGCAAATTTGTTGTGATCTACCTTGATGGCATATTCATACATCATAATCATATTGTCCACCATCAATTGCATGATAATATCCACATGTTGAGCATCCATTGCCATGTTCATGCATTTGATAAACCATCCCATTATGACATCATTTTGCATCGTGGTTGCATTGCTCATATTCATAACACATTTGTGTACACAATGATTGCTTTTCCTCCCATGAATGCTTTGCATCTCATTCTAGATCAACTTGATAAGCTTCATGCGCTTTGTCACGACCAATCTTGCCGCACGGACTCATTCTTGCATGATGGACACTTTGTGTGCGCTAACCATTGTATTTCCGAGTGTTGCTTGTGTTTGCTCTTTTCGCATGTCTATCACTCCGTGACACCCTAGACTACTTGGATTGCGCCATGTCTTCAACTTCGCCCAACAACAAGTCCGTCCACGACAACCGTTTCCATGGTGATGAGGATCACGATCCGAGGTCGGATCTTTCACAAGGGGCGGGAGATGATGCAGAGCATCCCACGTTCATCCCCATGTACACTCCGACTACTCTCCAAGCCCCAAGAGGACATATGATGAGACCTCGAAGATACACCTTTGGACACAAGGTGAACTCGCTCCTCTCCGAACCTTCACTTTCCACATGTGAGACATGGCTACTACCTCAAACGTGTATGCTATGCATGTCCAGGAACCAAGAGGAAGGCCATGGAACAACTACGAGCATTGGACAAGACGGCGATGGACATCAAGATCAAGGAGGCATTCCACCCAGCCTGGAAGGACCGGTACAACCGCCCAACCACCGCCGGCGGAACAACCGCCAGCCACTGCCCAACAACCGCCACCGATGCAGGATCAAGCGGTGCAAGGCCGGTACAGCACCGGTTCTACCAGTTTATGCCCAAAGACCGGAACAACCGCCCCGACATCCGGTACAACCGCTGGCTCCTTCGACGCCCACATCCAGAAGCCAGTACCGCCTTCCTCGGTCGGAACTACCGCCCCTCATGAGCTCTCAGCAGTACAACCGCCCCCGCGACCGGTACAACCGGCCTGTCTGCGCACAGTGTATTGGGCCGAGCCCGTGTACCCCTTCGCCCTCACTTACCCCCTTCGTGGCTTAGCACTATATATACTCCTCTCCTAGCTTCGTATTAGGGTTAGCTTAGGTTTAGCTCATGTTTGTGTGAGAGCCTTGCTCATCCACTTGGTTACTTCTCCTCGGAAGTCAGGACCTCTACGGAGAAGATCCCCCAAGCGGATTCAAGACCCCTTCTAGGGTGGACCCCATCAAGACCTCCTCTCGGAGAAGAACGGCTACTCGTGTATCCTTACCTTTGTTGATTGTGGATCATATGTACCTCTTTGTGTTCGGTGATCTAGCACTTGTGTGATTGATTCCTTGTTGGTTAAGTGATTTCTCCCTCGTTTCCTCCGTGTTTCCCTTTGTTCTTCCGCGTCTTCTTCGTGATTCCCCGTAGGATCCACTCCAAACGTGAAAGATCGTCCACGTAGGGTTCCGCCCTACATCATCATGTAAAGGAAGCATGGCAATATCATCACAAGAGACGCAAAAGCCAATGACCATCATCTCGTCATCTATGCCATAAGTGCAAATGGGATTTATTTTAATGGGGCATGCATAGTTACTATGTTGAGATTGAAATGAGGCAATATGGAGATCTCACTCATAGCATATGACAAGTTCAATGGATTGTCAAACATGAAGTGACCAATAGAATTTTCACAAGATGTCCTATTGAGCATAGCATCACAACTAGGCAACTCAACATGCTCATCATCATATTCATCATAAATAGGTAAGTCAAGTCATGTAGAAGTTTCACTAGCATGAAGCATAGTATAGGTGGGTCAACATCATGGGAGCAATCAATGTCAAGATGGTCCACTAGTGGGACAAGAGAAGTACCATCACCTATGTTACCTTTGGAGCATCGCTCATGTGTTGTAGGTGAGGTGTCAACGATCCATTCGTTGTCATCTTGATGCGAAGCATCCTACGGTCATCACCATGTCAAGAGTCCGTTTGGCAAGTGACACGTGCGACCTCTGCTTCACATACACAAAGGTGAATCTTCTCCTTTACACGTGCTCACTTGACCCCTTCGAGGATGGTATACTACTTGACACTTCCCCAGTATGCATGCATAGGTATTGTCGGAGCTTCTCGTATGTCAAGGAGGAGTGCAAGCGCCAAGGAACGACTACACCATCCGCGAGGGAAGCACAGGCGACAGCGGAAGAAGAGCCCGGTACTACGGGCCGGACATCCGCCACAGCCCGGACATCCGCCCCTGCCGGACATCCGGCCCTGCCCGGACATCCGCCACAGCCCGGACATCCGGCGCCCATCACAGCGCAGCCTGCCAGAAGACTACAGGTCGGACATCCGCCCCAGCCCCGGACATCCGGCCTCCCGGCCCGGATATCCGGCCACTCGCCCGGAAATCCGGCGCCCCGAACCCGAATCGGCAGATCCAGCCGCGCCCGCCCGGACATCCGGCCGGCTAGCCCGGACATCCGGCGTCTCGGGAAAGCCCGGACATCCGGCCCGACGCCCGGACATCCGGCCTCCCTACTGTCTTGGTGCCTCAGGACTTGTCCCTTGTACCCTCGCCCGACACTATATATACTTGATCCCTTTCCTCTTTCTAGGGTTAGCAAATATGATAGCTCATTCTTAGGTGAGCTTTGCTCCTACCTCTTCTCTTGAGAGAGAGACTACCACTCCCATGGAGTTCAAGACCTCCATGTGAGAAGATCCTGCGGGATATCATCAAGACCCCCATCTTGGGCGGACCCCATCAAGACCTCCTCTCGGAGATGAACCTTACCTTGTATCTTTCCTTTTGTTGTTCATGTACCTTGTGGATCTTGTGTGTTTGATTGTCTAGTGGATGTGTGATTGGACTTGTTCTTGAGTGTTTCCCCTTGTGATTTCTCTCCGTTCTTCCCCGTGTTCATCGTGATTCCCCGTAGGATCCGCTCCAACGTGAAAGATCGTCCACGCAGGGTTCCGCCCTACATCATCTATGGATCAGAGCTTAGGTTGATCACGTTTTTGGAGCCCCTACACCTCTTTTTCTAGCTTGATTTTGTTGATTTCGTCCTAAATCCGAAAATCCCCACCAAAAATAGCCCCAAATATTTTTTGTGATTTGTTAGTGTGATGAAATTTTGTTGATTTTGATCCATGGATTTGCTTGGTTTCGAGTGGATCTAGCATTTCCCCAAGTTTCCCCACTTTCCATCCATGAAATCTCTCCAATTTTGACCTTGAAATCATCAATTTCCGCCCCAATTCGAAAATTTCCGCCCCAATCGAGATCGGGATTCGTCGGGCCGGACATCCGGGCCTCAGGCCGGACATCCGGGCCATCCGGCCGGACATCCGGGCCCCAAGCCGGACATCCGGGCCCTGGAGCACCAAAATCGCTCGGTTCTGGACATTCACCCCGGAAATCCGGCCCCGAGCCCCGGATATCCGGCCCCTGTACATTTCAGCTTTCCCATTTCACCGTTTTGTCCATAACTAATTCATCTGGAGTCCGATTTTGACGTTCTTTAGCTCGTTTCGAAGCTATTGACATCCCCCTTCCCACAAAAATACTACCACCACCATTTGACTCCATCAAATTTTTGAAAATTTGGCAAGTTTGCCTAGGCCTTCCACCACATCCTCCACATAACCTTGCCCACCATACACTTCCGACAACCCAACTTAACCCAATTGTTGATTGAGCTTTTTTGAGTTGTGGCTTGTGTCTCCTAAGGTGTTTCGGCTACTTAGGGACGACAACTTCAACTCCGACACGTGTATAGCCCGTCAATCCACTTCCGCATTGCCAATTGCAAATCACCACCGCTTTCCGCTACCACCATTTGACATTTGTCATTTGAGATTTTGAGTTCGCGGTTTTTCCGTTTCCTAAGGTGTTTCGGCTACTTAGGGACGAGTCTCCATCATCTTGGTATCTACATCAAGAACACCGCCACTCATCATCGCAAAGGACGGTAACCTTGACGACACCATTGTATATTCCCCTTGCGAATTGCATTGATAACCCCTAGCCCATTTTGCGTTACTTGCCTATCGAGACTAGCCATTTGAGTATTGCCGGCAACGTTACTTGTGCACATTAGTGATCATACTTCCCATAGCATATATACCATACCATATCATATTGGTATCATATCATCCATTGTGTCTCAAGTTTGTTCCCGCATATACACAATTGCTATCTTGGTTTGTGCATTGTGCAAAGTGGCCATACAAAAAAAAAAGAGAATAAGCTTGTAAGCAAGTGCCATAGCATCATACCATATTGCATATAAGATTGTCATATCCGATCATCTTGGATCATCTTGAGAGAAACACCGGGAACCATACATACATAGCATACTTGGGATAGAAGTTTATCCATTTTGCATCAAATAGGTTGTGCACAAGTGTCGTATCCGCCCATTGAGCAATCGTGCTAGCGTCTCTCTTGAGTTGTGCAACACGAGCGTTTTGGTGCATTCCACATTTTGAGCTCATTCCTTGGTTGCACGGCCCCATTTATCTATCCGTGTGTGTGTTTCCGTGTGCCACATATTGCTATTGATCTACTTGTTTCGCTTGCGAATTTGTGAATCTCTTTCAACATTATTGACTCTTGCTAACATTTTGCATAAAATTTTTGTGCCACTATCCTCACCGAGCTCTACCATAAGCTTTTATTGATAGGTGTGAGTGAACAAGTCCGGTACCAATTCCACTATTCTTTCATTTCACATTGAGTGAAACGGGATACATCCTCAACTTTGGGAAAAGGTAACTTGGTATTGTTTATCTCATTTCCTACTCACCTCTACTCGAGTCTTGTGATGGATAGGCAAGGCATTTCACCTTCGGTCTACAACAACAACGACGAGTTCGATGCCACGAACAACAACTCCGACGCCAAGATGCAAGCTCAAATGGAGGAGATCCAAGCCCTCATCAAGGCCTACAAGCGATCTTCCTCATCTTCGAGAAGACGCTCAAGAGCACATTCTTCCGAGCTACCGTCTCCGGCAAGATCACATCGGCATCGACACCATCACCAACAAGAACGTGAAGGTCAAGAGCTCTACATCAACAACCGCTCAATGACTTCACCATCTCCCTTGGCATCTTCGCCAAGCGACTTCAAGGCATCTTCGCCTACGGACATACGGCATCTTTGCCAACAAGAACCTCAAGGCTACGCTCAAGAGAAGCTCCCCAAGCTCAAGTCCGCGACTTCATCGAGCTACTACGACCTCGACATCGACCATGCGATTCCTTTCTATGGGACTCAAGAACCCGAGGAGTACCTCGAGTGGGAGCATTTGATGGACGACTACCTCAAGCTACATCAAGTTCCTCTCGAAGATCAAGTGAAGTGCGCCACAAGAAACTTCCACGACTACGCCTCGACATGGTGGCTTCACACACCTTGAGTGCTACGAGATGAGTTGGTCCAAGATGAAGAGAGCTTTGCGGCGAGAGTTCGTGCCTCCAACCTACACGGAACAACCCGATGCCAATTGGAGAACACCACCCAAGGATCCAAGTCCATCGACAAGTACTTCAAGGAGATGAAGATTGCCTTTGCGGCAGTGGCGTGGATGACCCCACTTGATGAAGTTCCACTTCATGATGGGATTGCACAACGACATCTCCAAGACCATCTTCCTCGAGAACTACAAGTCCATTGGCGACTACTACATTGGTGCTCTCAAGGCGGAACAAGAACTCATGAAGGCCAAGGCTTCTCCACCCCAAGCACACTTCATGCGACCAAGCTCTATGACAAGCATGAGGTTAGTACCACCAAGATGTCCAAGCCCGACAAGCTCCAAGACGATGCTCCCAAGTGCAACTTCACCGCCATCCCTCTTTGTGGCATTGATGATGCCGAGTCTACCTTGACTCTTTTTCAAGATGGTGCGGCGACAAATGCGACTACGGAGACCTTCAAGGACCAAGCTTTGGAGGCAAGCGACAAGGTGGCGAGCAAGGATGATGCTTCCATCTTAGGAGGCGAGAGTGATGTTGTGCCATCTTCGGCCTTCATCCACGACGAGAGTGATGTTGAGCCATCTTCGGCCTTCATCCACGACGAGAGCGATGATGTGCCATCTTCGGCCTTCATCCACGACAACGACTATGAGACGGTTGAGCATGGGATTTTCCCTTCGACCACGGCAACGTCCGACGACTTGAGTGACTTTTGCCACCATATTGAGGGTGAGAGTGACTTCACCACTAGCCCCATACATGATGAGCTGCCACAAATCCCATGTGAGGAGAGCCACAACCACCACTTGTGTGAGATGAGTGACTCCACCATACGTGAGTTTGAGTGCACCTACCTTGAGGGAGTGAGTGAACCACCACATAGAGAGAATGAGGCCACTTCGATTTCTAACAACTTGACCTCTACCTCTATTGTGTCTTCTCATTTGGTGCTAGGTCCCATTTATGATGACGCCACGATCCTCGGCGACTTCGTCCTCCCTTTGGACAAGACGATGGCCATGGTGGAATATGATGCACCCCCACATGGTTCCATCAAGATGAAGATGACCACCATTTGGTCTTTCCCACCTCACCTACACCACTTGAGTGGAATGACAAGGGTAACAAAGGTGACGGTGATGCTCTCGTCCCACTAGTGGACTATTTTGACATTGATTGCTTGCATGATGCCGATCACCCTATTGACATGATTCATTCTAGTATGATTTCCCCATGTGATGATTTGCCCATTTATGAATATGATGATTCTCATGTGGAGTCTATTAGTAGTGATGCTGTGTTACATAGGATTTCTTGTGACAATTCTTTAGGTCACATCATGTTTGCTAATCCGCTTGACTTGTCATATGCTATGCATGAGATCCATCATATGTCTTATTTGCAATCTCTTCATAGTGACTATGCATATGCCATTAAAATAAACCCAATTTGCACATATGGCATAGATGACAAGCCCATGGTTATTGGCATTTGTTTTTCTTGTGATGATATTCATATGCTCCCTTTGCATCATTTATCTCATATGCCATGCCATGCCCACCTAGCTTCGGATATGCATTGTTTTGGATGTTGTCCATTTTCTCCAAATGATGTTTCCAATATTGCTCATGAGGAGACCCCATAGTTTCCTCACACATGTTAGGAGAATTTGATCCATCCTATTCATTGCATGATTCCCATACTTGTGTGCACCATATGCTCCCCATGAAGAAACATGCTTTTGATGTGCCATATACTTGCATTCTCAATTTGTGTCCCCATCGTGTCATATACAATAACTATTCTTTCATGATGGATGACATGTTCTTATACCATGCATCAAATTTCTTTGAGCGATGCTTATCTTGTGCTAACACTCACTTGCACATACACATCATAATGGATGATGTATACATTTACCACACACACAATTTCTTTCGTTTGTGTCTCTTTTGTGTAGGTACCCATGAATACTTGTCAACTTCGCAATCCCACGAGTTGACAAAAGCAGGCTCTAGAGAGCAATGATGACTTGGGATCTCATGGATTGCCTTTCCCACCGCTCACTTCGCGCAAACTCTTCGCGCATCACTTTTACATGGCCCTCACATGGTTATGGGTTGTTGTTCATTACATATCATATGCCCATCTTGCCATGTTCACTTTGCATGATATGCTCATTCCTATACCTTTGACATGCATTTGTGACCCATGCTTTGCATTACACATGATGATTGATTCTCGTACTTGTATGTGCATTTGCAAGCTTGGTGGAGATATTGCTTGTTATTGCCATGTTTCTTTTGTGCACCATTCCTATGATGATACTTTCATCTTGCTTTGTGTTCGTGCTTTTAATATGTCATGTGCATTTTATTTGCCTATTATTTGCTCACATGACATGATTGCCATGATTTATCCTAGTGTGTTGCATCTTCGCTCCACTAGTTTGCACGACTTGATTACAATGCTTGCTTATGTTGCATCACCAATGATTCATACTTGCTCATTTCATGCGGGTGATGACAACCATCTAAATGCTTTGCACATGATTGTTATTGCTTCTTGTCACATATCTCCATATGTTGCCTCTCTCATGCTAGATCATTTTCCATGTATTGAGTGCAACCATGATTGTCATCTTGCTCATGAGATTGCCCCATAACATTCTCACACTTGTTTGGAGATTTTGACATATCCCTTGTGCCGCATGCTTGCCTTACTTCTTTGCACCATATACCTAGTGCCATGCATATCGCCATTGTTGCATCATATTATTCATGCACTTGTGCTTCTAATGGTTATGTGCAACAGATGAGAACCATCATGATGGATGATGTGTTTATCTACCATGCGCATAATGCTCTTTGTTTTGTTTTGTGCATGTGTAGGATACTTGGACTTTGTGTCGACTTCCACTTCACGTGAGTTGATCATTCGAGCTCTTGAGAGCGAACCTCAAACATTCTACCACGACTCGCTTCTACACGCGTTTGCTTGCGTTTCGGCATTGTGAAGAATGCACAAGGACACACTTTCAAGGTGACATCCTTCTTGAGCTTGGATATTGTGGATCATACTTCATGTGTTGCTTGCACCATTTACCCGCATGTTCGAGATATTGCTTTCACCAATGATTGCCACATTTCCATGCTTCATGATATATATACCTTGTGTGTTGCATCCAATTTTTGGACTACTTGCTCCTCTCATATGTTTGGTTGCAATAATGTCATTACTTCACATATGCCATGTCCCATTAATTGCTACATGCTTGACTTGATTGTCTCACACATGATGAACAATTGCTCTTTCTATTATGTTGAGTGCCATACTATCTTCACCACACCCTATGCACATTATGCTTGGATTGTCTTGCACTTGACCCATGTGTTTAGACACTTCATTTTATTTGGTGTTGTGAATACTTCCTATGCCTACCATCGACCATTTGTCGGCGCTTTATGCATGCTTGCTATGACCTTGAGGTGGATGCTTATGCTCTTGTCACACATATTTGCATCTCTACCTCACATTTACATTCTTGTTCCCATGATATTTTTGCTTGTGCTCCATTGATATGCTTACATGCCATGTCACAATCCTTTGTCACACCCTATGCTATGCTTGATGACAACACTTGTTTGGTGAATCACCTCTTGAATGCTTGGTTTTGCACTAACGCTAACCACATTTGTTTTTCCAAGTGTTTGTTCTATTTACTCCTTTTGAAGGAATCACAAGATGGTGCGACATTGGAGAGTGCCCATTTCGAGCTTCAAGATGACGAGAGCTTGGTGATCGACCACTTTGACACGGCACCGCCATCTCTTTCCCATGGTGATTTGGTTTTTGATCCGAGGTCGGATCCTTTCCAAGGGAGGGATGATGCGAAGCATCCTACGGTCATCACCATGTCAAGAGTCCGTTTGGCAAGTGACACGTGCGACCTCTGCTTCACATACACAAAGGTGAATCTTCTCCTTTACACGTGCTCACTTGACCCCTTCGAGGATGGTATACTACTTGACACTTCCCCCGTATGCATGCATAGGTATTGTCGGAGCTTCTCGTATGTCAAGGAGGAGTGCAAGCGCCAAGGAACGACTACACCATCCGCGAGGGAAGCACGAAGCGACGACGGAAGAAGAGCCATACTCTGAGCCCCGGACATCCGGCCACAGCCGGACATCCGGCCCTGCCGGACATCCGGCCTGGCCGGACATCCGGCGCCCATCAGCAGCCGCAGCCCTGCCAGAAGACTACAGCCGGACATCCGCCCCAGCCCCGGACATCCGGCCTCCCGGCTCCCGGATATCCGGCCACTCGCCCGGAAATCCGGCGCCCCGCACCCGAATCGGCAGATCCAGCCGCGCCAGCCCGGACATCCGGTCGGCTAGCCCGGACATCCGGCGTCTCGGGAAAGCCCGGACATCCGGTCGGCTAGCCCGGACATCCGGCGTCTCGGGAAAGCCCGGACATCCGGCCCGACGCCCGGACGTCCGGCCTCCCCTACTGTCTTGTGATGCCTCCGGACTTGTCCCTTGTACCCCTTCGCCCGACACTATATATACTTGATCCCTTTCCTCTTTCTAGGGTTAGCAAATATGATAGCTCATTCTTAGGTGAGCTTTGCTCCTACCTCTTCTCTTGAGAGAGAGACTACCACTCCCATGGAGTTCAAGACCTCCATGTGAGAAGATCCTGCGGGATATCATCAAGACCCCCATCTTGGGCGGACCCCATCAAGACCTCCTCTCGGAGATGAACCTTACCTTGTATCTTTCCTTTTGTTGTTCATGTACCTTGTGGATCTTGTGTGTTTGATTGTCTAGTGGATGTGTGATTGGACTTGTTCTTGAGTGTTTCCCCTTGTGATTTCTCTCTGTTCTTCCCCGTGTTCATCGTAATTCCCCGTAGGATCCGCTCCAACGTGAAAGATCGTCCACGCAGGGTTCCGCCCTACATCACATCTTCATCTTGATGGAACCATGTGATAGAGGCAAAGGTGTCCCGTCTTTCGATGAGATGTTGGTTTTCGCTTTGGAGGAAGTCGACTTTGACGATCCGACTACGAACGTGCGAGGACGTCGCGCCTTAGCAATCGCTAAACCAACTCCGAGAGGTTATTGACCACGCCGAGCACGATCAACTCGACCACGAGGGTCTGCATTTCCTGCGAGCAAACGAAGAACAAGCAAGAAACTGAGATTGCAATCTGGATATTGCGAATATAAGATGAAAGCTTTATTGATCAAGGTGGGGTTCTGTGACGCCTTTGTGCAGTCGTTGAACACAAACGAAATGCACGCGAAGTTGCAGCTATGGCGAACTTTTAATCTAAACAAAACGCAAAGTCTAAACGACGCCCTAAGGGCTGTATATATGGAGGAAGAGGAGGGAATTTCGTGGCCCTTGAGGGAGGGGTCCGAAACCAACCCTAACTCTTGTTTACACATACGGACTCTAAAAACAGCCTATACTTAAGTATTTCGAAATTACATGGGCCCGGCCCAATAATAAGGTGACGCAGCACCTAGAATAGCCTATGGACGAATATTATGAAGTGGCATCTTGTATATTTCGTCCAAGGCCTCATGCTCTCATTAGGGTGGCTTCAAAGTCCTGGAATCATCACTTGTAACTCCGTTCTTGTTCCCCTTAGCATGCCAACATCTCCAGGCTTGAACTTGCTCCAAGGTTCATCTTTCTTGTCCATGGTAGGCCCTTCATTTGTAAGCAAAACAAATGTATCCAATTTAGGCAGCATCATATTCTCATGAACATTGGAATCGTTACCAAGAAACGAAAGTACACGATAATTCAATTGGCGTCGTGAGCTCTAGTAATTGGTCCAAGATGTATAGCAGCAGGGCTGTGGGTGTAACAATGGTATTGATGTCCTCATCATCCTCCCCTTCTTGAAATGAAGTCGCCCTCGACGGAAGCTCATCTTCCTCACCCAAATAAGGCTTCAAATCTGCAATGTTAAAAGTGGGACTAACCCCAAAATCTGCAGGCAGCTCAAGTTTATATGCATTATCATTTATTTTCTCTAACACCTTAAATGGACCATCAAGACGTGGCATTAGCTTTGATTTGCGCCAAATTAGGAAACCTATCCTTACGCAAATGTAACCAAACAAGATCTCCGGTGCAAAGACAACATGTTTTCTACCCTTATCTCCAGCAAGTTTATATTTAGCATTCATACGCTCAATGTTTTCCTTAGTTAACTCATGCATTTTTAAAATCAATTCAGCACGTTCTTTAGCATCAAAATTAACCTTCTCCGAAGATGGAAGAGGCAACAAATCAATAGGTGCACGAGGTAGGAAGCCATACACAATTTCAAAAGGGCACATCTTAGTAGTAGAATGCAATGAACGATTATAAGCAAATTCAATATGAGGCAAGCATTCTTCCCACATTTTCTTATTATTCTTCAAAACAGCCCTAAGCATAGTAGACAATGTTCTATTGACTACTTCAGTTTGTCCATCAGTTTGGGGGTGACAAGTAGTACTAAAAAGCAGTTTAGTCCCCAACTTAGCCCATAAACATCTCCAAAAGTGGCTAAGAAATTTAGTATCACGATCTGAAACAATAGTATTTGGCACACCATGCAAGCGAATAATTTCACGAAAGAACAAATCAGCAACATTAACGATCATCGCTTTTATGACATGGTATAAAGTGTGCCATTTTCGAGAATCTATCCACGACAACAAATATGCTATCCTTCCCCTTCTTTGTTCGAGGTAAACCTAAAACAAAGTCCATAGATATATCCTCCCAAGGAACACTAGGTACAGGCAAAGGCATATATAAACCATGAGGATTGAGTCGTGACTTAGCTTTTTGACATGTAGTGCAGCGAGCAACAAAACGCTCAACATCCCCTCTCATCTTTGGCCAAAAGAAATGTGTAGCAAGTATATCCTCCGTCTTCTTCACGCCAAAGTGTCCCATTAATCCCCCTCCATGCGCCTCCTGCAATAACAAAAGACGAACAGAGCTAGCAGGAATGCATAGCTTGTTAGCACGGAACACAAAACCATCATTAATAACGAACTTGTTCCATGTTCTTCTTCTTTACAATTCTGCATTACATCTTTAAAATCAGCATCATGCACATATTGATCTTTGATGGTCTCTAAACCAAATATTTTGAAGTCAGGTTGTGAAAGCATAGTATAGCGACGAGACAAAGCATCAAGAATAACATTTTCTTTACCCTTCTTGTGTTTAATGACATAAGGGAAAGTCTCAATGAATTCAACCCATTTAGCATGTCTACGATTCAGTTTAGCTTGACTTTTAATATGTTTCAAAGATTCATGATCAGAATGTATAACAAATTCTTTGGGCCATAAATAATGTTGCCATGTCTCTAAAGTCCGAACAAGAGCATATAATTCTTTGTCATAAGTAGAATAGTTCAGACTAGGCCCACTCAATTTTTCGTAAAAGTATGCAATAGGTTTGCCATCTTGTAATAACACACCTCCTAATCCAATTCCACTAGCATCACATTCAAGCTCAAAAGTCTTATTAAAGTCAGGAAGTTGGAGTAAAGGAGCATGTGTCAACTTATCTTTCAATACCGTGAAGGCTTCTTCCTGTGCGGTACCCCAAACAAAAGGCACATCCTTCTTTGTAAGTTCATTGAGAGGTGCAGCAATGGTGCTAAAGTCTCTCACAAAACGCCTATAGAAACCAGCGAGTCCAAGAAAACTCCTCACTTGTGTGACCGTTTTGGGCTGCGGCCAACTCTCAATAGCTTCAATCTTGGCTTTATCAACTTCAATTCCTCGTGGAGTAACAACATAGCCAAGAAAAGATACTCGGTCGGTGCAAAAGGTGCACTTCCCAAGGTTACCAAACAAACGTGCATCACGTAGAGCATTAAAAACAGCACGTAAATGTTCCAAATGTTCTTCCAAAGATTTGCTATAAATCAGTATATCATCAAAATAGACTACCACAAATCGTCCAATGAAAGCACGTAAAACTTCGTTCATTAGTCTCATGAAAGTACTAGGTGCATTAGTTAACCCAAAAGGCATGACTAACCACTCATATAAACCAAACTTAGTTTTAAATGCTTTTTTCCATTCATCTCCCAATTTCATACGAATTTGATGGTATCCACTACGCAAATCAACTTTGGAGAATATTGTAGAGCCACTCAATTCATCAAGCATATCATCTAGCCTAGGAATAGGATGACGATAACGAATAGTAATATTATTAATGCCTCTACAATCAACACACATACTGTGACGTACCATCCTTTTTAGGCACTAGTATAATAGGAACGCACAAGGACTAAGAGATTCGCGTATATAACCTTTGTCGAGCAGCTCACATACTTGACGCATAATCTCCTTCGTCTCCTCTGGATTGGTACGGTATGGTGCACGGTTGGGTAGCGGCCTTGACCGGAATTAAGTCAATGTGATGCTCACTCCCTCGAATAGGTGGTAATCCCGGTGGCACGCCTTGTGGGAAGACATCAGCGAACTCCTGCAAAATGTTAGTGACTGCAGGGGCCAAAGAGGAAGGCACGTCCTCGAATGAAAATAATGCCTCTTTGCACACAAAAGCATAGCAAACAGATTTGCTAAAAACTAGCTCATCAATATCAGATTTGGTGGCAAGTAAACTTGCACTTTTCAGTTTAATTTCGAAGCAACATTAGATGGTTTATTATTAGGCTTCATTTGTTGCTCAAATTCTTTTGCCACAATCTGATATTCACTCTTATTTTTCTCCTGTTTTGCTTTATTAGCTCTATTAATATCATCTTTCAAAATTGAGTCAGGAGTCATAGGAAGCAAAGTAATATTTTTATCCTTGTGAACAAGAGTATCTTGATTGTTTCTACCATGGTGTACAGAATTTTTATCAAATTGCCATGGTCTACCAAGTAATAAGGAACATGCTTGCATAGGTACCACATCACAATCAACATAATCAGCATATGTAGAGATACTAAAATACACACGAGCAGACGTGTTACCTTAACCTTGCGCTGTTGTTGAACCATTGGATGTAGTAAGGATGTGGATGTGGTCTTGTGGTGAGAGAAAGCTTCTCCACCATATCCATGCTAGCCAAGTTGTTGCAGCTCCCTCCATCTATGATGACGCTTGAATAGAACGTTCCTTCACAACTCCCTTTGTATGGAACAAGTTATGCCTCTGATTTTGCTCGACTTGTGTAACCTGCACACTCAAAACACGTTGAGCAACTAAACATTCATACCTGCCGGCATCTTCAAAGCAGCCATGTATTGCGTCTCATGATCGTAATCATCTCCACCATGTTCTTCATGTGTAATAAGAGCCAAAGTCTCTTCATCATAGTCACTAGCGGACTCATACCCACCATCCTCGGTAGCAATCATCACACGCTGAGATTGGCATTCTCGCAAATGTCCTCTTCCCTTACAACGACGACAAATAATATCACTTGTGTGCCCTGTTGACGCCATGGAAGAAGAAGAGCTCTGTGTAGGCCCAGAGGTGCGCTCTTGGCAAATAGTGGTGGTTGTGCCTGCTTTCTTGTATCACGGTTGGAGGTGGCAGCCGACGGAGGTGCCGTGTAGTAGAACGTGTGGAAGTAGATGATGCACGTGGTGTCCATGATGAAGGTCGACCTGCGAAAAGTTAGTCCGCCGCCAACGCTCGCCGATCCTGCACTTCACGTTCAGCTTTACAAGCAAGATGGAATAATAAAGTGATATTAGTATAATCCTTGTAGTCTAGAATGGTCTGAATATCTCTATTTAATCCACCTAGAAAACGTGCAAGCATAGCTTCATTCTCCTCAACAATACCACATCTAATCAAGCCAGTTTGTAATTCCTGATAATATTCTTCTACCGAATTTTTTCCTTGTCTTAAGCGCTGCAATTTTGAAGTAATTCACGTTGATAATATGGTGGAACCCAACGAGCACGCATAGCAGTTTTCAAAGCAGCCCAAGTAGCTGGAACAGGATATAATCTACAATGTTCAGACCACCAAACACATGCAAAGCTAGTGAAAGCACAAACAGCGGGAACACGTCTCTCCTCGGGATATTGTAAACATGTAAATCGTTGTTCAGTTTCTAACTCCCAAGTAAGATATATATCAGGAACATATCTACCCTCAAATGGTGGAATATTCAACTTCAATTTAGGGAGATGGTCATGATCTCGTACCTGAGGGGGAGCCCTAACATTGCCATTATTTGCATGTGGACGACTGGGTGGTTGTGGTGCTGGTGGTTGTGGTGCTGGTGGTTGCACGTAGTTCTGAAGTTGATCAACCTCATCCTCGTACTCTCTCACATAATCATCCTCCCCACATCGCCAGCAGGAGCCACGTATATCAACAGCAGCACCAACAGCTTGGCCAGGCTGAAGAGGGACACGGCTCGCTCGGCGGAGGGCTGCTTCGCGATGTGGAGGTAGTCGTTGTTGTTGTTGTAGAGGTGCATTAGGTGCAGCCGGTGGTGGTGGTGGTAGACGCGCGAGCAATTCATTAAACTTGTTATCGAGCTTTGTTTGAACGCCTTCTCAATGCCATCTATCTTCTCCATGGCCTCTTCAAATCTATTTAGAACATCTTCCACCTGCCCACTCATCATTTGTTGAAACTTATCATGTAGCGCTTTGTTTGTCATGTTCTCCCGGTCGGTCTCGTCGGCTTGTGATCCTGCCATGGTTAGCGACAATAGAAACACACAAGAATATGATTCGACAGACTACTAGGAAGTGGTGGTGGTGGTGTGGTGGACAGTCACAAATCTGTCAAGCAAATCTCAAATTCTTACCAGTTCTTACCCAGCAGCAGGCGGTGATCGGCAACCGATGTAGTCAAAACTCTCAAAGCTTGGATAGAGCGATTACCAGGGAGAGTCAAACGCACGATGTAGATGTATGTGGAGCTGGGAAGGCTTATAATATGGTAGCAAAAAGGGTCAGCAATAATTAATTCAGAGATGCAAAGTTGAATAAACGCTCAACGACGGTACTGTGCTGGTCCTAGGCTAGACCGTGCTAGAGACGCGAGCCTAGAACACTAACAAAATCACGGCGGAAACAACGGAAAAGCACACTCTGGAAATTTTTTTTTCGCTCTTTTTTTTTTGCGCTGCTTTTTTTTGCGCTGCTCTTTTTTTTTGCGAAAAATCACTATAATGGCGAGTGTCTCAAAACTCTTCCCAGGTCAAACTGACAGGATGGGCACGGAATTTTTTCGACCAATTTTTTTTTTTTATTTGCCGGACCCAAAAGCTGGAAACGGGTCAAAAAAAACTTTCTATAATGGCGACTGTCTCAATACGCTCAGAAACACCTAAAAATAGGATAGCCAGAAAATTTTTCGACAAGTGCGGTTTCGGAAAATTTTGGGCCTAAACGGAGGGTGGTTTCCAGACTACGAACGTGATGTTGGTTTTCGCTTTGGAGGAAGTCGACTTTGACGATCCGACTACGAACGTGCGAGGACGTCGCGCCTTAGCAATCGCTAAACCAACTCCGAGAGGTTATTGACCACGCCGGAGCACGATCAACCTGACCACGAGGGTCTGCATTTCCTGCGAGCAAACGAAGAACAAGCAAGAAACTGAGATTGCAATCTGGATATTGCGAATATAAGATGAAAGCTTTATTGATCAAGGTGGGGTTCTGTGGACGCCTTTGTGCAGTCGTTGAACACAAACGGCACGCGAAGTTGCAGCTATGGCGAACTTTTAATCTAAACAAAACCCAAAGTCTAACGACGCCCTAAGGGCTGTATATATGGAGGAAGAGGAGGGAATTTCGTGGCCCTTGAGGGAGGGGTCCGAAACCAACCCTAACTCTTGTTTCCCCACATACGGACTCTAAAAACAGCCTATACTTAAGTATTTCGAAATTACATGGGCCCGGCCCAATAATAAGGTGACGCAGCACCTAGAATAGCCTATGGACGAATATTATGAAGTGGCATCTTGTATATTTCGTCCAAGGCCTCATGCTCTCATTAGGGTGGCTTCAAAGTCCCGGAATCATCACTTGTAACTCCGTTCTTGTTCCCCTTATGCATGCCAACATCTCCGTGCTTGAACTTGCTCCAAGGTTCATCTTTCTTGTCCATGGTAGGCCCTTCATTTGTAAGCAAAACGAATGTATCCAATTTAGGCAGCATCATATTCTCATGAACATTGGAATCATTACCAAGAAACGAAAGTACCTGATAATTCAATTGGCGTGCGCGAGCTCTAGTAATTGGTCCAGTATGTATAGCAGCAGGGGCTGTGGGTGTAACAATGGTATTGATGTCCTCATCACCATGTGGGGGGTGTATCATCGTCCACCATGGCCATCGTCGTCTCCAATGTAGGGATGGACTCGTCGAGGATAGGCATGTCGTCATGTAGGAGACCTAGCACCAAAGAATAAAACACACTAGGAGTAGAGGTTAAGTCGTTAGAAATTATAGTGGCCTCATGTGCCGTGTCAACTACCTCACTCACTAAGTGTTGTGGCTCACTCACTCCCTCAAGGATGCACTCACTCGTATGGTGGGTGGAGTCACTCAAATGGCGCTCAACCTCACATAGGATGTGTGGCATGCTCTCATGTGTGGGGCTAGTGGTGGTCACACTCATCCTCTCATAGGAAATGCTCTCAATGTCACGTATGGTGGAGTCACTCATGTCACTCATGAGGTGGTGGCTCTCCTCACATGGCAATTGGGGCATCTCGACATATGTGTGTGCCGGAGAGATGTAGGTGCAAATGTCTCCATGCGCGACCGCGTAGCTTGACTCGGAGTATGAGTCCAAAGTGGGCGTCGTCTTCATGTTGTTGAAGAGGTTCGCGCTCGTCGTCGTGGTCGAAGGGGATGGCCCTTGCTCGGACTGCCTTGTCACCGCCTTGGTGTTGGAGGCCCATATGATGTGGCACCTCATAGCTCGTCTCCATGACCGAAGGGAGTTTCCCATGCTCGGCCATCTTCCTTGAGGGGCTTCCGAAGATGGAAGTGTCGCCTCGTGGTGGTCGCCTTGGACTTGATGAAGTCGATGTAGGCGTACACGTGGGAAGTAGGCGAAGATGCCTTGAGAACACTTGGCGAAGATGCGAAGTGGTTGATGTAGCCGTAACACCGTCTTGGTGGTGGTCGTCTCGGTCTTCTCTTGTGCTTATGAAGCTTCGACTTGGCGTGAAGTAGGGCTTGTTGGGACTTGTGCATTTGCGCTTGTGGAGCATCTTCATGATGATGATGTCGTTGTCGTGCTTGAGCTCCTTGGCGTTAAATGCGTCGTCGTGCACATGATGCTTGGTGGTGACTTGCCCTTCATGACGATGAGGATCACGAATGTGATGGTGGTCGCCATGTAGATGTGGACGAGGACGATTTGCACTTGAATCTTTTTCGCGCTCCGAAGACTTGTGGCTTGAATGTCGCCGCCTTGAATATGATGAAGGGGAAGAAGACTTGATCAAGGCCGAATCTCCTCCATCCTTGCATCTTGCTGCTCTTTATGTGCGGCAAGCTTCTTGTCAGTAGTCCCTTCTCCTTGCTTGGAGTGTGAATGTCGATGGAGATGTTCTCGATGCGCTCTCGCAATCTTGATTGTGTGCCTTGCACTTGGCGTTGTAGATCGAAGATAGACGCTTTGGTGATGTAGTTGTTCACGCCCTCGTTGTTGTCGAAGACCGGAGATGAAATGCCTTGCCTATCCATCACAAGACTCGAGCAAATATGAGTGGGAGAAAGAGAAGAACTTATACCAATGTACCTTGACCGATGTTGACAATGAATCAAGTTCACTCAAATGCGGACAATGAAATAGCACTATTGGTACCAATCCTTGTCGGTTCTCACACCTACACAAGTAAAGCTTATGGAGGAGCTCGGTAAGGATAGTGGCACAAAATTTAATGCAAAATGTTAGCAAGAGTCAATAATGTTGAAAGAGATTCACAAATTAGCAAGTGAAACAAATGGACCAATAGCAAAGAATGGCACACGGAAACACACACACGGATAGATAAATGGGGTCGTGCAACCAAGGAATGAGCAGAAAATGTGGAATCCACGGAAAAGGCTCGTGTTGCACAACTCAAGAGAGACGCTAGCACGATTGCTCAATAGGCGGATACGACACTTGTGCACAACCTATAAGATGCAAAATGGATAAACTTCTATCCCAAGTATGCTATGTATGTATGGTTCCGGTGTTTCTCTCAAGATGATCCAAGATGATCGGATATGACAATCTTATATGCAATATGGTATGATGCTATGGCACTTGCTTACAAGCTCTTTGCTCTCTTTCTTTTGCTTAAAAGCTTTATTTTTTTGTATGGCCACTTTGCACAATGCACAAACCAAGATAGCAATTTTGTGTATGCGGGAACAAACTTGTGACACAAGATATGATACAAATATATGCACAAGAATGATATTGTATATATGCTATGGGAAGTATGATCACTAATGTGCAAAAGTAACGTTGCGGCAATACTCAAATGGCTAGTCTCGATAGGCAAGTAAAGCAAAAGTAAGGCTAGGGGTTAACAATGCAATGGCAAGGGTAATATACAATGGAGGGATACCACGATACCAAGATGATATTGAGGTTACCGTCCGGCGATGATGAGAAGCGGTGTTCTTGATGTAGATACCAAGATGATGGAGACTCGTCCCTAATTAGCGAAACACCTTAGGAAAAGGAAAACCGCGAACTCAAAATCTCAAACGTCAAATGTCAAAATGGTGGTAGCGGGAATGCGGTGGTGGTTTGCACTTGGCAATGCGGAAGTGGAATGATGGGCTATACACGTGTCGGAGTTGAAGTTGCCGTCCCTAAGTAGCCGAAACACCTTAGGAGACACAAGCCACAACTCAAACAAGCTCAAACAACTATTGGGTTAAGTTGAGGTGGTTGAAGTGTATGGTGGGCAAGCCTATGCGGAAGTTATGGTGGTGGTGGTGGTTGATGAGGATGCAACCGTCCCTAAGTAGCCTAAACACCTTAGGAGACTCGAATCACAACTCAAACAACCTCAAATGCAAAGGGGAACAAAATGGGTTAGGTTATGGAAATCGGTGGTGGTTATGCGGATGATATGGTGGAAGGCCTAGGCAAACTTGCCAAATTTTCAAAAATTTGATGGAGTCAAATGGTGGTGGTAGTATTTTTATGGGATTGGGGATGTCAATAGCTTCAAAACAAGCTAAAGAACGTCAAAAACGGACTCCGGATGAATTAGTTATGGCCGAAACGGTGAAACGGGAAAGCTGAAATGTACAGGGGCCGGATATCCGGGGTGGAGACCGGATTTTCGGGGGTGTCTGTCCAGAACCGAGTAGATTTGGCGCTCCAGGGGCCGGATGTCCGGCTTGGGGCCCGGATGTCCGGCCGGATGGCCCGGATGTCCGGCCTGAGGCCTGGATGTCCGGCTTGACGAATCCAGATCTCGTTTGGGGCGGAAATTTTCGAATTGGGGGCGGAAATTGATGATTTCGGGGGCAAATTTTGATGGATTTCGTGGATGAGAAGTGGGGAAACTTGGAGAAATGTTAGATCCACTCGAAACCAAGCAAGTCCATGAATCAAAATCAACAAAACATCATCAAAACTAACAAATCACAAAAAAATTTGGGGCTATTTTTGGTGGGGATTTTCGGATTTAGGACGAAATCAACAAAATCAAGCTAGAAAAAGAGGGGTAGGGGCTCCAAAAACGTGATCAACGTGGCTCATGATACCAAGATGATGTAGGGCGGAACCCTATGTGGACAATCTTTCACGTTGGAGCGGATCCTACGGTGGATTATGAAGAACACACGGAAGAACAAGAGGGAAACACGTGGAGGAACGAGGGAAAACACTCAACCAACAAGGAATCGGTCACACAAATGCTAGATCACCGATCACATAAGGTAGCACAAGATTCAAGGTCAACAAAGGTAAGGATACACGAGCAGCCGTTCTTCTCCGAGAGGAGGTCTTGATGGGGTCCACCCTAGAAGGGGGTCTTGAATCCGCTTGGGGGATCTTCTCCAAGAGGTCCTGAGCTCGAGGAGAAGTAACCAAGTGGATGAGCAAGGCTCTCACACAAACATGAGCTAAACCTAAGCTACCCTAGAAAGAGGAAGGGGATGGAGTATATATAGTCTAGGGGGCCGAAGAGGTACATGGGTCTCGGCCCTTTACTGTGCGCAGACAGGCGGAGCCGGATGTCCGGGCGTCGGGCCGGATGTCCGGGGTTTCGGGAGATGCCGGATGTCCGGGCTAGGGGGCGGATGTCCGGGCTGGCGGGGCAGACTTCTGTAGGTTCGGGTGCGTGTCGCCGGATTTCCGGGCGAGTGGCCGGATATTCGGGGCTTCGTGGGAGGCCGGATGTCCGGGGCCTGGGGGCCGGATGTCCGGGCCTTGTAGTTTTCCTGGCAGGGCTGCGGCTGCTGTGTTGGCATCTCCAGGGGCCGGATGTCCGGGGTCTTGGCCGGATGTCCGGGGCCTGGAAGGTGAACTTGCCCTTTTTCCGTGCTTCTCTTCATCCTTGTACTTGGGGACTTGTCCATCATTCCGAGCATCTCCGAGAGGGTCTCCTTGGTACCTAGGCATGCATAGTGTCCTTGCATTAGGTAGCAACCATGTCTCACACGAATGGAAAGGGGAAGCATTTAGGAACGGGTTCACCTTGTGTCCAATGGCGAATAGTCGAGGACTTGGAGGGTAGTCGGAGTGTACATGGGGATGAACGTGGTATGCTCCGCATCACTTGTGCCTAAGCCCGATGGAAGTTTTCGCTTGTGTTCCGATTGTAGACCTATCAATGCGATCACCGTCCGCTATAGGCATCCCATTCCTCGCTTAGATGATATGCTTGATGAACTTAGTGGAGCCAACTTTTTCTCAAAAATTGACCTTAAAAGTGGCTATTATCAAATCCGCATACAAGAGGGTGATGAATGGAAAACTGCTTTCAAAACCAAATTTTGTTTATATGAATGGTTAGTGATGCCTATGGGTCTTTCGGAGGCTCTCGATACTTTCATGCGTCTTATGCATCATGTGCTTCGTCCTTAAATTGGAGTCTTTGTTGTGGTTTACTTTGATGATATTCTTGTGTTTAGCAAAACCATGAAAGAGCACATCGATCATTTAAAAGCTGTGTTGCAAACTCTTCGCAAGAAAAGCCTTTATGCAAACTTGAAAAATGCACTTTTGGAGTTGACAAAGTGGTAGTCTTGGGTTTTGTAGTATCCTCAAAGGTTGTCCATGTTGATGAATCTAAAATTGAAGCAATTAAAACTTGGCCCCAACCCACCAATTTGCAACAAGTGCGAAGTTTTCTTGGTCTTGCGGGTTTTCAACGTCGCTTTGTGAAAGATTTTAGCACAATTGCCGCTCCTTTGCATGCTTTGAGTAAAAAGAATACTCCCTTTGTTTGGGGAACTTTGCAATCAACCGCTTTTGATGAGCTCAAGTCTTTGCATACTCATGCTCCGATTCTTGCTTTGCCCAATTTTGACAAAACTTTTGAGGTTCATTGTGATGCAAGTGGAACCGGAATTGGCGGAGTTTTGATGCAAGAAAAACGAGCCATTGCTTATTTTAGTGAAAAACTATCCGTGCTCAACTTAATTATCCCATCTATGACAAAGAATTGTATGCTTTAGTGCGTGTGCTACATGTTTGGGAACATTACCTTAGACCTCATGAGTTTGTCATCCATACTGATCATGAAACGCTTAAGTACCTCAAAGGTCAAACTAAATTAAACAAGCGTCATGCAAAATGGAGTGAATTCATTGAATCTTTTCCTTATGTGATCAAGTACATTAAGGGTAAAGAAAATGTAGTTGCCGACGCGTTTCACGCATAAGCATGCTTGTCACTCAACTTGAGTTGAATGTTATTGGTTTTGAGCATATAAAAGACTTGTATGAGCATGATCCATCTTTTGCTTCTCCTTATGTTAAGAGTTTGACGCATACTTCTTGGGAACAATATTACATCAAGGATGGTTATCTTATGAGAGCTAACAAACTTTGCATTCCCGAGTCTTCTCTTCGTTTGCTCCTTTTGCAAGAGGCTCATGGAGGCGGACTCATGGGACACTTTGGACGCGACAAGACATTCGCCACGCTCTCCAACAACTACTTTTGGCCCAAGATGTTCCGCGACGTCTCACGCTTCACCACCCGATGCTATACATGTCGCAAAGCTAAGTCTAAAGCTCAATCTCATGGTCTTTACATGCCTCTTCCTATTCCCTATCAACCATGGGAAGACATTAGTATGGATTATGCACTTGGTTTGCCTAGGACTCAATATGGCAAGGATTCCGTGTTTGTTGTTGTGGATAGATTTTCTAAGATGGCACATTTCATTCCTTGCAACAAGATGACGATGCTTCACATGTTGCAAATCTCTTTTGTAGGGACATCTTGCGACTCCATGGCGTACCAAAGACAATCGTCTCCGATCGTGACATCAAGTTCTTGTGTTACTTTTGGAAGACCCTATGCGCCAAGCTCGGAATCAAGCTCTTGTTCTCCTCGGCATACCATCCTCAAACCGACGGCCAAACGGAGGTGACGAACCGCACACTATCCACTCTACTTCGTGTCTTGATCAAGAAGAACATCAAGGAGTGGGAGGCATGTCTACCCATCGCCGAGTACGCCTACAACCGTGCAAGACATTCGACTACCGGCAAGTCCCCCTTCGAGGTCGTCTACGGTTTCAACCCGTTGTCCCCATTGGACATTCTACCACTTCCTCTCCAAGAGCGCACCAACATGGATGCGAGTGCACGAGCAAGCTACATCAAGAAGATGCACGAAGATACAAGGCACACCATCGAGCGCCAAGTTCAACAACTAGCTACAAAGCACAACGCCAACAAGCAACCCATGGTCTTCAACATTGGTGATCTAGTGTGGCTACACCTTCGCAAGGACCGCTTCCCCAAAGAACGCAAGTCCAAGCTTCTCCCTCGAGCCGATGGACATTTCAAGGTGCTAGCACGCTACAATGACAACGCTTACAAGATTGACCTACCTCGAGACAAATACAACGTGAGCGACATCTTCAACGTCAAGGACCTCTCACCATACCATGGAGATGAAGCTTTTGATCCGAGGTCGGATCTCTCCTGTGGGGAGATGATGCGGAGCATCCCACGATCATCCCCATGCATCCATAACCGTCTCATCAAGAGCCAAGAGGACCCATGACACGAGCTAGAGCTAGAGCTCTCGAGGTGACTTCCTTCCTTATTGATATCACATATGATCCACTCGAGACATGGCTACTACCTAAGTCTGATATGCTATGCATGATTAGGTGTCAAGGGGAACCTCCCGGGGATGCACGTGAAGACGGACAAGCCGCCAAGTCCATGGATGAAGAGAACCAACGGAAACCGGCATGATCACCTTCCAGGCCCCGGACATCCGGCCATGACCCCGGACATCCGGCCCCTGGAGCATCGACCACAGCATCAGCCAAGCTGCCCAAGTCTACAGGGACCGGACATCCGGCGTCCAGCCCCGGACATCCGGCACCTCTCACCCGATTCGGCAGAAACGGTCGCCCTAGCCCGGACATCCGGCCGGATAGCCCGGACATCCGGCCCGATGCCCGGACATCCGCCTCGCCACGCCTGTAGCGTATCCGGGACGAGTCCCATGTACCCCTTCGCCCCTAGACTATATATACTCCATTCCCTTCCTCTTTCTAGGGTAGCATTGGATTAGCTCATATTTTGTGTGAGAGCCCTTGCTCATCCACTTGGCTACTTCTCCTCGGAGATCAGGACCTCTACGGAGAAAATCCCCCAAGCGGATTCAAGACCCCCTTCTAGGGTGGACCCCATCAAGGCCTCCTCATGGAGAAGAACGGCTACCGGTTGTATCTTTCCTGTGTTGATTTTGAATCTTGTGCCACTTTATGTGATCAGTGATCTAGCACTCGTGTGATTGATCTCTTGTTGGTCTAGTGATTTTCTCTCGCTTCCTCCGTGTTTCCCTCTTGTTCTTCCGCGTGTTCTTCGTGATTCCCGTAGGATCCGCTCCAACGTGAAAGATCATCCACGTGGGTTCCGCCTACATCACGTCCACATCTCCATGGCGACCACCATCACGTTCGTGATCCACATCGTCATGAAGGGCAAGTCACCTCCAAGCATCATGTGCATGACGACGATTTAACGACATCTACTACGAGCTCAAGCACGACAACGACATCATCATCATGAAGATGCTCCACAAGCACAAGTGCACAAGTCCCAACAAGCCCTACTTCACGCCAAGTACAAGCTTCGAGAGCAAAAGAGAAGACCGCGAGACGACCACCACCAAGACGGTGCTACGACTACAACAACCACTTCGGCATCTTCGCCAAGTGCTATCAAGGCATCTTCGCCTTTGGACGTACGACATCTTCGCCTACTTCCCACGAGTACGCCTACAACGACTTCATCAAGTTCAAGGCGACTACCTACGAGCGAGGTGACACTTCCATCTTCGGAAACCCCTCAAGGAAGATGGCCGAGCATGGGAAATTCCCATCGGTCATGGAGACGAGCTACGAGGTGCCACATCATATGGGCCTCCAACAACAAGACGGTGACTAGAAGGTTGAGCATGGGACTATCCCTTCAACTAAGGTGGCGATAGGAGTTGAGAATGGAGACATTTGCACCAACATCTCTCCGACACCCACATATGTTGAGATGCCCCAAGTGCCATGTGAGGAGAGCCACCACCACATGAGTGACATGAGTGACTCCACCATACGTGACATTGAGAGCATTTCCTATGAGAGGATGAGTGTGACCACCACTAGCCCCACACATGAGAGCATGCCACACATCCTATGTGAGGTTGAGCGCCATTTGAGTGACTCCACCAACCATATGAGTGAGAGCATCCAAGAGGGAGTGAGTGAGCCACAAGACTAAGTGAGTGAGGTAGTTGACACGGCATGTGAGGCCATTATGATTTCTAATGACTTACCCTCTACTCCGAGTGTGTTTTCTTCTTTGGTGCTAGGTCTCCTACATGACGACATGCCTATCCTCGACGAGTCCTTACCTCCAATGGAGACTACGATGGCCATGGTGGACAATGATGCACCCCCCACATGGTTCCATCAAGATGAAGATGACAACGAGATGATCTTCAACACCTCACCTACAACACATGAGCGACGCTCCAACGGTAACATAGGTGATGGTGCTTCTCTTGTCCCACTAGTGGACCCTCTTGACAATACTTGCTTGCATGATGTTGACACACCTATTTCCATGCTTCAAGCTAGTGCGACTCCTTCATGCCTTGACTTACCTATTTATGATGAATATGATGATGAGCATGTTGAGTTGCCTAGTTGTGATGCTATGCTCCATAGGACATCTTGTGAAAATTCTATTGGACACATCATGTTTGAAAATCCATTGAACTTGTCATATACTATGAGTGAGATCTCCCATATAGCCTCATTTCAATCTCAACATAGTAACTATGGATGCCCCATTAAAATAAATCCCATTTGCACTTATTGCATAGATGACGAGATGATGGTCATTGGCTTTTGTTTCTCATGTGATGATATTGCCATGCTTCCTTTACATGATTTGCGCAATTCTTCTACTATACCATGCCAAGATCACATTGTTCCAAATATGCATTGTTTTGGATGTTGTCAATATTCTCCACGTGATGTTTCTACTCTTGCTCATGAGGAGACCACCATAGTTTCCTCATACATGTTTGGAGATTTTGATTCATCCCATCCTTTGCATGATTTCCATGATTGCTTGCACCATATGCATTCCATGAATAACAATGCTCTAGATATTTCTCATGATGATTTACAATATTTGAGTCTCCATTATGCCATGCATAACAAGAAACCTATCGTGTTGGATGACATGTTTCTATATCACACATCCCATTTATTTAAGCATTGGCTATTTTGTGCTAACCAACACATGCACCGCATCATGATGGATGATGTGTACATCTACCACGCACACACAATTTTTCCTTTGTCTTTGTTTTGTGTAGGTACGCACGTATACTCGTCAACATCTCAATCCCATGAGTTGACAAAACGAGCTCTTGAGAGCAATGATGACTTGGGATCCCGTGGACTATCCTTACCACCGTTCCCTTCGCGCAAGGACTACGCGCATCTCTTTTACTTGTCTCTCACACGGCTATGGGCTATTTACCACTTGTCATCTTATGCTCATTTTCCCGTGTTCACTTTGCATGTTATTTTTACTCCTATGCCTTTGCCATGCCATTGTGACCCTTGCTTGCATCTACCCATGATTCACCATTATGCTACTTCTATGTGTATTTGCATGCTTGGTGAAGATCCTTGTTGCTATGGCCATGTTTATCATGTGCCCCATGCTATTGATGCTATTTTGCTCATATCTTGCTTTCATACTTGTGCTATGGCATGTCAATTATTCATGCCCACTATTTGCACCAATGACATGCTTGCCATGATTCCGTCTAGTACGTTGCATCTTCGCACTACTAGCTTACTTGACTTGATCGATATGATTGCTTGCTATGTTGCATTACGCATGTTCCACTATCACTTGCTTTCTTGGGTTGATGACATATATGTTCATGCCTCTCACTTGATTTGCCATGATCATTGTCGCTTGTCTCCATTAGTTGCATCCCTCGTATCACCTTGTATTGAGTGCAACCATGCTATGCTTATTGCTTTTGGAGACTTTGACAAATTGCTTGTGATGCATGCTTGTTTACTTGAGCCTATTGTATTTGGTTGTTCTCGCATCATATGCCTCCATACTATGACATGCTCCCTTGTACTTTCTTATGATGAGCATGATGCATACACTTGTTGGGTATCTTACCACACGAATGATAGGTTTTGCACTTCCGCTAACCTCATTTATTTTTCCGAGTGTTTGTCATGTTCTTTCATTTTGAAGGATTCACAAGGCGGTAACATCACGAGACAACTTGATTATGTGAAAGCATACAAGATGCACAACTCCATCATCCTTGAGAACCTCCTAAAGGTGACCTCCTGCCCTTTGAGCCATCCTCAATTCCACATATTGGATGGGTCACTCTTTCATTATTGTTTCCTTCTTGTTGTCTACATGATACATCTCGCGAACGGAGGAGCGACATTGGCGATTGACTCTATGGACCTTCACATTGAGGAGCGCTCTCACTTCTTGGATGCACCTTCGGAACTTCACTCATGCCTCGACATCGAGCTTTGGTACACCAACACCTCCATATTTGTTGATTGTGCTCATACATGTCATGCTCGATGGACTTATCATACTCATCGAGTTTGCACCCTATGCATGGATTGACTCACATTATGCTTGTCTTGTTACACCTATTTCCATGTCATCCATAATCTATGAGCTTGTTCACTTCCTTAGCAAATTTGTTGTGATCTTCCTTGATGGCATATTCATACATAATGTTCACATTGCCTTCCATCAATTGCATGATAACATACACATGTTGAGCATCCATTGCCATATTCATGCTATTGACAAACCGTCTCACTATGACATCATTTTGCACCTTGGTTGCATTGATCATATTTACAACACATTTGTGTGCACAATGATTGCAATTCCTCCCATGAATGATTTGCACCTCATTCTAGATCATCTTGATAAGCTTCATGCATTTTGTCACGACCAATCTTGCCGCACGGACCCATTCTTACATGATGGACACTTTGTGTGCGCTTAACCATTGTATTTCCGAGTGTTGCTTGTGTTTGCTCTTTTGCATGTCTATCACTCAAGCGACACCTTGGACTACTTGGATTGCGCCATGTCTTCAACTTCGTCCAACTACAAGTCCGCTCACGACAACCGCTACCATGGTGATGAGGATCACGATCCGAGGTCGGATCTTTCCTGTGGGGAGATGATGCGGAGCATCCCACGTTCATCCCCATGTACACTCCGACTACTCTCCAAACCCCAAGTGGACATATGACGAGACCTCGAACATACGCCATTAGACACAAGGTGATGCGGAGCATCCCACGTTCATCCCCATGTACACTCCCACTACCCTCCAAGCCCCAAGTGGACATATGACGAGACCTCGAACAAACGCCATTGGACACAAGGTGAACTCGCTCCTCTCCGAACCTTCACTTCCCACATGTGAGACATGGTTACTACCTCAAATATATGTGCTATGCATGACCAGGAACAAGGAGGAAGACCATGGACAAGTCGGCGAGGACACCAAGTACAAGGACAAAGAGAAGAAGCTGCCCGAAGCTACAGCGGCCGGACGTCCGACCAGGATTGGACGTCCGACGAACTCCAGGCACCGGACGACCGGCCCCCTCCGGACGTCCGACCGAAGCGCACCCGAGCCGAATCTACGGAAGTCCGAAGAGCACCGGACGTCCGGACCTTCCCGAGCCTCCAGACGACCGGAACCCTCCAGACGTCCGACCGAAGCGCACCCGAGCCAAATCTACGGAAGTCCGAAGAGCACTGGACGTCCGGACCTTCCTGAGCCTCCGGACGACCGGAACCCACCAGACGTCCGACGCCTGTGCGCTGCCATGTGTTGGGCCGCAGCCCATGTCCCCCTTCACTTACCCCTTCGTAGCCCTAGACTATATATACTCATCCACCTCCTTCTAGTTAGAGTTAGCGTTGATTTAGCTCATTGTTAGATAGAGCTTCGCTCATCCATATCGGATCTACTCCACGAGAGAGACCGCGGCCCCTCTTCGGAGAAGATCCACCTTGGATTCAAGACCTACTTCCCACGAGTATGCCTACAACGACTACATCAAGTCCAAGGCGACTACCTTGTCATCTTTCAAAATGGAATCAGGAGTCATAGGAAGCAAAGTAATATTTTTATCCTTATGAACAAGAGTATATTGATTGTTTCTACCGTGGTTTACAGAATTTTTATCAAATTGCCATGGTCTACCAAGTAATAAGGAACATGCTTGCATAGGTACCACATCACAATCAACATAATCAGCATATGTAGAGATACTAAAATGCACCTGAATAGTACGTGTTACCTTAACCTTGCCGCTGTTGTTGAACCGTTGGATGTAGTAAGGATGTGGATGTCGTCTTGTGGTGAGAGATAGCTTCTCCACCATGTCCATGCTAGCCAAGTTGTAGCAGCTCCCTCCATCTATGATGACGCGAATAGAACGTTCCTTCACAACTCCCTTTGTATGGGACAAATTATGCCTCTGATTTTGCTCAGCTTGTGTAACCTGCACACTCAAAACACATTGAGCAACTAAACATTCATACCTGTCAGCATCTTCAGCAGCCATGTATTGCATCTCATGATCAGAATCATCTCCACCGTGTTCTTCATGTGTAATAAGAGCCAAAGTCTCCTCATCATAGTCACTAGCTGATGAGGACATGACTACCTTGGATAAGACCAAAAATATTGCATACATGCATATTTGTCAGGTGATTTCTAGTGCAAACTATTCAATAATCTATTTATGTTATCCAAAACAAAAATACTTCACATACTTTTGTGTTTTTGTCTAATTGCAGGTGTATGGGACATTTATACAATACACATATGAAGCTAAGGGAAAAGGAGAAGTTTAGGTGCTGTTCAAAAAGTCCTTTCACGTCACTTTTGGGCCAAGAGAAGATAGAGTCCAAGTCTCTCACGTTCTGGATTCAGATTCGGACTGCACAGACATACCTGACTCAAAACGCCAACAACTTTTTCATACAGACTTCGAATTGGGTGATTCCTTTTTTGTCGGAAAGTAGATTTCATGCTCTTTTCAACCCAATTGAAATCACCTTAAAATCCGTCCGGAGCGTTTAGTTATGGACGAAACAATCTGACGCTACACCAGAATCTGAGTCAAACTACAAGTCCAAAGGTGTTACGTCACCTCCACCTGGGCCCATTGGCCTTGTACGACCTAGGGTTAGTTTTAGGCTGCCTTGGGACGTCCTCCCACCTCCTTGGCCGCCACCTCTTGCTCCTATATAAGTAGATCCATTTAGTAGCTTTTCCCTGGGGATTAGTTTAGTTAAAAGTTAGCCATTGCAACTTCGTGTACTTCGTTTGTGTCCAACGACCAGACCAAGACCGCTTACGGATCCCCACCATTATCAATACTTCATATATATTCGCAATATTCAGATTGCTTTATCATATTCTAATGAGGACATGACTACGTTGGATACAACCGAAAATATTGCATATATTTGTGAGGTGATTTCTAATGCAAACTATGCAATAATTTATTTATGTCATCCAGGACAAAAATACTTCACAAACTTATGTGCCATGTCTAATTGCAGGTGTATGGGACATTTGTACAATCCACATATGAAGATAAGGGAGAAAGAGATGTTTACCTGCTGATCAAAAAGTTCTCTCACGTCACTTTTGGCCCAAGAGAAGATAGAGCCCAAGTCTCTCACGTTCTGGACTCAGATTCGGACTGCACACACATACCTGACTCAAAACGTCAATAACTTTTTCATACGGACTCCAAATTGGTTGATTCTTTTTTTGTTCGAAAATAGATTTCGTGCACTTTCCACCCCAATTGGATTCACCTTAAAATTTGATGAGGACATCAATACCATTGTTACACCCACAGACCCTGCTGCTATACATACTGGACCAATTACTAGAGCTCGCGCACGCCAATTGAATTATCAGGTACTTTCGTTTCTTGGTAACGATTCCAATGCTCATGAGAATATGATGCTGCCTAAATTGGATACATTTGTTTTGCTTACAAATGAAGGGCCAAGTTCAAGCATGGAGATGTTGGCATGCGCAAGGGGAACAAGAACGGAGTTACAAGTGATGATTCCAGGACTTTGAAGCCACCCTAATGAGTTCATGAGGCCTTGGACGAAATATACAAGATGCCACTTCATAATATTCGTCCATAGGCTATTCTAGGTGCTGCGTCACCTTATTATTGGGCCAGGCCCATGTAATTTCGAAATACTTAAGTATAGGCTGTTTTTAGAGTCCGTATGTGTGGGGAAACAAGAGTTAGGGTTGGTTTCGGACCACTCCCTCAAGGGCCACGAAATTCCCTCCTCTTCCTCCATATATACAGCCCTTAGGGCATCGTTTAGACTTTGGGTTTTGTTTAGATCAAAAGTTCGCCATAGCTGCAACTTCGCGTACTTCGTTTGTGTTCAACGACCGCACCAAGGCGTCCACGTAACCCCACCTTCATTAATAAAGATTTCCTCTTATATTCGCAATATCCAGATTGCAATCTTAGTTTCTTGCTTGTTCTTCGTTTGCTCGCAGGAAACAGGCCCTCGTGGTCGGAGTTGATCGTGCTCGGCGTGGTCAATAACCCTCGGAAGTTGGTTTAGCGATTGCTAAGGCGCGACGTCTCGCACGTACGTAGTCGGATCGTCAAGGTCGACTCCCACAGAAACGATAGCCACCATCTCATCGAAACATCGGGACACCTTTGGCTCTATCAAGTGGTATCAGATTTTCAGGTTGCTCGGTGAGATTTTACATTTTTTCGTAGATTAGATCGAGTCTGTTCTTCATACCTAAAGTCCACGAAAAAGCCACAAAAAAAATTAGGGTTAGTTCATCATACCCGAACCAATCTGAGCCTTTGCATAATCTTTTTAGGGTTTTTGCTTTGTTGAATTTGCGGTTGCATCATCGTGTCAAGTTGCTGGTCTTAGAGTCTAGTCTTTTACAGTTTCGAGTTCTGGTCATAAGTTTTCAAGCCGCCGCCGCACCATCATCATCGCCTTGCCATCTACCACCATTGCTTATCCGCCACCGCTTTGAATCCGTATCCATATACCACCACCAATCCGTATCCATATACCACCACCAATCCGTATCCATATACCACAACCGCTACCATATACCACCACCACCACCATATATCCACCACCAATCCGAGTTCTTCTCATATTAGGTTTGTTTTCGCGATCCCTCTAGTTTCCGATTCGTGTTTCCTTGCCGGAGAAGGTTTCGGAAAAAAAAAATTTAGGTCTGGAACCACCCTCCGTTTAGGCCCAAAATTTTTCGAAAACGCACTTGTCAAAAAAATTTCTGGCTATCCTATTTTTAGGTGTTTCTAAGCGTATTGAGACAGTCGCCGTTATAGAAAGTTTTTTTTGACCCGTTTCCAGTTTTGGGTCCGGCGCAAAAAAAAAATTTGGTCGAAAAAATTTCGTCCCCATCCTGTCATTTGACACAGGAAGAGTTTTGAGACACTACGCCATTATAGTGATTTTTCGCAAAAATAAAATAAAAAAGAGCAGCGCAAAAAAGCAAAGCAAAAAAGAGCGAAAAAAAATTCCAGAGTCTGCTTTTAGTTGTTTCCGCGGCAGCCGTGATTTTGTTAGTGTTCTAGGCTCGCGTCTCTAGCACGGTCTAGCCTAGGACCAAAGACAAGACTGCTGTTGAGCATTTATTCAACTTTGCATCTCTGAATTGATTATTCTTGACCCTTTTTGCTACCATATTATAAGCCTTCCCAACTCCACATACATCTACATCGTGCGTTTGACTCTCCCAGTAATCGCTCTATCCAAGCTTTGAGAGTTTTGACTACATCGGTTTGCCGATCACCGCTTTCTTCTTTGGTAAGAACTTGTAAGAATTTGAGATTTGCTTGACGGATTTGTGACTGTCCACCACACCACCACCACCACTTCCTAGTAGTCTGTATTCTTGTGTGTTTCTATTGCTACTAACCATGGCAGGATCACAAGTCGGCCGAGGCCCGGCGGGAGAACATGACAAACAAAGCGCTACATGATAAGTTTCAACAAATGATGAGTGGGCAGGTGGAAGATGTGCTAAATAGATTTGAAGAGGCCATGGAGAAGATAGATGGCATTGAGAAGGCGTTCGAAACAAAGCTCGATAACAAGTTTAATGAATTGCTCGCGCGTCTACCACCACCACCACCGGCTGCACCTAACGCACCTCTACAACAACAACAACGACTACCTCCACATCGCGAAACAGCCCTCCGCCGAGCTTCCCGTGTCCCTCTTCAGCCTGGCCAAGATCTTTGGTCTTCTTTGTTGATACTTCGTGGCTCCACCATCGATGTGGGGGAGGATGATTATGTGGGAGATTACGAGGATGAGGTTGATCAACATCGTAACCACGTGCAACCACCAGCACCACAACCACCGTGTCGTCCACATGCAAATAATGGCAATGTTAGGGCTCCCCTCAGTGCGAGATCATGACCATCTCCCTAAGCTGAAGTTGAATATTCCACCATTTGAGGGTAGATATGTTCCTGATATATATCTTACTTGGGAGTTAGAAACTGAACAACGATTTACATGTTTACAATATCCACGAGGAGAGACGTGTTCCGCTTTGTTTGTGCTTTCACTAGCTTTGCATGTGTTTGGTGGTCTGAACATTGTAGATTATATCCTGTTCAGCTACTTGGGCTGCTTTGAAAACTGCTATATGCGCAGTTGGGTTCCACCATATTATCAACATGAATTACTTCAAAATTCGGTAGAAGAATATTATCGTGAATTACAAACCGGCTTGATTAGATGTGGTATTGTTGAGGAGAATGAAGCTATGCTTGCACGTTTTCGGGTGGATTAAATAGAGATATTCGCACCATTCTAGACTACAAGGATTATACTAATATCACTCGATTATTCCATCTTGCTTGTAAAGCTGAACGTGAAGTGCAGGATCGACGGCGCTATGCGGACTAACTTTTCTCGCAGGTCGACCTTCATCATGGACACCACGTGCATCATCTACTTCCACACGCTCTACTACACCGCACCTCCGTCGGCTGCCACCTCCAACCGTGATACAAGAAAGCGAGCACAACCACCACTATCTACCAAGAGCACACCTGCTTGGGCCTACACAGTAGCTCTTCTTCTTCCATGGCGTCAACAGGGCACACAAGTGATATTATTTGTCGTCGTTGTAAGGGAAGAGGACATTTTGCCGTAGAATGCCAATCTCAGCGTGTGATGATTGCTCACGAGGATGGTGGGTATGAGTCCGCTAGTGACTATGATGAAGAGACTTTGGCTCTTATTACACATGAAGAACATGGTGGAGATGATTCTGATCATGAGACGCAATACATGGTCTTTGAAGATGGCGATGTATGAATGTTTAGTTGCTCAACGTGTTTTGAGTGTGCAGGTTACACAAGCTGAGCAAAATCGGAGACATAACTTGTTCCATACAAAGGGAGTTGTGAAGGAACGTTCTATTCAGCGTCATCATAGATGGAGGGAGCTGCAACAACTTGGCTAGCATGGATATGGTGGAGAAGCTTTCTCTCACCACAAGACCACATCCACATCCTTACTACATCCAATGGTTCAACAACAGCGGCAAGGTTAAGGTAACACGTCTGTTCGTGTGTATTTTAGTATCTCTACATATGCTGATTATGTTGATTGTGATGTGGTACCTATGCAAGCATGTTCCTTATTACTTGGTAGACCATGGCAATTTGATAAAAATTCTGTACACCATGGTAGAAACAATCAGTATACTCTTGTTCACAAGGATAAAAATATTACTTTGCTTCCTATGACTCCTGATTCAATTTTGAAAGATGATATTAATAGAGCTAATAAAGCAAAACAGGAGAAAAATAAGAGTGAAAATCAGATTGTGGCAAAAGAATTTGAGCAACAAATGAAGCCTAATAATAAACCATCTAATGTTGCTTCGAAATTAAACTGAAAAGTGCATGTTTACTTGCCACCAAATCTGATATTGAGGAGCTAGATTCTAGCAAATCTGTTTGCTATGCTTTTGTCTGCAAAGAGGCATTATTTTCATTCGAGGACGTGCCTTCCTCTTTGCCCCCTACTGTCACTAACATTTTGCAGGAGTTCGCTGGCGTCTTCCCACAAGACGTACCACCGGGATTACCACCTATTCGAGGGATTGAGCATCAAATTGACTTAATTCCCGGTGCAGCGCTACCAACCGTGCACCATACCGCACCAATCCAGAGGAGACGAAGGAGATTATGCGTCAAGTACAGGAGCTGCTCGACAAAGGTTATATCTGCGAATCTCTTAGTCCTTGTGCTGTTCCTATTATACTAGTGCCTAAAAAGGATGGTACGTCATGTATGTGTGTTGATTGTAGAGGCATTAATAATATTACTATTCGTTATCGTCATCCTATTCCTAGGCTAGATGATATGCTTGATGAATTGAGTGGCTCTACAATATTCTCCAAAGTTGATTTGCGTAGTGGATACCATCAAATTCGTATGAAATTGGGAGATGAATGGAAAACAGCATTTAAAACTAAGTTTGGTTTATATGAGTGGTTAGTCATGCCTTTTGGGTTAACTAATGCACCTAGTACTTTCATGAGACTAATGAACGAAGTTTTACGTGCTTTCATTGGACGATTTGTTGTAGTCTATTTTGATGATATACTGATTTATAGCAAATCTTTGGAAGAACATTTGGAACATTTACGTGCTGTTTTTAATGCTCTACGTGATGCACGTTTGTTTGGTAACCTTGGGAAGTGCACCTTTTGCACCGACCGAGTATCTTTTCTTGGCTATGTTGTTACACCACAGGGAATTGAAGTTGATAAAGCCAAGATTGAAGCTATTGAGAGTTGGCCGCAGCCCAAAACGGTCACACAAGTGAGGAGTTTTCTTGGACTCGCTGGTTTCTATAGGCGTTTTGTGAGAGACTTTAGCACCATTGCTGCACCTCTCAATGAACTTACAAAGAGGGATGTGCCTTTTGTTCGGGTACCGCATGTGAAGAAGCCTTCACGGTATTGAAAGATAAGTTGACACATGCTCCTTTACTCCAACTTCCTGACTTTAATAAGACTTTTGAGCTTGAATGTGATGCTAGTGGAATTGGATTAGGAGGAGTGTTATTACAAGATGGCAAACCTGTTGCATACTTTTCTGAAAAATTGAGTGGGCCTAGTCTGAACTATTCTACTTATGACAAAGAATTATATGCTCTTGTTCTGACTTTAGAGACATGGCAACATTATTTATGGCCCAAAGAATTTGTTATACATTCTGATCATGAATCTTTGAAACATATTAAAAGTCAAGCTAAACTGAATCGTAGACATGCTAAATGGGTTGAATTCATTGAGACTTTCCCTTATGTCATTAAACACAAGAAGGGTAAAGAAAATGTTATTGCTGATGCTTTGTCTCGTCGCTATACTATGCTTTCACAACTTGACTTCAAAATATTTGGTTTGGAGACCATCAAAGATCAATATGTGCATGATGCTGATTTTAAAGATGTAATGCAGAATTGTAAAGAAGGAAGAACATGAAACAAGTTCGTTATTAATGATGGTTTTGTGTTCCGTGCTAACAAGCTATGCATTCCTGCTAGCTCTGTTCGTCTTTTGTTGTTGCAGGAGGCGCATGGAGGAGGATTAATGGGACACTTTGGCGTGAAGAAGACGGAGGATATACTTGTTACACATTTCTTTTGGCCAAAGATGAGACGGGATGTTGAACGTTTTGTTGCTCGCTGCACTACATGTCAAAAAGCTAAGTCACGACTCAATCCTCATGGTTTATATATGCCTTTGCCTGTACCTAGTGTTCCTTGGGAGGATATATCTATGGACGTTGATTTAGGTTTACCTCGAACAAAGAAGGGGAGGGATAGCATATTTGTTGTCGTGGATAGATTCTCGAAAATGGCACACTTTATACCATGTCATAAAAGCGATGATCTTTGTTAATGTTGCTGATTTGTTCTTTCGTGAAATTATTCGCTTGCATGGTGTGCCAAATACTATTGTTTCAGATCGTGATACTAAATTTCTTAGCCACTTTTGGAGATGTTTATGGGCTAAGTTGGGGACTAAACTGCTTTTTAGTACTACTTGTCACCCCCAAACTGATGGACAAACTGAAGTAGTCAATAGAACATTGTCTACTATGCTTAGGGCTATTTTGAAGAATAATAAGAAAATGTGGGAAGAATGCTTGCCTCATATTGAATTTGCTTATAATCGCTCATTGCATTCTACTACTAAGATGTGCCCTTTTGAAATTGTGTATGGCTTCCTACCTCGTGCACCTATTGATTTGTTGCCTCTTCCATCTTCGGAGAAGGTTAATTTTGATGCTAAAGAACGTGCTGAATTGATTTTAAAAATGCATGAGTTAACTAAGGAAAACATTGAGCGTATGAATGCTAAATATAAACTTCTTTGGAGATAAGGGTAGAAAACATGTTGTCTGTGCACCTGGAGATCTTGTTTGGTTACATTTGCGTAAGGATAGGTTTCCTAATTTTTATCAAATTGCCATGGTCTACCAAGTAATAAGGAACATGCTTGCATAGGTACCACATCACAATCAACATAATCAGCATATGTAGAGATACTAAAATACACACGAACAGTACGTGTTACCTTAACCTTGCCGCTGTTGTTGAACCATTGGATGTAGTAAGGATGTGGATGTGGTCTTGTGGTGAGAGAAAGCTTCTCCACCATATCCATGCTAGCCAAGTTGTTGCAGCTCCCTCCATCTATGATGACGCGAATAGAACGTTCCTTCACAACTCCCTTTGTATGGAACAAGTTATGTCTCTGATTTTGCTCAGCTTGTGTAACCTGCACACTCAAAACACGTTGAGCAACTAAACATTCATACCGCCGGCATCTTGAGCAGCCATGTATTGCGTCTCATGATCGAATCATCTCCACCATGTTCTTCATGTGTAATAAGAGCCAAAGTCTCTTCATCATAGTCACTAGCGGACTCATACCCACCATCCTCGATGCAATCATCACACGCTGAGATTGGCATTCTCTCGCAAAATGTCCTCTTCCCTTACAACGACGACAAATAATATCACTTGTGTGCCCTGTTGACGCCATGGAAGAAGAAGAGCTCTGTGTAGGCCCAGCAGGTGTGCTCTTGGTAGATAGTGGTGGTTGTGCCTGCTTTCTTGTATCACGGTTGGAGGTGGCAGCCGACGGAGGTGCCGGTGTAGTAGAACGTGTGGAAGTAGATGATGCACGTGGTGTCCATGATGAAGGTCGACCTGCAGAAAAGTTAGTCCGCGCCAACGCCTGTCGATCCTGCACTTCACGTTCAGCTTTACAAGCAAGATGGAATAATCAAGTGATATTAGTATAATCCTTGTAGTCTAGAATGGTCTGAATATCTCTATTTAATCCACCCAGAAAACATGCAAGCATAGCTTCATTCTCCTCAACAATACCACATCTAATCAAGCCAGTTTGTAATTCCTGATAATATTCTTCTACCGAATTTTTCCTTGTCTTAAGCGCTGCAATTTTTGAAGTAATTCACGTTGATAATATGGTGGAACCCAACGAGTGCGCATAGCAGTTTTCAAAGCAGCCCAAGTAGCTGGAACAGGATATAATCTACAATGTTCGCACCACCAAACACATGCAAAGCTATTGAAAGCACAAACAGCAGCTGGAACACGTCTCTCCTCTTTATTTTTTAAACATGTAAATCGTTGTTCAGTTTCTAACTCCCAAGTAAGATATATATCAGGAACATATCTACCCTCAAATGGTGGAATATTCAACTTCAGTTTAGGGAGATGGTCATGATCTCGTACCTCAGGGGGATCCCTAACATTGCCATTATTTGCATGTGGACGACCTGGTGGTTGTGGTGTTGGTGGTTGTGGTGCTGGTGGTTGCACGTAGTTCTGGTGTTGATCAACCTCATCCTCGTAATCTCCCACATAATCATCCTCCACCACATCAGCAGCAGGAGCCACAGAAGTATCAACAGCAGCACCAGCAGCTTGGCGAGGCTGAAGAGGGACACGGCTCGCTCGGCGGAGGGCTGTTTCGCGATGTGGAGGTAGTCGTTGTTGTTGTTGTATAGGTGCTGATGCGGAGCATCCTTCCATCATCCCCATGGACTCTACATCAACACATCCAACCCCACGAGGACCCACGACGAGAGCTCGAGCACGTGCTATTCAATCCGAGGTTAACTCTCTCCTTGTTGAACTTCACTTTGACCCACTTGAGACATGGCTACTACCTCAAACGGAGATGCTTTGTGTGCTTAGGTACCAGGTAAGCAACCAAGGAGAAGGAACGGTGCAAGACGGACATCAAGATCAAGGAAGCATTCGCCCAACCCGAGGGACCGGTACAACCGCCCACTACCGCCGGAAGTGAATAACCGCCTACTACCACCCAACAACCGGACGCTATTCGGTGATCAAGCGGTGCAAGGTTTGACAAAGCACCGGATTTACCGGTAAAACCCAAATGACTGAACTACCGCCCCACGATCGCATACAACCATTGGGGCCCCGACGCCTACCGCAGGTTAACACGACCCGGCGGTAGTACCGCCTTCCTCGATCGGTACTTCCGGTCCCCCTGGATCGCCAACGGTACAACCGCTCGACCGAACAACTGCCTGTCTGCACAAGACAGGCTCGGGCATGAGGCCCATGTACCCCTTCACTTCGCCCCCATTTGCACTAAGACTATAAATAGAACTCCCCACCTCCCGATTAGGTTAGCATTGGATTAGCTCATATTCTTGTGTGAGAGCCTTTGCTCATCCACTTGGCTACTTCTCCTCGGAGATCAGGACCTCTACGGAGAAGATCCCCAGGCGGATTCAAGACCCCCTTCTAGGGTGGACCCCATCAAGGCCTCCTCACGGAGAAGAACGGCTACCGCTTGTATCGTCCTTTGTTGACCTTGAATCATGTATCTCCCTTTGTGTTCATCGATCTAGCGCTTGTGTGATTGATCTCTTGTCGGTTGAGTGAATTCTCTCTCGTTTTCCCCGTGTTTTCCCTTTTGTTCTTCCGCGTGTTCTTCGTGATTCACCATAGGATCCGCTCCAACGTGAAAGATCGTCCACGTAGGGTTCCGCTCTACATCATCTATGGTATCATGAGCCACGATAATCACGTTTTTGGAGCCCCTACCCCGTGTTTTCTAGCTTGATTTTGTTGTTTTCGTCCTAAATCCGAAAATCCCCACCAAAAATAGCCCCCAATTTTTTTTTGTGATTTGTTGGTGTGATGAAATTTTGTTGGATTTGGTCCATGGATTTGTGTTGCTGCGTGTGGATCTAGCTTTCCCCACCCTCCCCACCTCTTTCCATCCACGAAACCCACCCAATTTTGCCCCCGAAATCCTCCATTTCCGCAAAATCGCTTTCCCGACTCGAAGCGGTACAATCACCTCCGAAGCGGTACCACCGCTGAGTACCTCGAGCGGTACAACCGCCCGTCCGAGTGGTACTACCGCCCAGGCCAATTTCAGCATTCTGAGTTTCACCATTTTCAGCATAACTTCCACATCCGAAGTCCGATTTTCGCGTTATTTAGCTCGTTGAGAAGCTATTGACATCCACCATCCACCACCACTTTTCGTTTCCACCATTGTTGCTTTTGGTCTTTGAGAATTTTAGTTGTGGTTCCCGTGTCCTATTGTGTTTCGGCTATATAGGTACGGTTCGACGTCAACATCACCACCGCTCATCTTCAACAAGGACTCATCATCGCCAAGGACGGTAACTTCGGCGACATCTTTGTCATACCTTGCAATTGCATTGATACCCACATGGCCTTATTTTTGCGTAGCTTACCCATCGAGACTAGCCATTGAGTATTGCCGGCAACGTGACTTGTGCACATTAGTGATCATACTCCATAGCATACATACCATACCACCGTGGTGCATATCTTGGGATCCATTTGGGTGTCACAAAGTTGTCATAGCATACACAATTGCTATCTTGGTTCATGAAGTTTTGCATGAGAAAAGAGCTCAAAAGTGAAAGAGCCACACAAGCTTTTAAGCAAAGAGGAAAGATAAGCAAAGAGCTTATGAGCAAGAACCATAGCATCATACTACATTAAGATTGTCATATCGGATCATCTTGGATCATAGCACCGAAATACCATACATATAGCATATGTGGGATAGAGATAGTTGCATTTTTGCATAGTAGGTTGTGCACAAGTTCCGTATCTGCCTATTGTGCAATTGTGCTAAGCGTCTCTCTAGTATTGTGCAACAAGAGCATTTTCGTGGATTCCACATTTTGGCTCACTTTTGGTTTGCACAATCCCACTTATCTATTTGCGTGTGTGTGTTTCCGTGTACCACTAGTTGCTTGATCTACTTGTTGCATTTGCAAATTTGTGTACCTTCTCCAACATTATTGACGCTCACTTACAATTGCATCAAATTTTTGTGCCACCATCCTCACCAAGCTCCACCATAAGCTTTTATTTGTATAGGTGTGAGAACCGACAAGGATTGGTACCAATAGTGCTATTTCATTGTCCGTATTTGAGTGAACTTGATTCATCATCAACATCGGTCAAAGGTACATTGGTATAAGTTCTTCTCCTTCTACCACTCACATTTTTGCTTGGAATGATGGATAGGCCAAGTACTGCTACCAACCCACTCTTCATCGAACAAGACGACGACATGTCATCATACGTCACCAAGAATCACCTCTTTGGTGCACAATGAGCGTTGCATCAAGAACAACAAGCAATGAGCGACCGCATCGACAATCTCGCCACCGACTTGCGACTCTCCGAGCAACGTACAAGAGACTACTTCGACAACAAGTTTGACGCTCACAAGCAAGAGAATGATGCAAGAATGGATGAGATCCGCGCCTTGATGAGAAACCGCATCATTCCACTTCTTCATCATCAAGACGGAGCCGCCGAGTCGACACTCAAGCGACACCTTCTACGACTCAAGTACACCTACTTCGAACACTCTTCGTCGTGCCGCACGTCAAGACCGTCATGCATCTCGCAACCCGCTACATGACAAGCATTCACAAGAGCAAGTTGACGAGCAAGTCCCTCGTCCTCAATCAAACTAAGACGCTTTTTCTCAAGCTCGAGAACGACAACAACTACGGCGACAAGAGGAAGAACGAGCGCGTCTACACCAAGATTTAACAAGACGCCAAGGCTCAACGTCTTCAACAACAACAACGTGAAGCGCAAGCTCTTGAGGCGCAACGTGCCCTTCAAGAATCAAGTAGAGCCTTCGCCAACCGCAATCGCGAACGGCGCAATCAAGAGGAAGCCCTTCGAGAAGAAATCCAAGAGAGGAACTACCAACCTCATGCACAGCGTCAAGTTCCTCAAGCTCCTCCACAAGCTCGTCAAGCTCCACCCCAACCTCAAGTTCAACAAGGGCAAGTTGATCATGGTCTTCCTCCACGCCAAGAGCAACATGAAGACGGTTACAATCCACGTCAAGGACGTCATCATCAACATCGCCAACAACACAATGAAGAGCAACGCTACGGCAAGCTAAAATTCACCATGCCCAAGTTCAATGGAAGTAATGACCTCAAGACTACCTCTCATGGGCATTGAAGGTTGACAAAATCTTACGGTTGCACAACTACGATGAAGCGAAGAAAATCGCTATGGCATCACTTGAGTTCCAAGACTATGTGCTCATATGGTGGGAACAAATCATTGAGCGACGACAAGCAAGAGGTGAACCTCCAATCACCACTTGGGCTCAAATGAAGGATGTCATGCGAGCACGTTTGTGCCAACCTACTACAACCGCGACCTCTTCAAGAAACTCCAACTACTCAAGCAAGGAACAAAGAGTGTTGAAGAATATTACAAGGAAATGGAGATAGCCATGATTCGAGCCAATGTCAAAGAAGATGATGAGCAAACTATGGCACGTTTCTTGAATGGACTCAATCATCCCATCAAGAAGATCGCCGACTTCCAACCATACTCAACCCACTTTGAGCTCGTGCATCAAGCTACAAAGGCGGAACGCCAAGTGCAAGATGACTTCAAGTACGCCAAGTACTCATCCAAGACCTACGGCTTCCCCAACAACCAAGCTTCAACGACTCCTCCAACATCTACATCAACCAAGCTTTCTTCAAGAAACGACGACAAGTCAACTTACAAGAAGACTTCGACAAGTTCAAGTCGTCCTCCTCCTACTACAAGCAACCTCAAGCCGCGTGCTTCATCCTCTACTCCGACCGATGAGACCATCAAGACAAGTTCCTTCAAGTGTTTCACTTGCGGCGGCCGAGGCCACAAGTCATACGAATGCACCAACAAGCGCACCATGATCCTCAACGACGATGACACATATGGCTCCATGAGTGAAGAGGAGATGGAATCTCTTGAGCAAGTGGCCATGCACCGGTGAGTGAATGAAGATGAAGATCATCAAGTCTTTTGTGATGAGGATTCGAGCCCCGCTCTCGTTGTCTCCAAGGTCTTGACTCTTCAACATCAACAAGAAGAAGACCAACGATGCCACATCTTCTACACAAAAGCCGGCATCAATGGACGGTCCATCAAGGTCATCATCGATGGAGGTAGTTGCCACAACTTGGCAAGTGAAGAACTATGCTCCAAGCTCCAATTGGTAAAGAAGAGGCACCCGCACCCTTACAAGGTTCAATGGCTAAGTGACTCCGGCACTATACGAGTTGAGCATACGGTCCTAGTCTCTTTCAAAATTGGTGCATACGAAGACACTTTGGAGTGTGATGTGGTCCCAATGACCGGTTGTCACCTCCTTCTTGGTCGACCATGGCAATTCGACCGTGGTGTCATCTGAGAATGGGCGTACCAATCACTATAGCTTCAAGATGAAAGGGAAAGAATATGTGCTACGACCTATGTCTCCTAGTCAAGTGATAGCCGACAAGCAAGCCACACATCATAGAGAAAAGAGTGAGAAAGTGATCCACCCAAAAGTGAGTGAGAGCCACAAGCCAAATTTGAGCGACTCTTTGCCTAGAGAGAAAAACCTCATTCTATTTGCCACCAAAAGTGAGATGAGAGAAGTGTGTGAGAACCCATCGAGTGTGATGCACTTTGTCCTTGTGTGCAAGGATGGAGAACCAAAAACTAACACCATTCACGAGCTACCTTTGGTGTTTCAATATCTTTTCCAGGAATTTCAAGATGTTTTCCCCGATGAGCTACCTCCGGGTCTACCTCCTCTTCGAGGCATAGATCATTGAATCGACCTCATCCCCGGAGCGCCTCTACCAAACAAAGCTCCATACCGAGTCAATCCCGAAGAAACCAAGGAGATTCAATGGCAAGTACAACAACTCATCGACAACGTGATGTAGGGCGGAACCCTACGTGGACGATCTTTCACGTTGGAGCGGATCCTACGGGGAATCACGAAGAACACACGGAAGAACAAGAGGGAAACACGGAGGAAACGAGAGAGAAATCACTAAACCAACAAGAGATCAATCACACAAGTGCTAGATCGATGAACACAAAGGGAGATACATGATTCAAGGTCAACAAAGGACGATACAAACGGTAGCCGTTCTTCTCCGTGAGGAGGTCTTGATGTGGTCCACCCTAGAAGGGGGTCTTGAATCCTCTTAGGGGATCTTCTCCAAGAGGTCCTGGCTCGAGGAGAAGTAACCAAGTGGACGAGCAAGGCTCTCACACAAACATGAGCTAAACCTAAGCTAACCCTAGAAAGGAAGTGGAGGTGGTCCATTTATAGTCTAAGCCACGAAGGGGTAAGTGGGAGAGGGATACAAGGCCAAAGGCCCGTGGCTGCGCACAGGCAGGGCGGTAGTGCCGCTTGGGACGGCAGTAGTACCGCTTAAGCGGTAGTGCCGCTTGGACCGGCGGTAATCGACCCGGTCGCTCGAGCACAGGAGTTTGTCGGGTTGAGCGGCGAGAGCGGAAGTTCGGCGGTAGTGCCGCTCGGGGCCTTTTAGCGGTAGTACCGCTTGGTGTTGGCGGTAGTACCGCTGCCTCGGTCTTCTTTCTCCTTCTCTTCCAGGCTTCCCTCGCGGATGGTGTAGTTGTTCCTTGGCGCTTGCACTCCTCCTCCTCGTCCTTAGTGTTCCGACAATACCTATGCATGCACACGAGTGGAGTGTCAAGTAGTATACCATCCTCGAAGGGGTCAAGTGAGCACGTGTAAAGGAGATGATTCACCTTTGTGTATGTGAAGTAGATGTCCACGTGTCACTCGCCGAACGGACTCTTGACATGGTGATGTCCATAGGATGCTCCGCATCATCTCCTCCCTTGGGAAAGATCCGATCTCGGATCGTGATCCTCATCACCATGGAAACAGTTGTCATGGACGGAGTGGGAGTTGGACGGAGTTGAAAACATGGCGCAATCCAAGTACTCCAAGGTGTCGCCGGAGTGATAGACATGCAAAAAGAGAAAACACAAGAAACACTCGGAAATACAATGGTTAGCGCACCCAAAGTGTCCATCATGTAAGAATGAGTCCGTCAAAGGAATTGTTCATGACAAGGCATGAGATGCTTATCCAAATGATGTAAAATGACATGTAAAGCATTCATGGGAACCAAAGCATGGTGCACAAAGCGACAAATTCTACCATTGTGCAAAATGATGTCATAGAGAGATGGTTTATCAATAGCATGAATATGGCAATGGATGCTCAACATGTGTATGATATCATGCAATTGATGATAGGCAATGTGATCATTATGTATGAAGATGCCATCAAGAAAGATCACAACAAATTTGCTAAGAAAATGCACAAGTTCATATATCATGGATGACATGGGAATAGGTGCAACAAGGCAATCATATTGTGAGTCAATCCATGCATAAGACGCAAATTTGTGGCGAGTATGATATGTCCATCGAGCATGAGTATGAGCACATTCAACAAATATGGAGGTGTTGGTATACCAATGCTCGATGTTGTGGCAAGAGTGGAAAACCGAAGGTGCATCCAATAAGTGTGAGCGCTCCTCAATGTGAAGGTCCAAAGAGCCAATCTCCAATGTTGCTCCTCCATCCAATAGATGTATCATGTAGACAACAAGAAAGAAACAACAATGAAAGAGTGACCCATCCAATATGCAAACTTGAGGATGGCTCAAAGGGAAGGGGTTCACCTTTATGAGGATGTCGAAAATGTTGGTGTCGCACATCGTGTATGCCTTCGCATGACCAAGTTGTCGATAACGGCATCGCCTTGTGAAACCTCCAAAATGAAAGAACATGACAAACACTCGGAAAAACAAATGAGGTTAGCGGAAAGGCAAAACCTATCATTCGAGTGGTAAGATACCCAACAAGTGTATGCATCATGCTCATCATAAGAAAGTACAAGGAGCGTTTCATAGTATGGAGGCATATGATGCAAGAACAACCAAATGCAATAGGCGCAATCAAACAAGCATGCATCACAAGTAATGTGTCAAAGTCTCCAAGATCAATAAGCATAGTATGGTTGCACTCAATACAAGTGGATATGAGAGAGGCAACTAATGGACACAAGAGACCATGATCAAGATATATCATGTGAGAGGCATGAGCATATATGTCATCAACCCAAGAAAGCAAGTAATAGTGGAACATGGGTGATGCAACATAGCAAGCAAACATATCAATCAAGTGAAGCAAGCTAGTAGTGCAAAGATGCAACATACTAGAAGGAATCAAGGCAATCATGTCATGGGTGCAAATAGTGTGCATGAATACTTCACATGACATGTCACAAGCATGAAGGCAAGATATGAGCAAAATAGCATCAATAGCATGGGGCACATGATAAACATGGCAAAAGCAACAAGGATCTCCATCAAGCATGCAAATACACATAGGAGTATCATAATGGTGCATCATGGGTAAATGCAAGCAAGGGTCACAATTGCATGGCAAAGGCATAGGAGCAAGCATAGCATGCAATGTGAACACGGTAAAATGAGCATAAGGTGACAATTGGTAAATAGCCCATAGCCGTGAGAGCCAAGTAGAAGAGATGCGTAGTCCTTGCTAAAAGGAATGGTGGTAAGGATAGTCCACGGGATCCCAAAGCATTGTTGCTCTCAAGAGCTCGTTTTCATCAACTCATGGGATTGAGAAGTTGACGATTGTATGTGGGTACCTACACAAAACAAAGACAAAGGGAAAATTGTGTGCGTGGTAGATGTACGCATCATCCATCATGATGCATATGTGCGTGTGTTTGTTAGCACAAAATATCCAATGCTCAAATAAAAGAGATGCGTGATATAGAAACATGTCATCCATCATGATAGGTTTGTTGTTATGTATAGCATAATGGAGACTCAAATTGTGTAATGCATCATGAGAAATATGTAGAGCATTGTTATTCATGGAATGCATAAGGTGCAAGCAATTATGTGAATCATGCAAAGTATGGGATGAATTAAAATCTCCTAATGTGTATGAGGAAACTATGGGGGTCTCCTCATGAGCATGAATGGAAACATCACATGGAGAATATTGACAACATCCGAAACAATGCATATTTGGGACAATGTGATCATGGCATGGAATAGTAGACGAATTGCGCAAATCATGTAAAGGAAGCATGGCAATATCATCACAAGAGAAGCAAAAGCCTATGACCATCATCTCGTCATCTATGCCATAAGTGCAAATGGGATTTATTTTAATGGGGCATGCATAGTTACTATGTTGAGATTGTGAAGATGCAATATGGGAGATCTCACTCATAGCATATGACAAGTTCAATGGATTGTCAAATATGATGTGACCAAAAGAATTTTCACATGATATCCTATGGAGCATAACATCACAACTAGGCAACTCAACATGCTCATCATCATATTCATCATAAATAGGTAAGTCAAGGCATGAAGAAGTTTCACTAGCATGAAGCATGGTAATAGGTGGGTCGACATCATGGGAGCAATCAATGTCAAGATTGTCCACTAGTGGGACAAAAGAAGTACCATCACCTATGTTACCTTTGGAAGGTCGCTCATGAGTTGTAGGTGACGTGTTGAAGATCGTCTCGTTGTCATCTTCATCTTGATGGAACCATGTGGGGGGGTGCATCATCATCCATCATGGCCATCGGCGTCTCCAATGTAGGGATGGACTCGTCGAGGATAGGCATGTCGTCATGTAGGAGACCTAGCACCAAAGAAGAAAACACACTAGGAGTAGAGGTTAAGTCGTTAGAAATCATAGTGGCCTCATGTGCCGTGTCAACTACCTCACTCACTAAGTGTTGTGGCTCACTCACTCCCTCAAGGATGCTCTCACTCGTATGGTGGGTGGAGTCACTCAAATGTCTCTCAACCTCACATAGGATGTGTGGCATGCTCTCATGTGTGGGGCTAGTGGTGGTCACACTCATCCTCTCATAGGAAATGCTCTCAATGTCACGTATGGTGGAGTCACTCATGTCACTCATGGGGTGGTGGCTCTCCTCACATGGCAATTGGGGCATCTCGACATATGTGGGTACCGAGAGATGTAGGTGCAAATGTCTCCATGCGCGGTCGCGTAGCTTAACTCGGAGTATGAGTCCAATGTGGGCGTCGTCTTCATGTTGTTGAAGAGGTTCGCGCTGCCGCCGTGGTCGAAGGGATGGCCCTTGCTCGACTGCCTTGTCACCGCCTTGGTGTTGGAGGCCCATATGATGTGGCACCTCATAGCTCGTCTCCATGACCGAAGGAGTTTCCCATGCTCGGCCATCTTCCTTGAGGGGCTTCAAGATGGAAGGGTCGCCGTCAGAGGGTGGTCGCCTTGGACTTGATGAAGTCGATGTAGGCGTACACATGGGAAGTAGGCGAAGATGTCAGACGTCCAAAGGCGAAGATGCCTTGAGAACACTTGGCGAAGATGCCAAGTGGTTGATGTAGCCGTAGTAACCGCCTTGGTGGTGGTTGTCTTGCGGTCTTCTCTTGTGCTTATGAAGCTTCGACTTGGCGTGAAGTAGGGCTTGTTGGGACTTGTGCATTTGCGCTTGTGGAGCATCTTCATGATGATGATGTCGTTGTCGTGCTTGAGCTCGTAGTAGATGTCGCTCGTCGTCGCTGCACATGATGCTTGGAGGTGAGTTTCCTTCATGACGATGTTGATCACGAACGTGATGGTGGTCGCCATGGAGATGTGGACGACTTGCGCTTGCATCGCTTGGGCGCCCAAGACTTGTGGCTTGAACGTCGCCGTCTTGAAGATGACAAAGGGAAGAAGACTTGATCAAGGCCCGAATCTCCTCCATCCTTGCATCTTGCTCCTCTTTATGTGCGGCAAGCTTCTTGTCGAAGTAGTCCCTTCTCCTTGCTTCGGAGTGATGAATGTCGCCGAGATGTTCTCGGCGCGCCTCGCAATCTTGATTGTGTGCCTTGCACTTGTCGTTGTAGATCGAAGAGAGACGCTTTGGTGATGTAGTTGTTCACGCCGTCGTTGTTGTCGAAGACCGGAGATGAAATGCCTTGCCTATCCATCACAAGACTCGAGCAAATATGAGTGGGAGAAAGAGAAGAACTTATACCAATGTACCTTGACCGATGTTGAAAATGAATCAAGTTCACTCAAATGCGGACAATGAAATAGCACTATTGGTACCAATCCTTGTCGGTTCTCACACCTACACAAGTAAAGCTTATGGAGGAGCTCGGTGAGGATAGTGGCACAAAAATTTAATGCAAAATGTTAGCAAGAGTCAATAATGTTGAAAGAGATTCACAAATTCGCAAGTGAAACAAATGGACCAATAGCAAAGAATGGCACACGGAAACACACACACGGATAGATAAATGGGGTCGTGCAACCAAGGAATGAGCACAAAATGTGGAATCCACGAAAACGCCGTGTTGCACAACTCAAGAGAGACGCTTAGCACGATTGCTCAATAGGCGGATACGACACTTGTGCATAACCTATAAGATGCAAAATGGATAAACTTCTATCCCAAGTATGCTATGTATGTATGGTTCGGTGTTTCTCTCAAGATGATCCAAGATGATCGGATATGGTAATCTTATATGCAATGTGGTATGATGCTATGGCACTTGCTTACAAGCTTCTTTGCTCTTTCTCTCTCTTTGCTTAAAAGCTTTATTTCTTTTTTCTTTCTATGGCCACTTTTGCACAATGCACAAACCAAGATAGCAATAGTGTATATGCGGAACAAACTTGTGGCACAAGATATGATACCAATATGATATGGTATGTATGCTATGGGAAGTATGATCACTAATGTGCACAAGTAACGCTGCCGGCAATACTCAAATGGCTAGTCTCGATAGGCAAGTAACGCAAAAGTAAGGCTAGGGGTTAACAATGCAATGGCAAGGGAATATACAATGGAGGGATACCACGATACCAAGATGATATGGAGGTTACCGTCCGTGATGATGAGTAGCGGTGTTCTTGATGTAGATACCAAGATGATGGAGACTCGTCCCTAAGTAGCCAAACACCTTAGGAAACGGAAAAACCGCGAACTCAAAATCTCAAACGTCAAATGTCAAAATGGTGGTAGCGGGAATGCGGTGGTGGTTTGCACTTGGCAATGCGGAAGTGGAATGATGGGCTATACACGTGTCGGAGTTGAAGTTGACGTCCCTAAGTAGCCGAAACACCTTAGGAGACACAAGCCACAACTCAAACAAGCTCAAACAACTATTGGGTTAAGTTGGGGGTGGTTGAAGTGTATGGTGGGCAAGGTTATGTAGAAGTGGAGGTGGTGGTTGATGAAGAAGCAATCGTCCCTAAGTAGCTGAAACACCTTAGGAGACACGAATCACTACTCAAGCAACCACTAATGCTATGGGTAACAAAATTGGTTAGGTTGCGGAAGTCGGTGGTGGTTATGCGGAGGATGTGGCGGAAGCCCTAGGCAAAGATGCCAAAGTTCACAAAATTTTATGGTGTCAAAAGGTGGTGAAACCAAGGTGAGGACCTCAGGCACGTCGATAGCTTCAAAACGAGCCAAAGAACACTCAAATCGGAGTTCGGAGTGAAAAGTTATGATGAAAATGGTGAAACCTTTAACGCTGAATCGGGTTGGGCGGTAGTACCGCTTGGGAGGGCGGTAGTACCGCTCGTAAGCGGTAGTACCGCTTGGAATGGGCGGTAGTACCGCTCGTGTCGGGTTTTTTCACAAAATCTGGCTCTGGGAGGGGCGGTAGTGCCGCTTGGAAGGGCGGTAGTACCGCTTGGAGGTGCTAAGCGGTAGTACCGCTTGGAAGGGCGGTAGTACCGCTCGTGTCGGGATTTTTCGCAAATCCGGATAGGGGCGCGATTTTGGGGCGGAAATGGATGATTTCTGGATCAAAATTGGAGAGATTTCGTGGATGGAAAGTGGGGAAACTTGGAGAGATGCTAGATCCACTCGAAACCAAGCAAATCCATGGATCAAAATCAACAAAACATCATCAAAACTAACAAATCACAAAAAAATTTGGGGCTATTTTTGGTGGGGATTTTCGGATTTAGGACGAAATCAACAAAATCAAGCTAGAAAAAAGAGGGGTAGGGGCTCCAATAACGTGATCAACGTGGCTCATGATACCATAGATGATGTAGGGCGGAACCCTACGTGGACGATCTTTCACATTGGAGCGGATCCTACGGGGAATCACGAAGAACATGCGGAAGAACAAGAGGGAAACACGGAGGAAACGAGAGAGAAATCACTAAACCAACAAGAGATCAATCACACAAGTGCTAGATCGATGAACACAAAGGAGATACATGATTCAAGGTCAACAAAGGACGATACAAACGGTAGCCGTTCTTCTCCGTGAGGAGGTCTTGATGGGGTGCACCCTAGAAGGGGTCTTGAATCCGCTTGGGGATCTTTCTCCAAGAGGTCCTGGGCTCCGAGGAGAAGTAACCAAGTGGACGAGCAAGGCTCTCACACAAACATGAGCTAAACCTAAGCTAACCCTAGAAAGGAAGTGGAGGTGGTCTATTTATAGTCTAAGCCACGAAGGGGTAAGTGGGAGAGGGATACAAGGCCAAAGGCCCGCGGTTGAGCACAGGCAGAGCGGTAGTACCGCTTGGGACGGCGGTAGTACCGCTTAGCAAGCGGTAGTGCCGCTTGGACCGGGCGGTAGTACCGACCCGGTCGCCGCCGAGCAGGAGTTTGTCGGGTTGAGCTGCAGTAGAGCGGAAGTTCGGCGGTAGTGCCGCTCGGGGGCCTTTAGCTGTAGTACCGCTTGGTGTTTGCGGTAGTACCGCTCGCCCTTGGTCTTCTTTCTCCTTCTCTTCCATGCTTCCTCGCGGATGGTGCAGTTGTTCCTTGGCGCTTGCACTCCTCCTCGTCGTCCTTAGTGTTCCGACAATACCTATGCATGCACACGAGTGGAGTGTCAAGTAGTATACCATCCTCGAAGGGGTCAAGTGAGCACGTGTAAAGGAGATGATTCACCTTTGTGTATGTGAAGTAGATGTCGCACGTGTCACTCGCCGAACGGACTCTTGACATGGTGATGTCCATAGGATGCTCCGCATCACAACGGCCATGTACGTGAAAGCCTAAGCCCTTGTGTCGTTCCGGTTATTCTTGTGCCTAAGCCCGATGGAAGTTTTCGCTTGTGTTCCGATTGTAGACCTATCAATGCAATCACCGTCCGTTATAGGCATCCCATTCCTCGCTTAGATGATATGCTTGATGAACTTAGTGGAGCCAACTTTTTCTCCAAAATTGACCTTAAAAGTGGCTATTATCAAATCCGCATACAAGAGGGTGATGAATGGAAAACTGCTTTCAAAACCAAATTTGGTTTATATGAATGGTTAGTGATGCCTATGGGTCTTTCTAAGCTCCCTACTATTGTGCGTCTTATGCATCATGTGCTTCATCCTTATATTGGAGTCTTTGTTGTGGTTTACTTTGATGATATTCTTGTGTTTAGCAAAACCATGAAAGAGCACATCAATCATGTAAAATCTGTGTTGCAAACTCTTCGCAAGGAAAGTCTTTATGCAAACTTGAAAAATGCACTTTTGGAGTTGACAAAGTGGTTTTCTTGGGTTTTGTAGTATCCTCAAAGGGTGTCCATGTTGATGAATCTAAAATTCAAGCAATTAAAACTTGGCCCCAACCAACCATTTTGCAACAAGTGCGGAGTTTTCTTGGTCTTGCGGGTTTTTATCGTCGCTTTGTGAAAGATTTTAGCACAATTGCCGCTCCTTTGCATGCCTTGAGTAAGAAGAATACTCCCTTTGTTTGGGGAACTTTGCAATCAACCGCTTTTGATGAGCTCAAGTCTTTGCTTACTCATGCTCCGATTCTTGCTTTGCCCAATTTTGACAAAACTTTTGAGGTTCATTGTTATGCAAGTGGTACCGGAATTGGCGGAGTTTTGATGCAAGAAAAACGAGCCATTCCTTATTTTAGTGAAAAACTCTCCGGTGCTCAACTTAATTATCCCATCTATGACAAAGAATTGTATGCTTTAGTGCGTGTGCTACATGTTTGAACATTACCTTAGACCTCATGAGTTTGTCATCCATACCGATCATGAAACGCTTAAGTACCTCAAAGGTCAAACTAAATTAAACAAGCGTCATGCAAAATGGAGTGAATTCATTGAATCTTTTCCTTATGTGATCAAGTACATTAAGGGTAAAGAAAATGTAGTTGCCGACGCGCTTTCACGCATATGCATGCTTGTCACTCAACTTGAGTTGAATGTTATTAGTTTTGAGCATATAAAAGACTTGTATGAGCATGATCCATCTTTTGCTTCTCCTTATGCTAAGTGTTTGACGCATGCGTCTTGGGAACAATATTACATCAAGGATGGTTATCTTATGAGAGCTAACAAACTTTGCGTTCCCGAGTCTTCTCTTCATTTGCTCCTTTTGCAAGAGGCTCATGGAGGCGGACTCATGGGACACTTTGGACGCGACAAGACATTCGCCACGCTCTCCAACAACTACTTTTGGCCCAAGATGTTCCGCAATGTCTCACGCTTCACCAACCGATGCTATACATGTCGCAAAGCTAAGTCTAAAGCTCAATCTCATGGTATTTACATGCCTCTTCCTATTCCCTATGAACCATGGGAAGACATTAGTATGGATTTTGTACTTGGTTTGCCTAGGACTCAAAATGGCAAGGATTCTGTGTTTGTTGTTGTGGATAGATTTTCTAAGATGGCACATTTCATACCTTGCAACAAGATAGACGATGCTTCACATGTTGCAAATCTCTTTTGTAGGGAAATCTTGCGACTCCATGGCATACCAAAGACAATCGTTTCCGATCGTGACGTCAAGTTCTTGAGTTACTTTTGGAAGACCCTATGCGCCAAGCTCGGAATAAAGCTCTTGTTCTCCTCGGTATACCATCCTCAAACCGACGGCCAAACGGAGGTGACGAACCGCACACTATCCACTCTACTTCGTGTCTTGATCAAGAGGAACATTAAGGAGTGGGAGGCATGTCTACCCATCGCCGAGTACGCCTACAACCGTGCAAGACATTCGACTACCGGCAATGATGCGGAGCATCCCACGATCATCCCCATGGACGTACAACCGTCTCATCAAGAGCCAAGAGGACCCATGACACGGGCTAGAGCTAGAGCTCTCGAGAACGAGGTGACCTCTTTCCTTATTGATATCACATACGATCCACTCGAGACATGGCTACTACCTAAGTCCGATATGCTATGCATGATTAGGTGTCAAGGGGAACCTCCCGTGGACGCACGTGAAGATGGACAAGCCACCAAGTCCGCGGATGAAGAGAACCATCGGAGAAGGCCAAGAGCACCTTCCAGGCCCCGGACATCCGGCCATGGCCCCGGACATCCGGCCCCTGGAGCTTCTACCTCAACAGATCCAATCGCCAAGTCTCCGGACCGGACATCCGGCGTCAAGCCCGGACATCCGCCCTCAGCCGGATATCCGCCCCACTGAAATCCGGCGCCTTTCCCGATTCGGTGAAACGGTCGCCCAGCCCGGACATCCGGCTCTTCCGGAAGCCCGGATATCCGCCCTCGCCGAAATCCGCCCCCATCACCGATTATGCGTTTGGAAGACCCTTGACCCGGACATCCGGCCCCTAGTCCGGACATCCGGCGTCTCGAAAGCCCGGACATCCGCCCGACGCCCGGACGTCCGGCCTCCCTACTGCAGAAGGCCTCGTGGCCTTGTCCCTTGTACCCCTTCGCCCGAGACTATGTATACTTATTCCCTTTCCTCTTTCTAGGGTTAGCATTGGATTAGCTCATATTCTTGTGTGAGAGCCTTTGCTCATCCACTTGGCTACTTCTCCATCGAGATCAGGACCTCTCCTGAGAAGATCCCCAAGCCGGATTCAAGACCCCCTTCTAGGGTGGACCCCTCAAGGCCTCCTCACGGAGAAGAACGGCTACCGTTTGTATCTTACCTTTGTTGATCTTGAATCTTGTGCCACTCTATGTGATCAATAATCTAGCACTTGTGTGATTGATCTCTTGTCGGTTTCGTGATCTCTCTCTCTCTCGTTTCCTCCGTGTTTCCCTCGTGTTCTTCCGCGTGTTCCTCGTGATTCCCCGTAGGATCCGCTCCAACGTGAAAGATCGCCCATGTAGGATTCCGCCCTACATCATCTATGGTATCATGAGCCACGTTGATCACGTTATTGGAGCCCCTACCCCTCTTTTTCTAGCTTGATTTTGTTGTTTTGTCCTAATTCCGAAAATTCCCCACAAAAATAGCCCCAAATTATTTTTTGTGATTTGTTCGTGTGATGAAGTTTTGTTGGATTTGATCCGTGGATTTCGTGTGTTACAGGTAGATCTAGCTTTCTCCCACCATTTCCACAATTTCCATCCACAAAATCCCGCGAATTTTGCCCGGTTCCCACCTTCCTCAGTGTTCATCGAGCCGGACATCCGCCCGAGCAGCCGGACATCCGCCCGATCAGCCCGGACATCCGGCGCCGGACATCCGCTTCAAGCCCGGATTTCCGCCCCGTAACAACAATCCCTTCCACCACCCCGATCACCGCCTAACTTTCGCCAAATTTTGTCCCGTGCCCACATACACTTCCACTTATCTCAACCACTTCCGCATAACACCACATTAGCCTTTCCCACTTCCAATTCCGATAATGTTGCCAACTTTTGCCTTGAGAATTTGAGTTGGGGTTTTCCGTATCCTTTTGTGTTTCGGCTATCTAGGTACGGTTCAACATCAACATCACCACCGCTCATCTTCATCAAGGACGGTAACATCGTCGACACCTTTGACATTACTTGCAATTGCATTGATAACCATCATAGCCCATCTTTCGCGTTGCTTACCCATCGAGACTAGACATTGAGTATTGCCGGCAACGTGACTTGTGCACATTAGTGATCATACTCCATAGCATACATACAATACCAAAGTGGTGCATATCTTACCATCAACTTGTGTGTCACAAAGTTGTCATCGCATACACAATTGCTATCTTGGTTCGTGAAGTTTTGCATGAGAAAAGAGCTCAAAAGAGAAAGAGCCATTCAAGCTTTTAAGCAAAGAGAGAAAGATAAACAAAGAGCTTATGAGCAAGAACCATAGCATCATACAACATTAAGATTGTCATACTTGATCATCTTGGATCAACACATCGAAACACCATACATATAGCATACTTAGGTAGAAGCCGTTGCATTTTGCTTAGTAGGTTGTGCACAAGTTCGTATCGCCTATTGTGCAATCGTGCTAGCGTCTCTCTAGTGTTGTGCAACAAGAGCATCTTGGTGAATTCCACATTTTGGCTCATCCTCGGTTGCATAACCCCATATTATCTTTTGCGTGTGTGTTTCCGTGTACCTCATCTTGCTAGTGGTCTACTTGTTGCATTTGCAAATTTGTGAATCATTTCCAACTTTATTGAGTCTCACTTACAATTGCAACAAATTTTGTGCCACCATCCTAACCGAGCTCCACCATAAAGCTTTTACTTGTGTAGGTGTGAGAACCGACAAGAATCGGTACCAAGAGTGCTATTTCATTGTCCGCATTTGAGTGAACTTGATTCACCTTCAACATCGGTCAAAGGTACATTGGTATAAGTTCTTTTCCGTTCTACCACTCACATTTCGCTTGGAATGATGGATAGGCCAAGTTCTTCTACCAACCCACTCTTCAACGAGCAAGACGACGACATGTCTTCATATGTCACCAAGAACCACCTATTTGGTGCACAACGAGCGTTGCACCAAGAACAACAAGCAATGAGCGAACGCATCGACAACCTCGTCACCGACTTGCGACTCTCCGAGCAACGTATAAGAGACTACTTCGACAACAAGTTCGAGGCTCACAAGCAAGAGAATGATGCAAGAATGGACGAGATCCGCGTTGATGAGAAACCGGCGTCATTCAACTTCTTCATCATCAAGACGGAGCCGCTCGAGTCGACATTCCGACGACACCTTCTACGACTCAAGTACACCGTCATCGAACACTCTTCGACGAGCCGCCGCCAAGACCGTCATGCATCTCGCAACCCGCTACATGTCAAGCATTCACAAGAGCAAGTTGATGATCAAGTTCCTCGTCCTCAATCTAATCAAGAGGCTTTTGCTCAAGCTCAAGAACGACAACGTCTTCGCTGCGTCAACAAGAGGAAGAACGAGCACGTCTTCACCAAGACGAACAAGACGCCAAGGCTCAACGTCTTCAACAACAACAACGTGAGGCGCAAGCTCTTGACGCCAAGAACGTGCCCTTCAAGAATCAAGTAGATCCTTCGCCAACCGCAATCGCGAACGGCGCAATCAAGAGGAAGCCCTTCGAGAAGAAATCCAAGAGAGGAACTACCAACCTCATGCACAACGACAAGTTCCTCAAGCTCCCCCACAAGCTCGTCAAGCTCCACCTCAACCTCAAGTTCAACACGGGCAAGTTGATCATGGTCTTCCTCCGCGCCAAGAGCAACATGAAGATTTAATACAATCCACGTCAAGGACGTCATCATCAACATCGCCAACAACACAATGAAGAGCAACGCGACGGCAAGCTAAAATTCACCATGCCCAAGTTCAATGGAAGCAATGACCCCGAAGACTACCTCTCATGGGCATTGAAGGTTGACAAAATCTTCCGCTTGCACAACTACGATGAAGCGAAGAAAATCGCTATGGCATCACTTGAGTTCCAAACTACGTGCTCATATGGTGGGAACAAATCATTGAGCGACGACAAGCAAGAGGTGAACCTCCAATCGCCACTTGGCCTCAAATGAAGGATGTCATGCGAGCACGTTTTGTGCCAACCTACTACAACCGCGACCTCTTCAAGAAACTCCAACTACTCAAGCAAGGAACAAAGAGCGTTGAAGAATATTACAAGGAAATGGAGATAGCCATGATTCGAGCCAATGTCAAGGAAGATGATGAGCAAACTATGGCACGTTTCTTGAATGGACTCAATCATCCCATCAAGAAGATCGCCGACTTCCAACCATACTCATCCCTCATTGAGCTCGTGCATCAAGCTACAAAGGCGGAACGCCAAGTACAAGATGACTTCAAGTACGCCAAGTACTCATCCAAGACCTACGGCATCTCCAACAACCAAGCGTCAACGACTCCTTCAACATCTACATCAACCAAACATTCTTCAAGAAACGACGACAAGTCAAGTTACAAGAAGACTTCGACAAGCTCAAGTCGTCCTCCACCTACTACAAGCAACATCAAGCCGCGTGCTTCATCCTCTACTCCGACCGATGAGACCATCAAGACAAGCTCCTTCAAGTGTTTCACTTGCGGCGGCCGAGGCCACAAGTCATATGAATGCACCCGGACAAGCGCACCATGATCCTCAACGACGATGGCACATATGACTCCATGAGTGAAGAGGAGATGGAAGCTCTTGAGCAAGTGGCCATGCACCGCAAGTGAACGAAGAAGAAGATGATCAAGTCTTTTGTGATGAGGATTCGAGCCCGCCCTCGTTGTCTCCAAGGTCTTGACTCTTCAACATCAACAAGAAGAAGACCAACGATGCCACATCTTCCACACAAAAGCCGACATCAATGGACGGTCCATCAAGGTCATCATCGATGGAGGTAGTTGCCACAACTTGGCAAGTGAAGAACTATGCTCCAAGCTCCAATTGGTCAAGAGGAAGCACCGCACCCCTACAAGGTTCAATGGCTAAGTGACTCAAGACTATACGAAGTCGAGCATACGGTCCAAGTCTCCTTCAAAATTGGTGCTTATGAAGAAACGTTGGAATGTGATGTGGTCCCAATGACCGTTTGCCACCTACTTCTAGGTCGACCATGGCAATTCGACTGTGGTGTCATCCACAATGGGCGCACCAATCACTATAGCTTCAAGATGAAAGGGAAGGAATATGTGCTACGACCTATGTCTCCTACTCAAGTGATAGCCGATAAGCAAGCCACACATCATAGAGAAAAGAGTGAGAAAGTGAGCCACCCAAAAGTGAGTGAGAGCCACAAGCCAAATTTGAGCGACTCTTCGCCTAGAGAGAAAAACCTCATTCTATTTGCCACCAAAAGTGAGATGAGAGAAGTGTGTGAGAACCCATCGAGTGTGATGCACTTTGTCCTTGTGTGCAAGGATGGAGAACCAAAAAATAACACCATTCACGAGCTACCTTTGGTGTTTCAATCTCTTTTGCAGGAATTTCAAGATGTTTTTCCAGATGAGCTACCTCCGGGTCTACCTCCCCTTCGTGGGATAGAGCATCGAATTGACCTCATCCCCGGAGCACCTCTACCAAACAAAGCTCCATACCGAGTCAATCCGGAAGAAACCAAGGAGATTCAACGGCAAGTACAACAACTCATCGACAACGGTCATGTACGTGAAAGTTTAAGACCTTGTGCCGTCCCGGTTATTCTTGTGCCTAAGCCCGATGGAAGTTTCCGCTTGTGCTCCGATTGTCGACCTATCAATGCTATTACCGTTCGATATAGGCATCCCATTCCTCGCTTAGATGATATGCTTGATGAACTTAGTGGAGCCAACTTTTTCTCAAAAATTGATCTTAAAAGTGGCTATTATCAAATACGCATACAAGAGGGTGATGAATGGAAAACTGCTTTCAAAACCAAATTTGGTTTATATGAATGGTTAATGATGCCTATGGGTCTTTCGGAAGCTCCTGGTACTTTTGTGCGTCTTATGCATCATGTGCTTCGTCCTTATTTTGGAGTCTTTGTTGTGGTTTATTTTGATGATATTCTTGTGTTTAGCAAAACCATGGAAGAGCACATCAATCATGTAAAATCTGTGTTGCAAACTCTTCAAAGGAAAGCCTTTATGCAAACTTGAAAAATGCACTTTTGGAGTTGACAAAGTGGTTTTCTTGGGTTTTGTAGTTTCCTCAAAGGGTGTCCATGTTGATGAATCTAAAATTGAAGCAATTAAAACTTGGCCCCAACCCACCAATTTGCAACAAGTGCGAAGTTTTCTTGGTCTTGTGGGTTTCTATCGTCGCTTTGTGAAAGATTTTAGCACAATTGCCGCTCCTTTGCATGCTTTGAGCAAGAAGAATACTCCCTTTGTTTGGGGAACTTTGCAATCAACCGCTTTTGATGAGCTCAAGTCTTTGCTTACTCATGCTCCGATTCTTGCTTTGCCCAATTTTGACAAAACTTTTGAGGTTCATTGTGATGCAAGTGGTACCGAATCGGCGGAGTTTTGATGCAAGAAAACGAGCCATTGCTTATTTTAGTGAAAAACTCTCCGTGCTCAACTTAATTATCCCATCTATGACAAAGAATTGTATGCTTTAGTGCGTGTGCTACATGTTTGGGAACATTACCTTAGACCTCATGAGTTTGTCATCCATACCGATCATGAAACGCTTAAGTACCTCAAAGGTCAAACTAAATTGAACAAGCGTCATGCCAAATGGAGTGAATTCATTGAATCTTTTCCTTATGTGATCAAGTACATTAAGGGCAAAGAAAATGTAGTTGCCGACGCGCTTTCACGCATATGCATACTTGTCACTCAACTTGAGTTGAATGTTATTGGTTTTGAGCATATAAAAGACTTGTATGAGCATGATCCATCTTTTGCTTCTCCTTATGCTAAGTGTTTGGCGACACGTCTTGGGAACAATATTACATCAAGGATGGTTACCTTATGAGAGCTAACAAACTTTGCATTCCGAGTCTTCTCTTCGCTTGCTCCTTCTGCCAGACGCTCATCGAGGCGGACACATGGGACACTTTGGACGCGACCCGACCTTCGCCACGCCCTCCAACAACTCCTTTTGGCCCAAGATGTGCCGTGACGTCTCACGCTTCACCAACCGATGCTATACATGTCGCAAAGCTAAGTCTAAAGCTCAATCTCATGGTCTTTACATGCCCCTTCCAATTCCATATCAACCATGGGAAGATATTAGTATGGATTTTATTCTTGGTTTGCCTAGGACTCAAAATGGCAAGGATTCCGTTTTTTTTGTTGTGGATAGATTTTCTAAGATGGCACATTTCATACCTTGCAACAAGATAGACGATGCTTCACATGTTGCCAATCTCTTTTGTAGGGAAATCTTGCGACTCCATGGCGTACCAAAGACAATCGTCTCCGATCGTGACGTCAAGTTCTTGAGTTACTTTTGGAAGACCCTATGCGCCAAGCTCGGAATCAAGCTCTTGTTCTCCTCGGCATACCATCCTCAAACCGATGGCCAAACGGAATTGACGAACCGCACACTATCCACTCTACTTCGTGTCTTGATAAAGAAGAACATCAAGGAATGGGAAGCATGTCTACCCATCGCCGAGTACGCCTACAACCGTGCAAGACATTCAACTACCGGCCACCCCCTTCGAGGTCGTCTACGGTTTCAACCCCTTGTCCCCATTGGACATTCTACCACTTCCTCTCCACGAGCGCACCAACATGGATGCAAGTGAACGAGCAAGCTACATCAAGAAGATGCACGAAGACACAAGGCACACCATTGAGCGCCAAGTACGTCAAGCAAACAAGCTCAACGCAAACAAGCAACCCATCGTCTTCAACATTGGTGATCTCGTGTGGCTACACCTTCGCAAGGACCGCTTCCCCAAAGAACGCAAGTCCAAGCTTCTCCCTCGAGCCGATGGACCTTTCAAGGACCTCGCACCATTCCAGCTTTTGATCCGAGGTCGGATCTCTCCCAAGGGGGGGGGGGGAGATGATGCGGAGCATCCCACGATCATCCCCATGGACGTACAACCGTCTCATCAAGAGCCAAGAGGACCCATGACACGGGCTAGAGCTAGAGCTCTCGAGAACGAGGTGACCTCTTTCCTTATTGATATCACATACGATCCACTCGAGACATGGCTACTACCTAAGTCCGATATGCTATGCATGATTAGGTGTCAAGGGAACCTCCGTGGACGCACGTGAAGATGGACAAGCCACCAAGTCCGCGGATGAAGAGAACCATCGGAGAAGGCCAAGAGCACCTTCCGTGCCCCGGACATCCGCCATGGCCCGGACATCCGCCCCTGGAGCTTCTACCTCAACAGATCCAATCTGGCCAAGTCTCCAGACGGACATCCGGCGTCCAAGCCGGATATCCGGCCCCAGCTCGGATATCCGGCCCCACCGAAATCCGGCGCCTTTCCCGATTCGGCTGAACGGTCGCCTCAGCCGGACATCCGCCCTTGGCGGACATCCGCTCTTCCGGAAGCCGGATATCCGCCCTCGCCTCGAAATCCGGTCCCCATCACCGATTATGCGTTTGGAAGACCCGCCAGCGGACATCCGCCCCCTAGTCCGGACATCCGGCGTCTCGGGAAAGCTTGACATCCGGCCCGACGCCCTTGGACGTCCGGCCTCCCCCTACAGCATGCCTCGTGGCCTTGTCCCTTGTACCCTTCGCCGAGACTATATATACTTATTCCCTTTCCTCTTTCTAGGGTTAGCATTGGATTAGCTCATATTCTTGTGTGAGAGCCTTTGCTCATCCACTTGGCTACTTCTCCACCGAGATCAGGACCTCTCCGGAGAAGATCCCCCAAGCGGATTCAAGAGCCCCTTCTAGGGTGGACCCCCTCAAGGCCTCCTCACGGAGAAGAACGGCTACCGTTTGTATCTTACCTTTGTTGATCTTGAATCTTGTGCCACTCTATGTGATCGATAATCTAGCACTTGTGTGATTGATCTCTTGTCGGTTTCGTGATCTCTCTCGTTTCCTCCGTGTTTCCCTCGTGTTCTTCCGCGTGTTCCTCGTGATTCCCCGTAGGATCCGCTCCAACGTGAAAGATCGCCCACGTAGGGTTCCGCCCTACATCAGGCAAGTCCCCCTTCGAGGTCATCTACGGCTTCAACCCGTTGTCCCCATTGGACATTCTACCTCTTCCTCTACAAGAGCGCACCAACATGGATGCGAGTGCACGGGCAAGCTACATCAAGAAGATGCATGAGGATACAAGGCACACCATCGAGCGCCAAGTACAACGACTAGCGTCCAAGCTCAACAACAACAAGCAGCCCAAGACATTCAACATTGGAGACCTCGTGTGGCTACACCTTCGCAAGGACCGCTTCCCCAACGAACGCAAGTCCAAGCTTCTCCCGTGAGCCGACGGACCCTTCAAGGTGCTAGCACGCTACAACAACAACGCCTACAAGATTGAACTCCCACGAGACAAGTACACCGTGAGCGACATCTTCAACGTCAAAGACCTCTCGCCTTTCCATGGTGATGAAGATTTTGATCCGAGGTCGGATCTTTCCCAAGGGAGGGAAGATGATGCGGAGCATCCTTCCATCATCCCCATGGACTCTACATCGACACATCCAACCCCACGAGGACCCACGACGAGAGCTCGAGCACGTGCTATTCAATCCGAGGTTAACTCTCTCCTTGTTGAACTTCACTTTGACCCACTTGAGACATGGCTACTACCTCAAACGGAGATGCTTTGTGTGCTCGGTACCAGGTAAGCAACCAAGGAGAAGGAACGGTGCAAGACGGACATCAAGATCAAGGAAGCATTCGGCCCAACCTGGAGGGACCGGTACAATCGCCCCACAACCGGCCGGGCGGAACAACCGGCCTACTACCGCCCAACAATCGTACGCTATTCGGTGATCAAGCGGTGCAAGGCCGGTACAACACCGGATTTACCGGTAAAACCCAAATGACCGGAACTACCGGCCCCACAACCGGTACAACCGCTGGGGGCCCCGACGCCCAGCTGCAGAAGCCAACACCTGACCCCGGCGGTAGTACCGCCTTCCTCGACCGGTACTTCCGCTCCCCCTGGATCGCTAGCGGTACAACCGCCCCTCGACCGGAACAACCGGCTGTCTGCGACAGGCTCGGGCATGAGGCCCATGTACCCCTTCACTTCGCCCCCATTTGCACTAAGACTATAAATAGAACTCCCCACCTCCCGATTAGGTTAGCATTGGATTAGCTCATATTCTTGTGTGAGAGCCTTTGCTCATCCACTTGGCTACTTCTCCTCGGAGATCGGGACCTCTACGGAGAAGATCCCCAAGCGGATTCAAGACCCCTTCTAGGGTGGACCCCATCAAGGCCTCCTCACGGAGAAGAACGGCTACCGTTTGTATCGTCCTTTGTTGACCTTGAATCATGTATCTCCCTTTGTGTTCATCGATCTAGCACTTGTGTGATTGATCTCTTGTCGGTTGAGTGAATTCTCTCTCGTTTTCCCCGTGTTTTGCCTCTTGTTCTTCCGCATGTTCTTCGTGATTCACCGTAGGATCCGCTCCAACGTGAAATATCGTCCACGTAGGGTTCCGCTCTACATCAGGTGCGTTAGGTGCAGCCGGTGGTGGTGGTGGTGGTGGTAGACGCGCGAGCAATTCATTAAACTTGTTATCGAGCTTTGTTTCGAACGCCTTCTCAATGCCATCTATCTTCTCCATGGCCTCTTCAAATCTATTTAGCACATCTTCCACCTGCCCACTCATCATTTGTTGAAACTTATCATGTAGCGCTTTGTTTGTCATGTTCTCCCGGTCGGTCTAAATCGGCTTGTGATCCCTGCCATGGTTAGCGACAATAGAAACACACAAGAATATGATTCGACGGACTACTAGGAAGTGGTGGTGGTGGTGTGTTGGACGATCACAAATCCGTCAAGCAAATCTCAAATTCTTACCAGTTCTTACCCAAGAAGAAAGCGGTGATGTAGTCAAAACTCTCAAAGCTTGGATAGAGCGATTACTGTGGAGAGTCAAACGCATACGATGTAGATGTATGTGGAGCTGGGAAGGCTTATAATATGGTAGCAAAAAGGGTCAAGAATAATCAATTCAGAGATGCAAAGTTGAATAAACGCTCAACGACGCAGATTGTCTTTGGTCCTAGGCTAGACCGTGCTAGAGACGCGAGCCTAGAACACGAACAAAATCACGGGCGCTGCACGTAAAACAAGGGAAAAGCACACTGGAATTTTTTTTGCTCTTTTTTGCGCTGCTTTTTTTGTGCCGCTTTTTTTTTGCGAAAAATCACTATAATGACGAGTGTCTCAAAACTCTTCCCAGGTCAAACTGACAGGATGGGCACGAAATTTTTTCGACCAAAATTTTTTTTTGACTGCCCGGACCCAAAAACTGGAAACGGGTCAAAAAAACTTTCTATAACGGCGACTGTCTCAATACGCTTAGAAACACCTAAAATAGGATAGCCAGAAAATTTTTCGACAAGTGCGTTTTCGGAAAATTTTGGGCCTAAACGGAGGGTGGTTTCCAGAAACCTACGCCGGCAAGGAAACACGAATCGGAAACTAGATGGATCTTGAAAACAAACCTAATATGCAAGGAACTCGGATTGGTGGTGGATATATGGTGGTGGTATATGGCAGCGGTGGTGGTAGCGGTGGTAGTATATGGATATGGATCGGTGGTGGTATATGGACACGGATTGGTGGTGGTATATGGATACGGATTCGGAGCGGTAGTGGTAGATGGCAAGGCGATGATGATGGTGCGGCAGCGTGACAACTTATGACCATAACTCGACACTCTAAAAGACTCGACGCTAAGACCAGCAACTAGACACGACGATGCAACCGCAAATTCAACAAAGCAAACCCTAAAAAGATTATGCAAAGGCTCAGATTGGTTCGGATATGATGAACTAACCCTAATTTTTTTTGCGGCTTTTTCGTGGACTATAGGTATGAAGAACAGACTCGATCCAAACTATGAAAAACTGTAAAATCTCACCGAGCAACCTGGAAATCTGATACCACTTGATAGAGGCAAAGGTGTCCCGTCTTTCGATGAGATGTTGGTTTTCGCTTTGGAGGAAGTCGACTTTGACGATCCGACTACGAGCGGCGAGGACGTCGGCGCCTTAGCAATCGCTAAACCAACTCCGAGAGGTTATTGACCACGCCGAGCACGATCAACTCGACCACGAGGGTCTGTTTCCTGCGAGCAAACGAAGAACAAGCAAGAAACTGAGATTGCAATCTGGATATTGCGAATATAAGATGAAAGATTTATTGATCAAGGTGGGGTTCTGTGACGCCTTTGTCTGGTCGTTGAACACAAACGAAGTACGCGAAGTTGCAGCTATGGCGAACTTTTAATCTAAACAAAATCCAAAGTCTAAACGGTGCCCTAAGGGCTGTATATATGGAGGAAGAGGGGGGGGGGAATTTCGTGGCCCTTGGTGGAGGGGTCCGAAATCAACCCTATCTCTTGTTTCCCCACACACGGACTCTAAAAATAGCCTATACTTGTGTATTTCGAAATTACAAGGGCCTGGCCCAATAATGAGGTGACGCAGCACCTAGAATAGCCTCGGAACGAAATTTATGAAGTAGCATCTTGTATATTTCGTCCATGGCTTCATGCACCCATTATGGTGGCTTCAAAGTCCTGAAATCATCACTTGTAACTCCGTTCTTGTTCCCCTTGCACATGGCATCATCTCCATGCTTGTTCTTGCTCCAATGTCCATCCTTCTCCAAGCTAGGCCCTTCATTTGTAAGCAAAACAAATGTATCCAATTTAGGCAGCATCATATTCTCATGAACATTAGAATCATTACCAAGAAACGAAAGTACCTGATAATTTAATTGGCGTGCGCGAGCTCTAGTAATTGGTCCAGTATATGTAGCAGTAGGGGCTGCGGGTGTAACAATGGTATTGATGTCCTCATCATTGTACGACCTAGGGTTAGTTTTAGGCTGCCTTGGGACGTCCTCCCACCTCCTTGGCCGCCACCCCTTGCTCCTATATAAGTAGATCCATCTAGTAGCTTTTTCCTTGGGATTTGTTTAGTTAAAAGTTAGCCATTGCAACTTCGTGTACTTCGATTGTGTCCAACGACCAGACCAAGACCGCTTACGGATCCCCACCATTATCAATACTTCATATATATTCGCAATATTCAGATTGCTTTATCATATTCTTGCTTGTTCTTCGATTGCTTGCAGGAATAGACCTTCGTGATCAAGCTGATTGTGCTTCCAGCATCGTCAGTAACCTCGGGAGATTGGTTTAGCGGTTGCTAAGGCACAACGTCGTGCACGTTTGTAGTCGGATCGTCAAAGTCGACTCCACCAAATCGATAGTTATCATCTCATCGAAAGATCGGGACACCCTCGCCTTCTATCAAGTGGTATCAGTTTTCAGGTTGCTCGGTGAGAATTTCCAATTATCCCTAGATTAGATTTATTTTCTTACCTATTGTCCAAGAAAAAGCCACAAAAAAAAAGTTAGATCTATTCATCCTTTGTCCAAGCCGATCCGAGCCTTTGCAGTTTTCTTTTCATTGTTTGCATTATTGAATTATCGGTTGCATCGTCGTGTCGAGTTGCTGGTTTTAGTGTCTAGTTCGTTTAGAGTTTCGAAGTTCTGTTCACATTAGTCACGCCGCTGCATCGTTATCCCTTTCGTTGACCACCATCCATCCATCAATTTCCACCATGTGCTACCCACCGTTCATTGTCATAATCATAGTTGAGATCATTCACATCTTCACTTGATCCAATCTGCATCTTATCTAGTTTGTTTGGAAAGAGGGGGAGAGAAAAAAAGAGAGAAAAAAAGTAAAAAAAAGTCAGAGAAAAAAAAAAGAAAGAAAAAGGGAAAAAAGTGTGAGAAAAAAAGAGAGAAGAAAAAAAAACAAAGTCCGGATCTATCTAGACTCAATCTCGTAGCTGAATTCGGATTGGAATCTGTTTTGTGTACTGTTCAGTAAAACAGGCATAACTTTCTCATACGAAGTCCGTTTTGGCTCCGCGAGTACTCAAATTAAAGCTAGAGAGGAGCCGCATCTAAATAGTTTCAGAAGCAAGTTCAATATTTGGCACCTCAAAATCGATTTCTAAATAGGTCTTTTTGCCCTTCAAAGTTCGTGAACACAGCTTATTCCTGTTTTTCAAACCAGTTTTATAATTTTTTTGACTCCTCATATCAACTCGGAATTGAGTGAATCTTTTTGCATTGGAAAGCTTGAGTTAGTAGCATTCTTTGAAAAAAGTTATCAGAAAATTGGCTCAAACTTTTCAAGAGGAAAATTGAAGAGAGAGTTGTTGTATATCCTGCTTGGCAGTTGTTTTTCATCATTATCTTTAATGCCGTTGTGATCTTCACTTATATCTTGCTGTCCAGAGCTACTTAGTGATGCGGAGCATCCCACGTTCATCCCCATGTACACTCCGACTATTCTCCAAGCCCCAAGAGGACATATAACGAGACCTCGAATATGCACCATTGGACACAAGGTGAACTCGCTCCTCTTCGAACCTTCACTTCCTACATGTGAGACATGGCTACTACCTCATGCATGGATCTTGCATATACTCAGGTATGACCGAGATGACCATGGAGAATCCAAGGACCGAGGCCAAGCATGGAAGAGAAGGAGGAAGAGAGCCCGCCGCTCGAACAAGCGGTACAACCGGTCAACAACCGCCTCGGGCGGTACAACCGGTCGACTACCGCCTAACTACCGCCACCATTCGGTGATCGTGCGGTGCAAGGCGGTCTTGCCCGGATGTACCGGTAATTCCCAGATGAACGGTACTACCGCCTCAGCAACCGGTACAACCGCTGGCCCCTCCGACGTCTATCTCCTGAAGCCAGCGCCTGACCTCCCAGCGGTAGTGATGCGGAGCATCCCACGATCATCCCCATGCATCCACAACCGTCTCATCAAGAGCCAAGAGGACCCATGACACGAGCTAGAGCTAGAGCTCTCAAGAACGAGGTGACCTTCCTTATTGATATCGCATATGATCCACTCGAGACATGGCTACTACCTAAGTCCGATATGCTATGCATGATTAGGTGTCAAGGGGAACCTCCCGAGGGTGCACGTGAAGACGGACAAGCCGCCAAGTCCATGGATGAAGAGAACCAACGAAGACGGGCAAGATCACCTTCCAGGCCCCGGACATCCGGCCATGACCCCGGACATCCGGCCCCTGGAGCATCTACCTCAAAGATCGCCTGCTGGCCAAGCCCTACAGGTTCGGACATCCGGCGCCCAAGCTCGACATCCGGCCCCTTTCGGATATCCGGCGACGCCCGGAAATCCGGCACCTCTCACCCGGTTCTGCAGAATAGTCGCCACAGCCCGGACATCCGGCCGTAGCCCGGACATCCGGCGCCTCGCTGGCCCGGACATCCGCCTCCCTTCCTGCGTCAAGGTGTATCCGGACTTGTCACATGTACCCTTCGCCCCGAGACTATATATACTTCATCCCCTTCCTCTTTCTAGGGTTAGCATTGGATTAGCTCATATTCTTATGTGAGAGCCTTTGCTCATCCACTTGGCTACTTCTCCTCGGAGATCGGGACCTCTACGGGAAGATCCCCAAGCGGATTCAAGACCCCTTCTAGGGTGGACCCCTCAAGGCCTCCTCACGGAGAAGAACGGCTACCGCTTGTATCGTCCTTTGTTGACCTTGAATCATGTATCTCCCTTTGTGTTCATCGATCTAGCACTTGTGTGATTGATCTCTTGTCGGTTGAGTGAATTCTCTCTCGTTTTCCCCGTGTTTTCCCTCTTGTTCTTCCGCGTGTTCTTCGTGATTCACCGTAGGATCCGCTCCAACGTGAAAGATCATCCACGTAGGTTCCGCCCTACATCATCTATGGTATCAGAGCCACGTTGATCACGTTATTGGAGCCCCTACCCCTCTTGTTCTAGCTCGATTTTGTTGTTTTTGTCCTAATTCTGAAAATTCCCCACATAAATAGCCCCAATTTTTTTTTTGTGATTTGTTGGTGTGATGAAGTTTTGTTGGATTTGATCCGCGGATTTCGTGTGTTGCAGGTAGATCTAGCTTTCCCCCACCATTTCCACAATTTCCATCCACAAAATCGCCCAAATTTTGACCGGATTTGACCTCTCCACGCGGTGTTCATCGAGCCCGGACATCCGGCCCGAACAGCCCGGATATCCGGCATCCCGGACATCCGGCCCGACCAGCCCGAACATAAGGCTTCCAGCACGGAAATCCGGCTCCTGGCAGCATCAATCCCCATCCACCACCCCGTTCACCGCCTAACTTTCGCCAAATTTTGTCCCGTGCCCACATACACTTCCATATACCTCCACCACTTCCGCATAACACCACCATAGCCTTTCCCACTACCAATTCCGACAATGTTGCCAAATTTTGCTTTGAGAATTTGAGTTGGGGTTTCCGTATCCTTTTGTGTTTCGGCTATCTAGGTACGGTTCAACATCAACATCACCACCGCTCATCTACGCCAAGGACGGTAACATCGTCGACATCTTTGTCATTACTAGCAATTGCATTGATAACCATCATAGCCCATCTTTTGTGTTGCTTACCCATCGAGACTAGCCATTGAGTATTGCCGGCAACGTGACTTGTGCACATTAGTGATCATACTCCATAGCATACATACCATACCAAAGTGGTGCATATCTTAGCATCAACTTGTGTGTCACAAAGTTGTCATCGCATACACAATTGCTATCTTGGTTCATGAAGTTTTGCATGAGAAAAGAGCTCAAAAGAGAAAGAGCCAATCAAGCTTTTAAGCAAAGAGAGAAAGATAAGCAAAGAGGTTATGAGCAAGAACCATAGCATCATAAAACATTAAGATTGTCATACTTGATCATCTTGGATCAACACATCGAAACACCATACATATAGCATACTTGGGATAGAAGTCGTTGCATTTTTGCTTAGTAGGTTGTGCACAAGTTCGTATCCGCCTATTGTGCAATTGTGCTAAGCGTCTCTCTAGTGTTGTGCAACAAGAGCATCTTGGTGAATTCCACATTTTGGCTCATCCTTGGTTGCATAACCCCATATTATCTATTTGCGTGTGTGTTTCCGTGTACCATATCTTGCTATTGGTCTACTTGTTGCATTTGCAAATTTGTGAATCATTTCCAACATTATTGAGTCTCACTTACAATTGCATCAAATTTTATGCCACCATCCTAACCGAGCTCCACCATAAGCTTTTATTTGTGTAGGTGTGAGAACCGACAAGAATCGGTACCAAGAGTGTTATTTCATTGTCCGCATTTGAGTGAACTTGATTCATCTTCAACATCGGTCAAAGGTACATTGGTATAAGTTCTTTTCCGTTCTACCACTCACATTTTGCTTGGAATGATGGATAGGCCAAGTACCTCTACCAACCCACTCTTCATTGAGCAAGACGACGACATGTCGTCATCGTCACCAAGAGCCACCTCTTTGGTGCACAAAGAGCGTTGCACCAAGAACAACAAGCAATGAGCGACCGCATCGACAACCTCGCCACCGACTTGCGACTCTCCGAGCAACGTACAAGAGACTACTTCGACAACAAGTTCGAGGCTCACAAGCAAGAGAATGATGCAAGAATGGAAATTGTGGAAATGGTGGGAGAAAGCTAGATCTACCTGCAACACACGAAATCGCCCGAATTTTGCCCCGGATCCCACCTTCCCCCGCGGTGTTCATCGAGCCCGGACATCCGGCCCGAGCAGCCCGGACATCCGGCACCCCGGACATCCGGCCCGATCAGCCCGGACATCTGGCGCCCCGGACATCCGGCTTCCAAATGATTTCCGCCCCGTAGCAACAATCCTTCCACCATCCCGATCACCGCCTAACTTTCGCCAAATTTTGTCCCGTGCCCACATACACTTCCACTTACCTCCACCACTTCCGCATAACACCACCATAGCCTCTCCCACTTCCAATTCCGACAATGTTGCCAACTTTTCCCTTGAGAATTTGAGTTTTGGTTTTCCGTATCCTTTTGTGTTTCGGCTATCTAGGTACGGTTCAACATCAAGATCACCACCGCTCATCTTTGTCAAGGACGGTAACATCGTCGACACCTTTGTCATTACTTGCAATTGCATTGATAACCATCATAACCCATCTTTTGCGTTGCTTACCCATCGAGACTAGCCATTGAGTATTGCCCAACGTGACTTGTGCACATTAGTGATCATACTCCATAGCATACATAACATACCAAAGTGGTGCATATCTTAGCATCAACTTGTGCGCCGCAAAGTTGTCATCGCATACACAATTGCTATCTTGGTTCGTGAAGTTTTGCATGAGAAAAGAGCTCAAAAGAGAAAGAGCCAATCAAGCTTTTAAGCAAAGAGAGAAAGATAAGCAAAGAGCTTATGAGCAAGAACCATAGCATCATACAACATTAAGATTGTCATACTTGATCATCTTGGATCAACACATCGAAACACAATACATATAGCATACTTGGGATAGAAGTCGTTGCATTTTGCTTAGTAGGTTGTGCACAAGTTCATATCCGCCTATTGTGCAACCGTGCTAGCATCTCTCTAGTGTTGTGCAACAAGAGCATTTTTGTGGATTCCACATTTTGGCTCATCCCTTGGTTGCACGACCCCATATTATCTTTTATGTGTGTTTCCGTGTACCTTATCTTGCTATTGGTCTACTTGTTGCATTTGCAAATTTGTGAATCATTTCCAACTTTATTGAGTCTCACTTACAATTGCATCAACTTTTGTGCCACCATCCTAACCGAGCTCCACCATAAGCTTTTACTTGTGTAGGTGTGAGAACCGACAAGAATCGGTACCAAGAGTGCTATTTCATTGTCCGCATTTGAGTGAACTTGATTCATCTTCAACATCGGTCAAAGGTACATTGGTATAAGTTCTTTTCCGTTCTACCACTCACATTTTGCTTGGAATGATGGATAGGCCAAGTTCTTCAACCAACCCACTCTTCATCGAGCAAGACGACGACATGTCTTCATATGTCACCAAGAACCACCTCTTTGGTGCACAACGAGCGTTGCACCAAGAACAACAAGCAATGAGCGATCAGATCGACAACCTCGCCACCGACTTGCGACTCTCCGAGCAACGTACAAGAGACTACTTCGACAACAAGTTCGAGGCTCACAAGCAAGAGAATGATGCAAGAATGGACGAGATCCGCGCTTTGATGAGAAACCGGCATCATTCAACTTCTTCATCATCAAGACGGAGCCGCTCGAGTCGACATTCCGACGACACCTTCTACGACTCAAGTACGCCGTCATCGAACACTCTTCGTCGAGACGCGCGCCAAGACCGTCATGCATCTCGCAACCCGCTACATGATAAGCATTCACAAGAGCAAGTTGATGATCAAGTTCCTCGTCCTCAATCAAACCAAGAGGCTTTTACTCAAGCTCAAGAACGACAACGTCTTCGTCGCCAACAAGAGGAAGAACGAGCACGTCTTCACCAAGACGAACAAGACGCCAAGGCTCAACGTCTTCAACAACAACAACGTGAGGCGCAAGCTGTTGAGGCGCAACGTGCCCTTCAAGAATCAAGTAGAGCCTTCGCCAGCCGCAATCGCGAACGGCGCAATCAAGAGGAAGCCCTTCGAGAAGAAATCCAAGAGAGGAACTACCAACCTCATGCACAACGACAAGTTCCTCAAGCTCCTCCACAAGGTCGTCAAGCTCCACCTCAACCTCAAGTTCAACAAGGGCAAGTTGATCATGGTCTTCCTCCGCGCCAAGAGCAACATGAAGACGAATACAATCCATGCCAAGGACGTCATCATCAACATCGCCAACAACACAATGAAGAGCAACGCTTCTGGCAAGCTAAAATTCACCATGCCCAAGTTCAATGGAAGCAATGACCCGAAGACTACCTCTCATGGGCATTGAAGGTTGACAAAATCTTTCGGTTGCACAACTACGATGAAGCGAAGAAAATCGCTATGGCATCACTTGAGTTCCAAGACTATGTGCTCATATGGTGGGAACAAATCATTGAGCGACGACAAGCAAGAGGTGAACCTCCAATCACCACTTGGGCTCAAATGAAGGATGTCATGCGAGCACGTTTTGTGCCAACCTACTACAACCGCGACCTCTTCAAGAAACTCCAACTACTCAAGCAAGGAACAAAGAGTGTTGAAGAATATTACAAGCAAATGGAGATAGCCATGATTCGAGCCAATGTCAAGGAAGATGATGAGCAAACTATGGCACGTTCCTTGAATGGACTCAATCATCCCATCAAGAAGATCGCTGACTTCCAACCATACTCATCCCTCATTGAGCTCGTGCATCAAGCTACAAAGGCGGAACGCCAAGTGCAAGATGACTTCAAGTACGCCAAGTACTCATCCAAGACCTACGACTCCTCCAACAACCAAGCTTCAACGACTCCTTCAACATCTACATCAACCAAACCTTCTTCAAGAAACGACGACAAGTCAAGTTACAAGAAGACTTCGGTCCGTTATAGGCATCCACAAAATCCCCATTCGGAGCGCCTCTACCAAACAAAGCTCCATACCGAGTCAATCCGGAAGAAACCAAGGAGATTCAACGGCAAGTACAACAACTAATCGACAACGGTCATGTACGTGAAAGCTTAAGCCCTTGTGCCGTTCCCGTTATACTTGTGCCTAAGCCCGATGGAAGATTTCGCTTGTGTTCCGATTGTAGACCTATCAATGCGATCACCGTCCGTTATAGGCATCCCATTCCTCGTTTAGATGACATGCTTGATGAACTTAGTGGAGCCAACTTTTTCTCAAAAATTGACCTTAAAAGTGGCTATTATCAAATCCGCATACAAGAGGGTGATGAATGGAAAACTGCTTTCAAAACCAAATTTGGTTTATCTGAATGGTTAGTAATGCCTATGGGTCTTTCGGAAGCTCCCGGTACTTTTGTACGTCTTATGCATCATGTGATTCGTCCTTATATTGGAGTCTTTGTTGTGGTTTACTTCGATGACATTCTTGTGTTTAGCAAAACCATGAAAGAGCACATCGATCATGTAAAATCTGTGTTACAAACTCTTCGCAAGGAAAGCCTTTATGCAAACTTGAAAAATGCACTTTTGGAGTTGACAAAGTGGTTTTCTTGGGTTTTGTGGTTTCCTCAAAGGGTGTCCATGTTGATGAATCTAAAATTGAAGCAATTAAAACTTGGCCCCAACCCACCAATTTGCAACAAGTGCGAAGTTTTCTTGGTCTTGCGGGTTTCTATCGTCGCTTTGTGAAAGATTTTAGCACAATTGCCGCTCCTTTGCATGCTTTGAGCAAGAAGAATACTCCCTTTGTTTGGGGAACTTTGCAATCAACCGCTTTTGATGAGCTTAAATCTTTGCTTACTCATGCTCCAATTCTTGCTTTGCCCAATTTTGACAAAACTTTTGAGGTTCATTGTGATGCAAGTGGTACCGGAATTGGCGGAGTTTTGATGCAAGAAAACGAGCCATTGCTTATTTTAGTGAAAAACTATCCGGTGCTCAACTTAATTATCCCATCTATGACAAAGAGTTGTATGCTTTAGTCTTGGCGTGCTACATGTTTGGGAACATTACCTTAGACCTCACGAGTTTGTCATCCATACCGATCATGAAACGCTTAAGTACCTCAAAGGTCAAACTAAGTTAAACAAGCGTCATGCCAAATGGAGTGAATTCATTGAATCTTTTCCTTACGTGATCAAGTATATTAAGGGTAAAGAAAATGTAGTTGCCGACGCGCTTTCACGCATATGCATGCTTGTCACTCAACTTGAGTTGAATGTTATTGGTTTCGAGCATATAAAAGACTTGTATGAGCATGATCCATCTTTTGATTCTCCTTATGCTAAGTGTTTGAAGCACAATATTACATCAAGGATGGTTATCTTATGAGAGCTAACAAACTTTGCATTCCCGAGTCTTCTCTTCGTTTTCTCCTTTTGCAAGAGGCTCATGGAGGCGGACTCATGGGACACTTTGGACGCGACAAGACATACGCCACGCTCTACACCAACTACTTTTGGCCCAAGATGTTCCGCGACGTCTCACGCTTCACCAACCGATGCCATACATGTCGCAAAGCTAAGTCTAAAGCTTAATCTCATGGTCTTTACATGCCTCTTCCTATTCCATATCAACCATGGGAAGACATTAGTATGGATTTTGTACTTGGTTTGCCTAGGACTCAAAATGGCAAGGATTCCGTCTTTGTTGTTGTGGATAGATTTTCTAAGATGGCACATTTCATACCTTGCAACAAGAGAGACGATGCTTCACATGTTGCAAATCTCTTTTGTAGGGAAATCTTGCGACTCCATGGCGTACCAAAGACAATCGTCTCGGATCGTGACGTCAAGTTCTTGAGTTACTTTTGGAAGACCCTATGCGCCAAGCTCGGAATCAAGCTCTTGTTCTCCTCGGCATACCATCCTCAAACCGACGGCCAAACGGAGGTGACGAACCGCACACTATCCACTCTACTTCGTGTCTTGATCAAGAAGAACATTAAGGAATGGGAAGCATATCTACCCATCGCCGAGTACGCCTACAACCGTGCAAGACATTCAACTACCGGCAAGTCCCCCTGATGAGGACATCAATACCATTGTTACACCCACAGCCCCTGCTGCTATACATACTGGACCAATTACTAGAGCTCGCGCACGCCAATTGAATTATCAGGTACTTCCGTTTCTTGGTAACGATTCCAATGTTCATGAGAATATGATGCTGCCTAAATTGGATACATTTGTTTTGCTTACAAATGAAGGGCCTACCATGGACAAGAAAGATGAACCTTGGAGCAAGTTCAAGCATGGAGATGTTGGCATGCGCAAGGGAAACAAGAACGGAGTTACAAGTGATGATTTCAGGACTTTGAAGCCACCCTAATAAGAGCATGAGGCCTTGGACGAAATATACAAGATGCCACTTCATAATATTCGTCCATAGGCTATTCTAGGTGCTGCGTCACCTTATTATTGGGCCAGGCCCATGTAATTTCGAAATACTTAAGTGTAGGCTGTTTTTAGAGTCCGTCTGTGGGGAAACAAGAGTTAGGGTTGGTTTCGACCCCTCCCTCAAGGGCCACGAAATTCCTCCTCTTTCTCCATATATACAGCCCTTAGGGCGTCGTTTAGACTTTGGGTTTTGTTTAGATCAAAAGTTCGCCATAGCTGCAACTTCACAGATTTCGTTTGTGTTCAACGACTGCACCAAGGCGTCGTAACCCCACCTTCATTAATAAAGCTTTCCTCTTATATTCGCAATATCCAGATTGCAATCTTAGTTTCTTGCTTGTTCTTCGTTTGCTCGCAGGAAAGCAGGCCCTCGTGGTCGTTGATCGTGCTCGGCGTGGTCAATAACCCTCGGAAGTTGGTTTAGCGATTGCTAAGGTGCGACGTCTCGCACGTACGTAGTCGGATCGTCAAGGTCGACTCCCACAGAAACGATAGCCACCATCTCATCGAAACATCGGGACACCTTTGCCTCTATCAAGTGGTATCAGATTTTCAGGTTGCTCGGTGAGATTTTACAGTTTTTCGTATATTAGATCGAGTCTGTTCTTCATACCTAAAGTCCACGAAAAAGCCACAAAAAAATTAGGGTTAGTTCATCATATCCGAACCAATCTGAGCCTTCGCATAATCTTTTTAGGGTTTTTGCTTTGTTGAATTTGCGGTTGCATCGTCGTGTCAAGTTGCTGGTCTTAGAGTCTAGTCTTTTAGAGTTTCGAGTTCTGGTCATAAGTTGTCACGCCGCCGCCGCACCATCATCATCGCCTTGCCATCTACCACCCTTCTTATCCGCCACCGCTCTGAATCCGTATCCATATACCACCACCAATCCGTATCCATATACCACCACCAATCCGTAGCCATATACCACCACCGCTACCATATACCACCACCGCTGCCATATACCACCACCAATCCGTATCCATATACCACCACCAATCCGTAGCCATATACCACCACCAATCCGTATCCATATACCACCACCAATCCGTAGCCATATACCACCACCAATCCGTATCCATATACCACCACCGCTGCCATATACCACCACCATATATCCACCACCAATCCGAGTTCTTCTCATATTAGGTTTGTTTTCGAGATCCATCTAAATTCCGATTCGTGTTTCCTTGCCTGAGTAGGTTTCGGAAAAAAAAAGAGTCTAGAAACCACCCTCCGTTTAGGCCCAAAATTTTCCGAAAACGCACTTGTCGAAAATTTTTCAGGCTATCCTATTTTTAGGTGTTTCTAAGCGTATTGAGACAGTCGCCGTTATTGATGAGGACATCAATACCATTGTTACACCCACAGCCCCTACTGCTACATATACTGGACCAATTACTAGAGCTCGCGCACGCCAATTAAATTATCAGGTACTTTCGTTTCTTGGTAATGATTCTAATGTTCATGAGAATATGATGCTGCCTAAATTGGATACATTTGTTTTGCTTACAAATGAAGGCCCTAGCTTGGAGAAGGATGGACATTGGAGCAAGAACAAGCATGGAAATAATGCCATGCGCAAGGGGAACAAGAACGGAGTTACAAGTGATGATTTCAGGACTTTGAAGCCACCATAATGGGTGCATGAAGCCTTGGACGAAATATACAAGATGCCACTTCATAATATTCGTCCATAGGCTATTCTAGGTGCTCGTCACCTTATTATTGGGCCAGGCCCATGTAATTTCGAAATACTTAAGTATAGGCTGTTTTAGAGTCCGTATGTGTGGGGAAACAAGAGTTAGGGATGGTTTCGACCCCTCCCTCAAGGGCCACGAAATTCCCTCCTTTACCACAATATATACAGCCCTTAGGGCGTCGATTAGACTTTGGGTTTTGTTAAGATTAAAAGTTCGCCATAGCTGCAACTTCAGTGCCGTTTGTGTTCAACGACCGGACAAAGGCGTCACGTAACCCCACCTTGATCAATAAAGCTTTCATCTTATATTCGCAATATCCAGATTGCAATCTCGGTTTCTTGCTTGTTCTTCGTTTGCTCGCGGAAACAGACCCTCGTGGTCAGGTTGATCGTGCTCTGGCGTGGTCAATAACCTCTCAGAGTTGGTTTAGCGATTGCTAAGGCGCGACGTCCTCGCACGTTCGTAGTCGGATCGTCAAAGTCGACTTCCTCCAAAGCGAAAACCAACATCTCATCGAAAGACGGGACACCTTTGCCTCTATCAGTTATAGAAAGTTTTTTTGACCCGTTTCCAGTTTTTGGGTCCGGGCAGTCGAAAAAAAAAATTTGGTCGAATTTTTTTTTCGTGCCCATCCTGTCAGTTTGACCTGGGAAGAGTTTTGAGACACTCGCCATTATAGTGATTTTTCGCAAAAAAAAAAGAGCGAAAAAAAATTCCAAAGTGTGCTTTTCCGTTGTTTCCGTGCAGCGCCGTGATTTTGTTAGTGTTCTAGGATCGCGTCTCTAGCACGGTCTAGCCTAGGACCCGACAAGATCTGGTCGTTGAGCGTTTATTCAACTTTGCATCTCTGAATTGATTATTGCTGACCCTTTTGCCATCATATTATAAGCCTTCCCAGCTCCACATACATCTACATCGTATGCGTTTGACTCTCCCCGTAATCGCTCTATCCAAGCTTTGAGAGTTTTGACTACATCGGTTGCCGATCACCGCTTTCTTCTTGGGTAAGAACTGGTAAGAATTTGAGATTTGCTTGACGGATTTGTGATCGTCCACCACACCACCACCACCACTTCCTAGTAGCCTGTCGAATCATATTCTTGTGTGTTTCTATTGCTGCTAACCATGGCAGGATCACAAGCCGATTTAGACCGACCGGGAGAACATGACAAACAAAGCGCTACATGATAAGTTTCAACAAATGATGAGTGGGCAGGTGGAAGATGTTCTAAATAGATTTGAAGAGGCCATGGAGAAGATAGATGGCATTGAGAAAGCGTTCGAAACAAAGCTCGATAACAAGTTTAATGAATTGCTCGCGCGTCTACCACCACCACCACCGGCTGCACCTAATGCACCTCTACAACAACAACAACGACTACCTCCACATCGCTGAAGCAACCCTCCGCCGAGCGAGCCGTGTCCCTCTTCACCGCCAAGCTGCTTTGGTCTTCTGTTGATACTTCTATGGCTCCTGCTCACGATGTGGGGAGGATGATTATGTGAGAGAGTACGAGGATGAGGTTGATCAACTTCGAACTACGTGCAAGTGCAACCACCAGCACCACAACCACCCGGTCGTCCACATGCAAATAATGGCAATGTTAGGGCTCCCCCTCAGTGCGAGATCATGACCATCTCCCTAAACTGAAGTTGAATATTCCACCATTTGAGGGTAGATATGTTCTGATATATATCTTACTTGGGAGTTAGAAACTGAACAACGATTTACATGTTTACAATATCCCGAGGAGAGACGTGTTCCCGGCTGCTGTTTGTGCTTTCACTAGCTTTGCATGTGTTTGGTGGTCTCAACATTGTAGATTATATCCTGTTCCAGCTACTTGGACTGCTTTGAAAACTGCTATGCGTACTCGTTGGGTTCCACCATATTATCAACGTGAATTACTTCAAAAATTGCAGCGCTTAAGACAAGGAAAAAATTCGGTAGAAGAATATTATCTGGAATTACAAACTGGCTTGATTAGATGTGGTATTGTTGAGGAGAATGAAGCTATGCTTGCACGTTTTCTGGGTGGATTAAATAGAGATATTCAGACCATTCTAGACTACAAGGATTATACTAATATCACTCGATTATTCCATCTTGCTTGTAAAGCTGAGCGTGAAGTCTTGAGGATCGGCAGGCGTTGGCGCGGACTAACTTTTCTGCAGGTCGACCTTCATCATAGACACCACGTGCATCATCTACTTCCACACGTTCTACTACACCGGCACCTCCGTCGGCTGCCACCTCCAACCGTGATACAAGAAAGCAGGCACAACCACCACTATTTGCCAAGAGCATACCTGCTGGGCCTACACAGAGCTCTTCTTCTTCCATGGCGTCAACAGGGCACACACGTGATATTATTTGTCGTCGTTGTAAGGGAAGAGGACATTTTGCGAGAGAATGCCAATCTCAGTGTGTGATGATTGCTACTGAGGATGGTGGGTATGAGTCCGCTAGTGACTATGATGAAGAGACTTTGGCTCTTATTACACATGAAGAACACGGTTGATGAGGATATGACTACCTTGGATAAGACCAAAAATATTGCATACATGCATATTTGTCAGGTGATTTCTAGTGCAAACTATTCAATAATCTATTTATGTTATCCAGAACAAAATACATCACATACTTTTTGTTTTGTCTAATTGTAGGTGTATGGGACATTTGTACAATACACATATGAAGATAAGGGAAAAGGAGAAGTTTAGGTGCTGTTCAAAAGTCCTCTCACGTCACTTTTGGACCAAGAGAAGATAGAGTCCAAGTCTCTCACGTTACGGACTCAGATTCGGACTGCAGACATACCTGACTCAAAACGTCAATAACTTTTCATCCGGACTCCAAATTGGGTGATTCTTTTTTTGTTGGAAATTAGATTTCGTGCACCTTCCAACCCAATTGGATTCACCTTCAAATTCGTCCGGAGCGTTGAGTTATGGACGAAACAATCTGATGCTGCAGCAGAATCCGAGTCAAACTACAAGTCCAAAGGTGTTACGTCACCTCCGCTTGGGCCCATTGGCCTTGTACCACCTAGGGTTAGTTTTAGGCTGCCTTGGGACGTCCTACCACCTCCTTGGCCGCCACCCCTTGATCCTATATAAGTAGATCCATCTAGTAGCTTTTTCCTTGGGATTTGTTTAGTTAAAAGTTAGCCATTGCAACTTCGTATACTTCGTTTGTGTCCAACGACCAGACCAAGACCGCTTACGGATCCCCACCATTATCAATACTTCATATATATTCGCAATATTCAGATTGCTTTATCATATTCTTGCTTGTTCTTCGATTGCTTGCAGGAATAGACCTTCGTGGTCGGGTTGATCGTGCTCCAAATAAGTCAATAACCTCTCGGAGTTGGTTTAGCGATTGCTAAGGCGCAACGTCGTGCACGTTTGTAGTCGGATCGTCAAAGTCGTCTCCGCCAAATCGATAGTTATCATCTCATCGAAAGATCGGGACACCCCCGCCTCTATCAAGTGGTATCAGTTTTCAGGTTGCTCGGTGAGAATTTCCAATTGTCCCTAGATTCGATTTATTTTCTTACCTATTGTCCAAGAAAAGGCCACCGGAAAAGTTAGATCTATTCATCTTTTGTCCTAGCCAGTCCAAGCCTTTTCAATTTTCTTTTCATTGTTTGCATTATTGAATTATCGGTTGCATAGTCGTGTCGAGTTGCTGGTCTTATTGTCTAGTTCCTTTAGAGTTTCGAGTTCTGCTCACATTAGTCACGCCCTTGCTGCATCATTATCCCTTCCACCGTCCACCATACCATCCATCAATTTCCACCACGTGCTATGCACTATTCATTGTCATAATCATAGTTGAGGTCATTCACATCTTCGCTTGATCCAATCTGCATCTTATCTAGTTTGTTTTGGAAAAAGAAAAAAAGAGAGAAAAAAGAGAGAAAAAAGAGAAAAAGTAAAAAAGTCAGAGAAAAAATAGAGAGAAAGAAAAAGGAAAACAGTGTGAGAAAAAAAAGAGAGAAAAAAAACAAAGTTCGGATCTATCTAGACTCAATCTCGTAGCTGAATTCGGATTGGAATCTGTTTTGTGCACTGTTCAGTAAAACAGGCATAACTTCCTCATACGAAGTCCGTTTTGGCTCATGAGTACTCAAATTAAAGCTAGAGACGAGCCGCCTCTAAATAGTTGCAGAAGCTAGTTCAATATTTGGCACCTCAAAATCGGCTCCTAAATAGGTCTTTTTGCCCTCGAAGTTCGTGAACACAGCTTATTCCAGTTTTTCAAATCAGTTTTAGAATTTTTGACTCCTCATATCAACTCGAATTGAGTGATTCTTTTTGCATTGGAAAGCTTGAGTTAGTAGCATTCTTTGAAAAAAGTTATCAGAAAATTGGCTCAAACTTTTCAAGAGGAAAACCGGAGAGAGAGTTGTTGTATATCCTGCTTGGCGCTTGATTTTCATCATTATCTTTACTGCCGTTGTGCTCTTCACTTATATCTTGCTGTCTAGAGCTACTCATTATCCTTCATTGATGCTAGTTGTGCTACGCCGTGACCTCATTAGTGTTCTAGGCTCGCGTCTCTAGTCCGGTCTAGCCTAGGACCAAAGACAAGACTGCGTCGTTGAGCGTTTATTCAACATTGCATCTTTGAATTGATTATTGCTAATCTTTTGCTACCATATATAGCCAACCCAGCTCCACATATTTCTACACCGTATACGTACGCTCCCCTGGCAATCTCTTTACACAATCTTCAGAGTTACTTGACACCGCTGGTTGCCTGTCACCGCCAGCTGCATGGTAAGAACTTGTAAGACATTGATATTTGCTTTACTGTGAGCGTTTTACCACCACATCCTAGTAGTTATAGAAACATTATTTTTGGATTTTGTTTCTTGTTCTACTAATCATGACAGGATCCAGAGTCAATTCATGGGCTTTGTTGATCGCGGAGACATGCCTCCACCTATGCAAATACCACAACCGTCACGAGAGGTGCACAAACATCCAAATGCACATGATCAGGTTCATGTTTCTATACCACCATTTAATGGCCGTTTTAGACCTCCTCTATATATTGAATGGGAGTTAGACATAAATAATATATTTGCTTCCCATAATTTTGATGAACGTAAAAAAGTTATGGTTGCGGTTGGTTCTTTAAATGGTTATGCTCTAGTTTGGTGGAGTGAATATTGTCGGTTACACCCTGATTATGTACCTAATACTTGGGATGATTTAAAACATGTCATGAGAGATAGATTCGTCGATGTTTATTATACTCGTGGCATGATTAAAAAACTGGAACATTTAAAACAAGGTAGTGACACCGTAACAAAATATTATGATGATTTACAAACTACCTTGTTGCACTCATTTTAGAAGAAAGTGAAGAAGATTTTATGGATAGATTTTGGGGAGGATTAAACCATAATATTCAAGAGATACTAATTCATGAAGAGTGTTATCCTATGGACCATTTGTTTCGTCTTGCTTGCAAAGCTGAGCGAAATAAAAGCGACGTGTTGCCCACAAGGAGAACAAAGCGCGCGGTGCACATTCCAACTGTTGATACAGATGTTTATTCAACTACTAGGCGTACTATGACAACCACATCCGTTGTTGCGAGGACTACATCATCTCCACCATGTGACACATCATCATCGAGAGTGCCTGCATCATCTGAGTTGACTATAAGAGGTAATGACAAAGGTACAGATTTTCCACTTTTACATGAGAATGATGCATGCCTAGTGAACTTGAATACATCATGTGTTGAGCTACCCACTACTTTGATCACACCACCTATTTTAGAGGATTATATTGATAATTTGACTTTGCCATGTGATCAAACAACTGAAATACCAACAATTTTGAGTGGACCCATTGAATTAATTGTTGATGCAAAAGAATCAATATTTAATCATTTTGATATGACCTCTAATCTTGGTGATGATTCTGTGTCGAATGACTTATTGCATGTTTACTTATTTAAGCATGTTGTAGCATGTAAACTTGATGCAAGTAAGGTTTATTCACCAATGTTGGGATGGTTTAATGATGAACATTGTCAATCTTTTGAAATGAATAAGAGCTTCACTTATATGTGCAAACTGAGTTGCAATATTTTCATGCCTTCTACTTCTTGTGATAATGTTTTGGCTTTAGATTTTATGAACTATGCAAGTTACTCATCTATTTATGTGTCATATGTGCAAAAATCAAGGAAAATAAAAATGGATGACATATACATATACAACATGTACACCTTGTCTCTTTTGTTAGCCACATTTCAGACTAAGAACCGCCGAGGACGGCTTTGTTTTCAAGAAGTGGAGGATGATGAGGATATGAATACCTTGGATAAGACCAAAAATATTGCATACATGCATATTTGTCGTGTGATTTCTAGTGCAAACTATTCAATAATCTATTTATGTTATCCGAACAAAATACATCACATACTTTTTTGTTTTGTCTAATTGTAGGTGTATGGGACATTTGTACAATACACATATGAAGATAAGGGAAAAGGAGAAGTTTAGGTGCTGTTCAAAAGTCCTCTCACGTCACTTTTGGACCAAGAGAAGATAGAGTCCAAGTCTCTCACGTTACGGACTCAGATTCGGACTGCCTGCAGACATACCTGACTCAAAACGTCAATAACTTTTTCATCCGGACTCCAAATTGGGTGATTCTTTTTTTGTTGGAAAATAGATTTCGTGCACCTTCCGACCCAATTGGATTCACCTTCAAATTCGTCCGGAGCGTTGAGTTATGGACGAAACAATCTGATGCTGCAGCAGAATCCGAGTCAAACTACAAGTCCAAAGGTGTTACGTCACCTCCGCTTGGGCCCATTGGCCTTGTACGACCTAGGGTTAGTTTTAGGCTGCCTTGGGACGTCCTACCACCTCCTTGGCCGCCACCCCTTGATCCTATATAAGTAGATCCATCTAGTAGCTTTTTCCTTGGGATTTGTTTAGTTAAAAGTTAGCCATTGCAACTTCGTATACTTCGTTTGTGTCCAACGACCAGACCAAGACCGCTTACGGATCCCCACCATTATCAATACTTCATATATATTCGCAATATTCAGATTGCTTTATCATATTCTTGCTAGTTCTTCGATTGCTTGCAGGAATAGACCTTCGTGGTCAGGTTGATCGTGATCCAGCGTGGTCAATAACCTCTCGGAGTTGGTTTAGCGATTGCTAAGGCGCAACGTCGTGCACGCTTGTAGTCGGATCGTCAAAGTCGTCTCCACCAAATCGATAGTTATCATCTCATCGAAAGATCGGGACACCCCGCCTCTATCAACGGTGGAGATGATTACGATCATGAGACGCAATACATGGCTGCTGAAGATCTTTGGCCGGTATGAATGTTTAGTTGCTCAACGTGTTTTGAGTGTGCAGGTTACACAAGCTGAGCAAAATCAGAGGCATAACTTGTTCCATACAAAGGGAGTTGTGAAGGAACGTTCTATTCGCGTCATCATAGATGGAGGGAGCTGCAAGAACTTGGCTAGCATGGATATGGTGGAGAAGCTTTCTCTCACCACAAGACCACATCCACATCCTTACTACATCCAATGGTTCAACAACAGCGGCAAGGTTAAGGTAACACGTACTGTTCGTGTGTATTTTAGTATCTCTACATATGCTGATTACGTTGATTGTGATGTCGTACCTATGCAAGCATGTTCCTTATTACTTGGTAGACCATGGCAATTTGATAAAAATTCTGTACACCATGGTAGAAACAATCAGTATACTCTTGTTCACAAGGATAAAAATATTACTTTGCTTCCTATGACTCTGATTCAATTTTGAAAGATGATATTAATAGAGCTAATAAAGCAAAACAGGAGAAAAATAAGAGTGAAAATCAGATTGTGGCAAAAGAATTTGAGCAACAAATGAAGCCTAATAATAAACCATCTAATGTTGCTTCTGAAATTAAACTGAAAAGTGCATGTTTACTTGCCACCAAATCTGATATTGAGGAGCTAGATTCTAGCAAATCTGTTTGCTATGCTTTTGTGTGCAAAGAGGCATTATTTTCATTCGAGGACGTGCCTTCCTCTTTGCCCACTGCTATCACTAACATTTTGCAGTAGTTCGATGACGTCTTCCCACAAGACGTGCCACCGGTATTACCACCTATTCGAGGGATTGAGCATCAAATTGACTTAATTCCGGTGCATCGCTACCCAACCGTGCACCATACCGCATCAATCCAGAGGAGACGAAGGAGATTATGCGTCAAGTCGGAGCTGCTCGACAAAGGTTATATACGCGAATCTCTTAGTCCTTGTGCTGTTCCTATTATACTAGTGCCTAAAAAGGATGGTACGTCACGTATGTGTGTTGATTGTAGAGGCATTAATAATATTACTATTTATTATCGTCATCCTATTCCTAGGCTAGATGATATGCTTGATGAATTGAGTGGCTCTACAATATTCTCCAAAGTTGATTTATGAGTGGATACCATCAAATTCGTATGAAATTGGGTGATGAATGGAAAACAGCATTTAAAACTAAGTTTGGTTTATATGAGTGGTTAGTCATGCCTTTTGGGTTAACTAATGCACCTAGTACTTTCATGAGACTAATGAACGAAGTTTTACGTGCTTTCATTGGACGATTTGTGGTAGTCTATTTTGATGATATACTGATTTATAGCAAATCTTTGGAAGAACATTTGGAACATTTACGTGCTGTTTTTAATGCTCTACGTGATGCACGCTTGTTTGGTAACCTTGGGAAGTGCACCTTTTGCACCGACCGAGTATCTTTTCTTGGCTATGTTGTTACACCACAGGAATTGAAGTTGATAAAGCCAAGATTGAAGCTATTGAGAGTTGGCCGCAGCCCAAAACGGTCACACAAGTGAGGAGTTTTCTTGGACTCGCTGGTTTCTATAGGCGCTTTGTGAGAGACTTTATCACCATTGCTGCACCTCTCAATGAACTTACAAAGAAGGATGTGCCTTTTGTTTGGGGTACCGCACAGGAAGAAGCCTTCACGGTATTGAAAGATAAGTTGACACATGCTCCTTTACTCCAACTTCCCGACTTTAATAAGACTTTTGAGCTTGAATGTGATGCTAGTGGAATTGGATTAGGAGGTGTGTTATTACAAGATGGCAAACCTGTTGCATACTTTTCTGAAAAATTGAGTGGGCCTAGTCTGAACTATTCTACTTATGACAAAGAATTATATGCTCTTGTTCGGACTTTAGAGACATGGCAACATTATTTATGGCCCAAAGAATTTGTTATACATTCTGATCATGAATCTTTGAAACATATTAAAAGTCAAGCTAAACTGAATCGTAGACATGCTAAATGGGTTGAATTCATTGAGACTTTCCCTTATGTCATTAAACACAAGAAGGGTAAAGAAAATGTTATTGTTGATGCTTTGTCTCGTCGCTATACTATGCTTTCACAACTTGACTTCAAAATATTTGGTTTGGAGACCATCAAAGATCAATATGTGCATGATGCTGATTTTAAAGATGTAATGCAGAATTGTAAAGAAGGAAGAACATGGAACAAGTTCGTTATTAAGGATGGTTTTGTGGCTAACAAGCTATTCATTCCTGCTAGCTCTGTTCGTCTTTTGTTGTTGCAGGAGGCGCATGGAGGAGGATTAATGGGACACTTTGGCGTGAAGAAGACGGAGGATATACTTGCTACACATTTCTTTTGGCCAAAGATGAGACGGGATGTTGAGCGTTTTGTTGCTCGCTGCACTACATGTCAAAAAGCTAAGTCACGACTCAATCCTCATGGATTATATATGCCTTTGCCTGTACCTAGTGTTCCTTGGGAGGATATATCTATGGACTTTGTTTTAGGTTTACCTCGAACAAAGAAGGGGAGGGATAGCATCTTTGTTGTCGTGGATAGATTCTCGAAAATGGCACACTTTATACCATGTCATCAAAGCGATGATCTTTGTTAATGTTGCTGATTTGTTCTTTCGTGAAATTATTCGCTTGCATGGTGTGCCAAATACTATTGTTTCAGATCGTGATACTAAATTTCTTAGCCACTTTTGGAGATGTTTATGGGCTAAGTTGGGGACTAAATTGCTTTTTAGTACTACTTGTCACCACCAAACTGATGGACAAGCTGAAGTAGTCAATAGAACATTGTCTACTATGCTTAGGGCTGTTTTGAAGAATAATAAGAAAATGTGGGAAGAATGCTTGCCTCATATTGAATTTGCTTATAATCGTTCATTGCATTCTACTACCAAGATGTGCCCTTTTGAAATTGTGTATGGCTTCCTACCTCGTGCACCTATTGATTTGTTGCCTCTTCCATCTTCGGAGAAGGTTAATTTTGATGCTAAAGAACGTGCTGAATTGATTTTAAAAATGCATGAGTTAACTAAGGAAAACATTGAGCATGAATGCTAAATATAAACTTGCCGGAGATAAGGGTAGAAAACATGTTGTCTTTGCAAAATGAGATCTTGTTTGTTTACATTTGCGTAAGGATAGGTTTCCTAATTTGCACAAATCAAAGCTAATGCCACGTGCTGATGGTCCATTTAAGGTGTTAGAGAAAATAAATGATAATGCATATAAACTTGAGCTGCCTGCAGATTTTGGGGTTAGTCCCACTTTTAACATTGCAGATTTGAAGCCTTATTTGGGTGAGGAAGATGAGTTTCCGTCGAGGACGACTTCATTTCAAGAAGGGAGGATGATGAGGACATCAATACCATTGTTACACCCACAGCCCCTGCTGCTATACATACCGGACCAATTACTAGAGCTCAGCATACGCCAATTGAATTATCGTGTACTTTCGCTTTCTTGGTAACGATTCCAATGTTCATGAGAATATGATGCTGCCTAAATTGGATACATTTGTTTTGCTTACAAATGAAGGGCCTACCATGGACAAGAAAGATGAACCTTGGAGCAAGTTCAAGCATGGAGATGTTGGCATGCTAAGGGAAACAAGAACGGAGTTACAAGTGATGATTCCAGGACTTTGAAGCCACCCTAATGAGAGCATGAGGCCTTGGACGAAATATACAAGATGCCACTTCATAATATTCGTCCATAGGCTATTCTAGGTGCTGCGTCACCTTATTATTGGGCCAGGCCCATGTAATTTCGAAATACTTAAGTGTAGGCTGTTTTTAGAGTCCGTATGTGTGGGGAAACAAGAGTTAGGGTTGGTTTCGGACCCCTCCCTCAAGGGCCACGAAATTCCTTCCTCTTTCTCCATATATACAGCCCTTAGGGCGTCGTTTAGACTTTGGGTTTTGTTTAGATCAAAAGTTCGCCATAGCTGCAACTTCACAGATTTCGCTTGTGTTCAACGACTGCACCAAGGCGCCTCGTAACCCCACCTTCATTAATAAAGCTTTCCTCTTATATTCGCAATATCCAGATTGCAATCTTAGTTTCTTGCTTGTTCTTCGCTTGCTCGCAGGAAACAGGCCCTCATGGTCGTTGATGATCGTGCTCCGGCGTGGTCAATAACCCTCGGAAGTTGGTTTAGCGATTGCTAAGGCGCGACGTCTCGCACGTACGTAGTCGGATCGTCAAGGTCGACTCCCACAGAAACGATAGCCACCATCTCATCGAAACATCGGGACACCTTTGCCTCTATCACCCCCTTCGAGGTCGTCTACGGTTTCAACCCGTTGTCCCCATTGGACATTCTACCTCTTCCTCTCCAAGAGCGCACCAACATGGATGCAAGTGAACGAGCAAGCTACATCAAGAAGATGCACGAAGATACAAGGCACACCATTGAGCGCCAAGTACAACGTCAAGCAAACAAGCTCAACGCCAACAAGCAACCCATCGTCTTCAACATTGGTGATCTAGTGTGGCTACACCTACGCAAGGACCGCTTCCCCAAAGAACGCAAGTCCAAGCTTCTCCCTCGAGCCGATGGACCTTTCAAGGTGCTAGCACGCTACAACGACAACGCCTACAAGATTGACATATCTCAAGACAAATACAACGTGAGCGACATCTTCAACGTCAAGGACCTCGCACCATTCCATGGAGATGAAGCTTTTGATCCGAGGTCGGATCTCTCCCAAGGGGGGGGGGGGAGATAATGCGGAGCATCCCACGATCATCCCCATGGACATACAACCGTCTCATCAAGAGCCAAGAGGACCCATGACACGAGCTAGAGCTAGAGCTCTCAAGAACGAGGTGACCTCTTTCCTTATTGATATCACATATGATCCACTCGAGACATGGCTACTACCTAAGTCCGATATGCTATGCATGATTAGGTGTCAAGGGGAACCTCTCGAGGATGCACGTGAAGACGGACAAGCCGCCAAGTCCATGGACGAAGAGAACCAACGGAAACGAGCAAAATCCCCTTCCAGGCCCCGGACATCCGCCCCGACCCCGCATATCCGCCCCGAGCTTCTACCTCAACATGCATCAAAATGCCCAAGTCTCCAGGGCCCGGACATCCGGCGTCCAAGCCCGGACATCCGGCCACCAGCCCGGATGATGAGGACATCAATACCATTGTTACACCCACAGCCCCTGCGGCTATACATACTGGACCAATTACTAGAGCTCGCGCACGCCAATTGAATTATCAGGTACTTTCGTTTCTTGGTAACGATTCCAATGTTCATGAGAATATGATGCTGCCTAAATTGGATACATTTGTTTTGCTTACAAATGAAGGGCCTACCGTGGACAAGAAAGATGAATCTTGGAGCAAGTTCAAGCATGGAGATGTTGGCATGCGCAAGGAGAATAAGAACGGAGTTACAAGTGATGATTCCAGGACTTTGAAGCCACCCTAATGAGTGCATGAGGCCTTGGACGAAATATACAAGATGCCACTTCATAATATGCGTCCATAGGCTATTCTAGGTGCTGCCTCACCTTATTATTGGGCCAGGCCCATGTAATTTCGAAATACTTAAGTATAGGCTGTTTTTAGAGTCCGTATGTGTGGGGAAACAAGAGTTAGGGTTGATTTCGGACCCCTCCACCAAGGGCCACGAAATTCCCCTCTTCCTCCATATATACAGCCCTTAGGGCACCGTTTAGACGTTGGGTTTTGTTTAGATTAAAAGTTCGCCATAGCTGCAACTTCGCGTGCATTTCGTTTGTGTTCAACGACTGCATAAAGGCGTCACGTAACCCCACCTTGATCAATAAAGCTTTCATCTTATATTCGCAATATTCAGATTGCAATCTCAGTTTCTTGCTTGTTCTTCGCTTGCTCGCAGGAAACAGGCCCTCGTGGTCGTTGATCGTGCTCCGGCGTGGTCAATAACCCTCGGAAGTTGGTTTAGCGATTGCTAAGGCGCCGACGTCTCGCACGCTCGTAGTCGGATTGTCAAGGTCGACTCCCACGTAAACGATAGCCACCATCTCATCGAAACATCGACACCTTTGCCTCTATCACCGGAAACTGGTCCCACTGAAATCCGGCGCGCCTTTCCCGATTCTTGAACGGTCGCTTCAGCCGGACATCCGGCTGAGTGCCCGGACATCCGGCGCCTCTCGAAGGCCCGTACTTCCGGCCGGACGCCCGGACGTCCGCCCCCCGCCGCAGACGTTAAAGGCCTCGTGGCCTTGTCCCTTGTATCCCTTCTCGCCCGAGACTATATATACTTGTTCCCTTTCCTCTTTCTAGGGTAGCATTGGATTAGCTCATATTATTGTGTGAGAGCCTTTGCTCATCCATCGGGCTACTTCTCCTCGGAGATCGGGACCTCTACGGAGAAGATCCCCAAGCGGATTCAAGACCCCTTCTAGGGTGGACCCCCCTCAAGGCCTCCTCACGGAGAAGAACGGCTACCGTTTGTATCGTCCTTTGTTGATCTTGAATCTTGTGCCACTCTATGTGATCGGTGATTTAGAATTTGTGTGATTGATCCCTTGTCGGTTTAGTGATTTCTCTCTCGTTTCCTCCGTGTTTCCCTCTTGTTCTTCCGCGTGTTCTTCGTGATTCCCCGTAGGATCCGCTCCAACGTGAAAGATCATCCACGTAGGGTTCCGCCCTACATCACAATAGCTATGTTGGTTTGTGCATTGTGCAAAAGTGGCCATAGAAAAAAAAAGAGAATAAGCTTTTAAGCAAAGAAAAAGAGAAAGAGCAAAGAAGCTTGTAAGCAAGTGCCATAGCATCATACCACAGTGCATAAGATTGTCATACCCGATCATCTTGGATCATCTCGAGAAACACCGGGAACCATACATACATAGCATACTTGGGATACAAAGTTTATCAATTTTGCATCTTATAGGTTGTGCACAAGTGTCGTATCCGCCTATTGAGCAATCGTGCTAGCGTCTCTCTTGAGTTGTGCAACACGAGCGTTTTGGTGGATTCCACATATTGAGCTCATTCCTTGGTTGCACGACCCCATTTATCTATCCGTGTGTGTGTTTCCGTGTGCCATCCTTTGCTATTGGTCTACTTGTTTCACTTGCAAATTTGTGAATCTCTTTCAACATTATTGACTCTTGCTAACATTTTGCATTAAATTTTTGTGCCACTATCCTCACCGAGCTCCAACATAAGCTTTACTTGTGTAGGTGTGAGAACCGACAAGAATTGGTACCAATAGTGCTATTTCATTGTCCGCATTTGAGTGAACTTGATTCATTGTCAACATCGGTCAAGGTATATTGGTATAAGTTCTTCTCTTTCTCCCACTCATATTTGCTCGAGTCTTGTGATGGATAGGAAGGCATTTCATCTCCGGTCTACGACAACAACGACGGCGTGAACAACTACATCACCAAAGCGTCTATCTTCGATCTACAACGACAAGTGCAAGACACACAATCAAGATTGCGAGAGCGCATCGAGAACATCTCCATGGACATTCATCACTCCGAAGCAAGGAGAAGGGACTACATCGACAAGAAGCTTGCCGCACATAAAGAGGAGCAAGATGCAAGGATGGAGGAGATTAGGACCTTGCTCAAGTCTACTTCCCTTCACATCTTCAAGGCGGCGACATTCAAGCCACAAGTCTTCGGAGCGCAAACAAGATGCAAGCGCAAGTCGTCCAAGTCAACATCTACATGGCGACCACCATCACGTTCGTGATCAATATCGTCATGAAGGGCAAGTCACCTCCAAGCATCATGTGCACGACGACGACGAACGCCAAGGAGCTCAAGTACGACAACGACATCATCATCATGAAGATGCTCCACAAGCGCAAATGCACAAGTCCCAACAAGCCCTACTTCACGCCAAGTCGAAGCTTCATGAGCACAAAAGAAGAACGCGAGACGAGCACCACCAAGACGGCGCTACGGCTACATCAACCACTTCGGCATCTTCGCCAAGTGTTCTCAAGGCATCTTTGCCTTTAGACGTACGACATCTTCGCTTACTTCCCACGTGTACGCCTACATCGACTTCATCAAGTCCAAGGCGACTACCTACGAGCGAGGGCGACACTTCCATCTTCGGAAGCCCCCCAAGGAAGATGGCCGAGCATGGGAAACTCCCTTCGGTCTTGGAGACGAGCTACGAGGTGCCACATCATATGGGCCTCCAACAACAAGACGGCGACAAGAAGGTCGAGCAAGGGCCATCCCCTTCGACCACGGCGATAGGAGTTGAGCATGGAGACATTTGCACCTACATCTCTCCGAGACCCACATATGTTGAGATGCCCCAGGTGCCATGTGAGGAGAGCCACCACCACAGGAGTGACATGAGTGACTCCACCATACGTGACATTGAGAGCATTTCCTATGAGAGGATGAGTGTGACCACCACTAGCCCCACACATGAGAGCATGCCACACATCCTATGTGAGGTTGAGAGCCATTTGAGTGACTCCACCAACCATATGAGTGAGAGCATCCGTGAGGGAGTGAGTGAGCCACAACACTTAGAGAGTGAGGTAGTTGACACGGCATGTGAGGCCACTATGATTCCTAACGACTTAACCTCTACTCCTAGTGTGTTTTCTTCTTTGGTGCTAGGTCTCCTACATGACGACATGCCTACCCTCGACGAGTACATCCCTACAATGGGAAAACCAATGGCCATGGTGGATGATGATGCACCCCCCACATGGGTCCATCAACATGAAGATGACAACGAGACGATCTTCAACACCTCACCTACAACACATGAGCGACGCTCGAAAGGTAACTTAGGTGATGGTGCTTCTCTTGTCCCACTAGTGGACGCTCTTGACATCGAGTGCTCCCATGATGTTGACCCACCTATTCATATGCTTCATGCTAGTGAGCCTTCTTCATGCCTAGACTTACCTATTTATGATGAATATGATGATGAGCATGTTGAGTTACCAAGTTGTGATGCTATGCTCCATAGGATATCTTGTGAAAATTCTATTGGTCACATCATGTTTGACAATCCTTTGAACTTGTCATATGCTATGAGTGAGATCTCCCATATTGCATCATTACAATCTCAACATAGTAACTATGCATGCCCCATAAAAATCAATCCCATTTGCACTTATGGCATAGATGACGAGATGATGGTCATTGCCTTTTGCTTCTCTTGTGATGATATTGCCATGCTTCCTTTACATGATTTGCGCAATTCATCTACTATGTCATGCCATGATCACATTGAACCAAATATGCTTTGTTGTGGATATTGCCAATACTCTCCATGTGATGTTTCCACTAATGCTCATGAGGAGACCCCCATAGTTTCCTCATACATACTAGGAGATTTTGATGCATTCCATACTTTGCATGATTCCCATAATTGCGTGAACCATATGCATTCCATGAATAACAATGCTCTAGATATTGCTCGTAATGCATTACACAATTTGAGTCTCCATTATGCCATGCATAACAACAAACCTATCATGATGGATGACATGTTTCTATATCACGCATCCCATTTATTTGAGCATTGATAATTTGTGCTAACCGACACATGCCGGTGCGCATCATGATGGATGATGTGTACATATACCATGCACACACAATTTTCTCTTTGTCTTTGTTTTGTGTAGGTACTCATGTATACTCGTCAACTTCTCAATCCCATGAGTTGACGAAACGAGCTCTTGAGAGCAACGATGCTTTGGGATCCCATGGACTATCCTTACCACCGTTCCCTTTGCGCAAGGACTACGCGCATCTCTTTTACTTGTCTCTCACACGGCTATGGGCTATTTACCACTTGTCACCTTATGCTCATTTTCCCGTGTTCACTTTGCATGTTATGCCTCTTTACATGATTTTGCCATGCAATTGTGACCCTTGCTTGCATCTACCCATGATTCACCATTATGCTACTCCTATGTGTATTTGCATGCTTGGTGGAGATCCTAGTCACTATTGTCATGATTTCTTTGTGACCCATGCTATTGATGCTTGTTGTGTTGGGAGAGTCATGATGACCCATTGCTATTTACATATGGCCTCTCGCCAATACATTGATGATACTTTCCTCATATCTTGCTTTCATGCTTGTGCTATGTCATGTGAAGTATTCATGCACACTATTTGCACCCATGACATGATTGCCATGATTCCTTCTAGTATCTTGCATCTTTGCACTACTAGCTTGCTTGACTTGATTGCTATGATTGCTTGCTATGTTGCATCACCCATGTTCCACTATTACTTGCTTTCTTGGGTTGATGACATATATGTTCATGCCTCTCACATGATATATCTTGTTTATTGTCGCTTGCCTCCTATAGTTGCCTCTATGCTTAATGATCTTGGAGACTTGGACACTTCACTTGTGATGCATGCTTGTTTGTTTGAGCCTATTGCATTTGGTTGTTATCGCATCATATGCCTCCATACTACTTAAATGCTCCTTGTCCTTTCTCATGATGAGCATGATGCATACACTTGTTGGGTCTCTTACCACACGAATGATAGGTCATGCATTTGCACTAACCTCATTTGTTTTGCCGAGTGTTTGTCATGTTCTTTCATTTTGAAGGATTCACAAGGCATTACCGTCATGAGACATATTAGTTATGTGAAGGCATACATGATGTGCAACTCCAACATCTTCAAGAACCTCCTAAAGGTGAACTCCTTCCCTTTGATCCATCCTCAAATACACATATTGGACGGGTCATTCTTTCATTGTTGTTTCCTTCTCCTTGTCTACATGATACATATATTGGATGGAGGACCGACATTGGAGATGGACCCTATGGACCTTCAAGTTGAGGAGTGCCACGACATCGCTGCTATGGTACAACACCACCCATGACAAATTTGCACCCTATGCATGGATTGACACACATTATGATTGTCTTGTTGCACCTATTCCCATGTCATCCATGATATATGAGCTTGTGCATTTCCTTAGCAAATTTGTTGTGATCTTTCTTAATGGCATATTCATACATCATGATCATATTGTCCACCATCAATTGCATGATAACATACACATGTTGAGCATCCATTGCCATGTTCATGCATTTGATAAACCATCCCATTATGCATTTTGCATCGTGGTTGCATTGCTCATATTCATAACACATTTGTGTACACAATGATTGCTTTTCCTCCCATGAATGCTTTGCATCTCATTCTAGATCAACTTGATAAGCTTCATGCGCTTTGTCACGACCAATCTTGCCGCATCGGACTCATTCTTACATGATGGACACTTTGTATGCGCTAACCATTGTATTTCCGAAAGTGTTGCTTGTGTTTGCTCTTTTGCATGTCTATCATTCCGCGACACCTGGACTACTTGGATTGCGCCATGTCTTCAACTTCGTCCAACTACAAGTCCCTCCACGACAACCGCTTCCATGGTGATGAGGATCACGATCCGAGGTCGGATCTTTCACAGTGGAGGGGAGATGATGCGGAGCATCCCACGCTCATCCCCATGTACACTCAGACTACTCTCCAAGCCCCAAGAGGACATATGACGAGACCTCGAATATGCACCATTGGACACAAGGTGAACTCGCTCCTCTTGAACCTTCACTTTCTACATGTGAGACATGGCTACTACCTCATGCATGGATCTTGCATATACTCGTGTACGACCGAGATGACCATGGAGAATCCAAGGACCGAGGCCAAGCATGGAAGAGAAGGAGGAAGAGAGCCCTGGCCGCTCGAGCGAAGCGATACAACCGGTCAACAACCGCCCGGGCGGTACAACCGGTCGACTACCGCCCAACTACCAGCCACCATTCGGTGATCGTGCGGTGCAAGGCCGGTACTGCCCCGGATGTACCGGTAATTCCCAGATGAACGGTACTACCACCTCAGCAATCGGTACAACCGCTGGCCCCTCCGACGCCTATCTTCTGAAGCCAGCGCCTGACCTCCCAGCGGTAGTACCGCCTTCACGTCCGGTTCTTCCGCCCTGCATGTGTTACCAGCGGTACAACCGCCCATGACTGCAGACAACTGTCTGCTACAAGACAAAGGTATTGGGCCGAGCCCGTGTACCCCTCCGCCCTCACTTACCCCTTCGTGGCTTAGCACTATATATACTCTTCTCCTAGCTTCGTATTAGGGTTACCGTTGGTTTAGCTCATGTTTGTGTGAGAGCCTATGCTCATCCACTTGGTTACTTCTCCTCGGAGCTCAGGACCTCTACGGAGAAGATCCCCCAAGCGGATTCAAGACCCCCTTCTAGGGTGGACCCCATCAAGACCTCCTCTTGGAGAAGAACAGCTACTCGTGTATCCTTACCTTTGTTGATTGTGGATCATATGTATCTCTTTGTGTTCGGTGATCTAGCACTTGTGTGATTGATTCCTTGTTGGTTGAGTGATCTCTCTCTCGTTTCCTCCGTGTTTCCCTTTGTTCTTCCGTGTGTTCTTCGTGATTCCCCGTAGGATCCACTCCAAACGTGAAAGATCGTCCACATAGGGTTCCGCCCTACATCACTTAGTATCCTTCATTGATGCTAGTTGTGCTACGCCATGACCTCATTAGTGTTCTAGACTCACGTCTCTAGTCCGGTCTAGCCTAGGACCAGCACAATACCGTCGTTGAGCGTTTATTCAATATTGCATCTCTGAATTGATTATTGCTAATCTTTTGCTACCATATATAGCCAACCCAGCTCCACATATTTCTACACCGTATACGTGACGTTCCCCGGCAATTGCTTTACACAATCTTCGGAGTTATTTGACACCGCTGGTTACTGTCACCACCTGCCGCATGGTAAGAACTTGTAAGATATTGATATTTGCTTTATCGTGAGCACTTTACAACCACATCCTAGTAGTTCATCTAACATTATTCTCGAATTTTGTTTCTTGTTTCTACTAATCATGACAGGTTCCGGACATAGAAATTCTTGGACGACGGACACATCTCCACCATCACGAGAGTTGGGACAACACACACAAGCACATGGTCAGGTTATCTCTTTACCGTCATTTGAGGGTAGATTTAATCCTGCTATTTATCTTGTTTGGGAGCTTGAAGTTGAACAAGTTTTTAGTCACCATGACTTTTCTGAACTTGAGCGAGTACGAGCTGCCATTAGAGCATTTACTGGTTTTGCTTCTGTTTGGTGGAGTGTGCATTGTAAGAAAAACAATGATAACCAACCCACAACTTGGAAAGATTTGAAAGATGTAATGACACAACAACTTTTCCCTCCTTACTATTGTCGTGAATTGCTTCGCAAATTGGAACAATTAAAACAAGGCAGTAACACTGTTCATGCTTACTACCAAGAGTTGAAATCTTATATGCATCATTGTGACATAGAAGAATCTGAGGATGATAAAATGAATAGATTTTTTGGTGGTTTGAACCATGATATCCGTGCAAGATTTCACTATTTTCCTCGTTGCATTACTGGTATGTATGTTCGCGCTTGTACCTTTGAGAGACAGATAAAGGAGGATGCATTGGGTGACTACAACAACTACTATTCGAGTTCATGCTCACCACCGCCGGTTGGTTCCTCCACAGTTGCACCTACTAGAGCAGCCCCACCTCAGATTGTGAGCGCGACATCATCTCAAGTGTATGGTGCATTGTCAACGCCCGTACCTACATCAGCTACATCTTTGCGACAAGGTAACAGTAAAGGTATTAATGATATAACTTCACATGAGAATGATGCATCCCTAGTTAACTTGAGTGCATCATGTGTTGATGATACGGGGCTAACCCGGTGTAGGCCGATCTTTCACGTTTGGAGTGGGATCCCTCGGAGAGCACGAAGAACACGGGGAAGAACGGGGAGAAATCACAGGGGAAAACACTCAAGAACAAGTCCAATCACACATCCACTAGACAATCAAACACACAAGATCCACAAGGTACACGAACAACAAAGGGAAAGATACAAGGTAGAGTTCATCTCCGTGAGGAGGTCTTGAAGGGGTCCGCCCAAGAGGGGGTCTTGATGATATATCCCGCAGGATCTTCTCCTAGATGGAGGTCTTGGCCTCCAATGGAGTAGGGGTCTCTCTCTCTCAAGAGTAGAGGTAGGAGCAAAGCTCACCTAAGAATGAGCTATCATATTTGCTAACCCTAACTATGAAGAGGGGAAGGAGTATATATAGTCTTAGCCACGAAGGGGTGAGTGGGGAAGGGATACATGGGCCTTTGGCCCGACTCTGCGCGCCGGATTTCTCGTGAGATGCCAGATGTCCGGGGCGGTTGGCCGGATGTCCGGGCCGAAGTGGCCAAGCTACTGGATAGGGGCGCCGGATTTCCGGGGAGAGCGCCGGATGTCTGGGGGTTGTCGAGGCGCCGGATGTCCGGGCACACGGGCCGGATGTCCGGCCGCTGGTGCTTCGGCCGTTTGTTGGTGCAGCTCCTCGAGGTCGCACAGCGCCGGATGTCCGTCAGCCAGCTTCAGCAGCTCCGTCTTCTTCCGTCGTCGCTTACAGGCTTCCCTCGCAGATGGTGTAGTTGTTCCTTGGCGCTTGCACTCCTCCTCGACATCCGTGAAGCTCCAACAATACCAATGCATGCACACGGGAGAAGTGTCAAGTAGTATACCAACCTCAAGGGGTCAAGTGAGCACGTGTAAAGGAGAAGATTCACCTTTATGTATGAGAAGTAGAGGTCGCACGTGTCACTTGCCAAACGGAGTCTTGACATGGTGATGACCGTAGGATGCTCCGCATCATCCCCTCCCCCTTGGAGAAGATCCGACCTCGAATCGAAAACCAAATCACCATGGGAAAGAGATGATGGTGCTGTGTCGAAGTGGTCGCTCACCAAGCACTCATCGTCTAATAGCTCGAAATGGGCACTCTCCAATGTCGCACCATCTTGTGATTCCTTCAAAAGGAGCAAATGGAACAAACACTTGGAAAAACAAATGTGGTTAGCATTAGTGCAAAACCAAGCATTCAAGAGGTGATTCACCAAACAAGTGTTGTCATTAAGCATAGCATAGGGTGTGACAAAGGATTGTGGCATGGCATGTAAGCACATAAATTGAGCGAAATCAAGGTCATCATGGGGACAAGTATGCAAATGTGAGGTAGTGATGCAAATATGTGTGTCAAGATAATAAGCATCTACCTCAAGTTCATAGCAAGCGTGGGCAAAGTGCTCCATGAAAGGTCTATGGTAGGCATAGGAATCATTCACAACACCTAAGAAGATGGGATGTCTAAACACATGGGTCAAGTGCAAGACAGTCCAAGCATAATGTGCATAGGGTGTAGTGAATATAGCGTGGCACTCAACACAATAGAAAGAGCAATTGTTCATCATGTGTGAGGCAATCAACTGAATCATGTGACAAGCAAATTGACATGGCATATGATGAGGACATCAATACCATTGTTACACCCACAGTCCCTGCTGCTATACATACTGGACCAATTACTAGAGCTCGCGCACGCCAATTGAATTATCAGGTACTTTCGTTTCTTGGTAACGATTCCAATGTTCATGAGAATATGATGCTGCCTAAATTGGATACATTTGTTTTGCTTACAAATGAATGGCCTACCATGGACAAGAAAGATGAACCTTGGAGCAAGTTCAAGCATGGAGATGTTGGCATGCGCAAGGGGAACAAGAACGGAGTTACAAGTGATGATTCCAGGACTTTGAAGCCACCCTAATGAGAGCATGAGGCCTTGGACGAAATATACAAGATGCCACTTCATAATATTCGTCCATAGGCTATTCTAGGTGCTGCGTCACCTTAATATTGGGCCAGGCCCATGTAATTTCGAAATACTTAAGTGTAGGCTGTTTTTAGAGTCCGTATGTGTGGGGAAACAAGAGTTAGGGTTGGTTTTCGACCCCTCCCTCAAGGGCCACGAAATTCCTCCTCTTTCTCCATATATACAGCCCTTAGGGCGTCGTTTAGACTTTGGGTTTTGTTTAGATTAAAAGTTCGCCATAGCTGCAACTTCGTGCATTTCGTTTGTGTTCAACGACTGCATAAAGGCGCCACAGAACCCAACCTTGATAAATAAATCTTTAATCTTATATTCGCAATATCCAGATTGCTATCTCATTTTCTTGCTTGTTCTTCTTTTGCTCGCAGGAAATGCAGACCCTCGTGGTCGATTGATCGTGCTCGGCGTGGTCAATAACCTCTCGGAGTTGGTTTAGCGATTGCTAAGGCGCGACGTCCTCGCACGTTCGTAGTCGGATCGTCAAAGTCGACTTCCTCCAAAGCGAAAACCAACATCTCATCGAAAGACGGGACACCTTTGTCTCTATCAAGTGGTATCAGGTTTTCAGGTTGCTCGGTGAGATTTTACAGTTTTTCGTAGATTAGATCGAGTCTGTTCTTCATACCTAAAGTCCACGAAAAAGCCACACAAAAAAAATTAGGGTTAGTTCATCATATCCGAACCAATCTGAGCCTTCGTGATAATCTTTTTAGGGTTTTTGCTTTGTTGAATTTGCGGTTGCATCGTCGTGTCAAGTTGCCGGTCTTAGAGTCTAGTCTTTTAGAGTTTCGAAGTTCTGGTCATAAGTTGTCACGCCACGCCGCACCATCATCATCGCCTTGACATCTACCACCCTTCTTATCCGCCACCGCTCTGAATCCGTATCCATATACCACCACCCATCCGTATCCATATACCACCACCAATCCGTATCCATATACCACCACCGCTGCCATATACCACCACCATATATCCACCACCAATCCGAGTTCTTCCCATATTAGGTTTGTTTTCGAGATCCATCTAAATTCCGATTCGTGTTTCCTTGCCTGAGTAGGTTTCGGAAAAAAAAAATTCCGAAAACGCACTTGTCGAAAATTTTTCTGGCTATCCTATTTTTAGGTGTTTCTAAGCGTATTGAGACAGTCGCCATTATAGAAAGTTTTTTGACCCGTTTCCAGCTTTTTGGGTCCTGGCGTTGAAAAAAAAATTTTTGGTCGCAAAAATTTCGTGCCCATCCCGTCGATTTGACCTGGAAGAGTTTTGAGACACTCGCCATTATAGTGATTTTTCGAAAAAAAGAGCAGCGTAAAAAAAAAAGCGCAAAAAATAAAGAGCGAAATTTTTTTTCCAGAGTGTGCTTTTCCGTTGTTTCCGCAGCAAAGACCGTGATTTTGTTAGTGTTCTAGGCTCGCGTCTCTAGCACGGTCTAGCCTAGGACCAGCACAGTACCGTCGTTGAGCGTTTATTCAACTTTGCATCTCTGACTTGATTATTGCTGACCCTTTTTGCTACCATATTATAAGCCTTCCCAGCTCCACATACATCTACATCGTGCGTTTGACTCTCCCTGGTAATCGCTCTATCCATGCTCGAGAGTTTTGACTACATCGGTTGCCGATCACCGCCTTTCTTTGGGTAAGAACTGGTAAGAATTTGAGATTTGCTTGACGGATTTGTGACTGGCCCACCACACCACCACCACCACTTCCTAGTAGTCCGTCAATCATATTCTTGTGTGTTTCTATTGTCGCTAACCATGGCGGGATCACAAGCCGACGAGACCGACCGGGAGAACATGACAAACAAAGCGCTACATGATAAGTTTCAACAAATGATGAGTGGGCAGGTGGAAGATGTTCTAAATAGATTTGAATAGGCCATGGAGAAGATAGATGGCATTGAGAAGGCGTTCAAACAAAGCTCGATAACAAGTTTAATGAATTGCTCAAGCGTCTACCACCACCACCACCTGCTGCACCTAATGCACCTCTACAACAACAACAACGACTACCTCCACATCGCTGAAGCAGCCCTCCGCCGAGCGAGCCGTGTCCCTCTTCACCGCCAAGCTGCTTTGGTGCGTTGTTGATACTTCGTGGCTCCTGCTGCCGATGTGGGGAGGATGATTATGTGAGAGAGTACGAGGATGAGGTTGATCAACTTCAGAACTACATGCAACCACCCGCACCACAACCACCAGCACCACAACCACCCGGTCGTCCACATGCAAATAATGGCAATGTTAGGGCTCCCCCTCAGTGCGAGATCATGACCATCTCCCTAAATTGAAGTTGAATATTCCAACAGTTGAGGGTAGATATGTTCCTGATATATATCTTACTTGGGAGTTAGAAACTGAAAAACGATTTACATGTTTACAATATCCTGAGGAGAGACGTGTTACCGCTGCTGTTTGTGCTTTCACTAGCTTTGCATGTGTTTGGTGGTCTGAACATTGTAGATTATATCCTATTCCAGCTACTTGGGCTGCTTTGAAAACTGCTATGCGTACTCGTTGGGTTCCACCATATTATCAACGTGAATTACTTCAAAAATTGCAGCGTTTAAGACAAGGAAAAAATTCGGTAGAAGAATATTATCAGGAATTACAAACTTGCTTGATTAGATGTGGTATTGTTGAGGAGAATGAAGCTATGCTTGCACGTTTTCTGGGTGGATTAAATAGAGATATTCAGACCATTCTAGACTACAAGGATTATACTAATATCACTCGATTATTCCATCTTGCTTGTAAAGCTGAACGTGAAGTGCAGGATCGGCGAGCGTTGGCGCGGACTAACTTTTCTGCAGGTCGACCTTCAACATGGACACCACGTGCATCATCTACTTCCACACGTTCTACTACACCGGCACCTCCGACGGCTGCCACCTCCAATCGTGATACAAGAAAGCGAGCACAACCACCACTATCTCGCCAAGAGCGCACCTTGGGCCTACACAGAGCTCTTCTTCTTCCATGGCGTCGATAGGGCACACAAGTGATATTATTTGTCGTCATTGTAAGGGAAGAGGACATTTTGCCGAAGAATGCCAATCTCAGCGTGTGATGATTGCTACCGAGGATGGTGGGTATGAGTCCGCTTAGTGACTATGATGAAGAGACTTTGGCTCTTATTACACATGAAGAACATGGTGGAGATGATTCCGATCATGAGACGCAATACATGGCTGTCAAGATGCCGACAGTATGAATGTTTAGTTGCTCAACGTATTTTGAGTGTGCAGGTTACACAAGCTGAGCAAAATCAGAGGCATAACTTGTTCCATACAAAGGGAGTTGTGAAGGAACGTTCTATTCAAGGTCATCATAGATGGAGGGAGCTGCAACAACTTGGCTAGCATGGATATGGTGGAGAAGCTTTCTCTCACCACAAGACCACATCCACATCCTTACTACATCCAATGGTTCAACAACAGCGGCAAGGTTAAGGTAACACGCATCGCTCGTGTGTATTTTAGTATCTCTACATATGCTGATTATGTTGATTGTGATGTGGTACCTATGCAAGCATGTTCCTTATTACTTGGTAGACCATGGCAATTTGATAAAAATTCTGTACACCATGGTAGAAACAATCAGAATACTCTTGTTCATAAGGATAAAATATTACTTTTGCTTCCTATGACTCCTGATTCAATTTTGAAAGATGATATTAATAGAGCTAATAAAGCAAAACAGGAGAAAATAAGAGTGAAAATCAGATTGTGGCAAAAGAATTTGAGCAACAAATGAAGCCTAATAATAAACCATCTAATGTTGCTTCTGAAATTAAACTGAAAAGTGCATGTTTACTTGCCACCAAATATGATATTGAGGAGCTAGATTCTAGCAAATTTGTTTGCTATGCTTTTGTGTGCAAAGAGGCATTATTTTCATTCGAGGACGTGCCTTCCTCTTTGCCCCCTGCTGTCACTAACATTTTGCAGGAGTTCGCTGACGTCTTCCCACAAGACGTACCACCGGGATTACCACCTATTCGAAAAATTGAGCATCAAATTGACTTAATTCCCGGTGCATCGCTACCCAACCGTGCACCATACCGTACCAATCCAGAGGAGACGAAGGAGATTATGCGTCAAGTACAGGAGCTGCTCGACAAAGGTTATATACGCGAATCTCTTAGTCCTTGTGCTGTTCCTATTATACTAGTGCCTAAAAAGGATGGTACGTCGTGTATGTGTGTTGATTGTAGAGGCATTAATAATATTACTATTCGTTATCGTCATCCTATTCCTAGGCTAGATGATATGCTTGATGAATTGAGTGGCTCTACAATATTCTCCAAAGTTGATTTGCGTAGTGGATACCATCAAATTCGTATGAAATTGGGTGATGAATGGAAAACAGCATTTAAAACTAAGTTTGGTTTATATGAGTGGTTAGTCATGCCTTTTGGGTTAACTAATGCACCTAGTACTTTCATGAGACTAATGAACGAAGTTTTACGTGCTTTCATTGGACGATTTGTGGTAGTCTATTTTGATGATATACTGATTTATAGCAAATCTTTGGAAGAACATTTGGAACATTTACGTGTTGTTTTTAATGCTCTACGTGATGCACGCTTGTTTGGTAACCTTGGGAAGTGCACCTTTTGCACCGACCGAGTATCTTTTCTTGGCTATGTTGTTACACCACGTGGAATTGAAGTTGATAAAGCCAAGATTGAAGCTATTGAGAGTTGGCCGCAGCCCAAAACGGTCACACAAGTGAGGAGTTTTCTTGGACTCGCTGGTTTCTATAGGCGCTTTGTGAGAGACTTTATCACCATTGCTGCACCTCTCAATGGACTTACAAAGAAGGATGTGCCTTTTGTTTGGGGTACCGCATAGGAAGAAGCCTTCACGGTATTGAAAGATAAGTTGACACATGCTCCTTTACTCCAACTTCCTGACTTTAATAAGACTTTTGAGCTTGAATGTGATGCTAGTGGAATTGGATTAGGAGGTGTGTTATTACAAGATGGCAAACCTGTTGCATACTTTTCTCAAAAATTGAGTGGGCCTAGTCTGAACTATTCTACTTATGACAAAGAATTATATGCTCTTGTTCGGACTTTAGAGACATGGCAACATTATTTATGGCCCAAAGAATTTGTTATACATTCCGATCATGAATCTTTGAAACATATTAAAAGTCAAGCTAAACTGAATCGTAGACATGCTAAATGGGTTGAATTCATTGAGACTTTCCCTTATGTCATTAAACACAAGAAGGGTAAAGAAAATGTTATTGCTGATGCTTTGTCTCGTCGCTATACTATGCTTTCACAACTTGACTTCAAAATATTTGGTTTGGAGACCATCAAAGATCAATATGTGCATGATGCTGATTTTAAAGATGTAATGCAGAATTGTAAAGAAGGAAGAACATGGAACAAGTTCGTTATTAAGGATGGTTTTGTGTTCCGTGCTAACAAGCTATGCATTCCTCGCTAGCTCTGTTCGTCTTTTGTTGTTGCAGGAGGCGCATGGAGGAGGATTAATGGGACACTTTGGCATGAAGAAGACGGAGGATATACTTGCTACACATTTCTTTTGGCCAAAGATGAGACGGGATGTTGAGCGTTTTGTTGCTCGCTGCACTACATGTCAAAAGCTCAGTCACGACTCAATCCTCATGGTTTATATATGCCTTTACCTATACCTAGTGTTCCTTGGGAGGATATATCTATGGACTTTGTTTTAGGTTTACCTCGAACAAAGAAGGGGAGGGATAGCATATTTGTTGTCGTGGATAGATTCTCTAAAATGGCACACTTTATACCATGTCATAAAAGCGATGATGCCGTTAATGTTGCTGATTTGTTCTTTCGTGAAATTATTCGCTTGCATGGTGTGCCAAATACTATTGTTTCAGATCGTGATACTAAATTTCTTAGCCACTTTTGGAGATGTTTATGGGCTAAGTTGGGGACTAAACTGCTTTTTAGTACTACTTGTCACCCCAAACCGATGGACAAACTGAAGTAGTCAATAGAACATTGTCTACTATGCTTAGGGCTGTTTTGAAGAATAATAAGAAAATATGGGAAGAATGCTTGCCTCATATTGAATTTGCTTATAATCGTTCATTGCATTCTACTACCAAGATGTGCCCTTTTGAAATTGTGTATGGCTTCCTACCTCGTGCACCTATTGATTTGTTGCCTCTTCCATCTTCGGAGAAGGTTAATTTTGATGCTAAAGAACGTGCTGAATTGATTTTAAAAATGCATGAGTTAACTAAGGAAAACATTGAGCGTATGAATGCTAAATATAATCTTGCTGGAGATAAGGGTAGAAAACATGTTGTCTTGGCACCTGGAGATCTTGTTTGGTTACATTTGCGTAAGGATAGGTTTCCTAATTTGCGCAAATCAAAGCTAATGCCACGTGATGATGGTCCATTTAAGGTGTTAGAGAAAATAAATGATAATGCATATAAACTTGAGCTGCCTGCAGATTTTGGGGTTAGTCCCACTTTTAACATTGCAGATTTGAAGCCTTATTTGGGTGAGGAAGATGAGTTTCCGTCGAGGACGACTTCATTTCAAGAAGGGGAGGATGATGAGGACATCAATACCATTGTTACACCCACAACCCCTGCTACTATACATCTTGGACCAATTACTAGAGCTCACAAGACGCCAATTGAATTATCAGTACTTTCGCTTCTTGGTAACGATTCCAATGTTCATGAGAATATGATGCTGCCTAAATTGGATACATTTGTTTTGCTTACAAATGAAGGGCCTACCATGGACAAGAAAGATGAACCTTGGAGCAAGTTCAAGCATGGAGATGTTGGCATGCTAAGGGGAACAAGAACGGAGTTACAAGTGATGATTCTAGGACTTTGAAGCCACCCTAATGAGAGCATGAGGCCTTGGACGAAATATACAAGATGCCACTTTATAATATTCGTCCATAGGCTATTCTAGGTGCTGCCTCACCTTAATATTGGGCCAGGCCCATGTAATTTCGAAATACTTAAGTGTAGGCTGTTTTTAGAGTCCGTATGTGTGGGGAAACAAGAGTTAGGGTTGGTTTCGGACCCCTCCTCCAAGGCCACGAAATTCCCCCCTCTTGCTCCATATATACAGCCCTTAGGGCGTCATTTAGAGTTTGGGTTTTGTTTAGATTAAAAGTTCGCCATAGCTGCAACTTCGCATACTTCGTTTGTGTTCAACGACCAGACAAAGGCGTCACAGAACCCCACCTTGATCAATAAAGCTTTCATCTTATATTCCCAATATCCAGATTGCAATCTCAGTTTCTTGCTTGTTCTTCGTTTGCTCGCAGGAAATGCAGACCCTCGTGGTCGAGTTGATCGTGCTCCGGCGTGGTCAATAACCTCTCAGAGTTGGTTTAGCGATTGCTAAGGCGCGACGTCCTCGCACGTTCGTAGTCGGATCGTCAAAGTCGACTTCCTCCAAAGCGAAAACCAACATCTCATCGAAAGACGGGACACCTTTGTCTCTATCAGCATATGTGAAGAAATGATATTGGTGCAACCAACCATATGATAGTAGCAACACAATATATATATGTCATGAAACATGGAAATGTGGCAATCATAGGTGAAAGCAATATCTCGAACATGCGTGCAAATGGTGCAAGCAACACATGAAGTATGATCCACAATATCCAAGCTCAAGAAGGATGTCACCTTGAAAGCATTTCCTTGTGCATTCTTCACATTGCCGGAGTGGTAGGAAGTATGGTGTAGAAGCGAGTCGTGGAAGAATCTATGAGGCTCGCTCTCAAGAGCTCGAATGGTCAACTCACGTGAAGTGGAAGTCGACACAAAGTCCAAGTATCCTACACATGCACAAAACAAAACAAAGAACGTGATGTAGGGCGGAACCCTACGTGGACGATCTTTCACGTTGGAGCGGATCCTACGGGGAATCACAAAGAACACGCGGAAGAACAAGAGGGAAACACGGAGGAAACGAGAGAGAAATCAGTAAACCAACAAGAGATCAATCACACAAGTGCTAGATCGATGAACACAAAGGGAGATACATGATTCAAGGTCAACAAAGGACGATACAAACGGTAGCCGTTCTTCTCCGTGAGGAGGTCTTGATGGGGTCCACCCTAGAAGGGGTCTTGAATCCGCTTGGGGGATCTTCTCCAAGAGGTCCTGGGCTCCGAGGAGAAGTAACCAAGTGGACGAGCAAGGCTCTCACACAAACATGAGCTAAACCTAACCTCCCCTAGAAAGGAAGTGGAGGTGGTCTATTTATAGTCTAAGCCACGAAGGGGTAAGTGGGAGAGGGATACAAGGCCAAAGGCCCGCGGTTGAGCACAGGCAGAGCGGTAGTACCGCTTGGGACGACGGTAGTACCGCAGTAAGCGGTAGTGCCGCTTGACCGGGCGGTAGTACCGACCCGGGTCGCCGAGCATGGAGTTTGTCGGGTTGAGCGGCAGAGAGCGGAAGTTCGCCAGTAGTGCCGCTCGGGGGCCTTTAGCGGTAGTACCGCTTGGTGTTGGCGGTAGTACCGCCACTGGTCTTCTTTCTCCTTCTCTTCCAGGCTTCCCTCGCGGATGGTGTAGTTGTTCCTTGGCGCTCGCACTCCTCATCGTCAGTAGTGTTCCGACAATACCTATGCATGCACACGAGTGGAGTGTCAAGTAGTATACCATCCTCGAAGGGGTCAAGTGAGCACGTGTAAAGGAGATGATTCACCTTTGTATATGTGAAGTAGATGTCCACGTGTCACTCGCCGAACGGACTCTTGACATGGTGATGTCCATAGGATGCTCCGCATCATCTCCCTCCCTTGGGAAAGATCCGATCTCGGATCGTGATCCTCATCACCATGGAAACGGTTGTCATGGACGGAGTGGGAGTTGGACGGAGTTGAAAACATGGCGCAATCCAAGTACTCCAAGGTGTCGCCGGAGTGATAGACATGCAAAAAGAGAAAACACAAGAAACACTCGGAAATACAATGGTTAGCGCACCCAAAGTGTCCATCATGTAAGAATGAGTCCGTCCAAAGGAATTGTTCATGACAAGGCATGAGATGCTTATCCAAATGATGTAAAATGACATGTAAAGCATTCATGGAAACCAAAGCATGTTGCACAAAGCGACAAATTCTACCATTGTGCAAAATGATGTCATAGAGAGATGGTTTATCAATAGCATGAATATGGCAATGGATGCTCAACATGTGTATGATATCATGCAATTGATGATAGGCAATGTGATCATTATGTATGAAGATGCCATCAAGAAAGATCACAACAAATTTGCTAAGAAAATGCACAAGTTCATATATCATGGATGACATGGGAATAGGTGCAACAAGGCAATCATATTGTGAGTCAATCCATGCATAAGACGCAAATTTGTGGCGAGTATGATATGTCCATCGAGCATGAGTATGAGCACATTCAACAAATATGGAGGTGTTGGTATACCAATGCTCGATGTTGTGGCAAGAGTGGAAAACCGAAGGTGCATCCAATAAGTGTGAGCGCTCCTCAATGTGAAGGTCCAAAGAGCCAATCTCCAATGTTGCTCCTCCATCCAATAGATGTAGCATGTAGACAACAAGAAAGAAACAACAATGAAAGAGTGACCCATCCAATATGCAAACTTGAGGATGGCTCAAAGGGAAGGAGTTCACCTTTATGAGGATGTCGAAAATGTTGGTGTCGCACATCGTGTATGCCTTCGCATGACCAAGTTGTCGCATAACGGCATCGCCTTGTGAAACCTCCAAAATGAAAGAACATGACAAACACTCGGAAAAACAAATGAGGTTAGCGGAAATGCAAAACCTATCATTCGAAAGTGGTAAGATACCCAACAAGTGTATGCATCATGCTCATCATAAGAAAGTACAAGGAGCGTTTCATAGTATGGAGGCATATGATGCAAGAACAACCAAATGCAATAGGCGCAATCAAACAAGCATGCATCACAAGTAATATGTCAAAGTCTCCAAGATCAATAAGCATAGTATGGTTGCACTCAATACAAGTGGATATGAGAGAGGCAACTAATGGACACAAGAGACCATGATCAAGATATATCATGTGAGAGGCATGAGCATATATGTCATCAACCCAAGAAAGCAAGTAATAGTGGAACATGGGTGATGCAACATAGCAAGCAATCATATCAATCAAGTGAAGCAAGCTAGTAGTGCAAAGATGCAACGTACTAGAAGGAATCAAGGCAATCATGTCATGGGTGCAAATAGTGTGCATGAATACTTCACATGACATGTCACAAGCATGAAGGCAAGATATGAGCAAAATAGCATCAATAGCATGGGGCACATGATAAACATGGCAAAAGCAACAAGGATCTCCATCAAGCATGCAAATACACATAGGAGTATCATAATGGTGCATCATGGGTAAATGCAAGCAAGGGTCACAATTGCATGGCAAAGGCATAGGAGCAACCATAGCATGCAATGTGAACACGGTAAAATGAGCATAAGGTGGCAATTGGTAAATAGCCCATAGCCGTGTGAGAGCCAAGTAGAAGAGATGCGCGTAGTCCTTGCGCCAAAAGAAATGGTGGGAATGAAAGTCCACGTGATCCCAAGTCATCGTTGCTCTCAAGAGCTCGTTTCGTCAACTCATGGGATTGAGAAGTTGACGAGTATACGTGAGTACCAACACAAAACAAAGACAAAGGAAAAATTGTGTGTGCATGGTATATGTACACATCATCCATCATGATGCGCACATGCATGTGTCGGTTAGCACAAAATATCCAATGCTCAAATAAATGAGATGCGTGATATAGAAACATGTCATCCATCATGATAGGTTTGTTATTTTGTATTGCATAATGGAGACTCAAAGGATGTAATGCATCACGAGCAATATCTAGAGCATTGTTATTCATGGAATGCATATGGTGCAAGCAATCATGGAAATCATGCAAAATATGGGATGAATCAAAATCTCCTAATATGCATGAGGAAACTATGGGGTCTCCTCATGAGCATTAATGGAAACATCACATGGAGAATATTGACAACATCCAAAACAAAGCATATTTGGTTCAATGTGATCATGGCATGGAATAGTAGACTTAATTGCAAATCATGTAAAGGAAGCATGGCAATATCATCACAAGAGAAGCAAAGGCCAATGACCATCATCTCGTCATCTATGCCATAAGTGCCAATGGGATTTATTTTAATGGGGCATGCATAGTTACTATGTTGAGATTGAAATGATGCAATATGGGAGATCTCACTCATAGCATATGACAAATTCAATGGATTGTCAAACATGAAGTGACCAATAGAATTTTCACAAGATATCCTATGAAGCATAGCATCACAACTAGGCAACTCAACATGCTCATCATCATATTCATCATAAATAGGTAAGTCAAGGCATGAAGAAGTTTCACTAGCATGAAGCATGGTAATAGGTGGGTCGACATCATGGGAGCAATCGATGGTAAGAGAGTCCACTAGTGGGACAAGAGAAGCACCATCACCTATGTTACCTTTGGAGCATCGCTCATGTGTTGTAGGTGAGGTGTTGAAGATCCATTCGTTGTCATCTTCATCTTGATGGAACCATGTGGGGGTGTATCATCGTCCACCATGGCCATCGCTGCCTCCAATGTAGGGATGGACTCGCCGAGGATAGGCATGTCGTCATGTAGGAGACCTAGCACCAAAGAAGAAAACACACTAGGAGTAGAGGTTAAGTCGTTAGAAATCATAGTGGCCTCATGTGCCGTGTCAACTACCTCACTCACTAAGTGTTGTGGCTCACTCACTCCCTCAAGGATGCTCTCACGTATGGTGGGTGGAGTCACTCAAATGTCTCTCAACCTCACATAGGATGTGTGGCATGTTCTCATGTGTGGGGCTAGTGGTGGTCACACTCATCCTCTCATAGGAAATGCTCTCAATGTCACGTATGGTGGAGTCACTCATGTCACTCATGGGGTGGTGGCTCTCCTCACATGGCAATTGGGGCATCTCGACATATGTGGGTACCGGAGAGATGTAGGTGCAAATGTCTCCATGCGCTGGTCGCGTAGCTTGACTCGGAGTATGAGTCCAATGTGGGCGTCGTCTTCATGTTGTTGAAGAGGTTCAAGGCTGTCAGCCGTGGTCGAAGGGGATGGCCCTTGCTCGACTGCCTTGTCACCGTCTTGGTGTTGGAGGCCCATATGATGTGGCACCTCATAGCTCGTCTCCATGACCGAAGGGAGTTTCCCATGCTCGGCCATCTTCCTTGAGGGGCTTCCGAGGATGGAAGGGTCGCCCTCGTTCATAGGTGGTCGCCTTGGACTTGATGAAGTCGATGTAGGCGTACACATGGGAAGTAGGCGAAGATGCCGTACGTCCAAAGGCGAAGATGCCTTGAGAACACTTGGCGAAGATGCCGAAGTGGTTGATGTAGCCGTAGCACCGCCTTGGTGGTGGTCGCCTCGCGGTCTTCTCTTGTGCTTATGAAGCTTCGACTTGGCGTGAAGTAGGGCTTGTTGGGACTTGTGCATTTGCGCTTGTGGAGCATCTTCATGATGATGATGTCGTTGTCGTGCTTGAGCTCGTAGTAGATGTCGTTAAATCGTCAATGCGTGCACATGATGCTTGGAGGTGACTTTCCCTTCATGACGATGTTGATCACGAACGTGATGGTGGTCGCCATGGAGATGTGGACGACTTGCGCTTGCATCGCTTGGGCGCCCGAAGACTTGTGGTTTGAACGTCAGCCGTCTTGAAGATGACAAAGGGAAGAAGACTTGATCAAGGCCCGAATCTCCTCCATCCTTGCATCTTGCTCCTCTTTATGTGCGGCAAGCTTCTTGTCGGTAGTCCCTTCTCCTTGCTTCGGAGTGATGAATGTCGCTGGAGATGTTCTCGATGCGCCCTCGCAATCTTGATTGTGTGCCTTGCACTTGTCGTTGTAGATCGAAGAGAGACGCTTTGGTGATGTAGTTGTTCACGCCGTCGTTGTTGTCGAAGACCGGAGATGAAATGCCTTGCCTATCCATCACAAGACTCGAGCAAATATGAGTGGGAGAAAGAGAAGAACTTATACCAATGTACCTTGACCGATGTTGAAAATGAATCAAGTTCACTCAAATGCGGACAATGAAATAGCACTATTGGTACCAATCCTTGTCGGTTCTCACACCTACACAAGTAAAGCTTATGGAGGAGCTCGGTGAGGATAGTGGCACAAAAATTTAATGCAAAATGTTAGCAAGAGTCAATAATGTTGAAAGAGATTCACAAATTCGCAAGTGAAACAAATGGACCAATAGCAAAGAATGGCACACGGAAACACACACACGGATAGATAAATGGGGTCGTGCAACCAAGGAATGAGCACAAAATGTGGAATCCACGGAAAACGCCGTGTTGCACAACTCAAGAGAGACGCTAGCACGATTGCTCAATAGACGGATACGACACTTGTGCATAACCTATAAGATGCAAAATGGATAAACTTCTATCCCAAGTATGCTATGTATGTATGGTTCGGTGTTTCTCTCAAGATGATCCAAGATGCTCGGATATGGTAATCTTATATGCAATGTGGTATGATGCTATGGCACTTGCTTACAAGCTTCTTTGCTCTTTCTCTCTTTTGCTTAAAAGCTTTATTTCTTTTTTTTTTTCTATGGCCACTTTGCACAATGCACAAACCAAGATAGCAATAGTGTATATGCGGGAACAAACTTGTGGCACAAGATATGATACCAATATGATATGGTATGTATGCTATGGGAAGTATGATCACTAATGTGCACAAGTAACGCTGCCGCAATACTCAAATGGCTAGTCTCGATAGGCAAGTAACGCAAAAGTAAGGCTAGGGGTTAACAATGCAATGGCAAGGGAATATACAATGGAGGGATACCACGATACCAAGATGATATGGAGGTTACCGTCCGGCGATGATGAGTAGCGGTGTTCTTGATGTAGATACCAAGATGATGGAGACTCGTCCCTAAGTAGCGAAACACCTTAGGAAACGGAAAACCGCGAACTCAAAATCTCAAACGTCAAATGTCAAAATGGTGGTAGCGGGAATGCGGTGGTGGTTTGCACTTGGCAATGCGGAAGTGGAATGATGGGCTATACACGTGTCGGAGTTGAAGTTGCCGTCCCTAAGTAGCAAACACCTTAGGAGACACAAGCCACAACTCAAACAAGCTCAAACAACTATTGGGTTAAGTTGGGGTGGTTGAAGTGTATGGTGGGCAAGGTTATGTGGAAGTGGAGGTGGTGGTTGATGAAGAAGCAATCGTCCCTAAGTAGCCAAACACCTTAGGAGACTCGAATCACTACTCAAGCAGCCACTAATGCTATGGGTAACAAAATTGGTTAGGTTAAGGAAGTCGGTGGTGGTTATGCGGAGGATGTGGCGGAAGCCCTAGGCAAAGATGCCAAAGTTCACAAAATTTGATGGTGTCAAAAGGTGGTGAAACCAAGGTGAGGACCTCGGGCATGTCGATAGCTTCAAAACGAGCCAAAGAACACTCAAATCGGAGTTTGGAGTGAAAAGTTATGATGAAAATGGTGAAACTCGGAACGCTGAAACCGGGTTGGGCGGTAGTACCGCTTGGGAGGGCGGTAGTACCGCTCGTAAGCGGTAGTACCGCTTGGAATGGGCGGTAGTACCGCCTGTGTCGGGTTTTCGCAAAATCTGGCTCTAGGAGGCGGTACCGCTTGGAAGGGCGGTAGTACCGCTTGAGGTGCTAAGCGGTAGTACCGCTTGGAAGGGCGGTAGTACCGCTGTGTCGGATTTTTCGCAAATCCGGATAGGGCGCGATTTTGGGGCGGAAATGGATGATTTCTGGATCAAAATTGGAGAGATTTCGTGGATGGAAAGTGGGGAAACTTGGGGAGATGCTAGATCCACGAAACCAAGCAAATCCATGGATCAAAATCAACAAAACATCATCAAAACTAACAAATCACAAAAAATTTGGGGCTATTTTTGGTGGGGATTTTCGGATTTAGGACGAAATCAACAAAATCAAGCTAGAAAAAGAGGGTAGGGGCTCCAATAACGTGATCAACGTGGCTCATGATACCATAGATGATGTAGGCGGAACCCCACGTGGACGATCTTTCACGTTGGAGCGGATCCTACGGGAATCACGAAGAACACGCGGAAGAACAAGAGGGAAACACGGAGGAAACGAGAGAAATCAAGAAACCAACAAGAGATCAATCACACAAGTGCTAGATCGATGAACACAAAGGGAGATACATGATTCAAGGTCAACAAAGGACGATACAAACGGTAGCCGTTCTTCTCCGTGAGGAGGTCTTGATGGGGTCCACCCTAGAAGGGGGTCTTGAATCCGCTTGGGGGATCTTCTCCGAAGAGGTCCTGGGCTCCGAGGAGAAGTAACCAAGTGGACGAGCAAGGCTCTCACACAAACATGAGCTAAACCTAACCTCCCCTAGAAAGGAAGTGGAGGTGGTCTATTTATAGTCTAAGCCACGAAGGGGTAAGTGGGAGAGGGATACAAGGCCAAAGGCCCGCGGTTGAGCACAGCAGAAGCGGTAGTACCGCTTGGGACGACGGTAGTACCGCTTGCAGCGGTAGTGCCGCTGGACCGGGCGGTAGTACCGACCCGGTCGCTCGAGCACGTGAGTTTGTCGGGTTGGCGGCAATAGAGGCGGAAGTTCGGTGTAGTGCCGCTCGAGGGCCTTTAAGCGGTAGTACCGCTTGGTGTTGGCGGTAGTACCGCTTCGCCCTGGGTCTTCTTTCTCCTTCTCTTCCATGCTTCCCTCATGGATGGTGTAGTTGTTCCTTGGCGCTTGCACTCCTCCTCGTCGTCCTTAGTGTTCCGACAATACCTATGCATGCACACGAGTGGAGTGTCAAGTAGTATACCATCCTCGAAGGGGTCAAGTGAGCACGTGTAAAGGAGATGATTCACCTTTGTGTATGTGAAGTAGATGTCGCACGTGTCACTCGCCGAACGGACTCTTGACATGGTGATGTCCATAGGATGCTCCGCATCAGAACGTATGCGCATGGTAGATAAACACATCATCCATCATGATGGTTCTCATCTTTTGCACAAAACCATTAGAAGCACAAGTGCATGAATAATATGATGCAACAATGGCTATATTCATGCCACGGGGTATATGTTGCAAAGAGGTAAGACAAGCATGCTTCACAAGAAATATGTCAAAATCTCCAAACATATGTGAGAATGCTATGGGAGCAAACTCATGAGCAAGATTTAATAGCATGGTTGCACTCAATACATGGCAAATCTAGCATGAGGGAGGCAACATATGGAGATATGTGACAAGAAGCAATAACAATGATGTGCAAAGCATGTAGATGGTTGTCATCAACCGCATGAAATGAGTAAGTATGAATCATAGGTGATGCAACAAGACAAGCAAACATAGTAATCAAGTCGTGCAAACTACTGGAGCGAAGATGCAACACACTAGAGTAAATCATGGCAATCATGTCATGTGAGCAAATAATAGGCAAAGAAAATGCACATGACATATCGCAAGCACGAGCACAAAGGAAGATGAAAGTATCATCATAGTAATGGTGCACAAAAGAAACATGGCAATAACAAGCAATATCTCCACCAAGCTTGCAAATACACATACAAGTACTAGAATCAATCATCATGTGTAATGCAAAGCATGGGTCACAAATGCAAGGCAAAGGCATAGTAAATAGCATATCATGCAAAGTGAACATGGCAAGACGGGAAAATGATATATAATGGACAATAAGCCGTAACCATGTGAGGGCCATGTAGAAGAAATGCGCCAAGTCTTTGCGCGAAGAGAGCGGTGGGAAAGACAATCCATGGGATCCCAAATCATCGTTGCTCTCTAGAGCCTGCTTTGTCAACTCGTGGGATTGCGAGGTCGACAAGTATTCATGGGTACCTACACAAAAGAGACACAAACCAAAGAAATTGTGCGCGTGGTAAATGTACACATCATCCATCATGATGTGTATGTGCACATGTGAGTTAGCACAAGATAATCATCGCTCAAAGAAATTTGATGCATGGTATAAGAACATGTCATCCATCATGAAAGAATAATTATTATGTATGACACGATGGGGACACAAATTGAGAATGCAAGTATATGGCAGATCAATAGCATGTTTGTTCATGGGGAGCATATGGTGCACACAAGTATTGGGATCGTGCAATGAATGGGATGGATCAAATTCTCCTAACATGTATGAGGAAACTATGGGGGTCTCCTCATGAGCAATATCGGAAACATCACATGGAGAAAATGAACAACATCCAAAACAATGCATATCCGGGCTAGGTGGTCATGGCATGGCATATGAGATAAATGATGCAAAGGAAGCATATCAATATCATCACAAGAAAAACAAATGCCAATAACCATGGGCTTGTCATCTATGCCATATGTGCAAATTGGGTTCATTTTAATGGCATATGCATAGTCACTATGAAGAGATTGCAAATAAGACATATGGTTGATCTGATGCATAGCATATGACAAGTCAAGCGGATTATCAAATATGATGTGACCTAAAGAATTGTCACAAGAAATCCTATGTAACATGGCATCACTACTAATAGACTCCACATGAGAATCATCATATTCATCATAAATGGTGATAGAGGCAAAGGTGTCCCGTCTTTCGATGAGATGTTGGTTTTCGCTTTGGAGGAAGTCGACTTTGACGATCCGACTACGAACGTCTTGAGGACGCCGCGCCTTTAGCAATCGCTAAACCAACTCCGAGAGGTTATTGACCACGCCGAGCACGATCAACCTGACCACGAGGGTCTGCTTCCTGCGAGCAAACGAAGAACAAGCAAGAAACTGAGATTGCAATCTGGATATTGCGAATATAAGATGAAAGCTTTATTGATCAAGGTGGGGTTCTGTGGCGCCTTTTGTCCGGTCGTTGAACACAAAGCGAAATGCACGCGAAGTTGCAGCTATGGCGAACTTTTAATCTAAACAAAACCCCAAAGTCTAAACGACGCCCTAAGGGCTGTATATATGGAGGAAGAGGAGGAATTTCGTGGCCCTTGAGGGAGGGGTCCAAACCATCCCTAACTCTTGTTTCCCCACACATACGGACTCTAAAAACAGCCTATACTTAAGTATTTCGAAATTACATGGGCCTGGCCCAATAATAAGGTGACGCAGCACCTAGAATAGCCTATGGACGAATATTATGAAGTGGCATCTTGTATATTTCGTCCAAGGCTTCATGCACCCATTATGGTGGCTTCAAAGTCCTGAAATCATCACTTGTAACTCCGTTCTTGTTCCCCTTAGCATGGCATTATCTCCATGCTTGTTCTTGCTCCAATGTCCATCCTTCTCCAAGCTAGGGCCTTCATTTGTAAGCAAAACAAATGTATCCAATTTAGGCAGCATCATATTCTCATGAACATTAGAATCATTACCAAGAAACGAAAGTACCTGATAATTTAATTGGCGTGCGCGAGCTCTAGTAATTGGTCCAGTATATGTAGCAGTAGGGGCTGTGGGTGTAACAATGGTATTGATGTCCTCATCAAATGGGCAAATCATCACATGGGGAAATCATACTAGCATGAAGCAAGGTACTAGGTGGATCAACATCATGCAAGCAATCAATGTCAAGAATGTCCACTAGTGGGACTTGAGCATCACCTTCACCTATGTTACCTTGTTCATTCCACTCAAGTGGTGTAGGTGAGGTGGGAAAGACCAAATGGTGGTCATCTTCATCTTGATGGAACCATGTGGGGGGGTGCGTCATATTCCACCATGGCCATCGTCTTGTCCAAAGGGAGGATGAAGTCGTCGAGGATCGGCGCGTCATCATAAATGGGACCTAGCACCAAATGAGAAGACACAATAGAGGTAGAGGTCAAGTTGTTAGAAATGCAAATGGCCTCACTAGACCTATCAACTATCTCACTCTCTCTATGTGGTGGTTCACTCACTCCCTCAAAATAGGTGCACTCAATCTCACATATGGTGGAGTCACTCATGTCACTCAAGTGGTGGGGGTTGTGGCTCTCCTCACATGGGAATTGGGGCAGCTCGTCATGTATGGGGCTAGTGGTGAAGTCACTCTCACTCTCAATATGGTGGCAAAAGTCACTCAAGTCATCGGATGTCGCCGTGGTCGAAGGGAAAATCCCATGCTCAACCGTCTCGTAGTCGTCGTCGTGGATGAAGGCCGAAGATGGCACATCATCGCTCTCGTCGTGGATGAAGGCCGAAGATGGCTCAACATCACTCTTGTCGTGGATGAAGGCCGAAGATGGCACAACATCACTCTCGCCTCCTAAGATGGAAGCATCATCCTTGCTCGCCACCTTGTCGCTTGCCTCCAAAGCTTGGTCCTTGAATGTCTCCGTAGTTGTACTTGTCGCCGCACCATCTTGAAAAAGAGTCAAGGTAGACTCGGCATCATCAATGCCACAAAGAGGGATGGCGGTGAAGTTGCACTTGGGAGCATCGTCTTGGAGCTTGTCGGGCTTGGACATCTTGGTGGTACTAGCCTCATGCTTGTCGTAGAGCTTGGTCGCCGCGAAGTGTGCTTGGGGTGGAGAAGCCTTGGCCTTCATGAGTTCTTGTTCCGCCTTGAGAGCACCAATGTAGTAGTCGTCAATGGACTTGTAGTTCTCGAGGAATGTCTTGGAGATGTCGTTGTGCAATCCCATCATGAAGTGGAACTTCATCGAAATGGGGTCGTCCACGCCGGCTCGTCGCAAGGCAATCTTCATCTCCTTGAAGTACTTGTCGATGGACTTGGATCCTTGGGTGGTGTTCTCCAATTGGCGTCGAAGTTGTTCCGTAGGTTGGAGGCACAAACTCTCGCCGCAAAGCTCTCTTCGTCTTGGGCCAACTCATGTCGTAGTACTCGAATGTGTGTGAAGCCACCATGTCAAGGCGTAGTCGTGGAAGTTTCTTGTGGCGCACTTCACTTGATCTTCGGAGGAACTTGATGTAGCTTGAGGTAGTCGTCCATCAAACGCTCCCACTCGAGGTACTCCTCGGGTTCTTGAGTCCCATAGAAAGGAATCGCATGGTCGATGTCGAGGTCGTAGTAGCTCGGTGAAGTCGCGGACTTGAGCTTGGGGAGCTTCTCTTGAGCGTAGCCTTGAGGTTCTTGTTGGCGAAGATGCCGTATGTCCGTAGGCGAAGATGCCTTGAAGTCGCTTGGCGAAGATGCCAAGGGAGATGGTGAAGTCATTGAGCGGTTGTTGATGTAGAGCTCTTGACCTTCACGTTCTTGTTGGTGATGGTGTCGATGCCGATGTGATCTTGCCGGAGACGGTAGCTCGGAAGCATGTGCTCTTGAGCGTCTTCTCAAGATGAGGAAGATCGCTTGTAAGCCTTGATGAGGGCTTTGATCTCCTCCATTTGAGCTTGCATCTTGGCGTCGGAGTTGTTGTTCGTGGCATCGAACTCGTCGTTGTTGTTGTAGACCGAAGGTGAAATGCCTTGCCTATCCATCACAAGACTCGAGTAGAGGTGAGTAGGAAATGAGATAAACAATACCAAGTTACCTTTTCCCAAAGTTGAGGATGTATCCCGTTTCACTCAATGTGAAATGAAAGAATAGTGGAATTTGTATCGGACTTGTTCACTCACACCTATCAAGTAAAGCTTATGGTAGAGCTCGGTGAGGATAGTGGCACAAAAATTTGATGCAAAATGTTAGCAAGAGTCAATAATGTTGAAAGATATTCACAAATTCGCAAGCGAAACAAGTAGACCAATAGCAATATGTGGCACACGGAAACACACACACGGATAGATAAATGGGGTCGTGCAACCAAGGAATGAGCATAAAATGTGGAATCCACGGAAAACTCTCGTGTTGCACAACTCAAGAGAGACGCTAGCACGATTGCTCTATTGGCGGATACGACACTTGTGCACAACCTATAAGATGCAAAATGGGTAAACTTCTATCCCAAGTATGCTATGTATGTATGGTTCCCGGTGTTTCTCACAAGATGATCCAAGATGATCGAGTATGATAACATATGATATATTGTGATGCTATGGCTATTGCTTACAAGCTCTTTGCTCACTCTTTTGCTTAAAAGCTTTATTCTCTTTTTTTGTATGTATGGCCACTTTGCGAAATGCACAAACCAAGATAGCAATTGTGTATATGCGGGAACAATCTTGTGACACAAGGGATGATATGATACCAATATGATATGGTATGTATGCAATGGAAGGTGTAGATCACTAATGTGCACAAGTAAGGCTGCGGCAATACTCAAATGGCTAGTTTCGATAGGCAAGTGACGCAAAATGGGCTAGGGGTTATGAATGCAATTGCAATGGGAATATACAATGGTGTCGTCGAGGTTACCGTCCTTGGCGATGATGAGTGGCGGTGTTCTTGATGTCGAGCCGTTCCTAGTTAGCCGAAACACCCTAGGAAACGAAAAAACCGCAAACTCAAAATCTCAAAGGCAAATGTCAAAGTGGTGGTAGCGGAAAGCGGTGGTGGTTTGCACTTGGCAATGCGGAAGTGAAATGATTGGCTATACACGGTGTAAGAGTTGGAAGCACGCGGTCCCTAAGTAGCCGAAACACCTTAGGAAACACAACTCACAACTCAAACAAAATTGGGTTAAGTTGGGGGTGGAATGTATGGTGGGCACGGTTATGCGGAAGGTATGGTGGTGGTTGATGAAGAAGCAACCGTCCCTAAGTAGCCAAAACACCTTAGGAGAGTCAAGTCACTACTCAAACAACCTCAAACGCTATGGGGAACAAAATGGGTTAGGTTGCGGATGTCGGTGGTGGCTATGCAGATGATATGGTGGAGGGCCTAGGCAAACTTGCCAAATTTTGGAAATTTTGATGGAGTCAAATGGTGTTGGTGGTATTTTTATGGGATGGGGGATGTCAATAGCTTCAAAACAAGCTAAAGAACGTCAAAATCGGACTCCGGATGAATTAGTTATGGCCGAAACGGTGAAACGGAAAAACTTAAATCCCAGGGGCCGGACATCCGGGGGTCGGGCCGGATTTCCGGGACCTGATGTCCAGAACCACACGCGAAATGCGCTCCAGGAGCCGGATGTCCGGGCAATGGCCGGATTTCCGGGCTGGCCGGATGTCCGGGTCGGGCCGATGTCCTGCTCCAAATCCGAGGATGAACTCGAGGAACTCGATTTGGGGCGGAAATTGATGATTTCAAGGTCAAAATTGGAGAGATTTCGTGGATGAAAGATGGGGAAACTTGGGGAGATGCTAGATCCACTTGAAACCAAGCAAATCCATGGATCAAAATCAACAAAACATCATCAAAACTAACAAATCACAAAAAAAATTGGGGCTATTTTTGGTGGGGATTTTCGAAATTTAGGACAAGTCAAACAAAAGAAGGCTAGAAAACGGTGGGAGGGACTCCAAATACGTGATGAACGTGGCTCATGATACCATATGATACGGGGCTAACCCGGTGTAGGCCGATCTTTCACGTTTGGAGTGGGATCCCTCGGAGAGCACGAAGAACACGGGGAAGAACGAGGAGAAATCACAGGGGGAAACACTCAAGAACAAGTCCAATCACACATCCACTAGACAATCAAACACACAAGATCCACAAGGTGCACGAACAACAAAGGGAAAGATATAAGGTAGAGTTCATCTCCGTGAGGAGGTCTTGAAGGGGTCCGCCCAAGAGGGGGTCTTGATGATATATCCCGCAGGATCTTCTCCTAGATGGAGGTCTTGGCCTCCAATGGAGTAGGGGTCTCTCTCTCAAGAGTAGAGGTAGGAGCAAAGCTCACCTAAGAATGAGCTATCATATTTGCTAACCCTAACTATGAGGAGGGGAAGGAGTATATATAGTCTTAGCCACAAAGGGGTGAGTGGGGAAGGGATACATGGGCCTTTGGCCCGACTCTGCTGTGACGGCGCCGGATGTCCGGCCGGGGCCGGATGTCCGGCTCTCGTGAGATGCCGATGTCCGGCGGTTGGTCGGATGTCCGGCCGGTGGCTAAGCTCTTTGGATAGGGGCGCCGGATTTCGGGAGAGCGCCCGGATGTCCGGGGTTGTCGAGGCGCGGATGTCCGCACACGGGCGGATGTCCGGCCGGTGCTTTGGCCGTTTGTTGGTGCAGCTCCTCGGAGGCTGCAGAGGCGCCAGATGTCCGGCCAACCGCTTCAAAGATCTCCGTCTTCTTTTGTCGTCGCCTGTGCTTCCCTCATGGATGGTGTAGTTGTTCCTTGGTGCTTGCACTCCTCCTCGACATCCGTGAAGCTCCAACAATACCTATGCATGCACACGGGAGAAGTGTCAAGTAGTATACCATCCTCAAAGGGGTCAAGTGAGCACGTGCAAAGGAGAAGATTCACCTTTATGTATGAGAAGCAGAGGTCGCACGTGTCACTTGCCAAACGGACTCTTGACATGGTGATGACCGTAGGATGCTCCGCATCAGTTGAGTTACCTGGTGATTTGAGCATATCACCTATTTTAGAGAATCTTGATACTGTCATGAATGAGTCATGTGATCAAACAACTGAAATACCAACAATTTTGAGTGCACCCAATGAATTAACTGTTGATGCAAAAGAATCAATGTTTAATCATTTTGATATGACATCTAATCTTGGTGATGATTCTGTGTCGAATGACTTATTGCATGTTTGCTTATTTAAGCATGTTGTAGCATATAAATTTGATGAAACAAAGGTTTATTCACCAATGTTGGGATGGTTTATTGATGAACATTGTCAATCTTTTGAAATGAATAAGAGCTTCACTTATATGTGGAAACTAAGTTGCAATATTTTCATGCCTTCTACTTCTTGTGATAATGTTTTGGCTTTAGATTTTATGAACTATGCAAGTTACTCATCTATTCATGTGTCATATGTGAAAAATCAAGGGAAGTAAAAATGGATGACATACACATATACAACATGTACGCCTTGTCTATTTTGTTAGCCACATTTCAGACTAAGCAACGCCGAGGACGGCTTTGCTTTCAAGAAGTGGAGGATGATGAGGACATGACTACCTTGGATAAGACCAAAAATATTGCATACATGCATATTTGTCAGGTGATTTCTAGTGCAAACTATTCAATAATCTATTTATGTTATCCGAACAAAAATACTTCACATACTTTTGTGTTTTGTCTAATTGCAGGTGTATGGGACATTTGTACAATACATATATGAAGATAAGGGAAAAGGAGAAGTTTAGGTGCTGTTCAAAAAGTCCTCTCACGTCACTTTTGGGCCAAGAGAAGATGGAGTCCAAGTCTCTCACGTTCTGGATTCAGAGTCGGACTGCACAGACATACCTGACTTAAAACGCCAACAACTTTTTCATACGGACTTCGAATTGGGTGATTCTTTTTTTGTTGGAAAGTAGATTTCATGCTCTTTCCAACCCAATTGGGATCACTTTAAAATCCATCCGGAGCGTTGAGTTATGGACGAAACAATCTGACGCTGCACCAGAATCCGAGTCAAACTACAAGTCCAAATGTGTTACATCACCTCCACTTGGTCCCATTGGCCTTGTACGACTTAGGGTTAGTTTTAGGCTGCCTTGGGACGTCCTCCCACCTCCTTGGCCGCCACCCCTTGCTCCTATATAAGTAGATCCATCTAGTAGCTTTTCCCTGGGGATTAGTTTAGTTAAAAGTTAGCCATTGCAACTTCGTGTACTTCGTTTGTGTCCAACGACCAGACCAAGACCGCTTACGAATCCCCACCATTATCAATACTTCATATATATTCGCAATATTCAGATTGCTTTATCATATTCTTGCTTGTTCTTCGATTGCTTGCAGGAATAGACCTTCATGGTCAGGCTGATTGTGCTTCCAGCATCGTCAGTAACCTCGGGAGATTGGTTTAGCGATTGCTAAGGCACAACGTCGTGCACGTTTGTAGTCGGATCGTCAAAGTCGACTCCACCAAATCGATAGTTATCATCTCATCGAAAGATCGGGACACCCTCGCCTTCTATCACTAGCGGACTCATACCCACCATCCTCAGTAGCAATCATCACACGCTGAGATTTGCATTCTCTCGCAAAATGTCCTCTTCTCTTACAACGACGACAAATAATATCACTTGCGCGCCCTGTTGACGCCATGGAAGAAGAAGAACTCTGTGCAGGCCCGACAGGTGTGCTCTTGGCAGATAGTGGTGGTTGTGCCTGCTTTCTTGTATCACGGTTGGAGGTGGCACCTGAAAGAGGTGATGGTGCAGTGGAAGTATGATGCGGAGCATCCCTCACTCATCCCCATGGACGCACCTACATCTTCCTCAACACCACGTGGACCCATGACTTGAGATCGAGCTAAAGCTATTGAAGATAAGGTGAACTCGCTCCTCTCCGAACTCCCTCTTCCTAATCATGAGACATGGCTATTACCTCATTTGGAAACTCTATGTGTAATCAAGTACTTGGGAACGAGCCAAGGAACAGCTACTTGCAAGAGCCAAGAAGACGAGGACCCCAAGCGTGATGGAGAAGAAAAGCTGCTGAAGCTAAAGGCGTCGGACGACCGACCAAGTCCAGACGTCCGACGACTCCCAGGCCACGGACGACCGACGCCCTCCGGACGTCCGGCAGCTGGGCACCCGAATGGAAACTCAGCGACCGGACGACCGGACGACCCGTACCAGAGCCGAATCTACGGACGTCCGACGATCCACGGACGTCCTGCCTTCGGCTCGGACGGCCGGCCCTCTCCGGACGACCGACGCACCTGAAGTCCGGCCGACCCACGGACGTCCGAGCCTCACGGACATCCGGACCGTCACGAGCCTCCGGACGTCCAACGCCTTTCCTGACGTCCGCCTCGAAAGTGATCGCATGGCCGGAGCCCTTGTACCCCTTCACTTCGCCCCCATTTGCACTAAGACTATAAATAGACCTCCTCCTCCTCCTCCTAGTTAGGGTTAGCAAAGGATTAGCTCATATTTGTGTGAGAGCTTTGCTCATCCACTTGGTTACCTTCTCCTCGGAGATCGCGCCTCCTCGGAGAAGATCCTTCGAAGAGGATTCAACACCCCACTCCTAGGGTGGACCCCCATCAATACCTCCTCACGGAGAAGAACGGTTACTCGTGTATCTTTCCTTTGTTGATTTTGAATCTTGTGCTACCTTATGTGTTCGGTGATCTAGCCCTTGTGTGATCGAGACTTTGATAGAGGCAAAGGTGTCCCGATGTTTCGATGAGATGGTGGCTATCGTTTCTGTGGGAGTCGACCTTGACGATCCGACTACGAACGTGCGAGACGTCGCGCCTTAGCAATCGCTAAACCAACTTCCGAGGGTTATTGACCACGCCGAGCATGATCAACTCGACCACGAGGGCCTGTTTCCTGCGAGCAAACGAAGAACAAGCAAGAAACTGAGATTGCAATCTGAATATTGCGAATATAAGATGAAAGCTTTATTGATCAAGGTGGGGTTCTGTGGACGCCTTTGTCCGGTCGTTGAACACAAACGAAATGCTGTGAAGTTGCAGCTATGGCGAACTTTTAATCTAAACAAAACCCAAGGTCTAAACGGTGCCCTAAGGGCTGTATATATGGAGGAAGAGGGGGGAATTTCGTGGCCCTTGGTGGAGGGGTCCAAATCAACCCTAACTCTTGTTTCCCCACACATACGGACTCTAAAAACAGCCTATACTTAAGTATTTCGAAATTACATGGGCCTGGCCCAATAATAAGGTGACGCAGCACCTAGAATAGCCTATGGACGCATATTATGAAGTGGCATCTTGTATATTTCGTCCAAGGCCTCATGCACTCATTAGGGTGGCTTCAAAGTCCTGGAATCATCACTTGTAACTCCGTTCTTGTTCTCCTTGCGCATGCCAACATCTCCATGCTTGAACTTGCTCCAAGGTTCATCTTTCTTGTCCATGGTAGGCCCTTCATTTGTAAGCAAAACAAATGTATCCAATTTAGGCAGCATCATATTCTCATGAACATTGGAATCGTTACCAAGAAACGAAAGTACCGATAATTCAATTGGCGTCTTGTGAGCTCTAGTAATTGGTCCAAGATGTATAGCCGAGGGCTGTGGGTGTAAAAATGGTATTGATGTCCTCATCATCCTCCCCTTCTTGAAATGAAGTCGTCCTCGACGGAAGCTCATCTTCCTCACCCAAATAAGGCTTCAAATCAGCAATGTTAAAAGTGGGACTAACCCCAAAATCTGCAGGCAGCTCAAGTTTATATGCATTATCATTTATTTTCTCTAACACCTTAAATGGACCATCAGCACGTGGCATTAGCTTTGATTTGCGCAATTTAGGAAACCTATCCTTACGCAAATGTAATCAAAAAAGATCTCCAGGTGCAAAGACAACATGTTTTCTACCCTTATCTCCAGCAAGTTTATATTTAGCATTCATACGCTCAATGTTTTCCTTAGTTAACTCATGCAATTTTAAAATCAATTCAGCACGTTCTTTAGCATCAAAATTAACCTTCTCCGAAGATGGAAGAGGCAACAAATCAATAGGTGCACGAGGTAGGAAGCCATACACAATTTCAAAAGGGCACATCTTAGTAGTAGAATGCAATGAACGATTATAAGCAAATTCAATATGAGGCAAGCATTCTTCCCACATTTTCTTATTATTCTTCAAAACATCCCTAAGCATAGTAGACAATGTTCTATTGACTACTTCAGTTTGTCCATCAGTTTGGGGTGACAAGTAGTACTAAAAAGCAGTTTAGTCCCCAACTTAGCCCATAAACATCTCCAAAAGTGGCTAAGAAATTTAGTATCACGATCTGAAACAATAGTATTTGGCACACCATGCAAGCGAATAATTTCACGAAAAGAACAAATCAGCAACATTAACAAAGATCATCGCTTTTATGACATGGGTATAAAGTGTGCCATTTTCGAGAATCTATCCACGACAACAAATATGCTATCCCTCCCCTTCTTTGTTCGAGGTAAACCTAAAACAAAGTCCATAGATATATCCTCCCAAGGAATACTAGGCACAGGCAAAGGCATATATAAACCATGAGGATTGAGTCGTGACTTAGCTTTTTGACAGTAGTGCAATGAGCAACAAAACGCTCAACATCCCGCCTCATCTTTGGCCAAAAGAAATGTGTAGCAAGTATATCCTCCGCCTTTTGACGCCAAAGTGTCCCATTAAGCCTCCTCCATGCGCCTCCTGCAACAACAAAAGACGAACAGAGCTAGCAGGAATGCATAGCTTGTTAGCACGGAACACAAAACCATCATTAATAACGAACTTGTTCCATGTTCTTCCTTCTTTACAATTCTGCATTACATCTTTAAAATCAGCATCATGCACATATTGATCTTTGATGGTCTCCAAACCAAATATTTTGAAGTCAAGTTGTGAAAGCATAGTATATCGACGAGACAAAGCATCAAGAATAACATTTTCTTTACCCTTCTTGTGTTTAATGACATAAGGGAAAGTCTCAATGAATTCAACCCATTTAGCATGTCTACGATTCAGTTTAGCTTGACTTTTAATATGTTTCAAAGATTCATGATCAGAATGTATAACAAATTCTTTGGGCCATAAATAATGTTGCCATATCTCTAAAGTCCGAACAAGAGCATATAATTCTTTGTCATAAGTAGAATAGTTCAGACTAGGCCCACTCAATTTTTCATAAATGTATGCAACAGGTTTGCCATCTTGTAATAACACACCTCCTAATCCAATTCCACTAGCATCACATTCAAGCTCAAAAGTCTTATTAAAGTCAGGAAGTTGGAGTAAAGGAGCATGTGTCAACTTATCTTTCAATACCGTGAAGGCTTCTTCCCGTGCGGTACCCCAAACAAAAGGCACATCCTTCTTTGTAAGCTCATTGAGAGGTGCAGCAATGGTGCTAAAGTCTCTCACAAAACGCCTATAGAAACCAGCGAGTCCAAGAAAACTCCTCACTTGTGTGACCGTTTTGGGCTGCGGCCAACTCTCAATAGCTTCAATCTTGGCTTTATCAACTTCAATTCCCTGTGAGTAACAACATAGCCAAGAAAAGATACTCGGTCGGTGCAAAAGGTGCACTTCCCAAGGTTACCAAACAAACGTGCATCACGTAGAGCATTAAAAACAGCACGTAAATGTTCCAAATGTTCTTCCAAAGATTTGCTATAAATCAGTATATCATCAAAGTAAACTACCACAAATCGTCCAATGAAAGCACGTAAAACTTCGCTCATTAATCTCATGAAAGTACTAGGTGCATTAGTTAACCCAAAAGGCATGACTAACCACTCATATAATCCAAACTTAGTTTTAAATGCTGTTTTCCATTCATCTCCCAATTTCATACGAATTTGATGGTATCCACTATGCAAATCAACTTTGGAGAATATTGTAGAGCCACTCAATTCATCAAGCATATCATCTAGCCTAGGAATAGGATGACGATAACGAATAGTAATATTTTTAATGCCTCTACAATCAACACACATACGCGACGTACCATCGTTTTTAGGCAATTGTATAATAGGAACAGCTCAAGGACTAAGAGATTCACAGATATAACCTTTGTCGAGCAGCTCCTGTACTTGACGCATAATCTCCTTCGTCTCCTCCGGATTGGTACGGTATGGTGCGCGGTTGGTAGCGATGCACCGGGAATTAAGTCAATTTGATGCTCAATCCCTCGAATAGGTGGTAATCCGGTGGCACGCCTTGTGGGAAGACGCCGTGAACTCCTGCAAAATGTTAGTGACAGCAGGAGGCAAAGAGGAAGGCACGTCCTCGAATGAAAATAATGCCTCTTTGCACACAAAAGCATAGCAAACAGATTTGCTAGAATCTAGCTCATCAATATCAGATTTGGTGGCAAATAAACATGCACTTTTCAGTTTAATTTCGTAAGCAACATTAGATGGTTTATTATTAGGCTTCATTTGTTGCTCAAATTCTTTTGCCACAATCTGATTTTCACTCTTATTTTTCTCCTGTTTTGCTTTATTAGCTCTATTAATATCATCTTTCAAAATGGAATCAGGAGTCATAGGAAGCAAAGTAATATTTTTATCCTTGTGAACAAGAGTATACTGATTGTTTCTACCATGGTGTACAGATTTTTTATCAAATTGCCATGGTCTACCAAGTAATAAGGAACATGCTTGCATAGGTACCACATCACAATCAACATAATCAGCATATGTAGAGATACTAAAATACACACCTAACAGACGTGTTACCTTAACCTTGCCGCTGTTGTTGAACCATTGGATGTAGTAAGGATGTGGATGTGGTCTTGTGGTGAGAGAAAGCTTCTCCACCATATCCATGCTAGCCAAGTTGTTGCAGCTCCCTCCATCTATGATGACGCTTAATAGAACGCTCCTTCACAACTCCCTTTGTATGGAACAAGTTATGTCTCTGATTTTGCTCAGCTTGTGTAACCTGCACACTCAAAACACGTTGAGCAATTAAACATTCATACCGCCAAGATCTTCAGCAGCCATGTATTGCGTGTCATGATCGTAATCATCTCCACCGTGTTCTTCATGTGTAATAAGAGCCAAAGTCTCTTCATCATAGTCACTAGCGGACTCATACCCACCATCCTCAGAGCAATCATCACACGCTGAGATTGGCATTCTCTCAAGAAATGTCCTCTTCCCTTACAACGACGACAAATAATATCACTTGTGTGCCCTGTTGACGCCATGGAAGAAGAAGAGCTCTGTGTAGGCCCAGCAGGTGTGCTCTTGGCGTATAGTGGTGGTTGTGCCTCGCTTTCTTGTATCACGGTTGGAGGTGGCAGCCGACGGAGGTGCCGGTGTAGTAGAACGTGTGGAAGTAGATGATGCACGTGGTGTCCATGATGAAGGTCGACCTGCGAGAAAAGTTAGTTCGCGCCAACGCCTGTCGATCCTGCACTTCACGCTCAGCTTTACAAGCAAGATGGAATAATCGAGTGATATTATTATAATCCTTGTAGTCTAGAATGGTCTGAATCTCTCTATTTAATCCACCCGGAAACGTGCAAGCATAGCTTCATTCTCCTCAACAATACCACATCTAATCAAGCCAGTTTGTAATTCCCGATAATATTCTTCACCGAATTTTTTCCTTGTCTTAAGCGCTGCAATTTTTGAAGTAATTCACGTTGATAATATGGTGGAACCCAACGAGCACGCATAGCAGTTTTCAAAGCAGCCCAAGTAGCTGGAACAGGATATAATCTACAATGTTCGCACCACCAAACACATGCAAAGCTAGTGAAAGCACAAACAAAGAAGCAGGAACACGCCTCTCCTCGTGATATTGTAAACATGTAAATCGTTGTTCAGTTTCTAACTCCCAAGTAAGATATATATCGTGAACATATCTACCCTCAAATGGTGGAATATTCAATTTCAGTTTAGGGAGATGGTCATGATCTCGCATCAAGGGGAGCCCGAACATTGCCATTATTTGCATGTGGACGACCTGGTGGTTGTGGTGCTGGTGGTTGCACGTAGTTCGATGTTGATCAACCTCATCCTCGTAATCTCTCACATAATCATCCTCCCCACCGCAGCCAGCAGGAGCCACAAAAGTATCAACAAAGCAGCACCAGCAGCTTGGCCAGTGAAGAGGGACACGGGAAGCTTCGGCGGAGGGCTGTTTCGCGATGTGGAGGTAGTCCTTGTTGTTGTAGTAGAGGTGCGTTAGGTGCCACGGTGGTGGTGGTGGTAGACGCCATGAGCAATTCATTAAACTTGTTATCGAGCTTTGTTTCGAACGCCTTCTCAATGCCATCTATCTTCTCCATGGCCTCTTCAAATCTATTTAGCACATCGTCCACCTGCCCACTAATCATTTGTTGAAACTTATCATGTAGCGCTTTGTTTGTCATGTTCTCCCGATCGGTCTATTGTGATCCTGCCATGGTTAGCAGCAATAGAAACACACAAGAATATGATTCGGCACTACTAGGAAGTGGTGGTGGTTGTGTGGTGGACGATCCACAAATCCGTCAAGCAAATCTCAAATTCTTACCAGTTCTTACCCAAAGAAGAAAGGTGATCGGCAACCGATGTAGTCAAAACTCTCAAAGCTTGGATAGAGCGATTATCGTGAGAGTCAAACGCACGATGTAGATGTATGTGGAGCTGGGAAGGCTTATAATATGGTAGCAAAAAGGGTCAGGAATAATCAATTCAGAGATGCAAAGTTGAATAAACGCTCAACGACGGTACTGTGCTGGTCCTAGGCTAGACCGTGCTAGAGACGCGAGCCTAGAACACTAACAAAATCACGGCGCTGCACGGAAACAACGGAAAAGCACACTCTGGAATTTTTTTTCGCTCTTTTTTTTTTGCGCTGCTTTTCTTTTTTGCGCTGCTTTTTTTTTTTGCGAAAAATCACTATAATGGCGAGTGTCTCAAAACTCTTCCCAGGTCAAACTCACAGGATGGGCACGAAATTTTTTCGGCCAAAAAAAATTTTTTTCGATCGCCGGACCCAAAAACTGAAACGGGTCAAAAAACTTTCTATAACGGCGATCGCCTCAATACACTTAGAAACACTTAAAACAGGATAGCCAGAAATTTTTTTCGACAAGTGCGTTTTGAAAATTTTGGGCCTAACGGAGGGTGGTTTCCGACCTCACGCAGCAAGGAAACACGAATCGGAATTTAGATGGATCTCGAAAACAAACCTAATATGAGAAGAACTCGGATTGGTGGTGGATATATGGTGGTGGTATATGGCAGCGGTGGTGGTAGCGGTGGTAGTATATGGATATGGATCGGTGGTGGTATATGGACACAGATTGGTGGTGGTATATGGATACGGATTCGAGCGGTGATGGTAGGTGGCGAGGCGATGATGATGGTGCGGTGGCAGCGTGACAACTTATGACCGTAACTCGAAACTCTAAAAGACTAGACGCTAAGACCAAAGCAACTAGACACGACGATGCAACCGCAAATTCAACAAAGCAAAACCCTAAAAAGATTATGCAAAGGCTCGATTGGTTCGGATATGATGAACTAACCCTAATTTTTTGTGGCTTTTTCGTGGACTATAGGTATGAAGAACGAGACTCGATCTAAACTACGGAAAACTGTAAAATCTCACCGAGCAACCTGAAAATCTGATACCACTTGATAGAGGCAAAGGTGTCCCGATGTTTCGATGAGATGGTGGCTATCGCTTCGTGGGAGTCGACCTTGACGATCCGACCATTTAACGCAGCGAGACGTCGCGCCTTAGCAATCGCTAAACCAACTTCCGAGGGTTATTGACCACGCCGGAGCATGATCAACCTAACCACGAGGGCCTGTTTCCTGCGAGCAAACGAAGAACAAGCAAGAAACTGAGATTGCAATCTGAATATTGCGAATATAAGATGAAAGCTTTATTGATCAAGGTGGGGTTCTCAGGACGCCTTTGTCTGGTCGTTGAACACAAACGAAGTACGCGAAGTTGCAGCTATGGTGAACTTTTAATCTAAACAAAACCCAAGGTCTAAACGGTGCCCTAAGGGCTGTATATATGGAGGAAGAGGGGGGAATTTCGTGGCCCTTGGTGGAGGGGTCCAAATCAACCCTAACTCTTGTTTCCCCACACATACGGACTCTAAAACAGCCTATACTTAAGTATTTCGAAATTACATGGGCCTGGCCCAATAATAAGGTGACGCAGCACCTAGAATAGCCTATGGACGCATATTATGAAGTGGCATCTTGTATATTTCGTCCAAGGCCTCATGCACTCATTAGGGTGGCTTCAAAGTCCCGGAATCATCACTTGTAACTCCGTTCTTGTTCTCCTTGCGCATGCCAACATCTCCATGCTTGAACTTGCTCCAAGGTTCATCTTTCTTGTCCATGGTAGGCCCTTCATTTGTAAGCAAAACAAATGTATCCAATTTAGGCAGCATCATATTCTCATGAACATTGGAATCATTACCAAGAAACGAAAGTACCTGATAATTCAATTGGCGTGCGCGAGCTCTAGTAATTGGTCCAGTATGTATAGCCGCAGGGGCTGTGGGTGTAACAATGGTATTGATGTCCTCATCAGACTTGTCGGTTTAGTGTTTCTCTTGTGTGTTTTTCCTTGTGTTCTTCCGCTCGTTCGTCGTGTTCTCCCCGTAGGATCCCCTCCGAACGTGAAAGATGTCCGATTTTTCCGGTCGTCCTGCCGTCGGAAGTCCGGCAGGGTCCGGTCGTCCGTAAATTTGAATCGGGACAGGGTTTCCGGTCGTCCGGAAAGGTCGAACATCCGGTGGTCGGGGTCAACGCAGGTTGGGCCAGGGCGATTTTGAGGTGGAAGAAGATGGTGAGGTCAAAATTGAGCGGATTGATGGATGGAAAAGGGTGGGGAGGATGGGAAAAGCTAGATCCACACGTAGCAACTCAAATCCATGGACCAAATCAAACAAAATCTCAACTCACCAACAAATCACAAAAAAAATTTGGGGCTATTTTTGGTGGGGAATTTTCGGATTTAGGACAAAAACAACAAAATCAAGCTAGAAAACACGGGGTACGGGCTCCAAAAACGTGATCAACGTGGCTCATGATACCAAGATGATGTAGGGCGAAGCCCTAGTCGGAGATCTTTCATGTTTGGAGGGGATCATACGGGGAGAACACGATGAACGAGCGGAAGAACACAAGGAAAAACACACAAGAGAAACTGATGTAGGGTGGAACCCTATGTGGACGATCTTTCACGTTTGGAGAGGATCCCTACTAGGAACACGAAGAACGAGCGGAAGAACACGAGGGAAATCACGGGGAAAACACAAGAGAATCACTCAAACCAACAAGATCAATCACACATGTGCTAGATCGATGAACACAAAGGGAGATACATGATTCAAGGTCAACAAAGGACGACATGACGGTAGCCGTTCTTCTCCGTGAGGAGGTCTTGATGGGGCCACCCAAGAGGGGGTCTTGAATCCAAGGTGGATTTTCTCCGTTGAGGGGCCGCGGTCTCTCTCGTGGAGTAGATCCGTTATGGATGAGCGAAGCTCTATCTAACAATGAGCTAAATCAACGCTACCCTAGCTAGGAGGAGGTGGGGGAGTATATATAGTCTATGTCCATGAAGGGGTAAGTGAGAGAGAGGATACATGGGCCTCGGGCCGAACATCTTGTGACAGTGCAGGACGTCCATTGGGGCCGTCCAGTAGTCTCCGGACTTCCGCTAATTCGGCTCGGGTGTTGTGGCACCGGCCGTCCGGTGGGGCAGTCGTCCGCTCGGCTGGGAGGTATGGCGGTCGTCCGGTCTTGGACCGGACATCCGCCATTGGGCTGCAGATTTGGGTCTTCAGCGCCGGTCGTCCGCCAAGGCCCGGACGTCCGCTCGCTGTGAGAGGCCGGTCGTCCGGTGTCGTCCGGACGTTCGCTCGCTGGAGCTTCTTCGGTAGCTCCTTCTCTTGGTCCTTGTACTTGGTGTCCTCGCAAGCTCGTCCATGGTCTTCCTCCTTGTTCCTGGTCATGCATAGCACACATATTTGAGGTAGTAACCATGTCTCACATGTGGAAAGTGAAGGTTCGGAGAGGAGCGAGTTCACCTTGTGTCCAATGGCGTATATTCGAGGTCTCGTCATATGTCCACTTGGGGTTTGGAGAGTAGTCGGAGTGTACATGGTGATGAACGTGGGATGCTCCGCATCATCTCCCCTCCCTTGGGAAAGATCCGACCTCGGATCGTGATCCTCATCACCATGGAAACGGTTGTCAGGGACGAACTTGTAGTTGGACGGAGTTGAAGACATGGCGCCATCCAAGTAGTCCAAGGTGTCGCTGGGGTGATAGACATGCAAAAAGAGCAAACACAAGCAACACTCGGGAATACAATGGTTAGCGCACACAAAGTGTTCATCATGTAAGAATGAGTCCGTGAGGCAAGATTGTTCATGACAAAGTACATGAAGCTTAGCAAGATGATATGGAATGAGATGTAAAGCATTCATGGCAGCAAAAGCATTCATTGTGCACACAAATGTATTGTGAATGTGATCAATGCAACCACGGTGCAGAATAATGTCATAGTGAGACGGTTTATCAATAGCATGAATATGGCAAGGGATGCTCAATAAGATTATGTTATCATGCAATTGATGGTGGGCAATATGATCATGATGTATGAATATGCCATCAAGAAAGATCACAACAAATTTGCTAAGGAAGTGAACAAGCTCAAATATCATGGATGACATGGGAATACAAGATGCAACAAGGCAATCATAATGTGTGTCAATCCATGCATAGGGTGCAAACTTGTGGTGAGAATGATATGTCCATCGAGCATGACATATATGAGCACAATCAACAAATATGGAGATGGTGGTGTACCAATGCTCGATGTCGTGGCATGAGTGGAATTCCAAAGATGCATCCAATAAGTGCGAGCGCTCCTCAATGTGAAGGTCCAAAGAGCCAATCTCCAATGTTGCTCCTCCATCCAATAGATGTAACATGTAGACAACAAGAAAGAAACAACAATGAAAGAGTGACCCATCCAATATGCAAACTTGAGGATGGCTCAAAGGGAAGGAGTTCACCTTTATGAGGATGTCAAAAATGTTGGTGTCGCACATCGTGTATGCCTTCACATAACCAATATGTCTCATGACGGTAATGCCTTGTGAATCCTTCAAAACGAAAGAACATGGCAAACACTCGGAAAAACAAATGAGGTTAGCGGAAGTGCAAAACCTATCATTCGTGTGGTAAGATACCCAACAAGTGTATGCATCATGCTCATCATAAGAAAGGACAATGGAGCATTTCATAGTATGGAGGCATATGATGCGATAACAACCAAATGCAATAGGCTCAAGTAAACAAGCATGCATCACAAGTAATATGTCCAAGTCTCCAAGATCATGAAGCATAGAGGCAACTATAGGAGGCAAGCGACAATAAACAAGATATATCATGTGAGAGGCATGAACATATATGTCATCAACCCAAGAAAGCAAGTGATAGTGGAACATGGGTGATGCAACATAGCAAGCAATCATAGCGATCAAGTCAAGCAAGCTAGTAGTGCGAAGATGCAACATACTAGAAGGAATCATGGCAAGCATGTCATGTGTGCAAATAGTGGGCATGAGTAAATCACATGACATAGCACAAACATGAAAGCAAGATATGAGGACAATAGCATGAATGTATTGGTGAGGAGCCATATGTAAATAGCAATGGGTCATCATGACTCTCCCAACACAACAAGCATCAATAGCATGGGGCACAAAGAAATAATGACAATAGCTACTAGGATCTCCACCAAGCATGCAAATACACATAGGAGTAACATAATGGTGAATCATTGATGAGGACATCAATACCATTGTTACATCCACAGCCCCTACTGCTACATATACTGGACCAATTACTAGAGCTCGCGCACGCCAATTAAATTATCAGGTACTTTCGTTTCTTGGTAATGATTCTAATGTTCATGAGAATATGATGCTGCCTAAATTGGATACATTTGTTTTGCTTACAAATGAAGGCCCTAGCTTGGAGAAGGATGGACATTGGAGCAAGAACAAGCATGGAGATAATGCCATGCTAAGGGGAACAAGAACGGAGTTACAAGTGATGATTTCAGGACTTGGAAGCCACCATAATGGGTGCATGAAGCCTTGGACGAAATATACAAGATGCCACTTCATAATATTCGTCCATAGGCTATTCTAGGTGCTGCGTCACCTTATTATTGGGCCAGGCCCATGTAATTTCGAAATACTTAAGTATAGGCTGTTTTTAGAGTCCGTATGTGTGGGGAAACAAGAGTTAGGGATGGTTTCGGACCCCTCCCTCAAGGGCCACGAAATTCCCTCCTCTTCCTCCATATATACAGCCATTAGGGCGTCGTTTAGACTTTGGGTTTTGTTTAGATTAAAAGTTCGCCATAGCTGCAACTTCACAGCATTTCGCTTGTGTTCAACGACCGCATAAAGGCGCCACGTAACCCCACCTTGATCAATAAAGCTTTCATCTTATATTCGCAATATTCAGATTGCAATCTCAGTTTCTTGCTTGTTCTTCGTTTGCTCGCAGGAAGCAGGCCCTCGTGGTCGTTGATCGTGCTCCGGCGTGGTCAATAACCCTCGGAAGTTGGTTTAGCGATTGCTAAGGCGCGACGTCTCGCACGTTCGTAGTCGGATCGTCAAGGTCGACTCCCACAGAAACGATAGCCACCATCTCATCGAAACATCGGGACACCTTTGCCTCTATCAATCATGGGTAGATGCAAGCAAGGGTCACAAGTTCATGGCAAAGGCATAGAAGCAAGCATAACATGCAAAGTGAACACGGTAAAATGAGCATAAGGTGGCAAGTGGTAAATAGCCCATAGCCGTGTGAGAGCCAAGTAGAAGAGATGCGCGTAGTCCTTGCGCAAAAGGAATGGTGGGAATGAAAGTCCACGTGATCCCAAGTCATCGTTGCTCTCAAGAGCTCGTTTCGTCAACTCTTGGGATTGAGAGGTTGACGAGTATACGTGAGTACCTACACAAAACAAAGGTAAAGGAAAAAATGTGTGTGCATGGTATATGTACGCATCATCCATCATGATGCGCACATGCATGTGTCGGTTAGCACAAAATAGCCAATGCTCAAATAAATGAGATGTGTGATATAGAAACATGTCATCCATCATGAGAGGTTTGTTATTATGTATAGCATAATGGAGATGCAAAGGATGTAATGCATCATGAGCAATATCTAGAGCATTGTTATTCATGGAATGCATATAGTGCAAGCAATCATGGAAATCATGCAAAGGATGGGATGAATCAAAATCTCCAAACATGTATGAGGGAACTATGGGGGTCTCCTCATGAGCATTACTGGAAACATCCCAAGGAGAATATTGACAACATCCAAAACAAAGCATATTTGGTTCAATGTGATCATGGCATGACATAGTAGATGAATTGCACAAATCATGTAAAGGAAGCATGGCAATATCATCACAAGAGAAGCAAAAGCCAATGACCATCATCTCGTCATCTATGCCATAAGTGCAAATAGGATTGATTTTAATGGGGCATGCATAGTTACTATGTCGAGATTGAAATGATGCAATGATGTAGGGCGGAACCCTATGTGGACGATCTTTCACGTTTGGAGTGGATCCTACGGGGAATCACGAAGAACACGCGGGAGAACAAAGGGAAACACGGAGGAAACGAGAGAGATCGCTCAACCAACAAGGAACCAATCACGCAAGTGCTAGATCACCGAACACAAAGAGATACATATGATCCACAATCAACAAAGGTAAGGATACACGAGTAGCCGTTCTTCTCCGAGAGGAGGTCTTGATGGGGTCCACCCTAGAAGGGGTCTTGAATCCGCTTGGGGATCTTCTCCGTAGAGGTCCCGAGCTCCGAGGAGAAGTAACCAAGTGGATGAGCAAGGCTCTCACACAAACATGAGCTAAACCTAAGCTAACCCTAATACGAAGCTAGGAGAAGAGTATATATAGTGCTAAGCCACGAAGGGGTAAGTGAGGGCGAGGGTACACGGGCTCGGCCCAATACAATGTCTTGCAGACAGGCCGGTTGTACTGTCATGGGCGGTTGTACTGGCCGAGAGCTCTGAGGGCGGTAGTTCCGGCCGAGGAAGGCGGTACTACCGCTGGGAGGTCAGACTGGCTTCCGGAGGTGGGCGTCGAAGGAGCGATGCGGTTGTACCGGATGTCGGGCGGTTGTTCCGTCTTTGGGCATAAACCGTAGAATCGGTCTTTGTCATCGCCTTGCACCGCTTGATCAGCGAATGGTGGCCGGTTGTTGGGCGGTGGCTAGCCGGTTGTTTTGCCCGTGCGGTGGTTGGGCGGTTGAACCGGTCGGGTGGCTTCAGCGGTAGTACCGCCTGTAGTGGGCGGTAGTACCGCTCGTCTTTGGAGCCGGGGTTCTCTTCCTCCTTCTCTTCCATGCTTGGCCTCGGTCCTTGGATTCTCCATGGTCGCCTCGGTCACTGAGTATATGCAAGATCCATGCATGAGGTAGTAGCCATGTCTCACATGTAGAAAGTGAAGGTTCAAGAGGAGCGAAGTTCACCTTGTGTCCAATGGTGCATATTCGAGGTCTCGCCATATGTCCTCTTGGGGCTTGGAGAGTAGTCGGAGTGTACATGGGGATGAACGTGGGATGCTCCGCATCATCTCCCCTTGTGAAAGATCCGACCTCGGATCGTGATCCTCATCACCATGGAAACGGTTGTCGTGGAGGGACTTGTAGTTGGACGAAGTTGAAGACATGGCGCCAATCCAAGTAGTCCAAGGTGTCGCCGGAATGATAGACATGCAAAAAGAGCAAACACAAGCAACACTCGGAAATACAATGGTTAGCGCACACAAAGTGTCCATCATGTAAGAATGAGTCCGTGCGGCAAGATTGGTCGTGACAAAGCGCATGAAGCTTATCAAGTTGATCTAGAATGAGACGCAAAGCATTCATGGGAGGAAAAGCAATCATCGTGTACACAAATGTTTTATGAATATGAGCAATGCAACCACGATGCAAAATGATGCCATAATGGGATGGTTTATCAAATGCATGAACATGGCAATGGATGCTCAACATGTGGATATTATCATGCAATTGATGGTGGACAATATGATTATGATGTATGAATATGCCATCAAGGTAGATCACAACAAATTTGCTAAGGAAGTGCACAAGTTCATATATCATGGATGACGTGGGAATACAAGATGCAATAAGGTAATCATAATGTGAGTCAATCCATGCATAGGGTGCAAACTTGTGGTGAGTATGATATGTCCATCGAGCATGACATGTATGAGCACAATCAACAAATATGGAGGTGTTGGTGTACCAATGCTCAAGTCGTGGCAAGAGTGGAATTCAAGGTGCATCCAAGTCCAAGCGCTCCTCAATGTAAAGGTCCATAGAGCCAATCTCCAATGTCGCTCCTCCGTCCGTGAGATGTATCATGTAGACAACAAAAAGGAAACAACAATGAAAGAGTGACCCATCCAATATGCGTATTTGAGGATGGCTCAAAGGGAAGGAGTTCACCATATGAAAGTTCCTAAGATGTTGGAGTTGCACATCATGTATGCCTTCACATAACCAATATGTCTCATGACGGTAATGCCTTGTGAATCCTTCAAAATGAAAGAACATGACAAACACTCGGAAAAACAAATGAGGTTAGCGGAAGTGCAAAACCTATCATTCGTGTGGTAAGATACCGAACAAGTGTATGCATCATGCTCATCATAATAAATTACAAGGTAGCATTTCTAAGTATGGATTCATATGATGTTAGAACATCCAAATACAAGAGGCTCAATCAAACAAGCATGCATCACAAGTAAAGTGTCAAAGTCTCCAAGATCAATAAGCATAGTATGGTTGCACTCAATACAAGTGGATATGAGAGAGGCAACTAATGGACACAAGAGACAATGATCAAGATATATCATGTGAGAGGCATGAGCATATATGTCATCAACCCAAGAAAGCAAGTAATAGTGGAACATGGGTGATGCAACATAGCAAGCAATCATAGAGATCAAGTCAAGCAAGCTAGTAGTGCGAAGATGCAACGTACTAGAAGGAATCATGACAAGCATGTCGTGTGTGCAAATAGTGGGCATGAATAATGCACATGACATAGCACAAGCATGAAAGCAAGATATGAGTAGAATGGCACGAATGTATTGGCGAGAGGCCATGTGTAAATAGCAATGGGGCATCATGACTCTCCCAACACAACAAGCATCAATAGCGTGGGGCACAAAGAAATCATGACAATAGCTACTAGGATCTCCACCAAGCATGCAAATACACATAGGAGTAGCATAATGGTGAATCATGGGTAGATGCAAGCAAGGGTCACAAGTGCATGGCAAAGGCATAGAAGCAAGCATAACATGCAAAGTGAACACGGTAAAATGAGCATAAGGTGGCAAGTGGTAAATAGCCCATAGCCGTGTGAGAGCCAAGTAGAAGAGATGCGCGTAGTCGTTGCGCGTAGGGAACGGTGGTAAGGATAGGCCACGGGATCCCAAAGCATCGTTGCTCTCAAGAGCTCGTTTCGTCAACTCTTGGGATTGAGATGTTGACGAGTATACGTATGCATACCTACACAAAACAAAGACAAAGGAAAAATTGTGTAAAAGGTAGATGTACGCATCATCCATCATGATGCATACGTGCATGTGTTGGTGAGCACAAAATAGCCAATGCTCAAATAAATGAGATGCGTGATATAGAAACATGTCATCCATCATGATAGGTTTGTTATTATGTATGGCATAATGGAGACTCAAATTGTGTAATGCATCTTGGGAAATATCGAGAGCATTGTTATTCATGGAATGCATATGGTTCACACAATTATGGGAATCATGCAAAGTATGAGATGCATCAAAATCTCCTAATATGTATGAGGAAACTATGGGGGTCTCCTCATGAGCAAGAGTAGAAACATCACGTGGAGAATATTGACAACATCCAAAACAATGCATATTCGGACAATGTGATCATGGCATGACATAGTAGACGAATTATGCGCAAATCATGTAAAGGAAGCATGGCAATATCATCACAAGAGAAGCAAAAGCCAACGACCATCATCTCGTCATCTATGCCATAAGTGCAAATGGGATTTATTTTAATGGGGCATGCATAGTTACTATGTTGAGATTGTAATGATGCAATATGGGAGATCTCACTCATAGCATATGACAAGTTCAATGGATTGTCAAACATGAAGTGACTAATAGAATTTTCACAAGATGTCCTATGGAGCATAGCATCACAACTAGGCAACTCAACATGCTCATCATCATATTCATCATAAATAGGTAATTCAAGGCATGAAGAAGTTTCACTAGCATGAAGCATGGTAATAGGTGGCTCAACATCATGGGAGCAATCGATGGCAAGAGAGTCCACTAGTGGGACAAGAGAAGCACCATCACCTATGTTACCTTTGGAGCATCGCTCATGTGTTGTAGGTGAGGTGTCAATGATCCATTCGTTGTCATCTTCATCGTGATGGAACCATGTGGGGGGTGTATCATCGTCCACCATGGCCATTGTCGTCTCCTTTGAAGGGATGGACTCGTCGAGGATAAGCGTGTCGTCCTGTAGGAGACCTAGCACCAAAGAAGAAAACACACTAGGAGTAGAGGTTAAGTGGTTAGAAATCATAGTGGCCTCACATGCTGTGTAAACTACCTCACTCTCTAAGTGTTGTGGCTCACTCACTCCCTCAAGGATGCTCTCACTCATATGGTTGGTGGAGTCACTCAAATGGCGCTCAACGTCACATAGGATGTGTGGCATGCTCTCATGTGTGGGGCTAGTGGTGGTCACACTCATCCTCTCATAGGAAATGCTCTCAATGTCACGTATGGTGGAGTCACTCATGTCACTCATATGGTGGTGGCTCTCCTCACATGGCACTTGGGGCATTTCTTCATATGTGGGTGTCGGAGAGATGTTGGTGCAAATGTCTCCATGCGCGGTCGCGTAGCTTGACTCGGAGGAGGAGTCCAATGTTGGCGCCTGCCTTCATGTTGTTGAAGAGGTTCGCGCCGTCAGCCGTGGTCGAAGGGATGGCCCTTGCTCGACCGCCTTGTCACCGCCTTGGTGTGGGAGGCCCATGTGATGTGGCACCTCATAGCTCGTCTCCATGACCGAAGGAATTTCCCATGCTCGGCCATCTTCCTTGGGGGCTTCAAGATGGAAGTGTCACCTCGCCAGGCGTGGTCGCCTTGGACTTGATGAAGTCGATGTAGGCATACACGTCGAAAGTAGGCGAAGATGCCGTACGTCCAAAGGCGAAGATGCCTTGATTGCACTTGGCGAAGATGCCAAAGTGGTTGTTGTAGCCTTAGCGCCGTCTTGGTGGTGCTCGTCTCGCGGTCTTCTCTTGTGCTTATGAAGCTTCGACTTGGCGTGAAGTAGGGCTTGTTGGGACTTGTGCATTTGCGCCAGGAGCATCTTCATGATGATGATGTCGTTGTCGTGCTTGAGCTCCTTGGCGTTCGTCATCGTCGTGCACATGATGCTTGGAGGTGACTTGCCCATCATGACGATTTTGATCACGAACGTGATGGTGGTCGCCATGTAGATGTTGACTTGGACGACTTGCGCTTGCATCTTGTTTGCGCTCCGAAGACTTGTGGCTTGAATGTCACCGCCTTGAAGATGACGAAGGGGAAGTAGACTTGAGCAAGGTCCTAATCTCCTCCATCCTTGCATCTTGTTCCTCTTTATGTCCCAAAGCTTCTTGTCGATGTAGTCCCTTCTCCTTGCTTCGGAGTGATGAATGTCGATGGAGATGTTCTCGGCGCTCTCGCAATCTTGATTGTGTGCCTTGCACTTGTCGTTGTAGATCGAAGATAGACGCTTTGGTGATGTAGTTGTTCACGCCGTCGTTGTTGTCGAAGACCGGAGATGAAATGCCTTGCCTATCCATCATAAGACTCGAGCAAATATGAGTGGGAGAAAGGGAAGAACTTATACCAATGTACCTTGACCGACGTTGACAATGAATCAAGTTCACTCAAATGCGGACAATGAAATAGCACTATTGATACCAATCCTTGTCGGTTCTCACACCTACACAAGTAAAGCTTATGGAGGAGCTCGGTGAGGATAGTGGCACAAAAAATTAATGCAAAATGTTAGCAAGAGTCAATAATGTTGAAAGAGATTCACAAATTCGCAAGTGAAACAAATGGACCAATAGCAAAGAATGGCACACGGAAACACACACACGGATAGATAAATGGGGTCGTGCAACCAAGGAATGAGCACAAAATGTGGAATCCACGGAAAACGCCGTGTTGCACAACTCAAGAGAGACGCTAGCACGATTGCTCAATAGGCGGATACGACACTTGTGCACAACCTATAAGATGCAAAATGGATAAACTTCTATCCCAAGTAAGCTATGTATGTATGGTTCCCGGTGTTTCTCTCAAGATGATCCAAGATGATCGGATATGACAATCTTATATGCAATGTAGTATGATGCTATGGCACTAGCTTACAAGCTTCTTTGCTCTCTCTTTTGCTTAAAAGATTTATTCTCTTTTTTTGTATGTATGGCCACTTTGCGAAATGCACAAACCAAGATAGCAATTGTGTATATGCAGGAACAATCTTGTGACACAAGGGATGATATGATACCAATATGATATGGTATGTATGCAATGGAAAGTATGATCACTAATGTGCACAAGTAACGTTGCCAGCAATACTCAAATGGCTAGTCTCGATAGGCAAGTAACGCAAAAGTAAGGCTAGGGGTTAACAATGCAATGGCAAGGGGAATATACAATGGAGGGATACCACGATACCAAGATGATATGGAGGTTACCGTCCGGCGATGATGAGTAGCGGTGTTCTTGATGTAGATACCAAGATGATGGAGACTCGTCCCTAAGTAGCGAAACACCTTAGGAAACGGAAAAACCGCGAACTCAAAATCTCAAACGTCAAATGTCAAAATGGTGGTAGCGAAAGCGGTGGTAGTGTGCACTTGGCAATGCGGAAGTGGAATGATGGGCTATACACGGTGTAAGAGTTGGAAGCACACGGTCCCTAAGTAGCCGAAACACCTTAGGAGACACAAGCCACAACTCGAAAAAGGTCAATCAACAATTGGGTTAAGTTGGGTTGTCGGAAGTGTATGGTGGGCAAGGTTATGTGGAAGTGGTGGTGGTGGTGGTGGTTGATGAAGAAGCAACCGTCCTTAAGTAGCCTAAACACCTTAGGAGAACTCAAACAACCACTAATGCTATAAGGAACAAAATGGGTTAGTTTGCGGAAGGCTATGGTGGTATTGCGGATGATGTGGTGGAAGCCCTAGGCAAAGATGCCAAAGTACCAAAAATTTGATGGTGTCAAAAGGTGGTGGTAGTATTTTTGTGGGATGGGGGATGTCAATAGCTTCAAAACGAGCTAAAGAACGCGAAAATCGGACTCCGGATGTGGAAGTTATGGCCGAAACGGTGAAACTCTGTACGCTGAACTGGGAGGGCGGTAGTACCGCCAGAGGGCGGTTGTAGCGCTCGAGGTACTCAGCGGTAGTACCGCTCGGAGGGGCGGAAGAACCGCTCGTGTCGGGATTTTTCGCAGATCGACTCGGTGCGAGATTTTGGGGCGGAAATGGATGATTTCGGGGCCAAAATTGGATGGATTTCGTGGATGGAAGGTGGGGAAACTTGGGGAGATGCTAGATCCACTCGAAACCAAGAAAATCCATGGATCAAAATCAAAACATCATCAAAACTAACAAATCACAAAAAAATTGGGGCTATTTTTGGTGGGGATTTTTGGATTTAGGACGAAAACAACAAAATCAAGCTAGAAAACACGGGGTAGGGGCTCCAAAAACGTGATCAACGTGGCTCATGATACCAAGATGATGTAGTGCGGAACCCTATCTGGACGATCTTTCACGTTTGGAGTGGATCCTACGGGGAATCACGAAGAACACGCGGAAGAACAAAGGGAAACACGGAGGAAACGAGAGAGAGATCGCTCAACCAACAAGGAATCAATCACACAAGTGCTAGACCACCGAACACAAAGAGATACATATGATCCACAATCAACAAAGGTAAGGATACACGAGTAGCCGTTCTTCTCCGAGAGGAGGTCTTGATGGGGTCCATCCTAGAAGGGGTCTTGAATCCGCTTGGGGATCTTCTCCGTAGAGGTCCTGAGCTCCGAGGAGAAGTAACCAAGTGGATGAGCAAGGCTCTCACACAAACATGAGCTAAACCTAAGCTAACCCTAATACGAAGCTAGGAGAAGAGTATATATAGTGCTAAGCCACGAAGGGGTAAGTGAGGGCGAAAGGGGTACACGGGCTCGGCCCAATACACTGTGCGCAGACAGGCCGGTTGTACCGGTCGCGGGGGCGGTTGTACCGCTGAGAGCTCCTGGGGGGCGGTAGTTCCGGCCGAGGAAGGCGGTACTACCGCTGGGAGGTCGGCACTGGCTTCTGGGGTTGGGCGTCGAAGGAGCCAATGGTTGTACCGGATGTCGGGCGGTTGTTCCGGTCTTTGGGCATAAACCGGTAGAATCGGTGTTGCACCGCCTTGCACCGCTTGATCACCGAATGGTGGCGGTTGTTGGGCGATGGCTAGCGGTTGTTCCGCCCGTCACGGTGGTTGGGCGGTTGAACCGGTCGGTGGGAGCCGGGTACTACCGCCTGTAGTGGGGCGTGATAGTACCGCTCGTGGTGGAGCGGTCGGGTTCTCTTCCTCCTTCTCTTCCATGCTTGGCCTCGGTCCTTGGATTCTCCATGGTCGCCCTCGGCCGCACTGAGTATATGCAAGATCCATGCATGAGGTAGTAGCCATGTCTCACATGTAGAAAGTGAAGGTTCGAAGAGGAGCGAGTTCACCTTGTGTCCAATGGTGCATATTCGAGGTCTCGTCATATGTCCTCTTGGGGCTTGGAGAGTAGTCGGAGTGTACATGGGGATGAACGTGGGATGCTCCGCATCATGCAATATGGGAGATCTCACTTATAGCATATGACAAGTTCAATGGATTGTCAAACATGAAGTGACCAATAGAATTTTCACATGATATCCTATGGAACATAGCATCACAACTAGGCAACTCAACATGCTCATCATCATATTCATCATAAATAGGTAAGTCAAGGCATGAAGAAGTTTCACTAGCATGAAGCATGGTAATAGGTGTGTCAACATCATGGGAGCAATCGAAGTCAAGAGAGTCCACTAGTGGGACAAGAGAAGCACCATCACCTATGTTACCTTTGGAGCGTCGCTCATGTGTTGTAGGTGAGGTGTTGAAGATCGTCTCGTTGTCGTCTTCATCTTGATGGAACCATGTGGGGGGTGCATCATCGTCCACCATGGTCCTCGTCGTCTCCAATGGAGGAATAGACTCATCAAGGATAGGCATGTCGTCATGTAGGAGACCTAGCACCAAAGAACAAAACACACTAGGAGTAGAGGTTAATTCGTTAGGAATCATAGTGGCCTCACATGCCGTGTCAACTACCTCACTCACTATGTGTTGTGGCTCACTCACTTCCTCAAGGATGCTCTCACTCATATGTTTGGTGGGGTCACTCAAATGGTGCTCAACCTCACATAGGATGTGTGGCATGCTCTCATGTGTGGGGCTAGTGGTGGTCACACTCATCCTCTCATATGAAATGCTCTCAATGTCACGTATGGTGGAGTCACTCATGTCACTCATGGGGTGGTGGCTCTCCTCACATGACAAAAGGGGCATCTCGACATATGTCGGTGTCGGAGAGATATCGGTGCAAATGTCTCCATGTGCGGTGGCGTAGCTTGACTCGGAGTATGAGTCCAATGTGTGCGTCATCTTCATGTTGTAGAAGTGATAGAGGCAAAGGTGTCCCGTCTTTCGATGAGATGTTGGTTTTCGCTTTGGAGGAAGTCGACTTTGACGATCCGACTACGAACGTGCGAGGACGTCGCGCCTTAGCAATCGCTAAACCAACTCCGAGAGGTTATTGACCACGCCGGAGCACGATCAACCTGACCACGAGGGTCTTTTTTGCTGCGAGCAAATGAAGAACAAGCAAGAAACTGAGATTGCAATCTGGATATTGCGAATATAAGATGAAAGCTTTATTGATCAAGGTGGGGTTCTGTGACGCCTTTGTCTGGTCGTTGAACACAAAGCGCACGCGAAGTTGCAGCTATGGCGAACTTTTAATCTAAACAAAACCCAAAGTCTAAACGACGCCCTAAGGGCTGTATATATGGAGAAAGAGGAGGGAATTTCGTGGCCCTTGAGGGAGGTGTCCGAAACTAACCCTAACTCTTGTTTCCCCACACATACGGACTCTAAAAACAGCCTACACTTAAGTATTTCGAAATTACATGGGCCTGGCCCAATATTAAGGTGAGGCAGCACCTAGAATAGCCTATGGACGAATATTATGAAGTGGCATCTTGTATATTTCGTCCAAGGCCTCATGCTCTCATTAGGGTGGCTTCAAAGTCCTGGAATCATCACTTGTAACTCCGTTCTTGTTCCCCTTGCGCATGCCAACATCTCCATGCTTGAACTTGCTCCAAGGTTCATCTTTCTTGTCCATGGTAGGCCCTTCATTTGTAAGCAAAACAAATGTATCCAATTTAGGCAGCATCATATTCTCATGAACATTGGAATCGTTACCAAGAAACGAAAGTACACGATAATTCAATTGGCGTCTTGAGCTCTAGTAATTGGTCCAATATGTATAGCAGCAGGGGCTGTGGGTGTAACAATGGTATTGATGTCCTCATCATCCTCCCCTTCTTGAAATGAAGTCGTCCTCGACGGAAGCTCATCTTCCTCACCCAAATAAGGCTTCAAATCTGCAATGTTAAAAGTGGGACTAACCCCAAAATCTGCAGGCAGCTCAAGTTTATATGCATTATCATTTATTTTCTCTAACACCTTAAATGGACCATCAGCACGTGGCATTAGCTTTGATTTGTGCAAATTAGGAAACCTATCCTCACGCAAATGTAACCAAACAAGATCTCCAAAAGTGCAAAGACAACATGTTTTCTACCCTTATCTCCAAGAAGTTTATATTTAGCATTCATACGCTCAATGTTTTCCTTAGTTAACTCATACATTTTTAAAATCAATTCAGCACGTTCTTTAGCATCAAAATTAACCTTCTCCGAAGATGGAAGAGGCAACAAATCAATAGGTGCACGAGGTAGGAAGCCATACACAATTTCAAAAGGGCACATCTTAGTAGTAGAATGCAATGAACAATTATTAGCAAATTCAATATGAGGCAAGCATTATTCCCACATTTTCTTATTATTCTTCAAACAGCCCTAAGAATAGTAGACAATGTTCTATTGACTACTTCAGTTTGTCCATCAGTTTGGGGGTGACAAGTAGTACTAAAAATCAGTTTAGTCCCCAACTTAACCCATAAACATCTCCAAAAGTGGCTAAGAAATTTAGTGTCACGATCTGAAACAATAGTATTTGGCACACCATGCAAGCGAATAATTTCACGAAAGAACAAATCAGCAACATTAACAGCATCATCACTTTTATGACATGGTATAAAGTGTGCCATTTTCGAGAATCTATCCACGACAACAAATATGCTATCCCTCCCTTCTTTGTTCGAGGTAAACCTAAAACAAAGTCCATAGATATATCCTCCCAAGGAACACTAGGTACAGTGCAAAGGCATATATAAACCATGAGGATTGAGTCGTGACTTAGCTTTTTGACATGTAGTGCAATGAGCAACAAAACGCTCAACATCCCGTCTCATCTTTGGCCAAAAGAAATGTGTAGCAAGTATATCCTCCGCCTTTTGACGCGAAAGTGTCCCATTAAGCCTCCTCCATGCGCCTCCTGCAACAACATAAGACTAACAGAGCTAGCAGGAATGCATAGCTTGTTAGCACGGAACACAAAACCATCATTAATAACGAACTTGTTCCATGTTCTTCCTTCTTTACAATTCTGCATTACATCTTTAAAATCAGCATCATGCACATATTGATCTTTGATGGTCTCCAAACCAAATATTTTGAAGTCAAGTTGTGAAAGCATAGTATAGCGACGAGACAAAGCATCAAAGAATAACATTTTCTTTACCCTTCTTGTGTTTAATGACATAAGGGAAAGTCTCAATGAATTCAACCCATTTAGCATGTCTACGATTCAGTTTAGCTTGACTTTTAATATGTTTCAAAGATTCATGATCAGAATGTATAACAAATTCTTTGGGCCATAAATAATGTTGCCATGTCTCTAAAGTCCTAACAAGAGCATATAATTCTTTGTCATAAGTAGAATAGTTCAGACTAGGCCCACTCAATTTTTCGTAAAAGTATGCAACAGGTTTGCCATCTTGTAATAACACACCTCCTAATCCAATTCCACTAGCATCACATTCAAGCTCAAAAGTCTTATTAAAGTCAGGAAGTTGGAGTAAAGGAGCATGTGTCAACTTATCTTTCAATACCGTGAAGGCTTCTTCCGTGCGGTACCCCAAACAAAAGGCACATCCTTCTTTGTAAGTTCATTGAGAGGTGCAGCAATGGTGCTAAAGTCTCTCACAAAACGCCTATAGAAACCAGCGAGTCCAAGAAAACTCCTCACTTGTGTGACCGTTTTGGGCTGCGGCCAACTCTCAATAGCTTCAATCTTGGCTTTATCAACTTCAATTCCTGTGGTGTAACAACATAGCCAAGAAAAGATACTCGGTCGGTGCAAAAGGTGCACTTCCCAAGGTTACCAAACAAACGTGCATCACGTAGAGCATTAAAAACAACACGTAAATGTTCCAAATGTTCTTCCAAAGATTTGCTATAAATCAGTATATCATCAAAATAGACTACCACAAATCGTCCAATGAAAGCACGTAAAACTTCGCTCATTAGTCTCATGAAAGTACTAGGTGCATTAGTTAACCCAAAAGGCATGACTAACCACTCATATAAACCAAACTTAGTTTTAAATGCTGTTTTCCATTCATCTCCCAATTTCATACGAATTTGATGGTATCCACTACGCAAATCAACTTTGGAGAATATTGTAGAGCCACTCAATTCATCAAGCATATCATCTAGCCTAGGAATAGGATGACGATAACGAATAGTAATATTATTAATGCCTCTACAATCAACACACATACGCCGACGTACCATCCTTTTTAGGCACTAGTATAATAGGAACAGCACAAGGACTAAGAGATTCGCGTATATAACCTTTGTCGAGCAGCTCCTGCATTGACGCATAATCTCCTTCGTCTCCTCCGGATTGGTACGGTATGGTGCACGGTTGGGTAGCGATGCACCGAATTAAGTCAATTTGATGCTCAATCCTCGAATAGGTGGTAATCCTTGGCACGCCTTGTGGGAAGACGTCCGCGAACTCCCCGCAAAATGTTAGTGACAGCAGGGGCAAAGAGGAAGGCACATCCTCGAATGAAAATAATGCCTCTTTGCACACAAAAGCATAGCAAACAGATTTGCTAGAATCTAGCTCCTCAATATCAGATTTGGTGGCAAGTAAACATGCACTTTTCAGTTTAATTTCAGAAGCAACATTAGATGGTTTATTATTAGGCTTCATTTGTTGCTCAAATTCTTTTGCCACAATTTGATTTTCACTCTTATTTTTCTCCTGTTTTGCTTTATTAGCTCTATTAATATCATCTTTCAAAATTGAATCAGGAGTCATAGGAAGCAAAGTAATATTTTTATCCTTGTGAACAAGAGTATACTGATTGTTTCTACCATGGTGTACAGAATTTTTATCAAATTGCTATGGTCTACCAAGTAATAAGGAACATGCTTGCATAGGTACCACATCACAATCAACATAATCAGCATATGTAGAGATACTAAAATTGATAGAGGCAAAGGTGTCCCGTCTTTCGATGAGATGTTGGTTTTCGCTTTGGAGGAAGTCGACTTTGATGATCCGACTACGAACGTGCGAGGACGCCGCTACTTTAGCAATCGCTAAACCAACTCCGAGAGGTTATTGACCACGCCGAGCACGATCAACCCGACCACGAGGGTCTGTTTCTGCGAAAGCAAACGAAGAACAAGCAAGAAACTGAGATTGCAATCTTGATATTGCGAATATAAGATGAAAGCTTTATTGATCAAGGTGGGGTTACGTGGACGCCTTTATCTGGTCGTTGAACACAAACGGCACGCTAAGTTGCAGCTATGGCGAACTTTTAATCTAAACAAAACCCAAAGTCTAAACGACGCCTAAGGGCTGTATATATGGAGAAAGAGGAGGGAATTTCGTGGCCCTTGAGGGAGGGGTCCCAAACCAACCCTAACTCTTGTTTCCCCACATACGGACTCTAAAAACAACCTACACTTAAGTATTTCGAAATTGCATGGGCCTGGCCCAATATTAAGGTGAGGCAGCACCTAGAATAGCCTATGGACGAATATTATGAAGTGGCATCTTGTATATTTCGTCCAAGGCCTCATGCTCTCATTAGGGTGGCTTCAAAGTCCCGAATCATCACTTGTAACTCCGTTCTTGTTCCCCTTGCGCATACCAACATCTCCAAGCTTGAACTTGCTCCAAGGTTCATCTTTCTTGTCCATGGTAGGCCCTTCATTTGTAAGCAAAACAAATGTATCCAATTTGGGCAGCATCATATTCTCATGAACATTGGAATCGTTACCAAGAAACGAAAGTACCTGATAATTCAATTGGCGTCATGCGAGCTCTAGTAATTGGTCCAAGATGTATAGCAGCAGGGGTTGTGGGTGTAACAATGGTATTGATGTCCTCATCATCCTCCCTTCTTGAAATGAAGTCGTCCTCGACGGAAACTCATCTTCCTCACCCAAATAAGGCTTCAAATCTGCAATGTTAAAAGTGGGACTAACCCCAAAATCTGCAGGCAGCTCAAGTTTGTATGCATTATCATTTATTTTCTCTAACACCTTAAATGGACCATCAGCACGTGGCATTAGCTTTGATTTGCACAAATTAGGAAACCTATCCTTACGCAAATGTAACCAAACAAGATCTCCAGGTGCAAAGACAACATGTTTTCTACCCTTATCACCAGCAAGTTTATATTTAGCATTCATACGCTCAATGTTTTCCTTAGTTAACTCATGCATTTTTAAAATCAATTCAGCACGTTCTTTAGCATCAAAATTAACCTTCTCCGAAGATGGAAGAGGCAACAAATCAATAGGTGCACGAGGTAGGAAGCCATACACAATTTCAAAAGGGCACATCTTAGTAGTAGAATGCAAAGAACGATTATAAGCAAATTCAATATGAGGCAAGCATTCTTCCCACATTTTCTTATTATTCTTCAAAATAGCCCTAAGCATAGTAGACAATGTTCTATTGACTACTTCAGTTTGTCCATCGGTTTGGGGTGACAAGTAGTACTAAAAAGCAGTTTAGTCCCCAACTTAGCCCATAAACATCTCCAAAAGTGGCTAAGAAATTTAGTATCACGATCTGAAACAATAGTATTTGGCACACCATGCAAGCGAATAATTTCACGAAAGAACAAATCAGCAACATTAACAGATCATCGCTTTTATGACATGGTATAAAGTGTGCCATTTTCGAGAATCTATCCACGACAACAAATATGCTATCCTCCCTTCTTTGTTCGAGGTAAACCTACAACAAAGTCCATAGATATATCCTCCCAAGGAACACTAGGTACAGGCAAAGGCATATATAAACCATGAGGATTGAGTCGTGACTTAGCTTTTTGACATGTAGTGCAAATGAGCAACAAAACGCTCAACATCCCGTCTCATCTTTGGCCAAAAGAAATGTGTAGCAAGTATATCCTCCGTCTTTTTGACGCCAAAGTGTCCCATTAAGCCTCCTCCATGCCTCGTGCAACAACAAAAGACGAACAGAGCTAGCAGGAATGCATAGCTTGTTAGCACGAACACAAAACCATCATTAATAACGAACTTGTTCCATGTTCTTCCTTCTTTACAATTCTGCATTACATCTTTAAAATCAGCATCATGCACATATTGATCTTTGATGGTCTCCAAACCAAATATTTTGAAGTCAAGTTGTGAAAGCATAGTATAGCTTACGAGACAAAGCATCAAGAATAACATTTTCTTTACCCTTCTTGTGTTTAATGACATAAGGGAAAGTCTCAATGAATTCAACCCATTTAGCATGTCTACGATTCAGTTTAGCTTGACTTTTAATATGTTTCAAAGATTCATGATCGTAATGTATAACAAATTCTTTGGGCCATAAATAATGTTGCCATGTCTCTAAAGTCCTAACAAGAGCATATAATTCTTTGTCATAAGTAGAATAGTTCAGACTAGGCCCACTCAATTTTTCGTAAAAGTATGCAACAGGTTTGCCATCTTGTAATAACACACCTCCTAATCCAATTCCACTAGCATCACATTCAAGCTCAAAAGTCTTATTAAAGTCAGGAAGTTGGAGTAAAGGAGCATGTGTCAACTTATCTTTCAATACCGTGAAGGCTTCTTCCGTATGCGGTACCCCAAACAAAAGGCACATCCTTCTTTGTAAGTTCATTGAGAGGTGCAGCAATGGTGCTAAAGTCTCTCACAAAACGCCTATAGAAACCAGCGAGTCCAAGAAAACTCCTCACTTGTGTGACCGCTTTGGGCTGCGGCCAACTCTCAATAGCTTCAATCTTGGCTTTATCAACTTCAATTCCCTGTGGTGTAACAACATAGCCAAGAAAAGATACTCGGTCGGTGCAAAAGGTGCACTTCCCAAGGTTACCAAACAAACGTGGATCACGAGAGCATTAAAAACAACACGTAAATGTTCCAAATGTTCTTCCAAAGATTTGCTATAAATCAGTATATCATCAAAATAGACTACCACAAATCGTCCAATGAAAGCACGTAAAACTTCGTTCATTAGTCTCATGAAAGTACTAGGTGCATTAGTTAACCCAAAAGGCATGACTAACCACTCATATAAACCAAACTTAGTTTTAAATGCTGCTTTCCATTCATCTCCCAATTTCATATGAATTTGATGGTATCCACTACGCAAATCAACTTTGGAGAATATTGTAGAGCCACTCAATTCATCAAGCATATCATCTAGCCTAGGAATAGGATGACGATAACGAATAGTAATATTATTAATGCCTCTACAATCAACACACATACGCCGACGTACCATCCTTTTTAGGCACTAGTATAATAGGAACAGCACAAGGACTAAGAGATTCACAGATATAACCTTTGTCGAGCAGCTCCTGTACTTGACGCATAATCTCCTTCGTCTCCTCCGGATTGGTACGGTATGGTGCACGGTTGGTAGCGATGCACCGGGAATTAAGTCAATTTGATGCTCAATCCCTCGAATAGGTGGTAATCCCGTGGCACGCCTTGTGGGAAGACGTCAAATAACTCCCGCAAAATGTTAGTGACAGCAGGGGGCAAAGAGGAAGGCACATCCTCGAATGAAAATAATGCCTCTTTGCACACAAAAGCATAGCAAACAGATTTGCTAGAATCTAGCTCCTCAATATCAGATTTGGTGGCAAGTAAACATGCACTTTTCAGTTTAATTTCGTAAGCAACATTAGATGGTTTATTATTAGGCTTCATTTGTTGCTCAAATTCTTTTGCCACAATCTGATTTTCACTCTTATTTTTCTCCTGTCTTGCTTTATTAGCTCTATTAATATCATCTTTCAAAATTGAATCAGGAGTCATAGGAAGCAAAGTAATATTTTATCCTTGTGAACAAGAGTATACCGATTGTTTCTACCATGGTGTACAGAATTTTTATCAAATTGCTATGGTCTACCAAGTAATAAGGAACATGCTTGCATAGGTACCACATCACAATCAACATAATCAGCATATGTAGAGATACTAAAATTGATAGAGGCAAAGGTGTCCCGTCTTTCGATGAGATGTTGGTTTTCGCTTTGGAGGAAGTCGACTTTGACGATCCGACTACGAACGTGCGAGGACGTCGCGCCTTAGCAATCGCTAAACCAACTCCGAGAGGTTATTGACCACGCCGAGCACGATCAACCTGACCACGAGGGTCTGCTTTCCTGCGAGCAAACGAAGAACAAGCAAGAAACTGAGATTGCAATCTGGATATTGCGAATATAAGATGAAAGCTTTATTGATCAAGGTGGGGTTCTGTGACGCCTTTGTCCGGTCGTTGAACACAAACGGCACGCCAAGTTGCAGCTATGGCGAACTTTTAATCTAAACAAAACCCAAAGTCTAAACGACGCCCTAAGGGCTGTATATATGGAGAAAGAGGAGGAATTTCGTGGCCCTTGAGGGAGGGGTCCAAACCAACCCTAACTCTTGTTTCCCCACACATACGGACTCTAAAAACAACCTACACTTAAGTATTTCGAAATTACATGGGCCTGGCCCAATAATAAGGTGAGGCAGCACCTAGAATAGCCTATGGACGAATATTATGAAGTGGCATCTTGTATATTTCGTCCAAGGCCTCATGCTCTCATTAGGGTGGCTTCAAAGTCCCGAATCATCACTTGTAACTCCGTTCTTGTTCCCTTAGCATGCCAATATCTCCGTGCTTGAACTTGCTCCAAGGTTCATCTTTCTTGTCCATGGTAGGCCCTTCATTTGTAAGCAAAACAAATGTATCCAATTTAGGCAGCATCATATTCTCATGAACATTGGAATCGTTACCAAGAAACGAAAGTACCTGATAATTCAATTGGCGTGCGTGAGCTCTAGTAATTGGTCCAGTATGTATAGCAGCAGGGGCTGTGGGTGTAACAATGGTATTGATGTCCTCATCATCCTCCCCTTCTTGAAATGAAGTCGTCCTCGACGTAAACTCATCTTCCTCACCCAAATAAGGCTTCAAATCTGCAATGTTAAAAGTGGGACTAACCCCAAAATCTGCAGGTAGCTCAAGTTTATATGCATTATCATTTATTTTCTCTAAAACCTTAAATGGACCATCAGCACGTGGCATTAGCTTTGATTTGCGCAAATTAGGAAACCTATCCTTACGCAAAGGTAACAAAACAGTATCTCAAGGTGCAAAGAAAACATGATATCTACCCTTATCTCCGTAAAGTTTATATTTAGCATTCATACGCTCAATGTTTTCCTTAGTTAACTCATGCATTTTTAAAATCAATTCAGCACGTTCTTTAGCATCAAAATTAACCTTCTCCAAGATGGAAGAGGCAACAAATCAATAGGTGCACGAGGTAGGAAGCCATACACAATTTCAAAAGGGCACATCTTAGTAGTAGAATGCAATGAACGATTATAAGCAAATTCAATATGAGGCAAGCATTCTTCCCACATTTTCTTATTATTCTTCAAAACAGCCCTAAGCATAGTAGACAATGTTCTATTGACTACTTCAGTTTGTCCATCAGTTTGGGGGTGACAAGTAGTACTAAAAAGCAGTTTAGTCCCCAACTTAGCCCATAAACATCTCCAAAAGTGGCTAAGAAATTTAGTATCACGATCTGAAACAATAGTATTTGGCACACCATGCAAGCGAATAATTTCACGAAAGAACAAATCAGCAACATTAACAGATCATCGCTTTTATGACATGGTATAAAGTGTGCCATTTTCGAGAATCTATCCACGACAACAAATATGTTATACCTCCCCTTCTTTGTTCGAGGTAAACCTAAAACAAAGTCCATAGATATATCCTCCCAAGGAACACTAGGTACAGGCAAAGGCATATATAAACCATGAGGATTGAGTCGTGACTTAGCTTTTTGACATGTAGTGCAGCGAGCAACAAAACGCTCAACATCCCGTCTCATCTTTGGCCAAAAGAAATGTGTAGCAAGTATATCCTCCGTCTTCTTCACGCCAAACTGTCCCATTAATCCTCCTCCATGCGCCTCCTGCAACAACAAAAGACGAACAGAGCTAGCAGGAATGCATAGCTTGTTAGCACGGAACACAAAACCATCCTTGATAACGAACTTGTTCCATGTTCTTCCTTCTTTACAATTCTGCATTACATCTTTAAAATCAGCATCATGCACATATTGATCTTTGATGGTCTCCAAACCAAATATTTTGAAGTCAAGTTGTGAAAGCATAGTATAGCTTACGAGACAAAGCATCAAGAATAACATTTTCTTTACCCTTCTTGTGTTTAATGACATAAGGGAAAGTCTCAATGAATTCAACCCATTTAGCATGTCTACGATTCAGTTTAGCTTGACTTTTAATATGTTTCAAAGATTCATGATCAGAATGTATAACAAATTCTTTGGGCCATAAATAATGTTGCCATGTCTCTAAAGTCCTAACAAGAGCATATAATTCTTTGTCATAAGTAGAATAGTTCAGACTAGGCCCACTCAATTTTTCGTAAAAGTATGCAACAGGTTTGCCATCTTGTAATAACACACCTCCTAATCCAATTCCACTAGCATCACATTCAAGCTCAAAAGTCTTATTAAAGTCAGGAAGTTGGAGTAAAGGAGCATGTGTCAACTTATCTTTCAATACCGTGAAGGCTTCTTCCTGTGCGGTACCCCAAACAAAAGGCACATCCTTCTTTGTAAGTTCATTGAGAGGTGCAGCAATGGTGCTAAAGTCTCTCACAAAACGCCTATAGAAACCAGCGAGTCCAAGAAAACTCCTCACTTGTGTGACCGCTTTGGGCTGCGGCCAACTCTCAATAGCTTCAATCTTGGCTTTATCAACTTCAATTCTCGTGGTGTAACAACATAGCCAAGAAAAGATACTCGGTCGGTGCAAAAGGTGCACTTCCCAAGGTTACCAAACAAACGTGCATCACGTAGAGCATTAAAAACAGCACGTAAATGTTCCAAATGTTCTTCCAAAGATTGGCTATAAATCAGTATATCATCAAAATAGACTACCACAAATCGTCCAATGAAAGCACGTAAAACTTTGTTCATTAGTCTCATGAAAGTACTAGGTGCATTAGTTAACCCAAAAGGCATGACTAACTACTCATATAAACCAAACTTAGTTTTAAATGCTGTTTTCCATTCATCTCCCAATTTCATACGAATTTGATGGTATCCACTATGCAAATCAACTTTGGAGAATATTGTAGAGCCACTCAATTCATCAAGCATATCATCTAGCCTAGGAATAGGATGACGATAACGAATAGTAATATTATTAATGCCTCTACAATCAACACACATACGCCGACGTACCATCCTTTTTAGGCACTAGTATAATAGGAACAGCACAAGGACTAAGAGATTCACAGATATAACCTTTGTCGAGCAGCTCCTGTGATTTGACGCATAATCTCCTTCGTCTCCTCCGGATTGGTACGGTATGGTGCATGGTTGGGTAGCGATGCACCGGAATTAAGTCAATTTGATGCTCAATCCCTCGAATAGGTGGTAATCCCGTGGCACGCCTTGTGGGAAGACGCCGAACTCCCGCAAAATGTTAGTGACAAAGTAGGGGCAAAGAGGAAGGCACGCCCTCGAATGAAAATAATGCCTCTTTGCACACAAAAGCATAGCAAACAGATTTGCTAGAATCTAGCTCCTCAATATCAGATTTGGTGGCAAGTAAACATGCACTTTTCAGTTTAATTTCGAAGCAACATTAGATGGTTTATTATTAGGCTTCATTTGTTGCTCAAATTCTTTTGCCACAATCTGATTTTCACTCTTATTTTTCTCCTGTTTTGCTTTATTAGCTCTATTAATATCATCTTTCAAAATTGAATCAGGAGTCATAGGAAGCAAAGTAATATTTTTATCCTTGTGAACAAGAGTATACTGATTGTTTCTACCATTCTGTACAGAATTTTTATCAAATTGCCATGGTCTACCAAGTAATAAGGAACATGCTTGCATAGGTACCACATCACAATCAACATAATCAGCATATGTAGAGATACGAAAATACACACGAACAGTACGTTTTACCTTAACCTTGCCGCTGTTGTTGAACCATTGGATGTAGTAAGGATGTGGATGTGGTCTTGTGGTGAGAGAAAGCTTCTCCACCATATCCATGCTAGCCAAGTTGTTGCAGCTCCCTCCATCTATGATGACGCGAATAGAATGTTCCTTCACAACTCCCTTTGTATGGAACAAGTTATGCCTCTGATTTTGCTCAGCTTGTGTAACCTGCACACTCAAAACACGTTGAGCAACTAAACATTCATACCTGCCAAGATCTTCAGCAGCCATGTATTGCGTCTCATGATCGTAATCATCTCCACCGTGTTCTTCATGTGTAATAAGAGCCAAAGTCTCTTCATCATAGTCACTAGCGGACTCATACCCACCATCCTCAAGAGCAATCATCACACGCTGAGATTGGCATTCTCTCAAGAAATGTCCTCTTCCCTTACAACGACGACAAATAATATCACTTGTGTGCCCTGTTGACGCCATGGAAGAAGAAGAGCTCTGTAGGCCCAAAGCAGTGTGCTCTTGGCGAGATAGTGGTGGTTGTGCCTGCTTTCTTGTATCACGGTTGGAGGTGGCAGCCGACGGAGGTGCCGTGTAGTAGAACGTGTGGAAGTAGATGATGCACGTGGTGTCCATGATGAAGGTCGACCTGCAGAAAAGTTAGTCCGCCGCCAACGCCTGTCGATCCTGCACTTCACGCTCAGCTTTACAAGCAAGATGGAATAATCGAGTGATATTAGTATAATCCTTGTAGTCTAGAATGGTCTGAATATCTCTATTTAATCCACCCGAAAACGTGCAAGCATAGCTTCATTCTCCTCAACAATACCACATCTAATCAAGCCAGTTTGTAATTCCTGATAATATTCTTCTACCGAATTTTTTCCTTGTCTTAAGCGCTGCAATTTTTGAAGTAATTCACGTTGATAATATGGTGGAACCCAACGAGTACGCATAGCAGTTTTCAAAGCAGTCCAAGTAGCTGGAACAGGATATAATCTACAATGTTCGCACCACCAAACACATGCAAAGCTAGTGAAAGCACAAACAGCAGCGGGAACACGTCTCTCCTCGTGATATTGTAAACATGTAAATCGTTGTTCAGTTTCTAACTCCCAAGTAAGATATATATCGTGAACATATCTACCCTCAAATGGTGGAATATTCAACTTCAGTTTAGGGAGATGGTCATGATCTCGCACTGAGGGGGAGCCCTAACATTGCCATTATTTGCATGTGGACGACCGGGTGGTTGTGGTGCTGGTGGTTGCACTTGCACGTAGTTCTGAAGTTGATCAACCTCATCCTCGTACTCTCTCACATAATCATCCTCCCCACATCGCCAGCAGGAGCCACGAAGTATCAACAGCAAAGCACCAAAGCAGCTTGGCCAGAAGAGGGACACGGCTCGCTCGGCGGAGGGCTGTTTCGCGATGTGGAGGTAGTCGCTGTTGTTGTTGTAGAGGTGCATTAGGTGCAGCCGGTGGTGGTGGTGGTAGACGCGCGAGCAATTCATTAAACTTGTTATCGAGCTTTGTTTCGAATGCCTTCTCAATGCCATCTATCTTCTCGATGGCCTCTTCAAATCTATTTAGAACATCTTCCACCTGCCCACTCATCATTTGTTGAAACTTATCAGGTAGCGCTTTGTTTGTCATGTTCTCCCAGTCAGTCTAAATCGGCTTGTGATCCTGCCATGGTTAGCAGCAATAGAAACACACAAGAATATGATTCGACAGACTACTAGGAAGTGGTGGTGGTGGTGTGGTGGACAGTCACAAATCCGTCAAGCAAATCTCAAATTCTTACCAGTTCTTACCCAGCAGAAGGCGGTGATCGGCAACCGATGTAGTCAAAACTCTCAAAGCTTGGACGCACGATGTAGATGTATGTGGAGCTGGGAAGGCTTATAATATGGTGGCAAAAAGGGTCAGCAATAATCAATTCAGAGATGCAAAGTTGAATAAACGCTCAACGACGAGATCTTGTCTTTGGTCCTAGGCTAGACCGTGCTAGAGACGCGAGCCTAGAACACTAACAAAATCACGGCGCTGCACGGAAACAACGGAAAAGCACACTCTGGAAATTTTTTTTTGCTCTTTTTTTTGCGCTGCTTTTTTTTTGCGCTGCTCTTTTTTTTGCGAAAAATCACTATAATGGCGAGTGTCTCAAAACTCTTCCTGTGTCAAACCGACAGATGGGCACGAAATTTTTTCGACCAAAAATAAATTTTTTTTTTCATTGCCGGACCCAAAAACTAGAAACGGGTCAAAAAAACTTTCTATAATGGCGATCGCCTCAATACGCATAGAAACACCTAAAAATAGGATAGCCAGAATTTTTTTCTACAAGTGCGTTTACGGAAAATTTTGTGCCTAAACGGAGGGTGGTTTCCAGACTCGTTTTTTATCCGAGACCTACACAGGCAAGGAAACACGAATCGGAATTTAGATGGATCTCGAAAACAAACCTAATATGAGAAGAACTCGGATTGGTGGTGGATATATGGTGGTGGTATATGGTGGTGGTATATGGCAGCGGTGGTGGTATATGGTAGCGGTGGTGGTATATGGATACGGATTGGTGGTGGTATATGGATATGGATTGGTGGTAGATGGCAAGGCGATGATGATGAAAGTGCGGCAAGCGTGACAACTTATGACCGTAACTCGAAACTCTAAAAGACTAGACTCTAAGACCAGCAACTTGACACGACGATGCAACCGCAAATTCAACAAAGCAAAAACCCTAAAAAGATTATGCGAAGGCTCAGATTGGTTCGGATATGATGAAGTAACCCTAATTTTTTTGTGTGGCTTTTTCGTGGACTTTAGGTATGAAGAACAGACTCGATCTAATCTCTGAAAAACTGTAAAATCTCACCGAAAGCAACCTGAAAATCTGATACCACTTGATAGAGGCAAAGGTGTCCCGTCTTTCGATGAGATGTTGGTTTTCACTTTGGAGGAAGTCGACTTTGACGATCCGACTACGAACGGCGAGGACGCCGCGCCTTTAGCAATCGCTAAACCAACTCCGAGAGGTTATTGACCACGCCGAGCACGATCAACCTGACCACGAGGGTCTGTTTCCTCCGAGCAAACGAAGAACAAGCAAGAAACTGAGATTGCAATCTGGATATTGCGAATATAAGATGAAAGCTTTATTGATCAAGGTGGGGTTCTGTGACGCCTTTGTCTCGTCGTTGAACACAAACGAAGTACGCGAAGTTGCAGCTATGGCGAACTTTTAATCTAAACAAAACCCAAAGTCTAAACGACGCCCTAAGGGCTGTATATATGGAGAAAGAGGAGGGAATTCCGTGGCCCTTGAGGGAGGGGTCCAAACCAACCCTAACTCTTGTTTCCCCACACATACGGACTCTAAAAACAGCCTACACTTAAGTATTTCGAAATTACATGGGCCTGGCCCAATAATAAGGTGACGCAGCACCTAGAATAGCCTATGGACGAATATTATGAAGTGGCATCTTGTATATTTCGTCCAAGGCCTCATGCTCTCATTAGGGTGGCTTCAAAGTCCTGGAATCATCACTTGTAACTCCGTTCTTGTTTCCCTTATGCATGCCAACATCTCCATGCTTGAACTTGCTCCAAGGTTCATCTTTCTTGTCCATGGTAGGCCCTTCATTTGTAAGCAAAACAAATGTATCCAATTTAGGCAGCATCATATTCTCATGAACATTGGAATCGTTACCAAGAAACGAAAGTACCTGATAATTCAATTGGCGTGCGCGAGCTCTAGTAATTGGTCCAGTATGTATAGCAGGAGGGGATGTGGGTGTAACAATGGTATTGATGTCCTCATCAAAAATACACACGAACAGTACGTGTTACCTTAACCTTGCTGCTGTTGTTGAACCATTGGATGTAGTAAGGATGTGGATGTGGTCTTGTGGTGAGAGAAAGCTTCTCCATCATATCCATGCTAGCCAAGTTGTTGCAGCTCCCTCCATCTATGATATATTAGTGATCATACTTCCCATAGCATATATACCATATCATTGTGGTGCATATATTGGTATCATATCTTGTGTCACAAGTTTGTTCCCGCATATACACAATTGCTATCTTGGTTTGTGCATTGTGCAAAGTGGCCATAGAGAAAAAAAAGAAGGAAAAAAAAAGCTTTTAAGCACAAGAAAGAGAGCAAAGAAGCTTGTAAGCAAGTGCCATAGCATCATACCACATTGCACATAAGATTGTCATATCCGATCATCTTGGATCATCTTGAGAGAAACACCGGGAACCATACATACATAGCATACTTGGGATAGATGTTCATCCATTTTGCATCTTATAGGTTGTGCACAAGTGTCGTATCCGCCTATTGAGCAATCGTATAGCGTCTCTCTTGAGTTGTGCAACACGAGCGTTTTCCGTGGATTCCACATTTTGTGCTCATTCCTTGGTTGCATGACCCCATTTATCTATCCGTGTGTGTGTTTCCGTGTGCCATTCTTTGCTATTGGTCCATTTGTTTCACTTGCGAATTTGTGAATCTCTTTCAACATTATTGACTCTTGCTAACATTTTCCATTAAATTTGTGTGCCACTATCCTCACCGAGCTCCTCCATAAGCTTTACTTGTGTAGGTGTGAGAACCGACAAGGATTGGTACCAATAGTGCTATTTCATTGTCCGCATTTGAGTGAACTTGATTCATTGTCAACATCGGTCAAGGTACATTGGTATAAGTTCTTCTCTTTCTCCCACTCATATTTGCTCGAGTCTTGTGATGGATAGGCAAGGCATTTCATCTCCGGTCTTCGACAACAACGACAGCGTGAACACCTACATCACCAAAGCGTCTATCTTCGATCTACAACGACAAGTGCAAGGCACACAATCAAGATTGCGAGAGCGCATCGAGAACATCTCCATCGACATTCATCACTCCGAAGCAAGGAGAAGGGACTACTTCGACAAGAAGCTTACGCACATAAAGAGGAGCAAGATGCAAGGATGGAGGAGATTCGGGCCTTGATCAAGTCTTCTTCCCTTCGTCATCTTCAAGGCGGCGACATTCAAGCCACAAGTCTTGGAGCGCGAAAAAGATGCAAGTGCAAATCGTCCTCGCCCACATCTACATGGCGACCACCATCACGTTCGTGATCCACATCGTCATGAAGGGCAAGTCGCCTCCAAGCATCATGTGCACGATTTACGACTTAACGACATCTACAACGACATCATCATCATGAAGATGCTCCACAAGCGCAAATGCACAAGTCCCAACAAGCCCTACTTCACGCCAAGTCGAGCTTCATAAGCACAAGAGAAGACCGCGAGACGACCACCACCAAGACGGTGCTACGGCTACATCAACCACTTCGCATCTTCGCCAAGTGTTCTCAAGGCATCTTCGCCTTTGGACGTCGACATCTTCGCCTACTTCCCACGTGTACGCCTACATCGACTTCATCAAGTCCAAGGCGACTACCTACGAGCGAGGGCGACACTTCCATCTTCGGAAGCCCCTCAAGGAAGATGGCCGAGCATGGGACATTCCCTTCGGTCATGGAGACGGGCTACGAGGTGCCACATCATATGGGCCTCCAACAACAAGACGGGCGACAAGAAGGTCGAGCAAGGGCCATCCCCTCGACCACGGCGACGAGCGCGAACCTCTTCAACAACATGAAGACGACGCCCACATTGGACTCATACTCCGAGTCAAGCTACGCGACCGCGCATGGAGACATTTGCACCTACATCTCTCCGGCACCCACATATGCCGAGATGCCCCAATTGCCATGTGAGGAGAGCCACCACCCCATGAGTGACATGAGTGACTCCACCATACGTGACGTTGAGAGCATTTCCTATGAGAGGATGAGTGTGACCACCACTAGCCCCACACATGAGAGCATGCCACACATCCTATGTGAGGTTGAGCGCCATTTGAGTGACTCCACCCGCCATACGAGTGAGAGCATCCTTGAGGGAGTGAGTGAGCCACAACACTTAGTGAGTGAGGTAGTTGACACGGCACATGAGGCCACTATGATTTCTAACGACTTAACCTCTACTCCTAGTGTGTTTTCTCCTTTGGTGCTAGGTCTCCTACATGACGACATGCCTATCCTCGACGAGTCCATCCCTACGTTGGAGACGACGATGGCCATGGTGGACGATGATACACCCCCCACATGGTTCCATCACGATGAAGATGACAACGAATGGGTCATTGACACCTCACCTACAACACATGAGCGATGCTCCAAAGGTAACTTAGGGGATGGTGCTTCTCTTGTCCCACTAGTGGACTCTCTTACCATCGATTGTTCCCATGATGTTGACCCACCTATTACCATGCTTCATGCTAGTGAAACTTCTTCATGCCTTGACTTACCTATTTATGATGAATATGATGATGAGCATGTTGAGTTGCCTAGTTGTGATGCTATGCTCCATAGGACATCTTGTGAAAATTCTATTGGTCACTTCATGTTTGACAATCCACTGAACTTGTCATATGCTATGAGTGAGATCTCCCATATTGCCTCATTTCAATCTCAACATAGTAACTATGCATGCCCCATTAAAATAAATCCCATTTGCACTTATGGCATAGATGACGAGATGATGGTCATTGGCTTTTGCTTCTCTTGTGATGATATTGCAATGCTTCCTTTACATGATTTGGGCAATTCATCTACTATACCTTGCCATGATCACATTGTTCCAAATATGCATTGTTTTGGATGTTGTCAATATTCTCCATGTGATGTTGCTACTCATGCTCATGAGGAGACCCCATAGTTTCCTCATACATATTAGGAGATTTTGATTCATCCCATACTTTGCATGATTCCCATGATTATGTACACCATATGCATTCCATGAATAACAATGCTCTAGATATTTCTCATGATGCATTACACAATTTGAGTCTCCATTATGCTATATATAACAACAAACCTATCATGATGGATGACATGTTTCTATATCACGCATCTTATTTATTTGAGCATTGGATATTTTGTGCTAACCGACACATGCATGTGCGCATCATGATGGATGATGTGTACATATACCATGCACACACAATTTTTCCTTTGTCTTTGTTATGTGTAGGTACTCATGTATACTCGTCAACTTCTCAATCCCAAGAGTTGACGAAACGAGCTCTTGAGAGCAACGATGCTTTGGGATCCCGTGGACTATCCTTACCACCGTTCCCTTCAAGGCAAGGACTACGACATTTCTTCTACTTGGCTCTCACACGGCTATGGGCCATTTACCACTTGTCACCTTATGCTCATTTTCCGTGTTCACTTTGCATGTTATGCTTGCTCCTATGCCTTTGCCATGCAATTGTGACCCTTGCTTGCATCTACCCATGTTTCATCATTATGCCACTTCTATGCGTATTTGCATGCTTGGTGGAGATCCTTGTTACTATTGCCATGTTTATCATGTGCCCCATGCTATTGATGCTTGTTGTGTTGGGAGAGTCATGATGCCCCATTGCTATTTACACATGGCCTCTCGCCAATACATTCATGCCATTCTACTCATATCTTGCTTTCATGCTTGTGCTATGTCATGTGCATTATTCATGCCCACTATTTGCACACACGACATGCTTGTCATGATTCCTTCTAGCACGTTGCATCTTCGCACTACTAGCTTGCTTGACTTGATCTCTATGATTGATTGCTTTGATGCATCACCCATGTTCCATTACTTGCTTTCTTGGGTTGATGACATATATGTTCATGCCTCTCACATGATATATCTTGATCCTTGTCACTTGTCTCCAATAGTTGCCTCTATGCTTAATGATCTTGGAGACTTTAACACCTTACTTGTGATGCATGCTTGTTTGATTGAGCCTATTGTACTTGGTTGTTCTTGCATCATATGCCTCCATACTATGACACGCTCCCTTGTCCTTTCTTATGATGAGCATGATGCATACACTTGTTGGGTATCTTACCACTCGAATGATAGGTTTTGCATTTCCGCTAACCTCATTTGTTTTTCCGAGTGTTTGTCATGTTCTTTCATTTTGGAGGTTTCACAAGGCGATGCCGTTATTCGACAACTTGGTCATGCAAAGGCATACACGATGTGCAACACCAACTTTTGGAAGAATCTACTAAAGGTGAACTCCTTCCCTTTGAGCCATCCTCAAGTTTGCATATTGGATGGGTCATTCTTTCATTGTTGTTTCCTTCTTATTGTCCACATGATACATCTATTGGATGGAGGATCGACATTGGAGATCGACTCTATGGACCTTCACATTGAGGAGCGCTCGGACTTATGGGATGCACCTTCGAACCTCCACTCATGCCATGACATCGAGCATTTGTACATCAACACTCCTTTGACACATTGCACCCACACCTTCATATTTGTTGATTGTGCTCATACATGTCATGCTTTCGATGGACATATCATACCCATAGCAAATTTGCGTCTTATGCATGGATTGACTCACATTATGATTGCCTTGTTGCATCTTGTATTCCCATGTCATCTATGATATATGAGCTTGTGCACTTCCTTAGCAAATTTGTTGTGATCTTTCTTGATGGCATATTCATACATAATGATCACATTGCCTACCATCAATTGCATGATAACATAATCATATTGCGCATCCATTGCCATATTCAAGCTCTTGATAAACCGTCTCACTATGACATCATTTTGCACCGTGGTTGCATTACTCCCATGAATGCTTTTGCTCCCGTGAATGCTTTACATCTCATTACATATTATCTTGCTAAGCTTCATGTGCTTTGTCATGAACAATCTTGCCTCACGGACTCATTCTTACATGATGGACACTTTGTGTGCGCTAACCATTGTATTTCCGAGTGTCGCTTGTGTTTGCTCTTTTGCATGTATACCACTCCGAGACACCTTGGAGTACTTGGATTGTGCCATGCCTTCAACTTCGTCCAACTACATGTCCGTCCACGACAACCGTTTCCATGATGATGAGGATCACGATCCGAGGTCGGATCTTTCCCAAGGGGGGGGGGGGGGGAGATGATGCGGAGCATCCCACGCTCATCCCCATGTACACTCCGACTACTCCCCAAGTCCCAAGGATACATAAGATGAGACCTCGACTATTCGCCATTGGACACAAGGTGAACCCGTTCCTAAATGCTTCCCATTTCCATTCGTGTGAGACATGGTTGCTACGTAATGCAAGGACCCTATGCATGCCTAGGTACCAAGGAGACCCTCTCGGAGATGCTCGGAATGATGGACAAGTCCCCAAGTACAAGGATGAAGGAACACGACGAGAGGAACCGGAGAAAGTCTACAGAGCCCGGACATCCGGCGTCCGGCCCCGGACATCCGGCCCCCAGCCCGGATATCCGGCCAGTGGCCCGGAAATCCGGCGCCCCGCACCCGAATCGGCAGAAGTGGCCGCACCAGCCCGGACATCCGGCGCCTCGTGAAGGCCCGGACATCCGGCCCGACGCCCGGACATCCGGCCTCCCCACTGCGTCAATGCATCCGGCCGAGGTTTTGTACCCTTTCGCCCCTAGACTATATATACTCCATCCCTTCCTCTTTCTAGGGTTAGCTTAGGTTTAGCTCATGTTTGTGTGAGAGCCTTGCTCATCCACTTGGTTACTTCTCCTCGGGCTCAGGACCTCTTGGAGAAGATCCCTGAGTTCAAGACCCCTTCTAGGGTGGACCCCATCAAGACCTCCTTTCGGAGAAGAACGACTACTTGTGTATCCTTACCTTTGTTGATCTTGAATCTTGTGCCACCTTATGTGATCGGTGATCTAGCACTTGTGTGATTGATCTCTTGTCGGTTGAGTGAATTCTCTCTCGTTTTCCCCGTGTTTCCCTCTTGTTCTTCCGCATGTTCTTCGTGATTCACCGTAGGATCCGCTCCAACGTGAAAGATCATCCACGTAGGGTTCCGCCCTACATCATAATAGGTGCAACAAGACAATCATAATGTGTGTTAATCCATGCATAGGGTGCAAATTTGTCATGGTGGTGTTGTACCATAGCTCGATGTCGTGGCACTCCTCAACTTGAAGGTCCATAGGGTCCATCTCCAATGTCGGTCCTCCATCCAATGTATGTATCATGTAGACAAGAAGAAGGAAACAACAATGAAAGAATGACCCATCCAATATGTGTATTTGAGGATGGCTCAAAGGGAAGGAAGTCACCTTTAGGAGATTCTCGCAAATGTTGGTGTTGCATATTATGTACACCTTCACATAACCAAAATGTCTTTTTATGGTACTGATGTAGGGCGGAACCCTACGTGGATGATCTTTCACGTTCGAGCGGATCCTACGGGGAATCACGAAGAACACGCGGAAGAACAAGAGGGAAGCACGGAGGAAATGAGAGAGAAATCACTAAAACAACAAGAGATCAATCACACAAGTGCTAGATCACCGATCACATAAAGTGGCACAAGATTCAAGATCAACAAAGGAAATATACAAAGGGTAGCCGTTCTTCTCCGTGAGGAGGCCTTGATGGGGTCCACCCTAGAAGGGGGTCTTGAATCCGCTTGGGGGATCTTCTCCGTAGAGGTCCTGATCTCCGAGGAGAAGTAGCCAAGTGGATGAGCAAAGGCTCTCACACAAAATATGAGCTAATCCAATGCTAACCCTAATAAGAAGCTAGGAGAAGAGTATATATAGTGCTAAGCCACGAAGGGGTAAGTGAGGGCGAAGGGATACACGGGCTCGGCCCACTACACTGTGCGCAGACAGGCCGGTTGTACCGGTCGCGGGGGTGGTTGTACCGCTGAGAGCTCATGAGGGGCGGTAGTTCCGGCCGAGGAAGGCGGTACTACCGCATGGAGGCCTGCACTGGCTTCTGGAGGTGGGCGTCGAAGGAGCCAGCGGTTGTACCGGATGTCGGGACGGTTGTTCCGGTCTTTGGGCATAAACCGGTAGATCCGGTGCTGTACCGGCCTTGCATCGCTTGATCACCGAATAGCGGCCGGTTGTTGGGTGGTTGTAGGCCGGTTGTTCCGCCCGACCGGTTGTGGTGCGGTTGTACCGGTCCTTCCAGGATGGGCCGAATGCTTCCTTGATCTTGAGGTCCGTCTTGCACCGTTCCTTCTCCTTGGTTGCTTACCTGGTACCTGAGCACACAAAGCATCTCCGTTTGAGGTAGTAGCCATGTCTCAAGTGGGTCAAAATGAAGTTCAACAAGGAGAGAGTTAACCTCGGATTGAATAGCACGTGCTCGAGCTCTCGTCGTGGGTCCTCGTGGGGTTGGATGTGTCGATGTAGAGTCCATGGGGATGATGGAAGGATGCTCCGCATCAGGTACCGCCTTGTGAATCCTTCTAAATGAAAGAACATGACAACACTCGGAAAAACAAATGAGGTTAGTGCAAATGCAAGACCTATCATTCGAGGGGCGAGATACCCAACAAGTGTTTTCATCATTCTTATCATAAGAAAGAACAAGGTGTGGTATGGTATGAAAGCATATGATGCAACTACAACCAAAGACAATAGGCTCAAGTAAGCAAGCATGCATCACAAGTAATATGTCCAAGTCTCCACGATCAATAAGCATAGCAAGTTGGCACTCAACACAAGGTGATATGAGAGATGCAACTAATGGAGACAAGAGACAATGATCAAGACAAATAAAGTGAGAGGCATGAACATATATGTCATCAACCCAAGAAAGCGAGTAATGGAACATGGGTGATGCGACAAAGCAAGCAATCATAGAGATCAAGTCAAGCAAGCTAGTAGTGCGAAGATGCAACGTACTAGAAGGAATCATGGCAAGCATGTCATTGGTGCAAATAGTGGGCATGAATAATTCACATGTCATAGCACAAGCATAAAGGCAATATATGAGCAAAATAGCATCAATAGCATGGGGCACATGATAAACATGGCAATAGCAACAAGGATCTCCACCAAGCATGCAAATACACATAGGAGTAGCATAATGGTGAATCATGGGTAGATGCAAGCAAGGGTCACAATTGCATGGCAAAGGTATAGAAGCAAGCATAGCATGCAAAGTGAACACGGTAAAATGAGCATAAGGTGAGAAGTGGTAAATAGCCCATAGCCGTGTGAGAGACAAGCAAAAGAGATGTGCGTAGTCCTTGCGCGGAGGGAATGGTGGTAAGGATAGTCCACGGGATCCCAAATCCTCATTGCTCTCAAGAGCTCGTTTCGTCAACTCATGGGATTGAGAAGTTGACGAGTGTATGTGGGTACCTACAGAAAACAAAGACAAAGGGAAAATTGTGTGTTTGTGGTAGATGTACACATCATCCATCATGATGCGCACATGCATGTGTCGGTTAGTACAAAATAGCCAATGCTCAAATAAATGAGATGCGTGATATAGAAACATGTCATCCATCATGATAGGTTTCTTGTTATGTATAGCATAATGGAGACTCAAATTGTGTAATGCATCATGAGAAATATGTGGAGCATTGTTATTCATGGAATGCATATGGTTCACGCAATTATGGGAATCATGCAAAGTATGAGATGCATCAAAATCTCCTAATATGTATGAGGAAACTATGGGGTCTCCTCATGAGCAAGAATAGAAACATCACGTGGAGAATATTGACAAGATCCAAAACAATGCATATTTGGAACAATGTGATCATGGCATGACATAGTAGATGAATTGCGCAAATCATGTAAAGGAAGCATGGCAATATCATCACAAGAGAAGCAAAAGCCAATGACCATCATCTCGTCATCTATGCCATAAGTGCAAATGGGATTTATTTTAATGGGGCATGCATAGTTACTATGTTGAGATTGAAATGAGGCTATATGGGAGATCTCACTCATAGCATATGACAAGTTCAATGGGTTGTCAAACATGATGTGACCTGATGTAGGGCGGAACCCTACGTGGACGATCTTTCACGTTGGAGCGGATCCTACGGGGAATCACGATGAACACGGGGAAGAACGGGGAGAAATCACAAGGGGAAACACTCAAGAACAAGTCCAATCACACATCCACTAGACAATCAAACACACAAGATCCACAAGGTACATGAACGACAAAAGGAAAGATACAAGGTAAAGTTCATCTCCATGAGGAGGTCTTGAAGGGGTCCGCCCAAGATGGGGGTCTTGATGATATCCCGCAGGATCTTCTCACATGGAGGTCTTGAACTCCATGGGAGTGGTAGTCGAAGAGGTAGGAGCAAAGCTCACCTAAGAATGAGCTATCACATTTGCTAACCCTAGAAAGAGGAAAGGGATCAAGTATATATAGTCTCGGGCGAAGGGGTACAAGGGACAAGTCCCGAGGCATCACAAGACAGTAGGGGAGGCCGGATGTCCGGGCGTCGGGCCGGATGTCCGGGCTTTCCCGAGACGCCGGATGTCCGGGCTAGCCGGCCGGATGTCCGGGCAGGCACGGCTGGATCTGCCGATTCGGGTGCGGGGCGCCGGATTTTCGGGCAAGTGGCCGGATATCCGGGGCTTCGTGGGAGGCCGGATGTCCGGGGCCTAGGGGCCGGATGTCCGGGCCCTGTAGTCTTCCTGGCAGGGCTGCGGCTGCAGATGGGCGCCGGGGCTGTGATTGGATGTCCGGGCAGGGCCGGATGTCCGGGTTGTGGCCGGATGTCCGGGGCCTGTAGCAGCTGGCTCTTCTTCCGTCCTCGCTTCCAGGCTTCCCTCGCGGATGGTGTAGTCGTTCCTTGGCGCTTGCACTCCTCCTTGACATCCGAGAAGCTCCGACAATACCTATGCATGCATACGGGGGAAGTGTCAAGTAGTATACCATCCTCGAAGGGGTCAAGTGAGCACGTGTAAAGGAGAAGATTCCCCTTTGTGTATGTGAAGAAGAGGTCGCACGTGTCACTTGCCAAACGGACTCTTGACATGGTGATGACCGTAGGATGCTCCGCATCATCCCCTCCCCCTTGGAAAGGATCCGACCTCGGATCAAAAACCAAATCACCATGGGAAAGAGATGGCGGTGCCGTGTCAAAGTGGTCGATCACCAAGCTCTCGTCATCTTGAAGCTCGAAATGGGCACTCTTCAATGTCGCACCATCTTGTGATTCCTTCAAAAGGAGTAAATAGAACAAACACTTGGAAAAACAAATGTGGTTAGCATTAGTGAAAAACCAAGCATTCAAGAGGTGATTCACCAAACAAGTGTTGTCATCAAGCATAGCATAGGGTGTGACAAAGGATTGTGACATGGCATGTAAGCATATCAATCGAGCACAAGCAAAAAATATCATGGGAACAAGCATGTAAATGTGAGGTAGAGATGCAAATATGTGTGACAAGAGCATAAGCATCCACCTCAAGGTCATAGCAAGCATGCATAAAGCGCTCGACAAATGGTCGATGGTAGGCATAGGAAGTATTCACAACACCAAATAAAATGAAGTGTCTAAACACATGGGTCAAGTGCAAGACAATCCAAGCATAATGTGCATAGGGTGTGGTGCAGATAGTATGGCACTCAACACAATAGAAAGAGCAATTGTTCATCATGTGTGAGGCAATCAAGTCAAGCATGTAGCAATCAATGGGACATGGCATATGTGAAGTAATGACATTGTTGCAACCAAACATATGAGAGGAGCAAGTAGTCCAAAAATTGGATGCAACACACAAGGTATATATATCATGAAGCATGGAAACGTGGCAATCATTGGTGAAAGCAATATCTCGAACATGCGGGTAAATGGTGCAAGCAACACATGAAGTATGATCCACAATATCCAAGCTCAAGAAGGATGTCACCTTGAAAGTGTGTCCTTGTGCATTCTTCACAATGCCGAAACGCAAGCAAACGCGGTGTAGAAGCGAGTCGTGGTAGAATGTTTGAGGTTCGCTCTCAAGAGCTCGAATGGTCAACTCACGTGAAGTGGAAGTCGACACAAAGTCCAAGTATCCTACACATGCACAAAACAAAACAAAGAACGTGTCGCATGGTAGATAAACACATCATCCATCATGATGGTTCTCATCTTTTGCACAAAACCATTAGAAGGACAAGTGCATGAATAATATGATGCAACAATGGCAATATTCATGGCACTAGGTATATGGTGCAAAGAAGTAAGGCAAGCATGCTGCACAAGGGATATGTCAAAATCTCCAAACAAGTGTGAGAATGCTATGGGGGCAATCTCATGAGCAAGATGACAATCATGGTTGCACTCAATACATGGAAAATGATCTAGCATGAGAGAGGCAACATATGGAGATATGTGACAAGAAGCAATAACAATCATGTGCAAAGCATTTAGATGGTTGTCATCAACCGCATGAAATGAGCAAGTATGAATCATTGGTGATGCAACATAAGCGAGCATAGTAATCAAGTCGTGCAAACTAGTGGAGCGAAGATGCAACACACTAGAGTAAAGCATGGCAATCATGTCATGTGAGCAAATAATAGGCATAGGGAATGCACATGACATATCGCAAGCACGAACACAAAACAAGTACTAGAATCAATCATCATGTGTAATGCAAAGCATGGGTCACAAATGCATGTCAAAGGTATAGGAATGAGCATATCATGCAAAGTGAACATGGCAAGTTGGGCATATGATATGTAATGAACAACAACCCATAACCATGTGAGGGCCATGTAAAAGAGATCACTTGAAGTGTTTTGAAGTGAGCGGTGGGAAAGGCAATCCATGGGATCCCAAATCATCGTTGCTCTCTAGAGCTCGTTTTGTCAACTCGTGGGATTGCGAGGTCGACAAGTATTCATGGGTACCTACACAAAAGAGACACAAACCAAAGAAATTGTGCAGCGTGGTAAATGTACACATCATCCATCATGATGTGTATGTGCGTGAGTGAGTTAGCACAAGATAAGCATCGCTCAAAGAAATTTGATGCATGGTATAAGAACATGTCATCCATCATGAAAGAATAGTTATTGTATATGACACGATGGGGACACAAATTGAGAATGCAAGTATATGGCACATCAAAAGCATGTTTCTTCATGGGGAGCATATGGTGCACACAAGTATGGGAATCATGCAATGAATAGGATGGATCAAATTCTCCTAACATGTGTGAGGAAACTATGGGGGTCTCCTCATGAGCAATATAGGAAACATCATTTGGAGAAAATGGACAACATCCACAACAATGCATATCCGAAGCTAGGTGGGCATGGCATGGCATATGAGATAAATGGTGCAAAGGGAGCATATGAATATCATCACAAGAAAAACAAATGCCAATAACCATGGGCTTGTCATCTATGCCATATGTGCAAATTGGGTTTATTTTAATGGCATATGCATAGTCACTATGGAGAGATTGCAAATAAGACATATGGTTGATGTCATGCATAGCATATGACAAGTCAAGCGGATTAGCAAACATGATGTGACCTAAAGAATTGTCACAGGAAATCCTATGTAACATAGCATCACAACTAATAGACTCCACATGATAATCATCATATTCATCATAAATGGGCAAATCATCACATGGGGAAATCATACTAGCATGAAGCATGGTACTAGGTGGATCAACATCATGCAAGCAATCAATGTCAAAATAGTCCACTAATGGGACGAGAGAATCACCGTCACCTTTGTTACCTTTGTCATTCCACTCAAGTGCTGTAGGTGAGGTGTTAAAGACCAAATGGTGGTCAGCTTCATCTTGATGGAACCATGTGGGGGGTGCATCATATTCCACCATGGCCATCGTCTTGTCCAATGGGAGGACGAAGTCGTCGAGGATCGGCGCGTCATCATAAATGGGACCTAGCACCAAATGAGAAGACACAATAGGGGTAGAGGTCAAGTTGTTAGAAATGCAAATGGCCTCACTAGACCTATCAACTATCTCACTCTCTCTATGTGGTGGTTCACTCACTCCCTCAAAATAGGTGCACTCAATCTCACATATGGTGGAGTCACTCATGTCACTCAAGTGGTGGGGTTGTGGCTCTCCTCACATGGGAATTGGGGCAGCTCATCATGTATGGGGCTAGTGGTGAAGTCACTCTCACTCTCAATATGGTGGCAAAAGTCACTCAAGTCATCGGACATCGCCCGTGGTCAAGGGAAAATCCCATGCTCAACCGTCTCGTAGTCGTCGTCGTGGATGAAGGCCAAAGATGGCACATCATCGCTCTCGTCGTGGATGAAGGCCGAAGATGGCTCAACATCACTCTCGCCTCCTAAGATGGAAGCATCATCCTTGCTCGCCACCTTGTCGCTTGCCTCCAAAGCTTGGTCCTTGAAGGTCTCCGTAGTCGTACTTGTCGCCGCACCATCTTGAAAAAGAGTCAAGGTAGACTCGGCATTATCAATGCCACAAAGAGGGATGGCGGTGAAGTTGCACTTGGGAGCATCGTCTTGGAGCTTGTCGGGCTTGGACATCTTGGTGGTACTAGCCCCATGCTTGTCATAGAGCTTGGTCGCCGCGAAGTGTGCTTGGGGTGGAGAAGCCTTGGCCTTCATGAGTTCTTGTTCCGCCTTGAGAGCACCAAAGTAGTAGTCGTCAATGGACTTGTAGTTCTCGAGGAAGATGGTCTTGGAGATGTCGTTGTGCAATCCCATCATGAAGTGGAACTTCATCGAAATGGGGTCGCCCACGCCAGCTCGTCATGAAGGCAATCTTCATCTCCTTGAAGTACTTGTCGATGGACTTGGATCCTTGGGTGGTGTTCTCCAATTGGCGTCGAAGTTGTTCCGTGTAGGTTGGAGGCACGAACTCTCGCCGCAAAGCTCTCTTCATCTTGGACCAACTCATCTCGTAGCACTCCAAGGTGTGTGAAGCCACCATGTCGAGGCGTAGTCGTGGAAGTTTCTTGTGGCGCACTTCACTTGATCTTCGGAGGAACTTGATGTAGCTTGAGGTAGTCGTCCATCAAACGCTCCCACTCGAGGTACTCCTCGGGTTCTTGAGTCCCATAGAAAGGAATCTCGTGGTCGATGTCGAGGTCGTAGTAGCTCGTGGAAGTCGCGGACTTGAGCTTGGGGAGCTTCTCTTGAGCGTAGTCTTGGGGTGCTTGTTGGCGAAGATGCCGAATATCCGAAGGCGAAGATGCCTTGAAGTCGCTTGGCGAAGATGCCAAGGGAGATGGTGAAGTCGTTGAGCGGTTGTTGGTGTTGAGCTCTTGACCTTCACGTTCTTGTTGATGATGGTGTCAATGCCGATTGGATGTTGCCGGAGATGGTCGCTCGGAAGGATGTGCTCTTGAGCGTCTTCTCGAAGATGAGGAAGATCGCTTGTAGGACTTGATGAGGGATTTGATCTCCTCCATTTTAGCTTGCATCTTGGCGTCGTAGTTGTTTTCCATGGCATCGAACTCGTCATTGTTGTAGTAGACCGAAGATGAAATGCCTTGCCTATCCATCACAAGACTCGAGTAGAGGTGAGTAGGAAATGAGATAAACAATACCAAGTTACCTTTTCCCAAAGTTGAGGATGTATCCCGTTTCACTCAATGTGAGATGAAAGAATAGTGGAATTGGTACCGGACTTGTTCACTCACACCTATCAAATAAAGCTTATGGTAGAGCTCGGTGAGGATAGTGGCACAAAAATTTGATGCAAAATGTTAGCAAGAGTCAATAATGTTGAAAGAGTTTCACAAATTCGCAAGCGAAACAAGTAGACCAATAGCAATATGTGGCACACGGAAACACACACGGATAGATAAATGGGGCCGTGCAACCAAGGAATGAGCTCAAAATGTGGAATCCACCAAAACGCTCGTGTTGCACAACTCAAGAGAGACGCTAGCACGATTGCTCAATAGGCGGATACGACACTTGTGCACTACCTATAAGATGCAAAATGGATGAACTTTCTATCCCAAGTATGCTATGTATGTATGGTTCCCGGTGTTTCTCTCACAATGATCCAAGATGATCAAGTATGATATCATATGATATATTTGATGCTATGGCTATTGCTTACAAGCTCTTTGCTCTTTCTCTTTGCTTAAAAGCTTATTCTCTTTTTTTGTATGGCCACTTTTGCACAATGCACAAACCAAGATAGCTTTTGTGTATATCACGGGAGCGATATTGTGACACAATGGATGATATGATGATACCAAGATGAGATGGTATGTATGCAATGGAAGGTGTGATCACTAATGTGCACAAGTAACGTTGCCGGCAATACTCAAACGGCTAGTCGCGATAGGCAAGTAACGCAAAATGAGCTAGGGGTTATCAATGCAATTTGCAAGGGGATATACAATGGTGTCGTCGAGGTTACAGTCCTTTGTGATGATGAGTGGCGGTGTTCTTGATGTAGACATCAAGATGATGGAGACTCGTTCCTAAGTAGCCGAAACACCTTAGGAAACGGAAAAACCGCGAACTCAAAATCTCAAATGACAAATGTCAAATGGTGGTAGCGGGAATGCGGTGGTGGTTTGCACTTGGCAATGCGGAAGTGGAATGATGGGCTATACACGTGTCGGAGATGAAGTTGCCGTCTCTAAGTAGCCGAAACACCTTAGGAGACACAAGCCACAACTCGAAAAAGCTCAATCAACAATTGGGTTAAGTTGGGTTGTCGGATGTGTATGGTGGGCAAGGTTATGTGGAAGTGGTGGTGGTGGTTGATGAAGAAGCAATCGTCCCTAAGTAGCCGAAACACCTTAGGAGACTCGAATCACTACTCAAGCAACCACTAATGCTATGGGGAACAAAATTGGTTAGGTTGCGGAAGTCGGTGGTGGTTATCACGGAGGATATGCTGGAAGCCCTAGGCAAAGATGCCAAAGTTCACAAAATTTGATGGAGTCAAATGGTGATGGTAGTATTTTTATGGGAAGGGGGATGTCAATAGCTTTAAAACGAGCTAAAGAACGTCAAAATCGGACTCCGGATGAATTAGTTATGGCGAAACGGTGAAACGGAAAAAACAGAAATCTCAGGGGCCGGATATCCGGGGTCGGGGCCGGATTTCCGGGGGTGTATGTCCAGAACCGTGCGAATTTTGTGCTCCAGGGCCCGGATGTCCAGCTTGGGGCCCGGATGTCCGGTCGGATGGCCCGGATGTCCGGCCCGACGAATCCCGATCTCGTTTGGGGCGGAAATTTTTGAATTGGGGCGGAAATTGATGATTTCGGAAGCAAAATTTGATAGATTTCGTGGATGGAAGGTGGGGAAACTTGGGGAAATGCTAGATCCACTTGAAACCAAGCAAATCCACGGATCAAAATCAACAAAACATCATCAAAACTAACAAATCACAAAAAAAATTGGGGCTATTTTTGGTGGGGATTTTCGGATTTAGGACGAAATCAACAAAATCAAGCTAGAAAAAGAGGGTAGGGGCTCCAAAAACGTAACCTAAGCTCGATCCATAGATGATGTAGGCGGAACCCTCGTGGACGATCTTTCACGTTGGAGCGGATCCTCACGGGGAATCCACGATGAACACGGGAAGAACAGAGAGAAATCACAAGGGGAAACACTCAAGAACAAGTCCAATCACACATCCACTAGACAATCAAACACACAAGATCCACAAGGTACATGAACAACAAAAGGAAAGATACAAGGTAAAGTTCATCTCCATGAGGAGGTCTTGAAGGGTCCGCCCAAGATGGGGGTCTTGATGATATCCCATGGATCTTCTCACATGGAGGTCTTGAACTCCATGGGAGTGGTAGTCTCTCTCTCTCTCAAGAGAAGAGGTAGGAGCAAAAGCTCACCTAAGAATGAGCTATCATATTTGCTAACCCTAGAAAGAGGAAAGGGATCAAGTATATATAGTCTCGGGGCGAAGGGGTACAAGGGACAAGTCCCGGAGGCACTGCGCACAGGCAGGGGAGGCCGGACGTCCGGGCGTCGGGCCGGATGTCCGGGCTTTCCCGAGATGCCGGTGTCCGGGCTAGCCGGGCCGGATGTCCGGGCTGGCGCGGCTGGATCTGCCGATTCGGGCGCGGGGCGCCGGATTTCCGGGCGAGTGGCCGGATATCCGGGGCTTCGTGGGAGGCCGGATGTCCGGGGCCTGGGGGCCGGATGTCCGGGCCCTGTAGTCTTCCTGGCAGGGCTGCGGCTGCAGATGGGCGCCGGATGTCCGGGCTGTGGCCGGATGTCCGGGGCTATGTACCGGCTCTTCTTCCGTCGTCGCTTCCAGGCTTCCCTCGCAGATGGTGTAGTCGTTCCTTGGCGCTTGCACTCCTCCTTGACATCCGAGAAGCTCCGACAATACCTATGCATGCATACGGGGGAAGTGTCAAGTAGTATACCATCCTCGAAGGGGTCAAGTGAGCACGTGTAAAGGAGAAGATTCACCTTTGTGTATGTGAAGAAGAGGTCGCACGTGTCACTTGCCAAACGGACTCTTGACATGGTGATGACCGTAGGATGCTCCGCATCATGACCAATAGAATTTTCACAAGATATCCTATGAAGCATAGCATCACAACTAGGCAAGTCAACATGCTCATCATCATATTCATCGTAAATGGGTAAGTCAAGGCATGAAGAAGTCTCACTAGCATGAAGCATGGAAATAGGTGGGTCAACATCATGGGAGCAATCAATGTCAAGAGCATCCACTAGTGGGACAAGAGAAGCACCGTCACCTATGTCACCTTTGGAGCGTCGCTCATGTGTTGTAGGTTAGGTGTCGAAGATCCACTCATTGTCATCTTCGTTTTGATGGAACCATGTGGGGGGTGCATCATTGTCCACCATGGCCATCGTCGTCTCCATTGGAGGGATGGACTCGTCGAGGATAGGTATGTCGTCATGTAGGAGACCTAGCACCAAAGAAGAAAACACACTAGGAGTAGAGGTTAAGTCATTAGAAATCATAGTGGCCTCACATGCCGTGTCAACTACCTCACTCGCTAAGTGTTGTGGCTCACTCACTCCCAATATGATGCTCTCACTCGTATGGTTGGTGGAGTCACTCAAATGGCTCTCAACCTCACATAGGATGTGTGGCATACTCTCAAGTGTGGGACTAGTGGTGGTCACACTCATCCTCTCATAGGAAATGCACTCAATGTCATGTATGGTGGAGTCACTCATCTCTCTCATGGGGTGGTGGCTCTCCTCACATGACAAATGGGGCAGCTCAACATATGTGGGTGTTGGAGAGGTGTAGGTGCCAATGTCTCCATGCGCGGTTGCGTAGCTTGACTCGGAGTATGAGTCCAATATGGGCGCCGTATTCATGTTGTAGAAGAGATTCGCGCTCGTCGCCGTGGTCGAAGGGGATGGCCCTTGCTCGACCGTTTTGTCACCGTCTTGGTGTTGGAGGCCCATATGATGTGGCACCTCGTAGCTCGTCTCCATGACCGAAGGGAGTTTCCCATGCTCGGCCATCTTCCTTGGGGGGCTTCCGAAGATGGAAGTGTCACCCTCGCTCGTAGGTAGTCGTCTTGGACTTGATGAAGTCGATGTAGGCGTACACGTGGGAAGTAGGCGAAGATGCCATATGTCCAAAGGCGAAGATGCCTTGATAGCACTTGGCGAAGATGCCGAAGTGGTTGTTGTAGTCGTAGCACCGTCTTGGTGGTGGTCATCTCGCGGTCTTCTTTTATGCTCATGAAGCTTGGACTTGGCGTGAAGTATGGCTAGTTCGAACTTGTACGTTTGAGCTTGTGGAGCATCTTCATGTTGATGTTGTCGTTGTCGCACTTGAGCTCGTAATAGATGTCGTTCGTCGTCGTCGTGCACATGATGCTTGGAGGTGACTTGCCCTTCATGACGATGTGGATCACGAACGTGATGATGGCCGCCATGTAGATGTGGACGAGGACGATTTGCACTTGCATCGTTTCCGCGCTCCGAAGACTTGTGTCTTGAATGTTGCCGCCTTGAAGATGACGAAGGGGAAGAAGACTTGATCAAGGCCCGAATCTCCTCCATCCTTGCATCTTGCTCCTCCTTTTGTGCGGAAAGCTTGTTGTCGATGTAGTCCCTTTTCCTTGCTTCAGAGAGATGAATGTCGATGGAGAGGTTCTCGATGAGCTCTTGCAATCTTGATTGTGCGCCTTGCATTTGTCGTTGTAGATCGAAGATTGACGCTTTGGTGATGTAGTTGTTCACGCCGTCGTCGTTGTCGAGGACCGGAGAGGAAATGCCTTGCCTATCCATCACAAAGCTCGAGCAAATATGAGTGGGAGAAAGAGAAGAACTTATACCAAATGTACCTTGACCGATGTTCAAGATGGATCAATAATCACTCAATGTGTAACAAGTAAATAGCACAATTGGTACCAATTCTTGTCGGTTTCTCACACCTACACAAGTAAGGCTTATGGTGGAGCTCGGTGAGGATAGTGGCACAAAAATTTGATGCAAAATGTTAGCAAGAGTCAATAATGTTGAAAGAGATTCACAAATTCGCAAGTGAAACAAGTAGACCAATAGCAATATGTGGCACACGGAAACACACACACACAAATAGATAAATGGGGTCGTGCAACCAAGGAATGAGCCAAAATGTGGAATCCACCAAAACGCTCGTGTTGCACAACTCAAGAGAGACGCTAGCACGATTGCTCAATAGGCGGATACGACACTTGTGCACAACCTATAAGATGCAAAATGGATAAGCTTTGTATTCCAAGTATGCTATGTATGTATGGTTCCTGGTGTGTCTCTCAAGATGATCCAAGATGATCGGATATGACAATCTTATAAGCAATGTGGTATGATGCTATGGCACTTGCTTACAAGCTCTTTGCTCTCTCTTTTTCTTTGCTTAAAAGCTTATTCTCTTGTTTTTTGTATGGCCACTTTTGCACAATGCACAAACCAAGATAGCAATTGTGTATATGCGGGAACAATCTTGTGACACACGATATGATACCAATATATGCACCACGATGATATGGTATGTATGCTATGGAAAGTATGATCACTAATGTGCACAAGTAACGTTGCCGGCAATACTCAAATGGCTAGTCTCGATAGGCATGTAACGCAAAATGGGCTAGGGGTTAACAATGCAAATGGCAAGGGGAATATACAAAGGAGGGATACCTTGATACCAAGATTATATGGAGGTTACCGTTCGGCGATGATGAGTGGTGGTGTTCTTGATGTAGAAACCAAGATGATGGAGACTCGTCCCTAAGTAGCCGAAACACCTTAGGAAACGGAAAAACCACAACTCAAAATCTCAAGGACAAAAGTCAAATGGTGGTAGCGGGAATGCGGTGGTGGTTGCGGAAGTATTGGTGGAAACCTGAGTAGCCGAAGTTGACCGGGTTATGGTGGTGGAAACGTATGATGGGCTATACAAGGTGTCGGAGTTGAAGTTGCCATCCCTAAGTCGCCGAAACACCTTAGGAGACATAACTCTCAACACAACAAAATTGGGTTAAGTTGGGGTAGCGAAAGTGTATGGTGGGCAAGCCTATGCGGAAGTTATGGAGGTGGTTGATGAAGAAGCAATCGTTCCTAAGTAGCCTAAACACCTTAGGAGACTCAAGTCACTACTCAAACAACCTCAAATGCTATGGAGATCAAAATGGGTTAGGTTGCGGAAGGCTATGGTGGTATTGCGGATGATATGGTGGAAGCCCTAGGCAAAGATGCCAAAGTACCAAAACTTTGATGGTGTCAAAAGGTGGTGAAACCAAGGTGAGGACCTCGGGCACGTCGATAGCTTCAAAACGAGCCAAAGAACACTCAAATCGGAGTTCGGAGTGAAAAGTTATGATGAAAACGGTGAAGAAGGCTGATGCTAAAATTTTGTGCAATGTTTCGGGTTAGGCCGGAAGTTCCGGGGTTAGGGCCGGAAGTTCCGGGCTCCGGAAGTTCCGGGGGGTGGCCGGAAGTTCCGGGGGTAGCGGAAAAAGTCTCGGGGAAGCCGGGGGATTTTGGGCAAACTTTCTTTTTAGCCTGGAAGTTCCGGGGCTAGGACGGAAGTTCCGGGGGACGGAAGTTCCGGGGGAGTCCGGAAGTTCCGGGGGTCATGGAATTTCGTCCGGGACGAACCCTAAATTCCAGATCTGAGAACGGGGGCGGAAAAACTCGATTTCCAAGGTCAAAATTGGGGAAATTTCGTGGATGGAAAGGGGGAAAATGATGGGGGAAAGCTAGATCCACTTGAAACACAACGAATCCATGGATCAAAATTAACAAAACATCATCAAAACCAACAAATCACAAAAAAATTTGGGGGCTCTTTTTGGTGGGGATTTTCGGATTTAGGACGAAATCAACAAAATCAAGCTAGAAAACAAAGGGTAGGGGCTCCAAAAACGTGATCAACGTGGCTCATGATACCAAGATGATGTAGGGTGGAACCCTATGTGGACGATCTTTCACGTTTGGAGAGGATCCCTACGAGGAACACAAAGAACGAGCGAAAGAGCACGAGGGAAATCACGGGGGAAAACACAAGAGAATCACTCAAACCAAAAAGATTCGATTACACATGCGCTAGATCGATGAACACAAAGAGAGATACACGATCCACGATCAACAAAGGACGATACAAGAGGTAACCGGGTTCTCCTCCGTGAGGAAGTCTTGATTGTCTTCCCTTGAAGGGGTCTTGAATCCGCTTGGGGGATCTTCTCCGAAGAGGTCGTGAGCTCCGAGTAGAAGTAACCAAGTGGATGAGAAAGGCTCTCACACAAAATATGAGCTAAACCATTGCTAACCCTAACTAGGTGATGAGGACATCAGTACCATTGTTACACCCACAGCCGCTACTACAACATATACCGGACCAACTACTAGAGCTCACGCACGCTAATTAAATTATCAGGTACTTTCGTTTCTTGGTAATGATTCTAATGTTCATGAGAATATGATGCTGCCTAAATTGGATACATTTGTTTTGCTTACAAATGAAGGGCCTGGCATGGATAAGAGGGATGAACATTGGAGCAAGAACAAGCATGGAGTTGATGGCATGCGCAAGGGGAACAAGAACGGAGTTACAAGTGATGATTTCAGGACTTTGAAGCCACCATAATGAGTACATGAAGCCTTGGACGAAATATACAAGATGCCACTTCATAAACTTCGTCCAGAGGCTATTCTAGGTGCTGCATCAGCTTATTATTGGGCCAGGCCCATGTAATTTCGAAATACATAAGTATAGGCAGTTTTTAGAGTCCGTATGTGTGGGGAAACAAGAGATAGGGTTGGTTTCGGACCCCTTCCCCAAGGGCCACGAAATTCCCCCCTATTTCTTGATGCGGAGCATCCTTCCATCATCCCCATGGACTCTACATCGACACATCCAACCACACGAGGACCCACGACGAGAGCTCGAGCACGTGCTATTCAATCCGAGGTTAACTCTCTCCTTGTTGAACTTCACTTTGACCCACTTGAGACATGGCTACTACCTCAAACGGAGATGCTTTGTGTGCTCGGTACCGGAGTAAGCAACCAAGGAGAAGGAACGGTGCAAGACGGACATCAAGATCAAGGAAGCATTCGACCAACTGGAGGGACCAGTACAACCGCCCTAACCGGGCCGGAATAACCGCCTACTACCGCCCAACAACCGTACGCTTATTCGGTGATCAAGCGGTGCAAGCGGTACAAGACCGGATGTACCGGTAAAACCCAAATGATCGAACTACCGCCCCACGACCGGTACAACCCATTGAGGGCCCAGCCCAGTGCAGGTTAACACGACCTCCGGTAGTACCGCCTTCCTCGACGCAGTACTTCCGCTCCCCTGATCGCCCAGTACAACCGCCCCTCGAACAACTGCCTGTCTGCACACAGGGCTCGGGCATGAGGCCCATGTACCCCTTCACTTCGCCCCCATTTGCACTAAGACTATAAATAGAACTCCCCCACCTCCTGATTAGGTTAGCATTGGATTAGCTCATATTCTTGTGTGAGAGCCTTTGCTCATCCACTTGGCTACTTCTCCTCGGAGATCGGGACCTCTCTGGAGAAAGATCCCCAAGCGGATTCAAGACCCCCTTCTAGGGTGGACCCCTCAAGGCCTCCTCACGGAGAAGAAGAACGGCTACCGTTTGTATCGTCCTTTGTTGACCTTGAATCATGTATCTCCCTTTGTGTTCATCGATCTAGCACTTGTGTGATTGATCTCTTGTCGGTTGAGTGAATTCTCTCTCGTTTTCCCGTGTTTCCCTCTTGTTCTTCCGCTGCGTTCTTCGTGATTCACCGTAGGATCCGCTCCAACGTGAAAGATCATCCACGTAGGGTTCCGCCCTACATCATCTATGGTATCATGAGCCACGTTGATCACGTTTTTGGAGCCCCTACCCCTCTTTTTCTAGCTTGATTTTGTTGTTTTTGTCCTAATTCCCAAAATTCCCCACAAAAATAGCCCTAAATTTTTTTTTGTGATTTGTTTGTGAGTTGAGATTTTGTTGGATTTGGTCCATGGATTTGTGTTGCTGCGTGTGGATCTAGCTTTCCCCACCCTCCCCACCTCTTTCCATCCACGAAACCCACCCAATTTTGCCCCCGAAATCCTCCATTTCCGCCACAAAATCGTTTCCCAACACGAGCGGTACAACCGGCCCTCCGAGAGGTACCACCGCTGAGTACCTCGAGCGGTACAACCGCCCGTCCGAGCGGTACTACCGCCTGTGCCAATTTCAAAGATTCTCGAGTTTCACCATTTTCAAGATAACTTCCACATCCGAAGTCCGATTTTTCGGCGTTATTTAGCTCGTTGAGAAGCTATTGACATCCCCATCCACCACCACTTTTGTTTCCACCATTGTTGCTTTTGGTCTTTGAGAATTTGAGTTGTGGTTCCGTGTCCTATTGTGTTTTGGCTATATAGGTGCGGTTCGACGTCAACATCACCACCGCTCATCTTCAACAAGGACTCATCATCGTCAGGACGGTAACCTCGACGACATCTTTGTCATACCTTGCAATTGCATTGATACCCACATGACCTTATTTTTGCGTAGCTTACCCATCGAGACTAGCCATTGAGTATTGCCGGCAACGTGACTTGTGCACATTAGTGATCATACTCCATAGCATACATAACATACCACCGTGGTGCATATCTTGGGAACCATTTGTGTGCCACAAAGTTGTCATAGCATACACAATTGCTATCTTGGTTCTTGAAGTTTGCATAAGAAAAGAGCTCAAAAGAGAAAGAGTGATGCGGAGCATCCTATGGTCATCACCATGTCAAGAGTCCGTTTGGCAAGTGACACGTGCGACCTCTACTTCTCATACATAAAGGTGAATCTTCTCCTTTGCACGTGTTCACTTGACCCCTTCGAGGATGGTATACTACTTGACACTCCACTCGTGTGCATGCATGGGTATTGCCGGAGCTTCACGGACGACGAGGAGGAGTGCAAGCGCCAAGGAACACCTACACCATCCGCGAGGGAAGCACGGAAGAGAAGACGGAAAAAGACGGAGCTGCGAGTCCCCGGCGGACGACGGAGGCCACCGGACGTCCGACACTCTCCAGCGGCCGGACGACCGACGAACGCCGGACATCCGACAAGTCCCAGCGCGCGGACGACCGACACCGACCGGACGACCGGTGCTATGGCGACATAACAGAATTTACAGATGTCCGAAGACTTCCGGACGTCCGACCCCTTCCGGACGTCCGACGCCTGTGTGCGTTGTCGTGGGCCTTTGGCCTTGTATCCCTCTCCGACTTACCCCTTCGTGGCTTAGACTATAAATAGACCACCTCCACCTCCTTTCTCGGGTTAGCAAATATGATAGCTCATTCTTAGGTGAGCTTTGCTCCTACCTCTTCTCTTGAGAGAGAGAGAGACTACCACTCCCATGGAGTTCAAGACCTCCATGTGAGAAGATCCTGCGGGATATCATCAAGGCCCCCATCTTGGACGGACCCCATCAAGACCTCCTCTGGAGATGAACCTTACCTTGTATCTTTCCTTTTGTTGTTCATGTACCTTGTGGATCTTGTGTGTTTGATTGTCTAGTGGATGTGTGATTGGACTTGTTCTTGAGTGTTTCCCCTTGTGATTTCTCCCCGTTCTTCCCCGTGTTCATCGTGATTCCCCGTAGGATCCGCTCCAACGTGAAAGATCGCCCACGTAGGGTTCCGCCCTACATCAAAGAGCCACCCAAGCTTTTAAGCAAAGAGAAAGATAAGCAAAGAGCTTATGAGCAAGAACCATCGCATCATTTAAGATTGTCATATTGGATCATCTTGGATCATAGCGCCGAAATACCATACATATAGCATACTTGGGATAGAGATAGTTGCACTTTTGCATAGTAGGTTGTGCACAAGTTCCGTATCCGCCTATTTTGCAATCGTGCTAGCGTCTCTCTAGTATTGTGCAACAAGAGCATTTCCGTGGATTCCACATTTTGGCTCACTTTTGGTTTGCACAATCCCACTTATCTATTTGCGTGTGTGTTTCCGTGTACCACTAGTTGCTTGGTCTACTTGTTGCATTTGCAAATTTGTGTACCTTTTCCAACATTATTGACGTTCACTTACAATTGCATCAAATTTTGTGCCACCATCCTCACCAAGCTCCACCATAAGCTTTTATTTGTGTAGGTGTGAGAACCGACAAGGATTGGTACCAATAGTGCTATTTCATTGTCCGCATTTGAGTGAACTTGATTCATCATCAACTTCGGTCAAAGGTACATTGGTATAAGTTCTTCTCCTTCTACCACTCACATTTTGTCTTGGAATGATGGATAGGCCAAGTACTTCTACCAACCCACTCTTCATCGAACAAGACGACGACATGTCATCATACGTCACCAAGAATCACCTCTTTGGTGCACAACGAGCATTGCACCAAGAACAACAAGCAATGAGCGACCGCATCGACAATCTCGCCACTGACTTGCGACTCTCTGAGCATCGTACAAGAGACTACTTCGACAACAAGTTCGACGCTCACAAGCAAGAAAATGATGCAAGAATGGACGAGATCCGTGCCTTGATGATAAACCGGCATCATTCCACTTCTTCATCATCAAGACGGAGCCGCTCGAGTCGACACTCCGACGACACCTTCTACGACTCAAGTACACCTACTTCGAACACTCTTCGTCATGCCGCACGTCAAGACCGTCATGCATCTCGCAACCCGCTACATGACAAGCATTCACAAGAGCAAGTTGATGAGCAAGTCCCTCGTCCTCAATCAAACCAAGACGCTTTTGCTCAAGCTCGAGAACGACAACGACTACGGCGTCAAGATGAAGAACGAGCGCGTCTACACCAAGACGAACAAGACGCCAAGGCTCAACGTCTTCAACAACAACAGCGTGAAGCGCAAGCTCTTGAGGCGCAACGTGCCCTTCAAGAATCAAGTCGAGCCTTCGCCAACCGCAATCGCGACAGGCGCAACCAAGAGGAAGCCCTTCGAGAAGAAATCCAAGAGAGGAACTACCAACCTCATGGACAACGTCAAGTTCCTCAAGCTCCTCCACAAGCTCGTCAAACTCCACTTCAACCTCAAGTTCAACAAGAGCAAGTTGATCATGGTCTTCCCCCACGTCAAGAGCAACATGAAGACGATTGCAATCCACGTCAAGGGCGTCATCATCAACATCGCCAACAACACAATGAAGAGCAACGCTAGGCAATCTAAAATTCACCATGCCCAAGTTCAATGGAAGCAATGACCCCGAAGACTACCTCTCATGGGCATTGAAGGTTGACAAAATCTTCCGGTTGCACAACTACGAGGAAGCGAAGAAAATCGCTATGGCATCACTTGAGTTCCAAGACTATGTGCTCATATGGTGGGAACAAATCATTGAGCGACGACAAGCAAGAGGTGAACCTCCAATCACCACTTGGGCTCAAATGAAGGATGTCATGCGAGCACGTTTTGTGCCAACCTACTACAACCGCGACCTCTTCAAGAAACTCCAACTTCTCAAGCAAGGAACAAAGAGTGTTGAAGAATACTACAAAGAAATGGAGATAGCCATGATTCGAGCCAATGTTAAGGAAGATGATGAGCAAACTATGGCACGTTTCTTGAATGGACTCAATCATCCCATCAAGAAGATCGCCGACTTCCAACCATACTCCACCCTCATTGAGCTCGTACATCAAGCTACAAAGGCGGAACGTCAAGTACAAGATGACTTCAAATGCCAAGTACTCATCCAAGACCTACGCCTTCTCCAACAACCAAGCTTCAACACCTCCTCCAACATCTACATCAACCAAACCTTCTACAAACAACGACGACAAGTTGAATTACAAGAGAAAAGCGACAAGTTCAAGCCGCGTGCTTCATCATCTAATCCGATCAATGAGACCATCAAAACAAGCTCCTTCAAGTGTTTCACTTGCGGCAGCCGAGGCCACAAGTCCTACGAATGCACCAACAAGCGCACCATGATCCTCAACGACGACGGCACCTATGACTCAATGAGTGATGAGGAGATGGAAGCCCTTGAGCAAGTGGCCATGCACCGCAAGTGAGCGAAGAAGAAGATGATCAAGTCTTTTGCGATGAGGATTCGAGCCCCGCTCTCGTTGTCTCCAAGGTCTTGACTCTTCAACATCAACAAGAAGACGACCAAAGATGCCACATCTTCCACACAAAGGCCGGCATCAACGGAAGGTTCGTCAAGGTCATCATTGATGGAGGAAGTTGTCACAACTTGGCAAGTGAAGAACTATGTTCCAAACTTCAATTGGTCAAGAGGAAGCACCCACACCCCTACAAGGTTCAATGGCTAAGTGACTCCGGCACTATACGAGTCGAGCATACGGTCCAAGTCTCCTTCAAAATTGGTGCTTATGAAGACACTTTGGAATGTGATGTGGCCCCAATGACGGTTTGCCACCTCCTTCTTGGTCGACCATGGCAATTCGTGGTGGCGTCATCCACAATGGGCGCACCAATCACTATAGCTTCAAGATGAAAGGGAAGGAATATGTGCTCGACCTATGTCTCCTAGTCAAGTGATAGCCGACAAGGAAGCCACCCATCATAGAGACAAGAGTGAGAAAGTGATCCACCAAAAAGTGAGTGAGAGCCACAAGCCAAACTTGAGCGCCTCTTCGCCTAGAGAGAAAAACCTCATCCTATTTGTCACCAAAAGTGAGATGATGATGCGGAGCATCCCACGATCATCCCCATGGACTTACAACCGTCTCATCAAGAGCCAAGAGGACCCATGACACGGGCTAGAGCTAGAGCTCTCGAGAACGAGGTGACCTCTTGATGCGGAGCATCCCACGTTCATCACCATGTACACTCCGACTACTCTCCAAGCCCCAAGGATACAGGAGATGAGACCTCGACTATTCGCCATTGGACACAAGGTGAACCTGTTCCTACATGCTTCCCCTTTCCATTCGTGTGAGACATGGTTGCTACCTAAGGCGAGGACTCTATGCATGCCTAGGTACCAAGGAGACCCTCTCGGAGATGCTCGGAATGATGGACAAGTCCCCAAGTACAAGGATGAAGGAACACGACGAGAGAAACGGGAGAAAGCCTGCAGAGCCCGGAGATCCGGCGTCTGCCCGGACATCCGGCCCTTCCATAAGCCGGACATCCGGCCCAGCCGGACATCCGGCGCCCATCACAGCAGCCGCAAACTACAGGGCCCGGACATCCGGCCCCCAGGCCCCGGACATCCGGCCTCCCACGAAGCCCCGGATGGACACTTTGTGTGTGCTAACCATTGTATTTCCGAGTGTTGCTTGTGTTTGCTCTTTTTGCATGTCTATCACTCCGGCAACACCTTGGACTACTTGGATTGCGCCATGTCTTCAACTTCGTCCAACTACAAGTCCGTCTACGACAACCGTTTCCATGGTGATGAGGATCACGATCCAAGGTCGGATCTTTCCCAAGGGAGGGGAGATGATGTGGAGCATCCCACGTTCATCACCATGTACACTTCGACTACTCTCCAAGCCCCAAGGATACAGGAGATGAGACCTCGACTATTCGCCATTGGACACAAGGTGAACCTGCTCCTACATGCTTCCCCTTTCCATTCGTGTGAGATATGGTTGCTACCTAAGGCGAGGACTCTATGCATGCCTAGGTACCAAGGAGACCCTCTCGGAGATGCTCGGAATGATGGACAAGTCCCCAAGTACAAGGATGAAGGAACACGACGAGAGAAAGCGGGAGAAAGCTGCAGAGCCGGACATCCGGCGTCGGCCGGACATCCGGCCCTTCCATAGCCGGACATCCGGCCCCAGCCCGGACATCCGGCGCCCATCACAGCAGCCGCAAACTACAGGGCCCGGACATCCGGCCCCCAGGCCCCGGACATCCGGCCCCCAGGCCCCGGACATCCGGCCTCCCACGAAGCCCCGGATATCCGGCCCCTCGCCCGGAAATCCGGCGCCCCGCACCCGATTGCGTCTGGAAGACCCAGGCCAGCCCGGACATCCGGCCCCCAGCCCGGACATCCGGCGCCTCCTGAAGCCCCGGACATCCGGGCCGACGCCCGGACATCCGGCTCCGCCTGTCTACGCACAATAAAGGGCCGAGACCCATGTACCTATTCGCCCCCTAGACTATATATACTACATCCCCTTCCTCTTTCTAGGGTCGGCATTGGATTAGCTTATATTCTTGTGTGAGAGTCTTTGCTCATCCACTTGGCTACTTCTCCACCGAGATCAGGACCTCTCCGGAGAAGATCCCCCAAGCGGATTCAAGACCCCCTTCTAGGGTGGACCCCATCAAGGCCTCCTCACGGAGAAGAACGGCTACCGTTTGTATCTTACCTTTGTTGATCTTGAATCTTGTGCCACTCTATGCGATCGATAATCTAGCACTTGTGTGATTGATCTCTTGTCGGTTTCGTGATTTCTCTCTCGTTTCTCTCGTGTTCTCCCGCGTATTCCTCGTGATTCCCCGTAGGATCCGCTCCAACGTGAAAGATCACCCACGTAGGGTTCCACCCTACATCATCTATGGATCAGAGCTTAGGTTGATCACGTTTTTGGAGCCCCTACCCCTCTTTTTCTAGCTTGATTTTGTTGATTTCGTCCTAAATCCGAAAATCCCCACCAAAAATAGCCCCAAATTTTTTTGTGATTTGTTAGTTTTGATGATGTTTTGTTGATTTTGATCCGTGGATTTGCTTGGTTTCAAGTGGATCTAGCATTCCCCCAAGTTTCCCCACCTTCCATCCACGAAATCTATCAAATTTTGCTTCCGAAATCATCAATTTCCGCCCCAATTCAAAAATTTCCGCCCCAAACGAGATCGGGATTAAATCGGGCGGACATCCGCCATCCGACCGGACATCCGGGCCCCAAGCTGGACATCCGGGCCCTGGAGCACAAAATTTGCACGGTTCTGGACATACACCCCCGGAAATCCGGCCCCGACCCCGGATATCCGGCCCCTGAGATTTCTGTTTTTTCCGTTTCACCGTTTCGGCCATAACTAATTCATCCGGAGTCCGATTTTGACGTTCTTTAGCTCGTTTTAAAGTTATTGACATCCCCCTTCCCATAAAAATACTACCATCACCATTTGACTCCATCAAATTTTGTGAACTTTGGCATCTTTGCCTAGGGCTTCCACCACATCCTCCGCATAACCACCACCGACTTCCGCAACCTAACCAATTTTGTTCCCCATAGCATTAGTGGTTGCTTGAGTAGTGATTCGAGTCTCCTAAGGTGTTTCGGCTACTTAGGGACGATTGCTTCTTCTTCAACCACCACCACCACTTCCACATAACATTGCCCGCCATACACTTCAACCACCCCCAACTTAACCCAATTGTTGATTGAGCTTTTTCGAGTTGTGACTTGTGTCTCCTATGGTGTTTCGGCTACTTAGGGACGGCAACTTCAACTCCGACACGTGTATAGCCCATCATTCCACTTCCGCATTGCCAAGTGCAAACCACCACCGCATTCCCGCTACCACCATTTTGACATTTGACTTAGGGATGAGTCTCCATCATCTTGGTATCTACATCAAGAACACCGCTACTCATCATCGCCGGACGGTAACCTCCATATCATCTTGGTATCGTGGTATCCCTCCATTGTATATTCCCTTGCTATTGCATTGTTAACCCCTAGCCTATTTTTGCGTTACTTGCCTATCGAGACTAGCCATTTGAGTATTGCCGGCAACGTTACTTGTGCACATTAGTGATCATACCTTCCATTACATACCATACCATATCATAGTGGTATCATATCATCCATTGTGTCTCAAGTTTGTTCCCGCATATACACAATTGCTATCTTGGTTTGTGCATTGTGCAAAGTGGCCATACAAAAAAAGAAGAAGAAATAAAGCTTTTAAGCAAAAGAAAGAGAGCAAAGAAGCTTGTAAGCAAGTGCCATAGCATCATACCACATTGCATATAAGATTGTCATATCCGATCATCTTGGATCATCTTGAGAGAAACACCGGAACCATACATACATAGCATACTTGGGATAGAAGTTTATCCATTTTGCATCTTATAGGTTGTGCACAAGTGTCGTATCCGCCTATTGAGCAATCGTGCTAGCGTCTCTCTTGAGTTGTGCAACACGAGCGTTTTCCGTGGATTCCACATTTTGTGCTCATTCCTTGGTTGCACGACCCCATTTATCTATCCGTGTGTGTGTTTCCGTGTGCCATTCTTTGCTATTGGTCCATTTGTTTCACTTGCGAATTTGTGAATCTCTTTCAACATTATTGACTCTTGCTAACATTTTGCATTAAATTTTTGTGCCACTATCCTCACCGAGCTCCTCCATAAGCTTTACTTGTGTAGGTGTGAGAACCGACAAGGATTGGTACCAATAGTGCTATTTCATTGTCCACATTTGAGTGAACTTGATTCATTGTCAACATCGGTCAAGGTACATTGGTATAAGTTCTTCTCCTTCTCCCACTCATATTTGCTCGAGTCTTGTGATGGATAGGCAAGGCATTTCCTCTTCGGTCCTCGACAACAACGACGGCGTGAACAACTACATCACCAAAGCGTCTATCTTCGATCTACAACGACAAGTGCAAGGCACACAATCAAGATTGCGAGAGCGCATCGAGAACATCTCCATCGACATTCATCACTCCGAAGCAAGGAGAAGGGACTACTTGACAAGAAGCTTGCCGCAGATAAAGAGGAGCAAGATGCAAGGATGGAGGAGATTCGGCCTTGATCAAGTCTTCTTCCCCTTCGTCATCTTCAAAGGCGGCGACATTCAAGCCACAAGTCTTGGAGCCTTGAAAAAGATGCAAGCGCAAATCGTCCTCGTCCACATCTACATGGCGACCACCATCACGTTCGTGATCCACATCATCATGAAGGGCAAGTCACCTCCAAGCATCATGTGCACAACGACGACGAATGCCAAGGAACTCAAACACGACAACGACATCATCATCATGAAGATGCTCCACAAGCGCAAATGCACAAGTCCCAACAAGCCCTACTTCACGCCAAGTCGAAGCTTCATAAGCACAAGAGAAGACCGCGAGGCAGGCACCACCAAGACGGGCGCTTCTGGCTACATCCACCACTTCGCATCTTCGCCAAGTGTTCTCAAGGCATCTTCGCCTTTGGACGTCTTGCATCTTCGCCTACTTCCCACGTGTGCGCCTACATCGACTTCATCAAGTCCAAGGCGACTACCCTCACGAAGCGAGGGCGACACTTCCATCTTCTAAGCCCCTCAAGGAAGATGGCCGAGCATGGGAAACTCCCTTCGGTCATGGAGACGAGCTATGAGGTGCCACATCATATGGGCCTCCAACACCAAGGCGGTGACAAGGCAGTCGAGCAAGGGCCATCCCCTTCGACCACGGCGGCAGCGCAAACCTCTTCAACAATATGAAGACGACGCCCACATTGGACTCATACTCCGAGTCAAGCTACGCGACCAGCATGGAGACATTTGCACCTACATCTCTCGGCATCCACATATGTCGAGATGCCCCAATTGCCATGTGAGGAGAGCCACCACCCCATGAGTGACATGAGTGACTCCACCATACATGACATTGAGAGCATTTCCTATGAGAGGATGAGTGTGACCACCACTAGCCCCACACATGAGAGCATGCCACACATCCTATGTGAGGTTGAGCGCCATTTGAGTGACTCCACCCACCATACGAGTAAGAGCAGCCTTGAGGGAGTGAGTGAGCCACAACACTTAGTGAGTGAGGTAGTTGGCACGGCACATGAGGCCACTATGATTTCTAACGACTTAACCTCTACTCCTAGTGTGTTTTCTTCTTTGGTGCTAGGTCTCCTACATGACGACATGCCTATCCTCGATGAGTACATCCCTACATTGGAGAAGACGATGGCCATGGTGGATGATGATGCACCCCCCACATGGTTCCATCAAGATGAAGATGACAACGAGACGATCTTCAACACCTCACCTACAACTCATGAGCGACCTTCCAAAGGTAACATAGATGATGGTGCTTCTCTTGTCCCACTAGTGGACTCTCTTGCCATCGATTGCTCCCATGATGTTGACCCACCTATTACCATGCTTCATGCTAGTGAAACTTCTTCATGCCTTGACTTACCTATTTATGATGAATATGATGATGAGCATGTTGAGTTGCCTAGTTGTGTTGCTATGCTTCATAGGATATCATGTGAAAATTCTATTGGTCACATTATGTTTGACAATCCATTGAACTTGTCATATGCTATGAGTGAGATCTCCCATATTGCCTCATTTCAATCTCAACATAGTAACTATGCATGCCCCATTAAAATAAATCCCGTTTGCACTTATGGCATAGATGACGAGATGATGGTCATTGGCTTTTGCTTCTTTTGTGATGATATGGCCATGCTTCCTTTACATGATTTGCGCAATTCGTTTACTATTCCATGCCATGATCACATTGTTCCAAATATGCATTGTTTTGGATGTTGTCAATATTCTCCATGTGATGTTGCTACTCATGCTCATGAGGAGACCCCCATAGTTTCCTCATACATATTAGGAGATTTTGATACATGCCATACGTTGCATGATTCCCATAATTGCGTGCACCATATGCTTCCCATGAATAAAAATGCTCTAGATATTTCCCATGATGCATTACACAATTTGAGTCTCCATTATGCGATACACCATAACAAACCTCTCATGATGGATGACATGTTTCTATATCACGCATCTCATTTATTTGAGCATTGGATATTTTGTGCTAACCGACACATGCACGTATGCATCATGATGGATGATGCGTACATCTACCACGCACACACAATTTTTCCTTTGTCTTTGTTTTGTGTAGGTACTCATGTATACTCATCAACTTCTCAATCCCAAGAATTGTGAAACAAGCTCTTGAGAGCAATGATGCTTTGGGATCCCGTGGACTATCCTTACCACTGTTCCCTTGGCGCAAGGACTACGCCAGATCTCTTCTACTTGGCTCTCACACGGCTATGGGCTATTTACCACTTGTCACCTTATGCCCATTTTCCCGTGTTCACTTTGCATGTTATGCTTGCTCCTATGCCTTTGCCATGCAATTGTGACCCTTGCTTGCATATACCCATGATTCACCATTATGTTACTTCTATGTGTATTTGCATGCTTGGTGGAGATCCTTGTTGCTTTTGCCATGTTTATCATGTGCCCCATGCTATTGATGCTATTTTGCTCATATCTTGCCTTCATGCTTGTGACATGTCATGTGAAGTATTCATGCACACTATTTGCACCCATGACATGATTGCCTTGATCCCTTCTAGTACGTTGCATCTTCGCACTACTAGCTTGCTTCACTTGATTAATACGATTGCTTGCTATGTTGCATCACCCATGTTCCACTATTACTTGCTTTCTTGGGTTGATGACATATATGCTCATGCCTCTCACATGATATATCTTGATCATTGTCTCTTGTGTCCATTAGTTGCCTCTCTCATATCCACTTGTATTGATGCAACCATACTAGGCTTATTGATCTTGGAGACTTTGACACTTTACTTATGATGCATGCTTGTTTGATTGAGCCTCTTGTATTTAGACGTTCTTACATCATATGCCTCCATACTTTGAAATGCTCCTTTGTACTTTCTTATGATGAGCATGATGCATACACTTGTTCGGTATCTTACCACACGAATGATAGGTTTTGCACTTGCGCTAACCTCATTTGTTTTTCCGAGTGTTTGTCATGTTCTTTCATTTTGAAGGATTCACAAGGCATTACCGTTAGGAGACATATTGGTTATGTGAAGGCATACATGATGTGCAACTCCAACATCTTCCTAACATTCATAAGGTGAACTCCTTCCCTTTGAGCCATCCTCAAAGACGATATTGGATGGGTCATTCTTTCATTGTTGTTTCCTTCTTGTTGTCTACATGATACATCTCACGCAGACGGAGGAGCAACATTGGAGATTGGCTCTATGGACCTTTTCATTGAGGAGCGCTTGGACTTATTGGATGCACCTTCGGTTTTACACTCTTGCCACAACATCGAGCATTGGTATACCAACACCTCCATATTTGTTGATTGTGCTCATACTCATGCTCGATGGACATATGATACTCACCACAAGTTTGCACCCTATGCATGGATTGACTCACATTATGTTGCATCTATTTCCATGACATCCATGATATATGAGCTTGTGCACTTCCTTAGCAAATTTGTTGTGATCTTTCTTGATGGCATCTTCATACATAATGATCACATTGCCTATCATCAATTGCATGATATCATACACATGTTGAGCATCCATTGCCATATTCATGCTATTGATAAACCGTCTCACTTTGACATCATTTTGCACCGTGGTTGCATTGCTCATACTAATAACACAATTGTGTGCACAATGATTGCATTTGTTCCCATGAATGCTTTGCATCTCATTCTAGATCATCTTGATAAGCTTCATGCACTTTGTCACGACCAATCTTGCCGCATCTAACTCATTCTTACATGATGGACACTTTGTGTGTGCTAACCATTGTATTTCGAGTGTTGCTTGTGTTTGCTCTTTTTGCATGTCTATCACTCCGGCAACACCTTGGACTACTTGGATTGCGCCATGTCTTCAACTTCGTCCAACTACAAGTCCGTCTACGACAACCGTTTCCATGGTGATGAGGATCACGATCCAAGGTCGGATCTTTCCCAAGGGAGGGGAGATGATGTGGAGCATCCCACGTTCATCACCATGTACACTCCGACTACTCTCCAAGCCCCAAGGATACAGGAGATGAGACCTCGACTATTCGCCATTGGACACAAGGTGAACCTGTTCCTACATGCTTCCCCTTTCCATTCGTGTGAGATATGGTTGCTACCTAAGGCGAGGACTCTATGCATGCCTAGGTACCAAGGAGACCCTCTCGGAGATGCTCGGAATGATGGACAAGTCCCCAAGTACAAGGATGAAGGAACACGACGAGAGGAACCGGAGAAAGCCTGCAGAGCCCGGACATCCGGCGTCGGCCGGACATCCGCCCTTCCCAAGAAGCCGGACATCCGCCCCAGCCCGGACATCCGGCGCCCATCACAAAGAACATAAACAGGGCCCGGACATCCAGCCCCAGCCCCGGACATCCGGCCCCAGCCCCGGACATCCGGCCCCAGCCCCGGACATCCGGCCTCCCACGAAGCTCCGGATATCCGCCCCTCGCCCGAAATCCGGCGCCCAGACCCGATTGCGTCTGAAGACTCCAGGCCAGCCGGACATCCGCCCCAGCCCGGACATCCGGCGCCTCCTGAAGCCCCGGACATCCGGGCCGACGCCCGGACATCCGGCTCTGCCTGTCTGCGCACAGTAAAGGGCCGAGATCCATGTACCTCTTCGCCCCCTAGACTATATATACTCCATCCCCTTCCTCTTTCTAGGGTCAGCATTGGATTAGCTCATATTCTTGTGTGAGAGCCTTTGCTCATCCACTTGGCTACTTCTCCACCGAGATCAGGACCTCTCCGGAGAAGATCCCCCAAGCGGATTCAAGACCCCCTTCTAGGGTGGACCCCATCAAGGCCTCCTCACGGAGAAGAACGGCTACCGTTTGTATCTTACCTTTGTTGATCTTGAATCTTATGCCACTCTATGCGATCGATAATCTAGCACTTGTGTGATTGATCTCTTGTCGGTTTCGTGATTTCTCTCTCGTTACTCTCGTGTTCTCCCGCGTATTCCTCGTGATTCCCCGTAGGATCCGCTCCAACGTGAAAGATCGCCCACGTAGGGTTCCACCCTACATCACCTCTTTCCTTATTGATATCCCATACGATCCACTCGAGACATGGCTACTACCTAAGTCCGATATGCTATGCATGATTAGGTGTCAAGGGGAACCTCCAGGGGCCGCGTGAAGATGGACAAGCCACCAAGTCCGCGGATGAAGAGAACCATCGGAGAAGGCCAAGAGCACCTTCCAGGCCCTGGACATCCGGCCATGGCCCCGGACATCCGGCCCCTGGAGCTTCTACCTCAACAGGATCCAATCTGGCCAAGTCTCCAGGACCCGGACATCCGGCCCCTGGAGCTTCTACCTCAACAGGATCCAATCTGGCCAAGTCTCCAGGACCCGGACATCCGGCGTCCAAGCCCGGACATCCGCCCCCGGCGGATATCCGCCCTCGCCGAAATCCGCGCCCCTTTCCCGATTCGGGCTTGAAACGGTCGCCCGGCCGGACATCCGACCCTTGGCGGACATCCGGCTCTTCCGAAGCCGGATATCCGGCCCCCTCGCCGAAATCCGGCCCCCATCACCGATTGCGTTTGGAAGACCCACTTGACCGGACATCCGCCCCCTATCCCGGACATCCGGCGTCTCGGGAAGGCCGGACATCCGCCCGACGCCCGGACGTCCGGCCTCCCCCTGCCTTGTGATGCCTCGTGGCCTTGTCCCTTGTACCCCTTCGCCCGAGACTATATATACTTATTCCCTTTCCTCTTTCTAGGGTTAGCATTGGATTAGCTCATATTCTTGTGTGAGAGCCTTTGCTCATCCACTTGGCTACTTCTCCTCGGAGATCAGGACCTCTACGGAGAAGATCCCCCAAGCGGATTCAAGACCCCCTTCTAGGGTGGACCCCCTCAAGGCCTCCTCACGGAGAAGAACGGCTACCGTTTGTATCGTCCTTTGTTGACCTTGAATCATGTATCTCCCTTTGTGTTCATCGATCTAGCACTTGTGTGATTGATCTCTTGTCGGTTGAGTGAATTCTCTCTCGTTTTCCCCGTGTTCCCCTCTTGTTCTTCTGCGTGTTCGTCGTGATTCACCGTAGGATCCGCTCCAACGTGAAAGATCATCCACGTAGGGTTCCGCCCTACATCATCTATGGTATCATGAGCCACGTTGATCACGTTATTGGAGCCCCTACCCCTCTTTTTCTAGCTTGATTTTGTTGTTTTTGTCCTAAATCCGAAAATCCCCACAAAAATAGCCCCAAAATTTTTTTTTGTGATTTGTTCGTGTGACGAAGTTTTGTTGGATTTGATCCATGGATTTCGTGTGTTGCAGGTAGATCTAGCTTTCTCCCACAATTTCCATCCACAAAATCCCCCGAATTTTGCCCCGGTTCCCACCTTCCCCCGCGGTGTTCATCGAGCCCGGACATCCGGCCCGAGCAGCCCGGACATCCGGCCCGATCAGCCCGGACATCCGGCGCCCGGACATCAAACTTCGGCCGGATTTCCGCCCCGTAACAACAATCCCTTCCACCACCCGATCACCGCCTAGCTTTCGCCAAATTTTGTCCCGAGCCCACATACACTTCCACTTACCTCCACCACTTCCGCATAACACTACCATAGCCTTTCCCACTTCCAATTCGACAATGTTGCCAACTTTTCCCTTGAGAATTTGAGTTGTGGTTTTCCGTATCCTTTTGTGTTTCGGCTATCTAGGTACGGTTCAACATCAACATCACCACCGCTCATCTTCGTCAAGGACGGTAACATCGTCGACACCTTTGACATTACTTGCAATTGCATTGATGATCATCATAGCCCATCTTTCGCGTTGCTTACCCATCGAGACTAGACATTGAGTATTGCCGGCAACGTGACTTGTGCACATTAGTGATCATACTCCATAGCATACATACCATACCAAAGAGGTGCATATCTTACCATCAACTTGTGTGTCACAAAGTTATCATCGCATACACAATTGCTATCTTGGTTCGTGAAGTTTTGCATGAGAAAAGAGCTCAAAAGAGAAAGAGCCATTCAAGCTTTTAAGCAAAGAGAGAAAAATAAACAAAGAGCTTATGAGCAAGAACCATAGCATCATACAACATTAAGATTGTCATACTTGATCATCTTGGATCAACACATCGAAACACCATACATATAGCATACTTGGGTAGAAGTCGTTGCATTTTGCTTAGTAGGTTGTGCACAAGTTCGTATCCGCCTATTGTGCAATCGTGCTAGCGTCTCTCTAGTGTTGTGCAACAAGAGCATCTTGGTGAATTCCACATTTTGGCTCATCCTTGGTTGCATAACCCCATATTATCTTTTATGTGTGTTTCCGTGTACCTTATCTTGCTAGTGGTCTACTTGTTGCATTTGCAAATTTGTGAATCATTTCCAACTTTATTGAGTCTCACTTACAATTGCATCAAATTTTGTGCCACCATCCTAACCGAGCTCCACCATAAAGCTTTTACTTGTGTAGGTGTGAGAACCGGCAAGAATCGGTACCAAGAGTGCTATTTCATTGTCCGCATTTGAGTGAACTTGATTCATCTTCAACATCGGTCAAAGGTACGTTGGTATAAGTTCTTTTCCGTTCTACCACTCACATTTTGCTTGGAATGATGGATAGGCCAAGTTCTTCTACCAACCCACTCTTCAACGAGCAAGACGACGACATGTCTTCATATGTAACCAAGAACCACCAATTTGGTGCACAACGAGCGTTGCACCAAGAACAACAAGCAATGAGCGACCGCATCGACAACCTCGCCACTGACTTGCGACTCTTCGAGCAACGTACAAGAGAGTACTTCGACAACAAGTTCGAGGCTCACAAGCAAGAGAATGATGCAAGAATGGACGAGATCCGCGCGTTAATGCGAAACCGGCGTCATTCAACTTCTTCATCATCAAGACAGAGCAGCTCGAGTCGACATTCCGACGACACCTTCTACGACTCAAGTACACCGTCATCGAACACTCTTCGACGAGCCGCGCGCCAAGACCGTCATGCATCTCGCAACCCGCTACATGTCAAGCATTCACAAGAGCAAGTTGATGATCAAGTTCCTCGTCCTCAATCTAATCAAGAGGCTTTTGCTCAAGCTCAAGAACGACAACGTCTTCGTCGCCAACAAGAGGAAGAACGAGCACGTATTCACCAAGACGAACAAGACGCCAAGGCTCAACGTCTTCAACAACAACAACAACGTGAGGCGCAAGCTCTTGAGGCGCACCGTGCCCTTCAAGAATCAAGTAGAGCCTTCGCCAACCGCAATCGCGAACGCGCAATCAAGAGGAAGCCCTTCGAGAAGGAATCCAAGAGAGGAACTACCAACCTCATGCACAACGACAAGTTCCTCAAGCTCCTCCACAAGCTCGTCAAGCTCCACCTCAACCTCAAGTTCAACAAGGGCAAGTTGATCATGGTCTTCCTCCGCGCCAAGAGCAACATGAAGACGAATACAATCCACGCCAAGGGCGTCATCATCAACATCGCCAACAACACAAAGAAGAGCAACGCGCTTCTGACAAGCTAAAATTCACCATGCCCAAGTTCAATGGAAGCAATGACCTCAAGACTACCTCTCATGGGCATTGAAGGTTGACAAAATCTTCCGGTTGCACAACTACGATGAAGCGAAGAAAATCGCTATGGCATCACTTGAGTTCCAAGACTATGTGCTCATATGGTGGGAACAAATCATCGAGCGACGACAAGCAAGAGGTGAACCTCCAATCACCACTTGGGCTCAAATGAAGGATGTCATGCGAGCACGTTTTGTGCCAACCTACTACAACCGCGACCTCTTCAAGAAACTCCAACTACTCAAGCAAGGAACAAAGAGCGTTGAAGAATATTACAAGGAAATGGAGATAGCCATGATTCGAGCCAATGTCAAGGAAGATGATGAGCAAACTATGGCACGTTTCTTGAATGGACTCAATCATCCCATCAAGAAGATCGCCGACTTCCAACCATACTCATCCCTCATTGAGCTCGTGCATCAAGCTACAAAGGCGGAACGCCAAGTACAAGATGACTTCAAATGCCAAGTACTCATCCAAGACCTCTGACTTCTCCAACAACCAAGCGTCAACGACTCCTTCAACATCTACATCAACCAAACTTTCTTCAAGAAACGACGACAAGTCAAGTTACAAGAAGACTTCGACAAGCTCAAGTCGTCCTCCTCCTACTACAAGCAACATCAAGCCGCGTGCTTCATCCTCTACTCCGATCGATGAGACCATCAAGACAAGCTCCTTCAAGTGTTTCACTTGCGGCGGCCGAGGCCACAAGTCATCTGAATGCACCAACAAGCGCACCATGATCCTCAGCAGCGATGGCACATATGACTCCATGAGTGAAGAGGAGATGGAAGCTCTTGAGCAAGTGGCCATGCACCGCAAGTGAGCGAAGAAGAAGATGATCAAGTCTTTTGTGATGAGGATTCGAGCCCCGCCCTCGTTGTCTCCAAGGTCTTGACTCTTCAACATCAACAAGAAGAAGACCAACGATGCCACATCTTCCACACAAAAGCCGGCATCAATGGACGGTCCATCAAGGTCATCATCGATGGAGGTAGTTGCCACAACTTGGCAAGTGAAGAACTATGCTCCAAGCTCCAATTGGTCAAGAGGAAGCACCCGCACCCCTACAAGGTTCAATGGCTAAGTGACTCCGGCACTATACGAGTTGAGCATACGGTCCAAGTCTCCTTCAAAATTGGTGCTTATGAAGACACGTTGGAATGTGATGTGGTCCCAATGACCGTTTGCCACCTACTTCTAGGTCGACCATGGCAATTCGACCGTGGTGTCATCCACAATGGGCGCACCAATCACTATAGCTTCAAGATGAAAGGGAAGGAATATGTGCTACGACCTATGTCTCCTACTCAAGTGATAGCCGATAAGCAAGCCACACATCATAGAGAAAAGAGTGAGAAAGTGATCCACCCAAAAGTGAGTGAGAGCCACAAGCCAAATTTGAGCGACTCTTCGCCTCGAGAGAAAAACCTCATTCTATTTGCCACCAAAAGTGAGATGAGAGAAGTGTGTGAGAACCCATCGAGTGTGATGCACTTTGTCCTTGTGTGCAAGGATGGAGAACCAAAAACTAACACCATTCACGAGCTACCTTTGGTGTTTCAATCTCTTTGCAGGAATTTCAAGATGTTTTCCCGATGAGCTACCTCCGGTCTACCTCCTCTTCGAGGGATAGAGCATCGAATTGACCTCATCCCGGGCGCCTCTTCCAAACAAAGCTCCATACCGAGTCAATCCTAAGAAACCAAGGAGATTCAACGGCAAGTACAACAACTCATCGACAACGGTCATGTACGTGAAAGCCTAAGCCCTTGTGTCGTTCCAGTTATTCTTGTGCCTAAGCCCGATGGAAGTTTCCGCTTGTGCTCCGATTGTCGACCTATCAATGCTATTACCGTCCGATATAGGCATCCCATTCCTCGCTTAGATGACATGCTTGATGAACTTAGTGGAGCCAACTTTTTCTCAAAAATTGATCTTAAAAGTGGCTATTATCAAATCCGCATACAAGAGGGTGATGAATGGAAAACTGCTTTCAAAACCAAATTTGGTTTATATGAATGGTTAGTGATGCCTATGGGTCTTTCGGAAGCTCCCGGTACTTTTGTGCGTCTTATGCATCATGTGCTTCGTCCTTATATTGGAGTCTTTGTTGTGGTTTACTTTGATGATATTCTTGTATTTAGCAAAACCATGCAAGAGCACATCAATCATGTAAAATCTGTGTTGCAAACTCTTCTCAAGGAAAGCCTTTACGCAAACTTGAAAAAATGCACTTTTGGAGTTGACAAAGTGATTTTCTTGGGTTTTGTAGTTTCCTCAAAGGGTGTCCATGTTGATGAATCTAAAATTGAAGCAATTAGAACTTGGCCCCAACCCACCAATTTGCAACAAGTGCGAAGTTTTCTTGGTCTTGCGGGTTTCTATCGTCGCTTTGTGAAAGATTTTAGCACAATTGCCGCTCCTTTGCATTCTTTGAGCAAGAAGAATACTCCCTTTGTTTGGGGAACTTTGCAATCAACCGCTTTTGATGAGCTCAAGTCTTTGCTTGCTCATGCTCCGATTCTTGCTTTGCCCAATTTTGACAAAACTTTTGAGGTTCATTGTGATGCAAGTGGTACCGAATTGGCGGAGTTTTGATGCAAGAAAAATGAGCCATTGCTTATTTTAGTGAAAAACTCTCCGGTGCTCAACTTAATTATCCCATCTATGACAAAGAATTGTATGCTTTAGTGCGTGTGCTACATGTTTGGGAACATTACCTTAGACCTCATGAGTTTGTCATCCATACCCGATCATGAAACGCTTAAATACCTCAAAGGTCAAACTAAATTGAACAAGCGTCATGCCAAATGGAGTGAATTCATTGAATCTTTTCCTTATGTGATCAAGTACATTAAGGGTAAAGAAAATGTAGTTGCCGACGCTTTCACGCATATGCATGCTTGTCACTCAACTTGAGTTGAATGTTATTGGTTTTGAGCATATAAAAGACTTGTATGAGCATGATCCATCTTTTGCTTCTCCTTATGCTAAGTGTTTGGCGCATACGTCTTGGGAACAATATTACATCAAGGATGGTTATCTTATGAGAGCTAACAAACTTTGCATTCCGAGTCTTCTCTTCGTTTGCTCCTTTTGCAAGAGGCTCATGGAGGCGGACTCATGGGACACTTTGGACGCGACAAGACATTCGCCACGCTCTCCAACAACTACTTTTGGCCCAAGATGTTCATGACGTCTCACGCTTCACCAACCGATGCTACACATGTCGCAAAGCTAAGTCTAACGCTCAATCTCATGGTCTTTACATGCCCCTTCCAATTCCATATCAACCATGGGAAGACATTAGTATGGATTTTGTACTCGGTTTGCCTAGGACTCAAAATGAGAAGGATTCCGTTTTTGTTGTTGTGGATAGATTTTCTAAGATGGCACATTTCATACCTTGCAACAAGATAGACGATGCTTCACATGTTGCCAATCTCTTTTGTAGGGAAATATTGCGACTCCATGGCGTACCAAAGACAATCGTCTCCGATCGTGACGTCAAGTTCTTGAGTTACTTTTGGAAGACCCTATGCGCCAAGCTCGGAATCAAGCTCTTGTTCTCCTCGGCATACCATCCTCAAACCGATGGCCAAACGGAGGTGACGAACTGCACACTATCCACTCTACTTCGTGTCTTGATAAAGAAGAAAATCAAGGAATGGGAAGCATGTCTACCCATCGCCGAAATGCGCCTACAACCGTGCAAGACATTCAACTACCGGCAAGTCCCCTTTCGAGGTCGCTTCACGGTTTCAACCCCTTGTCCCCATTGGACATTCTACCACTTCCTCTCCACGAGCGCACCAACATGGATGCAAGTGAGCGAGCAAGCTACATCAAGAAGATGCACGAAGACACAAGGCACACCATTGAGCGCCAAGTACAACGTCAAGCAAACAAGCTCAACGCAAACAAGCAACCCATCGTCTTCAACATTGGTGATCTCGTGTGGCTACACCTTCAAGGACCGCTTCCCCAAAGAACGCAAGTCCAAGCTTCTCCCTCGAGCCGATGGACCTTTCAAGGTGCTAGCACGCTACAACGACAACGCCTACAAGATCGACCTACCTCGAGACAAATACAACGTGGCGACATCTTCAACGTCAGGACCTAGCACCATTCCATGGAGATGAAGCTTTTGATCCGAGGTCGGATCTCTCCCAAGGGGGAGATGATGCGGAGCATCCCACGATCATCCCCATGGACTTACAACCGTCTCATCAAGAGCCAAGAGGACCCATGACACGGGCTAGAGCTAGAGCTCTCGAGAACGAGGTGACCTCTTTCCTTATTGATATCCCATACGATCCACTCGAGACATGGCTACTACCTTAGTCCGATATGCTATGCATGATTAGGTGTCAAGGGGAACCTCCCGAGGACGCACCTGAAGATGGACAAGCCACCAAGTCCGCGGATGAAGAGAACCATCGGAGAAGGCCAAGAGCACCTTCCAGGCCCCGGTGATGAGGACATCAATACCATTGTTACACCCACAGCCCCTACTGCTACATATACTGGACCAATTACTAGAGCTCGCGCACGCCAATTAAATTATCAGGTACTTTCGTTTCTTGGTAATGATTCTAATGTTCATGAGAATATGATGCTGCCTAAATTGGATACATTTGTTTTGCTTACAAATGAAGGCCCTAGCTTGGAGAAGGATGGACATTGGAGCAAGAACAAGCATGGAGATAATGCCATGCGCCAAGGGGAACAAGAACGGAGTTACAAGTGATGATTTCAGGACTTTGAAGCCACCATAATGGGTGCATGAAGCCTTGGACGAAATATACAAGATGCCACTTCATAATATTCGTCCATAGGCTATTCTAGGTGCTTTCGTCACCTTATAATTGGGCCAGGCCCATGTAATTTCGAAATACTTAAGTATAGGCTGTTTTTAGAGTCCGTATGTGTGGGGAAACAAGAGTTAGGGATGGTTTGGACCCCTCCCTCAAGGGCCACGAAATTCCTCCTCTTCCTCCATATATACAGCCCTTAGGGCGTCGTTTAGACTTTGGGTTTTGTTTAGATTAAAAGTTCGCCATAGCTGCAACTTCGCGTGCGCCGTTTGTGTTCAACGACTGCATAAAGGCGTCCACAGAACCCCACCTTGATCAATAAAGCTTTCATCTTATATTCGCAATATCCAGATTGCAATCTCAGTTTCTTGCTTGTTCTTCGTTTGCTCGCAGGAAACAGACCCTCGTGGTCAGGTTGATCGTGCTCCGGCGTGGTCAATAACCTCTCGGAGTTGGTTTAGCGATTGCTAAGGCGCGGCGTCCTCGCACGTTCGTAGTCGGATCGTCAAAGTCGACTTCCTCCAAAGCGAAAACCAACATCTCGTCGAAAGACGGGACACCTTTGCCTCTATCAAGTGGTATCAGATTTTCAGGTTGCTCGGTGAGATTTTACAGTTTTTCGTAGATTAGATCGAGTCTGTTCTTCATACCTAAAGTCCACGAAAAAGCCACACAAAAAAATTAGGGTTAGTTCATCATATCCGAACCAATCGAGCCTTCGCATAATCTTTTTAGGGTTTTTGCTTTGTTGAATTTGCGGTTGCATCGTCGTGTCAAGTTGCTGGTCTTAGAGTCTAGTCTTTTAGAGTTTCGAGTTCTGGTCATAAGTTGTCACGCCGCCGCCGCAGCATCATCATCGCCTTGCCATCTACCACCAATCCATATCCATATACCACCACCAATCCGTATCCATATACCACCACCGCTACCATATACCACCACCGCTGCCATATACCACCACCATATATCCACCACCAATCCGAGTTCTTCTCATATTAGGTTTGTTTTCGAGATCCATCTAGTTTCCGATTCGTGTTTCCTAGCCGGAGTAGGTTTCGGAAAAAAAAAACAAAAGAGTCTGGAAACCACCCTCCGTTTAGGCCCAAAATTTTCCGAAAACGCACTTGTCGAAAATTTTTCTGGCTATCCTGTTTTTAGGTGTTTCTAAGCGTATTGAGACAGTCGCCATTATAGAAAGTGTTTTTGACCCGTTTCCAGTTTTTGGGTCCGGGCAGTCAAAAAAAAAAATTGGTCGAAAAAATTCCGTGCCCATCCTGTCAGTTTGACCTGGGAAGAGTTTTGAGACACTCGCCATTATAGTGATTTTTCGCATAAAAAAAAAGAGCAGCGCAAAAAAAAAGAGTGAAAAAAAAAATTCCAGAGTGTGCTTTTCCGTTGTTTCCGTGCAGCGCCGTGATTTTGTTAGTGTTCTAGGCTCGCGTCTCTAGCACGGTCTAGCCTAGGACCAAGACAAGATCTGGTCGTTGAGCCGTTCATTCAACTTTGCATCTCTGAATTGATTATTGCTGACCTTTTTGCTACCATATTATAAGCCTTCCCAGCTCCACATACATCTACATCGTGCGTTTGACTCTCCACAGTAATCGCTCTATCCAAGCTTTGAGAGTTTTGACTACATCGGTTGCCGATCACCGCTTCTTCTTTGGTAAGAACTGGTAAGAATTTGAGATTTGCTTGACGGATTTGTGACTGTCCACCACACCACCACCACCACTTCCTAGTAGTCTGTCGAATCATATTCTTGTGTGTTTCTATTGCTGCTAACCATGGCAGGATCACAAGCCGAGGAGACTGACTGGGAGAACATGACAAACAAAGCGCTACATGATAAGTTTCAACAAATGATGAGTGGGCAGGTGGAAGATGTTCTAAATAGATTTGAAGAGGCCATGGAGAAGATAGATGGCATTGAGAAGGCGTTGAAACAAAGCTCGATAACAAGTTTAATGAATTGCTCGTGGCGTCTACCACCACCACCACCACCGGCTGCACCTAATGCACCTCTACAACAACAACAACGACTACCTCCACATCGCGAAGCAGCCCTCTGCCGAGCGAGCCGTGTCCCTCTTCAGCCTGGCCAAGCTGCTGGTGCTGCTGTTGATACTTCTGTGGCTCCTGCTGCTGATGTGGGGGAGGATGATTATGTGAGAGAGTACGAGGATGAGGTTGATCAACTTCAGAACTACGTGCAACTACCAGCACCACAACCACCAGCACCACAACCACCCGGTCGTCCACATGCCAATAATGGCAATGTTAGGGCTCCCCCTCAGTGCGAGATCATGACCATCTCCCTAAATTGAAGTTGAATATTCCACCATTTGAGGGTAGATATGTTCTGATATATATCTTACTTGGGAGTTAGAAACTGAACAACGATTTACATGTTTACAACATCCCGAGGAGAGACGTGTTCCGCTGCTGTTTGTGCTTTCACTAGCTTTGCATGTGTTTGGTGGTCTGAACATTGTAGATTATATCCTGTTCCAGCTACTTGGGCTGCTTTGAAAACTGCTATGCGTACTCGTTGGGTTCCACCATATTATCAACGTGAATTACTTCAAAAATTGCAGCGCTTAAGACAAGGAAAAATTCGGTAGAAGAATATTATCGGGAATTACAAACTGGCTTGATTAGATGTGGTATTGTTTAGGAGACTGAAGCTATGCTTGCACGTTTTCTGGGTGGATTAAATAGAGATATTCAGACCATTCTAGACTACAAGGATTATACTAATATCACTCGATTATTCAATCTTGCTTGTAAAGCTGAACGTGAAGTGCAGGATCGACAAGCGTTGGCGCGGACTAACTTTTCTGCAGGTCGACCTTCATCATGGACACCACGTGCATCTTCTACTTCCACACGTTCTACTACTCAGTCACCTCCGCTGGCTGCCACCTCCAACCGTGATACAAGAAAGCAGGCACAACCACCACTATCTCGCCAAGAGCGCTTTCTTTGGGCCTACACAGAGCTCTTCTTCGTCCATGGCGTCAATCAGGGCACACAAGTGATATTATTTGTCGTCGTTGTAAGGGAAGAGGACATTTTGCGGAGAATGCCAATCTCAGCGTGTGATGATTGCTCACGAGGATGGTGGGTATGAGTCCGCTAGTGACTATGATGAAGAGACTTTGGCTCTTATTACACATGAAGAACATGGTGGAGATGATTACGATCATGAGACACAATACATGGCTGCTGAAGATGCTTGACAGGTATGAATGTTTAGTTGCTCAACGTGTTTTGAGTGTGCAGGTTACACAAGCTGAGCAAAATCAGAGGCATAACTTGTTCCATACAAAGGGAGTTGTGAAGGAACGTTCTATTCAGCGTCATCATAGATGGAGGGAGCTGCAACAACTTGGCTAGCATGGATATGGTGGAGAAGCTTTCTCTCACCACAAGACCACATCCACATCCTTACTACATCCAATGGTTCAACAACAACGGCAAGGTTAAGGTAACACGTCTTTGTTCGTGTGCATTTTAGTATCTCTACATATGCTGATTATGTTGATTGTGATGTGGTACCTATGCAAGCATGTTCCTTATTACTTGGTAGACCATGGCAATTTGATAAAAATTCTGTACACCATGGTAGAAACAATCAGTATACTCTTGTTCACAAGGATAAAAATATTACTTTGCTTCCTATGACTCCTGATTCCATTTTGAAAGATGATATTAATAGAGCTAATAAAGCAAAACAGGAGAAAAATAAGAGTGAAAATCAGATTGTGGCAAAAGAATTTGAGCAACAAATGAAGCCTAATAATAAACCATCTAATGTTGCTTCTGAAATTAAACTGAAAAGTGCATGTTTATTTGCCACCAAATCTGATATTGATGAGCTAGATTCTAGCAAATCTGTTTGCTATGGTTTTGTGTGCAAAGAGGCATTATTTTCATTCGAGGACGTGCCTTCCTCTTTGCCCCTCTTTGTCACTAACATTTTGCAGGAGTTCACGACGTCTTCCCACAAGGCGTGCCACCGGATTACCACCTATTCGAGGGATTGAGCATCAAATTGATTTAATTCCCGGTGCATCGCTACCCAACCGTGCACCATACCGTACCAATCCGGAGGAGACGAAGGAGATTATGCGTCAAGTACAGAGCTGCTCGACAAAGGTTATATCTGTGAATCTCTTAGTCCTTGTGCTGTTCCTATTATACTAGTGCCTAAAAAGGATGGTACGTCATGTATGTGTGTTGATTGTAGAGGCATTAATAATATTACTATTCGTTATCGCCATCCTATTCCTAGGCTAGATGATATGCTTGATGAATTGAGTGGCTCTACAATATTCTCCAAAGTTGATTTGCGTAGTGGATACCATCAAATTCGTATGAAATTGGGAGATGAATGGAAAACAGCATTTAAAACTAAGTTTGGATTATATGAGTGGTTAGTCATGCCTTTTGGGTTAACTAATGCACCTAGTACTTTCATGAGATTAATGAACGAAGTTTTACGTGCTTTCATTGGACGATTTGTGGTAGTTTACTTTGATGATATACTGATTTATAGCAAATCTTTGGAAGAACATTTGGAACATTTACGTGATGTTTTTAATGCTCTACGTGATGCACGTTTGTTTGGTAACCTTGGGAAGTGCACCTTTTGCACCGACCAGTATCTTTTCTTGGCTATGTTGTTACTCCACAGGAATTGAAGTTGATACGGCCAAGATTGAAGCTATTGAGAGTTGGCCGCAGCCCAAAACGGTCACACAAGTGAGGAGTTTTCTTGGACTCGCTGGTTTCAGAGGCGTTTTGTGAGAGACTTTAGCACCATTGCTGCACCTCTCAATGAGCTTACAAAGAAGGATGTGCCTTTTGTTTGGGGTACCGCATGTGAAGAAGCCTTCACGGTATTGAAAGATAAGTTGACACATGCTCCTTTACTCCAACTTCCTGACTTTAATAAGACTTTTGAGCTTGAATGTGATGCTAGTGGAATTGGATTAGGAGGTGTGTTATTACAAGATGGCAAACCTGTTGCATACTTTTACGAAAAATTGATTGGTCATAGTCTGAACTATGCAACTTATGACAAAGAATTAAATTCTCATGTTCGGACTTTAGAGACATGGCAACATTATTTATGGCCCAAAGAATTTGTTATACAATCTGATCATGAATCTTTGAAACATATTAAAAGTCAAGCTAAACTGAATCGTAGACATGCTAAATGGGTTGAATTCATTGAGACTTTCCCTTATGTCATTAAACACAAGAAGGGTAAAGAAAATGTTATTGCTGATGCTTTGTCTCGTCGATATACTATGCTTTCACAACTTGACTTCAAAATATTTGGTTTGGAGACCATCAAAGATCAATATGTGCATGATGCTGATTTTAAAGATGTAATGCAGAATTGTAAAGAAGGAAGAACATGGAACAAGTTCGTTATTAATGATGGTTTTGTGTTCCGTGCTAACAAGCTATGCATTCCTCGCTAGCTCTGTTCGTCTTTTGTTGTTGCGAGAGACGCATGGAGGAGGATTAATGGGACACTTTGGTGTGAAGAATACGGAGGATATACTTGCTACACATTTCTTTTGGCCAAAGATGAGACGGGATGTTGAGCGTTTTGTTGCTCGCTGCACTACATGTCAAAAGCTAAGTCACGACTCAATCCTCATGGTTTATATATGCCTTTGCGATTGCCTAGTGTTCCTTGGGAGGATATATCTATGGACTTTGTTTTAGGTTTACCTCGAACAAAGAAGGGAGGGATAGCATATTTGTTGTCGTGGATAGATTCTCGAAAATGGCACACTTTATACCATGTCATAAAAGCGAAGATCTTTGTTAATGTTGCTGATTTGTTCTTTCGTGAAATTATTCGCTTGCATGGTGTGCCAAATACTATTGTTTCAGATCGTGATACTAAATTTCTTAGCCACTTTTGGAGATGTTTATGGGCTAAGTTGGGGACTAAACTGCTTTTAGTACTACTTGTCACCCCCAAACTGATGGACAAACTGAAGTAGTCAATAGAACATTGTCTACTATGCTTAGGGCTGTTTTGAAGAATAATAAGAAAATGTGGGAAGAATGCTTGCCTCATATTGAATTTGCTTATAATCGTTCATTGCATTCTACTACTAAGATGTGCCCTTTTGAAATTGTGTATGGCTTCCTACCTCGTGCACCTATTGATTTGTTGCCTCTTCCATCTTCGGAGAAGGTTAATTTTGATGCTAAAGAACGTGCTGAATTGATTTTAAAAATGCATGAGATAACTAAGGAAAACATTGAGCGTATGAATGCTAAATATAAACGTCTTTGGAGATAAGGGTAGAGAACATGTTGTCTTTGCACCTGGAGATCTTGTTTGGTTACATTTGCGTAAGGATAGGTTTCCTAGTTTGCGCCAAATCAAAGCTAATGCCACGTGCTGATGGTCCATTTAAGGTGTTAGAGAAAATAAATGATAATGCATATAAACTTGAGCTACCTGCAGATTTTGGGGTTAGTCCCACTTTTAACATTGCAGATTTGAAGCCTTATTTGGGTGAGGAATATGAGCTTCCGTCGAGGGCGACTTCATTTCAAGAAGGGAGGATGATGAAGACATCAATGCCATTGTTACACCCACAGCCCCTCTTTGCTACATATCTGGACCAATTACTAGAGCTCATGCCGCCAATTAAATTATCGTGTACTTTCGTTTCTTGGTAATGATTCTAATGTTCATGAGAATATGATGCTGCCTAAATTGGATACATTTGTTTTGCTTACAAATGAAGGCCCTAGCTTGGAGAAGGATGGACATTGGAGCAAGAACAAGCATGGAGATAATGCCATGCGCAAGGGGAACAAGAACGGAGTTACAAGTGATGATTTCAGGACTTTGAAGCCACCATAATGGGTGCATGAAGCCTTGGACGAAATATAGAAGATGCCACTTCATAATATTCGTCCATAGGCTATTCTAGGTGCTGCGTCACCTTATTATTGGGCCAGGCCCATGTAATTTCGAAATACTTAAGTATAGGCTGTTTTAGAGTCCGTATGTGTGGGGAAACAAGAGTTAGGGATGGTTTCGACCCCTCCCTCAAGGGCCACGAAATTCCCTCCTCTTCCTCCATATATACAGCCCTTAGGGCGTCGTTTAGACTTTGGGTTTTGTTTAGATTAAAAGTTCGCCATAGCTGCAACTTCGCGTGCCGTTTGTGTTCAACGACCGGACAAAGGCGTCACAGAACCCCACCTTGATCAATAAAGCTTTCATCTTATATTCGCAATATCCAGATTGCAATCTCAGTTTCTTGCTTGTTCTTCGTTTGCTCGCAGGAAACAGACCCTCGTGGTCGGGTTGATCGTGCTCCGGCGTGGTCAATAACCTCTCGGAGTTGGTTTAGCGATTGCTAAGGCGCGACGTCCTCGCAGGTTCGTAGTCGGATCGTCAAAGTCGACTTCCTCCAAAGCGAAAACCAACATCTCAACGAAAGACGGGACACCTTTGCCTCTATCACCCGGACATCCGGCCATGGCCCCGGACATCCGGCCCCTGGAGCTTCTACCTCAACAGGATCCAATCTGGCCAAGTCTCCAGGACCCGGACATCCGGCGTCCAAGCCCGGACATCCGCCCTCACCGGATATCCGCCCCGCCCGAAATCCGCGCCTTTCCCGATTCGGCTGAGCGGTCGCCCAAGACATCCGCCCTTGGTCGGACATCCGCTCTTCCGGAAGCCCCGGATATCCGGCCCCCTCGCCCGGAAATCCGGCCCCCCATCACCGATTGCGTTTGGAAGACCCCGCCAGCCCGGACATCCGGCCCCCTAGCCCGGACATCCGGCGTCTCGGGAAAGCCCGGACATCCGGCCCGACGCCCGGACGTCCGGCCTCCCCTGCCTGCGCGCAGTGCCTCAGGGCCTTGTCCCTTGTACCCCTTCGCCCGAGACTATATATACTTATTCCCTTTCCTCTTTCTAGGGTTAGCATTGGATTAGCTCATATTCTTGTGTGAGAGCCTTTGCTCATCCACTTTGCTACTTCTCCTCGGAGATCAGGACCTCTACGGAGAAGATCCCCCAAGCGGATTCAAGAACCCCTTCTTGGGTGGTCCCCCTCAAGGCCTCCTCACGGAGAAGAACGGCTACCGCTTGTATCGTCCTTTGTTGACCTTGAATCATGTATCTCCCTTTGTGTTCATCGATCTAGCACTTGTGTGATTGATCTCTTGTCGGTTGAGTGAATTCTCTCTCGTTTTCCCCGTGTTCCCCTCTTGTTCTTCCGCGTGTTCGTCGTGATTCACCGTAGGATCCGCTCCAACGTGAAAGATCATCCATGTAGGGTTCCGCCCTACATCAGATGAGAGAAGTGTGTCAGAACCCATCGAGTGTGATGCACTTTGTCCTTGTGTGCAAGGATGGAGAACCAAAAACTAACACCATTCACGAGCTACCTTTGGTGTTTCAATCTCTTTTGCAGGAATTTCAAGATGTTTTCCCCGATGGGGTACCTCCGAGTCTACCTCCTCTTCGAGGCATTGAGCATCTGATGTGGAGCAACCCTCGCTCATCCCCATGGACCTGCCTACATCTCCCTCAACACCACTAGGACCCATGACAAGAGCCCGAGCTAAGGCTATCGAAGATAAGGTGAATTCGCTCCTCTCCGAACTCCCTCTTCCTACTCACGAGACATGGCTACTACCTCATTCGGAGACTCTATGTGTAATCAGGTACATGGAGGTGAGCCAAGGATCAACCACTTGCGAGAGCCAAGACGGCGAGGACTCGAGGCATATTGAAGAAGAAGAAGAGATGCTGCTGAAGGCACAGGCACCGGACGTCCGACGCCTTCCGGACGTCCGACGAGTCCCAGGACCCGGACGACCGGACTCTCCGGACGTCCGGCACTTTGCCACCCGAACCAAAACTACGGACGACCGAAGCCTCCGGACATCCGACCGACGAACGCCCGAACCGAATCTACGGACGACCGACAACTTCCGGACGTCCGGATCATTACGAAGCTCCGGACGACCGACCTCTCCGGACGTCCGACGCGCACGACAGAATCGATTCTACGGATGTCCGAACCCGTCCGGACGTCCGGACCGTCTCCGAAACCTCCGGACGTCCGACGCCTTCCGGACGTCCGACGCCTGTGGTGTTGATTTCTGCTTGGGCCGCAGCCCTTGTACCCCTTCGCCCCCTAGACTATATATACTCCTTCTTCCCCAACTTTCTAGGGTTAGCATTGGATTAGCTCATATTCTTGTGTGAGAGCCTTTGCTCATCCACTTGGCTACTTCTCCTCAGAGATCAGGACCTCTACGGAGAAGATCCCCCAAGCGGATTCAAGACCCCCTTCTAGGGTGGACCCCATCAAGACGTCCTCTCAGAGAAGAACGGCTACCCGTGTATCCTTACCTTTGTTGATCTTGAATCTTGTGCCACTCTATGTGATCGGTGATCTAGCATTTGTGTGATTGATCCCTTGTCGGTTTAGTGATTTCTCTCTCGTTTCCTCCGTGTTTCCCTCTTGTTCTTCCGCGTGTTCTTCGTGATTCCCCGTAGGATCCGCTCCAACGTGAAAGATCGCCCACGTAGGGTTCCGCCCTACATCATCTATGGTATCAGAGCCACGTTGATCACGTTATTGGAGCCCCTACCCCTCTTTTTCTAGCTTGATTTTGTTGTTTTTGTCCTAATTCCGAAAAGCCCCCACAAAAATAGCCCCAATTTTTTTTGTGATTTGTTTGTGTGATGAAGTTTTGTTGGATTTGATCCATGGATTTGCTTGGTTTCGAGTGGATCTAGCATTTCCCCAAGTTTCTCCACTTTCCATCCACAAAATCCCGCGAATTTTGACCCCAAAATCCCACAATTCCGCTCAAAATCGCGTCCGGATCTCAATTTTCGCGTTGAACCCGACCCACCGGACGATCGGAGATTTACTGGACGTCCGGAGCCCTGAAACGACCGGACGTCCGACCTTTCCGGACGACCGGAACCCCTAACCCGAACTGAATTTACGGATTTCCGACTTTTCCGGACGTCCGACGTCCCGGACATCCGACCTTTTCCGGACGTCCGTAACCTGTAGATTCCCACTTCGGCTGATTTTTGTTTTGTCCATAACTAATTCATCCAAACTCCGATTTTGACGTTCTTTAGCTCGTTTTGAAGCTATTGACATCCCCTTCCAACAAAATACCACCAACATCATTTGACTACATCAAATTTGGTGATCTTCGGCATCTTTGCCTAGGGCTTCCACCACATCCTCCGCTACTCCACCACCGACTTCGAAGCCTAACTTTCACGAATTTTGTCCCGTGCCCACATACACTCCCACTTACCTCCACCACTTCTGCATAACACCACCTTAACCTTTCCCACTTCCAATTCCGACAACGTTGCCAAATTTTGCCTTGAGAATTTGAGTTGGGGTTTTCCGTATCCTTTTGTGTTTCGGCTATCTAGGTACGGTTCAACATCAACATCACCACCGCTCATCTTCGTCAAGGACGGTAACATCGTCGACACCTTTGACATTACTTGCAATTGCATTGTTAACCATCATAGCCCATCTTTCACGTTGCTTACCCATCGAGACTAGACATTGAGTATTGCCGGCAACGTGACTTGTGCACATTAGTGATCATACTCCATAGCATACCATACCAAAGTGGTGCATATCTTACCATCAACTTGTGTGTCACAAAGTTGTCATCGCATACACAATTGATATCTTGGTTCGTGAAGTTTTGCATGAGAAAAGAGCTCAAAAGAGAAAGAGCCATTCAAGCTTTTAAGCAAAGAGAGAAAGATAAACAAAGAGCTTATGAGCAAGAACCATAGCATCATACAACATTAAGATTGTCATACTTGATCATCTTGGATCAACACATCGAAACACCATACATATAGCATACTTGGGTAGAAGTCGTTGCATTTTGCTTAGTAGGTTGTGCACAAGTTCGTATCCGCCTATAGTGCAATCGTGCTAGCGTCTCTCTAGTGTTCTGCAACAAGAGCATCTTGGTGAATTCCACATTTTGGCTCATCCTTGGTTGCATAACCCCATATTATCTTTTGCGTGTGTGTTTCCGTGTACCTTATCTTGCTAGTGGTCTACTTGTTGCATTTGCAAATTTGTGAATCATTTCCAACTTTATTGAGTCTCCCTTACAATTGCATCAAATTTTGTGCCACCATCCTAACCGAGCTCCACCATAAAGCTTTTACTTGTGTAGGTGTGAGAACCGACAAGAATCGGTACCAAGAGTGCTATTTCATTGTCCACATTTGAGTGAACTTGATTCATCTTCAACATCGGTCAAAGGTACATTGGTATAAGTTCTCTTCCGTTCTACCACTCACATTTGGCTTGGAATGATGGATAGGCCAAGTTCTTCTACCAACCCACTCTTCAACGAGCAAGACGCATTTACATGTCTTCATATGTCACCAAGAACCACCTATTTGGTGCACAACGAAGCGTTGCACCAAGAACAACAAGCAATGAGCGATCAGATCGACAACCTCGCCACCGACTTGCGACTCTCCGAGCAACGTACAAGAGACTACTTCGACAACAAGTTCGAGGCTCACAAGCAAGAGAATGATGCAAAAATGGGCCGAGATCCGCGCGTTGGTGAGAAACCGGCATCATTCAACTTCTTCATCATCAAGGCCGGAGCCGCTCGAGTCGACATTCCGACGACACCTTCTACGACTCAAGTACACCGTCATCGAACACTCTTCGACGAGCCGCGCGCCAAGACCGCCATGCATCTCGCAACCCGCTACATGACAAGCATTCACAAGAGCAAGTTGATGATCAAGTTCCTCGTCCTCAATCTAATCGAGAGGCTTTTGCTCAAGCTCAAGAACGACAACGTCTTCGTCGTCAACAAGAGGAAGAACGAGCACGTCTTCACCAAGACGAACAAGACGCCAAGGCTCAACGTCTTCAACAACAACAACGTGAGGCGCAAGCTCTTGAGGCAACGTGCCCTTCAAGAATCAAGTAGAGCCTTCGCCAACCGCAATCGCGAACGGCGCAATCAAGAGGAAGCCCTTCGAGAAGAAATCCAAGAGAGGAACTATCAACCTCATGCACAACGACAAGTTCCTCAAGCTCCTCCACAAGCTCGTCAAGCTCCACCTCAACCTCAAGTTCAACAAGGGCAAGTTGATCATGGTCTTCCTCCGCGCCAAGAGCAACATGAAGACGAATACAATCCACGCCAAGGACGTCATCATCAACATCGCCAACAACACAATGAAGAGCAACGCTTCTGACAAGCTAAAATTCACCATGCCCAAGTTCAATGGAAGCAATGACCCCGAAGACTACCTCTCATGGGCATTGAAGGTTGACAAAATCTTCCGCTTGCACAACTTTGATGAAGCAAAGAAAATCGCTATGGCATCACTTGAGTTCCAAGACTATGTGCTCATATGGTGGGAACAAATCATTGAGCGACGACAAGCAAGAGGTGAACCTCCAATCACCACTTGGGCTCAAATGAAGGATGTCATGCGAGCACGTTTTGTGCCAACCTACTACAACCGCGACCTCTTCAAGAAACTCCAACTACTCAAGCAAGGAACAAAGAGCGTTGAAGAATATTACAAGGAAATGGAGATAGCCATGATTCGAGCCAATGTCAAGGAAGATGATGAGCAAACTATGGCACGTTTCTTGAATGGACTCAATCATCCCATCAAGAAGATCGCCGACTTCCAACCATACTCATCCCTCATTGAGCTCATGCATCAAGCTACAAAGGCGGAACACCAAGTGCAAGATGACTTCAAGTACGCCAAGTACTCATCCAAGACCTACGGCTCCTCCAACAACCAAGCTTCAATGACTCCTCCATCATCTACATCAACCAAACTTTCTTCAAGAAACGACAACAAGTCAAGTTACAAGAAGACTTCGACAAGCTCAAGTCGTCCTCCTCCTACTACAAGCAACATCAAGCCGCGTGCTTCATCCTCTACTCCGACCGATGAGACCATCAAGACAAGCTCCTTCAAGTGTTTCACTTGCGGCGGCCGAGGCCACAAGTCATACGAATGCACCAACAAGCGCACCATGATCCTCAACGACGATGGCACATATGACTCCATGAGTGAAGAGGAGATGGAAGCTCTTGAGGAAGTGGCCATGCACCGCAAGTGAACGAAGAAGAAGATGATCAAGTCTTTTGTGATGAGGATTCGAGCCCGCCCTCGTTGTCTCCAAGGTCTTGACTCTTCAACATCAACAAGAAGAAGACCAACGATGCCACATCTTCCACACAAAAGCCGGCATCAATGGAAGGTCCATCAAGGTCATCATCGATGGAGGTAGTTGCCACAACTTGGCAAGTGAAGAACTATGCTCCAAGCTCCAATTGGCAAAAAGGAAGCACCCGCATCCTTACAAGGTGCAATGGCTAAGTGATTCCGGCACTATACGGGTTGAGCATACGGTCCTAGTCTCTTTCAAAATTGGTGCATATGAAGACACTTTGGAGTGTGATGTGATCCCAATGACCGTTTGTCACATACTTCTTGGTCGACCATGGCAATTCGACCGTGGTGTCATACACAATGGGCGTACCAATCACTATAGCTTCGAGATGAAAGGGAAAGAATATGTGCTACGACCTATGTCTCCTAGTCAAGTGATTGCCGACAAACAAGCCACTCCTCATAGAGACAAGAGTGAGAAAGTGATCCACCCAAAAGCGAGTGAGAGCCACAAGCCAAATTTGAGCGACTCTTTGCCTAGAGAGAAAAACCTCATTCTATTTGCCACCAAAAGTGAGATGAGAGAAGTGTGAGAACCCATCGAGTGTGATGCACTTTGTCCTTGTGTGCAAGGATGGAGAACCAAAACTAACACCATTCACGAACTACCATTGGTGTTTCAATCTCTTTTGCAGGAATTTAAAGATGTTTTTCCCGATGAGCTACCTCCGGGTCTACCTCCTCTTCGAGGGATTGAGCATCGAATTGACCTCATCCCCGGAGCACCTCTACCAAACAAAGCTCCATACAGATTCTATCCTGAAGAAACCAAGGAAATTCAACGGCAAGTACAACAACTCATCGACAACCGTCATGTACGTGAAAGCTTAAGCCCTTGTGCCGTTCCCGTTATTCTTGTACCTAAGCCCGATGGAAGTTTCCGATTGTGTTCCGATTGTAGACCTATCAATGCTATCACCGTTCGATATCGGCATCCCATTCCTCGCTTAGATGATATGCTTGATGAACTTAGTGGAGCCAACTTTTTCTCAAAAATTGATCTTAAAAGTGGCTATTATCAAATACGCATACAAGAGGGTGATGAATGGAAAACTGCTTTCAAAACCAAATTTGGATTATATGAATGGTTAGTGATGAATATGGGTCTTTCGGAAGCTACCGGTACTTTTGTGCGTCTTATGCATCATGTGCTTCGTCCTTATATTGGAGTCTTTGTTGTGGTTTACTTTGATGATATTCTTGTGTTTAGCAAAACCATGAAAGAGCACATCAATCATGTAAAATCTGTGTTGCAAACTCTTCGCAAGGAAAGCCTTTATGCAAACTTGAAAAAATGCACTTTTGGAGTTGACAAAGTGGTTTTCTTGGGTTTTGTAGTTTCCTCAAAGGGTGTCCATGTTGATGAATCTAAAATTGAAGCAATTAAAACTTGGCCCCAACCCACAAATTTGCAACAAGTGCGAAGTTTTCTTGGTCTTGCGGGTTTCTATCGTCGCTTTGTGAAAGATTTTAGCACAATTGCCGCTCCTTTGCATGCTTTGAGCAAGAATAATAACCCCGTTTTTTTGGGAACTTTGCAATCAACTGCGTTTGATGAGCTCAAGTCTTTACTTACTCATGCTCCAATTCTTGCTTTGCCCAACTTTGACAAAACTTTTGAGGTTCATTGTGATGCAAGTGGTACCGAATTGGCGGAGTTTTGATGCAAGAAAAACGAGCCATTGCTTATTTTAGTGAAAAACTCTCCGGTGCTCAACTTAATTATCCCATCTATGACAAAGAATTGTATGCTTTAGTGCGTGTGCTACATGTTTGGGAACATTACCTTAGACCTCATGAGTTTGTCATCCATACCGATCATGAAACGCTTAAGTACCTCAAAGGTCAAACTAAATTGAACAAGCGTCATGCCAAATGGAGTGAATTCATTGAATCTTTTCCTTATGTGATCAAGTACATTAAGGGTAAAGAAAATGTAGTTGCCGACGCGCTTTCACGCATATGCATGCTTGTCACTCAACTTGAGTTGAATGTTATTGGTTTTGAGCATATAAAAGACTTGTATGAGCATGATCCATCTTTTGCTTCTCCTTATGCTAAGCGTTTGACGCATACGTCTTGGGAACAATATTACATCAAGTATGGTTATCTTATGAGAGCTAACAAACTTTGCATTCCGAAGTCTTCTCTTCGTTCGCTCCTTTTGCAAGAGGCTCATGGAGGCGGACTCATGGGACACTTTGACGCGACAAGACATTCGCCACGCTCTCCAACAACTACTTTTGGCCCAAGATGTTCATGACGTCTCACGCTTCACCCACCGATGCTATACATGTCGCAAAGCTAAGTCTAAAGCTCAATCTCATGGTCTTTACATGCCCCTTCCAATTCGATATCAACCATGGGAAGACATTAGTATGGATTTTGTACTCGGTTTGCCTAGGACTCAAAATGGCAAGGATTCCGTCTTTGTTGTTGTGGATAGATTTTCTAAGATGGCACATTTCATACCTTGCAACAAGATAGACGATGCTTCACATGTTGCCAATCTCTTTTGTAGGGAAATCTTGCGACTCCATGGTGTACCAAAGACAATCGTCTCCGATCGTGACGTCAAGTTCTTGAGTTACTTTTGGAAGACCCTATGCGCCAAGCTCGAATCAAGCTCTTGTTCTCCTCGGCATTCCATCCTCAAACCGATGGCCAAACGGAGGTGACGAACCGCACACTATCCACTCTACTTCATGTCTTGATAAAGAAGAACATCAAGGAATGGGAAGCATGTCTACCCATCGCCGAGTACGCCTACAATCGTGCAAGACATTCAACTACCGGCAAGTCCCCCTTCGAGGTCGTCTATGGTTTCAACCCCTTGTCCCCATTGGACATTCTACCTCTTCCTCTACAAGAGCGCACCAACATGGATGCGAGTGCACGGGCAAGCTACATCAAGAAGATGCATGATGATACAAGACAAACCATCGAGCGCCAAGTACAACGACTAGCGTCCAAGCTCAACGTCAACAAGCAACCCATGGTCTTCAACATTGGTGATCTAGTGTGGCTACACCTTCGCAAGGAACGCTTCCCCAAAGAACGCAAGTCCAAGCTTCTTCCTAGAGCCGATGGACCTTTCAAGGTGCTAGCACGCTTCTAGCGACAACACCTACAAGATTGACCTACCTCGAGACAAGTATAATGTGAGCGACATCTTCAACGTCAAGGACCTCTCGCCTTACCATGGAGATGAAGCTTTTGATCCGAGGTCGGATCTCTCCCAAGGGGGGGGGGGGAGATGATGCGGAGCATCCCTCGCTCATCCCCATGGACCTGCCTACATCTCCCTCAACGCCACTAGGACCCATGACAAGAGCCCGAGCTAAGGCTATCGAAGATAAGGTGAATTCGCCCCTCTCCGAACTCCCTCTTCCTACTCACGAGACATGGCTACTACCTCATTCGGAGACTCTATGTGTAATCAGGTACATGGAGGTGAGCCAAGGATCAACCACTTGCGAGAGCCAAGACAGCGAGGACTCGCGGAATATTGAAGAAGAAGAAGAGTTGCTGCTGAAGGCACTGGCACCGGACGTCCGACGCCTTCCGGACGTCCGACGAGTCCCAGGACCCGGACGACCGGACTCTCCGGACGTCCGACACTTTGCCACCCGAACCAAAACTACGGACGACCGAAGCCTCCGGACATTCGACCGACGACGCCCGAACCGAATCTACTGACGACCGACAACTTCCGGACATCCGGACCGTCCACAGCTCCGGACGACCGACCCTCTCCGCACGTCCTACGCGCCCACGACAGACCAGATTCTACGGATGTCCGAACCCGTCCGGACGTCCGGACCGTCCCGAGCCTCCGGACGTCCGACGCCTGTGTGTTGACTTCGTTTGGGCCGCAACCCTTGTACCCCTTCGCCCCCTAGACTATATATACTCCTTCTTCCCCAACTTTCTAGGGTTAGCATTGGATTAGCTCATATTCTTGTGTGAGAGCCTTTGCTCATCCACTTGGCTACTTCTCCTCGGAGATCGGGACCTCTCTGGAGAAAGATCCCCAAGCGGATTCAAGACCCCCTTCTAGGGTGGACCCCATCAAGACCTCCTCTCGGAGAAGAACGGCTACCCGTGTATCCTTACCTTTGTTGATCTTGAATCTATGCCACTCTATGTGATCGGTGATCTAGCATTTGTGTGATTGATCCCTTGTCGGTTTAGTGATTTCTCTTTCGTTTCCTCCGTGTTTCCCTCTTGTTCTTCCGTGTGTTCTTCGTGAGTCCCTGTAGGATCCGCTCCAACGTGAAAGATCGCCCACGTAGGGTTCCGCCCTACATCAGCATCGAATCGACCACATCCCCGGAGCGCCTCTACCAAACAAAGCTCCATACCAAGTCAATCCTGAAGAAACCAAGGAGATTCAACGGCAAGTACAACAACTCATCGACAACGGCCATGTACGTGAAAGCCTAAGCCCTTGTGCCGTTCCGGTTATTCTTGTGCCTAAGCCCGATGGAAGTTTTCGCTTGTATTCTGATTGTAGACCTATCAATGCGATCACCGTCCGTTATAGGCATCCCATTCCTCACTTAGATGATATGCTTGATGAACTTAGTGGAGCCAACTTTTTCTCCAAAATTGACCTTAAAAGTGGCTATTATCAAATCCGCATACAAGAGGGTGATGAATGGAAAACTGCTTTCAAAAGCAAATTTGGTTTATATGAATGGTTAGTGATGCCTATGGGTCTTTCGGAAGCTCGCGGGACTTTTGTGCGTCTTATGCATCATGTGCTTCGTCCTTATATTGGAGTCTTTGTTGTGGTTTACTTTGATGATATTCTTGTGTTTAGCAAAACCATGAAAGAGCACATCAATCATGTAAAATCTGTGTTGCAAACTCTTCAAGAAGGAAAGTCTTTATGCAAACTTGAAAAATGCACTTTTGGAGTTGACAAAGTGGTTTTCTTGGGTTTTGTAGTATCCTCAAAGGGTGTCCATGTTGATGAATCTAAAATTCAAGCAATTAAAACTTGGCCCCAACCAACCAATTTGCAACAAGTGCGAAGTTTTCTTAGTCTTGCAGTTTTTTATCGTCGCTTTGTGAAAGATTTTAGCACAATTGCCGCTCCTTTGCATGCCTTGAGTAAGAAGAATACTCCCTTTGTTTGGGGAACTTTGCAATCAACCGCTTTTGATGAGCTCAAGTCTTTGCTTACTCATGCTCCGATTCTTGATTTGCCCAATTTTGATAAAACTTTTGAGGTTCATTGTGATGCAAGTGGTACCGGAATTGGCGGAGTTTTGATGCAAGAAAAACGAGCCATTGCTTATTTTAGTGAAAAACTCTCCGTGCTCAACTTAATTATCCCATCTATGACAAAGAGTTGTATGCTTTAGTGCGTGTGCTACATGTTTGGGAACATTACCTTAGACCTCATGAGTTTGTCATCCATACCGATCATGAAACGCTTAAGTACCTCAAAGGTCAAACTAAATTAAACAAGCGTCATGCAAAATGGAGTGAATTCATTGAATCCTTTCCTTATGTGATCAAGTACATTAAGGGTAAATAAAATGTAGTTGCCGACGCGCTTTCACGCATATGCATGCTTGTCACTCAACTTGAGTTGAATGTTATTGGTTTTGAGCATATAAAAGACTTGTATGAGCATGATCCATCTTTTGCTTCTCCTTATGTTAAGTGTTTGGCCTTACGTCTTGGGAACAATATTACATCAAGGATGGTTACCTTATGAGAGCTAACAAACTTTGCATTCCGAGTCTTCTCTTTGTTTGCTCCTTTTGCAAGAGGCTCATGGAGGCGGACTCATGGGACACTTTGGACGCGACAAGACATTTCGCCACGCTCTCCAACAACTACTTTTGGCCCAAGATGTTCCATGACGTCTCACGCTTCACCAACCGATGCTATACATGTCGCAAAGCTAAGTCTAAAGCTCAATCGCATGGTCTTTACATGCCTCTTCCTATTCCCTATCAACCATGGGAAGACATTAGTATGGATTTTGTACTTGGTTTGCCTAGGACTCAAAATGGCAAGGATTCCGTGTTTGTAGTTGTGGATAGATTTTCTAAGATGGCACATTTCATTCCTTGCAACAAGATAGACGATGCTTCACATGTTGCACATCTCTTTTGTAGGGAAATCTTGCGACTCCATGGCGTACCAAAGACAGTCGTCTCCGATCGTGACGTCAAGTTCTTGAGCTACTTTTGGAAGACCCTATGCGCCAAGCTCGGAATAAAGCTCTTGTTCTCCTCGGCATACCATCCTCAAACCGACAGCCAAACGGAGGTGACGAACCGCACACTATCCACTCTACTTCGTGTCTTGATCAAGAGGAACATCAAGGAGTGGGAGGCATGTCTACCCATCGCCGAGTACGCCTACAACCGTGCAAAACATTCGACTACCGGCAAGTCCCCCTTGGAGGTCGTCTACGGCTTCAACCCGTTATCCCCATTGGACATTCTACCTCTCCCTCTAGAAGAGCGCACCAACATGGATGAGAGTGCACGGGCAAGCTACATCAAGAAGATGCATGAGGATACAAGGCACACCATCGAGCGCCAAGTACAACGACTAGCGTCCAAGCTCAACGTCAACAAGCAGCCCAAGACATTCAACATTGGAGACCTCGTGTGGCTACACCTTCGCAAGGACCGCTTCCCCAACGAGCATAAGTCCAAGCTTCTCCCGCGAGCCGACGGACCCTTCAAGGTGCTAGCACACTACAACGACAACGCCTACAAGATTGAACTCCCACGAGACAAGTACATCGTGAGCGACATCTTCAACGTCAAAGACCTCTCGCCTTTCCATGGTGATGAAGATTTTGATCCGAGGTCGGATCTTTCCCAAGGGAGGGGAGATGATGCGTAGCATCCTTCCATCATCCCCATGGACTCTACATCGACACATCCAACCCCACGAGGACCCACGACGAGAGAGTGGAGCACGTGCTATTCAATCCGAGGTTAACTCTCTCCTTGTTGAACTTCACTTTGACCCACTTGAGACATGGCTACTACCTCAAACGGAGATGCTTTGTGTGCTCAGGTACTAGGTAAGCAACCAAGGAGAAGGAACGGTGCAAGACGGACATCAAGATCAAGGAAGCATTCGGACCAACACAGAGGGACGGTACAACCGCCCCACAACCGGCGGAACAACCGCCTACTACCGCCCAACAACCGGACGCTATTCGGTGATCAAGCGGTGCAAGGCGGTACAAGACCGGATGTACGGTAAAACCCAAATGATCGAACTACCGGCCCCACGACCGGTACAACTGGGGCCCCGACGCCCAGTGCAAGCCAACACTGACCCGGCGGTAGTACCGCCTTCCTCGACAGTACTTCCGCTCCCCTGGATCGCCAGTGATACAACCGCCCCTCGACCGGAACAACCGGCTGTCTGCGCCAGGCTCGGGCATGAGGCCCATGTACCCCTTCACTTCGCCCCCATTCGCACTAAGACTATAAATAGAACTCCCCACCTCCTGATTAGGTTAGCATTGGATTAGCTCATATTCTTGTGTGAGAGCCTTTGCTCATCCACTTGGCTACTTCTCCTCGGAGATCGGGACCTCTCTGGAGAAAGATCCCCCAAGCGGATTCAAGACCCCCTTCTAGGGTGGACCCCTCAAGGCCTCCTCACGGAGAAGAACGGCTACCGTTTGTATCGTCCTTTGTTGACCTTGAATCATGTATCTCCCTTTGTGTTCATCGATCTAGCACTTGTGTGATTGATCTCTTGTCGGTTGAGTGAATTCTCTCTTGTTTTCCCCGTGTTTCCCTCTTGTTCTTCCGCGTGTTCTTCGTGATTCACCGTAGGATCCGCTCCAACGTGAAAGATCATCCACGTAGGGTTCCGCCCTACATCATTTCTCCATATATACAACCCTTAGGGCACCGTTTAGACTTTGGGATTTGTTTAGTTAAAAGTTAGCCATTGCAACTTCGTGTACTTCGTTTGTGTCCAACGACCAGACCAAGACCGCTTACGGATCCCCACCATTATCAATACTTCATATATATTCGCAATATTCAGATTGCTTTATCATATTCTTGGTCGTTCTTCGATTGCTTGCAGGAATAGACCTTCGTGGTCAGGCCGATCGTGCTTCCGGCATCGTCAGTAACCTCAGGAGATTGGTTTAGCGATTGCTAAGGCGCAACATCGTGCACGTTTGTAGTCGGATCGTCAAAGTCTACTCGACCAAATCGATAGTTATCATCTCATCGAAAGATCGGGACCCTCGCCTCTATCAAGTGGTATCAGATTTCCAGGTTGCTCGGTGAGATTTTACAGTTTTTCATAGTTTAGATCGAGTCTGTTCTTCATACCTATAGTCCACGAAAAAGCAAAAAAAAATAGGGTTAGTTCATCCCATCCGAACCAATCTGAGCCTTTGCATAATCTTTTCTGTATTTGCTTTGTTGAATTTGCGGTTGCATTGTCGTGTCAAGTTGCTGGTCTTAGCGTCTAGTCCTTTGGAGTTTCGAGTTCTGTTCACAAGTTATCACGTCGCCGCTGCCATATATCACATCCGCATCATCATCGCTGCTGCCATATACCACCTGATGAGGACATCAATACCATTGTTACACCCACAGCCCCTGCGGCTATACATACTGGACCAATTACTAGAGCTCGCGCACGCCAATTGAATTATCAGGTACTTTCGTTTCTTGGTAACGATTCCAATGTTCATGAGAATATGATGCTGCCTAAATTGGATACATTTGTTTTGCTTACAAATGAAGGGCCTACCATGGACAAGAAAGATGAACCTTGGAGCAAGTTCAAGCATGGAGATGTTGGCATGCGCAAGGAGAACAAGAACGGAGTTACAAGTGATGATTCCTGGACTTTGAAGCCACCCTAATGAGTGCATGAGGCCTTGGACGAAATATACAAGATGCCACTTCATAATATGCGTCCATAGGCTATTCTAGGTGCTGCGTCACCTTATTATTGGGCCAGGCCCATGTAATTTCGAAATACTTAAGTATAGGCTGTTTTAGAGTCCGTATGTGTGGGGAAACAAGAGTTAGGGTTGTTTTGGGACCCCTCCACCAAGGGCCACGAAATTCCCCCCTCTTCCTCCATATATACAGCCCTTAGGGCACCGTTTAGACCTTGGGTTTTGTTTAGATTAAAAGTTCGCCATAGCTGCAACTTCGCGTACTTCGTTTGTGTTCAACGACCAGACCAAGGCGTCACAGAACCCCACCTTGATCAATAAAGCTTTCATCTTATATTCGCGATATTCAGATTGCAATCTCAGTTTCTTGCTTGTTCTTCGTTTGCTCGCAGGAAACAGGCCCTCGTGGTCAGGTTGATCGTGCTCAGGCGTGGTCAATAACCCTCGGAAGTTGGTTTAGCGATTGCTAAAGGCGCGACGTCTCGCCGTTAAGTAGTCGGATCGTCAAGGTCGACTCCCGTAAGCGATAGCCACCATCTCATCGAAACATCGGGACACCTTAGCCTCTATCAAGTGGTATCAGATTTTCGGGTTGCTCGGTGAGATTTTACAGTTTTCCGTAGTTTAGATCGAGTCTTCTTCATACCTATAGTCCACGAAAAAGCCACAAAAAAATTAGGGTTAGTTCATCATATCCGAACCAATCTGAGCCTTTGCATAATCTTTTTAGGGTTTTGCTTTGTTGAATTTTGCGGTTGCATCGTCGTGTCTAGTTGCTTTGGTCTTAGCGTCTAGTCTTTTAGAGTTTCGAGTTACGGTCATAAGTTGTCACGCCGCCACCGCACCATCATCATCGCCCCGCCACCTACCATCACCGCTCGAATCCGTATCCATATACCACCACCAATCCGTGTCCATATACCACCACCGATCCATATCCATATACTACCACCGCTACCACCACCGCTGCCATATACCACCACCATATATCCACCACCAATCCGAGTTCTTCTCATATTAGGTTTGTTTTCGAGATCCATCTAGTTTCCGATTCGTGTTTCCTTGCCGGAGTAGGTTTCGGAAAAAAAAAAGTCTGGAAACCACCCTCCGTTTAGGCCCAAAATTTTCCGAAAACGCACTTGTCGAAAATTTTTCTGGCTATCCTGTTTTTAAGTGTTTCTAAGTGTATTGAGACAGTCGCCGTTATAGAAAGTTATTTTTGACCCGTTTCCAGTTTTTGGGTCCGGGCAGTCAAAAAAAATATATATATATTGGTCGAAAAAAAATTTCGTGCCCATCTTGTCAGTTTGACCTCGGAAGAGTTTTGAGACACTCGCCATTATAGTGATTTTTCGCAAAAAAAAAAAAGAGCAGCGCAAAAAAAAAAGCAGCATAAAAAAAAAGAGCGAAAAAAGAAAATCCAGAGTGTGCTTTTCCCTTGTTTACGTGCAGCGCCGTGATTTTGTTAGTGTTCTAGGCTCGCGTCTCTAGCACGGTCTAGACTAGGACCAGACCTGATCTGGTCGTTGAGCGTTTATTCAACTTTGCATCTCTGAATTGATTATTCTTGACCCTTTTGCTACCATATTATAAGCCTTCCCAGCTCCACATACATCTACATCGTGCGTTTGACTCTCCCCGTAATCGCTCTATCCAAGCTTTGAGAGTTTTGACTACATCGGTTGCCGATCACCTTTCTTCTTTGGGTAAGAACTGGTAAGAATTTGAGATTTGCTTGACGGATTTGTATTTGTCCACCACACAACCACCACCACTTCCTAGTAGTCTGTCGAATCATATTCTTGTGTGTTTCTATTGTTGCTAACCATGGCAGGATCACAAGCAGCGAGGTATTTGGGAGAACATGACAAACAAAGCGCTACATGATAAGTTTCAACAAATGATGAGTGGGCAGGTGGACGATGTGCTAAATAGATTTGAAGAGGCCATGGAGAAGATAGATGGCATTGAGAAGGCGTTGAAACAAAGCTCGATAACAAGTTTAATGAATTGCTCGCTGCGTCTACCACCACCACCACCGCGGCACCTAACGCACCTCTACTACAACAACAAGGACTACCTCCACATCGCGAAACAGCCCTCCGCCGAAGCTTCCGTGTCCCTCTTCACCGCCAAGCTGCTGGTGCTGCCGTTGATACTTCAGGCTCCTGCTGCTGCGGTGGGGAGGATGATTATGTGAGAGATTACGAGGACGAGGTTGATCAACATCGTAACTACGTGCAACCACCAGCACCACAACCACCAGGTCGTCCACATGCAAATAATGGCAATGTTCGGGCTCCCCTTCAGTGCGAGATCATGACCATCTCCCTAAACTGAAATTGAATATTCCACCATTTGAGGGTAGATATGTTCTGATATATATCTTACTTGGGAGTTAGAAACTGAACAACGATTTACATGTTTACAATATCCCGAGGAGAGGCGTGTTCCTGCTTTGTTTGTGCTTTCACTAGCTTTGCATGTGTTTGGTGGTCTCAACATTGTAGATTATATCCTGTTCCAGCTACTTGGGCTGCTTTGAAAACTGATGTGCGTACTCGTTGGGTTCCACCATATTATCAACGTGAATTAATTCAAAAATTGCAGCGCTTAAGACAAGGAAAAAATTCTGTAGAAGAATATTATCGGGAATTACAAACTGGCTTGATTAGATGTGGTATTGTTGAGGAGAATGAAGCTATGCTTGCACGTTTTACGGGTGGATTAAATAGAGAGATTCGCACCATTCTAGACTACAAGGATTATAATAATATCACTCGATTATTCCATCTTGCTTGTAAAGCTGAACGTGAAGTGCAGGATCGACATGCGTTGGCGCGAACTAACTTTTCTGCAGGTCGACCTTCATCATGGACACCACGTGCATCATCTACTTCCACACGTTCTACTACACGGCACCTCCGTGGCTGCCACCTCCAACCGTGATACAAGAAAGCGAGCACAACCACCACTATCTCGCCAAGAGCACACCTGCTGGGCCTACACGAGCTCTTCTTCTTCCATGGCGTCAACAGGGCACACAAGTGATATTATTTGTCATCGTTGTAAGGGAAGAGGACATTTTATAGAGAATGCCAATCTCAGCGTGTGATGATTGCTCTTGAGGATGGTGGGTATGAGTCCGCTAGTGACTATGATGAAGAGACTTTGGCTCTTATTACACATGAAGAACATGGTGGAGATGATTACGATCATGAGACGCAATTCATGGCTCGAAGATCTTGTGGTATGAATGTTTAGTTGCTCAACGTGTTTTGAGTGTGCAGGTTACACAAGCTGAGCAAAATCAGAGGCATAACTTGTTCCATACAAAGGGAGTTGTGAAGGAACGTTCTATTCGCGTCATCATAGATGGAGGGAGCTGCAACAACTTGGCTAGCATGGATATGGTGGAGAAGCTTTCTCTCACCACAAGACCACATCCACATCCTTACTACATCCAATGGTTCACCAACAGCGGCAAGGTTAAGGTAACACGTCTTTGTTAGGTGTGCATTTTAGTATCTCTACATATGCTGATTATGTTGATTGTGATGTGGTACCTATGCAAGCATGTTCCTTATTACTTGGTAGACCATGGCAATTTGATAAAAATTCTGTACACCATGGTAGAAACAATCAGTATACTCTTGTTCACAAGGATAAAAATATTTGCTTCCTATGACTCCTGATTCCATTTTGAAAGATGATATTAATAGAGCTAATAAAGCAAAACAGGAGAAAAATAAGAGTGAAAATCAGATTGTGGCAAAAGAATTTGAGCAACAAATGAAGCCTAATAATAAACCATCTAATGTTGCTTCTGAAATTAAACTGAAAAGTGCATGTTTATTTGCCAGCAAATCTGATATTGATGAGCTAGATTCTAGCAAATCTGTTTGCTATGCTTTTGTGTGCAAAGAGGCATTATTTTCATTCGAGGACGTGCCTTCCTCTTTGCCCCCTCGTCACTAACATTTTGCAGGAGTTCACCGACGTCTTCCCACAAGGCGTGCCATCGGGATTACCACCTATTCGAGGGATTGAGCATCAAATTGACTTAATTCCGGTGCATCGCTACCCAACCGCCGCACCATACCGTACCAATCCAGAGGAGACGAAGGAGATTATGCGTCAAGTACAGGAGCTGCTCGACAAAGGTTATATCTGTGAATCTCTTAGTCCTTGTGCTGTTCCTATTATACTAGTGCCTAAAAAGGATGGTACGTCGGCGTATGTGTGTTGATTGTAGAGGCATTAATAATATTACTATTCGTTATCGCCATCCTATTCCTAGGCTAGATGATATGCTTGATGAATTGAGTGGCTCTACAATATTCTCCAAAGTTGATTTATGTAGTGGATACCATCAAATTCGTATGAAATTGGGAGATGAATGGAAAACAGCATTTAAAACTAAGTTTGGATTATATGAGTGGTTAGTCATGCCTTTTGGGTTAACTAATGCACCTAGTACTTTCATGAGATTAATGAACGAAGTTTTACGTGCTTTCATTGGACGATTTGTGGTAGTTTACTTTGATGATATACTGATTTATAGCAAATCTTTGGAAGAACATTTGGAACATTTACGTGCTGTTTTAATGCTCTACGTGATGCACGTTTGTTTGGTAACCTTGGGAAGTGCACCTTTTGCACCGACCGAGTATCTTTTCTTGGCTATGTTGTTACTCCACGAGGAATTGAAGTTGATAAAGCCAAGATTGAAGCTATTGAGAGTTGGCCGCAGCCCAAAACGGTCACACAAGTGAGGAGTTTTCTTGGACTCGCTGGTTTCTATAGGCGTTTTGTGAGAGACTTTAGCACCATTGCTGCACCTCTCAATGAGCTTACAAAGAAGGATGTGCCTTTTGTTTGGGGTACCGCATACGGAAGAAGCCTTCCACGGTATTGAAAGATAAGTTGACACATGCTCCGTTACTCCAACTTCCTGACTTTAATAAGACTTTTGAGCTTGAATGTGATGCTAGTGGAACTGGATTAGGAGGTGTGTTATTACAAGATGGCAAACCTGTTGCATACTTTTCTGAAAAATTGAGTGGGCCTAGTCTGAACTATTCTACTTATGACAAAGAATTATATGCTCTTGTTCGGACTTTAGAGACATGGCAACATTATTTATGGCCCAAATAATTTGTTATACATTCTGATCATGAATCTTTGAAACATATTAAAAGTCAAGCTAAACTGAATCGTAGACATGCTAAATGGGTTGAATTCATTGAGACTTTCCCTTATGTCATTAAACACAAGAAGGGTAAAGAAAATGTTATTGCTGATGCTTTGTCTCGTCGATATACTATGCTTTCACAACTTGACTTCAAAATATTTGGTTTGGAGACCATCAAAGATCAATATGTGCATGATGCTGATTTTAAAGATGTAATGCAGAATTGTAAAGAAGGAAGAACATGGAACAAGTTCGTTATTAATGATGGTTTTGTGTTCCGTGCTAACAAGCTATGCATTCCTGCTAGCTCTGTTAAGTCTTTTGTTGTTGCAGGAGGCGCATGGAGGAGGCTTAATGGGACACTTTGGCGTCAAAAAGACGGAGGATATACTTGCTACACATTTCTTTTGGCCAAAGATGAGACGGAATGTTGAGCGTTTTGTTGCTCGCTGCACTACCTGTCAAAAAGCTAAGTCACGACTCAATCCTCATGGTTTATATATGCCTTTGCCTGTGCCTAGTATTCCTTGGGAGGATATATCTATGGACTTTGTTTTAGGTTTACCTCGAACAAAGAAGGGGAGGGATAGCATATTTGTTGTCGTGGATAGATTCTCGAAAATGGCACACTTTATACCATGTCATAAAAGCGATGATCTTTGTTAATGTTGCTGATTTGTTCTTTCGTGAAATTATTCGCTTGCATGGTGTGCCAAATACTATTGTTTCAGATCGTGATACTAAATTTCTTAGCCACTTTTGGAGATGTTTATGGGCTAAGTTGGGGACTAAACTGCTTTTTAGTACTACTTGTCATCCCCAAACTGATGGACAAACTGAAGTAGTCAATAGAACATTGTCTACTATGCTTAGGGCTGTTTTGAAGAATAATAAGAAAATGTGGGAAGAATGCTTGCCTCATATTGAATTTGCTTATAATCGTTCATTGCATTCTACTACTAAGATGTGCCCTTTTGAAATTGTGTATGGCTTCCTACCTCGTGCACCTATTGATTTGTTGCCTCTTCCATATTCGGAGAAGGTTAATTTTGATGCTAAAGAACGTGCTGAATTGATTTTAAAATTGCATGAGTTAACTAAGGAAAACATTGAGCGTATGAATGCTAAATATAAACTTGCTGGAGATAAGGGTAGAAAACATGTTGTCTTTGCACCTGGAGATCTTGTTTGGTTACATTTGCGTAAGGATAGGTTTCCTAAATTGCGCAAATCAAATCTAAAGCCACGTCTTGATGGTCCATTTAAGGTGTTAGAGAAAATAAATGATAATGCATATAAACTTGAGCTGCCTGCAGATTTTGGGGTTAGTCCCACTTTTAACATTGCAGATTTGAAGCCTTATTTGGGTGAGGAAGATGAGCTTCCGTCGAGGGGCGACTTCATTTCAAGAAGGGGAGGATGATGAGGACATCAATACCATTGTTACACCCACAGCCCCTATGACTATACATCTTGGACCAATTACTAGAGCTCGCGCCGCCAATTGAATTATCGTGTACTTTCGTTTCTTGGTAACGATTCCAATGTTCATGAGAATATGATGCTGCCTAAATTGGATACATTTGTTTTGCTTACAAATGAAGGGCCTACCATGGACAAGAAAGATGAACCTTGGAGCAAGTTCAAGCATGGAGATGTTGGCATGCAAGGAGAACAAGAACGGAGTTACAAGTGATGATTCCAGGACTTTGAAGCCACCCTAATGAGTGCATGAGGCCTTGGACGAAATATACAAGATGCCACTTCATAATATGCGTCCATAGGCTATTCTAGGTGCTGCGTCACCTTATTATTGGGCCAGGCCCATGTAATTTCGAAATACTTAAGTATAGGCTGTTTTTAGAGTCCGTATGTGTGGGGAAACAAGAGTTAGGGTTGATTTGGACCCCTCCACCAAGGGCCACGAAATTCCCTCTTCCTCCATATATACAGCCCTTAGGGCACCGTTTAGACCTTGGGTTTTGTTTAGATTAAAAGTTCGCCATAGCTGCAACTTCGCGTGCCGTTTGTGTTCAACGACTGCACCAAGGCGTCCACAGAACCCCACCTTGATCAATAAAGCTTTCATCTTATATTCGCGATATTCAGATTGCAATCTCAGTTTCTTGCTTGTTCTTCGTTTGCTCACTGGAAACAGGCCCTCGTGGTCGTTGATCGTGCTCGGCGTGGTCAATAACCCTCGGAAGTTGGTTTAGCGATTGCTAAAGTATGACGTCTCGCTCGTTAAATGGTCGGATCGTCAAGGTCGACTCCCACAAAAACGATAGCCACCATCTCATCGAAACATCGGGACACCTTAGCCTCTATCACCACCACCGCACCAACTTCATCACCGCTGCCATATACCACCACCACATATCCGCCACCAGTCCTAGTTCCACCAGATTCATCTCTGCCACCAGTCCGAGATTCCACCAGATTCCTCTCCGCCACCAGTCCTAGTCCGAGTCCGATGAATTGTTGCTTTGTTTTGGATTTCGAGATCACGCCATACTCCGAGTCGTGACAGAGAAGGACTCCCCAACTTCTGTGCTTCCCGCAGTAGAAAAATAGTTCCAAACTAAAAAAAAACTAAGTCTGGAAAATTCTGGCTAGGCAGTTTTTAGACCATTTGTAGACTTTTTCGAAAAAAATTGTTGCGGAGGAAAAAAAAGAAAATAAAAAGAGAAAAAAAATTCAGAGTGTGCTCCTCCCTTGTTTACGTACCGCGCGGTGATTTTGTTAGTGTTCTAGGCTCGCGTCTCTAGCACGGTCTAGCCTAGGACTAGCACAGTACCGTCGTTGAGCGTTTATTTAACTTTGCATCTCTGAATTGATTATTGCTGACACTTTTTGCTACCATATTATAAGCCTTCCCAGCTCCACATACATCTACGTCGAGCGTTTGACTCTCCCTGGCAATCGCTCTATCCAAGCTTTTGAGAGTTTTGACTACAACGATTGTCGATCACCGCCTGCTGCTAGGTAAGAACTGGTAAGAATTCGAGATTTGCTTGACGGATTTGTGACACCCACCACCACCTCTTGTTAGTAGTCTGTAGGATCATATTCTTGTGTGTTTCTATAGCTGCTAACCATGCCAGGATCACAAGCCGGCGAGGTAGTAGGAGAACATGACGATTAAAGAGTTGCATGATAAATTTCAGCAAATGATGAGTGGACCGGTGCAAGATGTGCTAAACAGATTTGAAGAGGCCATGGACAAGATAGATGGCATGGAGAAGACGTTCGAAACAAAGCTCGATAACAAGTTTAATGAATTGCTCGCGCGTCTTCCACCACCACCACCGGCTGCACCTAACGCACCTCTACAACCACAACAACAAAGAACGACTACCTCCACGTCATGAAACAGCCCTCCGCCGAGCGAGCCGTGTCCCTCTTGCGCTTGGCCAAACTGTTGGTGCTGTGTCGATATTTCGTGGCTCCTGCTGCTGATGCGGAGGAGGATGATTATGTGGGAGATTACGAGGATGAAGTTGATCAAAATCAGAACTACGTGCAACCACCAGCACCACAACCACCAGGTCGTCCACATGCAAATAATGGCAATTTTAGGGCTCCCCTTCAGGTACGAGATCATGACCATCTCCCTAAACTGAAATTGAATATTCCACCATTTGAGGGTAGATATGTTCCTGATATATATCTTACTTGGGAGTTAGAAACTGAACAACGATTTACATGTTTACAATATCCACGAGGAGAGGCGTGTTCTCGTCTTTGTTTGTGCTTTCACTAGCTTTGCATGTGTTTGGTGGTCCGAACATTGTCGATTATATCCTGTTCCATTACTTGGGCTGCTTTGAAAACTGCTATGCGTACTCGTTGGGTTCCACCATATTATCAACGTGAATTACTTCAAAAATTGCAGCGCTTAAGACAAGGAAAAATTTCCGTAGAAGAATATTATCAGGAATTACAAACTGGCTTGATTAGATGTGGTATTGTTGAGGAGAATGAAGCTATGCTTGCACGTTTTTGGGTGGATTAAATAGAGATTCAGACCATTCTAGACTATAAGGATTATAATAATATCACTCGTTTATTCCATCTTGCTTGTAAAGCTGAACGTGAAGTCTTGAGGATCGGCAGGGCATTGGCGCGCACTAACTTTTCTGCAGTCGACCTTCATCATGGACACCACGTGCATCGTCTACTTCCTTTGCACCATCACCTCCTTCAAAGCCACCTCCAACCGTGATACAAGAAAGCGAGCACAACCACCACTATCTGCCAAGAGCACACCCCGCCGCTCGCAGAGCTCTTCTTCTTCCATGGCGTCAACAGGGCACACAAGTGATATTATTTGTCGTTGTAAGGGAAGAGGACATTTTCTTGAGAGAATGCAAATCTCAGCGTGTGATGATTGCTACTGAGGATGGTGGGTATGAGTCCGCTAGTGACTACGATGAGGAGACTTTGGCCCTTATTACACATGAGGAACACGGTGGAGATGATTATGATCATGAGACACAATACATGGCTGTTGAAGATGCTGACAGGTATGAATGTTTAGTTGCTCAACGTGTTTTGAGTGTGCAGGTTACACAACCTGAGCAAAATCAGAGGCATAATTTGTTCCATACAAAGGGAGTTGTGAAGGAACGTTCTATTCACGTCATCATAGATGGAGGGAGCTGCAACAACTTGGCTAGCATGGATATGGTGGAGAAGCTTTCTCTCACCACAAGACCACATCCACATCCTTACTACATCCAATGGTTCAACAACAGCGGCAAGGTTAAGGTAACACGTCTTTGTTCGTGTGTATTTTAGTATCTCTACATATGCCGATTATGTTGATTGTGATGTGGTACCTATGCAAGCATGTTCCTTATTACTTGGTAGACCATGGCAATTTGATAAAAAATCTGTACACCATGGTAGAAACAATCAAGATACTCTTGTTCACAAGGATAAAAATATTACTTTGCTTCCTATGACTCCTGATTCCATTTTGAAAGATGATATTAATAGAGCTAATAAAGCAAAACAGGAGAAAAATAAGAGTGAAAATCAGATTGTGGCAAAAGAATTTGAGCAACAAATGAAGCCTAAAATAAACCATCTAATGTTGCTTCTGAAATTAAACTGAAAAGTGCATGTTTATTTGCCACCAAATCTGATATTGATGAGCTAGATTCTAGCAAATCTGTTTGCTATGCTTTTGTGTGCAAAGAGGCATTATTTTCATTCGAGGACGTGCCTTCCTCTTTGCCTCCTCATTGTCACTAACATTTTGCAGGAGTTCACGACGCTCTTCCCACAAGACGTGCCACCGGATTACCACCTATTCGAGGGATTGAGCATCAAATTGACTTAATTCCCTGCATCGCTACCCAACCGCCAGCACCATACCGCACTCAATCCAGAGGAGACGAAGGAGATTATGCGTCAAGCACGAGGAGCTGCTCGACAAAGGTTATATCTGTGAATCTCTTAGTCCTTGTGCTTTGTTCCTATTATACTAGTGCCTAAAAAGGATGGTACGTCGCGTATGTGTGTTGATTGTAGAGGCATTAATAATATTACTATTCGTTATCGTCATCCTATTCCTAGGCTAGAGGATATGCTTGATGAATTGAGTGGCTCTACAATATTCTCCAAAGTTGATTTGCATAGTGGATACCATCAAATTCGTATGAAATTGGGAGATGAATGGAAAACAGCATTTAAAACTAAGTTTGGTTTATATGAGTGGTTAGTCATGCCTTTTGGGTTAACTAATGTGCCTAGTACTTTCATGAGACTAATGAACGAAGTTTTACGTGCTTTCATTGGACGATTTGTGGTAGTCTATTTTGATGAATACTGATTTATAGCAAATCTTTGGACGAACATTTGGAACATTTACGAGTTGTTTTTATTGCTCTACGTGATCCACGTTTGTTTGGTAACCTTGGGAAGTTTACCTTTTGCACCGACCGAGTATCTTTTCTTGGCTATGTTGTTACTCCACAGGGAATTGAAGTTGATAAAGCCAAGATTGAAGCTATTGAGAGTTGGCCGCAGCCCAAAACGGTCACACAAGTGAGGAGTTTCCTTGGCCTCGCTGGTTTCTATAAGCGTTTTGTGAGAGATTTCAGCACCATTGCTGCACCTCTCAACGAGCTTACAAAGAAGGATGTGCCTTTTGTTTGGGGTACCGCATGCAGGAAGAAGCCTTCACGGTATTGAAAGATAAGTTGACACATGCTCCTTTACTCCAACTTCCTGATTTTAATAAGACTTTTGAGCTTGAATGTGATGCGAGTGGAATTGGATTAGGAGGTGTGTTATTACAAGATGGCAAACCTGTTGCATACTTTTCTGAAAAATTGAGTGGGCCTAGTCTGAACTATTCTACTTATGATAAAGAATTATATGCTCTTGTTCAGACTTTAGAGACATGGCAACATTATTTATGGCCCAAAGAATTTGTTATACATTCTGATCAGGAATCCTTGAAACATATTAAAAGTCAAGCTAAACTGAATCGTAGACATGCTAAATGGGTGGAATTCATTGAGACTTTCCCTTATGTCATTAAACACAAGAAGGGTAAAGAAAATGTTATTCTTGATGCTTTGTCTCGTCGCTATACTATGCTTTCACAACTTGACTTCAAAATATTTGGTTTGGAGACCATCAAAGATCAATATGTGCATGATGCTGATTTTAAAGATGTAATGCAAAACTGTAAAGAAGGAAGAACATGGAACAAGTTCGTTATTAATGATGGCTTTGTGTTCCGTGCTAACAAGCTGTGCATTCCTGCTAGCTCTGTTCTTCTTTTGTTGTTGCAGGAGGCGCATGGAGGAGGATTAATGGGACACTTTGGCGTGAAGAAGACAGAGGATATACTTGCTACACATTTCTTTTGGCCAAAAATGAGACGGGATGTTGAGCGTTTTGTTGCTCATTTGCACTACATGTCAAAAAGCTAAGTCACGACTCAATCCTCATGGTTTATATATGCCTTTGCCTGTACCTAGTGTTCCTTGGGAGGATATATCTATGGACTTTGTTTTAGGTTTACCTCTGATAGAGGCAAAGGTGTCCCGATGTTTCGATGAGATGGTGGCTATCGCTTCTGTGGGAGTCGACCTTGACGATCCGACTACGTACGTGCAAGACGTCGCGCCTTAGCAATCGCTAAACCAACTTCCGAGGGTTATTCACCATGCCGAGCACGATCAACTGACCACGAGGGCCTGTTTCCTGCGAGCAAAGCGAAGAACAAGCAAGAAACTAAGATTGCAATCTGGATATTGCGAATATAAGAGGAAAGCTTTATTAATGAAGGTGGGGTTACGAGACGCCTTGGTCTGGTCGTTGAACACAAGCGAAATCTGTGAGAAGTTGCAGCTAAAGCGAACTTTTGATCTAAACAAAACCCAAAGTCTAAACGGTGCCCTAAGGGCTGTATATATGGAGGAAGAGGGGGGGATTTCGTGGCCCTTGGTGGAGGGGTCCAAATCAACCCTATCTCTTGTTTCCCCACATCTTGACTCTAAAAATAGCCTATACTTGTGTATTTCGAAATTACAAGGGCCTGGCCCAATAATAAGGTGACGCAGCACCTAGAATAGCCTCGGGACGAAATTTATGAAGTAGCATCTTGTATATTTCGTCCAAGGCTTCATGCACCCATTATGGTGGCTTCAAAGTCCTGAAATCATCACTTGTAACTCCGTTCTTGTTCCCCTTAGCATGGCATCATCTCCATGCTTGTTCTTGCTCCAATGTCCATCCTTCTCCAAGCTAGGCCCTTCATTTTTAAGCAAAACAAATGTATCCAATTTAGGCATCATCATATTCTCATGAACATTAGAATCATTACCAAGAAACGAAAGTACCTGATAATTTAATTGGCGTGCGCGAGCTCTAGTAATTGGTCCAGTATATGTAGCAGTAGGGGCTGCGGGTGTAACAATGGTATTGATGTCCTCATCAACCTCGAACAAAGAAGGGGAGGGATAGCATATTTGTTGTCGTGGATAGATTTTCGAAAATGGCACACTTTATAGCATGTCATAAAAGCGATGATGCTGTTAATGTTGCTGATTTGTTCTTTCGGGAAATTATTCGCTTGCATGGTGTAACAAATACTATTGTTTCCGATCGTGATACTAAATTCCTTAGCCACTTTTGGAGATGTTTATGGGCTAAGTTGGGGACTAAACTGCTTTTTAGTACTACTTGTCACCCCCAAACTGATGGACAAACTGAAGTAGTCAATAGAACATTGTCTACTATGCTTAGGGCTGTTTTGAAGAATAATAAGGAAATGTGGGAAAAATGCTTGCCTCATATTGAATTTGCTTATAATCGTTCATTGCATTCTACTACTAAGATGTGCCCTTTTGAAATTGCGTATGGTTTCCTACCTCGTGCACCTATTGATTTGTTGCCTCTTCATCTTCGGAGAAGTCGTGCTGAATTGATTTTAAAAATGCATGAGTTAATTAAGGACAACATTGAGCATATGAATGCTAAATATAAACTTGCTGGAGATAAGGGTAGAAAACATGTTGTCTTTGCACCTGGAGATCTTGTTTGGTTACATTTGCGTAAGGATAGGTTTCCTAATTTGCGCAAATCAAAGCTAATGCCACGTGCTGATGGTCCTTTTAAGGTGTTGGAGAAAATAAATGATAATGCATATAAACTTGAGCTACCTGCAGATTTTGGGGTTAGTCCCACTTTCAACATTGCAGATTTGAAGCCTTATTTGGGTGAGGAAGATGAGCTTCTGTCGAGGACGACTTCATTTCAAGAAGGGGAGGATGATGAGGACATCGGTACCATTGTTACACCCACAGCCCCTACTACAACATATACTGGACCAACAACTAGAGCTCGCGCATGCCAATTAAGTTATCAGGTACTTACGTTTCTTGGTAATGATTCTAATGTTCATGAGAATATGATGCTGCCTAAATTGGATACATTTGTTTTGCTTACAAATGAAGGGCCTGGCATGGATAAGAGGGATGAACATTGGAGCAAGAACAAGCATGGAGTTGATGGCATGCGCAAGGGGAACAAGAACGGAGTTACAAGTGATGATTTCAGGACTTTGAAGCCACCATAATGAGTACATGAAGCCTTGGACGAAATATACAAGATGCCACTTCATAAACTTCGTCCGGAGGCTATTCTAGGTGCTGCGTCACCTTATTATTGGGCCAGGCCCATGTAATTTCGAAATACATAAGTATAGGCTGTTTTAGAGTCCGTGTTGTGGGGAAACAAGAGATAGGGTTGGTTTCGGACCCCTTCCCCAAGGGCCACGAAATTCCCCCCTCTTTCTCCATATATACAGCCCTTAGGGCACCGTTTAGACTTTGGGATTTGTTTAGTTAAAAGTTAGCCATTGCAACTTCATGTACTTCGTTTGTGTCCAACGACGAGACCAAGACCGCTTACGGATCCCCACCATTATCGATACTTCATATATATTCGCAATATTCAGATTGCTTTATCATATTCTTGCTCGTTCTTCGATTGCTTGCAGGAATAGACCTTCGTGGTCAGGCTGATCGTGCTTCCGGCATCGTCAGTAACCTCAGGAGCTTGGTTTAGCGATTGCTAAGGCGCAACGTCGTACACGTTTGTAGTCGGATCGTCAAAGTCTACTCCACCAAATCGATAGTTATCATCTCAATGAAAGATCGGGACCCTCGCCTCTATCACTAGGAGGAGGGGGTGGTCTATTTATAGTCTAAGCCACGAAGGGGTAAGTGGGAAAGGGTTAGATGGGCTTCGGCCCGAGTCTTTCTGTGAGCGGGCGGAAGTTCGGGCAGGACCCGGAAGTTCCAGGACTCCGGAAGATTCAGGCGAGGCTCGGCCGGGTTCGGGACTAACAGAGAGTTAGCGCTCGGGGCTGTCTGCAGGCTCGGGGCGGAAGGTTCAGGCGAGCCGGAAGGTCCGGGGGACGGAAGTTCCGGGCAGAGGCCGGAAGGTCCGGGCGTTCCAGAAGCTTGTCCCTTCTTCTTCTTCCTTCTCCTCTTCCATGCTTGGCCTTGGTCCTTGGATCCTCCATGGTCGTCTCGGTTGTACCTGAGTATATGGAAGGTCCATGCATGAGGTAGTAGCCATGTCTCACATGTGGAAAGTGAAGGTTCGAAGAGGAGTGAGTTCACCTTGTGTCCAATGGCGTATGGTCGAGGTCTCGTCATATGTCCTCTTGGGGCTTGGAGAGTAGTCGGAGTGTACATGGGGATGAACGTGGGATGCTCTGCATCACGTGGCAATTCGACCGTGGTGTCTTCCACAACGGGTGTACCAATCATTATAGCTTCAAGATGAAAGGGAAGGAATATGTGCTACGACCTATGTCTCCTAGTCAAGTGATAGCCGACAAGCAAGCCACCCATCATGGAGAGAAGAGTGAGAAAGTAATCCACCAAAAAGTGAGCGAGAGCCACAAGCCAAACTTGAGCGCCTCTTCGCCTAGAGAGAAAAACCTCATCCTATTTGCCACCAAAAGTGAGATGAGAGAAGTGTGTGAGAACCCATCTAGTGTGATGCACTTTGTCCTTGTGTGCAAGGATGTAGAGCCAACAACTAACACCTCTCACGAGCTACCTTTAGTGTTTCAATCTCTTTTGTAGGAATTCTAAGACATTTTCCCCGATGAGCTACCTCCGGGTCTACCTCCTCTTCGAGGCATTGAGCATCGCATCGACCTCATCCCCGGAGCACCTCTCCCAAACAAAGCTCCATACAGAGTCAATCCCGAAGAAACCAAGGAGATTCAACGGCAAGTACAACAACTCATCGACAATGGTCATGTACGTGAAAGCCTAAGCCCTTGTGCCGTTCCCGTTATACTTGTGCCTAAGCCCGATGGAAGTTTTCGCTTGTGTTCCGATTGTAGACCTATAAATGCTATTACCGTTCGCTATAGGCATCCCATTCCTCGCTTAGATGATATGTTTGATGAACTTAGTGGAGCTAACTTTTTCTCAAAAATTGATCTTAAAAGTGGCTATTACCAAATTCGCATTCAAGAGGGTGATGAATGGAAAACTGCTTTCGAAACCAAATTTGGCTTATATGAGTGGTTAGTAATGCCTATGGGTCTATCGGAGTGATGTAGGGCGGAGCCTTAGTCGGAGATCTTTCACGTTTGGAGGGGGATCCTAAGAGGAGAACACGACGAACAAGCGGAAGAACACAAGGAAAAACACACAAGAGAAACACTAAACCGACAAGTATCGATCACACAAGGGCTAGATCACCGAACACATAAGGTAGCACAAGATTCAAAATCAACAAAGGAAAGATACACGAGTAGCCATTCTTCTCCATGAGGAGGTCTTGATGGGGGTCCACCCTAGAAGGGGGTCTTGAATCCTCTTGGAAGAATCTTCTCCGAGGAGGTGCGATCTCCGAGGAGAAGGTAACCAAGTGGATGAGCAAAGCTCTCACACAAATATGAGATAATCCTCTGCTAACCCTAACTAGGAGGGGGAGGAGGTCTATTTATAGTCTTAGTGCAAATGGGGGCGAGGTGAAGGGGTACAAGGGCTCCAGCCCGCGGGCGCGATCACTCAGGGGCCGGACGTCCGCAAGGCGTCTGATGAGGACATCCCTACTCCTTTACCATCATTTTCAAATAAAGATGATATTGCACAAGACAAGTCCAATGAAATCAGAATTGGACCAATTACAAGAGCACGTGCAAAACTATTTGAACAACAGGTGAATTCACTCTTAGTTGAATCTGACATTTGTGCTAATCAGAATTTTATACTGCCTAAGTCTTTGCATATTTGTATGATCAGATTTGAAGGGAAGGCAAGCTTGGCAGGTGGAGATGAAGAATTGCAGCAAGAAGAACTTCTACTAATTTCTAAAATCAGCAAGTGCACGAGGGAGGAGAGGGAGGCAGGTGCACAACATAAACAGAAGGAAAATCAGAACCGGACTAGGATTGACAGCCAGGAGGCCCGCAATTGATATACGTGCAGAATCCGTCTCCGTGCTCCAAATAAGGCGTTTAAATACAATTTGGAAAGCTTGACTCGTGTGCTTTCTAAATTGTATACTCGCAGCCCGCGATTTGCAGAACCGAATCACAGTCACCAAAACAATACGGCGGTTGTTTCTGCTAGTTTTTTCCAGATAGATTCGTTTAAGTTAGGAAAGTTAGAGATAAGTTGGATTTCGACCCCAACACTATGTTGGACGTCCAGGGGTCTTTTATATACCCTTATAAGTCATGGCTTTTAGGGTTAGACCACGTTTTGATTAAACTCATATCAGACTGAATTGCTTTAAGCATTCCTCTGTACTCATATTCCTCTTTGCATCGATCAGGAATATTTACCTACACCAAATTTGTTTCGATAGGGTGTATTTGCTACTGAAAGTCAAGTGCTATCTGTCGTTCCACTGGGAATTGGGAGATTGCAGAACCGCTTCGTGGTCGGCGGCTACGTGCGCAAGTGTGTGGTGTTGTGAATATCCATAAGGTTGAAGATCTGTTGCATTGGCAACGGGGGACAGCCGGAGAGTTCGAGAGCATCTCACAAGTTATCCTACAAGTTCAACATCGACATCCTCCGCTCACTGAGAAGATCGGGCCACCCCTTATCATCTTGGTATCAGATTTCCAGCGTTATCTCGGTGAGCATCCACCAATCCCTTAGATTAGTTTTGTTTTCATTCCTACAGAAAAAGCCATACAAAAATATTAGGGTTTAGAGTTTTTGCCATAGCCTAGATAGCATCGGTTCCAAGTTTTAGTTGCTGATCGTAGTCTTTTATTTGCGTAACTTACTTTCTGATCTGAGTCGTTGTAGATTGTCTAGGTTTTCCTTTTCTCACGTCGGAGTCGTTTGGTTGCTATCAAGTCAGTTCGTCCGAGTCAGATTTCGTTTGGTTCGATTAACTATCTGAATCAGATTGTGTTTCTTTTGATAACCATAGTCAGCCTTTCTTCTTTTGCGTAGTACTTTCCTATTGAGACTAGCATATCCTTTGCTCTACGGGCTGCTCATATAGGAATTTGGAGAGTGCATCTTTTGTTTTGGCAAAATCAGATTGGTTACTAATTGCTCAGGTTACTGATACAAAAAAAGAAAAAAAAGAGAAATAAAAAGAAAACGAAAAAAAAGAGGAGGAAAAGAAAGCTATACGTGGAAGTTGCATATAATTTTGGCGAGTTTGTTCAGTTTTTCTGCCACGTTCATTACACTAGTAGATTGAGCAATCTCGTGCCCGTATAAATTGAGCAATTTGCTAGCGTCTCTTCTGTGCATTTGCAACACGAGCATTACTCCGACATTCCAGAATTTTGAGCTCAGTTTCAGAGTTGCATTTGCCCCACTTATCTCCACCGTGTGTGTTTCCGTGGGTCTCTATCATACAATCAGCACTAGGATTTGTGAATTGGTGTTGATAGGTATTCCAACCAAGCTCCACCATATACCCTAATTGTTGTGTGATAGTTTTCACCCTCGGTATTCGCTACATCACATCCGTGCACGTTCTGCCCATACAAGTTGGTAAGATTTTCTAATTCACTTTGGAACGGTAAGATACCTTGTTTCTTTCGGTTTTGAGTGAGTTGAGAGTTTTCCACATACACTATATTTTCTGTGAGTACTAATCACCTAATCATGTCCGACGAATCTTTTGATATACAGCATGATGAGGACATGACTACCTTGGATGAGACCAAAAATATTGCATACATGCATATTTCTCAGGTGATTTCTAGTGCAAACTATTCAATAATATATTTATGTTATCCAGGACAAAAATACTTCACAAACTTTTGTGCCATGTCTAATTGCAGGTGTATGGGACATTTGTACAATCCACATATGAAGATAAGGGAGAAAGAGATGTTTACCTGCTGTTCAAAAAGTTCTCTCACGTCACTTTTGGCCCAAGAGAAGATAGAGTCCAAGTCTCTCACGTTCTGGACTCAGATTCGGACTGCACAGACATACCTGACTCAAAACGTCTATAACTTTTTCATACGGACTCCAAATTGGTTGATTTTTTTTGTTGGAAAATAGATTTCGTGCATTTTCCAACCCAATTGGAATCACCTTAAAATCCGTCCGGAGCGTTGAGTTATAGACGAAACAATCTGATGCTGCAGCAGAATCCGAGTCAAACTACAAGTCCAAAGGTGTTACGTCACCTCCGCTTGGGCCCATTGGCCTTGTACGACCTAGGGTTAGTTTTAGGCTGCCTTGGGACGTCCTCCCACCTCCTTGGCCGCCACCCCTTGCTCCTATATAAGTAGATCCATCTAGTAGCTTTTTCCTTGGGATTTGTTTAGTTAAAAGTTAGCCATTGCAACTTCGTGTATTTTGTTTGTGTCCAACGACCAGACCAAGACCGCTTCCGGATCCCCACCATTATCAATACTTCATATATATTCGCAATATTCAGATTGCTTTATCATATTCTTGCTTGTTCTTCGATTGCTTGCAGGAATAGACCTTCGTGGTCGGAGTTGATCGTGCTCCAGCGTGGTCAATAACTTCTCGGAGTTGGTTTAGCGATTGCTAAGGCGCAACGTCGTGCACGTTTGTAGTCGGATCGTCAAAGTCGTCTCCACCAAATCGATAGTTATCATCTCATCGAAAGATCGGGACACCCTCGCCTCTATCATGTGGTATCTGTTTTCAGGTTGCTCGGTGAGAATTTCCAATTATCCCTAGATTAGATTTATTTTCTTACCTATTGTCCAAGAAAAAGCCACAAAAAAAGTTAGATCTATTCATCCTTTGTCCAAGCCAGTCTGAGCCTTTGCAGTTTTCTTTTCATTGTTTGCATTATTGAATTATCGATTGCATCGTCGTGTCGAGTTGCTGGTCTTAGTGTCTTGTTCCTTTAGAGTTTCGAGTTCTGTTCACATTTGTCACGCCCGCTGCATCATTATCCCTTCCGCTGTCCACCATCCCATCCATTAATTTCCATCACGTGCTACGCACTGTTCATTGTCATAATCATAGTTGAGGTCATTCACATCTTCGCTTTGATCCAATCTGCATCTTATCCAGTTTGTCTTGGAAAGAGGGAGAAAAAAAGAGAGAAAAAAAAGAGAGAAAAAAGGAAAGAAAAAAAAGAAAAAGAGAGAGAAGAAAAAGGAAAAAAAAAGCGTGAGAAAAAAAAAGAGAGGAAAAAAAACCGAATCTATCTAGAATCAATCTCGTACCTGAATTCGGATTGGAATCTGTTTTGCGCACTGTTCAGTAAAACAGGTGTATCTTCCTCATACGAAGTCCGTTTTGGCTCATGAGTACTCAAATTAAAGCTAGAGACGAGGCACATCTAAATAGTTGCAGAAGCTAGTTCAATATTTGACACCTCAAAATCGGCTTCTAAATAGGTGTTTTTGCCCTCTGAAGTTCGTGAACACAGCTTGTTCCAATTTTTCAGGCCAGTTTTAGAATTCTTTGACTCCTCATATCAACTCGAATTGAGTGATTCTTTTTGCATTGGAAAGCTTGAGTTAGTAGCATTCTTTGAAAGAATTTATCAGAAAATTGGCTCAAACTTTTCAAGAGGAAAGTTGGAGAGAGAGTTGTTGTATGTCCCCTTGGCGCTTGTTTTTCATCATTATCTTCACCGCCGTTGTGATATTCACTTATATCTTGCTGTCAAGAGCTACTTAGTATCCTTCATTGATGCTATTTGTGCTATGCCGTGACCTCATTAGTGTTCTAGGCTCGCGTCTCTAGTCCGGTCTAGCCTAGGACCCGGCCTGCAGATCTGCGTCGTTGAGCGTTTATTCAACATTGCATCTTTGAATTGATTATTGCTAATCTTTTGCTACCATATATAGCCAACCCAGCTCCACATATTTCTACACCGTGTATACGTACGCTCCCCTGGCAATCGCTTTACTCAATATTCGGAGTTACTTGACACCGCTGGTTGCCGATCACCTTTCTTTGCATGGTAAGAACTTGTAAGACATTGATATTTGCTTTCTTGTGAGCGCTTTTACCACCACATCCTAGTAGTTATAGGAACATTATTTTTGGATTTTGTTTCTTGTTCTACTAATCATGACAGGATCCAGAGTCAATTCATGGGCTCTGTCGATCATGAGGAGACATGCCACCACCTATGCAAATACCACAACCGTCACGAGAGGTGCACAAACATCCAAATGCACATGATCAGGTTCATGTTTCTATACCACCATTTAATGGCCGTTTAGACCTCCTTTATATATTGAATGGGAGTTAGACATAAATAATATATTTTCTTCCCATAATTTTGATGAACGTAAAAAAGTTATGGTTGCGGTTGGTTCTTTCACCGGGTTATGCTCTAGTTTGGTGGAGTGAATATTGTCGGTTACACCTGATTATGTACCTAATACTTGGGATGATTTAAAACATGTCATGAGAGATAGATTAAATGCGATGTTTATTATATTCGTGGCATGATTAAAAAACTGGAACATTTAAAACAAGGTAGTGACACCGTAACAAAATATTATGATGATTTACAAACTACCTTGTTGCACTCATTTTTAGAAGAAAGTGAAGAAGATTTTATGGATAGATTTTGGGGAGGATTAAACCATAATATTCAGGAGATACTAATTCATGAAGAGTGTTATCCTATGGACCATTTGTTTCGTCTTGCTTGCAAAGCTGAACAGGAAATAAAGCGACGTGTTGCCCACAAGGAGAACAAGCGCCACGGTGCACATTCCAACTGTTGATACAGATGTTTATTCAACTACTAGGCGTACTATGACAACCACATCCGTTGTTGCGAGGACTACATCATCTCCACCATGTGACACATCACCATCGAGAGTGCCTGCATCATCTGAGTTGACTATAAGAGGTAATGACAAAGGTACAGATTTTCCACTTTTACATGAGAATGATGCATGCCTAGTTAACTTGAATACATCATGTGTTGAGCTACCCACTACTTTGATCACACCACCTATTTTAGAGGATTATATTGATAATTTGACTTTGCCATGTGATCAAACAACTGAAATACCAACAATTTTGAGAGCACCCATTGAATTAACTATTGATGCAAAAGAATCAATGTTTAATCATTTTGATACGACCTCTAATCTTGGTGATGATTCTGTGTCGAATGACTCATTGCATGTTTGCTTATCTAAGCATGTTGTAGCATGTAAATTTGATTCAAATAAGGTTTATTCACCAATGTTGGGATGGTTTAATGATGAACATTGTCAATCTCTTGAAATAAATAAGAGCTTCACTTATATGTGCAAACTGAGTTGCAATATTTTCAAGCCTTCTAGTTCTTGTGCTAATTTGTTGGCTTTAGATTTTATGAACTATGCAAGTTACTCATCTATTCATGTGTCATATATGCAAAAATCAAGGGAAGTAAAAATGGATGACGTATACATATACAACATGTACACCTTGTCTCTTTTGTTAGCCACATTTCAGATTAAGCAACGCCGAGGACGGCTTTGTTTTCAAGAAGGGGAGGATGATGAGGACATGACTACCTTGGATGAGACCAAAAATATTGCATACATGCATATTTCTCAGGTGATTTCTAGTGCAAACTATTCAATAATATATTTATGTTATCCAGAACAAAAATACTTCACATACTTTTGTGCCATGTCTAATTGCAGGTGTATGGGACATTTGTACAATCCACATATGAAGATAAGGGAGAAAGAGATGTTTACCTGCTGTTCAAAAAGTTCTCTCACGTCACTTTTGGCCCAAGAGAAGATAGAGTCCAAGTCTCTCACGTTCTGGACTCAGATTCGGACTGCACAGACATACCTGACTCACAACGTCTATAACTTTTTCAGACGGACTCCAAATTGGTTGATTTTTTTTGTTGGAAAATAGATTTCGTGCATTTTCCAACCCAATTGGAATCACCTTAAAATCCGTCCGGAGCGTTGAGTTATAGACGAAACAATCTGATGCTGCAGCAGAATCCGAGTCAAACTACAAGTCCAAAGGTGTTACGTCACCTCCGCTTGGGCCCATTGGCCTTGTACGACCTAGGGTTAGTTTTAGGCTGCCTTGGGACGTCCTCCCACCTCCTTGGCCGCCACCCCTTGCTCCTATATAAGTAGATCCATCTAGTAGCTTTTTCCTTGGGATTTGTTTAGTTAAAGTTAGCCATTGCAACTTCGTGTATTTTGTTTGTGTCCAACGACCAGACCAAGACCGCTTCCGGATCCCCACCATTATCAATACTTCATATATATTCGCAATATTCAGATTGCTTTATCATATTCTTGCTTGTTCTTCGATTGCTTGCAGGAATAGACCTTCGTGGTCAGGTTGATCGTGCTCCAGCGTGGTCAATAACTTCTCGGAGTTGGTTTAGCGATTGCTAAGGCGCAACGTCGTGCACGTTTGTAGTCGGATCGTCAAAGTCGTCTCCACCAAATCGATAGTTATCATCTCATCGAAAGATCGGGACACCCTCGCCTCTATCACAGCAGAAAAAGGACCCTAAATCCGTGGTGCATTGGAATGAATATGAAGCTCTTCGTGATCATCTTCAGCGACAAATTCAGTGTGCAACCGATCCTATAAATGAGAATGTGCAGAACATGGAGTTGGACCTCAAGGATGCCACAGAAACCATCACAGCTACACAACGTCAAGTTTATCAAATTGAGGGACCCTAGTTAACTTGCAGCAAGCTATGGCTGCGTTGCAACAGTCCGTTGATCGCCAACAAAATCAGCAATGTGATGATGATGATGGTGAAGCTAGTGTTCATGGTGGTAATGAGGGTGTTGCAGTTGCTAACGCTGCCAATGTACAAGGGGCTGCAGCATGTCGTGCACAATTACAGCAAGCTAATCGGGACCAGCAAGCTCCACACGAGCCGGTTGTCGCTGGTCAAGATGGTGGTCGTGGTAATGGAGGCCGTGGTGGTGGCCGTGCTACTGCCATGCCCGTAGGCCGTGGATTTGCTCCTCTTGGTGCTATTTGTCGATTTGATGATGATGCTTTTGCACAACCAGCCAACCGTGATGATGATGGTGCAGGCAAACCAAAGTTCACCGTCCCCAAGTTTGTTGGTTCTCTTGATGTTGAAGAGTACCTCAATTGGGAGCTGAAGGTGGAAAAATTATGGTGCATGCATGAGTACACCGAGGACAGAAAAATAAAACTTGCATCTTCTGAATTTGATGACTATGCTTTGCTTTGGTGGGATAATATTGTACAGTCTAGAATTGAAGATGGTGAACGTCCCATTGTTACATGGAGAGCTATGAAGGAAGAGATGCGTGCTCGCTTTGTTCCACGCAATTATATTCGTTCTCTCTATAACAAATTGCAGAATTTGAGGCAAGGTACTTCTTCCGTGGATGAATATTTTCAAGAGATGGAGCTTATTATGCAGCGTGCTAGAGTGCGTGAAGAGCCTGAACAAACGATGCAGCGATTTCTCTCTGGTCTGAACTATAACATCAAGCGTATTGTTCGTCTTCACCAATATTATGACATGACAGATTTGTTACACCAAGCACGTGAGGCTGAATTGCAAGTGGCTGAGGATGCTAAGTTTACATCTCGCACAACAGCGAGTAGAGGACGTTTTACACCACGAACAACACCTAGTATGGAGCCTACTCCTAGTTCCACTTCTGGTTTTCGTGGTAATACTTCTTCCAAATCAGATTCGGTGATTTCTAATGCGAAGAAATCGGTGCAACCTGCTGCTAGTGCTGCTGGTTCTACTAATTCCACAGCAAGAAACAGGGACATGAGTTGTCATACATGTGGTGGAAGGGGTCATTTTAAGAGAGATTGTCCCAATAAGAAGGTTATGTTGATTAATGAGGATACAGCAGAATATGAAACCGGTGATGATGTCAATTGACCTGATTCTGAAATTTGGGAGGAAGATGAAGATGGTTCAATAGATGCTTATGCTACACACTATCCTACAATTGTTTGCTCGCCCAAAGTGCTAAGTGTTACGCCTAGTCCTGTGAGAACAGCGGTGCAATTTGTTTCAAACAAAGGCTGTTGTTGGTCCCGTAAGGCATGCAAGGTTATAATTGATGGTGGTAGTTGTCACAATTTGGCTAGTAAGGAGTTATGCCAAAAGCTGAAATTGAAATATTTACCGCACCCCAATCCATATTTTATTCAGTGGCTAAGTGATAGGGGAGAGATGAAGATCAGCCACATGGTGCGTGTGGAATTTCAGATCGAACCATATAAAGATACCATTGAGTGCGATGTGGTTCCTATGACCGTGTGTCACCTGTTGTTGGGACGCCCATGGCAATATGATAGAGATGTCCGCCACAAAGGGAGAGCCAACACATATCATTTAAATTGGCGTGGCAAGGAGGTTACTTTGAGGCCTATGACACCATGAGCAAATTGTAAATGAATCTCATCAAAAATTGAAGTGAATCTTGAAAAAGAGAGTGAGAGATTAGATAGGCGAGAGACTACACTTCCGGTGAGTGAGAGCCACAAGCCAAATCTGAGTGGTCAAAATAAAAGTGAGGGAGTGAATTCCTTAGTTATGTTAGCCACCAAATCTGATTTGAGAGAGTTTCGTGAGGATCCCACTGCTGTACCACTTGTGCTGTTGTGCAAGGGTCAAATTTTGGTTTCTAACGACATGACCCCTCTCTCTATTGGTGTTTCTAATGTATTGCAGGAATTTAGCGATGTGTTTCCGGAGGAGGTACCGCTGGTTTACCACCATTGCGAGGTATAGAGCATCAAATTGATTTGATACTGTGAGCATAGCTGCCCAATAGAGCACGGTACCGCACCAACCCCGAGGAAACAAAGGAAATTCAGAAACAAGTACAAGAGCTTCTAGACAAAGGTTATATTCGCGTGAGCCTAAGTCCTTGTGTTGTTCCTGTAATTTTGGTTCCTAAGAAAGATGGTACATGGCGCATGTGCGTAGATTGTAGAGCTATAAATAACATCACTATTCGATATCGTCATCCTATTCCACGTTTAGAAGATATGTTAGATGAATTGACTGGTGTTGCTGTTTTCTCCAAAATTGATTTGCGTAGTGGTTATCATCAAATTAGGATGAAAGAAGGGGATGAATGGAAGACAGCCTTTAAAACAAAGTTTGGTTTATATGAGTGGTTAGTCATGCCTTTTGGGTTAACTAATGCACCTAGTACTTTCATGAGATTAATGAACCATGTTTTGAGGCATTTCATTGGTAAATTTGTGGTTGTATATTTTGATGATATACTTATTTACAGCCGCAATGAATCTGAACATAGTGATCATATTCGACAAGTTTTGCAAGTGTTGCGTGATGCTCAGTTATATGGTAATCTTGATAAGTGCACTTTTTGCAAAGATAAGGTCATATTTCTCGGATATGTTGTTTCTAAGCATGGAGTTGAGGTAGATGAATCAAAAATAGAAGCTATTAAAAATTGGCCTACTCCTCTGAATGTTAGTCAAGTACGAAGCTTTCACGGTCTTGCTGGTTTCTATAGACGTTTTGTGAAAGATTTCAATACTATTGATGCACCTTTGAATGAGCTCACAAAAAAGGGTGTTGATTTTGTGTGGGGCGTAGCCCAAGACAATGCTTTTGATGAGCTGAAACGTCGTTTGACTGCTGCACCTTTGCTTATAATTCCTGATTTCACTAAACAATTTGAAATTGAATGTGATGCTAGTGGAATTGGTATTGGAGGTGTGTTGATGCAAGAGGGTAACCCGATTGCATATTTTTCTGAAAAACTTAATGGTGAACAATTGAACTATCATGTTTATGATAAAGAATTGTATGCTCTAGTTCGTGTCCTTCAGGTTTGGCAACATTATTTGTGGCCAAAAGAATTTATCATACATTCTGATCATGAGGCTCTGAAATATTTGAAAAGCCAATCCAATTTGAACAAACGTCATGCAAAATGGGTTGAATTTATTGAATCTTTCTCATACATCATTAAATACAAAAAGGGTAAAGATAATGTTGTTCTTTGATGCTCTTTCTAGGAAAAACATGTTGTTGACACAATTGGATGTTCAAGTTCCTGGTTTAGAGAGTTTGCGTGATTTATATGCCACTGATCCTGATTTTTCAGCACCATATAAATTGTGTTCAGATGTAAAGCATGGGACAAATATCACATACATGATGGCTATTTGTTTAGAGCTAACAAACTATGTGTTCCAGAATCGTCCGTGCGTTTGCTATTGTTGCAGGAATCACATGTCGGCGGTTTGATGGGTCATTTTGGACGTGAGAAGACTTTTCTTATGCTCGCTGATCACTTTTATTGGCCTAAGATGAGGCGTGATGTGGACAGATTTGTGAAGCGTTGCATTACTTGTAATAAGGCAAAGTCTAAGCTGAAGCCTCACGGTTTGTATACTCCTCTCCCTGCTCCTACTATACCATGGGAAGACATAAGCATGGACTTTGTGTTAGGATTGCCTAGGACCAGGAGAGGACATGATTCAATTTTTGTGGTAGTTGATCGTTTTTCTAAGATGGCACATTTTATTGCCTGCCACAAAAGCGACGATGCGTCGCACATTGCTACTCTGTTTTCGGGGACATCGATGCGCTTACATGGAGTACCAAAGGCGATTGTTTCGATCGTGACGTGAAGTTTATGAGCTATTTCGAAGACACTTTGGGGAAAGCTGGGGACAAAGTTACTATTCATCACTACTTGTCATCCCCAAACAGATGGGCAAACAGAGGTGGTCAATCGCACACTATCCACGTTGTTGCGATCCATGATAAAGAAGAACCCGCGTGAATGGGAGGAGTGTTTACCGCATGTGGAGTTTGCATATAACAGGGCGGTACATTCCACAACTCAGTTATGTCCATTTGAGGTGGTCTATGGTTTTAAGCCAATTACACCACTTGATTTGCTGCCCCTTCCAATTCAAGAGAGAGTGAACATGGATGCATCCAAGAGGGCAGATTTCGTGAGGAAGATACACGAGAAGACCAAAGATGCCATTGAAAAGAAGGGCAAGTACACGGCTGATCGTGTTAATAAGAAGAGAAAGGAGGTGTTGTTTCAGTAAGGCGACATGGTGTGGGTACACTTGCGCAAATATAGATTTCCTGAACGGTGCAAGTCCAAGTTGAAACCAAGAGGTGATGGACCATATAAAGTGCTCGCCAAGATTAATAATAATGCATACAAAATCGATCTTCCGACTGAAGAGTTTAGCGTGAGTAATACGTTCAACGTCGCTGATTTGACGCCATATACTGGAGAAGACCTTGGTGCGTCGCGGTCGACGCCTTTTCAAGAGGGGGAGGATGATGAGGACATCCCTACTCCTTACCATCATTTTCAAATAAAGATGATATTGCACAAGACAAGTCCAATGAAATCAGAATTGGACCAATTACAAGAGCACGTGCAAAACTACTTGAACAACAGGTGAATTCACTCTTATTTGAATCTGACATTTGTGTTAATCAGAATTTTATACTGCCTAAGTCTTTGCATATTTGTATGATCAGATTTGAAGGGAAGGCAAGCTTGGCACGTGGAGATGAAGAATTGCAGCAAGAAGAACTTCTACTGATGTCTAAAATTAGCAAGTGCACGAGGGAGGAGAGGGAGGCAGGTGCACAACATAAACAGAAGGAAAATCAGAACCGGACTCGGATTGACAGCCAGGAGACCCGCAATTGATATACGTGCAGAATCCGTGTCCGTGCTCCCAATAAGGCGTTTAAATACAATTTGGAAAGCTTGACTCATGTGCTTTCCAAATTGTATACTCGCGGCCCGCGTTTTGCGGTGACCGAGTCGCAGTCACCAAAACAATACGGCGGTTGTTTCTGCCAGTTTTTTCAGATAGATTCGTTTAAGTTAGGAAAGTTAGAGATAAGTTGGATTTCGACCCCAACACTATGTTGGACGTCCAGGGGTCTTTTATATACCCTTGTAAGTCGTGGCTTTTAGGGTTAGACCACGTTTTGATTAAACTCATATCAGACTGAATTGCTTTAAGCATTCCTCTGTACTCATATTTCTCTTTGCATCGATCAGGAATATTTACCTACACCAAATTTGTTTCGATAGGGTGTATTTGCTACTGAAAGTCAAGTGCTATCTGTCATTCCACTGGAAATTGGGAGATTGCAGAACCGCTTCGTGGTCGGCGGCTACGTGCGCAAGTGTGTGGTGTTGCGAATATCCATAGGGTTGAAGATCGGTTGCATTCGCAACGGGGGAACAACCGGAGAGTTCGAGAGCATCTCACAAGTTATCCTACAAGTTCAACATCGACATCCTCCGCTCACTGAGAAGATCGGGCCACCCCTTATCAGCGTCGGACGTCCGGGGGCTCGTGACGGTTCGGATGTCCGGCAGGGCTCGGACGTCCGTGGATTCGGCTCGGACTCGGGTGCGTCAGTCGTCCGGAGAGGGCCGGTCGTCCGGGGCCTCGGGAAGGCCCGGACGTCCGTGGATCATCGGACGTCCGTAGATTCGGCTCTTGTACGGGTCATCCGGTCATCCGGTGGCTTCGGTCTTCCGTGAGTTTCCATTCGGCTGCCCAGCTGCCGGACGTCCGGAGGGCGTAGGTCGTCCGTGGCCTGGGAGTCCTCGGACGTCCGGACTTGGTCGGTCGTCCGACGCCTGTAGCTTCAGCAGCTTTTCTTCTTCTCCATCACGCTTGGGGTCCTCGTCGTCTTGGCTCTTGCAAGTAGCTGTTCCTTGGCTCGTTCCCAAGTACCTGATTACACATAGAGTTTCCGAATGAGGTAGTAGCCATGTCTCATGATTAGGAAGAGGGATTTCGGAGAGGAGCGAGTTCACCTTATCTTCAATAGCATTAGCTCGGGCTCGAGTCATGGGTCCACGTGGTGTTGGGGAAGATGTAGGTGCGTTCATGGGGATGAGTGAGGGCTCCGCATCATCTCCCCCCCCCCTTGAGAGAGATCCGACCTCGGATCGAAAGCTTCATCTCCACGGTATGGTGCGAGGTCCTTGACGTTGAAGATGTCGCTCACATTGTACTTGTCTCGAGGTAGGTCGATCTTGTAGGCGTTGTCGTTGTATTGTGCTAGCACCTTGAAAGGTCCATCGGCTCGAGGAAGAAGCTTGGACTTGCGTTCTTTGGGGAAGCGGTCCTTGCGAAGGTGTAACCACACTAGATCACCAATGTTGAAGACCATGGGTTGCTTGTTGACGTTGAGCTTGGTCGCTAGTCGTTGTACTTGGCGCTCGATGGTTTGTCTTGTATCCTCATGCATCTTCTTGGTGTAGCTTGCCCGTGCACTCGCATCCATGTTGGTGCGCTCTTGTAGAGGAAGAGGTAGAATGTCCAATGGGGACAACGGGTTGAAGCCGTAGACGACCTCGAAGGGGGACTTGCCGGTAGTCGAATGTCTTGCACGGTGATGTGGAAGATGTGGCATCTTTGGTCGTCTTCTTGTTGATGTTGAAGAGACAAGACCTTGGAGACAACGAGAGCAGGGCTCGAATCCTCATCACAAAAGACTTGGTCATCTTCATCTTCGTTCACTTGCCGGTGCATGGCCACTTGCTCAAGAGCTTCCATCTCCTCATCACTCATTGAGTCATAGGTGTAAATCGTCGTTGAGGATCATGGTGCGCTTGTTGGTGCATTCGTAGGACTTGTGGCCTCGGCCGCAAGTGAAACACTTGAAGGAGCTTGTCTTGATGGTCTCATCGGTCGGAGTAGATGACAAAGCACGCGGCTTGAAGTTGCTTGTAGTAGGAGGAGGATGACTTGAACTTGTCGAATTTTTCTTGTAACTCGACTTGTCGTCATTGTTTGTAGAAGGTTTGGTTGATGTAGATGTTGGAGGAGGTGTTGAAGCTTGGTTGTTGGAGAAGCCGTAGGTCTTGGACGAGTACTTGGCGTACTTGAAGTCATCTTGCACTTGGCGTTCCGCCTTTGTAGCTTGATGCACGAGCTCAATGAGGGTGGAGTATGGGTGGAAGTCGGTGATCTTCTTGATGGGATTATTGAGTCTATTCAAGAAACGTGCCATAGTTTGCTCATCATCTTCCTTCACATTGGCTCGAATCATGGCTATCTCCATTTCCTTGTAGTATTCTTCAACACTCTTTGTTCCTTGCTTGAGGAGTTGGAGTTTCTTGAAGAGGTCGCGGTTGTAGTAGGTTGGCACAAAATGTGCTCTCATGACATCTTTCATTTGAACCCAAGTGGTGATTGGAGGTTCACCTCTTGCTTGTCGCCTCTCAAGGATTTGTTCCCACCATATGAGCACATAGTCTTGGAACTCAAGTCATCCCATAGCGATCTTCTTCTCTTCCTCATACTTGTGCAAACAAAAGATTTTGTCGACCTTCAATGCCCATGAAAGATATTCTTCGGGGTCATTGCTTCCATTGAACTTGGGCATGGTGAATTTGAGCTTTCCATATCGTTGCTCTTCATTTTGTCATGGTCGAGGATGATGACGTCCATGTCGTTGAGGATTAACAATCTCATGTTGCTCTTGGCGAGGAGGGTCGTTTTCCTCATGTTGCTCGTGTCTTGGTGGATTTCCATTGTCTTCATGCGCTTGATGAACTTGAGGTTCTTGGTGAGAATGTGGTGGAGCTTGTCGAGCTTGTTGTGGGGCTTGACGATGCACACGTGCTTGGTAGAGCCTTTCTTGGACTTCCTCGCGGAGCGCTTATTGGTATTCACGAGCTTGGTGTCCTTGATCGACAACGGCTCGACTTGAGTCGCTAAGTGCACGTTGTGCCTCAAGTGCTTGAGCTTCCCGTAGTTTTTGTTCTCGATGTTGCGCCTCGGCGTCTTGTGCATCTTGATGTTGTCGCGCTCGCTCTTCTTGTTCTTGTTGTCGTTGGCGTTGCCGTGCTTGTGCTTGCGCAAATGTAGCTTGGTTTTGACGATGTCGATGCTCTTGAGAGTCGGTGTCGTGTAGAGGATTGCGGTTTGCTTGACGGTCTTGACGTGCGGCACGACGAAGAGTGTTCGAAGTAGGTGTACTTGAGTCGTAGAGGTGTCGTCGGAGTGTCGACTCGAGCGGCTCCGTCTTGAGGATGAAGAAGTGGAATGATGTCGGTTCCTCATCAAGGCGCGGATCTCGTCCATTCTTGCATCATTCTCTTGCTTGTGAGCGTCGAACTTGTTGTCGAAGTAGTCTCTTGTACGTTGCTCGGAGAGTCGCAAGTCGGTGGCGAGGTTGTCGATGCGATCGCTCATTGCTTGTTGCTCTTGGTGCAACGCTCGTTGTGCACCAAAGAGGTGGCTCTTTGATGAGGACATCAATACCATTGTTACACCCACAGCCCCTGCTGCTATTCATACTGGACCAATTACTAGAGCTCGCGCACGCCAACTAAATTACCAGGTACTTTCGTTTCTTGGTAATGATTCTAATGTTCATGAGAATATGATGCTGCCTAAATTGGATACATTTGTTTTGCTTACAAATGAAGGGCCTAGCTTGGAGAAGGATGAACATTGGAGCAAGAACAAGCATGAAGATGATGGCATGTGCAAGGAGAACAAGAACGGAGTTACAAGTGATGATTTCAGGGCTTTGAAGCCACCATAACGGGTGCATGAAGCCTTGGACGAAATATACAAGATGCCACTTCATAAATTTCGTCCAGAGGCTATTCTAGGTGCTGCGTCACCTTATTATTGGGCCAGGCCCATGTAATTTCGAAATACATAAGTATAGGCTATTTTTAGAGTCCGTATGTGTGGGGAAACAAGAGATAGGGTTGATTTCGGACCCCTCCACCAAGGGCCACGAAATTCCCCCCTCTTCCTCCATATATACAGCCCTTAGGGCACCGTCTAGACTTTGGGTTTTGTTTAGATTAAAAGTTCGCCATAGCTGCAACTTCGCGTACTTCGTTTGTGTTCAACGACCAGACCAAGGCGTCACAGAACCCCACCTTCATTAATAAACCTTTCCTCTTATATTCGCAATGTCCAGATTGCAATCTTAGTTTCTTGCTTGTTCTTCGTTTGCTCGCAGGAAATAGGCCCTGGTGGTCAGGTCGATCGTGCTCCGGCGTGGTCAATAACCCTCGGAAGTTGGTTTAGCGATTGCTAAGGCGCGACGTCTCCCACGTTCGTAGTCGGATCGTCAAGGTCGACTCCCACAGAAAACGATAGTCACCATCTCATCGAAACATCGGGACACCTTTGCCTCTATCAAGTGGTATCAGAGCTCCAGGTTGCTCGGTGAGATTATACAGTTTTTTTCGTAGATTAGATCGAGTCTGTTCTTCATACCTACAGTCCACGAAAAGCCAAAAAAAATTAGGGTTAGTTCATCATATCCGAACCAATCTGAGCCTTTGCATAATCTTTTTAGGGTTTTTGCTTTGTTGAATTTGTGGTTGCATCGTCGTGTCAAGTTGCTGGTCTTAGAGTCTAGTCTTTTAGAGTTTCGAGTTCTGGTCATAAGTTGTTACGCCGCCGCCGGACCATCATCATCGCCTTGCCATCTACCACCATTGCTTATCCGCCACCGCTCTGAATCTGTATCCATATACCACCACTGATGCGGAGCATCCTTCCATCATCCCCATGGACTCTACATCGACACATCCAACCCCACGAGGACCCACGACGAGAGCTCAAGCACGTGCTATTCAATCCGAGGTTAACTCTCTCCTTGTTGAAGTTCACTTTGACCCACTTGAGACATGGCTACTACCTCAAACGGAGATGCTTTGTGTGCTCAGGTACCAGGTAAGCAACCAAGGAGAAGAAACGGTGCAAGACAGACATCAAGATCAAGGAAGCATTCGGCCCAACTCGAAGGACCGGTACAACCGCACCACAATCAAGCGGAACAACCGCCTACTACCGCCCAACAACCGGCCGCTATTCAGTGATCAAGCGGTGCAAGGCGGTGACAAAGACCCGGATCTACCGGTTTATGCCCAAAGACCGGAACAACCGCCCCGACATCCGGTACAACCGCTGGCTCCTTCGACGCCCACCTCCAGAAGCCAGTGCCGAACTCCATGCGGTAGTACCGCATTCCTCGACCGGAACTACTGATGCGGAGCATCCTACGATCATCACCATGTCAAGAGTCCGTTTGGCAAGTGACACGTGCGACCTCTTCTTCACATACACAAAGGTGAATCTTCTCCTTTACACGTGCTCACTTGACCCCTTCGAGGATGGTATACTACTTGACACTTCCCGTATGCATGCATAGGTATTGTCGGAGCTTCTCGGATGTCAAGGAGGAGTGCAAGCGCCAAGGAACGACTACACCATCCGCGAGGAAGCCTGGAAGCGACGACGAAGAAGACGGAGTTGTTGAAAGCATAGCCGCCGGACATCCGGGCTAGAGGTCGGACATCCGCGCTACCAGGTAACCGCCAAGGAGCTGCACCAGCAGACGGCTGCGGCAAGATCGTGGCCACGGACATCCGGCGCCAACCCGGACATCCGGCGCCTCACCAAAGCCCGGACATCCGCCAACCGCCCGGACATCCGGCGTCCCACGAGATCCCGGATATCCGCCCGAAGCTCCGAAATCCGGCGCCTCTCCCGATTCGACAGAACGGTCGCTTCAGCCGGACATCCGGCCGAGAGCCCGGACATCCGGCGCCTCGCAAGGCCCGGACATCCGCCCGACGCCGGACGTCCGGCCTCCCTGCCTGCCAAGAAGGCTTCCGGGACTTGTCCCTTGTACCCCTTCGCCCCGAGACTATATATACTTGATCCCTTTCCTCTTTCTAGGGTAGCTTAGGTTTTAGCTCATGTTTGTGTGAGAGCCTTGCTCATCCACTTGGTTACTTCTCCTCGGAGCCCAGGACCTCTTCGGAGAAGATCCCCCAAGCGGATTCAAGACCCCCTTCTAGGGTGGACCCCATCAAGACCTCCTCTCGGAGATGAACCTTACCTTGGATCTTTCCTTTTGTTGTTCATGTACCTTGTGGATCTTGTGTGTTTGATTGTCTAGTGGATGTGTGATTGGACTTGTTCTTGAGTGTTTCCCCTTGTGATTTCCCTCCGTTCTTCCCCGTGTTCATCGTGATTCCCCGTAGGATCCGCTCCAACGTGAAAGATCGTCCACGTAGGGTTCCGCCCTACATCATCTATGGATCAGAGCTTAGGTTGATCACGTTTTTGGAGCCCCTACCCCGTGTTTTCTAGCTTGATTTTGTTGATTTCGTCCTAAATCCGAAAATCCCCACCAAAAATAGCCCCAAATTTTTTTTGTGATTTGTTAGTTTTGATGATGTTTTGTTGATTTTGATCCACGGATTTGCTTGGTTTCGAGTGGATCTAGCATTTCCCCAAGTTTCCCCACTTTCCATCCACGAAATCTGATAGAGGCTAAGGTGTCCCGTCTTTCGATGAGATGTTGGTTTTCGCTTTGGAGGAAGTCGACTTTGACGATCCGACTACGAACGTGCGAGGACGTCGCGCCTTAGCAATCGCTAAACCAACTCCGAGAGGTTATTGACCACGCCGAGCACGATCAACTCGACCACGAGGGTCTGCTTTCCTGCGAGCAAACGAAGAACAAGCAAGAAACTGAGATTGCAATCTGGATATTGCGAATATAAGATGAAAGCTTTATTGATCAAGGTGGGGTTCTGGACGCCTTTGTCCGGTTGTTGAACACAAAGCGAAATGCACGAAGTTGCAGCTATGGCGAACTTTTAATCTAAACAAAACCCAAAGTCTAAACGACGCCCTAAGGGCTGTATATATGGAGGAAGAGGAGGGAATTTCGTGGCCCTTGAGGGAGGGGTCCAAACCATCCCTAACTCTTGTTTCCCCACATACGGACTCTAAAAACAGCCTATACTTAAGTATTTCGAAATTACATGGGCCTGGCCCAATAATAAGGTGACGAAGCACCTAGAATAGCCTATGGACGAATATTATGAAGTGGCATCTTGTATATTTCGTCCAAGGCTTCATGCACCCATTATGGTGGCTTCAAAGTCCTGAAATCATCACTTGTAACTCCGTTCTTGTTCCCCTTGCGCATGGCATTATCTCCATGCTTGTTCTTGCTCCAATGTCCATCCTTCTCCAAGCTAGGGCCTTCATTTGTAAGCAAAACAAATGTATCCAATTTAGGCAGCATCATATTCTCATGAACATTAGAATCATTGCCAAGAAACGAAAGTACCTGATAATTTAATTGGCGTGCGCGAGCTCTAGTAATTGGTCCAGTATATGTAGCAGTAGGGGCTGTGGGTGTAACAATGGTATTGACGTCCTCATCAAAATCTCTCCAATTTTGACCTTGAAATCATCAATTTCCGCCCCCAATTCGAAAATTTCCGCCCCAAACGAGATCGGGATTAAATCGGGCGGACATCCGCCTCGGGCGGACATCCGCCATCCGGCCGGACATCCGCCCCAAGCCGGACATCCGGGCCCTGGAGCACCAAATTCGTTTGGTTCTGGACATACACCCCCGGAAATCCGGCCCCGACCCCCGGATATCCGGCCCCTGGGATTTCAGTTTTTTCCGTTTCACCGTTTTGTCCATAACTAATTCATCCGGAGTCCGATTTTAACGTTCTTTAGCTCGTTTTGAAGCTATTGACATCCCCCTTCCCATAAAAATACTACCATCACCATTTGACTCCATCAAATTTTGTGAACTTTGGCATCTTTGCCTAGGGCTTCCGCCACATCCTCCGCATAACCACCACCGACTTCTGCAACCTAACCCATTTTGTTCCCCATAGCATTAGTGGTTGCTTGAGTAGTGATTAGAGACTACTAAGGTGTTTGGCTCCTTAGGGACGATTGCTTCTTCATCAACCACCACCACCACTTCCACATAACCTTGCCCACCATACACTTCCGACCACCTCAACTTAACCCAATAGTTGTTTGAGCTTGTTTGAGTTGTGACTTGTGTCTCCTAACATGTTTCGGCTACTTAGGGACGGCAACTTCAACTCCGACACGTGTATAGCCCATCATTCCACTTCCGCATTGCCAAGTGCAAACCACCACCGCATTCCCGCTACCACCATTTTGACATTTGACGTTTGAGATTTTGAGTTCGCGGTTTTTCCGTTTCCTAAGGTGTTTTGGCTACTTAGGGACGAGTCTCCATCATCTTGGTATCTACATCAAGAACACCGCTACTCATCATCGCCGGACGGTAACCTCCATATCATCTTGGTATCGTGGTATCCCTCCATTGTATATTCCCCTTGCAATCGCATTGATAACCCCTTATCCCATTTTGCGTCACTTACCTATCGAGACTAGCCATTTGAGTATTGCCGGCAACGTTACTTGTGCACATTAGTGATCTACACCATCCATTGCATACATACCATATCATCTTGGTATCATCATATCATCCATTGTGTCACAATATCGTTCCCGCATATACACAATAGCTATCTTGGTTTGTGTATTGTGCAAAAGTGGCCATACATAGAAAAAAAGAGAAGAGAATAAGCTTTTAAGCAAAGAGAAAGAGCAAAGAGCTTGTAAGCAATAGCCATAGCATCAAATATATCATATGATATCATACTTGATCATCTTGGATCATTGTGAGAGAAACACCGGAACCATACATACATAGCATACTTGGGATAGAAAGTTTATCCATTTTGCATCTTATAGGTTGTGCACAAGTGTCGTATCCGCCTATCGAGCAATCGTGCTAGCGTCTCTCTTGAGTTGTGCAACACGAGCATTTTGGTGGATTCCACATTTTGAGCTCATTCCTTGGTTGCACGACCCCATTTATCTATCCGTTTGTGTGTTTCCGTGTGCCACATATTGCTATTGATCTACTTGTTTCGCTTGCGAATTTGTGAATCTCTTTCAACATTATTGACTCTTGCTAACATTTTGCATAAAAATTTTGTGCCACTATCCTCACCGAAGTTCTACCATAAGCTTTCATTGAAAGGTGTGAGTGAACAAGTCCTGAACCAATTCAACTATAATATCATTTCACATTGAGTGAAACGGGATACATCCTCAACTTTGGGAAAAGGTAACTTGGTATTGTTTATCTCATTTCCTACTCACCTCTACTCGAGTCTTGTGATGGATAGGCAAGGCATTTCACCTTCGGTCTACAACAACAACGACGAGTTCGATACCACGAACAACAACTCCGACGCCAAGATGCAAGCTCAAATGGAGGAGATCAAAGCCCTCATCAAGGCCTACAAGCGATCTTCCTCATCTTCGAGAAGACGCTCAAGAGCACATGCTTCCGAGCTACCGTCTCCGGCAAGATCAGATCGGCATCGACACCATCACCAACAAGAACGTGAAGGTCAAGAGCTCTACATCAACAACCGCTCAATGACTTCACCATCTCCCCTGGCATCTTCGCCAAGCGATTTCAAGGCATCTTCGCCTTCGGATATTCGGCATCTTCGCCAACAAGCACCCCAAAACTACGCTCAAGAGAAGCTCCCCAAGCTCAAGTCCGCGGCTTCCACGAGCTACTACGACCTCGACATCGACCACGAGATTCCTTTCTATGGGACTCAAGAACCCGAGGAGTACCTCGAGTGGGAGCGCGTTTGATGGACGACTACCTCAAGCTACATCAAGTTCCTCCAAGATCAAGTGAAGTGCGCCACAAGAAACTTCCACGACTACGCCTCGACATGGTGGCTTCACACACCTTCAGAGTGCTACGAGATGAGTTGGTCCAAGATGAACAGAGCTTTGCGGCGAGAGTTCGTGCCTCCAACCTACACGGAACAACTTCGACGCCAATTGGAGAACACCACCCAAGGATCCAAGTCCATCGACAAGTACTTCAAGGAGATGAAGATTGCCTTGCGACGAGCTGGCGTGGACGACCCCATTTCGATGAAGTTCCACTTCATGATGGGATTTCACAACGACATCTCCAAGACCATCTTCCTCGAGAACTACAAGTCCATTGACGACTACTACATTGGTGCTCTCAAAGGCGGAACAAGAACTCATGAAGGCCAAGGCTTCTCCACCCCAAGCATACTTCACGGTGACCAGGCTCTACGACAAGCATGAGGCTAGTACCACCACGATGTCCAAGCCCGACAAGCTCCAAGACGATGCTCCCAAGTGCAACTTCACCGCCATCCCTCTTTGTGGCATTGATGATGCCGAGTCTACCTTGACTCTTTTTCAAGATGGTGCGGCGACAAGTACGACTACGGAGACCTTCAAGGACCAATCTTTGGAGGCAAGCGACAAGGTGGCGAGCAAGGATGATGCTTCCATCTTAGGAGGCAAGAGTGATGTTGTGCCATCTTCGCCTTCATCCACGGCGAGCGATGATGTGCCATCTTCGGCCTTCATCCACGGCAGCGACTACGAGACGGTTGAGCATGGGATTTTCCCTTCGACCACGGCGACGTCCGATGACTTGAGTGACTTTTGCCACCATATTGAGAGTGAGAGTGACTTCACCACTAGCCACATACATGATGAGTTGCCCCAATTCTCATGTGAGGAGAGCCACAATGATGCGGAGCATCCTACGGTCATCACCATGTCAAGAGTCCGTTTGGCAAGTGTCACGTGCGACCTCTTCTTCACATACACAAAGGTGAATCTTCTCCTTTACACGTGCTCACTTAACCCCTTCGAGGATGGTATACTACTTGACACTTCCCCCGTGTGCATGCATAGGTATTGTCGGAGCTTCTCGGATGTCAAGGAGGAGTGCAAGCGCCAAGGAACGACTACACCATCCGCGAGGGAAGCATGGAAGCGACGGAAGAAGACGGAGCTGCTGGAAATTACAAGAATGGACATCCGGGCCAGAGGCGGACATCCGGCGCCTCACCAAAGCCGGACATCCGGCCAACCGCCCGGACATCCGGCGTCTCGGAGCCCGGATATCCGCCTCAAGCCCGAAATCCGCACCCTCTCCCGATCCGGCTGAAATAGTTACAGCCGGACATCCGCCCAGCCCCGGACATCCGGCCTCCCACGAAGCCCGGATATCCGGCTCCCAGCCGGAAATTGGCGCCCCTCTCCGGTTCTGCTGAAGCAGTCGCTCTGCCGGACATCCGGCCGAGAGTCGGACATCCGGCGCCTCGCGACCCGGACATCCGCCCGACGCCTGACGTCCGGCCTCCTACTGCGTCAAGGCCTCCGGACTCGTCCCTTGTACCCCTTCGCCCGAGACTATATATACTTGATTCCTCCTCTTTCTAGGGTTAGCGTTGATTTAGCTCATAGATAGAGCTTCGCTCATCCATACGGATCTACTCCACGAGAGAGACCGCGGCCCCTCTTCGGAGACGATCCACCTTGGATTCAAGACCTCCCTTTGCGGAGAAGGCCATCATCAAGACCTCCTCACGGAGAAGAACGGCTACCGTTTGTATCGTCCTTTGTTGACCTTGAATCATGTATCTCCCTTTGTGTTCTTTGATCTAGCATTTGTGTGACCGATTCCTTGTCGGTTTCGTGATCTCTCTCTCGTTTCCTCCGTGTTTCCCTCGTGTTCTTCCGCGTGTTCCTCGTGATTCCCCATAGGATCCGCTCCAACGTGAAAGATCGCCCACGTAGGGTTCCGCCCTACATCATCTATGGTATCATGAGCCACGTTGATCACGTTTTTGGAGCCCCTACCCCGTGTTTGTTGATTTCGTCCTAAATCCGAAAATCCCCACCAAAAAGAGCCCCAAATTTTTTTTGTGATTTGTTAGTTTTGATGATGTTTTGTTGATTTTGATCCGTGGATTTGCGTGGTTTCAAGTGGATCTAGCATTCCCTCAAGTTTCCCCACCTTCCATCCACGAAATCCATCAAATTTTGCCCCCGAAATCATCAATTTCCGCCCCCAATTCGAAAATTTCCGCCCCAAACGAGATCGGGATCTGTCGGGCCGGACATTCGAACCTCAGTCGACATCCGGGCCACCGGCCGGACATCCGGCCCCAAGCCGGACATCCGGGCCCTGGGCGCCAAATCAGCTCGGTTCTGGACATACACCCCGGAAATCCGGCCCCTAACCCCGGATATCCGGCCCTGTGAGTTCTGTTTTTCCGCTTTCACCGCTTTGTCCATAACTAATTCATACGGAGTCCGATTTTGACGTTCTTTAGCTCGTTTTGAAGCTATTGACATTCCCCTTCCCACAAAAATACTACCACCACCATTTGACTCCATCAAATTTTTGAAAATTTGGCAAGTTTGCCTAGGCCTTCCACCACATCCTCCGCATAACCACCACCGACTTCCACAACCTAACCAATTTTGTTCCCCATAGCATTAGTGGTTGGTTGAGTAGTGATTCGAGTCTCCTAAGGTGTTTGGCCACTTAGGGACGATTGCTTCTTCATCAACCACCACCACCACTTCCACATAACCTTGCCCACCATACACTTCCGACCACCTCAACTTAACCCAATAGTTGTTTGAGCTTGTTTGAGTTGTGGCTTGTGTCTCCTAAGGTGTTTCGCTACTTAGGGACGGCAACTTCAACTCCGACACGTGTATAGCCCATCATTCCACTTCCGCATTGCCAAGTGCAAACCACCACCGCATTCCCGGTACCACCATTTTGACAGTTGACGTTTGAGATTTTGAGTTCGGGTTTTTCCGTTTCCTAAGGTGTTTCGGCTACTTAGGGACGAGTCTCCATCATCTTGGTATCTACATCAAGAACACTGCTACTCATCATCGCCGGACGGTAACCTCCATATCATCTTGGTATCGTGATATCCCTCCATTGTATTTTCCCCTTGCCATTGCATTGTTAACCCCTAGCCTTACTTTTGCGTTACTTGCCTATCGAGACTAGCCATTTGAGTATTGCCGGCAACGTTACTTGTGCACATTAGTGATCATACCTTCCATTACATACCATACCATATCATATTGGTATCATATCATCCATTGTGTCTCAAGTTTGTCCCGCATATACACAATTGCTATCTTGGTTTGTGCTTTGTGCAAAGTGGCCATAGAAAAAAAAAGAGAATAAGCTTTTAAGCAAAAGAGAAATAGCAAAGAGCTTGTAAGCAAGTGCCATAGCATCATACCATATTGCATATAAGATTGTCATATCCGATCATCTTGGATCATCTTGAGAGGAACACCGAACCATACATACATAGCATACTTGGGATAGAAGTTTATCCATTTTGCATCAAATAGGTTGTGCACAAGTGTCGATCCGCCTATTGAGCAATCGTGCTAGCGTCTCTCTTGAGTTGTGCAACACGAGCGTTTTCCGTGGATTCCACATTTTGTGCTCATTCCTTGGTTGCACGACCCCATTTATCTATCCGTGTGTGTGTTTCCGTGTGCCATTCTATTGCTATTGGTCTACTTGTTTCGCTTGCGAATTTGTGAATCTCTTTCAACATTATTGACTCTTGCTAACATTTTGCGTAAAAATTTTGTGCCACTATCCTCACCGAGCTCTACCATAAGCTTTACTTGTGTAGGTGTGAGAACCGACAAGGATTGGTACCAATAGTGCTATTTCATTGTCCGCATTTGGGTGAACTTGATTCATTTTCAACATCGGTCAAGGTACATTGGTATAAATTCTTCTCTTTCTCCCACTCATATTTGCTCGAGTCTTGTGATGGATAGGCAAGGCATTTCACCTTCGGTCTACTGAACAACGACGAGTTCGATGCCACGAACAACAACTCCAACGCCAAGATGCAAGCTCAAATGGAGGAGATCAAAGCCCTCATCAAGTCCTACAAGCGATCTTCCTCATCTTCGAGAAGACGCTCAAGAGCACATGTTTCCGTGCTACCATCTCCGGCAAGATCACATCGGCATCGACACCATCATCAACAAGAACGTGAAGGTCAAGAGCTCAACATCAACAACCGCTCCACGACTTCACCATCTCCCTTGGCATCTTCGCCAAGCAACTTCAAGGCATCTTCGCCCGGATATTCGGCATCTTCGCCAACAAGCACCCCAAGACTACGCCAAGAGAAGCTCCCCAAGCTCAAGTCCGCGACTTCCACGAGCTACTACGACCTCGACATCGACCACGAGATTCCTTTCTATGGGACTCAAGAACCCGAGGAGTACCTCGAGTGGGAGCGTTTGATGGACGACTACCTCAAGCTACATCAAGTTCCTCCCAAAGATCAAGTGAAGTGCGCCACAAGAAACTTCCACGACTACGCCTCGACATGGTGGCTTCACACACCTTTGGAGTCTTTGCGAGATGAGTTGGTCAAAGATGAAGAGAGCTTTGCGGCGAGAGTTTGTGCCTCCAACCTACACGGAACAACTTCGACGCCAATTGGAGAACACCACCCAAGGATCCAAGTCCATCGACAAGTACTTCAAGGAGATGAAGATTGCCTTGCGACGAGCCGGCATGGACGACCCCATGTCAATGAAGTTCCACTTCATGATGGGATTGCACAACGACATCTCCAAGACCATCTTCCTCGAGAACTACAAGTCCATCGACGACTACTACATTGGTGCTCTCAAGGCGGAACAAGAACTCATGAAGGCCAACGCTTCTCCACCCCAAGCAAACTTCGTGGAGACCAAGCTCTACGACAAGCATGAGGCTAGTACCACCATGATGTCCAAGCCCGACAAGCTCCAAGACGATGCTCCCAAGTGCGACTTCACCGCCATCCCTCTTTGTGGCATTGTTGATGCCGAGTCTACCTTGACTCTTTTTCAAGATGGTGCGGCGACAAGTACGACTACGGAGACCTTCAAGGACCAAGCTTTGGAGGCAAGCGACAAGGTGGCGAGCAAGGATGATGCTTCCATCTTAGGAGGCGAGAGTGATGTTGTGCCATCTTCGGCCTTCATCCACGACGAGAGTGATGTTGAGCCATCTTCGGCCTTCATCCACGACGAGAGCGATGATGTGCCATCTTCGGCCTTCATCCACGACGACGACTACGAGACGGTTGAGCATGGGATTTTCCTTCGACCACGACGACGTCCGACGACTTGAGTGACTTGAGCCACCATATTGACAAGGAGAGTGACTTCACCACTAGCCCCATATATGTGTTGCCCCAATTCCCATGTGAGGAGAGCCACAACCCCACCACTTGAGTGAGATGAGTGACCCCACCATACGTGAGTTTGAGTGCACCTATTTTGAGGGAGTGAGTGAACCACCACATAGAGAGAGTGAGATAGTTGATAGGTCTAGTGAGGCCATTTGCATTTCTAACAACTTGACCTCTACCTCTATTGTGTCTTCTCATTTGGTGCTAGGGTCCCATTTATGATGACGCCCGATCCTCGACGACTCCGTCCTCCTTTTGGACAAGACGATGGCCATGGTGGAATATGATGCACCCCACATGGTTCCATCAAGATGAAGATGACCACCATTTGGTCTTTCCCACCTCACCTACACCACTTGAGTGGAATGACAAGGGTAACAAAGGTGACGGTGATGCTCTCGTCCCACTAGTGGACTATTTTGACATTGATTGCTTGCATGATGTTGATCACCCTATTGACATGATTCATTCTAGTATGATTTCCCCATGTGATGATTTGCCCATTTATGAATATGATGATTCTCATGTGGAGTCTATTAGTAGTGATGCTATGTTACATAGGATTTCTTGTGACAATTCTTTAGGTCACATCATGTTTGCTAATCCGCTTGACTTGTCATATGCTATGCATGAGATCCATCATATGTCTTATTTGCAATCTCTTCATAGTGACTATGCATATGCCATTAAAATAAACCCAATTTGCACATGTGGCATAGATGACAAGCCCATGGTTATTGGCATTTGTTTTTCTTGTGATGATATTGATATGCTCCCTTTGCATCCTTTATCTCATATGCCATGCCATGCCCTCCTAGCTTCGGATATGCATTGTTTTGGATGTTGTCCATTTTCTCCAAATGATGTTTCCAATATTGCTCATGAGGAGACCCCCATAGTTTCCTCATACATGTTAGGAGAATTTGATCCATCCCATTCATTGCATGATCCCCATACTTGTGTGCACCACATGCTCCCCATGAATGAAAATGCTATCGATGCGCCATATACTTGCATTCTCAATTTGTGTCCCCATCGTGTCATACATAATAACTATTCTTTCATGATGGATGACATGTTCTTATACCATGCATCAAATTTCTTTGAGCGATGCTTATCTTATGCTAACTCACACGTGCACATACACATCATGATGGATGATGTGTCCATTTACCACGCTGCACAATTTCTTTGGTTTTGTCTCTTTTGTGTAGGTACCCATGAATACTTGTCGACCTCGCAATCCCACGAGTTGACAAAACGAGCTCTAGAGAGCAACGATGATTTGGGATCCCATGGATTGTCTTTTCCCACCGCTCACTTGGCGCAAACACTTGGCGCATTTCTTCTACATGGCCCTCACTTGGCTATGGGTTGTTCTCCATTATATATCCTTTGCCCATCTTGCCATGTTCACTTTGCATGATATGCCCATTCCTATGCCTTTGCCATGCATTTGTGACCCATGCTTTGCATTACACATGATGATTGATTCTAGTACTTGTATGTGTATTTGCACGCGTGGTGGAGATATTGTTTGGTATTGCCATGATTGCTTTGTGCCCCATGCCTATGATGACACTATGATCTTGCTTTGTGTTCGTGCTTGCGATATGTCATGTGCATTCCCTATGCCTATTATTCGTTTACATGACATGATTGCCATGATTTCTTCTAGTGTGTTGCATCTTCGCTCCACTAGTTTGCACGACTTGATTACTATGCTTGCTTATGTTGCATCACCATTTCATGCGGTTGATGACAACCATCTATATGCTTTGCACATGATTCATATTGCTTCTTGTCATATATCTCTATGTGTTGCCTCCCTCATGCTAGATGATTTGCCATGTATTGAGTGCAACAATGATTCTCTTCTTGCTCGTGAGATTGCCCCATAGCATTCTCGCATATATTTGGAGATTTTGACATAATTCTTGTGAAGCATGCTTGTCTTAACTCTTTGCACCATATACCTAGTGCCATGAATATTGCCCTTGTTGCATCATATTATTCATGCACTTGTCCTTCTACTGGTTTTGTGCAAAGATGAGAACCATCATGATGGATGATGAGTTTATCTAACATGCGATTTCGTTGTTTGTTTTGTTTTGTGCATGTGTAGGATACTTGGACTTTGTGTCGACTTCCACTTCATGTGAGTTGACCATTCGAGCTCTTGAGAGCGAGCCTCATACATTCTACCACGAATCGCTTCTACACCGCATTTGCTTCCACTTCGGCATTGTGAAGAATGCACACGGACATGCCTTCAAGGTGACATCTTTCTTGAGCATGGATATTGCGGATCATACTACTTGTGTTGCTTGCACGATGAGACTTATTGGTCATCTTGGACCACTTGATTGCGCACTTAGTAGAGATCTTGCTTTGACTTGCCATTATCACATTCCCATGCATCATGACATATGTACCTTGTGTGTTGCATCCAATTCTTGGATTACTTGCTCCTCTCATATGTTTGGTTGCAACAATGTCATTACTTCACATATGCCATGTCCCATTGATTGGTACAAGCTTGACTTGATTGCCTCTCACATGATGAACAATTGCTCTTTCCATTGTGTTGAGTGCCACATGATATTCACTACACCCCATGCACATTATGTTTGGATTGTCTTGCACTTGACCCATGTGTTTAGACACTTCATTTTACTTGGTGTTATGAATGATTCATATGCCTACCATAGACCTTTCATTGAGCAATTTATGAATGCTTGCTATGAAATTGAGGTAGATGCTTATTCTCTTGACACACATATTTGCATCTCTACCTCCCATTTACATGCTTGTCCCCATGATATCTTTGACTGTGCTCAATTTATGCGCTTACATGCCAAGTCACAATCCTTTGCCACACCATTTGCTATGCTTGATGACGACACTTGTTTGGTGAATCACCAATTGAATGCTTGGTTTTGCACTAACGCTAACCACATTTATTTTTCCAAGTGTTTGTTGTATTTGCTCCTTTTGAAGGAATCACAAGACGGTGCGACATTGGAGAATGCCCATTTCGAGCTTCAAGATGATTTAGAGCTTGGTGATCGACCACTTTGACACGGCACCGCCATCTCTTTCCCATGGTGATTTGGTTTTCGATCCGAGGTCGGATCCTTTCCAAGGGGAGGGATGATGCGGAGCATCCTACGGTCATCACCATGTCAAGAGTCCGTTTGGCAAGTGACACGTGACCTCTTCTTCACATACACAAAGGTGAATCTTCTCCTTTACACGTGCTCACTTAACCCCTTCGAGGATGGTATACTACTTGACACTTCCCCGTGTGCATGCATAGGTATTGTCTGAGCTTCTCGGATGTCAAGGAGGAGTGCAAGCGCCAAGGAACGACTACACCATCCGCGAGGGAAGCATGGAAGCGGCAGCGGAAGAAGACGGAGTCTGCTGAAATTCTGGCCGGACATCCGGGCGAGGCGGACATCCGGCGCCTCACCAAAGCCGGACATCCGGCCAACCGCCCGGACATCCGGCGTCTCCGAGAGCCGGATATCCGCCTCAAGCCCGAAATCGGCACCCTCTCCGATCCGGTGAAAGCAGTTACCCACAGCCGGACATCCGCCCAGGCCGGACATCCGCCTCCGCGAAGCCGGATATCCGGCTCCCGGCCGAAATCCGGCGCCTCTCCCGATTCTGCTGAACGGTCGCTCTGCCGGACATCCGGCTGAGAGCCCGGACATCCGGCGCCTCGCGAACCCGGACATCCGCCCGACGCCGGACGTCCGGCCTCCTCGTCAAGGCAAGGTGCCTCCGGACTCGTCCCTTGTACCCCTTCGCCCCGAGACTATATATACTTGATTCCCTCCTCTTTCTAGGGTTAGCGTTGATTTAGCTCATAGATAGAGCTTCGCTCATCCATACCGGATCTACTCCACGAGAGAGACCGCGGCCCCTCTTCGGAGACGATCCACCTTGGATTCAAGACCTCCCTTTGCGGAGAAGACCATCATCAAGACCTCCTCACGGAGAAGAACGGCTACCGTTTGTATCGTCCTTTGTTGACCTTGAATCATGTATCTCCCTTTGTGTTCTTTGATCTAGCATTTGTGTGACCGATTCCTTGTCGGTTTCGTGATCTCTCTCTCGTTTCCTCCGTGTTTCCCTCGTGTTCTTCCGCGTGTTCCTCGTGATTCCCCGTAGGATCCGCTCCAACGTGAAAGATCGCCCACGTAGGGTTCCGCCCTACATCACACAACCACCACCCGAGTGAGATGAGTGACTCCACCATACGTGAGTTTGAGTGCACCTATTTTGAGGGAGTGAGTGAACCACCACATAGAGAGAGTGAGATAGTTGATAGGTCATGTGAGGCCACTTTCAACACTAACGACTTGACCTCTACCTCTATTGTGTCTTCTCATTTGGTGCTAGGTCCCATATATGATGATGCGCCGATCCTCGACGACTTCGTCCTCCCTTTGGACAAGACGATGGCCGTGGTGGACTATGATGCACCCCCCACATGGTTCCATCAAGATGAAGATGACCACCATTTGGTCTTTCCCACCTCACCTACACCACTTGAGTGGAATGACAAAGGTAACATAGGTGACGGTGATACTCTAGTCCCACTAGTGGACATTCTTGACATTGATTGCCTGCATGATGTTGATCACCCTATTGACATGCTTCATTCTAGTATGATTTCCCCATGTGATGATTTGCCCATTTATGATGAATATGATGATTCTCATGTGGAGTCTATTAGTTGTGATGCCATGTTACATAGGATTTCTTGTGACAATTCTTTAGGTCACATCATGTTTGCTAATCCGCTTGACTTGTCATATGCTATGCATGAGATCCATCATATGTCTCATTTGCAATCTCTTCATAGTGACTATGCATATGCCATTAAAATAAACCCAATTTGCACATATGGCATAGATAACAAGCCCATGGTTATTGGCATTTGTTTTTCTTGTGATGATATTGATATGCTCCCTTTTCATCCTTTATCTCATATGCCATGCCATGCCCTCCTAGCTTCGGATATGCATTGTTTTGGATGTTGTCCATTTTCTCCATGTGATGTTTCCGCTTATTGCTCATGAGGAGGCCCCATAGTTTCCTCATACATGTTAGGAGATTTTGATCCATCCCATCCATTGCATGATCCCAATAATTATGTGCACCATATGCTCCCCATGAACAAACATGCTATTGATCTGGCATATACTTGCATTCTCAATTTGTGTCCCCATCGTGTCATACATAATAACTATTATTTCATGATGGATGACATGTTCCTATACCATGCATCAAATTTCTTTGAGCGATGCTTATCTTGTGCTAACTCACATGTGCACATACACATCATGATGGATGATGTGTACATTTACCACGCGCACAATTTCTTTGGTTTGTGTCTCTTTTGTGTAGGTACCAATGAATACTTGTCAAACTCGCAATCCCACGAGTTGACAAAGCGAGCTCTAGAGAGCACCGATGATTTGGGATCCCATGGATTGACTTTCCCACCGCTCTCTTCACGCGAAGTCTTCGCGCATTTCTTCTACATGGCCCTCACTTGGCTATGGGTTATTGTCCATTACATATTCTATGCCCATCTAGCCATGTTCACTTTGCATGATATGCCCATTCCTATACCTTTGACATGCATTTGTGACCCATGCTTTGCATTACACATGATGATTGATTCTCGTACTTGTATGTGTATTTGCAAGCTTGGTGGAGATATTGCTTGTTATTGCCATGTTTCTTTTGTGCACCATTCCTATGATGATACTTTCATCTTGCTTTGTGTTCGTGCTTGCAATATGTCATGTGCATTTTATTTGCCTATTATTTGCTCACATGACATGATTGCCATGATTTATCCTAGTGTGTTGCATCTTCGCTCCACTAGTTTGCACGACTTGATTACAATGCTTGCTTATGTTGCATCACCAATGATTCATACTTGCTCATTTCATGCGGTTGATGACAACCATCTAAATGCTTTGCACATGATTGTTATTGCTTCTTGTCACATATCTCCATATGTTGCCTCTCTCATGCTAGATCATTTTCCATGTATTGAGTGCAACCATGATTGTCATCTTGCTCATGAGATTGCCCCCATAGCATTCTCACACTTCTTGGAGATTTTGACATATCCCTTGTGCAGCATGCTTGCCTTACTTCTTTGCACCATATACCTAGTGCCATGAATATCGCCATTGTTGCATCATATTATTCATGCACTTTTGTTACTAATGGTTTTGTGCAAAGAAGAGAACCATCATGATGGATGATGTGTTTATCTACCATGCGACACGTTCTTTGTTTTGTTTTGTGCATGTGTAGGATACTTGGACTTTGTGTCGACTTCCACGTCAAGTGAGTTGACCATTCGAGCTCTTGAGAGCGAACCACCTTCTACCACGCATTTATTCTACATCGCACTTGTTTGTGCCTCGGCATTGTGAAGGACGCACAAGGACACGCCTTCAAGGTGACATCTTTCTTGAGCATGGATATTGCGGATCATACTACTTGTGTTGCTTGCACGATGAGACTTATTGTTCATCTTGGATCACTTGATTGCACACTTGTTAGAGATTTTGCTTCAACTTGTCATTTCCACCGTTCCATGCATCATGATATATATGCCTTGTGTGTTGCATCCAATTCTTGGATTACTTGCTCCTCTCATATGTTTGGTTGCAACAATGTCATTACTTCACATATGCCATATCCCATTGATTGCTACATGCTTGACTTGATGGCCTCACACATGATGAATAATTGCTCTTTCTATTGCGTTGAGCGCCACACTATATTCACTACACCCTATGCACATTATGCTTGGATTGTCTTGCACTTGAACCATGTGTTTAGACACTTCATTTTATTTGGTGTGGTGAATACTTCCTATGCCTACCATCGACCATTTGTCGAGCGCTTTATGCATGCTTGCTATGACCTTGAGGTGGATGCTTATGCTCTTGTCACGCATATTTGCATCACTACCTCACGTTTACATGCGTGTTTCCATGATGACCTTGTGATGCGGAGCAGCCCTCACTCATCCCCACGGACGTGCCTACATCTCCCTCAACACCACCGGGACCCATGACAAGAGCCCGAGCTAAGGCTATAGAAGATAAGGTGAACTCGCTCCTCTCCGAACTTCTTATTTATACCCATGAGACATGGCTACTACCTCATTCGTAAACTCTATGTGTAATCAGAACACGGAGGCGAACCAAGGATCTACTACTTGCAAGAGCCAAGACGGCGAGAACTCCAAGTATGTCGAAGAGGAAGAAGTGATGCAGCTGAAGCTACAGGACCGGACGTCCTGACCACCTCCGGACGTCCGACGATCCTCAGGCCACGGACGTCAAGCGCCCGGACGTCCGGAACATCATCACCCGAATCAAACCTACGGACGACCGGAGCTGACCGGACGTCCGGGACTTCATCACCCGAACCAAATCTACGGACGACCGGAGCTGACCGGACGTTCGGGCGACCATCACCCGAACTGAATCATGCGGACGTCCGAGCGAGTCCGGACGACCGGACCCTCGAAGCCTCCGGACGTCCGACACCTTTCCGGACGTCCAGGCACTGATGCGGACTGAAGCCCATGTACCCTCCGCTTTGACTTCCATTTGCACTAAGACTATAAATAGGACCTTTCCGTCTCCTAGTAGGGGCTAGCTTTGGATTTGCTCATGTTTAGGTGAGAGAGCCTTTGCTCATCCACTTGGTTACTTCTCCCTCGAGATCAGGACCTCTTCGGAGAAGATCCCCAAGCGGATTCAAGACCCCCTCCTAGGGTGGACCCCATCAAGACCTCCTCTCGGAGAAGATCGGTTACTCTTGTATCTTTACCGTTATTGTTCTTGACCCTTGTGCTACTCCATGTGTTCATCGATCTAGCGCTTGTGTGATTGTTTTCTTGTCGGTTGAGTGAATTTCCTCTCATTTTCCCCGTGTTTCCCTCTTGTTCTTCCGCTCGTTCTTTGTGTTCCTCGTAGGGATTCTCTCCAAACGTGAAAGATCGCTCCCGTAGGGTCTCACCCTACATCATCATGGTATCACGAGCCACGTTGATCACGTTATTGGAGCCCCTACCCCTCTTTTTCTAGCTTGATTTTGTTGTTTTTGTCCTAATTCCGAAAATTCCCCACAAAAATAGCCCCAAAATTTTTTGTGATTTGTTTGTGAGTTGAGATTTTGTTGGATTTGGTCCATGGATTCGTGTTGCTACGTGTGGATCTAGCTTTCCCCACCCTCCCCTCCCTTTTCCATCCACCAAACCCCTCGATTTCAACCTCTTAAGCATCTTCTTCCTCGGAAATTTTGCAGCTCCTCTCCCCGAGCCCGATTTTCGCCCAGGCTCCGGACATCCGGACAAGGCCGGACGTCCGACGCAGTCCGGACGACCGTAAGGTCACGGACGTCCGTAAAACCCTGTCCAAACTGAATTTCTTCAGTTCAGACACCACAACCACCCCATACTTCTCCACATCTCCCAAACCCATATACACCAAATTCTTCCACGATTCCTCCGATGACGATTTTGACACATTTTTGTCTTTGAGATTTTGAGTGTGGCTTCCGTATCCTTTTGTGTTTCGGCTATCTAGGTGCGGTGCAAAGTCATCATCACCACTGCTCATCTACATCGACCAGTCATAATCGCAAGGAAGGTAACTTCGACGACATCTTTGTCTTACTTGCTATTGCATTGATAACCAACATTGCCTCATTTTGCGTAGCTTACCCATCGAGACTAGCCTTTGAGTATTGCCGGCAACGTGACTTGTGCACATTTAGTGATCATACTCCATAGCATACATACCATACCATAGTGGTGCATATCTTAGCATCAACTTGTGTGTCACAAAGTTGTCATCACATACACAATTGCTATCCTGGTTCGTGAAGTTTTGCATGAGAAAAGAGCTCATAAAAGAAAGAGCCAATCAAGCTTTTAAGCAAAGAGAGAAAGATAAGCAAAGAGCTTATGAGCAAGAACCATACCATCATCAAACATTAAGATAGTCATACTTGATCATCTTGGATCAACACATCGACACACCATACATATAGCATACGTGGGATAGAAGTCGTTGCATTTTTGCTTAGTAGGTTGTGCACAAGTTCGTATCCGCCTATTGTGCAATCGTGCTAGCGTCTCTCTAGTGTTGTGCAACAAGAGCACCTTGGTGTATTCCACATTTTGGCTCATCCTTGGTTGCATAACCCCATATTATCTATTTGCGCGTGTGTTTCCGTGTACCATATCTTGCTATTGGTCTACTTGTTGCATTTGCAAATTTGTGAATCATTTCCAACTTTATTGAGTCTCACTTACAATTGCATCAAATTTTGTGCCACCATTCTAACCAAGCTCCACCATAAGCTTTTATTTGTGTAGGTGTGAGAACCGACAAGAATCGGTACCAAGAGTGCTATTTCCTTGTCCGCATTTGAGTGAACTTGATTCATTTTCAATATCGGTCAAAGGTACATTGGTATAAGTTCTTTTCCGTTCTACCACTCACATCTCGCTTGGAATGATGGATAGGCCAAGTTCTTCTACCAACCCACTCTTCATTGAGCAAGACAACGACATGTCCTCATACGTCACCAAAGGCCACCTCTTCTTGCACAACGAAGCGTTGCACCAAGAACAACAAGCAATGAGCGACCGCATCGACAACCTCGCCACCGACTTGCGACTCTCCGAGCAACGTACAAGAGACTACTTCGACAACAAGTTCGAGGCGCACAAGCAAGAGAATGATGCAAGAATGGGCCGAGATCCGCAAGTTGATGAGAAAGCGGCATCATTCCACTTCTTCATCATCAAGACGGAGCCACTCAAGTCGACACTCCGACGACACCTTCTACGACTCAAGTACACCGTCATCGAACACTCTTCGACGAGCCGCGCGCCAAGATCGTCATGCATCTCGCAACCCGCTACATGACAAACACTCACAAGAGCAAGTTGATGATCAAGTTCCTCGTCCTCATTCAAACCAAGAGGCCTTTGCTCAAGCTCAAGAAAGGCAACGTCTTCGTCGCCAACAAGAGGAAGAAAGAGCACGTCGTCACCAAGATGAACAAGACGCCAATGCTCAACGTCGTCAACAACAACAACGCGAAGAGCAAGCTCTTGAGGCGCAACGTGCCCTTCAAGAATCAAGTAGAGCCGTCGCCAACCGCAATCGCGAACGGCACAATCAAGAAGAAGCCCTTCGAGAAGAAATACAAGAACGGAACTACCAACCTAATGTACAACGTCAAGTTCCTCAAGCTCCTCCACAAGCTCGTCAAACTCCACCTCAACCTCAAATTCCACACGAGCAAGTTGATCATGGTCTTCCTCCGCGCCAAGAGCAACATGAAGACGATTACATCCCTCGTCAAGGACGTCATCATCAACAACGCCAACAACACAATGACGAGCAACGCTACGGCAAGCTAAAATTCACAATGCCCAAGTTCAATGGAAGCAATGACCCGAAGACTACCTCTCATGGGCATTGAAGGTTGACAAAATCTTCCGTTTGCACAACTACGATGAAGCAAAGAAAATCGCTATGGCATCACTTGAGTTCCAAGATTACATGCTCATATGGTGGGAACAAATCATTGAGCGACGACAAGCAAGAGGTGAACCTCCAATCACCACTTGGGTTCAAATGAAGGATGTCATGCGAGCACGTTTTGTGCCAACATACTACAACCGCGATCTCTTCAAGAAACTCCAACTACTCAAGCAAGGAACAAAGAGCGTTGAAGAATACTACAAGGAGATGGAGATAGCCATGATTCGCGCCAATGTCAAGGAAGATGATGAGCAAACTATGGCACGTTTCTTGAATGGACTCAATCATCCCATCAAGAAGATTGCCGACTTCCAACCATACTCATCCCTCACTGAGCTCGTGCATCAAGCTACAAAGGCGGAACGCCAAGTGCAAGATGACTTCAAATGCGCCAAGTACTCATCCAAGACCCTCTGGCTTCTCCAACAACCAAGCTTCAACAACTACTCAAACATCTACTTGACCAAGCTTTCTCCAAGAAAGCGACGACAAGTCAAGTTACAAGAAGACTTCGACAAATTCAAGTCGTCCTCCTCCTACTACAAGCAACCTCAAGCCGCGTGCTTCATCCTCTACTCCGACCGATGAGACCATCAAGACAAGCTCCTTCAAGTGTTTCACTTGCGGTGGCCGAGGCCACAAGTCATATGAATGCACCAACAAGCGCACCATGATCCTCAACGAAGATGGCACATACGACTCCATGAGTGAAGAGGAGATGGAAGCCCTTGAGCAAGTGGCCATGCAAGCAAGTGAATGAAGATGAAGATGATCAAGTCTTTTGTGATGAGGATTCGATCCCGCCTCGTTGTCTCCAAAGTCTTGACACTTCAACATCAACAAGAAGAAGACCAACGATGCCACATCTTCCACACAAAAGCCGGCATCAATGGACGGTCCATCAAGGTCATCATCGATGGAGGTAGTTGCCACAACTTGGCAAGTGAAGAACTATGCTCCAAGCTCCAACTAATCAAGAAGAAGCACCCACACCCCTACAAGGTTCAATGGCTAAGTGACTCCGGCACTATACGAGTCGAGCATACGGTCCAAGTCTCCTTCAAAATCGGTGCTTATGAAGACACTTTGGAGTGTGATGTGGTCCCAATGACCGTTTGTCACCTACTTCTCGGTCGACCATGGCAATTCGACCGTGGTGTCATCCACAATGGGCGCACCAATCACTATAGTTTCAAAATGAAGGGGAGAGAATATGTACTACGACCTATGTCTCCTAGTCAAGTGATAGCCGACAAGCAAGCCACCCATCATAGAGAAAAGAGTGAGAAAGTGACCCACCAAAAAGTGAGTGAAAGCCACAAGCCAAATTTGAGCGACTCTTCACCTAGAGAGAATAACCTCATTCTATTGGCCACCAAAAGTGAGATGAGAGAAGTGTGTGAGAACCCATCTACCGTGATGCACTTCGTCCTTGTGTGCAAGGATGGAGAACCAAAAACTAACACCATTCACGAGCTACCTTTGGTGTTTCAATCTCTTTTGCAGGAATTCCAAGATGTTTTTCCCGACGAGCTACCTCCGGGTCTACCTCCTCTTCGAGGCATTGAGCATCGAATCGACCTCATCCTCGGAGCGCCTCTACCAAACAAAGCTCCATACCGAGTTAATCCGGAAGAAACCAAGGAGATTCAACGGCAAGTACAACAACTCATCGACAACGGTCATGTACGTGAAAGCCTAAGCCCTTGTGCCGTTCCGGTTATTCTTGTGCCTAAGCCCGATGGAAGTTTCCGCTTGTGTTCCGATTGTAGACCTATCAATGCTATTACCGTTCGATATAGGCATCCCATTCCTCGCTTAGATAACATGCTTGATGAACTTAGTGGAGCCACCTTTTTCTCAAAAATTGATCCTAAAAGTGGCTATTATCAAATCCGCATACAAGAGGGTGATGAATGGAAAACTGCTTTCAAAACCAAATTTGGTTTATATGAGTGGTTAGTGATGCCTATGGGTCTTTCGGAAGCTCCCGGTACTTTCGCAAGGCCTTATGCATCATGTGCTTCACCCTTACATTGGAGTCTTTGTTGTGGTCTATTTTGACGATATTCTTGTGTTTAGCAAAACCATGAAAGAACACATCAATCATGTAAAATCTGTGTTGCAAACTCTTCGCAAAGAAAGCCTTTATGCAAACTTGAAAAAATGCACATTTGGAGTTGACAAAGTGGTTTTCTTGGGTTTTGTTGTTTCCTCAAAGGGTGTCCACGTTGATGAATCTAAAATTCAAGCAATTCAAACTTGGCCCCAACCCACCAATTTGCAACAAGTGCGAAGTTTTCTTGGTCTTGCGGGTTTCTATCGTCGCTTTGTGAAAGATTTCAGCACAATTGCCGCTCCTTTGCATGCTTTGAGCAAGAAGAATACTCCCTTTGTTTGGGGAACTTTGCAATCAAGCGCTTTTGATAAGCTCAAGACTTTGCTTACTCATGCTCCGATTCTTGCTTTGCCCAATTTTGACAAAACTTTTGAGGTTCATTGTGATGCAAGTGGTACCGGAATTGGCGGAGTTTTGATGCAAGAAAAACGAGCCATTGCTTATTTTAGTGAAAAACTCTCCGGTGCTCAACTTAATTATCCCATCTATGATAAAGAATTGTACGCTTTAGTGCGCGTGCTCCATGTTTGGGAACATTACCTTAGACCTCACGAGTTTGTCATCCATACCGATCACGAAACGCTTAAGTACCTCAAAGGTCAAACTAAATTGAACAAGCGTCACGCAAAATGGAGTGAACTCATTGAATCTTTTCCTTATGTGATCAAGTACATTAATGGTAAAGAAAATGTAGTTGCCGACGCGCTTTCACGCATATGCATGCTTGTCACTCAACTTGAGTTGAATGTCATTGGTTTTGACCATATAAAAGACTTGTATGAGCATGATCCATCTTTTGCTTCTCCTTATGCTAAGTGCTTGACACATACGTCTTGGGACAAATATTACATCAAGGATGGTTATCTTATGAGAGCTAACAAACTTTGCATTCCCGAGTCTTCTCTTCGTTTGCTCCTTTTGCAAGAGGCTCATGGAGGCGGACTCATGGGACACTTTGGACGCGACAAGACATTCGCCACGCTCTCCAACAACTACTTTTGGCCCAAGATGTTCCGTGACGTTCAACGCTTCACCAACCGATGCTATACATGTCGCAAAGCTAAGTCTAAAGCTCAATCTCATGGTCTTTACATGCCTCTTCCTATTCCATACCAACCATGGGAAGACATTAGTATGGATTTTGTACTTGGTTTGCCTAGGACACAAAATGGCAAGGATTCCGTGTTTGTTGTTGTGGATAGATTTTCTAAGATGGCACATTTCATTCCTTGCAACAAGATAGACGATGCTTCACATGTTGCAAATCTCTTTTGTAGGAAATCTTGCGACTCCATGGAGTACCAAAGACAATCGTCTCCGATCGTGACGTCAAGTTCTTGAGTTACTTTTGGAAGACCCTATGCGCCCAGCTCGGAATCAAGCTATTGTTCTCCTCGGCATACCATCCTCAAACCGACGGCCAAACGGAGGTGACGAACCGCACACTATCCACTCTACTTCGTGTCTTGATCAAGAGGAACATCAAGGAGTGGGAAGCATGTCTACCTATCGCCGAAATGCGCCTACAATCGTGCAAGACATTCAACTACCGGCAAGTCCCCCTTCGAAGTCGTCTACGGTTTCAACCCGTTGTCCCCATTGGACATTCTACCACTCCCTCTCCAAGAGCGCACCAACATGGATGCAAGTGAACGAGCAAGCTACATCAAGAAGATGCACGAAGATACAAGGCACGAAATTGAGCGCCAAGTACAACGCCAAGCAAACAAGCTCAACGCCAACAAGCAACCCATCGTCTTCAACATTGGCGATCAAGTGTGGCTACACCTTCGCAAGGACCGCTTCCCCAAAGAACGCAAGTCCAAACTTCTTCCTCGAGCCGATGGCCCTTTCAAAGTGCTCGCACGCTACAACGAGAACGCTTACAAAATCGACATACCTCGCGACAAGTACAACGTGAGCGACATCTTCAACGTCAAGGACCTTGCACCGCCCATGGAGATGAAGTTTCGATCCGAGGTCGGATCTCTCCCAAGGGGAGATGATGCGGAGCAGCCCTCACTCATCCCCACGAACGTGCCTACATCTCCCTCAACACCACCGGGACCCATGACAAGAGCCCGAGCTAAGGCTATAGAAGATAAGGTGAACTCGCTCCTCTCCGAACTTCTTATTTATACCCATGAGACATGGCTACTACCTCATTCAGAAACTCTATGTGTAATCAGGAACACAGGCGAACCAAGGATCTACTACTTGCAAGAGCCAAGACGGCGAGAACTCCAAGTATGTCGAAGAGGAAGAAGTGATGCATTTGAAGCTCTACAGGACCGGACGTCCGACCACCTCCGGACGTCCAAGCGATCCTCAAAGCCACGGACGTCCGACGCCCTCCCGGACGTCCGGAACATCATCACTGAATCAAACCTACGGACGGCCGGAGCTGGCCGGACGTCAGGGACTTCATCACTGAACCAAATCTACGGACGGCCGGAGTGGCCGGACGTCCGGCGACTCATCACCGAACCGGAACTGCGGACGTCCGAACGAGTCCGGACGATCGGACCCTCCCGAGCCTCCGGACGTCCGACACCTTTCCGGACGTCCGACACCTGATGCGGACTGAAGCCCATGTACCCCTCCGTTTTGACTTCCATTTGCACTAAGACTATAAATAGGACCTTTCCGTCTCCTAGTTAGGGCTAGCTTTGGATTCGCTCATGTTTAGGTGAGAGAGAGCCTTTGCTCATCCACTTGGTTACTTCTCCCTCGAGATCAGGACCTCTTCGGAGAAGATCCCCCAAGCGGATTCAAGACCCCCTCCTAGGGTGGACCCCATCAAGACCTCCTCTCGGAGAAGATCGGTTACTCTTGTATCTTTACCGTTATTGTTCTTGAACCTTGTGCTACTCTGATAGAGGCAAAGGTGTCCCGATGTTTCGATGAGATGATGGCTATCGTTTCTGTGGGAGTCGACCTTGACGATCCGACTACGTCGCGGCGAGACGTCATACTTTAGCAATCGCTAAACCAACTTCCGAGGGTTATTGACCACGCCGAGCACGATCAACTCGACCACGAGGGCCTGTTTCCTGCGAGCAAACGAAGAACAAGCAAGAAACTAAGATTGCAATCTGGATATTGCGAATATAAGAGGAAAGCTTTATTAATGAAGGTGGGGTTACGAGGCGCCTTGGTCTGGTCGTTGAACACAAGCGAAATGCTGTGAAGTTGCAGCTATGGCGAACTTTTGATCTAAACAAAACCCAAAGTCTAAACGACGCCCTAAGGGCTGTATATATGGAGAAAGAGGAGGGAATTTCGTGTCCCTTGAGGGAGGGGTCCGAAACCAACCCTAACTCTTGTTTCCCCACACATACGGACTCTAAAAACAGCCTACACTTAAGTATTTCGAAATTACATGGGCCTGGCCCAATAATAAGGTGACGCAGCACCTAGAATAGCCTATGGACGAATATTATGAAGTGGCATCTTGTATATTTCGTCCAAGGCCTCATGCTCTCATTAGGGTGGCTTCAAAGTCCTGGAATCATCACTTGTAACTCCGTTCTTGTTTCCCTTGCGCATGCCAACATCTCCATGCTTGAACTTGCTCCAAGGTTCATCTTTCTTGTCCATGGTAGGCCCTTCATTTGTAAGCAAAACAAATGTATCCAATTTAGGCAGCATCATATTCTCATGAACATTGGAATCGTTACCAAGAAAGCGAAAGTACACGATAATTCAATTGGCGTCTTGTGAGCTCTAGTAATTGGTCCGGTATGTATAGCAGCAGGGGTTGTGGGTGTAACAATGGTATTGATGTCCTCATCATCCTCCCTTCTTGAAATGAAGTCGTCCTCGACGGAAACTCATCTTCCTCACCCAAATAAGGCTTCAAATCTGCAATGTTAAAAGTGGGACTAACCCCAAAATCTGCAGGCAGCTCAAGTTTATATGCATTATCATTTATTTTCTCTAACACCTTAAATGGACCATCAAAGACGTGGCATTAGCTTTGATTTGCAAATTAGGAAACCTATCCTTACGCAAATGTAACCAAACAAGATCTCCGGTGCAAAGACAACATGTTTTCTACCCTTATCTCCAGCAAGTTTATATTTAGCATTCATACGCTCAATGTTTTCCTTAGTTAACTCATGCATTTTTAAAATCAATTCAGCATGTTCTTTAGCATCAAATTAACCTTCTCCGAAGATGGAAGAGGCAACAAATCAATAGGTGCACGAGGTAGGAAGCCATACACAATTTCAAAAGGGCACATCTTAGTAGTAGAATGCAATGAACGATTATAAGCAAATTCAATATGAGGCAAGCATTCTTCCCACATTTTCTTATTATTCTTCAAAACAGCCCTAAGCATAGTAGACAATGTTCTATTGACTACTTCAGTTTGTCCATCAGTTTGGGGTGACAAGTAGTACTAAAAGCAGTTTAGTCCCCAACTTAGCCCATAAACATCTCCAAAAGTGGCTAAGAAATTTAGTATCACGATCTGAAACAATAGTATTTGGCACACCATGCAAGCGAATAATTTCACGAAAGAACAAATCAGCAACATTAACGACATCATCGCTTTTATGACATGGTATAAAGTGTGCCATTTTAGAATCTATCCACGACAACAAATATGCTATCCCTCCCTTCTTTGTTCGAGGTAAACCTAAAACAAAGTCCATAGATATATCCTCCCAAGGAACACTAGGTACAGGCAAAGGCATATATAAACCATGAGGATTGAGTCGTGACTTAGCTTTTTGACATGTAGTGCAGCGAGCAACAAAACGCTCAACATCTCGTCTCATCTTTGGCCAAAAGAAATGTGTAGCAAGTATATCCTCCGTCTTCTTCACGCCAAAGTGTCCCATTAATCCTCCTCCATGCGCCTCCTGCAACAACAAAAGACGAACAGAGCTAGCAGGAATGCATAGCTTGTTAGCACGGAACACAAAACCATCCTTAATAACGAACTTGTTCCATGTTCTTCCTTCTTTACAATTCTGCATTACATCTTTAAAATCAGCATCATGCACATATTGATCTTTGATGGTCTCCAAACCAAATATTTTGAAGTCAAGTTGTGAAAGCATAGTATAGCGATTTAGACAAAGCATCAGCAATAACATTTTCTTTACCCTTCTTGTGTTTAATGACATAAGGAAAAGTCTCAATGAATTCAACCCATTTAGCATGTCTACGATTCAGTTTAGCTTGACTTTTAGTATGTTTCAAAGATTCATGATCAGAATGTATAACAAATTCTTTGGGCCATAAATAATGTTGCCATGTCTCTAAAGTCCGAACAAGAGCATATAATTCTTTGTCATAAGTAGAATAGTTCAGACTAGGCCCACTCAATTTTTCGTAAAAGTATGCAACAGGTTTGCCATCTTGTAATAACACACCTCCTAATCCAATTCCACTAGCATCACATTCAAGCTCAAAAGTCTTATTAAAGTCGAAGTTGGAGTAAAGGAGCATGTGTCAACTTATCTTTCAATACCGTGAAGGCTTCTTCCTGTGCGGTACCCCAAACAAAAGGCACATCCTTCTTTGTAAGTTCATTGAGAGGTGCAGCAATGGTGCTAAAGTCTCTCACAAAGCGCCTATAGAAACCAGCGAGTCCAAGAAAACTCCTCACTTGTGTGACCGTTTTGGGCTGCGGCCAACTCTCAATAGCTTCAATCTTGGCTTTATCAACTTCAATTCCACTGTGGTGTAACAACATAGCCAAGAAAAGATACTCGTAGGTGCAAAAGGTGCACTTCCCAAGGTTACCAAACAAGCGTGCATCACGTAGAGCATTAAAAACAGCACGTAAATGTTCCAAATGTTCTTCCAAAGATTTGCTATAAATCAATATATCATCAAAATAGACTACCACAAATCGTCCAATGAAAGCACGTAAAACTTCGTTCATTAGTCTCATGAAAGTACTAGGTGCATTAGTTAACCCAAAAGGCATGACTAACCACTCATATAAACCAAACTTAGTTTTAAATGCTGTTTTCCATTCATCTCCCAATTTCATACGAATTTGATGGTATCCACTACGCAAATCAACTTTGGAGAATATTGTAGAGCCACTCAATTCATCAAGCATATCATCTAGCCTAGGAATAGGATGACGATAACGAATAGTAATATTATTAATGCCTCTACAATCAACACACATACGCCGACGTACCATCCTTTTTAGGCACTAGTATAATAGGAACAGCACAAGGACTAAGAGATTCACGTATATAACCTTTGTCGAGCAGCTCACATGCTTGACGCATAATCTCCTTCGTCTCCTCTGGATTGGTACGGTATGGTGCACGGTTGAGTAGCGATGCACCGGAATTAAGTCAATTTGATGCTCAATCCCTCGAATAGGTGGTAATCCGGTGGCACGTCTTGTGGGAAGGCGTCGGCGAACTCCCGCAAAATGTTAGTGACAAGCGGGGGCAAAGAGGAAGGCACGTCCTCGAATGAAAATAATGCCTCTTTGCACACAAAAGCATAGCAAACAGATTTGCTAGAATCTAGCTCCTCAATATCAGATTTGGTGGCAAGTAAACATGCACTTTTCAGTTTAATTTCAGAAGCAACATTAGATGGTTTATTATTAGGCTTCATTTGTTGCTCAAATTCTTTTGCCACAATCTGATTTTCACTCTTATTTTTCTCCTGTTTTGCTTTATTAGCTCTATTAGTATCATCTTTCAAAATTGAATCAGGAGTCATAGGAAGCAAAGTAATATTTTTATCCTTGTGAACAAGAGTATCTTGATTGTTTCTACCATGGTGTACAGAATTTTTATCAAATTGCCATGGTCTACCAAGTAATAAGGAACATGCTTGCATAGGTACCACATCACAATCAACATAATCAGCATATGTAGAGATACTAAAATACACACGAGCGATGCGTGTTACCTTAACCTTGCCGCTGTTGTTGAACCATTGGATGTAGTAAGGATGCGGATGTGGTCTTGTGGTGAGAGAAAGCTTCTCCACCATATCCATGCTAGCCAAGTTGTTGCAGCTCCCTCCATCTATGATGACGCGAATAGAACGTTCCTTCACAACTCCCTTTGTATGGAACAAGTTATGTCTCTGATTTTGCTCAGCTTGTGTAACCTGCACACTCAAAACACGTTGAGCAACTAAACATTCATACCGCCAAAGATCTTCAAAGCAGCCATGTATTGCGTGTCATGATCAGAATCATCTCCACCGTGTTCTTCATGTGTAATAAGAGCCAAAGTCTCTTCATCATAGTCACTAAGCGGACTCATACCCACCATCCTCATTAGCAATCATCACTGCGCTGAGATTGGCATTCTCTCGCAAAATGTCCTCTTCCCTTACAACGACGACAAATAATATCACTTGTGTGCCCTGTTGACGCCATGGAAGAAGAGCTCTGTGTAGGCCCAGCAGGTGTGCTCTTGGCAGATAGTGGTGGTTGTGCCTGCTTTCTTGTATCACGGTTGGAGGTGGCAGCCGACGGAGGTGCCGGTGTAGTAGAACGTGTGGAAGTAGATGATGCACGTGGTGTCCATGATGAAGGTCGACCTGCAGAAAAGTTAGTTAATCGCCAGCGCTGTCGATCCTGCACTTCACGTTCAGCTTTACAAGCAAGATGGAATAATCGAGTGATATTATTATAATCCTTGTAGTCTAGAATGGTCTGAATCTCTCTATTTAATCCACCCGGAAAACGTGCAAGCATAGCTTCATTCTCCTCAACAATACCACATCTAATCAAGCCAGTTTGTAATTCCTGATAATATTCTTCTACCGAATTTTTTCCTTGTCTTAAGCGCTGCAATTTTTGAAGTAATTCACGTTGATAATATGGTGGAACCCAACGATGCATATAGCAGTTTTCAAAGCAGCCCAAGTAGCTGGAACAGGATATAATCTACAATGTTCGGACCACCAAACACATGCAAAGCTAGTGAAAGCACAAACAGCGGCAGGAACACGTCTCTCCTCGTGGATATTGTAAACATGTAAATCGTTGTTCAGTTTCTAACTCCCAAGTAAGATATATATCAGGAACATATCTACCCTCAAATGGTGGAATATTCAATTTCAGTTTAGGGAGATGGTCATGATCTCGTACCTGAAGGGGAGCCCGAACATTGCCATTATTTGCATGTGGACGACCGTGGTTGTGGTGCTGGTGGTTGCACGTAGTTCGATGTTGATCAACCTCATCCTCGTAATCTCTCACATAATCATCCTCCCCACCGCAGCAGCAGGAGCCACGTATATCAACAAGAGCACCAAAGAGCTTGGCCAAAGTCAAGAGGGACACGGGAAGCTCGGCGGAGGGCTGTTTCGCGATGTGGAGAGTAGAGGTGCGTTAGGTGCCGCCGGTGGTGGTGGTGGTAGACGCGCGAGCAATTCATTAAACTTGTTATCGAGCTTTGTTTCGAACGCCTTCTCAATGCCATCTATCTTCTCCATGGCCTCTTCAAATCTATTTAGCACATCGTCCACCTGCCCACTCATCATTTGTTGAAACTTATCATGTAGCGCTTTGTTTGTCATGTTCTCCCGGTCGGTCTAAATCGACTTGTGATCCTGCCATGGTTAGCAAGAATAGAAACACACAAGAATATGATTCGACAGACTACTAGGAAGTGGTGGTGGTTGTGTGGTGGACGATCACAAATCCGTCAAGCAAATCTCAAATTCTTACCAGTTCTTACCCAAAGAAGAAAGCGGTGATCGGCAACCGATGTAGTCAAAACTCTCAAAGCTTGGATGGAGGCGATTACCGGGGAGAGTCAAACGCATGATGTAGATGTATGTGGAGTTGGGAAGGCTTATAATATGGTAGCAAAAAGGGTCAGCAATAATCAATTCAGAGATGCAAAGTTGAATAAACGCTCAACGACGGTACTGTGCTGTTCCTAGGCTAGACCGTGCTAGAGACGCGAGCCTATAACACTAAAAAAATCACGGCGCTGCACGGAAACAACGTAAAAGCAAACTCTGTAATTTTTTTTTCGCTATTTTTTTTTGCGCTGCTCTTTTTTTTTTTTGCGAAAAATCACTATAATGGCGAGTGTCTCAAAACTCTTCCTGTGTCAAACCGACAGGATGGGCACGAAATTTTTTCGACCAAATTTTTTTTTTTCGACTGCCCGGACCCAAAAACTGGAAACGGGTCAAAAAAAACTTTCTATAATGGCGACTGTCTCAATACGCTTAGAAACACTTAAAAACAGGATAGCCAGAAAATTTTTCGACAAGTGCGTTTTCGGAAAATTTTGGGCCTAAACGGAGGGTGGTTTCTAGAAACCTACTCCGGCAAGGAAACACGAATCGGAAACTAGATGGATCTCGAAAACAAACCTAATATGAGAAGAACTCGGATTGGTGGTGGATATATGGTGGTGGTATATGGCAGCGGTGGTGGTAGCGGTGGTAGTATATGGATATGGATCGGTGGTGGTATATGGACACGGATTGGTGGTGGTATATGGATACGGATTCGGAGCGGTGATGGTAGGTGCCAAGGGCGATGATGATGGTGCGGTGGCGGCGTGACAACTTATGACCAGAACTCGAAACTCTAAAAGACTAGACGCTAAGACCAGCAACTAGACACGACGATGCAACCGTAAATTCAACAAAGCAAAACCCTAAAAAGATTATGCAAAGGCTCAGATTGGTTCGGATATGATGAACTAACCCTAATTTTTTTGGTGGCTTTTTCGTGGACTATAGGTATGAAGAACAGACTCGATCTAAACTACGAAAAACTGTAAAATCTCACCGAGCAACCTGTAAATCTGAAACCACTTGATAGAGGCAAAGGTGTCCCGATGTTTCGATGAGATGATGGCTATCGTTTACGTGGGAGTCGACCTTGACGATCCGACTACGTCGTGAGACGTCGGCGCCTTAGCAATCGCTAAACCAACTTCCGAGGGTTATTGACCACGCCGAGCACGATCAACTCCGACCACGAGGGCTGTTTCCTGCGAGCAAGCGAAGAACAAGCAAGAAACTAAGATTGCAATCTGGATATTGCGAATATAAGAGGAAAGCTTTATTAATGAAGGTGGGGTTACGAGGCGCCTTGGTGCAGTCGTTGAACACAAGCGAAATGTGAAGTTGCAGCTATGGCGAACTTTTGATCTAAACAAAACCCAAAGTCTAAACGACGCCCTAAGGGCTGTATATATGGAGAAAGAGGAGGGAATTTCGTGGCCCTTGAGGGAGGGTCCGAAACCAACCCTAACTCTTGTTTCCCCACATACGGACTCTAAAATAGCCTACACTTAAGTATTTCGAAATTACATGGGCCTGGCCCAATAATAAGGTGACGCAGCACCTAGAATAGCCTATGGACGAATATTATGAAGTGGCATCTTGTATATTTCGTCCAAGGCCTCATGCTCTCATTAGGGTGGCTTCAAAGTCCTGAATCATCACTTGTAACTCCGTTCTTGTTTCCCTTATGCATGCCAACATCTCCATGCTTGAACTTGCTCCAAGGTTCATCTTTCTTGTCCATGGTAGGCCCTTCATTTGTAAGCAAAACAAATGTATCCAATTTAGGCAGCATCATATTCTCATGAACATTGGAATCGTTACCAAGAAACGAAAGTACCTGATAATTCAATTGGCGTGCGCGAGCTCTAGTAATTGGTCCAGTATGTATAGCAGCAGGGGCTGTGGGTGTAACAATGGTATTGATGTCCTCATCATACTCCATGTGTTCATCGATCTAGCGCTTGTGTGATTGTTTTCTTGTCGGTTGAGTGAATTTCCTCTCATTTTCCCCGTGTTTCCCTCTTGTTCTTCCGCTCGTTCTTTGTGTTCCTCGTAGGGATTCTCTCCAAACGTGAAAGATCGCTCCCGTAGGGTCTCACCCTACATCACCTTGATTTTGCTCAAATCATATGCTTACATGCCATGTCACAATCCTTTGTCACACCAAATGCTATGCTTGATGACAACAATCAACAATAGCATGGGGCACGTGATAAACATGGCAAAAGCAACAAGGATCTCCACCAAGCATGCAAATACACACAGGAGTATCATAATGGTGAATCATGGGTATATGCAAGCAAGGGTCACAATTGCATGGCAAAATCATGTAAAGAGGCGTAACATGCAAAGTGAACACGAGAAAATGAGCATAAGGTGACAAGTGGTAAATAGCCCATAGCCGTGTGAGAGACAAGTAAAAGAGATGCGCGTAGTCCTTGCGCAAAGGGAACGGTGGTAAGGGTAGTCCCTGGGATCCCAACGCATCGTTGCTCTCAAGAGCTCGTTTAATCAACTCATGGGATTGAGAAGTTGGCAGTATACATGAGTACCTACACAAAACAAAGACAAAGGAAAAATTGTGTGTGCATGGTATATGTACACACCATCCATCATGATGCACACATGCATGTGTCGGTTAGCACAAAATATCCAATGCTCAAATAAATGAGATGCGTGATATAGAAACATGTCATCCATCATGATAGGTTTGTTGTTATGCATGGCATAATGGAGACACATATTGTGTAATGCATCTTGGGAAATATCGAGAGCATTGTTATTCATGGAATGCATATGGTTCATGCAATTATGGGAATCATGCAAAGTATGAGATGCATCAAAATCTCCTAATATGTATGAGGAAACTATGGGGGTCTCCTCATGAGCAAGAGTAGAAACATCACGTGGAGAATATTGACAACATCCAAAACAATGCATATTCGGAACAATGTGATCATGGCATGACATAGTAGACGAATTGCGCAAATCATGTAAAGGAAGCATGGCAATATCATCACAAGAGAAGCAAAAGCAAATGACCATCATCTCGTCATCTATGCCATAAGTGCAAATGGGATTTATTTTAATGGAGCATGCATAGTTACTATGTTGAGATTGTAATGATGCAATATGGGAGATCTCACTCATAGCATATGACAAGTTCAATGGTTTGTCAAACATGAAGTGACCAATAGAATTTTCACAAGATGTCCTATGGAGCATAGCATCACAACTAGGCAACTCAACATGCTCATCATCATATTCATCATAAATAGGTAAGTCAAGGCATGAAGAAGTTTCACTAGCATGAAGCACGGTAATAGGTGGGTCAACATCATGGGAGCAATCGATGGTAAGAGAGTCCACTAGTGGGACAAGAGAAGCACCATCACCTATGTTACCTTTGGAACATCGCTCATGTGTTGTAGGTGAGGTGTCAATGATCCATTTGTTGTCATCTTCATCATGATGGAACCATGTGGGGGGTGTATCATTGTCCACCATGGCCATCGTCATCTCCAATGTAGGGATGGACTCGTCGAGGATAGGCATGTCGTCATGTAGGAGACCTAGCACCAAAGAAGAAAACACACTAGGAGTAGAGGTTAAGTCGTTAGAAATCATAGTGGCCTCACATGCCGTGTCAACTACCTCACTCACTAAGTGTTGTAGCTCACTCACTCTCAATATGATGCTCTCACTCGTATGGCTGGTGGAGTCACTCAAATGGCTCTCAACCTCACATAGGATGTGTGGCATGCTCTCATGTGTGGGTCTAGTGGTGGTCACACTCATCCTCTCGTAGGAAATGCTCTCAATGTCACGTATGGTGGAGTCACTCATGTCACTCATGGGGTGGTGGCTCTCCTCACATGGCAATTGGGGCATCTCGACATATGTGGGTGCTGGAGAGATGTAGGTGCAAATGTCTCCATGCGCGGTCGCGTAGCTTGACTCGGAGTATGAGTCCAATGTGGGCGTCGTCTTCATGTTGTTGAAGAGGTTCGCGCTCGCCGCCGTGGTCGAAGGGGATGGCCCTTGCTTGACCGTCTTGTCACCGTCTTGTTGTTGGAGGCCCATATGATGTGGCACCTCATAGCTCGTCTCCATGACCGAAGGGAGTTTCCCATGCTCGGCCATCTTCCTTGAGGGGCTTCCAAAGAAGGAAGTGTCACTCTCTCTTGTATGTGGTCGCCTTGGACTTGATGAAGTCGATGTAGGCATACAAGTGGGAAGTAGGCGAAGATGCCGTACGTCCAAAGGCGAATATGCCTTGATTGCACTTGGCGAAGATGCCGAAGTGGTGTTTGTAGCCTTAGCATCGTCTTGGTGGTGCTCGTCTCGCGGTCTTCTCTTGTGCTTATGAAGCTTCGACTTGGCGTGAAGTAGGGCTTGTTGGGACTTGTGCATTTGCGCTTGTGGAGCATCTTCATGATGATGATGTCGTTGTCGTACTTGAGCTCCTTGGCGTTCGTCGTCGTGCACATTATGCTTGGAGGTGACTTGCCCTTCATGACGATATTGATCACGAACGTGATGGTGGTCGCCATGTAGATGTTGACTTGGACGACTTGCGCTTGCATCTTGTTTGCGCTCCGAAGACTTGTGGCTTGAACGTCGCCGCCTTGAAGATGACGAAGGGGAAGTAGACTTGAGCAAGGTCCTAATCTCCTCCATCCTTGCATCTTGCTCCTCTTTATGTGCGGCAAGCTTCTTGTCGATGTAGTCCATTCTCCTTGCTTCGGAGTGATGAATGTCGATGGAGATGTTCTCGATGCGCTCTCGCAATCTTGATTGTGTGCCTTGCACTTGTCGTTGTAGATCGAAGATAGACGCTTTGGTGATGTAGTTGTTCACGCCGTCATTGTTGTCGTAGACCGGAGATGAAATGCCTTGCCTATCCATCACAAGACTCAAGCAAATATGAGTGGGAGAAAGAGAAGAACTTATACCAATGTACCTTGACCGATGTTGACAATGAATCAAGTTCACTCAAATGCGGACAATGAAATAGCACTATTGGTACCAATTCTTGTCGGTTCTCACACCTACACAAGTAAAGCTTATGGTGGAGCTCGGTGAGGATAGTGGCACAAAAATTTAATGCAAAATGTTAGCAAGAGTCAATAATGTTGAAAGAGATTCACAAATTTGCAAGTGAAACAAATGGACCAATAGCAAAGAAAGGCACACGGAAACACACACACGGATAGATAAATGGGGTCGTGCAACAAAGGAATGAGCACAAAATGTGGAATCCACGAAAAACGCTCGTGTTGCACAACTCAAGAGAGACGCTAGCACGATTGCTCTATAGGCGGATACGACACTTGTGCACAACCTATAAGATGCAAAATGGATAAACTTCTATCCCAAGTATGCTATGTATGTATGGTTCCCGGTGTTTCTCTCAAGATGATCCAAGATGATCGTATATGACAATCTTATGTGCAATGTGGTATGATGCTATGGCACTTGCTTACAAGCTTCTTTGCTCTCTTTCTTTTGCTTAAAAGCTTATATTTTTTTCTATGGCCACTTTTGCACAATGCACAAACCAAGATAGCAATTGTGTATATGCGGAACTAACTTGTGACACAAGATATGATACCAATATATGCATCACGATGATATGGTATGTATGCTATGGGAAGTATGATCACTAATGTGCACAAGTAACGTTACGGCAATACTCAAATGGCTAGTCTCGATAGGCAAGTAGCATAAAATGGGCTAGGGGTTAACAATGCAATGGCAAGAGGAATATACAATGGAGGGATACCACGATACCAAGATGATATGGAGGTTACCGTCCGGCGATGATGATGAGTAGCGGCGTTCTTGATGTAGATACCAAGATGATGGAGACTCGTTCCTAAGTAGCCGAAACACCTTAGGAAACGGAAAAACCGCGAACTCAAAATCTCAAACGTCAAATGTCAAAATGGTGGTAGCGGAAAGCGGTGGTAGTGTGCACTTGGCAATGTGGAAGTGGAATGATGGGCTATACACGGTGTAAGAGTTGGAAGCACACGGTCCTAAGTAGCCAAAACACCTTAGGAGACACAAGCCACAACTTGAAAAAGGTCAATCAACAATGGGGTTAAGTTGGGTTGTCGGAAGTGTATAGTGCGCAAGGTTATGTGGAAGTTGATGTAGGGTGGAACCCTATAGCGTCGATCTTTCACGTTTGGAGTGGATCCTACGGGGAGACACGAAGAACGAGCGGAAGAACACGAGGAAATCACGGGGAGGAACGAGGGAAAACACTCAACCAACAAGGAATCGGTCACACAAATGCTAGATCAAAGAACACAAAGAGATACACGAGATCCAAGGTCAACAAAGGACGATACAAACGGTAGCCGTTCTTCTCCGTGAGGAGGTCTTGATGACGGTCTTCTCCGCAAAGGGAGGTCTTGAATCCAAGGTGGATCTTCTCCGAAGAGGGGCCGCGGTCTCTCTCGTGGAGTAGATCCGGTATGGATGAGCGAAGCTCTATCTAATGAGCTAAATCAACGCTAACCCTAGAAAGAGGAAAGGGAACAAGGATATATAGTCTCGGGGCGAAGGGGTACAAGGGACAAGGCCCTAAGGCATCGCTACAGCAGTGTGGAGGCCGGACGTCCGGCGTCGGGCGGATGTCCGGGTTTTCGCGAGGCGCCGGATGTCCGGCCGGGGCGGATGTCCGGCTGGCCTGGTCTTCCAGACGCAATTGGTGGGCGCCGGATTTCCGGCGAGGAGCCGGATATCCGGGCTTCGTGGGAGGCCGGATGTCCCGGACATCCGCCTCAGCCAGACATCCGGCCAAGGCTTGACATCCGCCCGACGCCGGACGTCCGGCCTCCTCGCTCAAGAAGCGTTTTAGGGCCTTGTCCCTTGTACCTTCGCCCGAGACTATATATCCTTGTTCCCTTTCCTCTTTCTAGGTTAGCGTTGATTTAGCTCATTAGATAGAGTCATTATTCATACCGGATCTACTCCACGAGAGAGACCGCGCCCCTCTTCGGAGAAGATCCTCGTAGTTTGCGGTTGTTGTGATGGGCGCCGGATGTCCGGGCCGGGGCCGGATGTCCGGCTTCTTGCGGAAGGGCTGGATGTCCGGCCGACGCTGGATGTCCGGCTCTGCGAAGCTTTCTCCGGTTCCTCTCGTCGTGTTCCTTCATCCTTGTACTTGGGGACTTGTCCATCATTCCGAGTATCTCCGAGAGGGTCTCCTTGGTACCTAGGCATGCATAGAGTCCTCGCCTTAGGTAGCAACCATGTCTCACACGAATGGAAAGGGGAAGCATGTAGGAACGGGTTCACCCTGTGTCCAATGGCGAATAGTCGAGGTCTCATCTCCTGTATCCTTGGGGCTTGGAGAGTAGTCGGAGTGTACATGGGGATGAACGTGGGATGCTCCGCATCATCTCCCCTCCCTTGGGAAAGATCCGACCTCGGATCGTGATCCTCATCACCATGGAAACGGTTGTCGTAGACGGACTTGTAGTTGGACGAAGTTGAAGACATGGCGCAATCCAAGTAGTCCAAGGTGTCGCCGGAGTGATAGACATGCAAAAAGAGCAAACACAAGCAACACTCGGAAATACAATGATTAGCGCACACAAAGTGTCCATCATGTAAGAATGAGTTCGTGCGGCAAGATTGGAAGTGGCAAAGCGCATGAAGCTTATCAAGATTATCTAGAATGAGATGCAAAGCATTCATAGGAGGAAATGCAATCATTGTGCACACAAATGTGTTGTGAGTATGATGAATGCAACCACGGTGCAAAATGATGTCATAGTGAGACGGTTTATCAATAGCATGAATATGGCAATGGATGCTCAACATGTGTATGATATCATGCAATTGATGATGGGCAATATGATGATGATGTATGAATATGCCATCAAGGAAGATCACAACAAATTTGCTAAGAAAATGAACAAGCTCATATATCATGGATGACATGGGAATACAAGATGCAACAAGGCAATCATAATGTGAGTCAATCCATGCATAGGGTGCAAACTTGTGGTGAGTATCATATGTCCATCGAGCATGAGTATGAGCACAACTAACAAATATGGAGGTGTTGGTATACCAATGCTCGATGTTGTGGCAAGAGTGTAAAACCGAAGGTGCATCCAATAAGTCCAAGCGCTCCTCAATGAAAAGGTCCATAGAGCCAATCTCCAATGTCGCTCCTCCGTCCGTGAGATGTATCATGTAGACAACAAGAAGGAAACAACAATGAAAGAGTGACCCATCCAATATGCGTATTTGAGGATGGCTCAAAGGGAAGGAGTTCACCTTATGAATGTTAGGAAGATGTTGGAGTTGCACATCATGTATGCCTTCACATAACCAATATGTCTCCTAACGGTAATGCCTTGTGAATCCTTCAAAATGAAAGAACATGACAAACACTCGGAAAAACAAATGAGGTTAGCGCAAGTGCAAAACCTATCATTAGGTGTGGTAAGATATCGAACAAGTGTATGCATCATGCTCATCATAAGAAAGTACAAGGGAGCATTTCAAAGTATGGAGGCATATGATGTAAGAACATCCAAATACAAGAGGCTCAATCAAACAAGCATGCATCACAAGTAAAGTGTCAAAGTCTCCAAGATCAATAAGCCTAGTATGGTTGCACTCAATACAAGTGGATATGAGAGAGGCAACTAATGGACACAAGAGACAACGATCAAGATATATCATGTGAGAGGCATGAGCATATATGTCATCAACCCAAGAAAGCAAGTAATAGTGGAACATGGGTGATGCAACATAGCAAGCAATCGTATCAATCAAGTGAAGCAAGCTAGTAGTGCGAAGATGCAACGTACTAGAAGGGATCAAGGCAATCATGTCATGGGTGCAAATAGTGTGCATGGATACTTCACATGACATGTCACAAGCATGAAGGCAAGATATGAGCAAAATAGCATCAATAGCATGGGGCATATGATAAACATGGCAAAAGCAACAAGGATCTCCGCCAAGCATGCAAATACACATAGAAGTAGCATAATGGTGAATCATGGGTATATGCAAGCAAGGGTCACAATTGCATGGCAAAGGCATAGGAGCAAGCATAACATGCAAAGTGAACACGGGAAAATGAGCATAAGGTGACAAGTGGTAAATAGCCCATAGCCATGTGAGAGCCAAGTAGAAGAGATGCGCGTAGTCCTTGCGCGAAGGGAACGGTGGTAAGGATAGTCCACGGGATCCCAAAGCATCATTGCTCTCAAGAGCTCGTTTAAATCAATTCTTGGGATTGAGAAGTTGTGAGTATACATGAGTACCTACACAAAACAAAGACAAAGGAAAAATTGTGTGTGTGTGGTAGATGTACGCATCATCCATCATGATGCATACGTGCATGTGTCGGTGAGCACAAAATAGCCAATGCTCAAATAAATGAGATGCGTGATATAGAAACATGTCATCCATCATGAGAGGTTTGTTATGATGTATCGCATAATGGAGACTCAAATTGTGTAATGCATCTTGGGAAATATCGAGAGCATTGTTATTCATGGAATGCATATGGTTCACGCAATTATGGGAATCATGCAAAGTATGAGGTGCATCAAAATCTCCTAATATGTATGAGGAAACTATGGGGTTCTCCTCATGAGCATGAGTAGCAACATCACATGGAGAATATTGAGAACATCCAAAACAATGCATATTCGGAACAATGTGATCATGGCATGGAATAGTAGACGAATTGCGCAAATCATGTAAAGGAAGCATGGCAATATCATCACAAGAGAAGCAAAAGCCTATGACCATCATCTCGTCATCTATGCCATAAGTGCAAATAGGGTTTATTTTAATGGGGCATGCATAGTTACTATGTTGAGATTGAAATGATGCAATATGGGAGATCTCACTCATAGCATATGACAAGTTCAAAGGATTATCAAACATAATGTGACCAATAGGATTTTCACAAGATATCCTATGGAGCATAGCATCACAACTAGGTAACTCAACATGCTCATCATCATATTCATCATAAATAGGTAGGTCTAGGCATGAAGAAGTCTCACTAGCATGAAGCATATGAATAGGTGGGTCAACATCATGGGAGCAATCAATGGTAAGAGAGTCCACTAGTGGGACAAGAGAAGCACCATCACCTATGTTACCTTTGGAGCGTCGCTCATGTGTTGTAGGTGAGGTGTTGAAGATCGTCTCGTTGTCATCTTCATTTTGATGGAACCATGTGGGGGGTGTATCATCGTCCACCATGGCCATCATCGTCTCCAATGTAGGGATGGACTCGTCGAGGATAGGCATGTCGTCATGTAGGAGACCTAGCACCAAAGAAGAAAACACACTAGGAGTAGAGGTTAAGTCGTTAGAAATCATAGTGGCCTCATGTGCCGTGTCAACTACCTCACTCACTAAGTGTTGTGGCTCACTCACTCCCTCAAGGATGCTCTCACTCGTATGGTGGGTGGAGTCACTCAAATGGCGCTCAACCTCACATAGGATGTGTGGCATGCTCTCATGTGTGGGGCTAGTGGTGGTCACACTCATCCTCTCATAGGAAATGCTCTCAATGTCACGTATGGTGGAGTCACTCATGTCACTCATGGGGTGGTGGCTCTCCTCACATGGCAATTGGGGCATCTCGACATATATGGGTGTCGGAGAGATGTAGGTGCAAATGTCTCCATGCGCGGCCGCGTAGCTTGACTCGGAGTATGAGTCCAATGTGGGCGTCGTCTTCATGTTGTTGAAGAGGTTCGCGCTCGTCGCCGCCATGGTCGAAGGGATGGCCCTTGCTCGACCGGCTTGTCACCGTCTTGGTGTTGGAGGCCCATATGATGTGGCACCTCATAGCTCGTCTCCATGACCGAAGGGAGTTTCCCATGCTCGGCCATCTTCCTTGAGGGGCTTCCGAAGATGGAAGTGTCGCCCTCGCTCGTAGGTGGTTGCCTTGGACTTGATGAAGTCGATGTAGGCGTACACGTGGGAAGTAGGCGAAGATGCCGTACGTCCAAAGGCGAAGATGCCTTGAGAACACTTGGCGAAGATGCCGAAGTGGTTGATATAGCCGTAGCGCTGTCTTGGTGGTGCTCGTCTCGCAGTCTTCTCTTGTGCTTATGAAGCTTCGACTTGGCGTGAAGTAGGGCTTCTTGGGACTTGTGCATTTGCGCTTGTGGAGCATCTTCATGACGATGATGTCGTTGTCGTGCTTGAGCTCCTTGGCGTTCGTCGTCGTCGTGCACATGATGCTTGGAGGTGACTTTCCCTTCATGACGATGTTGATCACGAACGTGATGGTGGTCGCCATGTAGATGTGGACGAGGACGATTTGCACTTGCGTCGTTTCCGCGCTCCGAAGACTTGTGGCTTGAACGTCGCCGCCTTGAAGATGACGAAGGGGAAGTAGATTTGATCAAGGCTCTAATCTCCTCCATCCTTGCATCTTGCTCCTCTTTATGTGCGGCAAGCTTCTTGTCGATGTAGTCCCTTCTCCTTGCTTCGGAGTGATGAATGTCGATGGAGATGTTCTCGATGCGCTCTCGCAATCTTGATTGTGTGCCTTGCAATTGTCGTTGTAGATCGAAGATAGACGCTTTGGTGATGTAGTTGTTCACACCGTCGTTGTTGTCGAAGACCGGAGATGAAATGCCTTGCCTATCCATCACAAGACTCGAGCAAATATGAGTGGGAGAAAGAGAAGAACTTATACCAATGTACCTTGAGCGATGTTGACAATGAATCAAGTTCACTCAAATGCTCACAATGAAATAGCACTATTGGTACCAATCCTTGTCGGTTCTCACACCTACACAAGTAAAGCTTATGGAGGAGCTCGGTGAGGATAGTGGCACAAAAATTTAATGCAAAATGTTAGCAAGAGTCAATAATGTTGAAAGAGATTCACAAATTCGCAAGCGAAACAAATGGACCAATAGCAAAGAATGGCACACGGAAACACACGCACGGATAGATAAATGGGGTCGTGCAACCAAGGAATGAGCACAAAATGTGGAATCCACGGAAAACGCTTCGTGTTGCACAACTCAAGAGAGACGCTAGCACGATTGCTCAATAGGCGGATACGACACTTGTGCACAACCTATTTGATGCAAAATGGATAAACTTCTATCCCAAGTATGCTATGTATGTATAGTTCCCGGTGTTTCTCTCAAGATGATCCAAGATTATCGGATATGACAATCTTATGTGCAATGTGGTATGATGCTATGGCACTTGCTTACAAGCTCTTTGCTCTCTTTCTTTTGCTTAAAAGCTTTATTTCTTCCTTTTTTTTGTGTGGCCACTTTGCACAATGCACAAACCAAGATAGCAATTGTGTATATGCGGGAACAAACTTGTGACACAAGATATGATACCAATATATGCACCACAATGATATGGTATATATGCTATGCGAAGTATGATCACTAATGTGCACAAGTAACGTTCTGGCAATACTCAAATGGCTAGTCTCGATAGGCAAATGCATAAAAGTAAGGCTAGGGTTTAACAATGCAATGGCAAGGGGAATATACAATGGAGGGATACCACGATATCAAGATGTTATGGAGGTTACCGTCCAGCGATGATGAGTAGCGGTGTTCTTGATGTAGATAACAAGATGATGGAGACTCGTCCCTACGTAGCCGAAACACCTTAGGAAACGGAAAAACCGCGAACTCAAAATCTCAAACGTCAAATGTCAAAATGGTGGTAGCGGGAATGCGGTGGTGGTTTGCACTTGGCAATGCGGAAGTGGAATGATGGGCTATACACGTGTCGGAGTTGAAGTTGCCGTCCCTAAGTAGCCGAAACACCTTAGGAGACACAAGCCACAACTCAAACAAGCTCAAACAACTATTGGGTTAAGTTGAGGTGGTTGAAGTGTATGGTGGGCAAGCCTATCACGGAAGTTATGGTGGTGGTGGTGGTTGATGAAGATGCAACCGTCCCTAAGTAGCCTAAACACCTTAGGAGACTCGAATCACAACTCAAACAACCTCAAATGCAAAGGGGGACAAAATTGGTTAGGTTGCGAAAGTCGGTGGTTGTAATGCGGATGATATTGTGGAAGGCCTGGGCAAACTTGCCAAATTTTGGAAAATTTGATGGAGTCAAATGATTTTGGTGGTATTTTTGTTGGAAGGGGGATGTCAATAGGTTCAAAACGAGCTAAAGAACGTCAAAATCGGAGTTCGGATGAATTAGTTATGGCCGAAACGGTGAAACGGAAAAAACTGAAATCCCAGGGGCCGGATGTCCGGGGTGGAGCCCGGATTTCCGGGGGTGTCTGTCCAGAATCGAGCAGATTTGGTGCTCCAGGGCCCGGATGTCCGGCTTGGGGCCCGGATGTCGGCGAGATGGCCGGATGTCCGCCCGAGGTCGGATGTCCGCCCGGCAAATCGATCTCGTTTGGGGGGGAAATTTTCGAATTGGGGGCGGAAATTGATGATTGCAAGGTCAAAATTGGAGAGATTTCGTGGATGGAAAGTGGGGAAACTTGGAGAAATGCTAGATCCACTCGAAACCAAGCAAATCCATGGATCAAAATCAACAAAACATCATCAAAACTAACAAATCACAAAAAAATTTGGGGCTATTTTTGGTGGGGATTTTCGGATTTAGGACGAAATCAACAAAATCAAGCTAGAAAACACGGGTAGGGGCTCCAAAACGTGATCAACGTGGCTCGATACCATAGATGATGTAGGGTGGAACCCTATAGCGTCGATCTTTCACGCTTGGAGTGGATCCTACGGGGAGACACGAAGAACGAGCGGAAGAACACGAGGAAATCACGGGGAGGAACGAGGGAAAACACTCAACCAACAAGGAATCGGTCACACAAATGCTAGATCAAAGAACACAAAGAGATACACGAGATCTAAGGTCAACAAAGGACGATACAAACGGTAGCCGTTCTTCTCCGTGAGGAGGTCTTGATGATGGTCTTCTCCGCAAAGGGAGGTCTTGAATCCAAGGTGGATCTTCTCCGAAGAGGGGTCGCGGTCTCTCTCGTGGAGTAGATCCGGTATGGATGAGCGAAGCTCCATCTAATGAGCTAAATAAACGCTAACCCTAGAAAGAGGAAAGGGAACAAGTATATATAGTCTCGGGGCGAAGGGGTACAAGGGACAAGGCCCTGAGGCACTGCGCGAAGGCAGGGGAGGCCGGACGTCCGGGCGTCGGGCCGGATGTCCGGGCCTTCGCGAGGCGCCGGATGTCCGGGCTGGGGGCCGGATGTCCGGGCTGGCCTGGGTCTTCCAGACGCAATCGGGTGCGGGGCGCCGGATTTCCGGGCGAGGGGCCGGATATCCGGGGCTTCGTGGGAGGCCGGATGTCCGGGGCTGGGGCCGGGTGTCCGGGCCTCAGAGTTCTTGTTCTTTGTGATGGGCGCCGGATGTCCGGGCTGGGGCCGGATGTCCGGGCTTGCGGGAAGGGCCGGATGTCCGGGCTGACGCCGGATTATCGGGCTCTGCAGGCTTTCTCCGGTTCCTCTCGTCGTGTTCCTTCATCCTTGTACTTGGGGACTTTCCGAGTATCTCCGAGAGGGTCTCCTTGGTACCTAGGCATGCATAGAGTCCTCGCCGTAGGTAGCAACCATGTCTCACACGAATGGAAAGGGGAAGCATGTAGGAACGGGTTCACCTTGTGTCCAATGGCGAATAGTCGAGGTCTCATCTCCTGTATCCTTGGGGCTTGGAAAGTAGTCGGAGTGTACATGGGGATGAACGTGGGATGCTCCGCATCAGAAGTGGTGGTGGTGGTGGTGGTTGATGAAGAAGCAACCGTCCCTAAGTAGCCTAAACACCTTAGGAGACTCAAATCACAACTCAAACAACCACTAATGCTATAAGGAACAAAATGGGTTAGTTTATGGAAGGCTATGGTGGTATTGCGGATGATGTGGTGGAAGCCCTAGGCAAAGATGCCAAAGTACCAAAAATTTGATAGTGTCAAAAGGTGGTGGTAGTATTTTTGTGGGATGGGGGATGTCAATAGCTTCAAAACGAGCTAAAGAACGGGAAAATCGGACTCCGGATGTGGAAGTTATGGCCGAAACGGTGAAACTCTATACGCTGAAACTGGGAGGGGCGGTAGTACCGCTCGAGGTACTCAGCGGTAGTACCGCTCGGAGGGGCGGAAGTACCGCTCGTGTCGGGATTTTTCACAGATCGACTCGGGGCGCGATTTTGGGGCGGAAATGGATGATTTCGGGGCAAAAATTGGATGGATTTCGTGGATGGAAGGTGGGGAAACTTGGGGAGATGCTAGATCCACTCCAAACCAAGCAAATCCATGGATCAAAATCAACAAAACATCATCAAAACTAACAAATCACAAAAAAATTGGGGCTATTTTTGGTGGGGATTTTTGGATTTAGGACGAAGACAACAAAATCAAGCTAGAAAACACGGGGTAGGGGCTCCAAAAACGTGATCAACGTGGCTCATGATACCAAGATGATGTAGGGCGGAACCCTACGTGGAAGATCTTTCACGTTGGAGCAGATCCTACGGTGAATCACGAAGAACACGCGGAAGAACAAGAGGGAAACACGGGGAAAACGAGAGAGAATTCACTCAACTGACAAGAGATCAATCACACAAGTGCTAGATCACCGATCACATAAGGTGGCACAAGATTCAAGATCAACAAAGGTAAGGATACACGAGTAGCCGTTCTTCTCCGAGAGGAGGTCTTGATGGGGTCCACCCTAGAAGGGGGTCTTGAATCCGCTCGGGGGATCTTCTCCGAAGAGGTCCTGAGCTCCGAGGAGAAGTAACCAAGTGGATGAGCAAGGCTCCCACACAAACATGAGCTAAACCTAAGCTAACCCTAATACGAAGCTAGGAGAAGAGTATATATAGTGCTAAGCCACGAAGGGGTAAGTGAGGGCGAAGGGGTACACGGGCTCGGCCCAATACCTTTGTCTTGGATACAGCCGGTTGTACTGGGTCATGGGCGAAGTGATTGTACCGAGAGCTCTGAGGCGGTAGTTCCGAGGAAAGGCGGTACTACCGGTGGGTGGTCGGCACTGGCTTCTGTAGGTGGGCGTCGAAGGAGCCAGCGGTTGTACCGGATGTCGGGGCGATTGTTCCGGTCTTTGGGCATAAACCGGTAGAACCGGTGCTGTACCGGCCTTGCAACGCTTGATCACCGAATGGTGGCCGGTTGTTGGGCGGTGGCTAGCCGGTTGTTCCGCCCATGCGGTGGTTGGGCGGTTGAACTAGTCGGGTGGCTTCAGCGGTAGTACCGCCTGTAGTGGGCGGTAGTACCGCTCGTGCTGGAGCGGCGGGTTCTCTTCCTCCTTCTCTTCTATGCTTGGCCTCGGTCCTTGGATTCTCCATGGTCGTGTCGGTCGTACCTGAGTATATGCAAGATCCATGCATGAGGTAGTAGCCATGTCTCACATGTAGAAAGTGAAGGTTCGAAGAGGAGCGAGTTCACCTTGTGTCCAATGGTGCATATTCGAGGTCTCGTCATATGTCCTCTTGGGGCTTGGAGAGTAGTCGGAGTGTACATGGGGATGAACGTGGGATGCTCCGCATCATCCTTTGCCAACCGCAATCGCGAACGGCGCAATCAAGAGGAAGCCCTTCGAGAAGAAATCCAAGAGAGGAACTACCAACCTCATGGACAACGTCAAGTTCCTCAAGCTCCTCCACAAGCTCGTCAAGCTCCACTTCAACCTCAAGTTCAACAAGAGCACGTTGATCATGGTCTTCCTCCACGCCAAGAGCAACATGAAGACGATTGCAATCCACGTCAAGGGCGTTATCATCAACATCGCCAACAACACAATGAAGAGCAACGCTACGGCAAGCTAAAATTCACCATGCCCAAGTTGAATGGAAGCAATGACCCCGAAGACTACCTCTCATGGGCATTGAAGGTTGACAAAATCTTCCGGTTGCACAACTACGATGAAGCGAAGAAAATCGCTATGGCATCACTTGAGTTCCAAGACTATGTGCTCATATGGTGGGAACAAATCATTGAGCGACGACAAGCAAGAGGTGAACCTCCAATCACCACTTGGACTCAAATGAAGGATGTCATGCGAGCACGCTTTGTGCCAACCTACTACAACCGCGACCTCTTCAAGAAACTCCAACTTCTCAAGCAAGGAACAAAGAGTGTTGAAGAATACTATAAGGAAATGGAGATAGCCATGATTCGAGCCAATGTCAAGGAAGATGATGAGCAAACTATGGCACGTTTCTTGAATGGACTCAATCATCCCATCAAGAAGATCGCCGACTTCCAACCATACTCCACCCTCATTGAGCTCGTACATCAAGCTACAAAGGCGGAACGTCAAGTACAAGATGACTTCAAGTACGCCAAGTACTCATCCAAGACCTACGGCTTCTCCAACAACCAAGCTTCAACACCTCCTCCAACATCTACATCAACCAAACCTTCTACAAACAACGACGACAAGTCGAGTTACAAGAGAAAATCGACAAGTTCAAATCGTCCTCCTCCTCCTACAAGCAACTTCAAGCCGCGTGCTTCATCATCTACTCCGACCGATGAGACCATCAAAACAAGCTCCTTCAAGTGTTTCACTTGCGGCGGCCGAGGCCACAAGTCCTACGAATGCACCAACAAGCGCACCATGATCCTCAACGACGACGGCACCTATGACTCAATGAGTGATGAGGAGATGGAAGCCCTTGAGCAAGTGGCCATGCACCGGCAAGTGAACGAAGATGAAGATGATCAAGCCTTTTGCGATGAGGATTCGAGCCCCGCTCTCGTTGCCTCCAAGGTCTTGACTCTTCAACATCAACAAGAAGACGACCAAAGATGCCACATCTTTCACACAAAGGCCGGCATCAACGGAAGATCCGTCAAGGTCATCATTGATGGAGGTAGTTGCCACAACTTGGCAAGTGAAGAACTATGTTCCAAACTTCAATTGGTCAAGAGGAAGCACCCGCACCCCTACAAGGTTCAATGGCTAAGTGACTCCGGCACTATACGAGTCGAGCATACGGTCCAAGTCTCCTTCAAAATTGGCGCTTATGAAGACACTTTGGAATGTGATGTGGTCCCAATGACGGTTTGCCACATCCTTCTTGGTCGAACATGTTAATTCGACCGTGGCGTCATCCACAATGGGCGCACCAATCACTATAGCTTCAAGATGAAAGGGAAGGAATATGTGCTACGACCTATGTCTCCTAGTCAAGTGATAGCCGACAAGCAAGCCACCCATCATAGAGACAAGAGTGAGAAAGTGATCCACCAAAAGTGAGTGAGAGCCACAAGCCAAACTTGAGCGCCTCTTCGCCTAGAGAGAAAAACCTCATCCTATTTGCCACCAAAAGTGAGATGAGAGAAGTGTGTGAGAACCCATTGAGTGTGATGCACTTTGTCCTTGTGTGCAAGGATGGAGAACCAAAAACTAACACCATTCACGAGCTACCTTTGGTGTTTCAATCTCTTTTGCAGGAATTTCAAGATGTTTTCCTCGATGAGCTACCTCCGGTTCTACCTCCTCTTCGAGGCATTGGGCATCGAATCGACCTCATCCCCGGAGCGCCTCTACCACACAAAGCTCCATACCGAGTCAATCCCGAAGAAACCAAGGAGATTCAACGGCAAGTACAACAACTAATCGACAACGGTCATGTACGTGAAAGCTTAAGCCCTTGTGCCGTTCCAGTTATACTTGTGCCTAAGCCCGATGGAAGTTTTCGCTTGTGTTCCGATTGTAGACCTATAAATGCTATCACCGTCCGCTATAGGCATCCAATTCCTCGCTTAGATGATATGCTTGATGAACTTAGTGGAGCCAACGTTTTCTCAAAAATTGATCTTAAAAGTGGCTATTATCAAATCCGCATTCAAGAAGGTGATGAATGGAAAACTGCTTTCAAAACCAAATTTGACTTGTATGAGTGGTTAGTGATGCCTATGGGTTTGTCGGAAGCACCCGGAACTTTCGTATGCCTTATGCATCATGTGCTTAGACCTTACATTGGAATCTTCGTTGTGGTTTACTTTGATGATATTCTTGTGTTTAGCAAAACCATGAAAGAGCACATCAATCATGTAAAATCTGTGTTGCAAACTCTTCGCAAGGAAAGCCTGTATGCAAACTTGAAAAAATGCACTTTTGGTGTTGACAAAGTGGTTTTCTTGGGTTTTGTACTATCCTCAAAGGGTGTCCATGTTGATGAATCTAAAATTGAAGCAATTAAAACTTGGCCCCAACCCACCAATTTGCAACAAGTGCGTAGCTATCTAGGTCTTATGGTTTTTATCGTCGCTTTATGAAAGATTTTAGCACAATTGCCGCTCCTTTGCATGCCTTGAGTAAGAAGAATACTCCCTTTGTTTGGGGAACTTTGCAATCAACCGCTTTTGATGAGCTCAAGTCTTTGCTTACTCATGCTCCGATTCTTGCTTTGCCCAATTTTGACAAAACTTTTGAGGTTCATTGTGATGCAACTGGTACCGGAATTGGCGGAGTTTTGATGCAAGAAAAACGAGCCATTGCTTATTTTAGTGAGAAACTCTCCGGTGCTCAACTTAATTATCCCATCTATGACAAAGAATTGTATGCTTTAGTGCGTGTGCTACATGTTTGGGAACATTACCTTAGACCTCAAGAGTTTGTCATCCATACCGATCATGAAACGCTTAAGTACCTCAAAGGTCAAACTAAGTTGAACAAGCGTCATGCAAAATGGAGTGAATTTGTTGAATCTTTTCCTTATGTGATCAAGTACATTAAGGGTAAAGAAAATGTAGTTGCCGACGCGCTTTCACGCATATGCATGCTTGACGCGGAGCATCCCACGATCATCCCCATGCATCCACAACCGTCTCATCAAGAGCCAAGAGGACCCATGACACGAGCTAGAACTAGAGCTCTCGAGAACGAGGTGACCTCCTTCCTTATTGATATCACATATGATCCACTCGAGACATGGCTACTACCTAAGTCCGATATGCTATGCATGATTAGGTGTCAAGGGAACCTCCCGAGGATGCACGTGAACATGGACAAGCCGCCAAGTCCATGGATGAAGAGAACCAACTAAACGGCAAAATCACCTTCCGGGCCCGGACATCCGCCATGACGCCGACATCCGCCCTGGAGCTTCTACCTCAAGACGCCTAAGCTGCCCAAGTCTCTGAGGCCCGGACATCCGGCGTCCAAGCCCGGACATCCGGCCCCCAGCCCGGATATCCGGCCTGAAGCCCGGAAATCCGGCACCCCCCTCCCGATTCGGCAGAACTGGTCGTCCCAGCCCGGAGATCCGGCGCCTCGCGAAGGCCCGGACATCCGGCCCGACGCCCGGACATCCGGCCTCCCCTGTCAAGGTGCAAGGTATCCGGACTTGTCCCATGTACCCTTCGCCCGAGACTATATATACTTCATCCCTTCCTCTTTCTAGTGTTAGCATTGGATTAGCTCATATTCTTGTGTGATAGCCTTTGCTCATCCACTTGGCTACTTCTCCTCGGAGATCAGGACCTCTACGGAGAAGATCCCCCAAGCGGATTCAAGACCCCCTTCTAGGGTGGACCCCATCAAGGCCTCCTCACGGAGAAGAACGGCTACCATTTGTATCTTTCCTTTGTTGATCTTGAATCTTGTGCCACTCTATGTGATCGGTGATCTAGCATTTGTGTGATTGATCTCTTGTGGGTTTCGTGATTTCTCTCTCGTTTCCCCCGTGTTTCCCTCTTGTTCTTCCGCGTGCTCTTTGTGATTCACCGTAGTATCCGCTCCAACGTGAAAGATCATCCACGTAGGGTTCCGCCCTACATCATCTTGGTATCATGAGCCACGTTGAACACATTTTTGGAGCCCCTACCCCTCTTGTTCTAGCTTGATTTTGTTGTTTTTGTCCTAATTCCGAAAATTCCCCACAAAAATAGCCCCAATTTTTTTTTTTTGTGATTTGTTGGTGTGATGAAATTTTGTTGGATTTGATCCGCGAATTTCGTGTGTTGCAGGTAGATCTAGCATTCCCCCACCATTTCCACAATTTCCATCCACAAAATCGCCCAAATTTTGACCGGATTTGACCTCTCCACGCGGTGTTCATCGAGCCAGGACATCCGGCCCGAACAGCCCGGACATCCGGCATCCCGGATATCCGGCCCGACCAGCCCGGACATCCGGCCCCCCAGCCCGGAAATCCGGCTCCTCGCAGCATCAAACCCCTTCCACCACCCCGTTCACCGCCTAACTTTCGCCAAATTTTGTCCCGTGCCCACATACACTTCCACTTACATCCACCACTTCCGCATAGCACCACCATAGCCTTTCCCACTACCAATTCCGACAATGTTGCCAAATTTTGCTTTGAGAATTTGAGTTGGGGTTTCAGTATCCTTTTGTGTTTCGGCCATCTAGGTGCGGTTCAACATCAACATCACCACCGCTCATCTTCGCCAAGGACGGTAACATCGTCGACATCTTTGTCATTACTTGCAATTGCATTGATAACCATCATAGCCCATCTTTTATGCGTTGCTTACCCATCGAGACTAGCCATTGAGTATTGCCGCAACGTGACTTGTGCACATTAGTGATCATACTCCATGGCATACATACCATACCAAAGTGGTGCATATCTTAGCATCAACTTGTGTGTCACAAAGTTGTCATCGCATACACAATTGCTATCTTGGTTCGTGAAGTTTTGCATGAGAAAAGAGCTCAAAAGAGAAAGAGCCAATCAAGCTTTTAAGCAAAGAGAGAAAGATAAGCAAAGAGCTTATGAGCAAGAACCATAGCATCATACAACATTAAGATTGTCATACTTGATCATCTTGGATCAACACATCGAAACACCATACATATAGAATACTTGGGATAGAAGGCGTTGCATTTTTTGCTTAGTAGGTTGTGCACAAGTTCAGTATCCGCCTATTGTGCAATCGTGCTAAGCGTCTCTCTAGTGTTGTGCAACAAGAGCATCTTGGTGAATTCCACATTTTGGCTCATCCTTGGTTGCATAACCCCATATTATCTATTCAAGGTGTGTGTTTCCGTGTACCATATCTTGCTATTGGTCTACTTGTTGCATTTGCAAATTTCTGAATCATTTCCAACATTATTGAGCCTCACTTACAATTGCATCAAATTTTATGCCACCATCCTAACCGAGCTCCACCATAAGCTTTTATTTGTGTAGGTGTGAGAACCGACAACAATCGGTACCAAGAGTGCTATTTCATTGTCCGCATTTGAGTGAACTTGATTCATCTTCAACGTCGGTCAAAGGTACATTGGTATAAGTTCTTTTCCGTTCTACCACTCACATTTTGCTTGGAATGATGGATAGGCCAAGTACCTCTACCAACCCACTCTTCATCGAGCAAGACGACGACATGTCATCATACGTCACCAAGAGCCACCTCTTTGGTGCACAAAGAGCGTTGCACCAAGAACAACAAGCAATGAGCGACCACATCGACAACCTCGCCACCGACTTGCGACTCTCCGAGCAACGTACAAGAGACTACTTCGACAACAAGTTCGACGCTCACAAGCAAGAGAACAATGCAAGAATGGACGAGATCCGCGCTTTGATGAGAAACCGGCATCATTCAACTTCTTCATCATCAATACGGAGCCGCTCGAGTCGACACTCAACGACACCTTCTACGACTCAAGTACACCTACTTGAACACTCTTCGTCGTGCCGCTCGTCAAGACCGCCACGCATCTCGCAACCCGCTACATGACAAGCATTCACAAGAGCAAGTTGATGATCAAGTTCCTCGTCCTCAATCAAACCAAGAGGCTTTTGCTCAAGCTCAAGAACGACAACGTCTTCGTCGCCAACAAGAGGAAGAACGAGCACGTCTTCACCAAGACGAACAAGACGCCAAGGCTCAACGTCTTCAACAACAACAACGTGAGGCGCAAGCTCTTGAGGCGGAACGTGCCCTTCAAGAATCAAGTAGAGCCTTCGCCAACCGCAATCGCGAACGGCGCAATCAAGAGGAAGCCCTTCGAGAAGAAATCCAAGAGAGGAACTACCAACCTCATGTACAACGTCAAGTTCCTCAAGCCCCTCCACAAGCTCGTCAAGCTCCACCCCAACCTCAAGTTCAACAAGGGCAAGTTGATCATGGTCTTCCTCCGCGCCAAGAGCAACATGAAGACGATTGCAATCCACGTCAAGGGCGTTATCATCAACATCGCCAACAACACAATGAAGAGCAACGCTACGGCAAGCTAAAATTCACCATGCCCAAGTTCAATGGAAGCAATGACCCCGAAGACTACCTCTCATGGGCATTGAAGGTTGACAAAATCTTCCGTTTGCACAACTACGATGAAGGGAAGAAAATCGCTATGGCATCACTTGAGTTCCAAGACTATGTGCTCATATGGTGGGAACAAATCATTGAGCGACGACAAGCAAGAGGTGAACCTCCAATCACCACTTGGGCTCAAATGAAGGATGTAATGCGAGCACGCTTTTGTGCCAACCTACTACAACCGCGACCTCTTCAAGAAACTCCAACTACTCAAGCAAGGAACAAAGAGTGTTGAAGAATACTACAAGGAAATGGAGATAGCCATGATTCGAGCCAATGTCAAAGAAGATGATGAGCAAACTATGGCACGTTTCTTGAAGGACTCAATCATCCCATCAAGAAGATCGCTGACTTCCAACCATACTCAACCCTCATTGAGCTCGTGCATCAAGCTACAAAGGCGGAACACCAAGTGCAAGATGACTTCAAGTACGCCAAGTACTCATCCAAGACCTACGGCTTCTCCAACAACCAAGCTTCAACGACTACTCCAACATCTACTTCGACCAAGATTTCTTCAAGAAACGACGACAAGTCAAGTTACAAGAAGACTTCTGACAAGTTCAAGTCGTCCTCCTCCTACTACAAGCAACCTCAAGCCGCGTGCTTCATCCTCTACCCCGACCGATGAGACCATCAAGACAAGCTCCTTCAAGTGTTTCACTTGCGCGGCCGAGGCAACAAGTCATACGAATGCACCAACAAGCGCACCATGATCCTCAACGACGATGGCACATATGACTCCATGAGTGAAGAGGAGATGGAAGCTCTTGAGCAAGTGGCCATGCACCGGCGAGTGAACGAAGATGAAGATGATCAAGTCTTTTATGATGAGGATTCGAGCCCCGCTCTCGTTGTCTCCAAGGTCTTGACTCTTCAACATCAACAAGAAGACGACCAAAGATGCCACATCTTCCACACAAAGGTCGGCATCAATGGACGGTCCATCAAGGTCATCATCGATGGAGGTAGTTGCCACAACTTGGCAAGTGAAGAACTATGCTCCAAGCTCCAATTGGTAAAGAGGAAGCACCCGCACCCTACAAGGTTCAATGGCTCAAAGGACTCAGGCACTATACGAAGTCGAGCATACGGTCCAAGTCTCCTTCAAAATTGGTGCTTATGAAGACACGTTGGAATGTGATGTGGTCCCAATGACCGCTTGCCACCTACTTCTAGGTCGACCATGGCAATTCGACCGTGGTGTCATCCACAATGGGCGCACCAATCACTATAGCTTCAAGATGAAAGGGAAGGAATATGTGCTACGACCTATGTCTCCTACTCAAGTGATAGCCGACAAGCAAGCCACACATCATAGAGAAAAGAGTGAGATAGTGATCCACCCAAAAGTGAGTGAGAGCCACAAGCCAAATTTGAGCGACTCTTCGCCTAGAGAGAAAAAAACCTCATTCTATTTGCCACCAAAAGTGAGATGAGAGAAGTGTGTGAGAACCCATCGAGTGTGATGCACTTTGTCCTTGTGTGCAAGGATGGAGAACCAAAACTAACACCATTCACGAGCTACCTTTGGTGTTTCAATCTCTTTGCAGGAATTTCAAGATGTTTTCCCCGATGAGCTACCTCCGGGTCTACCTCCTCTTCGAGGCATTGAGCATCGAATCGACCTCCTCCCCGGAGCGCCTCTACCAAACAAAGCTGCATACCGAGTCAATCCCGAAGAAACCAAGGAGATTCAAAGGCAAGTACAACAACTAATCGACAACGGTCATGTACGTGAAAGCTTAAGCCCTTGTGCCGTTCCCGTTATACTTGTGCCTAAGCCCTATGGAAGTTTTCGCTTGTGTTCCGATTGTAGACCTATTAATGCGATCACAGTCCGCTATAGGCATCCCATTCCTCGCTTAGATGATATGCTTGATGAACTTAGTGGAGCCAACTTTTTCTCAAAAATTAACCTTAAAAGTGGCTATTATCAAATCCGCATACAAGAGGGTGATGAATGGAAAACTGCTTTCAAAACCAAATTTGGTTTATATGAGTGGTTAGTGATGCCTATGGGTCTTTCGGAAGCTCCCGGTACTTTTGTGCGTCTTATGCATCATGTGCTTCGTCCTTATATTGGAGTCTTTGTTGTGGTTTACCTCGACGATATTCTTGTGTTTAGCAAAACCATGAAAGAGCACATCAATCATGTAAAATATGTGTTGCAAACTCTTCGCAAGGAAAGCCTTTATGCAAACTTGAAAAAATGCACTTTTGGAGTTGACAAAGTGGTTTTCTTGGGTTTTGTAGTATCCTCAAAGGGTGTCCATGTTGATGAATCTAAAATTGAAGCAATTAAAACTTGGCCCCAACCCACCAATTTGCAACAAGTGCGAAGTTTTCTTGGTCTTATGGGTTTCTATCGTCGCTTTGTGAAAGATTTTAGCACAATTACCGCTCCTTTGCATGCCTTGAGTAAGAAGAATACTCCCTTTGTTTGGGGAACTTTGCAATCAACCGCTTTTGATGAGCTCAAGTCTTTGCTTACTCATGCCCCGATTCTTGCTTTGCCCAATTTTGACAAAACTTTTGAGGTTCATTGTGATGCAAGTGGTACCGGAATTGGCGGAGTTTTGATGCAAGAAAAATGAGCCATTGCTTATTTTAGTGAAAAACTATCCTGTGCTCAACTTAATTATCCCATCTATGACAAAGAATTGTATGCTTTAGTGCGTGTGCTACATGTTTGGGAACATTACCTTAGACCTCATGACTTTGTCATCCATACCGATCATGAAACGCTTAAGTACCTCAAAGGTCAAACTAAATTAAACAAGCGTCATGCCAAATGGAGTGAATTCATTGAATCTTTTCCTTATGTGATCAAGTACATTAAGGGTAAAGAAAATGTAGTTGCCGACGCGCTTTCACGCATATGCATGTTTGTCACTCAACTTGAGTTGAATGTTATTGGTTTTGAGCATATAAAAGACTTGTATGAGCATGATCCATCTTTTGCTTCTCCTTATGCTAAGTGTTTGGCCTTGACACGCCTTGGGAACAATATTACATCAAGGATGGTTATCTTATGCGAGCTAACAAACTTTGCATTCCCGAGTCTTCTCTTCGTTTCCTCCTTTTGCAAGAGGCTCATGGAGGCGGACTCATGGGACACTTTGGACGCGACAAGACATTCGCCACGCTCTCCAACAACTATTTTTGGCCCAAGATGTTCCGCGACGTCTCACGCTTCACCACCCGATGCTATACATGTCGCAAAGCTAAGTCTAAAGCTCAATCTCATGGTCTTTACATGCCTCTTCCTATTCCTTATCAACCATGGGAAGACATTAGCATGGACTTTGTACTTGGGTTGCCTAGAACTCAAAATGGAAAGGATTCCGTGTTTGTTGTTGTGGATAGATTTTCTAAGATGGCACATTTCATTCCTTGCAACAAGATGCAGACGATGCTTCACATGTTGCAAATCTCTTTGTAGGGAAATCTTGCGACTCCATGGAGTACCAAAGACAATCGTCTCCGATCGTGACGCCAAGTTCTTGAGTTACTTTTGGAAGACCCTATGCGCCAAGCTCGGAATCAAGCTCTTGTTCTCATCGGCATACCATCCTCAAACCGACGGCCAAACGGAGGTGACGAACCGCACACTATCCACTCTACTTCGTGTCTTGATCAAGAAGAACATCAAGGAGTGGGAAGCATGTCTACCCATCGCCGAGCACGCCTACAATCGTGCAAGACATTCAACTACCGCAAGTCCCCTTCGAGGTCGCTTCACGGTTTCAACCCGTTGTCCCCATTGGACATTCTACCACTTCCTCACAAAGAGCGCACCAACATGGATGCGAGTGCACGAGCAAGCTACATCAAGAAGATGCACGAAGATACAAGGCACACCATTGAGCGACAAGTACACCGGCAACCAAGCTCAACGCCAACAAGCAACCCATCGCCTTCAACATTGGTGATCTAGTGTGGCTACACCTTCGCAAGGACCGCTTCCCCAAAGAACGCAAGTCCAAGCTTCTACCTCGAGCCGATGGACCCTTCAAGGTGCTAGCACGCTACAACGACAACGCTTACAAGATCGACATGCCTCGAGACAAATACAACGTGAGCGACATCTTCAACGTCAAGGACCTCGCACCATTCCATTGCGATGAAGGTTTTGATCCGAGGTCGGATCTCTCCCAAGGGGGGGGGGGGGAGATGATGCTGAGCATCCCACGATCATCCCCATGCATCCACAACCGTCTCATCAAGAGCCAAGAGGACCCATGACACGAGCTAGAACTAGAGCTCTCGAGAACGAGGTGACCTCCTTCCTTATTGATATCACATATGATCCACTCGAGACATGGCTACTACCTAAGTCCGATATGCTATGCATGATTAGGTGTCAAGGGGAACCTCCCGAGGATGCACGTGAAGATGGACAAGTCGCCAAGTCCATGGATGAAGTGAACCATCGGAAACGGGAAAAATCACCTTCCAGGCCCCGGACATCCGGCCATGACCCCGGACATCCGGCCCCTGGAGCTTCTACCTCAAGACGCCTAAGCTGCCCAAGTCTACAGGGCCCGGACATCCGGCGTCCAAGCCCGGACATCCGGCCCCCAGCCCGGATATCCGGCCTGAAGCCCGGAAATCCGGCACCCCCTCCCTATTCGGCAGAATCGTCGCCCCAGCCCGGACATCCGGCGCCTCATGAAGGCCCGGTCATCCGCCCGACGCCTGGACATCCGCCTCCCCTCTGCGTCAAGGTGTATCCGGGACATGTCCCATGTACCCCTTCGCCCCCGAGACTATATATACTTCATCCCCTTCCTCTTTCTAGGGTTAGCATTGGATTAGCTCATATGCTTGTGTGATAGCCTTTGCTCATCCACTTGGCTACTTCTCCTCGGAGATCAGGACCTCTACGGAGAAGATCCCCCAAGCGGATTCAAGACCCCCTTCTAGGGTGGACCCCATCAAGGCCTCCTCACGGAGAAGAACGGCTACCGTTTGTATCTTTCCTTTGTTGATCTTGAATCTTGTGCCACTCTATGTAATCGGTGATCTAGCACTTGTGTGATTGATCTCTTGTGGGTTTCGTGATTTCTCTCTCGTTTCCCCCGTGTTTCCCTCTTGTTCTTCCGCGTGCTCTTTGTGATTCACCGTAGGATCCGCTCCAACGTGAAAGATCATCCACGTAGGGTTCCGCCCTACATCAATGCTTGTCACTCAACTTGAGTTGAATGTTATTGGTTTTGAGCATATAAAAGACTTGTATGAGCATGATGCATCTTTTGCTATTCATTATGCTAAATGTTTGGCGCATACTTCTTGGGAACAATATTACATCAAGGATGGTTATCTTATGAGAGCTAACAAACTGTGCATTACCGAGTCTTCTCTTCGTTTGCTCCTTTTGAAAGAGGCTCATGGAGGCGGACTCATGGGACATTTCGGACGCGACAAGACATTCGCCACGCTCTCCAACAACTATTTTTGGCCCAAGATGTTCCGCGACGTCTCACGCTTCACCACCCGATGCTATACATGTCGCAAAGCTAAGTCTAAAGCTCAATCTCATGGTCTTTACATGCCTCTTCCTATTCCTTATCAACCATGGGAAGACATTAGCATGGACTTTGTACTTGGGTTGCCTAGAACTCAAAATGGAAAGGATTCCGTGTTTGTTGTTGTGGATAGATTTTCTAAGATGGCACATTTCATTCCTTGCAACAAGACAAACGATGCTTCACATGTTGCAAATCTCTTTTGTAGGGAAATCTTGCGACTCCATGGAGTACCAAAGACAATCGTCTCCGATCGTGACGTCAAGTTCTTGAGTTACTTTTGGAAGACCCTATGCGCCAAGCTCGGAATCAAGCTCTTGTTCTCATCGGCATACCATCCTCAAACCGACGGCCAAACGGAGGTGATGAACCGCACACTATCCACCCTACTTCGTGTCTTGATCAAGAGGAACATCAAGGAGTGGGAGGCATGTCTACCCGTCGCCGAGTACGCCTACAACCGTGCAAGACATTCGACTACCGGCAAGTCCCCCTTCGAGGTTGTCTATGGCTTCAACCCGTTGTCCCCATTGCACATTCTACCTCTCCCTCTACAAGAGCGCACCAACATGGATGCGAGTGCACGAGCAAGCTACATCAAGAAGATGCATGAGGATACAAGGCACACCATCGAGCGCCAAGTACAACGACTAGCATCCAAGCTCAACGTCAACAAGCAGCCCAAGACATTCAACATTGGAGATCTAGTGTGGCTACACCTTCGCAAGGAACGCTTCCCCAAAGAACGCAAGTCCAAGCTTCTTCCTAGAGCCGATGGACCTTTCAAGGTGCTAGCACGCTACAACGAAAATGCCTACAAGATTGAACTCCCACGAGACAAGTACACCATGAGCGACATCTTCAACATCAAAGACCTCTCGCCCTTCCATGGTGATGAAGATTTTGATCCGAGGTCGGATCCCTCCCAAGGGAGGGGAGATGATGCGGAGCATCCTTCCATCATCCCCATGGACTCTACATCGACACATCCAACCCCACGAGGACCCACGACGAGAGCTCAAGCACGTGCTATTCAATCCGAGGTTAACTCTCTTCTTGTTGAACTTCACTTTGACCCACTTGAGACATGGCTACTACCTCAAACGGAGATGCTTTGTGTGCTCAGGTACCAGGTAAGCAACCAAGGAGAAGAAACAGTGCAAGACGGACATCAAGATCAAGGAAGCATTCGGCCCAACCTGGAAGGACCGGTACAACCGCACCACAACCGGCCGGGCGGAACAACTGGCCTACTACCGCCCAACAACCGGCCACTATTCGGTGATCAAGCGGTGCAAGGCCGGTACAGCACCGGATCTACCGGTTTATGCCCAAAGACCGAAACAACCGCCCCGACATCCGGTACAACCGCTGGCTCCTTCGACGCCCACCTCCAGAAGCCAGTGCCGAACTCCCTGCGGTAGCACCGCCTTCCTCGACCGGAACTACCGCCCCTCATGAGCTCTCAGCGGTACAACCGCCCCCGTGACCGGTACAACCGGCATGTCTGCGCACAGTGTATTGGGCCGAGCCCGTGTACCCCTTCGCCCTCACTTACCCCTTCGTGGCTTAGCACTATATATATACTCTTCTCCTAGCTTCGTATTAGGGTTAGCTTAGGTTTAGCTCATGTTTGTGTGAGAGCCTTGCTCATCCACTTGGTTACTTCTCCTCGAGCTCAGACCTCTACGGAGAAGATCCCCGAGCGGATTCAAGACCCCTTCTAGGGTGGACCCCATCAAGACCTCCTCTCGGAGAAGAACGACTACTCGTGTATCCTTACCTTTGTTGATTGTGGATCATATGTACCTCTTTGTGTTCGGTGATCTAGCACTTGTGTGATTGATTCCTTGTTGGTTGAGCGATCTCTCTCTCGTTTCCTCCGTGTGTCCCTTTGTTCTTCCGCGTGTTCTTCGTGATTCCCCGTAGGATCCACTCCAAACGTGAAAGATCGTCCACGTAGGGTTCCGCCCTACATCAACCACCAATCCGTATCCATATACCACCACCGCTACCATATACCACCACCGCTGCCATATACCACCACCATATATCCACCACCAATCCGAGTTCTTCTCATATTACTTTTGTTTTCGAGATCCATCTAAATTCCGATTCGTGTTTCCTTGCCTGCGTAGGTCTCGGAAAAAAAAGTCCGAGACCCCGGCAGTTTTAGGCCAAAATTTCGCGACCGAAAATATTTTTTCCCTATCCTATTTTTAGGCTGTTCTCGAGTCTTTTGAGACACTCGCCATCATAGTGATTTTTGGTCGCACTTTTCGTCGTCATTGCCCTGATTTCAAAAAAATTGTCAAAAAATGTCGTACTCCATCCCGTCGGTTTGACACAGGAAGAGTTTTGAGACACTCGCCATTATAGTGATTTTTTCAAGAAAAAAGAGGAGCACAAAAAAACAGAGCGAATTTTTTTCCAGAGTGTGCTTTTCCCTTGATTCCGCAAATACCGTGATTTTGTTAGTGTTCTAGGCTCGCGTCTCTAGCACGGTCTAGCCTAGGACCAAAGACAAGACTGTCGTTGAGCGCTTATTCAACTTTGCATCTCTGAATTGATTATTGCTGACCTTTTTGCTACCATACTATAAGCCTTCCCAGCTCCACATACATCTGCTGTATGCGTTTGACTCTCCCCGCAATCGCTCTATCCAAGCTTTTCGTAGTTTTGACTACAACGGTTGCCGATCACCGCCTCTTTGGGTAAGAACTGGTAAGAATTTGAGATTTTCTTGACGGATTTGTGACACCCCACCACCACCATATTCCAAAGAGGGTCAGAGGATCATATTCTTGTCTGCTTCTATTGCTGCTAACTATTGCGGGAACACAAGTCGATTTAGATTGACCGGGAGAAGATGACGAACAAAGAGCTTCCGATAAGTTTCAAAGAAATGATGGGTCAACAGTGGAAGACGTGATGGCCAGTTTTGGAAAGGCAATGGAGAAGATGGATGACATTGAGAAGTCAATTGACACCAAGTTGGACGCCAAGTTTGATGAATTACTCAAACGCCTCCCACAACCAGTTCTACGCGGACACAAGAGGGGCGAGCACAGCGTGTTCCTATTGAGCCAGGACAAAATTCGGTGCCATTGCCATCGTTGTTGGTGCTTCAGAGCTCCTATTTGTTACTACATAGATGGAGGACTATTACGAGGATGAGGTTGACCAAAATCAGAACTACGTGCAGCCACCAGCACCACCACCACCAGGTCGACCTTAGGTATATCTTTGCAACGGTAGGCCTCCACCACCACCTCCGGTACGAGATCATGACCATCTCCCTAAACTGAAATTTAATATTCCACCGTTTGAGGGTAGATATGTTCCTGATATATATCTTACTTGGGAGTTAGAAACTGAACAACGATTTACATGTTTACAATATCCTGAGGAGAGACGTCTTCCTGCTGCTGTTTGTGCTTTCACTAGCTTTGCATGTGTTTGGTGGTCTGAACATTGTAGATTATATCCTGTTCCAGCTACTTGGGCTGCTTTGAAGACTGCTATGCGTATTCGTTGGGTTCCACCATATTATCAACGTGAATTACTTCAAAAATTGCAGCGCTTAAGACAAGGAAAAAATTCTGTAGAAGAATATTATCAGGAATTACAAACTGGCATGATTAGATGTGGTATTGTTGAGGAGAATGAAGCTATGCTTGCACGTTTTATGGGTGGATTAAATAAATAGATTCAAACCATTCTAGAGTATAAGGAGTATACTAATATCACTCGTTTATTCCATCTTGCTTGTAAAGCTGAACGTGAAGTGCAGGATCGACAAGCATTGGCGCGAACTAACTTTTCTGCAGGTCGACCTTCATCATGGACACCACATGCATCATCTACTTCCACTGCACCATCACCTCCTTCAGGTGGCACCTCCAACCGTGATACAAGAAAGCAGGCACAACCACCACTATCTGCCAAGAGCACACCTGCCGGGCCTGCGCAGAGCTCTTCTTCTTCCATGGCGTCAACAGGGCACACAAGTGATATTATTTGTCGTCGTTGTAATGGAAGAGTATGCGAGAGAATGCAAATCTCAGCGTGTGATGATTGCTACTGAGGATGGTGGGTATGAGTCCGCTAGTGACTATGATGAGGAGACTTTGGCTCTTATTACACGTGAAGAACATGGTGGAGATGATTCTGATCATGAGACGCAATACATGGCTCCTGAAGACGCTGACAGGTATGAATGTTTAGTTGCTCAACGTGTTTTGAGTGTGCAGGTCACACAAGCTGAGCAAAATCAGAGGCACAATTTGTTCCATACAAAGGGAGTTGTGAAGGAACGTTACATGCGGCGTCATCATAGATGGCGGGAGCTGCAACAATTTGGCTAGCATGGAGATGGTGGAGAAGCTATCTCTCACCACAAGACCACATCCACATCCTTACTACATCCAATGGTTCAACAACAGCGGCAAGGTTAAGGTAACACGTACTGTTCGTGTGCATTTTAGTATCTCTACATATGCTGATTATGTTGATTGTGATGTGGTACCTATGCAAGCATGTTCCTTATTACATGGTAGACCATGGCAATTTGATAAAAATTCTGTACACCATGGTAGAAACAATCAATATACTCTTGTTCATAAGGATAAAAATATGACTTTGCTTCCTATGACTCCTGATTCCATTTTGAAAGATGATATTAATAGAGCTAATAAAGCAAAACAGGATAAAAATAAGAGTGAAAATCAGATTGTGGCAAAAGAATTTGAGCACCAAATGAAGCCTAATAGTAAACCATCTAGTGTTGCTTCTGAAATTAAATTGAAAAGTGCATGTTTATTTGCCACTAAATCTGATATTGATGAGCTAGATTTCAGCAAATCTGTTTGCTATGCTTTTGTGTGCAAAGAGGCATTATTTTCATTCGAGGACGTGCCTTCCTCTTTGCCTCCTTCTGTCACTAACATTTTGCAGGAGTTCGATGACGTCTTTCCACAAGACGTGCCACCGGATTACCTCCCATTCGAGGGATTGAGCATCAGATTGACTTAATTCCCGGTGCATCATTACCCAACCGTGCACCATACCGCACCAATCTAGAGGAGACGAAGGAGATTATGCGTCAAGTACAGGAGCTGCTCGACAAAGGTTATATACGCGAATCCCTTAGTCCTTGTGCTGTTCCTATTATTCTATTGCCGAAAAAGGATGGTACATCACGTATATGTGTTGATTGTAGAGGCATTAATAATATTACTATTCGTTATCGTCATCCTATTCCTAGGCTAGATGATATGCTTGATGTATTGTGTGGCTCTACAATATTCTCCAAAGTTGATTTGCGTAGTGGATACCATCAAATTCGTATGAAATTGGGAGATGAATGGAAAACAACATTTAAAACTAAGTTTGGATTATATGAGTGGTTAGTCATGCCTTTTGGGTTAACTAATGCACCTAGTACTTTCATGAGATTAATGAACGAAGTTTTACGTGCTTTCGTTGGACGATTTGTGGTAGTTTACTTTGATGACATATTGATTTATAGCAGATCTTTGGAAGAACATTTGGAACATTTACGTGTTGTTTTTATTGCTCTACGTGATGCACGTTTGTTTGGTAACCTTGGGAAGTGCACCTTTTGCACCGACCGAGTATCTTTTCTTGGCTATGTTGTTACTCCACAGGGAATTGAAGTTGACAAAGCCAAGATTGAAGCTATTGAGAGTTGGCGCAGCCCAAAATGGTCACACAAGTGAGGAGTTTTCTTGGCCTCGCTGGATTCTATAGGCGTTTTGTGAGAGATTTCAGCACCATTGCTGCACCTCTCAACGAGCTTACAAAGAAGGATGTGCCTTTTGTTTGGGGTACCGCACAGGAAGACGCCTTCACGGTATTGAAAGATAAGTTGACACATGCTCCTTTACTCCAACTTCCTGATTTTCATAAGACTTTTGAGCTTGAATGTGATGCTAGTGGAATTGGATTAGGAGGTGCGTTATTACAAGATGGCAAACCTGTTGCAGACTTTTCTGAAAAATTGAGTGGGCCTAGTCTGAATTATTCTACTTATGATAAAGAATTATATGCTCTTGTTCGGACTTTAGAAACATGGCAACATTATTTATGGCCCAAAGAATTTGTTATACATTCCGATCATGAATCTTTGAAACATATTAAAAGTCAAGCTAAACTGAATCGTAGACATGCTAAATGGGTTGAATTCATTGAGACTTTCCCTTATGTCATTAAACACAAGAAGGGTAAAGAAAATGTTATTTCTGATGCATTGTCTCGTCGCTATACTATGCTTTCACAACTTGACTTCAAAATATTTGGTTTGGAGACCATCAAAGATCAATATGTGCATGATGCTGATTTTAAAGATGTATTGCAGAATTGTAAAGAAGGAAGAACATGGAACAAGTTCGTCGTTAATGATGGATTTGTGTTCCGTGCTAACAAGCTATGCATTCCAGCTAGCTCCGTTCGTCTTTTGTTGTTGCAGGAGGCACATGGAGGAGGACTAATGGTACACTTTGGCGTGAAGAAGACGAAGGACGTACTTGCTACACATTTCTTTTGGCCAAAGATGAGACGGGATGTTGAGCGTTTTATTGCTCGCTGCACTACATGTCAAAAAGCTAAGTCACGACTCAATCATCATGGTTTATATATGCCTTTGCCTATACCTAGTGTTCCTTGGGAGGATATATCTATGGACTTTGTTTTAGGTTTACCTAGAACAAAGAAGGGGAGGGATAGCATATTTGTTGTCGTGGATAGATTCTCGAAAATGGCACATTTTATACCATGTCATAAAAGCGATGATCTTTGTTAATGTTGCTGATTTGTTCTTTCGTGAAATTATTCGCTTGCATGGTGTGCCAAATACTATTGTTTCAGATCGTGATACTAAATTTCTTAGCCACTTTTGGAGATGTTTATGGGCTAAGTTGGGGACTAAACTGCTTTTTAGTACTACTTGTCACCCCCAAACTGATGGACAAACTGAAGTAGTCAATAGAACATTGTCTACTATGCTTAGGGCTGTTTTGAAGAATAATAAGAAAATGTGGGAGGAATGCTTGCCTCATATTGAATTTTCTTATAATCGTTCATTGCATTCTACTACTAAGATGTGCCCTTTTGAAATTGTGTATGGTTTCCTACCTCGTGCACCTATTGATTTGTTGCCTCTTCCATCTTCGGAGAAGGTTAATTTTGATGCTAAAGAACGTGCTGAATTGATTTTAAAAATGCATGAGTTAACTAAGGAAAACATTGAGCGTATGAATGCTAAATATAAACTTGCTGGGGATAAGGGAAGATAACATGTTGTGTTTGCACCTGGAGATCTTGTTTAGTTACATTTGCGTAAGGATAGATTTCCTGATTTGCGCAAATCAAAGCTAACGCCACGTGCTGATGGTCCCTCTAAGGTGTTGGATAAAATAAATGATAATGCATATAAACTTGAGCTGCCTGCAGATTTTGGGGTTAGCCCACTTTTAACATTGCAGATTTGAAGCCTTATTTGGGTGAGGAAGATGAACTTCCGTCGAGGACGACTTCATTTCAAGAAGGGAGGATGATGAGGACATCAATACCATTGTTACACCCACAGCCCCTGCTGCTATACATACCGGACCAATTACTAGAGCTCACATGACGCCAACTAAATTACCAGTACTTTCGTTTCTTGGTAATGATTCTAATGTTCATGAGAATATGATGCTGCCTAAATTGGATACATTTGTTTTGCTTACAAATGAAGGGCCTAGCTTGGAGAAGGATGAACATTGGAGCAAGAACAAGCATGGAAATGATGGCATGCGCAAGGGGAACAAGAACGGAGTTACAAGTGATGATTTCAGGGCTTTGAAGCCACCATAACGGGTGCATGAAGCCTTGGACGAAATATACAAGATGCCACTTCATAAATTTTTTCCAGAGGCTATTCTAGGTGTTGCGTCACCTTATTATTGGGCCAGGCCCATGTAATTTCAAAATACATAAGTATAGGCTATTTTTAGAGTCCGTATGTGTGGGGAAACAAGAGATAGGGTTGATTTAGGACCCCTCCACCAAGGGCCACGAAATTCCCCCCCTCTTCCTCCATATATACAGCCCTTAGGGCACCGTTCAGACTTTGGGTTTTGTTTAGATTAAAAGTTCGCCATAGTTGCAACTTCGCGTACTTCTTTGTGTTCAACGACCAGACCAAGGCGTCACAGAACCCCACCTTCATTAGTAAAGCTTTCCTCTTATATTCGCAATATCCAGATTGCAATCTTAGTTTCTTGCTTGTTCTTCATTTGCTCGCGAGAAAGCAGGCCCTCGGTCAGTTGATCGTGCTCCGGCGTGGTCAATAACCCTCGGAAGTTGGTTTAGCGATTGCTAAGGTGCGACGTCTCGCACGTTCGTAGTTGGATCGTCAAGGTCGACTCCCACAGAAAACGATAGCCACCATCTCATCGAAACATCAGGACACCTTTGCCTCTATCACTCTTGGTGACGTATGAATACATGTCGTCGCCTTGCTCGATGAAGAGTGGGTTTGTAGAAGTACTTGGCCTATCCATCATTCCAAGCAAAAATATGTGAGTAGTAGAAGGAGAAGAACTTATACCAATGTACCTTTGACCGATGTTGATGATGAATCAAGATCACTCAAATGTGGACAATGAAATAGCACTATTGGTACCAATCCTTGTCGGTTCTCACACCTACACAAATAATAGCTTATGGTGGAGCTTGGTGAGGATGGTGGCACAAAATTTGATGCAATTGTAAGTGGGCGTCAATAATGTTGGAAAAGGTTCACAAATTTGCAAATGCAACAAGTAGACCAAGCAAATAATGGTACACGGAAACACACACGCAAATAGATAAGTGGGATTGTGCAAACCAAAAGTGAGCCAAAATGTGGAATCCACGAAAATGCTCTTGTCGCACAATACTAGAGAGACGCTAGCACGATTGGACAATAGGCGGATACGAAACTTGTGCACAACCTACTAGGCAAAAATGCAACTATCTCTATCCCACGTATGCTATATGTATGGTATTTCGGTGCTATGATCCAAGATGATCCAATATGACAATCTTAATGTAGTATGATGCTATGGTTCTTGCTCATAAGCTCTTTGCTTATCTTTCCTCTTTGCTTAAAAGCTTGGGTGGCTCTTTCACTTTTGAGCTCTTTTCTCATGCAAAACTTCACGAACAAAGATAGCAACTGTGTATGCTATGACAATTTTGTGACACACAAATGGATCCCAAGATATGCACCACGGTGGTATGGTATGTATGCTATGGAGTATGATCACTAATGTGCACAAGTCACGTTGCCGGCAATACTCAATGGCTAGTTTCGATGGGTAAGCTACGCAAAAGTAAGGCCATGTGGGTATCAATGCAATTGTAAGGTATGACAAAGATGTCGACGATGTTACCGTCCTTGGCGATGATATGACCCTTGCGAACATGAGCCGAGGTGATGATGAAGTCGAACCGTACCTAGATAGCCGAAACATAATAGGACACGGGAACCACAACTCAAAATCTCAAGGACCAAAATGTGGCAAAATCGTCATAGGATGTATTGGGGACGATGGTGGTGTATGTGGTTTTGGAAGATGTGGTGGAAGGTGGGGTGGTGGTGGTGATTAAACTGAAGAATTTCAGTTTCGTCAAGGTTTCACGGACGTCCGGTTTTTCCGGTCGTCGTCCGGTCGAACGTCCGTGCAGGTCCGGTCGTCCGTAAATTTGAATCGGGACGGGGTTCGATCGTCCGGAAAGGTCGGACGTCCGTTGGTCGAGAAGTCGGGCCTTGAGGTTGGGCCGGGGCAATTTTTAGGTGGAAGAAGATGGTGAGGTCAAAATTGAGCGGATTGATGGATGGAAAAGGGTGGGGAGGGAGGGAAAAGCTAGATCCACACGTAGCAACTCAAATCCATGGACCAAATCCAACAAAATCTCAACTTACCAACAAATCACAAAAAAAATTTGGGGCTATTTTTGGTGGGGACTTTTCAGATTTAGGACAAAAACAACAAAGTCAAGCTAGAAAACACGGGGTAGGGGCTCCAAAACGTGATCAACGTGGCTCTGATACCAAGATGATGTAGGGCGGAGCCCTAGTCGGAGATCTTTCACGTTTGGAGGGGGATCCTAAGAGGAGAACACGACGAACACGCGGAAGAACACAAGGAAAAACACACAAGAGAAACACTAAACCGACAAGTATCGATCACACAAGGGCTAGATCACAGAACACATAAGTTAGCACAAGATTCAAAATCAACAAGGGAAAGATACACGAGTAGACGTTCTTCTCCGTGAGGAGGTCTTGATAGGGGTCCACCCTAGAAGGGGGTCTTGAATCCTCTTGGAAGGATCTTCTCCGAGGAGGCGCGATCTCCGAGGAGAAGGTAACCAAGTGGATGAGCAAAGCTCTCACACAAATATGAGCTAATCCTTTGCTAACCCTAACTAGGAGGAGGAGGAGGTCTATTTATAGTCTTAGTGCAAATGGGGGCGAAGTGAACGGGTACATGGGCTCCAGCCCAGCAGTCATGATCACCACAGTGTCAGACGTCCGGAAGGCGTCGGACGTCCGAGGCTTGGGGCCAGTCGGACGTCCGGCGAGGCTCAGACGTCCGTGGATTCGCTTCGGACTCAGGTGCGCCCGGTCATCCGGAGAGGGCGGTCGTCCGGGCCTCGGAAGGCCGGACGTCCGTGAGATTCGCCTCTGATGCGAAGTCGTCCGGTGGCTTGGTCTTCCGTGAGTTTCCATTCGGTGCCAGCCGTCGGACGTCCGAGGGCGTCGTCGTGCGTGGTTGGGAGTCGTTGACGTCCGGACTTGGTCGGTCGTCCGACGCCTGTAGCTTCAGCAGCTTTTCTTCTTCTCCATCACGCTTGGGGTCCTCGTCGTCTTGGCTCTTGCAAGTAGCTGTTCCTTGGCTCGTTCCCAAGTACCTGATTACACATAGAATTTCCGAATGAGGTAGTAGCGATGTCTCATGATTAGGAAGAGGGATTTCGGAGAGGAGCGAGTTCACCTTATCTTCAATAGCCTTAGCTCGGGCTCGAGTCATAGGTCCACGTGGTGTTGGGGAAGTTGTAGGTGCGTCCATGGGGATGAGTGAGGGATGCTCCGCATCACGGAGGCTCCCGGTACTTTCGTGCGCCTTATGCATTATGTGCTTCGCCCTTATATTGGAGTCTTTGTTGTGGTTTACTTCGATGATATCCTTGTGTTTAGCAAAACCATCAAAGAGCATCTTATTCATGTTAGGGCTGTTTTGCAAACCCTTCGCAAGGAACGTCTTTATGCAAACATGAAAAAATGCACATTTGGTGTTGACAAAGTGGTTTTCTTGGGTTTTGTTGTATCCTCAAAGGGTGTCCATGTTGATGAATCTAAGATTGAAGCAATTAAAACTTGGCCCCAACCCACCAATTTGCAACAAGTGCATAGCTTTCTTGGTCTTGCAGGTTTTTACCGTCGCTTTGTGAAAGATTTTAGCACTATTGCCGCTCCTTTGCATGCCTTGATGATGCGGAGCATCCCTCACTCATCCCCATGGACACACCTACATCTTCCTCAACACCACGTGGACCCATGACTCGAGCTCGCGCTAAGGCTATTGAAGATAAGGTGAACTCGCTCCTCTCCGAACTCCCTCTTCCTAATCATGAGACATGGCTACTACCTCATTCGGAAACTCTATGTGTAATCAGGTACTTGGAGACGAGCCAAGGAACAGCTACTTGCAAGAGCCAAGACGACGAGGACCCCAAGCGTGATGGAGAAGAAGAAAAGCTGCTGAAGCTACAGGCGTCGGACGACCGACCAAGTCCGGACGTCCGACGACTCCTAGGCCACGGACGATCGACGCCCTCCGGACGTCCGGCAGCTGGGCACCCGGATGGAAACGCACGGAAGACCGAAGCCACCGGACGACCGGACGACCCGTACCATAGCCGAATCTACGGACGCCAGACGCTCCACGGACGTCCGGGCCTTCCCCAAGCCCCGGAAGACCGGCCCTCTCCGGACGACCGACGCACCCGAGTCAGAGCCGAATCTACGGACGTCCGAGCCCTGCCGAATTTCCGGACTGATGTAGGGCGGAACCCTACGTGGATGATCTTTCACGTTGGAGCGGATCCTACGGGGAATCACGAAGAACACGCGGAAGAACAAGAGGGAAACACGGAGGAAACGGGAGAGAAATCACTAGACCAACAAGAGATCAATCACATAAGTGCTAGATCACCGATCACATAAGGTGGCACAAGATTCAAGATCACCAAAGGTAAGGATACACGAGTAGCCGTTCTTCTCCGAGAGGAGGTCTTGATGGGGTCCACCCTAGAAGGGGGTCTTGAATCCGCTTGGGGGATCTTCTCCGAAGAGGTCCCGAGCTCAGGAGAAGTAACCAAGTGGATGAGCAAGGCTCTCACACAAACATGAGCTAAACCTAAGCTAACCCTAGAAAGAGGAAGGGATGGAGTATATATAGTCTCTGAGGCGGAAGGGTACATGGGCTTGACCCTTATTTATTCACACAGGCGAGGCGGATATCCGCGTCGGGCCGGATGTCCGGGGCTTCAGGGGAGGCCGGATGTCCGGGCTGGGGGGGCGGATGTCCGGGCTGGCGTGGCAAGTTTCTGTGGATTCGGGTGCGGGGCGCCGGATTTCCGGGCCACTGGCCGGATATCCGGGGCCGGACGCCGGATGTCCGGGCTCTGTAGACTTTCTCCGGTTCCTCTCGTCGTGTTCCTTCATCCTTGTACTTGGGGACTTGTCCATCATTCCGAGCATCTCCGAGAGGGTCTCCTTGGTACCTAGGCATGCATAGTGTCCTTGCATTAGGTAGCAACCATGTCTCACACGAATAGAAAGGGGAAGCATTTAGGAACGGGTTCACCTTGTGTCCAATGGCGAATAGTCGAGGTCTCGTCGTATGTATCCTTGGGGCTTGGAGAGTAGTCGGAGTGTACATGGAGATGAACGTGGTATGCTCCGCATCATCTCCCCTCCCTTGGGAAAGATCCGACCTCGGATCGAAATCCTCATCACCATGGAAACGGTTGTCGTGGACGGACTTGTAGTCGTAAAAAGTGGAAGGCATGGCGCAATCCAAGTACTCCAAGGTGTCTCCGAGTGGTACACATGCAAAAAGAGCAAACACAAACGACACTTGGAAATACAATGGTTAGCGCACACAAGGTGTCCATCATGTAAGAATGAGGTCGTCCAAAGGAATTGTTCATGACAAGGCTTGAGATGCTTATCCAAATGATGTAAAATGACATGTAAAGCATTCGTGGGAGCAAAAACATTCATGGGAGTAATGCAACCACGGTGCAAAATGATGTCATAGTGAGACGGTTTATCAAGAGCATGAATATGGCAATGGATGCAATATGATTATGTTATCATGCAATTGATGGTAGGCAATGTGATCATTATGTATGAATATGCCATCAAGAAAGATCACAACAAATTTGCTAAGGAAGTGCACAAGCTCATATATCATGGATGACATGGGAATACAAGATGCAACAAGGCAATCATAATGTGAGTCAATCCATGCATAAGACGCAAATTTGCTATGGGTATGATATGTCCATCGAGCATGACATGTATGAGCACAATCAACAAATATGAAGGTGTGGGTGCAATGTGTCAAAGGAGTGTTGATGTACCAATGCTCGTTGTCGTGGCATGAGTGGAGGTTCGAAGGTGCATCCCATAAGTCCAAGCGCTCCTCAATGTAAAGGTCCATAGAGCCAATCTCCAATGTCGATCCTCCATCCAATAGATGTATCATGTGGACAATAAGAAGGAAACAACAATGAAAGAATGACCCATCCAATATGCAAACTTGAGGATGGCTCAAAGGGAAGGAGTTCACCTTTAGTGGATTCTCGCAAATGTTGGTGTTGCACATCGTGTATGCCTTCGCATGACCAAGTTGTCGACATAACGGCATCGCCTTGTGAAACCTCCAAAATGAAAGAACATGACAAACACTCGGAAAAACAAATGAGGTTAGCGGAAATGCAAAACCTATCATTCGAGTGGTAAGATACCCAACAAGTGTATGCATCATGCACATAAGAAAGTACAAGGGAGCGTTTCATAGTATGGAGGCATATGATGCAAGAACAACCAAATGCAATAGGCGCAATCAAACAAGCATGCATCACAAGTGAAGTGTCCAAGTCTCCAAGGTCATTAAGCATAGAGGCAACTATAGGAGGCAAGCGACAATACACAAGATATATCATGTGAGAGGCATGAACATATATGTCATCAACCCAAGAAAGCAAGTGATAGTGGAACATGGGTGATGCAACATAGCTAGCAATCATAGAGATCAAGTCAAGCAAGCTAGTAGTGCGAAGATGAAACGTACTAGAAGGAATCATGGCAAGCATGTCATGTGTGCAAATAGTGGGCATGAATAATGCACATGACATAGCACAAGCATGAAAGCAAGATATGAGTAGAATAACATGAATGTATTGGCGAGAGGCCATGTGTAAATAGCAATGGGGCATCATGACTCTCCCAACACAACAAGCATCAATAGCATGGGGCACATGATAAACATGGCAATAGTAACAAGGATCTCCACCAAGCATGCAAATACGCATAGAAGTGGCATAATGATGAAACATGGGTAGATGCAAGCAAGGGTCACAATTGCATGGCAAAGGCATAGGAGCAAGCATAGTCCTTGCGCGAACGGAGCGGTGGTAAGGATAGTCCACGGGATCCCAAAGCATCGTTGCTCTCAAGAGCTCATTTCGTCAACTCTTGGGATTGAGAAGTTGACGAGTATGCATGAGTACCTACACAAAACGAAGACAAAGGAAAAATTGTGTGTGCATGGTATATGTACACATCATCCATTTATGATGCGCACATGCATGTGTCGGTTAGCACAAAATATCCAATGCTCAAATAAATGAGATGCGTGATATAGAAACATATCATCCATCATGATAGGTTTGTTGTTATGTATAACATAATGGAGACTCAAATTGTGTAATGCATCATGAGAAATATGTAGAGCATTGTTATTCATGGAATGCATAAGGTGCAAGCAATTATGTGAATCATGCAAAGTATGGGATGAATCAAAATCTCCTAATATGTATGAGGAAACTATGGGGGTCTCCTCATGAGCATGAGTAGCAACATCACATGGAGAATATTGACAACATCCAAAACAATGCATATTTGGAACAATGGGATCATGGCATGGTATAGTAGATGAATTGCCCAAATCATGTAAAGGAAGCATGGCAATATCATCACATGAAAAACAAAAGCCAATGACCATCATCTCGTCATCTATGCCATAAGTTCAAATGGGATTTATTTTAATGGGGCATGCATAGTTACTATGTTGAGATTGAAATGAGGCAATATGGGAGATGTCACTCATAGCATATGACAAGTTCAATGTATTGTCAAACATGAAGTGACCAATAGAATTTTCACAAGATGTCCTATGGAGCATAGCATCACAACTAGGCAACTCAACATGCTCATCATCATATTCATCATAAATAGGTAAGTCAAGGCATGAAGAAGTTTCACTAGCATGAAGCATGGTAATAGGTGGGTCAACATCATGGGAACAATTGATGGTAAGAGAGTCCACTAGTGGGACAAGAGAAGCACCATCACCTATGTTACCTTTGGAAGGTCGCTCATGTGTTGTAGGTGAGTTGTCAACGATCCATTCGTTGTCATCTTCATCTTGATGGAACCATGTGGGGGGTGTATCATCGTCCACACATGGCCGTCGTCGTCTCCAATGTAGGGATGGACTCGTCGAGGATAGCCATGTCGTCATGTAGGAGACCTAGCACCAAAGAAGAAAACACACTAGGAGTAGAGGTTAAGTCGTTAGAAATCATAGTGGCCTCATGTGCCGTGTCAACTACCTCACTCTTAAGTGTTGTGGCTCACTCACTCCCTCAAGGATGCTCTCACTCGTATGGTGGGTGGAGTCACTCAAATGGCGCTCAACCTCACATAGGATGTGTGGCATGCTCTCATGTGTGGGGCTAGTGGTGGTCACACTCATCCTCTCATAGGAAATGCTCTCAATGTCACGTATGGTGGAGTCACTCATCTCTCTCATGGGGTGGTGGCTCTCCTCACATGACAAATGGGGTAGCTCAACATGTGTGGGTGTCGGAGAGGTGTAGGTGCAAATGTCTCCATGCGCGGTCGCATAGCTTGACTCGGAGTATGATTCCAATATGGGCATCGTCTTCATGTTGTAGAAGAGATTCGCGCTTGACGCAGTGGTCGAAGGGGATGGCCCTTGCTCGACCTTCTTGTCGCCGTCTTGTTGTTGGAGGCCCATATGATGTGGCACCTCGTAGCTCGTCTCCATGACCGAAGAGAATGTCCCGTGCTCGGCCATCTTCCTTGAGGGACTCCCGAAGATGGAAGTGTCGCCCTCGCTCGTAGGTGGTCGCCTTGGACTTGATGAAGTCGATGTAGGTGTACACGTCGGAAGTAGGCGAAGATGCCGTACGTCCAAAGGCGAAGATGTCTTGATTGCACTTGGCGAAGATGCCGAAGTGGTTGTTGTAGCCGTAGCGCCGTCTTGGTGGTGCTCGTCTCGCGGTCTTCTCTTGTGCTTATGAAGCTTCGACTTGGCGTGAAGTAGGGCTTGTTGGGACTTGTGCATTTGCGCTTGTGGAGCATCTTCATGATGATGATGTCGTTGTCGTGCTTAAGCTCCTTGGCGTTCGTCATCGTCGTGCACATGATGCTTGGAGGTGACTTGCCCTTCATAACGATGAGGATCGCCATGGAGATGTGGACGACTTGCGCTTGCATCGCTTGGGCGCTCCGAAGACTTGTGGCTTGAACGTCGCCGTCTTGAAGATGATGAAGGGGAAGTCGACTTGAGCAAGGTCCGAATCTCCTCCATTCTTGCATCTTGCTCCTCTTTATGTGCGGCAAGTTTCTTGTCGAAGTTGTCCCTTCTCCTTGCTTCGGAGTGATGAATGTCGATGGAGATGTTCTCGATGCGCTCGCAATCTTGATTGTGTGCCTTGCACTTGTCGTTGTAGATCGAAGATAGACGCTTTGGTGATGTAGTTGTTCACGCCGTCGTTGTTGTCGTAGACCGGAGATGAAATGCCTTGCCTATCCATCATAAGACTCGAGCAAATATGAGTGGGAGAAAGAGAAGAACTTATACCAATGTACCTTGACCGATGTTGACAATGAATCAAGTTCACTCAAATGCGGACAGTGAAATAGCACTATTGGTACCAATTCTTGTCGGTTCTCACACCTACACAAGTAAAGCTTATGGTGGAGCTCGTTGAGGATAGTGGCACAAAAATTTAATGCAAAATGTTAGCAAGAGTCAATAATGTTGAAAGAGATTCACAAATTTGCAAGTGAAACAAATGGACCAATAGAAAAGAATGGCACACGGAAACACACACACGGATAGATAAATGGGGTCGTGCAACAAAGGAATGAGCTCAAAATGTGGAATCCACCAAAACGCTCGTGTTGCACAACTCAAGAGAGACGCTAGCACGATTGCTCAATAGGCGGATACGACACTTGTGCACAACCTATAAGATGCAAAATGGATAAACTTCTGTCCCAAGTATGCTATGTATGTATGGTTCCCGTTGTTTCTCTCAAGATGATCCAAGATGATCGGATATGACAATCTTATATGCAATGTGGTATGATGTTATGGCACTTGCTTACAAGCTTCTTTGCTCTCTTTCTTTTGCTTAAAAGCTTTTTTTTCTTCTTCTTTTTTTGTATGCCCACTTTGCACAATGCACAAACCAAGATAGAAATTGTGTATATGCGGGAACAAACTTGTGACACAAGATATGATACCAATATATGCACCACAATGATATGGTATATATGCTATGGGAAGTATGATCACTAATGTGTACAAGTAGCGTGGCCCGGCAATACTCAAATGGCTAGTCTCGATGGACAAGTAACGCAAAATGGGCTAGGGGTTATTAATGCAATTGCATGGGAATATACAATGGAGGGATACCACGATACCAAGATGATATGGAGGTTACCGTCCATGGCGACGATGAGTGGCGCTGTTCTTGATGTAGATACCAAGATGATGGAGACTCATCCCTAAGTAGCCGAAACACCTTAGGAAACGGAAAAACCGCGAACTCAAAATCTCAAACATCAAATGTCAAAATGGTGGTAGCGGGAATGCGGTGGTGGTTTGAACTTGGCAATGCATAAGTGGAAGGATGGGCTATACACGTGTCGGAGTTGAAGTTGCCGTCCCTAAGTAGCCGAAACACCTTAGGAGACACAAGCCACGACTCAAACAAGCTCAAACAACTATTGGGTTAAGTTGAGGTGGTTGAAGTGTATGGTGGGCAAGCCTATGCGAAAGTTATGGTGGTGGTGGTGGTTGATGAAGATGCAACCGTCCCTAAGTAGCCTAAACACCTTAGGAGACTCGAATCACAACTCAAACAACCTCAAATGCAAAGGGGAACAAAATTGGTTAGGTTGCGAAAGTCGGTGGTGGACATGCGGATGATGTGGTGGAAGCCCTAGGCAAAGATGCCAAAGTTCCAAAAACTTGATGGAGTCAAATGGTGGTGGTAGTATTTTCATGGGAAGGGGGATGTCAATAGCTTCAAAACGAGCTAAAGACGCGAAAATCGGACTCCGGATGAATTAGTTATGGCCGAAACGGTGAAACGGGGAGGCTGAAATCTCTGATGGCGGATATCCGGGGTTAGGGCCGGATTTCCGGGGGTGTATGTCCAGAACCGAGCGGATTTGGTGCTCCAGGGCCCGGATGTCCATCTTGGGGCCCGGATGTCCCGCCCGACGAATCCAGATCTCGTTTGGGGCGGAAATTTTCGAATTAGGGGCGGAAATTGATGATTTCAAGGTCAAAATTGGAGAGATTTCGTGGATGGAAAGTGGGGAAACTTGGGGAAATGCTAGATCCACTCGAAACCAAGCAAATCCATGGATCAAAATCAACAAAACATCATCAAAACTAACAAATCACAAAAAATTTGGGGCTATTTTTGGTGGGGATTTTCGGATTTAGGACGAAATCAACAAAATCAAGCTAGAAAACACGGGTAGGGGCTCCAAAACGTGATCAACGTGGCTCATGATACCAAGATGATGTAGGGCGGAACCCTACGTGGATGATCTTTCACGTTGGAGCGGATCCTACGGGGAATCACGAAGAACACGCGGAAGAACAAGAGGGAAACACGGAGGAACCGGGAGAGAAATCACTAGACCAACAAGAGATCAATCACACAAGTGCTAGATCACCGATCACATAAGGTGGCACAAGATTCAAGATCAACAAAGGTAAGGATACACGAGTAGCCGTTCTTCTCCGAGAGGAGGTCTTGATGGGGTCCACCCTAGAAGGGGTCTTGAATCCGCTTGGGGGATCTTCTCCAAGAGGTCCCGAGCTCAGGAGAAGTAACCAAGTGGATGAGCAAGGCTCTCACACAAACATGAGCTAAACCTAAGCTAACCCTAGAAAGAGGAAGGGGATGGAGTATATATAGTCTACGGGGCGAAAGGGTACATGGGCTTGACCCTTCTTTATTCACCCACAGGCGAGGCCGGATGTCCAAGGCGTCGGGCGGATGTCCGGCTTGGGAGGCGGATGTCCAGGACTAAGCGTGGCAAGTTTACGTGGATTCGGATGCGGTCTGCCGGATTTACAGGCCTTGGCCGGATATCCGTGGGGCGGATATCCGGGTGGGGGCAGATGTCGGGTGCCGGACTGCGGTTGTCCGGGCTCTGTAGACTTTCTCCGGTTCCTCTCGTCGTGTTCCTTCATCCTTGTACTTGGGGACTTGTCCATCATTCCGAGCATCTCCGAGAGGGTCTCCTTGGTACCTAGGCATGCATAGTGTCCTTGCATTAGGTAGCAACCATGTCTCACACGAATGGAAAGGGGAAGCATTTAGGAACGGGTTCACCTTGTGTCCAATGGCGAATAGTCGAGGTCTCATCTTATGTATCCTTGGGGCTTGGAGAGTAGTCGGAGTGTACATGGGGATGAACGTGGTATGCTCCGCATCACGGACCGTCCCGAGCCTCCGGACGTCCGGCGTCTTCCGGATATCCGGCACCTGAGTGACCGCGCCCGCGGGCTGGAGCCCTTGCACCCCTTCACTTCGCCCCCATTTGCACTAAGACTATATATAGACCTCCTCCTCCTCCTAGTTAGGGTTAGCAAAGGATTAGCTCATGTTTGTGTGAGAGCCTTGCTCATCCACTTGGTTACTTCTCCTCGGAGCTCAGGACCTCTTCGGAGAAGATCCCCCCAAGCGGATTCAAGACCCCCTTCTAGGGTGGACCCCATTAAGACCTCCTCACGGAGAATAACGGCTACTCGTTTATCTTTCCTTTGTTGATTTTAAATCTTGTGCTACCTTATGTGTTCGGTGATCTAGCCCTTGTGTGATCGATACTTGTCGGTTTAGTGTTTCTCTTGTGCGTTTTTTCTTGTGTTCTTCCGCTCGTTCGTCGTGTTATCCCCGTAGGATCCCCTCCAAACGTGAAATGATGAGGACATGACTACCTAGGATAAGACCAAAAATATTGCATACATGCATATTTGTCAGGTGATTTCTAGTGCAAACTATTCAATAATCTATTTATGTTATCCAGAACAAAATTACTTCACAAACTTTTGTGCCATGTCTAAGTGCAGGTGTATGGGACATTTGTACAATCCACATTTGAAGATAAGGGAGAAAGAGATGTTTACCTGTTGTTCAAAAAGTTCTCTCCCGTCACTTTTGGCCCAAGAGAAGATAGAGTCCAAGTCTCTCACGTTCGGACTCAGATTCGGACTGCAGACATATACGACTCAAAACGTCAATAACTTTTTTCGCATTTAACTCCAAATTGGTAGATTCTTTTTCTGTTGGAAAATAGATTTCATGAACTTTCCAACCCAATTGGATTCACCTTAAATTCGTCCGGACCGTTGAGTTATGGACGAAGCAATATGATGCTGCAGCAGAATCCGAGTCAAACTACAAGTCCAAAGGTGTTACGTCACCTCCACTTGGGCCCATTGGCCTTGTATGACCTAGGGTTAGTTTTAGGCTGCCTTGGGATGTCCTCCCACCTCCTTGGCCGCCACGCCTTGCTCCTATATAAGTAGATCCATCTAGTAGCTTTTTCCTTGGGATTTGTTTAGTTAAAAGTTAGCCATTGCAACTTCGTACTTCGTTTGTGTCCAACGACTGCACCAAGGCCGCTTACGGATCCCCACCATTATCAATACTTCATATATATTCGCAATATTCAGATTGCTTTATCATATTCTTGCTCGTTCTTCGATTGCGTGCAGGAATAGACCTTCGTGGTTTGGATAAGACCAAAAATATTGCATACATGCATATTTGTCAGGTGATTTCTAGTGCAAACTATTCAATAATCTATTTATGTTATCCAGAACAAAAATACTTCACATACTTTTGTGTTTTGTCTAATTGCAGGTGTATGGGACATTTGTACAATACACATATGAAGATAAGGGAAAAGGAGAAGTTTAGGTCTTGTTCAAAAAGTCCTCTCACATCACTTTTGGGCCAAGAGAAGATAGAGTCCAAGTCTCTCACGTTACGGATTCAGATTCGACTGCCGCATGTACATACCTGACTCAAAACGCCAACAACTTTTTCATACGGACTCCGAATTGGGTGATTCTTTTTTGTTGGAAAGTAGATTTCATGCTCTTTCCAACCCAATTGGAATCACCTTAAAATCTGTCCGGATCGTTGAGTTATGGATGAAACAATCTGACGCTGCACCAGAATCCGAGTCAAACTACAAGTCCAAACATGTCACGTCACCTCCACTTGGGCCCATTGGCCTTGTACGACCTAGGGTTAGTTTTAATCTGCCTTGGGACGTCCTCCCACCTCCTTGGCCGCCACCCCTTGCTCCTATATAAGTAGATCCATCTAGTAGCTTTTCCCTTGGGATTTGTTTAGTTAAAAGTTAGCCATTGCAACTTCGTGTACTTCGTTTGTGTCCAACGACCAGACCAATGCCGCTTACGGATCCCCACCATTATCAATACTTCATATATATTTGCAATATTCAGATTGCTTTATCATATTCTTGCTCGTACTTCGATTGCGTGCAGGAATAGACCTTCGTGGTCGGTGATTGTGCTTCCAAAGATCGCCAAGAACCTCGAGAGATTGGTTTAGCGATTGCTAAGGCACAATGTCGTGCACGTTTGTAGTCGGATCATCAAAGTCGGCTCCACCAAATCGATAGTTATCATCTCATCGAAAGATCGGGACACCCTCGCCTCTATCAAGTGATATCAGTTTTCAGGTTGCTCGGTGAGAATTTCCAATTATCCCTAGATTAGATTTATTTTCTTACCTATTGTCCAAGAAAAAGCAAAAAAAAAGTTAGATCTATTCATCCTTTGTCCAAGCCAGTCTGAGCCTTTGAAGTTTTTCTTTTCATTCTTTGCATTATTGAATTATCGATTGCATCGTCGTGTCGAGTTGCTGGTCTCATTGACCACCATCCATCCATCAATTTCCACCACGTGCTACCCATCGTTCATTGTCATAATCATAGTTGAGATCGTTCACATCTTTACTTGATCCAATATGCATCTTATCTAGTTTGTTTGAAAAGAGGGAGAGAGAAAAAAAAGAAGAGAAAAAAGTAAAAAAAAAAGTCAGAGAAAAAAAGAGAGAAAGAAAAAGGGAAAAAAGTGTGAGAAAAAAAAAGAGAGAAGAAAAAAAACAAACTTCGGATCTATCTAGACTCAATCTCGTAGCTGAATTCGGATTGGAATCTGTTCTGTGCACTGTTCAGTAAAACAAGCATAACTTCCTGATACAAAGTCCGTTTTGGCTCCGCGAGTACTCAAATTAAATATAGAGACGAGCCGCATCTAAATAGTTGCAGAAGCTAGTTCAATATTTGGCACCTCCAAATCGGCTTCTAAATAGGTCTTTTTGTCCTCCGAAGTTCGTGAACACAGCTTATTCCAGTTTTTCAAAGCAGTTTTAGAATTTTTTGACTCCTCATATCAACTCGGAATTGAGTGATTCTTTTTTCATTGGAAAGATTGAGTTAGTAGCATTCTTTGAAAAAAGTTATCAGAAAATTGGCTCAAACTTTTCAAGAGGAAAATTGGAGAGAGAGTTGTTGTATATCCTGCTTGGTAGTTGTTTTTCATCATTATCTTCGCTGCCGCTGTGATCTTCACTTATATCTTGATGTCCAGAGCTACTTAGTATCCTTCATTGATGCAAGTTGTGCTACTGATGAGGACATGACTACCTTGGATACAACCGAAAATATTGCATACATGTATATTTGTGAGGTGATTTCTAATGCAAACTATGCAATAATTTATTTATGTCATCCAGGACAAAAATACTTCACAAACTTTTGTGCCATGTCTAATTGCAGGTGTATGGGACATTTGTACAATCCACATATGAAGATAACGGAGAAAGAGATTTTTACCTGCTGTTCAAAAAGTTCTCTCACGTCACTTTTGGCCCAAGAGAAGATAGAGTCCAAGTCTCTCACGTTACGGACTCAGATTCGACTGCATAGACATACCGACTCAAAACGTCAATAACTTTTTCATACGGACTCCAAATTGGTTGATTTTTTTGTTGGTAAATAGATTTCGTGCACTTTCCAACCCAATTGGATTCACCTTAAAATTCGTCCGAGCGTTGAGTTATGGACGAAACAATCTGATCTTTCAGCAGAATCCGAGTCAAACTACAAGTCCAAAGGTGTTACGTCACCTCCACTTGGGCCCATCGGCCTTGTACGACCTAGGGTTAGTTTTAGGCTGCCTTGGGACGTCCTCCCACCTCCTTGGCTGCCACCCCTTGCTCCTATATAAGTAGACCCATCTAGTAGCTTTTTCCTTGGGATTTGTTTAGTTAAAAGTTAGCCATTGCAACTCCGTGTACTTCGTTTGTGTCCAACGACCAGACCAAGACCGCTTACGGATCCCCACCTTTATCAATAGTTCATATATACTCGCAATATTCAGATTGCTTTTATCATATTCCTGCTTGCTCTTCGATTGTTTGCAGGAATAGACCTTCGTCAATCGCTGATCGTGCTTCCAAAGATCGTCAAGAACCTCGAGAGATTGGCTTAGCGATTGCTAAGGCGCAACGTCGTGCACGTTTGTAGTCGGATCGTCAACGTCATCTTCACCAAATCGATAGTTATCATCTCATCAAAAGATCGGGACACCCCCGCCTCTATCAAGTGGTATCCGTTTTCAGGTTGCTCGGTGTGAATTTCCAGTTTTCCCTAGATTAGATTTATTTTCTTACCTATTGTCCAAGAAAAAGCCACAAAAAAAAGTTAGGTCTATTCATCCTTTGTCCCAGCCAGTCTGAGCCTTTACAATTTTCTTTTCATTGTTTGCATTATTGAATTATCGGTTGCATCATCGTGTCGAGTTGCTGGTCTTAGTGTCTAGTTCGTTTAGAGTTTCGAGTTCAGTTCACATTAGTCACGCCGCCGCTGCATCGTTATCCCTTCCGTTGACCACCATCCATCCATCAATTTCCACCATGTGCTACCCATCGTTCAATGTCATAATCATAGTTGAGATCGTTCACATCTTCACTTGATCCAATATGCATCTTATCTAGTTTGTTTGAAAAGAGGGAGAGAGAAAAAAAAGAAGAGAAAAAAGTAAAAAAAGTCGAGAAAAAAGAGAGAAAGAAAAGGGAAAAAGTGTGAGAAAAAAAGAGAGAAGAAAAAAACAAAGTTCGGATCTATCTAGACTCAATCTCGTAGCTGAATTCGGATTGGAATCTGTTTGTGCCTTTATTCAAGTAAAACAGGCATAACTTCCTGATACGAAGTCCGTTTTGGCTCCGCGAGTACTCAAATTAAATATAGAGACGAGCCGCATCTAAATAGTTGCAGAAGCTAGTTCAATATTTGGCACCTCGAAATCGGCTTCTAAATAGGTCTTTTTGCCCTCCGAAGTTCGTGAACACAGCTTATTCCAGTTTTTCAAACCAGTTTTAGAGTTTTTTGACTCCTCATATCAACTCGGAATTGAGTGATTCTTTTTGCATTGGAAAGCTTGAGTTAGTAGCATTCTTTGAAAAAAGTTATCAGAAAATTGGCTCAAACTTTTCAAGAGGAAAATTGGAGAGAGAGTTGTTGTATATCCTGCTTGGTAGTTGTTTTTCATCATTATCTTCGCTGCCGTTGTGATCTTCACTTATATCTTGCTGTCCAGAGCTACTTAGTATCCTTCATTGATGCAAGTTGTGCTACTGATGAGGACATGACTACCTTGGATACACCGAAAATATTGCATACATGTATATTTGTGAGGTGATTTCTAATGCAAACTATGCAATATTTATTTATGTCATCCAGACAAAATACTTCACAAACTTTTGTGCCATGTCTAATTGCAGGTGTATGGGACATTTGTACAATCCACATATGAAGATAACGGAGAAAGAGATTTTTACCTGCTGTTCAAAAAGTTCTCTCACGTCACTTTTGGCCCAAGAGAAGATAGAGTCCAAGTCTCTCACGTTACGGACTCAGATTCGGACTGCAGACATACACGACTCAAAAGCGTCAATAACTTTTTCATACGGACTCCAAATTGGTTGATTCTTTTTTTGTTGGAAAATAGATTTCGTGCACTTTCCAACCCAATTGGATCACCTTAAAATTCGTCCGGAGCGTTGAGTTATGGACGAAACAATCTGATGCTGCAGCAGAATCCGAGTCAAACTACAAGTCCAAAGGTGTTACGTCACCTCCACTTGGGCCCATCGGCCTTGTACGACCTAGGGTTAGTTTTAGGCTGCCTTGGGACGTCCTCCCACCTCCTTGGCTGCCACCCCTTGCTCCTATATAAGTAGATCCATCTAGTAGCTTTTTCCTTGGGATTTGTTTAGTTAAAAGTTAGCCATTGCAACTTCGTGTACTTCGTTTGTGTCCAACGACCAGACCAAGACCGCTTACGGATCCCCACCTTTATCAATAGTTCATATATACTCGCAATATTCAGATTGCTTTTATCATATTCTTGCTTGTTCTTCGATTGTTTGCAGGAATAGACCTTCGGCTGATCGTGCTTCCAAGATCGCCAAGAATCCTCGGGAGATTGGCTTAGCGATTGCTAAGGCACAACGTCGTGCACGTTTGTAGTCGGATCGTCAACGTCATCTTCACCAAATCGATAGTTATCATCTCATCGAAAGATCGGGACACCCCCGCCTCTATCAGCTACGCCGTGACCTCATTAGTGTTTTAGGCTCGCGTCTCTAGTCCGGTCTAGCCTAGGACCAGCACAGTACCGTCATTGAGCGTTTATTCAACATTGCATATTTGAATTGATTATTGCTAAAAAAAATTGCTAGCATATATAGCCAACCCAGCTCCACATATTTCTACACCGTGTATACGTACGTTCCCCTGGCAATCGCTTTACACAATCTTCAGAGTTACTTGACACCGCTGGTTGCCTGTCACCACCTGCTGCATGGTAAGAACTTGTAAGATATTGATATTTGCTATAGTGTGAGTGTTTTACCACCACATCCTACTAGTTCATAGGAACATTATTCTCGAATTTTGTTTCTTGTTTCTACTAATCATGACAGGTTCCGGAGATAGAAGTTCTTGGATGACGGACACATCTCCACCATCACGAGAGTTGGGACAACACACACAAGCACATGGTCAGGTTATCTCTTTACCGTCATTTGAAAGTAGATTTAATCCTGCTATTTATCTTGCTTTGGAGCTTGAAGTTGAACAAGTTTTTAGTCACCATGACTTTTCTGAACTTGAGCGAGTACGAGCTGCCACTAGAGCATTTACTGGTTTTGCTTCTGTTGTGGAGTGTGCATTGTAAGAAAAACAATGATAACCAACTCACAACTTGGAAAGATTTGAAAGATGTAATGAGACAACAATTTTTCCCTCCTTACTATCGTCGTGAATTGCTTATAAATTGGAACAATTAAAACAAGGCAAGAATAACACTGTTCATGCTTACTACCAAGAGTTCAAATCTTATATGCATCATTGTGACATAGAAGAATCTGAGGATGATAAAATGAATAGATTTTTGGTGGTTTGAACCATGCTATCCGTGCAAGATTTCACTATATTCCTCATTGCATTACTTGGTATGTATGTTCGCGCTTGTACCTTTGAGAGATGTATACAGGAGGAAGCATTGGGTGACTACAACAACTACTATTCCAGTTCATGCTCACCACCGCCGGTTGGTTCCTCCACCGTTGCACCTACTAGCGCAGCCCCACCTCAGATTGTGAGCACGACATCATCTCAAGTGTATGGTGCATTGTCAACGCCGTACCTACATCAGCTACGTCTTTACATAAGGTAACAAAGAAGGTATTAATGATATAACTTCACATGAGAATGATGCATCCCTAGTTAACTTGAGTGCATCATGTGTTGAGTTACCTGGTTGATGAGGACATCAATACCATTGTTACACCCGCACCCCCTACTGCTACATATACTGGACCAATTACTAGAGCTCGCGCACGCCAATTAAATTATCAGGTACTTTCGTTTCGTGGTAATGATTCTAATGTTCATGAGAATATGATGCTGCCTAAATTGGATACATTTGTTTTGCTTACAAATGAAGGGCCTAGCTTGGAGAAGGATGGACATTGGAGCAAGAACAAGCATGGAGATGATGCCATGCACAAGGGGAACAAGAACGAAGTTACAAGTGATGATTTCAGGACTTTGAAGCCACCATAATGGGTGCATGAAGCCTTGGACGAAATATACAAGATGCTACTTCATAAATTTCGTTCGAGGCTAGTCTAGGTGCTCGTCACCTTATTATTGGGCCAGGCCCTTGTAATTTCGAAATACACAAGTATAGGCTATTTTTAGAGTCCGTATGTGTGGGAAACAAGAGATAGGGTTGATTTTGGACCCCTCCACCAGGGGCCACGAAATTCCCCTCTTCCTCCATATATACAGCCCTTAGGGCACCGCTTAGACTTTGGGTTTTGTTTAGATTAAAAGTTCGCCATAGCTGCAACTTCACAGCATTTCGTTTGTGTTCAACGACTGCATAAAGGCGCCACGAACCCCACCTTGATCAATAAAGCTTTGATCTTATATTCGCAATATCCAGATTGCAATCTCGGTTTCTTGCTTGATCTTCGTTTGCTCGCAGGAAATGCAGACCCTCATGGTCAGGTTGATCGTGCTCCCGCGTGGTCAATAACCTCTCGGAGTTGGTTTAGAGATTGCTAAGGCGCGACGTCCTCGCCCGTTCGTAGTCGGATCGTCAAAGTCGACTTCCTCCAAAGCGAAAACCAACATCTCATCGAAAGACGGGACACCTTTGCCTCTATCACTGGTGATTTGAGCACATCACCTATTTTAGAGAATCTTGATACTATCATGAATGCTTCATGTGATCAAACAACTGAAATACCAACAATTTTGAGTGCACCCATTGAATTAACTGTTGATGCAAAAGAATCAATGTTTAATCATTTTGATATGACCTCTAATCTTGGTGATGATTACGTGTCGAATGACTTATTGCATGTTTGCTTATTTAAGCATGTTGTAGCATGTAAATTTGATGCAAGTAAGGTTTATTCACCAATGTTGGGATGGTTTAATGATGAACATTGTCAATCTTTTGAAATGAATAAGAGTTTCACTTATATGTGCAAACTGAGTTGCAATATTTTCATGCCTTCTACTTCTTGTGATAATGTTTTGGCTTTAGATTTTATGAACTATGCAAGTTACTCATCTATTCATGTGTCATATGTGCAAAAATCAAGGGAAATAAAAATGGATGACATATACATATACAACATGTACACCTTGTCTCTTTTGTTAGCCACATTTCAGACTAAGCAACGCCGAGGACGGCTTTGTTTTCAAGAAGTGGAGGATGATGAGGACATGACTACCTTGGATAAGACCAAAATATTGCATCCATGCATATTTGTCGTGTGATTTCTAGTGCAAACTATTCAATAATCTATTTATGTTATCCGAACAAAATACTTCACATACTTTTGTGTTTTGTCTAATTGCAGGTGTATGGGACATTTGTACAATACACATATGAAGATAAGGGAAAAGGAGAAGTTTAGGTGTTGTTCGAAAAGTCCTCTCACGTCACTTTTGGTCCAAGAGAAGATAGAGTCCAAGTCTGATGCGGAGCATCCCACGTTCATCATCATGTACACTCCGACTACTCTCCAAAACCCAAGTGGACATATGACGAGACCTCGAATATACGCCATTGGACACAAGGTGAACTCGCTCCTCTCCGAACCTTCACTTTCCACATGTGAGACATGGTTACTACCTCAAATATGTGTGCTATGCATGACCAGGAATAAAGAGGAAGACCATGGACGAGCTAGCGAGGACGCCAAGTACAAGGACCAAGAGAAGGAGCTGCCGAAGAAGCTCCAGCGAGCGGACGTCCGGACGACACCGGACGACCGGCCTCTCACAGCGAGCGGACGTCCGCCCTTGGCGGACGACGGCGCTCAAGACCGAGCCAACGCAGTTCTGCGAAGCGGACGTCTGCCCGCACCGGACGACCGCCATACCTCCCAATGAAGCGGACGACTGCCCCACCGGACGACCGGTGCCACAACACCGAGCCGAATTAGCGGAAGTCCGGAGACTCACCGGACGTCCGGACGCCCACGAAAGCCACCGGACGACCGCCCTCAAAGGACGCCCCACTGTCACAAGATGTTGTTCGGGCCCGAGGCCCATGTATCCTCTCTCTCACTTACCCCTTCGTGGACATAGACTATATATACTCCCCACCTCCTCCTAGCTATGGTTAGCGTTGATTTAGCTCATTAGATAGAGCTTCATTATCCATACCGGATCTACTCCACGAGAGAGACCGCGGCCCCTCTTCGGAGAAGATCCACCATGGATTCAAGACCCCCTCTTGGGTGGCCCCCATCAAGACCTCCTCACGGAGAAGAACGGCTACCGTTTGTATCGTCCTTTGTTGACCTTGAATCATGTATCCCCCTTTGTGTTCATCGATCTAGCACATGTGTGATTGATCTTATTGGTTTGAGTGATTCTCTTGTGTTTTCCCCGTGATTTCCCTCGTGTTCTTCCGCTCGTTCTTCGTGTTCCTAGTAGGGATACTCTCCAAACATGAAAGATCGTCCACATAGGGTTCCGCCCTACAACATCTTGGATCAGAGTAAGGTTGATCACGTTTTTGGAGCCCCTACCCCTCTTTTTCTAGCTTGATTTTGTTGTGTTCTTCCCCAAATTCGAAAATCCCCACCAAAAATAGCCCCAAATTTTTTTTTGTGATTTGTTAGTGTGATGATGTTTTGTTGATTTTGATCCATGGATTTGCTTTGTTTCGAGTGGATCTAGCATTTCCCCAAGTTTCCCCATCTTTCATCCACGAAATCTCTTCAACTTTGACCCCAAAATCCCAAAATTCCGCTCAAAATCGCGCCCCGGATCTCGCATCTCGCGTTGACCCCGACCCACCGGACGACCGTCACTTTACCGGACGTCCGGAGCCCCTGGAACGACCGGACGTCCGTCATCAACCGGACGACACGAAACCCTAACCAGATCTGAAATAGCGGATTTCCGACCCGACCGGACGTCGGCCACGGACATCCGTCCATTAGCGGACGTCCGCTACCAGAGATATCACTTTCGGCTGATTTTTGTTTTGTCCATAACTAATTCATCCGAACTCCGATTTTGACGTTCTTTAGCTCGTTTTGAAGCTAGTGACATCCCCCTTCCCACAAAAATACCACCAACACCTTTTGAATTCATCAAATTTTCCAAAATTTGGCAAGTTTGCCTAGGCCCTCCACCATATCATCCGCATAGCCACCACCGACTTCCGCAACCTAACCAATTTTGGTTCCCCATAGCATTTGAGGTTATTTGAGTAGTGACTTGAGTCTCCTAAGGTGTTTAGGCTACTTAGGGACGGTTGCTTCTTCTTCAAACACCACCACCACTTCCGCATAGGCTTACCCACCATACACTTCCACCCCAACTTAACCCAATTTTGTTTGAGCTTTTTTGAGTTGTGGCTTGTGTCTCCTAAGGTGTTTTGGCTACTTAGGGATGGCAACTTCAACTCCGACACGTGTATAGTACACCATCTTACCCTCCACTTCCGCATTGCATACACCATAACCCATAATTGCATTTTTGCAATCCCATTGAGCTTCCGCAACCACCACCGCTTTCCGCTACCACCATTTGACATTTGTCATTTGAGATTTTGAGTTCGCGATTTTTTTCCGTTTCCTAAGGTGTTTTGGCTACTTAGGGACGAGCCTCCATCATCTTGGTATCTACATCAAGAACACCGCCACTCATCATCTCAAAGGACGGTAACCTCGACGACACCATTGTATATTCCCTTGCTATTGCATTGATAACCTCTAGCCCATTTTGCGTTACTTGCCTATCGAGACTAGCCATTTGAGTATTGCCGGCGACGTTACTTGTGCACATTAGTGATCTACCCCTTCCATTGCATACATACCATATCATATTGGTATCATACCATCCATTGTGTCACAATATCGTTCCCGCATATACATAATTGCTATCTTGGTTTGTGCATTGTGCAAAAGTGGCCATACAAAAAAAATAAAAAAATAATAATAAAGCTTTTAAGCAAAACGAGAAAGAGCAAAGAAGCTTGTAAGCAATAGCCATAGCATCATAACCACATTGCATATAAGATTGTCATATATGATCATCTTGGATCAAACACCGGGAACCATACATACATAGCATACTTGGGATACAAAGTTTATCCATTTGCATCTTATAGGTTGTGCACAAGTGTCGTATCCGCCTATTGAGCAATCGTGCTAGCGTCTCTCTTGAGTTGTGCACCACGAGCGTTTTGGTGGATTCCACATTTTGAGCTCATTCCTTGGTTGCACGGCCCCATTTATCTATCCGTGTGTGTGTTTCCGTGTACCTTTCATTGCTATTGGTCTACTTGTTTCGCTTGCAAATTTTTGAATCTCTTTCAACATTATTGACTCTTGCTAACTTTTTGCATCAAATTTTTGTGCCACTATCCTCACCGAGCTCCACCATAAGCCTTATTTTTGTAGGTGTGAGAAACCGACAAGAATTGGTACCAATTGTGCTATTTCCTTGTTATACATTGAGTGATCATTGATCCATTTTCAACATCGGTCAAGGTACATTTGGTATAAGTTCTTCTCTTTCTCCCACTCATATTTGCTCGAGTCTTGTGATGGATAGGCAAGGCATTTCATCTCCGGTCTTCGACTACGACAACGGCGTGAACAACTACATCACCAAAGCGTCAATCTTCGATCTACAACGACAAATGCAAGGCGCACAATCAAGATTGCAAGACCGCATGGAGAACCTCTCCATCGACATTCATCTCTCCGAAGCAAGGAAAAGGGACTACATCGACAAGAAGCTTTCCGCACATAAAATGGAGCAAGATGCAAGGATGGAGGAGATTAGAGCCTTGATCAAGTCTTCTTCCCCTTCATCATCCTCAAGGCGGCGACATTCAAGACACAAGTCTTCGGAGCGTGGAAACGATGCTAGTGCAAATCGTCCTCGTCCACATCTACATGGCGACGACCATCACGTTCGTGATCAACATCGTCATGAAGGGCAAGTCACCTCCAAGCATCATGTGCACGATGACGACGAACGACATCTACTACGAGCTCAAGCACGACAACGACATTATCATCATGAAGATGCTCCACAAGCGCAAGTGCACAAGTCCCAACACGCCAAGTCAAAGCTTCATTAGCATAAAAGAAGACCGCAGACGACCACAACCAAGACGGCGCTATGGCTACATCAACCACTTTGGCATCTTCGCCAAGTGTTCTCAAGGCATCTTCGCCTATGGACGTACGGCATCTTCGCCTACTTCCCACGAGTACGCCTACTACGACTTCATCAAGTCCAAGGCGACTACCCTCTGACGAGGGTGACACTTCCATCTTCTAAGCCCCCAAGGAAGATGGCTGAGCATGGGACATTCCCTTCGGTCATGGAGACGAGCTACGAGGTGCCACATCATATGGGCCTCCCACACCAAGACGGTGACAAGAAGGTCGAGCAAGGGCCATCCCCTTCGACCACGGCGACGAGCGCGAACCTCTTCAACAACATGTAGACGACGCCCACATTGGACTCATACCCCGAGTCAAGCTACGCGACCGCGCATGGAGACATTTGCACCTACACCTCTCCGACACCCACATATGTTGAGCTACCCCAAGTGCCATGTGAGGAGAGCCACCACCCCATGAGAGAGATGAGTGACTCCACCATACGTGACATTGAGAGCATTTCCTATGAGAGGATGAGTGTGACCACCACTAGCCCCACACATGAGAGCATGCCACACATCCTATGTGAGGTTGAGCGCCATTTGAGTGACTCCACCAACCATATGAGTGAGAGCATCATATTGGGAGTGAGTGAGCCACAACACTTAGTGAGTGAGGTAATTGACACGGCATGTGAGGCCACTATGATTTCTAATGATTTAACCTCTACTCCTAGTGTGTTTTCTTCTTTGGTGCTAGGTCTCCTACATGACGACATGCCTATCCTTGATGAGTCTATTCCTCCATTGGAGACAACGATGGCCATGGTGGACGATGATGCACCCCCCACATGGTTCCATCAAGATGAAGATTACAACGAGACGATCTTCAACACCTCACCTACAACACATGAGCGACGCTCCAACGGTAACATAGGTGATGGTGCTTCTCTTGTCCCACTAGTGGACTCTCTTGACTTCGATTGCCCCCATGATGTTGACCCACCTATTCCCATGCTTCATGCTAGTGAGACTTCTTCATGCCTTGACTTACCTATTTACGATGAATATGATGATGAGCATGTTGAGTTCCCTAGTTGTGATGCTATGTTCCACAGGATATCTTGTGAAAAGTCTATTGGTCACTTCATGTTTGACAATCCATTGAACTTGTCATATGCTATGAGTGAGATCTCCCATATTGCATCATTACAATCTCAACATAGTAACTATGCATGCCCCATTAAAATCAATCCCATTTGCACTTATGGCATAGATGACGAGATGATGGTCATTGGCTTTTGTTTTTCATGTGATGATATTGTCATGCTTCCTTTACATGATTTTTTCATTTCATATACTATGTCATGCCATGATCACATTGTTCCAAATATGCTTTGTTTTGAATGTTGTCAATATTCTACATGTGATGTTTCCATTAATGCTCATGAGGAGACCCCCATAGTTTCCTCATACATATTCGGAGATTTTGATACATTCCATACTTTGCATGATTCCCATAATTGCGTGCACCATATGCTTCCCGTGAATAACAATGCTCTACATATTTCTCATGATGCATTACACAATTTGAGTCTCCATTATGCTATACATAATAACAAACCTCTCATGATGGATGACATGTTTCTATATCACGCATCTCATTTATTTGTGCATTGGATATTTTGTGCTAACCGACACATGCACGCAAGCATCATGATGGATGATGTGTACATCTACCACGCATTACACAATTTTCCCTTTGTCTTTGTTTTGTGTAGGTACTCACGTATACTCGTCAACTTCTCAATCCCATGAGTTGACGAAACAAGCTCTTGAGAGCAACGATGACTTGCGATCACGTGGACTTTCATTCCCACCATTCCTTTTGCGCAAGGACTACGCGCATCTCTTCTACTTGGCTCTCACACGGCTATGGGCTATTTACCACTTGCCACCTTATGCTCATTTTACTGTGTTCACTTTGCATGTTATGCTTGCTTCTATGCCTTTGCCATGCACTTGTGACCCTTGCTTGCATCTACCCATGATTCACCATTATGCTACTCCTATGTGTATTTGCATGCTTGGTGGAGATCCTAGTAGCTATTGTCATGATTTCTTTGTGCCCCATGCTATTGATGCTTGTTGTGTTAGGAGTCATGATGATCCATTGCTATTTACATATGGCTCCTCGCCAATACATTCATTCTATTGTCCTCATATCTTGCTTTCATGTTTGTGCTATGTCATGTGATTTACTCATGCCCACTCTTTGCACACATGACATGCTTGCCATGATTCCTTCTAGTATGTTGCATCTTCGCACTACTAGCTTGCTTGACTCGATCGCTATGATTGCTTGCTATGTTGCATCACCCATGTTACACTATCACTTGCTTTCTTGGGTTGATGACATATATGTTCATGCCTCTCACATGATATATCTTGTTTATTGTCGCTTGCCTCCTATAGTTGCCTCTATGCTTCATGATCTTGGAGACTTGGACACTTCACTTGTGATGCATGCTTGTTTACTTGAGCCTATTGTATTTGGTTGTTCTCGCATCATATGCCTCCATACTATGAAATGCTCCCTTGTACTTTCTTATGATGAGCATGATGCATACACTTGTTGGGTATCTTACCACACGAATGATAGGTTTTGCACTTCCGCCAACCTCATTTGTTTTTCCGAGTGTTTGTCATGTTCTTTCATTTTGAAGGATTCACAAGGCGGTAACATCACGAGACAACTTGCTTATGATTGTCTTGTTGCACCTCTTCCCATGTCATCCATGATATATGAACTTGCACATTTTCTTAGCAAATTTGTTGTGATCTTTCTTGATGGCATCTTCATACATAATGATCACATTGCCTATCATCAATTGCATGATAACATAATCATGTTGAGCATCCATTGCCATATTCATGCTATTGATAAACCGTCTCACTATGACATCATTTTGCACCGTGGTTGCATTCATCATATTCACAACACATTTGTGTGCACAATGATTGCATTTCCACCCATGAATGCTTTGCATATCATTCTAGATCATCTTGATAAGCTTCATGCGCTTTGTCACGACCAATCTTGCCGCATCGGACTCATTCTTACATTATGGACACTTTGCGTGCTCTAACCATTGTATTTCCGAGTGTTGCTTGTGTTTGCTCTTTTTGCATGTCTATCACTCCTGCGACACCTTGGACTACTTGGATTGCGCCATGTCTTCAACTCCGTCCAACTACAAGTTCGTCCCCGACAACCGTTTCCATGGTGATGAGGATCACGATCCGAGGTCGGATCTTTCCCAAGGGAGGGGAGATGATGCGGAGCATCCCACGTTCATCATCATGTACACTCCGACTACTCTCCAAACCCCAAGTGGACATATGACGAGACCTCGAATATACGCCATTGGACACAAGGTGAACTCGCTCCTCTCCGAACCTTCACTTTCCAGATGTGAGACATGGTTACTACCTCAAATATGTGTGCTATGCATGGCCAGGAACAAAGAGGAAGACCATGGACGAGCTAGCGAGGACGCCAAGTACAAGGACCAAGAGAAGGAGCTGCCGAAGAAGCTCCAATGAAGCGGACGTCCGGACGACACCGACAACCGGCCTCTCTAACGAAAGCGGACGTCTGCCCTTGGCGGACGACGCTCAAGACCCAGCCAACGCAGTTCCCGAAGCGGACGTCCGGCCCGCACCGGACGACCGGCCATACCTCCCAGCGAGCGGACGACCGGTGCCACACCACCCGAGCCGAATTAGCGGAAGTCCGGAGACTACCGGACATCCGGACGCCTACGAGCCACCGGACGACCGGCCCCAGCCAGACGTCCGGTACTGCCTCACAAGATGTTGTTGCCCGAGGCCCATGTATCCTCTCTCTCACTTTCCCTTCAGGACATAGACTATATATACTCCCCACCTCCTCCTAGCTAGGGTTAGCGTTGATTTAGGTCATTAGATAGAGCTTACATCATCCATACCGGATCTACTCCACGAGAGAGACCGCGGCCCCTCTTCGGAGAAGATCCACCTTGCATTCAAGACCCCTCTTGGGTGGCCCCATCAAGACCTCCTCACGGAGAAGAACGGCTACCGTTTGTATCGTCCTTTGTTGACCTTGAATCATGTATCCCCCTTTGTGTTCATCGATCTAGCACATGTGTGATTGATCTTGTTGGTTTGAGTGATTCTCTTGTGTTTTCCCCGTGATTTCCCTCGTGTTCTTCCGCTCGTTCTTCGTGTTCCTAGTAGGGATACTCTCCAAACGTGAAAGATCGTCCACATAGGGTTCCGCCCTACATCAAAGTCTCTCACGTTCTGGATTCAGATTCGGACTGCACAGACATACCTGACTCAAAACGCCAACAACTTTTTCATACGGACTCCGAATTGGGTGATTCTTTGATGTAGGGCGGAACCCTACGTGGATGATCTTTCACGTTGGAGCGGATCCTACGGTGAATCACGAAGAATACGGGGAAGAACACGAGGAAATCACGGGGAGGAACGAGGGAAAACACTCAACCAACAAGGAATCGGTCACACAAGTGCTAGATCACCGATCACATAAAGTGGCACAAGATTCAAAATCAACAAAGGTAAGGATACACGAGTAGCCGTTCTTCTCCGAGAGGAGGTCTTGATGGGGTCCACCCTAGAAGGGGGGTCTTGAATCCGCTTGGGGGATCTTCTCCGTAGAGGTCCTGAGCTCAGGAGAAGTAACCAAGTGGATGAGCAAGGCTCTCACACAAACATGAGCTAAACCAAAGCTACCCTAGCTAGAAGGAGGAGGGGTTCTATTTATAGTCTTAGTGAAAAGGGGGCGAAGTGAAGGGGGTACATGGGCTTGCCCAAATCGGCAGAGGTACCGGACGTCATTGGGACCGGCCGTCCGTGGTTTCAGAGGGACCGGACGTCCGGTGTCGCTTGGACGTCCATTGGATCAGCTTCAGAAGGAGGCGCCGGACGTCCGGTTTCTTCATACTTCCGCTGATTTGGCTCGGGTCAGGGCACCGGACGTCTGATGATTTCCGGTCTTCCGGTCGCCGGTCGTCTGCTGGCACCGGTCTTCCGCAGATTCGCTCGGGTCTTGAGGCGGTCGTCCAGAGACCGGACGTCGCTCGCTGTGAGAGTGTGGCCGGTCGTCCGGTCCGGGCCGGACGTCCGCTTGCTGGGGCTTCAGGCGCCGGACGTCCGGTCCCTACCGGTCGTCCGGTGGCTGGAGTTTTCTCCGGTAGCTCTTCTTCTTCTCCTTTGCGGTTGGTAGCTTCGTCTCCTTGTCCAATGGATGTAGATGCACCATGGCTTTCCTCCAGGTACCTGATCACACACAAAGTGTCCATATGAGGAAGTAGGCAAGTCTCGTGAGTAGAGAGAGGAAGTTCGGAAAGGAGCGAGTTCACCTTATCTTCGATAGCCTTGGCTCTAGCTCTTGTCATGGGCCCAAGTGGTGTTGAGGAAGATGTAGAAACGTCCATGGGGATGAGCGAGGGATGCTCCGCATCATCTCCCCTCCCTTGGGAAGGATCCGACCTCGGATCAAGATGTTCATCTCCATGGTATGGCGCAAGGTCCTTGACGTTGAAGATGTCGCTCACATTGTACTTGTCTCGAGGTATGTCGATCTTGTAGGCGTTGTCGTTGTAGCGTGCTATCACCTTGAAAGGTCCATCGGCTCGAGGGAGAAGCTTGGACTTGCGTTCTTTGGGGAAGCGGTCCTTGCGAAGGTGCAGCCATACTAGACCACCAATGTTGAAGACCATGGGTTGCTTGTTGACGTTGAGCTTGGTCGTTAGTCGTTGAACTTGTCGCTCGATGGCATATCTTGTATCCTCATGCATCTTCTTGATGTAGCTTGCCCGTGCACTCGCATCCATGTTGGTGCACTCTTGTAGAGGAAGAGGTAGAATGTCCAATGGTGACAACGGGTTGAAGCCGTGAAGCGACCTCGAAGGGGGACTTCTTTGGTAGTCGAATGTCTTGCACGGTTGTAGGTGTACTCGGCGATGGGTAGACATGCTTCCCACTCCTTGATGTTCTTCTTGATCAAGACACGGAGTAGAGTGGATAGTGTGCGGTTCGTCACCTCCGTTTGGCCGTCGGTTTGAGGGTGGTATGCGGATGAGAACAATAGCTTGATTCCGAGCTTGGCGCATAGGGTCTTCCAAAAGTAACTCAAGAACTTGACGTCACGATCGGAGACGATTGTCTTTGGTACTCCATGGAGTCGCAAGATTTCCCTACAAAAGAGATTTGCAACATGTGAAGAATCGCTCTATCTTGTTGCAAGGAATGAAATGTGCCATCTTAGAAAATCTATCCACAACAACAAACACGGAATCCTTTCCATTTTGAGTTCTAGGCAAACCAAGTACAAAATCCATGCTAATGTCTTCCCAAGGTTGATAGGGAACAGGAAGAGGCATGTAAAGACCATGAGATTGAGCTTTAGACTTAGCTTTGCGACATGTAGAACAACGGTTGGTGAAGCGTGAGACATCACAAAACATCTTGGGCCAAAACTAGTTCTTGGAGAGCGTGGCGAATGTCTTGTCGCGTGTAGAGTGTCCCATGAGTCCGCCTCCATGAGCCTCTTGCAAAAGGAGCAAACGAAGAGAAGACTCGGGAATGCATAGTTTGTTAGCTCTCATAAGATAACCATCCTTGATGTAATATTTTTCCCAAGAGGTATGTGTCAAACACTTGGCATAAGGAGAAGCAAAAGATGGATCATGCTCATACAAGTCTTTTATATGCTCAAAACCAATAACATTCAACTCAAGTTGAGTGACAAGCATGCATATGCGTGAAAGCGCGTCGGCAACTACATTTTCTTTACCCTTAATGTACTTGATCACATAAGGAAAAGATTCAATAAATTCACTCCATTTGGCATGACGCTTGTTCAACTTAGTTTGTCCTTTTAAGTACTTAAGCGTTTCATGATCGGTATGGATGACAAACTCATGAGGTCTAAGATAATGTTCCCAAACATGTAGCACACGCACTAAAGCATATAATTCTTTATCATAGATGGGATAATTAAGTTGAGCACCGGATAGTTTTTCACTAAAATAAGCAATGGCTCGTTTTTCTTGCATCAAAACTCCACCAATTCCGGTACCACTTGCATCACAATGAACCTCAAAAGTTTTGTCAAAATTGGGCAAAGCAAGAATCGGAGCATGAGTAAGCAAAGACTTGAGCTCATCAAAAGCGGTTGATTGCAAAGTTCCCCAAACAAAGGGAGTATTCTTCTTACTCAAGCCATGTAAAGGAGCGGGAATTGTGCTAAAATCTTTCACAAAGCGACGATAAAAACCCGCAAGACCAAGAAAACTTCGCACTTGTTGCAAATTGGTGGGTTGGGGCCAAGTTTTAATTGCTTCAATTTTAGATTCATCAACATGGACACCCTTTGAGGATACTACAAAACCCAAGAAAACCACTTTGTCAACTCCAAAAGTGCATTTTTCTAGTTTGCATAAAGGCTTTCCTTGCGAAGAGTTTGCAACACAGATTTTACATGATTGATGTGCTCTTTCATTGTTTTGCTAAACACAAGAATATCATCAAAGTAAACCACAACAAAGACTCCAATATAAGGACGAAGCACATGATGCATAAGACGTACAAAAGTACCGGGAGCTTCCGATAGACCCATAGGCATCACTAACCACTCATATAAACCAAATTTGGTTTTGAAAGCAGTTTTCCATTCATCACCCCCTCGTATGCGGATTTGATAATAGCCACTTTTAAGATCAATTTTTGAGAAAAAGTTGGCTCCACTAAGTTCATCAAGCATGTCATCTAAGCGAGGAATGGGATGCCTATAACGAACGGTAATAGCATTGATAGGTCTACAATCAGAACACAAGCGGAAACTTCCATCGGGTTTAGGCACAAGAATAACTAGAACGGCACAAGGGCTTAGGCTTTCACGTACATGGCCGTTGTCGATGAGTTGTTGTACTTGCCGTTGAATCTCCTTGGTTTCTTCGGGATTGGCTCGGTATGGAGCTTTGTTTGGTAGAGGCGCTCCGGGGATGAGGTCGATTCGATGCTCTATGCCTCGAAGAGGAGGTAGACCCGGAGGTAGCTCGTCGGGCAAAACATCTTGAAATTCCTGCAAAAGAGATTGAAACACCAAAGGTAGCTTGTGAATGGTGTTAGTGTTTGGTTCTCCATCCTTGCACACAAGGACAAATTGCATCACACTCGATGGGTTCTCACACACTTCTCTCATCTCACTTTTGGTGGCAAATAGGATGAGGTTTTTCTCTAGGCGAAGAGGCGCTCAAGTTTGGCTTGTGGCTCTCACTCACTTTTGGTTGGATCACTTTCTCGCTCTTGTCTCCATGATTGGTGGCTTGTTTGTCGGCTATCACTTGACTAGGAGACATAGGTCGTAGCACATATTCTTTCCCTTTCATCTTGAAGCTATAGTGATTGGTACGCCCATTGTGTATGACACCACGGTCGGAATTGCCATGGTCGACCAAGAAGTAGGTGACAAACGGTCATTGGGACCACATCACACTCCAAAGTGTCTTCGTATGCACCAATTTTGAAAGAGACTAGGACCGTATGCTCAACTCAGATAGTGCCGTGAGTCACTTAGCCATTGAACCTTGTAGGGATGCGGGTGCTTCCTCTTTACCAATTGGAGCTTGGAGCATAGTTCTTCACTTGCCAAGTTGTGGCAACTACCTCCATCGATGATGACCTTGATGGACCGTCCATTGATGCCGGCTTTTGTGTGGAAGATGTGGCATCGTTGGTCTTCTTCTTGTTGATGTTGAAGAGTCAAGACCTTGGAGACAACGAGAGCGGGGCTCGGATCCTCATCACAAAAGACTTGATCATCTTCATCTTCGTTCACTCGCCGGTGCATGGCCACTTGCTCAAGAGCTTCCATCTCCTCTTCACTCATGGAGTCATATGTGCCATCGTCGTTGAGGATCATGGTGCGCTTGTTGGTGCATTCAGATGACTTGTGGCCTCGGCCGCCGCAAGTGAAACACTTGAAGGAGCTTGTCTTGATGGTCTCATCGGTCGGAGTAGAGGATGAAGCACGCGGCTTGAGGTTGCTTGTAGTAGGAGGAGGACGACTTGAACTTGCCAAGTCTTCTTGTAACTTGAATTGTCGCTCGTTTCTTGAAGAAAGCTTGGTCAAGTAGATGTTGGAGTAGTCGTTGAAGCTTGGGTGTTGGAGAAGCCAGAGGTCTTGGATGAGTACTTAGCGCATTTGAAGTCATCTTGCACTTGACGTTCGGCCTTGGTAGCTTGATGTACGAGCTCAATGAGGTTGGAATATGGTTGGAAGTCGGCGATCTTCTTGATGGGATGATGGAGTCCATTCAAGAAACGTGCCATTGTTTGCTCATCGACTTCTTTGACATTGGCTCGAATCATGGCTATCTCCATTTCCTTGTAGTATTCTTCAACACTCTTTGTTCCTTGCTTGAGTAGTTGGAGTTTCTTGAAGAGGTCGCGGTTGTAGTAGGTTGGCACAAAACGTGCTCGCATGACATCCTTCATTTGAGCCCAAGTGGTGATTGGAGGTTCACCTCTTGCTTGTCGTCGCTCAATGATTTGTTCCCACCATATGAGCACATAGTCTTGGAACTCAAGTGATGCCATAGCGATTTTCTTCGCTTCATCGTAGTTGTGCAACCGGAAGATTTTGTCAACCTTCAATGCCCATGAGAGGTAGTCTTGAGGTCATTGCTTCCATTGAACTTGGGCATGGTGAATTTTAGCTTGCCATAGCGTTGCTCTTCATTGTGTTGTTGGCGATGTTGATGATGACGTCCTTGACATGGATTGTAATCATCTTCATGTTGCTCTTGGCGTGGAGGAAGACCATTATCGGCTTGCCCATGTTGAGCTTGAGGTTGGGGTGGAGCTTGACGAGCTTGTGGAGGGGCTTGAGGAACTTGACGTTGTACATGAGGTTGGTAGTTTCTCTCTTGGATTTCTTCTCGAAGGGCTTCCTCTTGATTGCGCCGTTCACAATTGTGGTTGGCGAAGGCTCTACTTGATTCTTGAAGGGCACGTTGCGCCTCAAGAGCTTGCGCTTCATGTTGTTGTTGTTGAAGACGTTGAGCCTTGGCGTCTTGTTCGTCTTGGTGAAGACGCACTCGTTCTTCCTCTTGTTGGCGACGAAGATGTTGTCGTTCTTGAGCTTGAGCAAAAGCCTCTTGGTTTGATTGAGGACGAGGAACTTGATCATCAACTTGCTCTTGTGAATGCTTGTCATGTAGCGGGTTGCGAGATGCATGACGGTCTTGACGAGCGGCACGACGAAGAGTGTTCGAAGGATGTGTACTTGAGTCGTAGAAGGTGTCGCTTGAGTGTCGACTGAAAGCGGCTCCGTCTTGATGCTGAAGAAGTAGAATGATGTCGGCTTCTCATCAAGGCGCGTATCTCGTCCATTCTTGCATCATTCTCTTGCTTGTGAGCGTCGAACTTGTTGTCGAAGTAGTCCCTTGTACGTTGCTCGAAGAGTCACAAGTCGGTGGCGAGGTTGTCGATGCGGTCGCTCATTGCTTGTTGTTCTTGGTGCAACGCTCGTTGTGCACCAAAGAGGTGGCTCTTGGTGACGTATGATGATGTGTCGTCGTCTTGCTCGATGAAGAGTGGGTTGGTAGAGGTACTTGGCCTATCCATCATTCCAAGCAAAATGTGAGTGGTAGAACGGAAAAGAACTTATACCAATGTACCTTCGACCGATGTAGAAGATGAATCAAGTTCACTCAAATGCGGACAATGAAATAGCACTATTGGTACCAATCCTTGTCGGTTCTCACACCTACACAAATGAGAGCTTATGGTGGAGCTTGGTGAGGATGGTGGCACAAAATTTGATGCAATTGTAAGTGGCGTCAATAATGTTGGAAATGGTTCACAAATTTGCAAATGCAACAAGTAGACCAATAGCAAGATATGGTACACGGAAACACACACGCAAATAGATAATATGGGGTTATGCAATCAAAGATGAGCCAAAATGTGGAATTCACCAAGATGCTCTTGTTGCACAACACTAGAGAGACGCTAGCACGATTGCACAATAGGTGGATACGCAAACTTGTGCACAACCTACTAGGCAAAATGCAACTATCTCTATCCCAAATATGCTATATGTATGGTATTTCGGTGCTATGATCCAAGATGATCCTATATGACAATCTTAATGTAGTATGATGCTATGGTTCTTGCTCATAAGCTCTTTGCTTATGTTTTTCTCTTTGCTTAAAAGCTTGATTGGCTCTTTCTCTTTTGAGCTCTTTTCTCATGCAAAACTTCACGAACCAAGATAGCAATTGTGTATGCTATGAAAACGCTAGACACACAAGTGGATCCCAAGATATGCACCACTATGGTATGGTATGTATGCTATGGAGTATGATCACTAAATGTGCACAAGTCACATTGCCAGCAATACTCAATGGCTAGTCTCGATGGGTAAGCTACGCAAAATGAGGCAATGTGGGTTATCAATGCAATTGCAAGGTATGACAAAGATGTCGTCGGTTACCGTCCTTGCGATGATGACTAGTCGATGTAGATGAGCGGTGGTGATGATGAATTCGAACCGTACCTAGATAGCCGAAACACAATAGGATACGGGAAACCACAACTCAAAATCTCAAGGACCAAAATGTGTCAAAATCGTCATCGGAAGTATCGTGGAAGATTTTGGTGTATGTGGGTTTGGGAGATGTGGTGGGAGGTGGGGTCATGGTGGTGGCCGAACTGAAAATTCAGTTTCGTCAGAGTTGAACGGACGTCCGGTTTTTGCGGTCGTCCGGCCGTCGGACGTCCGGTGCCTGGGTGATTTTCGGGCACGGGAAGAACTGCTCGGTTTCGGGGTGGAAGGGGATGGTGAGGTCGAAATCGAGTGGTTTGGTGGATGGAAAAGGGTGGGGAGGGTGGGGAAAGCTAGATCCACACGTAGCAACACAAATCCATGGACCAAATCCAACAAAATCTCAACTCACAAACAAATCACAAAAAAAATTGGGGCTATTTTTGGTGGGGATTTTCGAATTTAGGACGAAAACAACAAAATCAAGCTAGCAAACACGGTGTAGGGGCTCCAAGAACGTGATCGGTGGCTCATGATACCAAGATGATGTAGGGCGGAACCCTACGTGGATGATCTTTCACGTTGGAGTGGATCCTACGGTGAATCACGAAGAATACGCGGAAGAACACGAGGAAATCACGGGGAGGAACGAGGGAAAACACTCAACCAACAAGGAATCGGTCACACAAGTGCTAGATCACCGATCACATAAAGTGGCACAAGATTCAAAATCAACAAAGGTAAGGATACACGAGTAGTCGTTCTTCTCCGAGAGGAGGTCTTGATGGGGTCCACCCTAGAAGGGGGTCTTGAATCCGCTTGGGGGATCTTCTCCGTAGAGGTCCTGAGCTTCGAGGAGAAGTAACCAAGTGGATGAGCAAGGCTCTCACACAAACATGAGCCAAACCAAAGCTACCCTAGCTAGGAGGAGGAGGGGTTCTATTTATAGTCTTAGTGAAAAGGGGGCAAAGTGAAGGGGGTACATGGGCTTCGGCCCGAATCTTGTGAGATAGGTACTGACGTCTGGCCGGGACCCGGTCGTCCGGGTTTCAGAGGGACCGGACGTCCGGTCGTCGGACGTCTGCCGGATCGGCTTCAGAAGGAGGCGCTGGACGTCCGGTTTCTTCATACTTCCGCTGATTTGGCTCGGGTCCAGGGGCACCGAACGTCCGATGATTTCCGGTCATCCGGTCGCCGGTCGTCCGTTGGCACCGGTCTTCCATAGATTCGGCTTGGGTCTTCAGGGGCCGGTCGTCCGCTGGAGGCCGGACGTCCGCTCGCTGTGAGAGTGTGGCCGGTCGTCCGGTCCGGGCCGGACGTCCTCTTGCTGGGGCTTCAGGCGTCGGACGTCCGGTCCCTACCGGTCGTCCGGTGGCTGGAGTTTTCTCCGGTAGCTCTTCTTCTTCTCCTTTGCGGTTGGTAGCTTGCCTCCTTGTCCAATGGATGTAGATGCACCATGGCTTTCCTCCAGTACTGATCACACACAAAGTGTCCAATGAGGAAGTAGGCAAGTCTCGTGAGTAGAGAGAGGAAGTTCGGAAAGGAGCGAGTTCACCTTATCTTCGATAGCCTTGGCTCTAGCTCTTGTCATGGGCCCAAGTGGTGTTGAGGAAGATGTAGACACGTCCATGGGGATGAGCGAGGGATGCTCCGCATCATTCTTTTTTTGTTGGAAAGTAGATTTCATGCACTTAGAAGAGTGACGTCTCCCCGATAAGGGTTTAGAGTATAGAGAGGATGCCTTTCTATAAATAATAGTAATAGTAAAATACAGAAAGCAAAGACTAGATTAGATGTCCGCATTTCTTTTTTATCGAGTTTTTCAAAGATTGATTGGTAAGGTGACCAACCATCACGCAGGATTCCGGGTCGGAGTAGCACCTCTTGCCTGATATACAGGTCGTTAATTGGCGATTCGTTTGTGCCCTATGGTGTTCAATTGCCTGCTTGTTCCCTCCCCTGGACGGGTCAACCTACTTTGCCCGCCAGCACTCCAAAATGCTCTGACTAGACCGCCGACACCCATGATTTGTTCATCATTCAAAATGGCATTTTGTAAGGGCTCATAAGGTAGGAGGAATCAAAGATCCTCCGTGCACTTTCGCCTAGAGTTAGTTTGATTTTTCACTACTGTCTGAGTGGTGGCTAAACCCTGAAACTTTTCCTTGAAATGAAATAAAGATCTAACTTTATTCCAAAGTAGTGGTTTCCGCAAATATAGATAATCTTGTTGATTAACACCCACTTTCCATACCACGCAACTCGTGAGGCCATCACCTCTGGTCTTTTAGTAACATATCAAGAAACAAGGCTCTCCTCGTGTAGCTTTTTGTTCTCGAGGAAGAAAATCTCATTGATTACTTATAATGCCGGATGAAGCAAGTTACAGCATTGGTTCTTTCGTGATTCACGATATTGGAAATCTCTTTCTTTAGGAAATGGGATGGCATTCAATTCTCACTTAGGGATTCTCTTCTTCTTGAACATTCATGAAAAGAAGGACTCTGGCTTTAATGCTAAAGTTTAGTACTGGGCCGAGCGTACTTACCTACTTAGACAAGAGGGATACTTATAGATCTCTATGAGCGTAAGGCAAAGTGGGCTCACCTTAAAATCCGTCTGGAGCGTTGAGTTATGGACGAAACAATCTGACGCTGCACCAGAATCCGAGTCAAACTACAAGTCCAAAGATGTTACGTCACCTCCACTTGGGCCCATTGGCCTTGTACGACCTAGGGTTAGTTTTAGGCAGCCTTGGGACGTCCTCCCACCTCCTTGGCCGCCACCCCTTGCTCCTATATATGATAGAGGCAAAGGTGTCCCGATGTTTCGATGAGATGGTGGCTATCGTTTCTGTGGGAGTCGACCTTGACGATCCGACTACGTACGTGCGAGACGTCACGCCTTAGCAATCGCTAAACCAACTTCCGAGGGTTATTGACCACGCCGGAGCACGATCAACTCCGACCACGAGGGCCTGTTTCTGCGAGCAAATGAAGAACAAGCAAGAAACTAAGATTGCAATCTGGATATTGCGAATATAAGAGGAAAGCTTTATTAATGAAGGTGGGGTTCTGGGAAGCCTTGGTCTGGTCGTTGAACACAAACGAAATACGCGAAGTTGCAGCTATGGCGAACTTTTAATCTAAACAAAACCCAAAGTCTAAACGGTGCCCTAAGGGCTGTATATATACGGAGGAAGAGGAGGAATTTCGTGGCCCTTGAGGGAGGGGTCCGAAACCAACCCTAACTCTTGTTTCCCCACACATACGGACTCTAAAAACAGCCTATACTTAAGTATTTCGAAATTACATGGGCCTGGCCCAATAATAAGGTGACACAGCACCTAGAATAGCCTATGGACGAATATTATGAAGTGGCATCTTGTATATTTCGTCCAAGGCCTCATGAACTCATTAGGGTGGCTTCAAAGTCCTGGAATCATCACTTGTAACTCCGTTCTTGTTCCCCTTGCGCATGCCAACATCTCCATGGTTGAGCTTGCTCCAAGGTTCATCTTTCTTGTCCATGGTAGGCCCTTCATTTGTAAGCAAAACAAATGTATCCAATTTAGGCAGCATCATATTCTCATGAACATTGGAATCGTTACCAAGAAACGAAAGTACCTGATAATTCAATTGGCGTCGCGAGCTCTAGTAATTGGTCCAAGATGTATAGCAATAGGGGCTGTGGGTGTAACACTGGTATTGATGTCCTCATCATCCTCCCCTTCTTGACACGAAGTCGTCCTCGACGGAAGCTCATCTTCCTCACCCAAATAAGGCTTCAAATCTGTAATGTTAAAAGTGGGACTAACCCCAAAATCTGCAGGCAGCTCAAGTTTATATGCATTATCATTTATTTTCTCTAACACCTTAAATGGACCATCAAGACGTGGCATTAGCTTTGATTTGCGCAAATTAGGAAACCTATCCTTACGCAAATGTAACCAAACAAGATCTCCGGTGCAAAGACAACATGTTTTCTACCCTTATCTCCAAAGCAAGTTTATATTTAGCATTCATATGCTCAATGTTTTCCTTAGTTATCTCATGCATTTTTAAAATCAATTCAGCACGTTCTTTAGCATCAAAATTAACCTTCTCCGAAGATGGAAGAGGCAACAAATCAACAGGTGCACGAGGTAGGAAGCCATACACAATTTCAGAAGGGCACATCTTAGTAGTAGAATGCAATGAACGATTATAAGGAAATTCAATATGAGGCAAGCATTCTTCCCACATTTTATTATTATTCTTCAAAACAGCCCTAAGCATAGTAGACAATGTTCTATTGACTACTTCAGTTTGTCCATCAGTTTGGGGGTGACAAGTAGTACTAAAAGCAGTTTAGTCCCTAACTTAGCCCATAAACATCTCCAAAAGTGGCTAAGAAATTTAGTATCACGATCTGAAACAATAGTATTTGGCACACCATGCAAGCGAATAATTTCACGAAAGAACAAATCAGCAACATTAACGAGATCATCGCTTTTATGACATGGTATAAAGTGTGCCATTTTCGAGAATCTATCCACGACAACAAATATGCTATCCCTCCCTTCTTTGTTCGAGGTAAACCTAAAACAAAGTCCATAGATATATCCTCCCAAGGAACACTAGGCACAGGCAAAGGCATATATAAACCATGAGGATTGAGTCGTGACTTAGCTTTTTGACATGTAGTGCAATGAGCAACAAAACGCTCAACATCCCGTCTCATCTTTGGCCAAAAGAAATGTGTAGCAAGTACATCCTCCGCTTTCTTGACGCCAAAGTGTCCCATTAATCCTCCTCCATGCGCCTCCCGCAACAACAAAAGACGAACAGAGCTAGCAGGAATGCATAGCTTGTTAGCACGGAACACAAAACCATCATTAATAACGAACTTGTTCCATGTTCTTCCTTCTTTACAATTCTGCATTACATCTTTAAAATCAGCATCATGCACATATTGATCTTTGATGGTCTCCAAACCAAATATTCTGAAGTCAAGTTGTGAAAGCATAGTATAGCGACGAGACAAAGCATCAAGAATAACAGTTTCTTTACCCTTCTTGTGTTTAATGACATAAGGGAAAGTCTCAATGAATTCAACCCATTTAGCATGTCTACGATTCAGTTTAGCTTGACTTTTAATATGTTTCAAAGATTCATGATCAGAATGTATAACAAATTCTTTGGGCCATAAATAATGTTGCCATGTCTCTAAAGTCCTAACAAGAGCATATAATTCTTTGTCATAAGTAGAATAGTTCAGACTAGGCCCACTCAATTTTTCGTAAAAGTATGCAACAGGTTTGCCATCTTGTAATAACACACCTCCTAATCCAATTCCACTAGCATCACATTCAAGCTCAAAAGTCTTATTAAAGTCAGGAAGTTGGAGTAAAGGAGCATGTGTCAACTTATGTTTCAATACCGTGAAGGCTTCTTCCCTGCGGTACCCCAAACAAAAGGCACATCCTTCTTTGTAAGCTCATTGAGAGGTGCAGCAATGGTGCTAAAGTCTCTCACAAAACGCCTATAGAAACCAGCGAGTCCAAGAAAACTCCTCACTTGTGTGACCGTTTTGGGCTGTGGCCAACTCTCAATAGCTTCAATCTTGGCTTTATCAACTTCAATTCCCTATGGAGTAACAACATAGCCAAGAAAAGACACTCGGTCGGTGCAAAAGGTGCACTTCCAAAGGTTTCCAAACAAACGTGCATCACGTAGAGCAATAAAAACAGCATGTAAATGTTCCAAATGTTCCTCCAAAGATCTGCTATAAATCAATATGTCATCAAAGTAAACTACCACAAATCGTCCAATGAAAGCACGTAAAACTTCATTCATTAATCTCATGAAAGTACTAGGTGCATTAGTTAACCCAAAAGGCATATGACTAACCACTCATATAATCCAAACTTAGTTTTAGATGTTGTTTTCCATTCATCCCCCAATTTCATACGAATTTGATGGTATCCACTACGCAAATCAACTTTGGAGAATATTGTAGAGCCACTCAATTCATCAAGCATATCATCTAGCCTAGGAATAGGATGACGATAACGAATAGTAATATTATTAATGCCTCTACAATCAACACACATACGCGACGTACCATCCTTTTTAGGCACTAATATAATAGGAACAACACAAGGACTAAGAGATTCGCGTATATTACCTTTGTCGAGAAGCTCTTGTACTTGACGCATAATCTCCTTCGTCTCCTCTGGATTGGTACGGTATGGCGCACGGCTTGGCAGTGAAGCACCGGGAATTAAGTCAATCTGATGCTCAATCCCTCGAATAGGCGGTAATCCCGGTGGCACGTCTTGTGGAAAGACGTCAGTGAATCCTGCAAAATGTTAGTGACAGCAGGTGATAGAGGCAAAGGTGTCCCGTCTTTCGATGAGATGATGGATATAGCTTTGGTGGGAATAGACTTTGAAGATCCGACTACGAACGTGCGAGGACGTCGCGCCTTAGCAATCACTAAACCAACTCCGAGAGGTTATTGACCACGCCGGAGCACGATCAACCTGACCACGAGGGTCTGTTTCCTGCGAGCAAACGAAGAACAAGCAAGAAACTGAGATTGCAATCTGGATATTGCGAATATAAGATGAAAGCTTTATTGATCAAGGTGGGGTTACGTGGACGCCTTTGTCTGGTCGTTGAACACAAACGAAGTACGCGAAGTTGCAGCTATGGCGAACTTTTAATCTAAACAAAACCTAAAGTCTAAACGGTGCCCTAAGGGCAGTATATATGGAGGAAGAGGGGGGAATTTCGTGGCCCTTTGGGAAGGGGTCCGAAACCAACCCTATCTCTTGTTTCCCCACACATACGGACTCTAAAAACAGCCTATACTTATGTATTTTGAAATTACATGGGCCTGGCCCAATAATAAGGTGATGCAGCACCTAGAATAGCCTCTGGACGAAATTTATGAAGTGGCATCTTGTATATTTCGTGCAAGGCTTCATTCACTCCTTATGGTGGCTTCAAAGTCCTGAAATCATCACTTGTAACTCCGTTCTTGTTCCCCTTGCGCATGCCATCAACTCCATGCTTGTTCTTGCTCCAATGTTCATCCTTCTCCAAGCTGGGCCCTTCATTTGTAAGCAAAACAAATGTATCCAATTTAGGCAGCATCATATTCTCATGAACATTAGAATCATTACCAAGAAACGAAAGTACGTGGTAATTTAATTGGCGTGTGCGAGCTCTAGTAATTGGTCCATTATATGTAACAGTAGGGGTTGTGGGTGTAACAATGGTATTGATGTCCTCATCATCCTCCCCTTCTTGAAATGAAGTCGTCCTCGACGGAAGCTCATCTTCCTCACCCAAATAAGGCTTCAAATCTGCAATGTTAAAAGTGGGACTAACCCCAAAATCTGCGGGCAGCTCAAGTTTATATGCATTATCATTTATTTTCTCTAACACCTTAAATGGACCATCAAGACGTGGCATTAGCTTTGATTTATGCGCAAATTAGGAAACCTATCCTTACGCAAATGTAACCAAACAAGATCTCCGGTGCAAACACAACATGTTTTCTACCCTTATCTCCAGCAAGTTTATATTTAGCATTCATACGCTCAATGTTTTCCTTAGTTAACTCATGCATTTTTAAAATCAATTCATCACGTTCTTTAGCATCAAAATTAACCTTCTCCGAAGATGAAAGAGGCAACAAATCAATAGGTGAACGAGGTAGGAAACCATACACAATTTCAAAAGGGCACATCTTAGTAGTAGAATGCAATGAACGATTATAAGCAAATTCAATATGAGGCAAGCATTCTTGCCACATTTTATTATTATTCTTCAAAACATCCCTAAGTATAGTAGACAATGTTCTATTGACTACTTCAGTTTGTCCATCAGTTTGGGCGTGACAAGTAGTACTAAAAAGCAGTTTAGTCCCCAACTTAGCCCATAAACATCTCCAAAAGTGGCTAAGGAATTTAGTATCACAATTTAACAATAGTATTTGGCACACCATGCAAGCGAATAATTTCCCGAAAGAACAAATCAGCAACATTAACAGCATCATCGCTTTTATGACATGGTATAAAGTGTGCCATTTTCGAAAATCTATCCATGACAACAAATATGCTATCCCTCCCCTTCTTTGTTCGAGGTAAACCTAAAACAAAGTCCATAGATATATAGATAGAGGGAAAGGTGTCCCGTCTTTCGATGAGATGATGGATATCGCTTTGGTGGAAATCGACTTTGACGATCCGACTACGAACGTGCGAGGACGTCGCGCCTTAGCAATCGCTAAACCAACTCCGAGAGGTTATCGACCACGCCGAGCACGATCAACTCGACCACGAGGGTTTGTTTCCTGCGAGCAAACGAAGAACAAGCAAGAAACTGAGATTGCAATCTGGATATTGCGAATATAAGATGAAAGCTTTATTGATCAAGGTGGGGTTCTGTGACGCCTTTGTCTGGTCGTTGAACACAAACGAAGTACGCGAAGTTGCAGCTACGTCGAACTTTTAATCTAAACAAAAGCCAAAGTCTAAACGATGCCCTAAGGGCTATATATATGGAGGAAGAGGGGGGGAATTTCGTGGCCCTTAGGGAAGGGGTCCGAAACAAACCCTATCTCTTGTTTCCACACACATACGGACTCTAAAAACAGCCTATACTTATGTATTTCGAAATCACATGGGCCTGGCCCAATAATATGGTGACACAGCACCTAGAATAGCCTCTGGACGAAATTTATGAAGTGGCATCTTGTATATTTCGTGCAAGGCTTCATTCACTCATTATGGTGGCTTCAAAGTCCTGAAATCATCACTTGTAACTCCGTTCTTGTTCCCCTTGCGCATGCCATCAACTCCATGCTTGTTCTTGCTCCAATGTTCATCCTTCTCCAAGCTAGGCCCTTCATTTGTAAGCAAAACAAATGTATCCAATTTAGGCAGCATCATATTGTCATGAATATTAGAATAATTACCAAGAAACGAAAGTACCTGGTAGGCGTGCGCGAGCTCTAGTAATTGGTCCATTATATGTAACAGTAGGGGTTGTGGGTGTAACAATGGTATTGATGTCCTCATCATCCTCCCCTTCTTGAAATGAAGTCGTCCTCGACGGAAGCTCATCTTCCTCACCCAAATAAGGCTTCAAATCTGCAGTGTAAAAAGTGGGACTAACCCCAAAATCTGCGTGCAGCTCAAGTTTATATGCATTATCATTTATTTTCTCTAACACCTTAAATGGACCATCAAGACGTGGCATTAGTTTTGATTTATGCAAATTAGGAATTCTATCCTTACGCACATGTAACCAAACAAGATCTCCAGGTGCAAACACAACATGTTTTCTACCCTTTTCTCCAGCAAGTTTATATTTAGCATTCATACGCTCAATGTTTTCCTTAGTTCACTCATGCATTTTTAAAATCAATTCATCACGTTCTTTAGCATCAAAATTAACCTTCTCCGAAGATGAAAGAGGCAACAAATCAATAGGTGGACGAGGTAGGAAACCATACACAATTTCAAAAGGGCACATCTTAGTAGTTGAATGCAATGAACGATTATAAGCAAATTCAATATGAGGCAAGCATTCTTCCCACATTTTATTATTATTCTTCAAAACAGCCCTAAGCATAGTAGACAATGTTCTATTGACTACTTCAGTTTGTCCATCAGTTTGGGCGTGACAAGTAGTACTAAAAGTAGTTTAGTCCCCAACTTAGCCCATAAACATCTCCAAAAGTGGCTAAGGAATTTAGTATCACAATCTAACAATAGTATTTGGCACACCATGCAAGCGAATAATTTCCGAAAGAACAAATCAGAACATTAACAAAGATCATCGCTTTTATGACATGGTATAAAGTGTGCCATTTTCGAAAATCTATCCATGACAACAAATATGCTATCCCTCCCCTTCTTTGTTCGAGGTAAACCTAAAACAAAGTCCATAGATATATTGATAGAGGCAAAGGGGTCCCGTCTTTCGATGAGATGATGGATATCGCTTTGGTGGAAATCGACTTTGACGATCCGACTACGAACGTGCGAGGACGTCGCGCCTTAGCAATCGCTAAACCAACTCCGAGAGGTTGTCGACCACGTCGGAGCACGATCAACCTGACCACGAGGGTCTGCTTCTCGCGAGCAAACGAAGAACAGGCAAGAAACTGAGATTGCAATCTGGATATTGCGAATATAAGATGAAAGCTTTATTGATCAAGGTGGGGTTCTGTGACGCCTTTGTCTGGTCGTTGAACACAAACGAAGTACGCGAAGTTGCAGCTATGGCGAACTTTTAATCTAAACAAAAGCAAAGTCTAAACGGTGCCCTAAGGGCTGTATATATGGAGGAAGAGGGGGGGGGGGAATTTCGTGGCCCTTGGGGAAGGGGTCCGAAACCAACGCTATCTCTTGTTTCCCCACACATACGGACTCTAAAAACAGCCTATACTTATGTATTTCGAAATTGCATGGGCCTGGCCCAATAATAAGGTGATGCAGCACCTAGAATAGCCTCTGGACGAAATTTATGAAGTGGCATCTTGTATATTTCATCCAAGGCTTCATTCACTCCTTATGGTGGCTTCAAAGTCCTGAAATCATCACTTGTAACTCCGTTCTTGTTCCCCTTGCGCATGCCATCAACTCCATGCTTGTTCTTGCTCCAATGTTCATCCTTCTCCAAGCTAGGCCCTTCATTTGTAACCAAAACAAATGTATCCAATTTAGGCAGCATCATATTCTCATGAACATTAGAATCATTACCAAGAAACGAAAGTACCTGGTAATTTAATTGGCGTGCGCGAGCTCTAGTGATTGGTCCATTATATGTAACAGTAGGGGCTATGGGTGTAACAATGGTATTGATGTCCTCATCATCCTCTCCTTCTTGAAATGAAGTCGTCCTTGACGGAAGCTCATCTTCCTCACCCAAATAAGGCTTCAAATCTGCAATGTAAAAAGTGGGACTAACCCCAAAATCTGCAGGCAGCTCAAGTGTATAGGCATTCTGATTTATTTTGTCTAACACCTTAAATGGACCATCAAGACGTGGCATTAGTTTTGATTTATGCAAATTAGGAAACCTATCCTTACGCACATGTAACCAAACAAGATCTCCAGGTGCAAACACAACATGTTTTCTACCCTTATCTCCAGCAAGTTTATATTTAGCATTCATACGCTCAATGTTTTCCTTAGTGATGCGGAGCATCCCACGATCATCCCCATGCATCCACAACCGTCTCATCAAGAGCCAAGAGGACCCATGACTAGAGCACGAGCTCGAGCTCTCGAGACCGAGGTGACTTCTCTCCTTAGTGAAATATCATATGACCCTCTCGAGACATGGCTACTACCTCAATCTGGAATGTTGTGCATGCTTAGGTACCAAGGAACCAACCTAGGAGAAGCTGCAGCCCAAGATGGACACCAAGAACAAGAGGAGGAGTTGCAGAGTCCGGAGGAGCGGTACTACCGCTCAAGCCAAGCAGTACTACCATTGAGCCGAGCCAAGCGGTACTACCGCTCTCCATCCGCCTACTTCCTCAAAACCCGACACACCTCCAGAATCGAACCCGCAGAGCGGTATCACTCACCAAGCGGCAGTCACTGAAAGCGGTACTACCGCCATGAAGCAACAGACTACCGCCTCTCAAGGCAGTAGCTGCTTTTGCCGAGGCCCATGTACTCTTTTCGCCCCAACTTACCCCTTGGAGGTCCTAGACTATAAATAGACCTTCCCTCATCCTTTCTAGGGTTAGCTTAGGTTTAGCTCATGTTTGTGTGAGAGCCTTGCTCGTCCACTTGGTTACTTCTCCTCGGAGCCAGGACCTCTTCGGAGAAAGATCCCCAAGCGGATTCAAGACCCCTTCTAGGGTGGACCCCATCAAGACCTCCTAACGGAGAAGAACGGCTACCGGTTGTATCGTCCTTTGTTGACCTTGAATCATGTATCTCCCTTTGTGTTCATCGATCTAGCACTTGTGTGATTGATCTCTTGTTGGTTTAGTGATTTCTCTCTCGTTTCCTCCGTGTTTCCCTCTTGTTCTTCCGCGTGTTCTTCGTGATTCCCCGTAGGATCCGCTCCAACGTGAAAGATCGTCCACGTAGGGTTCCGCCCTACATCATCTATGGTATCATGAGCCACGTTGATCACGTTATTGGAGCTCCTACCCCTCTTTTTCTAGCTTGATTTTGTTGTTTTTGTCCTAAATCCGAAAATCCCCACCAAAAATAGCCCCAAATTTTTTTGTGATTTGTTAGTGTGATGAAATTTTGTTGATTTTGATCCGTGGATTTGCTTGGTTTCGAGTCGATCTAGCATCTCTCCAAGTTTCACCTCTTTCCATCCACAAAATCCATCGAATTTTGACCCCGAAATCACCCATTTCCGCCCCAAAATCGCGCAACGATTCGAACAATCGAGAAAATCCCGACACGAGCGGTACTACCGCCCTCCTAGCGGTACTACCGCTTAGAGCGGTACTACCGCTTAGAGCGGTACTACCGCCCTCCTAGCGGTACTACCGCTGAGTACGGCACTACCGCCAGCCCCCGTTCAGCCTAAATAGTCGAAAAATCCCGACACGAGCGGTACTACCGCCCGTTCCAAGCGGTACTACCGCCACGAAGCGGTACTACCGCCCTCCCGGTACTACCGCCGGGCCAGTTTCAGCCTTCCGACCTTCACCATTTTCATCATAACTTTTCACTCGAACTCCGATTTGAGTGTTCTTTGGCTGCTTTTGAAGCTATCGGCGTGCCGAAGTCCTCACCTTGGTTTCACCACCTTTTGACACCATCAAAATTTCCGAACATCGGCATCTTTGCCTAGGGCTTAAACCAAATCATCCGCTATACCACCTCCACTTTCCGCTACCACATTTTCGCTTTTGGTCTTTGAGAATTTGAGTTGTGGTTCCCGTGTCCTATTGTGTTTCGGCTATATAGGTACGGTTCGACGTCAACATCACCACCACTCATCTTCGCCAAGGACTCATCATCGTCAAGGACGGTAACCTCGACGACATCCTTGTCATTTCTCGCAATTGCATTGATAACCACATAGCCTTACTTTTGCGTTGCTTACCCATCGAGACTAGCCATCGAGTATTGCCTTAACGTGACTTGTGCACCTTAGTGATCATACTCCATAGCATACATAGCATACCATAGTGGTGCATATCTTGAGATCAACTTGTGTGTCACAATGTTGTCATAGCATACACAATTGCTATCTTGGTTCGTGAAGTTTGCATAAGAAAAGAGCTCAAAAGTGAAAGAGCCATCCAAGCTTTTAAGCAAAGAGGAAAGATAAGCAATGAGCTTATAAGCAAGAACCATAGCATCATACAACATTAAGATTGTCATATCCGATCATCTTGGATCATAGCAATCAAATATCATACATATAGCATACTTGGGATAGAGATCGTTGCATTTTTGCCTAATAGGTTGTGCACAAGTTCGCGTATCCGCCTATAGTGCAATCGTGCTAAGCGTCTCTCTAGTATTGTGCAACAAGAGCATTCTCGTGGTTTCCACATTTTGGCTCACTTTTGGTTTGCACAATCCCACTTATCTATTTGCGTGTGTGTTTCCGTGTACCACTACTTGCTTGGTCTACTTGTTACATTTGCGAATTTGCGAATCTTTTTCAACTTTATTGAGTCTCACTTACAATTGCATCAAATTTTGTGCCACCATCCTAACCGAGCTCCACCATAAGCTTTTATTTGTGTAGGTGTGAGAACCGACAAGAATCGGTACCAAGAGTGCTATTTCATTGTCCGCATTGGAGTGAACTTGATTCATTTTCAACATCGGTCAAAGGTACATTGGTATAAGTTCTTTTCCGTTCTACCACTCACATCTTGTTTGGAATGATGGATAGGCCAAGTTCTTCTACCAACCCACTCTTCATCGAGCAAGACGACGACATGTCCTCATACGTCACCAAGAGCCACCTCTTTGGTGCACAACGAAGCGTTGCACCAAGAACAACAAGCAATGAGCGACCGCATCGACAACCTCGCCACCGACTTGCGACTCTCGAGCAACGCATAAGAGATTACTTCGACAACAAATTCGAGGCTCACAAGGTTGAGAATGATGCAAGAATGGACGAGATCCGGCGTTGATGAGAACACGGCATCACTCCACTTCTTCATCATCAAGACGGAGCCGCCGAGTCGACATTCCGACGACACCTTCTACGACTCAAGTACACCGTCATCAAACACTCTTCGACGAGCCAAGGCCAAGACCGTCATGCATCTCGCAACCCGCTACATGACAAGCATTCACAAGAGCAAGTTGATGATCAAGTTCCTCGTCCTCAATCAAACCAAGAGGCTTTTGCTCAAGCCCAAGAACGACAACGTCTTCGCCGCCAACAAGAGGAAGAAAGAGCACGTCGTCACCAAGACGAACAAGACGCCAAGGCTCAACGTCTCCAACAACAACAACGTGAAGCGCAAGCTCTTGAGGCGCAACGTGCCCTTCAAGAATCAAGTAGAGCCTTCGCCAACCGCAATCGCGAACGGCGCAATCAAGAGGAAGCCCTTCGAGAAGAAATCCAAGAGAGGAACTACCAACCTCATGTACAACGTCAAGTTCCTCAAGCTCCTCCACAAGCTCGTCAAGCTCCACCTCAACATCAAGTTCAACAAGAGCAAGTTGATCATGGTCTTCCTCCGCGCCAAGAGCAACATGAAGACGAGTACATTCCACGTCAAGGACGTCATCATCAACATCGCCAACAACACAATGACGAGCAACGCCACGGCAAGCTAAAATTCACCATGCCCAAGTTCAATGGAAGCAATGACCTCAAGACTACCTCTCATGGGCATTGAAGGTTGACAAAATCTTCCGCTTGCACAACTACGATGAAGCGAAGAAAATCGCTATGGCATCCCTTGAGTTCCAAGATTATGTGCTCATATGGTGGGAACAAATCATTGAGCGACGACAAGCAAGAGGTGAACCTCCAATCACCACTTGGGCTCAAATGAAGGATGTCATGCGAGCACGTTTTGTGCCAACCTACTACAACCGCGACCTCTTCGAGAAACTCCAACTACTCAAGCAAGGAACAAAGAGTGTTGAAGAATACTATAAGGAGATGGAGATAGCCATGATTCGAGCCAATGTCAAGGAAGATGATGAGCAAACTATGGCACGTTTCTTGAACGGACTTAATCATCCCATCAAGAAGATCGCCGACTTCCAACCATACTCATCCCTCATTGAGCTCGTACATCAAGCTACAAAGGCGGAACGCCAAGTACAAGATGACTTCAAGTACGCCAAGTACTCATCCAAGACCCACGGCTTCTCCAACAACCAAGCTTCAACGACTCCTCCAACATCTACACCAACCAAGCTTCCTTCAAGAAACGACGACAAGTCAAGTTACAAGAAGACATCGACAAGTTCAAGTCGTCCTCCTCCTACTACAAGCAACCTCAAGCCGCGTGCTTCATCCTCTACTCCGACCGATGAGACCATCAAGACAAGCTCCTTCAAGTGTTTCACTTGCGCGGCCGAGGCCACAAGTCATCTGAATGCACCAACAAGCGAACCATGATCCTCAACGACGATGGCACATATGACTCTATGAGTGAAGAGGAAATGGAAGCCCTTGAGCAAGTGGCCATGCACCGGCAAGTGAATGAAGATGAAGATGATCAAGTCTTTTGTGATGAGGATTCGAGCCCCGCTCTCGTTGTCTCCAAGGTCTTGACTCTTCAACATCAACAAGAAGAAGACCAACGATGCCACATCTTCCACACAAAAGCCGACATCAATGGACGGTCCATCAAGGTCATCATCGATGGAGGTAGTTGCCACAACTTGGCAAGTGAAGAACTATGCTCCAAGTTACAATTGGTCAAGAGGAAGCACCCACACCCCTACAAGGTTCAATGGCTAAGTGACTCCGGCACTATCTGAGTCGAGCATACGGTCCAAGTCTCCTTCAAAATTGGTGCTTATGAAGACACTTTGGAGTGTGATGTGGTCCCAATGACCGTTTGCCACCTCCTTCTTGGTCGACCATGGCAATTCGACCGTGGTGTCATCCACAATGGGCGAACCAATCACTATAGCTTCAAGATGAAAGGGAAGGAGTATGTGCTACGACCTATGTCTCCTAGTCAAGTGTTAGCCGACAAGCAAGCCACACATCATAGAGAAAAGAGTGAGAAAGTGATCCACCCAAAAGTGAGTGAGAGCCACAAGCCAAATTTGAGAGACTCTTCGCCTAGAGAGAAAAACCTCATTCTATTTGCCACCAAAAGTGAGATGAGAGAAGTGTGTGAGCACCCATCGAGTGTGATGCACTTTGTCCTTGTGTGCAAGGATGGAGAACCAAAACTAACACAATTCACGAGCTACCTTTGGTGTTTCAATCTATTTTGCAGGAATTTCAAGATGTTTTCCCGATGAGCTACCTCCGGGTCTACCTCCTCTTGAGGCATTGAGCATCGAATCGACCTCATCCCCGAGCGCCGCTACCAAACAAAGCTCCATACCAAGTCAATCCTAAGAAACCAAGGAGATTCAACGGCAAGTACAACAACTCATCGACAACGGTCATGTACGTGAAAGCTTAAGCCCTTGTGCCGCTCCGGTTATTCTTGTGCCTAAGACCGATGGAAGTTTCCGCTTGTGTTCGATTGTAGACCTATCAATGCTATTACCGTTCGATATAGGCATCCCATTCCTCGCTTAGATGACATGCTTGATGAACTTAGTGGAGCCAACTTTTTCTCAAAAATTGATCTTAAAAGTGGCTATTATCAAATACGCATACAAGAGGGTGATGAATGGAAAACTGCTTTCAAAACCAAATTTGGTTTATATGAGTGGTTAGTGATGCCTATGGGTCTTTCGGAAGCTCCCGGTACTTTTGTGCGTCTTATGCATCATGTGCTTCGTCCTTATATTGGAGTCTTTGTTGTGGTTTACTTTGATGATATTCTTGTGTTTAGCAAAACCATGAAAGAGCATATTAACCATGTTAAATCTGTGTTGCAAACTCTTCGCAAGGAAAGCCTTTATGCAAACTTGAAAAATGCACTTTTAGGCGTTGACAAAGTGGTTTTCTTGGGATTTGTTGTCTCTTCAAAAGGTGTTCATGTTGATGAAACTAAAATTGAAGCAATTAAAACTTGGCCCCAACCAACCAATTTGCAACAAGTGCGAAGTTTTCTTGGTCCGGCGGGTTTCTATCGTCGCTTTGTGAAGGATTTTAGCACAATTGCCGCTCCTTTGCATGCTTTGAGCAAGAAGAATACTCCCTTTGTTTGGGGAACTTTGCAATCAACCGCTTTTGATGAGCTCAAGTCTTTGCTTACTCATGCTCCGATTCTTGCTTTGCCCAATTTTGACAAAACTTTTGAGGTTCATTGTGATGCAAGTGGTACCGGCATTGGCGGAGTTTTAATGCAAGAAAACGAGCCATTGCCTATTTTAGTGAAAAACTCTCCGGTGCTCAACTTAATTATCCCATCTATGACAAAGAATTGTATGCTTTAGTGCGTGTGCTACATGTTTGGGAACATTACCTTAGACCGCATGAGTTTGTCATCCATACCGATCATGAAACGCTTAAGTACCTCAAAGGTCAAACTAAATTGAACAAGCGTCATGCCAAATGGAGTGAATTCATTGAATCTTTTCCCTTTGTGATCAAGTACATTAAGGGTAAAGAAAATGTAGTTGCCGACGCGCTTTCACGCATAAACATGCTTCTCACTCAACTTGAGTTGAATGTTATTGGTTTTGAGCATATAAAAGACTTGTATGAGCATGATCCATCTTTTGCTTCTCCTTATGCTAAGTGTTTGACGCATACATCTTGGGAACAATATTACATCAAGGATGGTTACCTTATGAGAGCTAACAAACTTTGCATTCCCGAGTCTTCTCTTCGCTTGCTCCTTTTGCAAGAGGCTCATGGAGGCGGCCTCATGGGACACTTTGGACGCGACAAGACATTCGCCGCACTCTCCAACAACTACTTTTGGCCCAAGATGTTCATGACGTCTCACGCTTCACCAACCGATGCTACACATGTCGCAAAGCTAAGTCTAAAGCTCAATCTCATGGTCTTTACATGCCTCTTCCTATCCCATATCAACCATGGGAAGACATTAGTATGGATTTTGTACTTGGTTTGCCTAGGACTCAAAATGGCAAGGATTCCGTCTTTGTTGTTGTGGATAGATTTTCTAAAATGGCACATTTCATTCCTTGCAACAAGATAGACGATGCTTCACATGTTGCAAATCTCTTTTGTAGGGAAATCTTGCGACTCCATGGCGTACCAAAGACAATCGTCTCCGATCGTGACGTCAAGTTCTTGAGTTACTTTTGGAAGACCCTATGTGCCAAGCTCGGAATCAAGCTCTTGTTCTCCTCGGCATACCATCCTCAAACCGACGGCCAAACGGAGGTGACGAACCGCACACTATCCACTCTACTTCGTGTCTTGATCAAGAAGAACATCAAGGAGTGGGAAGCATGTCTACCCATCGCCGAGTACGCCTACAATCGTGCAAGACATTCATCTACAGCAAGTCCCCTTCGAGGTCGCTTCACGGTTTCAACCCGTTGTCCCCATTCGACATTCTACCACTTCCTCTCCAAGAGCGCACCAACATGGATGCAAGTGAACGAGCAAGCTACATCAAGAAGATGCACGAAGATACAAGGCACACCATCGAGCGCCAAGTACAACGCCAAGCAAACAAGCTCAACGCCAACAAGCAACCCATCGTCTTCAACATTGGTGATCTAGTATGGCTACACCTTCGCAAGGACCGCTTCCCCAAAGAACGCAAGTCCAAACTTCTCCCTCGAGCCGATGGACCTTTCAAGGTACTAGCACGCTACAACGACAACGCTTACAAGATCGACATACCTCGCGAAAAGTACAACGTGAGCGACATCTTCAACGTCAAGGACCTCGCACCTTTCCATGGAGATGAAGCTTTTGATCCGAGGTCGGATCTCTCCCAAGGGGGAGATGATGCGGAGCATCCCACGATCATCCCCATGCATCCACAACCGTCTCATCAAGAGCCAAGAGGACCCATGACTAGAGCACGAGCTCGAGCTCTCGAGACCGAGGTGACTTCTCTCCTTAGTGAAATATCATATGACCCTCTCGAGACATGGCTACTACCTCAATCTGAATGTTGTGCATGCTTAGGTACCAAGGAACCAACCTAGGAGAAGCTGCAGCCCAAGATGGACACCCAGAACAAGAGGAGGAGTTGCAGAGTCCTGCGAGCGGTACTACCGCTCAAGCCAAGCGGTACTACCGCTGAGCCGAGCCAAGCGGTACTACCGCTCTCCATCCGGCCTACTTCCGCAAAACCCGACACACTCCAGAATCGAGCAGGCGTCGAGCGGTACTATCACCACCAAGCCGGTACATTACTGAAAGCGGTACTACCGCCATGAAGCAATCTGGACTACCGCCTGCTCACAGGCGTAGCGTTTGAGCCGAGGCCCATGTACTCTTTTCGCCCCAACTTACCCCTTGGAGGTCCTAGACTATAAATAGACCTTCCCTCATCCTTTCTAGGGTTAGCTTAGGTTTAGCTCATGTTTGTGTGAGAGCCTTGCTCGTCCACTTGGTTACTTCTCCTGAGCCAGGACCTCTTCGGAGAAGATCCCCAAGCGGATTCAAGACCCCTTCTAGGGTGGACCCCATCAAGACCTCCTCACGGAGAAGAACGGCTACCGTTTGTATCGTCCTTTGTTGACCTTGAATCATGTATCTCCCTTTGTGTTCATCGATCTAGCACTTGTGTGATTGATCTCTTGTTGGTTTAGTGATTTCTCTCTCGTTTCCTCCGTGTTTCCCTCTTGTTCTTCTGCGTGTTCTTCGTGATTCCCCATAGGATCCGCTCCAACGTGAAAGATCGTCCACGTAGGGTTCCGCCCTACATCACTTAGTTAACTCATGCATTTTTAAAATCAATTCATCACGTTCTTTAGCATCAAAATTAATCTTCTCCGAAGATGAAAGAGGCAACAAATCAATAGGTGCACAAGGTAGGAAACTGATGAGGACATCAATACCATTGTTACACCCACAGCCCCTACTGCTACATATACTGGACCAATTACTAGAGCTCGCGCACGCCAATTAAATTATCAGGTACTTTCGTTTCTTGGTAATGATTCTAATGTTCATGAGAATATGATGCTGCCTAAATTGGATACATTTGTTTTGCTTACAAATGAAGGCCCTAGCTTGGAGAAGGATGGACATTGGAGCAAGAACAAGCATGGAGATAATGCCATGCAAGGGGAACAAGAACGGAGTTACAAGTGATGATTTCAGGACTTTGAAGCCACCATAATGGGTGCATGAAGCCTTGGACGAAATATACAAGATGCCACTTCATAATATTCGTCCATAGGCTATTCTAGGTGTCACGTCACCTTATTATTGGGCCAGGCCCATGTAATTTCGAAATACTTAAGTATAGGCTGTTTTTAGAGTCCGTATGTGTGGGGAAACAAGAGTTAGGGATGGTTTCGGACCCCTCCCTCAAGGGCCACGAAATTCCTCCTCTTCCTCCATATATACAGCCCTTAGGGCGTCGTTTAGACTTTGGGTTTTGTTTAAATTAAAAGTTCGCCATAGCTGCAACTTCACAGCATTTCGTTTGTGTTCAACGACCGCACAAAGGCGTCCACGTAACCCCACCTTGATCAATAAAGCTTTCATCTTATATTCGCAATATCCAGATTGCAATCTCAGTTTCTTGCTTGTTCTTCGTTTGCTCGCAGGAAAGCAGACCCTCGTGGTCGAGTTGAACGATGCTCGGCGTGGTCAATAACCTCTCGGAGTTGGTTTAGCGATTGCTAAGGCGCCGACGTCCTCGACGTTCGTAGTCGGATCGTCAAAGTCGACTTCCTCCAAAGCGAAAACCAACATCTCATCGAAAGACGGACACCTTTGCCTCTATCAAGTGGTATCGGTTTTCAGGTTGCTCGGTGAGAATTTCCAATTGTCCCTAGATTCGATTTATTTTCTTACCTATTGTCCAAGAAAAGGCCACCGTAAAAGTTAGATCTATTCATCATTTGTCCTAGCCAGTCCAAGCCTTTGCAATTTTCTTTTCATTGTTTGCATTATTGAATTATCGGTTGCATCGTCGTGTCGAGTTGCTTTGGTCTTAGTGTCTAGTTCCTTTAGAGTTTCGAAGTTCTGTTCACATTAGTCACGCCTACCGCTACATCATTATCCCTTCCATTGTCCACCATACCATCCATCAATTTCCACCACGTGCTATGCACTATTCATTGTCATAATCATAGTTGAGGTCATTCACATCTTCGCTTGATCCAATCTGCATCTTATCTAGTTTGTTTTGGAAAAAGAGAAAAAAAAGAGAGAAAAAAAAGAGAAAAAAAAGTAAAAAAAAGTCAGAGAAAAAAAAGAGAAAGAAAAAGGAAAAAAAAGTGTGAGAAAAAAAAGAGAGAAGAAAAAAAAACAAAGTTTGGATCTATCTAGACTCAATCTCGTAGCTGAATTCGGATTGGAATCTGTTTTGTGCACTGTTCAAGAAAACAGGCATAACTTCCTCAAACGAAGTCCGCTTTTGGCTCATGAGTACTCAAATTAAAGCTAGAGACGAGCCGCATCTAAATAGTTGCAGAAGCTAGGTCAATATTTGGCACCTCAAAATCGGCTCCTAAATAGGTCTTTTTGCCCTCCAAAGTTCGTGAACACAGCTTATTCCAGTTTTTCAAATCAGTTTTAGAATTTTTGACTCCTCATATCAACTCGGAATTGAGTGATTCTTTTGCATTGGAAAGCTTGAGTTAGTAGCATTCTTTGAAAAAAGTTATCAGAAAATTGGCTCAAACTTTTCAAGAGGAAAACTGGAGAGAGAGTTGTTGTATATCCCGCTTGGCGCTTGTTTTTCATCATTATCTTCTTTGCCGTTGTGCTCTTCACTTATATCTTGCTGTCTAGAGCTACTCATTATCCTTCATTGATGCTAGTTGTGCTACGCCGTGACCTCATTAGTGTTCTAGGCTCGCGTCTCTAGTCCGGTCTAGCCTAGGACCAAAGACAAAGATCGTTGAGCGTTTATTCAACATTGCATCTTTGAATTGATTATTGCTAATCTTTTGCTACCATATATAGCCAACCCAGCTCCACATATTTCTACACCGTGTATATCTACGCCTCCTGGCAATCTCTTTACACAATCTTCAGAGTTACTTGACACCGCTGGTTTTGTCACCGCTTCTTTGCATGGTAAGAACTTGTAAGACATTGATATTTGCTTTATCGTGAGCGCTTTTACCACCACATCCTAGTAGTTATAGAAACATTATTTTTGGATTTTGTTTCTTGTTCTACTAATCATGACAGGATCCAGAGTCAATTCATGGGCTTTGTCGATCGCGGAAGACATGCCACCACCTATGCAAATACCACAACCGTCACGAGAGGTGCACAAACATCCAAATGCACATGATCAGGTTCATGTTTCTATACCACCATTTAATGGCCGTTTTAGACCTCCTTTATATATTGAATGGGAGTTAGACATAAATAATATATTTGCTTCTTGAGATTTGCTTGACGGATTTGTGACTGTCCACCACACCACCACCACCACTTCCTAGTAGTCTGTCGAATCATATTCTTGTGTGTTTCTATTGCTGCTAACCATGGCAGGATCCCAAGCCGAGAGGCCCGGCGGGAGAACATGACAAACAAAGCGCTACATGATAAGTTTCAACAAATGATGAGTGGGCAGGTGGAAGATGTTCTAAATAGATTTGAAGAGGCCATGGAGAAGATAGATGGCATTGAGAAGGCGTTGAAACAAAGCTCGATAACAAGTTTAATGAATTGCTCGCGTCTACCACCACCACCACCGGCTGCACCTAATGCACCTCTACAACAACAACCACGACTACCTCCACATCGCGAAGCAGCCCTCCGCCGAAGCGAGCCGTGTCCCTCTTCATTTGGCCAAGCTGCTTTGGTCTTTCTGTTCATACTTCGTGGCTCCTGCTGCTGATGTGGGGGAGGATGATTATGTGAGAGAGTACGAGGATGAGGTTGATCAACTTCAGAACTACGTGCAACCACCAGCACCACAACCACCCGGTCGTCCACATGCCAATAATGGCAATGTTAGGGCTCCCCCTCAGGTACGAGATCATGACCATCTCCCTAAATTGAAGTTGAATATTCCACCATTTGAGGGTAGATATGTTCCTGATATATATCTTACTTGGGAGTTAGAAACTGAACAACGATTTACATGTTTACAATATCCCGAGGAGAGACGTGTTCCATTGCTGTTTGTGCTTTCACTAGCTTTGCATGTGTTTGGTGGTCTGAACATTGTAGATTATATCCTGTTCCATTACTTGGGCTGCTTTGAAAACTGCTATGCGTACTCGTTGGGTTCCACCATATTATCAACGTGAATTACTTCAAAAATTGCAGCGCTTAAGACACGGAAAAATTCGGTAGAAGAATATTATCAGGAATTACAAACTGGCTTGATTAGATGTGGTATTGTTGAGGAGAATGAAGCTATGCTTGCACGTTTTTTGGGTGGATTAAATAGAGATATTCAGACCATTCTAGACTACAAGGATTATACTAATATCACTCGATTATTCCATCTTGCTTGTAAAGCTGAACGTGAAGTGCAGGATCGACAGGCGTTGGCGCGGACTAACTTTTCTGCAGGTCGACCTTCATCATGGACACCACGTGCATCATCTACTTCCACACGTTCTACTACACCGGCACCTCCGACGGCTGCCACCTCCAACCGTGATACAAGAAAGCGAGCACAACCACCACTATTCGCCAAGAGCGCACTGCCGGGCCTACACAGAGCTCTTCTTCGTCCATGGCATCAACAGGCACACAAGTGATATTATTTGTCGTCATAAGGGAAGAGGACATTTTGCCGAGAATGCCAATCTCGGCGTGTGATGATTGCTACCGAGGATGGTGGGTATGAGTCCGCTAGTGACTATGATGAAGAGACTTTGGCTCTTATTACACATGAAGAACATGGTGGACATGATTACGATCATGAGACGCAATACATGGCTGCTGAAGATGCCGACAGTATGAATGTTTAGTTGCTCAACGTGTTTTGAGTGTGCAGGTTACACAAGCTGAGCAAAATCAGAGGCATAACTTGTTCCATACAAAGGGAGTTGTGAAGGAACGTTCTATTCAAGCGTCATCATAGATGGAGGGAGCTGCAACAACTTGGCTAGCATGGATATGGTGGAGAAGCTTTCTCTCACCACAAGACCACATCCACATCCTTACTACATCCAATGGTTCAACAACAAGCGGCAAGGTTAAGGTAACACATACTGTTCGTGTGCATTTTAGTATCTCTACATATGCTGATTATGTTGATTGTGATGTGGTACCTATGCAAGCATGTTCCTTATTACTTGGTAGACCATGGCAATTTGATAAAAATTCTGTACACCATGGTAGAAACAATCAAGATACTCTTGTTCACAAGGATAAAAATATTACTTTGCTTCCTATGACTCCTGATTCCATTTTGAAAGATGATATTAATAGAGCTAATAAAGCAAAACAGGAGAAAAATAAGAGTGAAAATCAGATTGTGGCAAAAGAATTTGAGCAACAAATGAAGCCTAATAATAAACCATCTAATGTTGCTTCTGAAATTAAACTGAAAAGTGCATGTTTATTTGCCACCAAATCCGATATTGATGAGCTAGATTCTAGCAAATCTGTTTGCTATGGTTTTGTGTGCAAAGAGGCATTATTTTCATTCGAGGACGTGCCTTCCTCTTTGCCCCTCGCTGTCACTAACATTTTGCAGGAGTTCACGACGCCTTCCCACAAGACGTGCCACCGGATTACCACCTATTCGAGGGATTGAGCATCAAATTGATTTAATTCCCGTGCATCGCTACCCAACCGTGCACCATACCGTACCAATCCGGAGGAGACGAAGGAGATTATGCGTCAAGTACAGAGCTGCTCGACAAAGGTTATATACGCGAATCTCTTAGTCCTTGTGCTGTTCCTATTATACTAGTGCCTAAAAAGGATGGTACGTCGGCGTATGTGTGTTGATTGTAGAGGCATTAATAATATTACTATTCGTTATCGTCATCCTATTCCTAGGCTAGATGATATGCTTGATGAATTGAGTGGCTCTACAATATTCTCCAAAGTTGATTTATGCGTAGTGGATACCATCAAATTCGTATGAAATTGGGAGATGAATGGAAAACAGCATTTAAAACTAAGTTTGGATTATATGAGTGGTTAGTCATGCCTTTTGGGTTAACTAATGCACCTAGTACTTTCATGAGATTAATGAACGAAGTTTTACGTGCTTTCATTGGACGATTTGTGGTAGTTTACTTTGATGATATACTGATTTATAGCAAATCTTTGGAAGAACATTTGGAACATTTACGTGCTGTTTTTAATGCTCTACGTGATGCACGTTTGTTTGGTAACCTTGGGAAGTGCACCTTTTGCACCAATTTAGTATCTTTTCTTGGCTATGTTGTTACTCCACAGGAATTGAAGTTGATACGGCCAAGATTGAAGCTATTGAGAGTTGGCCGCAGCCCAAAACGGTCACACAAGTGAGGAGTTTTCTTGGACTCGCTGGTTTCTATAGGCGTTTTGTGAGAGACTTTAGCACCATTGCTGCACCTCTCAATGAGCTTACAAAGAAGGATGTGCCTTTTGTTTGGGGTACCGCATGTGAAGAAGCCTTCACGGTATTGAAAGATAAGTTGACACATGCTCCTTTACTCCAACTTCCTGACTTTAATAAGACTTTTGAGCTTGAATGTGATGCTAGTGGAATTGGATTAGGAGGTGTGTTATTACAAGATGGCAAACCTGTTGCATACTTTTCTGAAAAATTGAGTGGGCCTAGTCTGAACTATTCTACTTATGACAAAGAATTATATGCTCTTGTTAGGACTTTAGAGACATGGCAACATTATTTATGGCCCAAAGAATTTGTTATACATTCTGATCATGAATCTTTGAAACATACTAAAAGTCAAGCTAAACTGAATCGTAGACATGCTAAATGGGTTGAATTCATTGAGACTTTCCCTTATGTCATTAAACACAAGAAGGGTAAAGAAAATGTTATTCTTGATGCTTTGTCTCGTCGCTATACTATGCTTTCACAACTTGACTTCAAAATATTTGGTTTAGAGACCATCAAAGATCAATATGTGCATGATGCTGATTTTAAAGATGTAATGCAGAATTGTAAAGAAGGAAGAACATGGAACAAGTTCGTTATTAATGATGGTTTTGTGTTCCGTGCTAACAAGCTATGCATTCCTGCTAGCTCTGTTCGTCTTTTGTTGTTGCAGGAGGCGCATGGAGGAGGATTAATGGGACACTTTGGCGTGAAGAAGACGGAGGATATACTTGCTACACATTTCTTTTGGCCAAAGATGAGACGGGATGTTGAGCGTTTTGTTGCTCGCTGCACTACATGTCAAAAAGCTAAGTCACGACTCAATCCTCATGGTTTATATATGCCTTTGCACTGTACCTAGTGTTCCTTGGGAGGATATATCTATGGACTTTGTTTTAGGTTTACCTCGAACAAAGAAGGGAGGGATAGCATATTTGTTGTCGTGGATAGATTCTCGAAAATGGCACACTTTATACCATGTCATAAAAGCGATGATGTCATTAATGTTGCTGATTTGTTCTTTCGTGAAATTATTCGCTTGCATGCTGTGCCAAATACTATTGTTTCAGATCGTGATACTAAATTTCTTAGGCACTTTTGGAGATGTTTATGTGCTAAGTTGGGGACTAAACTGCCTTTAATACTACTTGTCACCCCCAAACTGATGGACAAACTGAAGTAGTCAATAGAACATTGTCTACTATGCTTAGGGCTGTTTTGAAGAATAATAAGAAAATGTGGGAAGAATGCTTGCCTCATATTGAATTTGCTTATAATCGTTCATTGCATTCTACTACTAAGATGTGCCCTTTTGAAATTGTGTATGGCTTCCTACCTCGTGCACCTATTGATTTGTTGCCTCTTCCATCTTCGGAGAAGGTTAATTTTGATGCTAAAGAACGTGCTGAATTGATTTTAAAAATGCATGAGTTAACTAAGGAAAACATTGAGCGTATGAATGCTAAATATAAACTTGCTGGAGATAAGGGTAGAAAACATGTTGTCTTTGCACCGGAGATCTTGTTTGGTTACATTTGCGTAAGGATAGGTTTCCTAGTTTGCAAATCAAAGCTAATGCCACGTGCTGATGGTCCATTTAAGGTGTTAGAGAAAATAAATGATAATGCATATAAACTTGAGCTACCTGCAGATTTTGGGGTTAGTCCCACTTTTAACATTGCAGATTTGAAGCCTTATTTGGGTGAGGAATATGAGCTTCCGTCGAGGACGACTTCATTTCAAGATGATGAGGACATCAATACCATTGTTACACCCACAGCCCCTACTGCTACATATACTGGACCAATTACTAGAGCTCACAAGACGCCAATTAAATTATCGTGTACTTTCGTTTCTTGGTAATGATTCTAATGTTCATGAGAATATGATGCTGCCTAAATTGGATACATTTGTTTTGCTTACAAATGAAGGCCCTAGCTTGGAGAAGGATGGACATTGGAGCAAGAACAAGCATGGAGATAATGCCATGCTAAGGGGAACAAGAACGGAGTTACAAGTGATGATTTCAGGACTTTGAAGCCACCATAATGGGTGCATGAAGCCTTGGACGAAATATACAAGATGCCACTTCATAATATTCGTCCATAGGCTATTCTAGGTGCTGCGTCACCTTATTATTGGGCCAGGCCCATGTAATTTCGAAATACTTAAGTATAGGCTGTTTTTAGAGTCCGTATGTGTGGGGAAACAAGAGTTAGGGATGGTTTTGGACCCCTCCTCAAGGGCCACGAAATTCCTCCTCTTCCTCCATATATACAGCCCTTAGGGCGTCGTTTAGACTTTGGGTTTTGTTTAGATTAAAAGTTCGCCATAGCTGCAACTTCGCGTGCATTTCGTTTGTGTTCAACGACCGCATAAAGGCGTCCACGTAACCCCACCTTGATCAATAAAGCTTTCATCTTATATTCGCAATATCCAGATTGCAATCTCAGTTTCTTGCTTGTTCTTCGTTTGCTCGCAGGAAATGCAGACCCTCGTGGTCAGGTTGAGCGATGCTCGGTGTGGTCAATAACCTCTCGAAGTTGGTTTAGCGATTGCTAAGGCGCGACGTCCTCGCACGTTCGTAGTCGGATCGTCAAAGTCGACTTCCTCCAAAGCGAAAACCAACATCTCATCGAAAGACGGGACACCTTTGCCTCTATCAGAAACCGTACACAATTTCAAAAGGGCACATCTTAGTTGATGAGGACATCAATACCATTGTTACACCCACAGCCTCTGCTGCTATACATACTGGACCAATTACTAGAGCTCGCGCACGCCAATTGAATTATCAGGTACTTTCGTTTCTTGATAACGATTCCAATGTTCATGAGAATATGATGCTGCCTAAATTGGATACATTTGTTTTGCTTACAAATGAAGGGCCTACCATGGACAAGAAAGATGAACCTTGGAGCAAGTTCAAGCATGGAGATGTTGGCATTTGCAAGGGGAACAAGAACGGAGTTACAAGTGATGATTCCAGGACTTTGAAGCCACCCTAATGAGAGCATGAGGCCTTGGACGAAATATACAAGATGCCACTTCATAATATTCGTCCATAGGCTATTCTAGGTGCTGCGTCACCTTATTATTGGGCCAGGCCCATGTAATTTCGAAATACTTAAGTGTAGGCTGTTTTTAGAGTCCGTATGTGTGGGGGAACAAGAGTTAGGGTTGGTTTCGGACCCCTCCCTCAATGGCCACGAAATTCCCTCCTCTTTCTCCATATATACAGCCCTTAGGGCGTCATTTAGACTTTGGGTTTTGTTTAGATCAAAAGTTCGCCATAGCTGCAACTTCGCGTACTTCGTTTGTGTTCAACGACTGCACCAAGGCGTCTCGTAACCCCACCTTCATTAATAAAGTTTTCCTCTTATATTCGCAATATCCAGATTGCAATCTTAGTTTCTTGCTTGTTCTTCGTTTGCTCGCAGGAAAGCAGGCCCTCGTGGTCGAGTTGATCGTGCTCCGGCGTGGTCAATAACCCTCGGAAGTTGGTTTAGCGATTGCTAAGGCGCGACGTCTCGCACGACGTAGTCGGATCGTCAAGGTCGACTCCCACCGAAATGATAGCCACCATCTCATCGAAACATCGGGACACCTTTGCCTCTATCAAGTGGTATCAGATTTTCAGGTTGCTCGGTGAGATTTTACAGTTTTTGGTAGATTAGATCGAGTCTGTTCTTCATACCTAAAGTTCACGAAAAAGCCACAAAAAAATTAGGGTTAGTTCATCATATCCGAACCAATCTGAGCCTTCGCATAATCTTTTTAGGGTTTTTGCTTTGTTGAATTTGCGGTTGCATCGTCGTGTCAAGTTGCTGGTCTTAGAGTCTAGTCTTTTAGAGTTTCGAGTTCTGGTCATAAGTTGTCACGCCGCCGCCGCACCATCATCATCGCCTTGCCATCTACCACCCTTCTTATCCGCCACCGCTCTGAATCCGTATCCATATACCACCACCAATCCGTATCCATATACCACCACCAATCCGTAACCATATACCACCACCAATCTGTATCCATATACCACCACCGCTACCATATACCACCACCGCTGCCATATACCACCACCATATATCCACCACCAATCCGAGTTCTTCTCATATTAGGTTTATTTTCGAGATCCATCTAAATTCGATTCGTGTTTCCTTGCTGCGTGAGGTCTGAAACCACCTTCGTTTAGGCCCAAAATTTTCCGAAACGCACTTGTCGAAAAATTTTCTGGCTATCCTATTTTTAGGTGTTTCTAAGCGTATTGAGACAGTCGCCGTTATAGAAAGTTTTTTTTACCCGTTTCAGCTTTTTGGGTCCCGGTCAAAAAAAAATTTTGGTCGAAAAATTCCGTGCCCATCCTGTCGGTTTGACCTGGGAAGAGTTTTGAGACACTCGCCATTATAGTGATTTTCGCAAAAAAAGAGCAAAGGCAAAAAAAGCAGCGCAAAAAAAGAGCGAAAAAAATTCCAAAGTGTGCTTTTCCGTTGTTTCCGTGCAGCAAGTGATTTTGTTAGTGTTCTAGGCTCGCGTCTCTAGCACGGTCTAGCCTAGGACCAGCACAAGATCACGTCGTTGAGCGTTTATTCAACTTTGCATCTCTGAATTGATTATTGCTGACCCTTTTGCTACCATATTATAAGCCTTCCCAGCTCCACATACATCTACATCGTATGCGTTTGACTCTCCCCGGTAATCGCTCTATCCAAGCTTTGAGAGTTTTGACTACATCGGTTGCCGATCACCTTTCTTCTTGGGTAAGAACTGGTAAGAATTTGAGATTTGCTTGACGGATTTGTGACTGTCCACCACACCACCACCACCACCACTTCCTAGTAGTCCGTCGAATCATATTCTTGTGTGTTTCTATTGTCGCTAATCATGGCAGGATCACAAGCCGATTTAGACCGACCGGGAGAACATGACAAACAAAGCGCTACATGATAAGTTTCAACAAATGATGAGTGGGTAGGTGGAAGATGTGCTAAATAGATTTGAAGAGGCCATGGAGAAGATAGATGGCATTGAGAAGGCGTTCAAACAAAGCTCGATAACAAGTTTAATGAATTGCTCGCTGCCTACCACCACCACCACCACCGGCTGCACCTAACGCACCTCTACAACAACAACAACGACTACCTCCACATCGCTAAACAGCCCTCCGCCGAGCGAGCCGTGTCCCTCTTCAGCTGGCCAAGCTGCTTTGGTCTTTCTGTTCATATACTGTGGCTCCTGCTGGCGATGTGGGGAGGATGATTATGTGAGAGAGTACGAGGATGAGGTTGATCAACTTCAGAACTACGTGCAACCACCAGCACCACAACCACCAACACCACAACCACCCGGTCGTCCACATGCAAATAATGGCAATGTTAGGGCTCCCCCTCAGGTACGAGATCATGACCATCTCCCTAAATTGAAGTTGAATATTCCACCAGTTGAGGGTAGATATGTTCTGATATATATCTTACTTGGGAGTTAGAAACCGAACAACGATTTACATGTTTACAATATCCCGAGGAGAGGCGTGTTCCCATTGCTGTTTGTGCTTTCACTAGCTTTGCATGTGTTTGGTGGTCTGAACATTGTAGATTATATCATGTTCCAGCTACTTGGGCTGCTTTGAAAACTGCTATGCGTACTCGTTGGGTTCCACCATATTATCAACGTGAATTACTTCAAAAATTGCAGCGCTTAAGACAAGGAAATAATTCGGTAGAAGAATATTATCAGGAATTACAAACTGGCTTGATTAGATGTGGTATTGTTGAGGAGAATGAATGATGTAGGGCGGAACCCTACGTGGACGATCTTTCACGTTGGAGCGGATCCTACGGGGAATCACGATGAACACGGGGAAGAACGGAGGGAAATCACAAGGGGAAACACTCAAGAACAAGTCCAATCACACATCCACTAGACAATCAAACACACAAGATCCACAAGGTACATGAACAACAAAAGGAAAGATACAAGGTAAGGTTCATCTCCGAGAGGAGGTCTTGATGGGGTCCACCCTAGAAGGGGTCTTGAATCCGCTTGGGGGATCTTCTCCGAAGAGGTCCTGGCTCCGAGGAGAAGTAACCAAGTGGATGAGCAAGACTCTCACACAAACATGAGCTAAAACCTAAGCTAACCCTAGAAAGAGGAGGGGATCAAGTATATATAGTCTCGGGGCGAAGGGGTACAAGGGACGAGTCCCGGATGCACTGCGCGCAGGCAGGGGAGGCCGGATGTCCGGGCGTCGGGCCGGATGTCCGGGCTAGGGGGGCCGGATGTCCGGGCTGGTGGGGCTGGTTCTGCCGATTCGGGTGCGGGTGAGGCCGGATTTCCGGGCTGGGGGGCCGGATTTCCGGGGCATCGTGAAGAGCCGGATGTCCGGCCCTGGGGCGGATGTCCACCCTGTAGCTTTCGTGGCTGAGTTCTGGCGGCTGTGTTGGTGCCTCCAGGGCCGGATGTCCGGGTCCCGCCGGATGTCCGGGCTTCTTTGGGACGGGCGGATGTCCGGGCTGACGCCGGATGTCCGAGCTCTGCAGATTTCTCCGGTTCCTCTCGTCGAGTTCCTTCATCCTTGTACTTGGGGACTTGTCCATCCTTCCGAGCATCTCCGAGAGGGTCTCCTTGGTACCTAGGCATGCATAGGGGGAAGTGTCAAGTAGTATACCATCCTCTAAGGGGTCAAGTGAGCACGTGTAAAGGAGAAGATTCACCTTTGTGTATGTGAAGAAGAGGTCGCACGTGTCACTTGCCAAATGGACTCTTGACATGGTGATGATCAGAGGATGCTCCGCATCATCCCTCCCTTGGAAAGGATCCGACCTCGGATCGAAAACCAAATCACCATGGGAAAGAGATGGCGGTGCCGTGTCAAAGTGGTCGATCACCAAACTCTCGTCATCGTGAAGCTCGAAATGGGCACTCTCCAATGTCGCACCATCTTGTGATTCCTTCAAAAGGAGTAAATAGAACAAACACTTGGAAAAACAAATGTGGTTAGCGTTAGTGCAAAACCAAGCATTCAAGAGGTGATTCACCAAACAAGTGTTGTCATCAAGCATAGCATAGGGTGTGACAAAGGATTGTGACATGGCATGTAAGCATATCAATCGAGCACAAGCAAAATTTTCATGGGATCTAGCTTGTAACTGTGAGGTTGTGTTGCATATTTGTGTGACAAGAGGTTAAGCTTCCACCTCAAGGTCATAGCAAGCATGCATAAAGCGCCGACAAATGGTCGATGGTAGGCATAGGAAGTATTCACAACACCAAATAAAATGAAGTGTCTAAACACATTGGTCAAGTGCAAGACAATCCAAGCATAATGTGCATAGGGTGTAGTGAAGATAGTATGGCACTCAACACAATAGAAAGAGCAATTGTTCATCATTTGTGAGGCAATCAAGTCAAGCATGTAGCAATCAATGGGACATGGCATATGTGAAGAAATGATATTGGTGCAACCAACCATATGATAGTAGCAAGTAGTCCAAGAATTGGATGCAACACACAAGGTATATATATCATGAAGCATGGAAATGTGGCAATCATTGGTGAAAGCAATATCTCCACCAAGCTTGCAAATACACATACAAGTACGAGAATCAATCATCATGTGTAATGCAAAGCATGGGTCACAAATGCACGTCAAAGGTATAAGAATGAGCATATCATGCAAAGTGAACATGGCAAGATGGGCATATGATATGTAATGAACAACAACCCATAACCATGTGAGGGCCATTTAAAAGAGATGTGCGAAGTGTTTGCGCGAAGTGAGCGGTGGGAAAGGCAATCCATGGGATCCCAAGTCATCATTGCTCTCTAGAGCTCGTTTTGTCAACTCGTGGGATTGCGAAGTTGACAAGTATTCATGGGTACCTACACAAAAGAGACACAAACGAAAGAAATTGTGTGTGGTAAATGTACACATCATCCATCATGATGTGTATGTGCACGCAGAGTTAGCACAAGATAAGAAATGCTCAAAGAAATTTGATGCATGGTATAAGAACATGTCATCCATCATGAAAGAATAGTTATTATGTATGACACGATGGGGACACAAATTGAGAATGCAAGTATATGGCGCATCGACAGCATGTTTCTTCATGGGCAGCATATGGTGCACACAAGTATGGGAATCATGCAATGAATAGGATGGATCAAATTCTCGTAACATGTGTGAGGAAACTATGGGGGTCTCCTCATGAGCAATATTGGAAACATCATTTGGAGAAAATGGACAACATCCAAAACAATGCATATTCGAAGCTAGGTGGGCATGGCATGGCATATGAGATAAATGATGCAAAGGGAGCATATCAATATCATCACAAGAAAAACAAATGCCAATAACCATGGGCTTGTCATCTATGCCATATGTGCAAATTGGGTTTATTTTAATGGCATATGCATAGTCACTATGGAGAGATTGGAAATAAGACATATGGTTGATCTCATGCATAGCATATGACAAGTCAAGCGGATTAGCAAACATGATGTGACCTAAAGAATTGTCATAGGAAATCCTATGTAACATAGCATCACAACTAATAGACTCCACATGAGAATCATCATATTCATCATAAATGGGCAAATCATCACATGGGAAATCATACTAGCGTGAAGCATGGTACTAGGTGGATCAACATCATGCAAGTAATCAATCTCAAGAATGTCCACTAGTGGGACTAGAGCATCACCGTCACCTATGTTACCTTTGTCATTCTACTCAAGTGGTGTAGGTGAGGTGGGAAAGACCAAATGGTGGTCATCTTCATCTTGATGGAACCATGTGGGGGTGCATCATATTCCACCATGGCCATCGTCTTGTCCAAAGGGAGGACGGAGTCGTCGAGGATCGTCGCGTCATCATAAATGGGACCTAGCACCAAATGAGAAGACACAATAGAGGTAGAGGTCAAGTTGTTAGAAATGCAAATGGCCTCACTAGACCTATCAACTATCTCACTCTCTCTATGTTGTGGTTCACTCACTCCCTCAAAATAGGTGCACTCAAACTCACGTATGGTGGGGTCACTCATCTCACTAAAGTGGTGGGGGTTGTGGCTCTCCTCACATGGGAATTGGGGCAACACATATGGGGCTAGTGGTGAAGTCACTCTCACTCTCAATATGGTGGCTCAAGTCGCTCAAGTCATCGGACGTCAGCCGTGGTCGAAGGGAAAATCCCACGCTCAACCGTCTCGTAGTCGCTAAATCGTGGATGAAGGCCGAAGATGGCACATCATTGCTCTCGTCGTGGATGAAGGCCGAAGATGGCTCAACATCACTCTCGTCGTGGATGAAGGCCGAAGATGGCACAACATCACTCTCGCCTCCTAAGATGGAAGCATCATCCTAGCTCGCCACCTTGTCGCTTGCCTCCAAAGCTTGGTCCTTGAAGGTCTCCGTAGTCGTACTCGTCGCCGCACCGTCTTGAAAAAGAGTCAAGGTAGACTCGGCATCAACAATGCCACAAAGAGGGATGGCGGTGAAGTCGCACTCGGGAGCATCGTCTTGGAGCTTGTCGGGCTTAGACATCATGGTGGTACTAGCCTCATGCTTGTCGTAGAGCTTGGTCTCCATGAAGTTTGCTTGGGGTGGAGAAGCGTTGGCCTTCATGAGTTCTTGTTCCGCCTTTGAGAGCACCAATGTAGTAATCGTCGATGGACTTGTAGTTCTCGAGGAAGATGGTCTTGGAGATGTCGTTGTGCAATCCCATCATGAAGTGGAACTTCATTGACATGGGGTCGCCCACGGCTCGTCGCAAGGCAATCTTCATCTCCTTGAAGTACTTGTCGATGGACTTGGATCCTTGGGTGGTGTTCTCCAATTGGCGTCGAAGTTGTTCCGTGTATGTTGGAGGCACGAACTCTCGTCAAAGCTCTCTTCATCTTGGACCAACTCATCTCGTAGCACTCAAGGTGTGTGAAGCCACCATGTCGAGGCGTGGTCGTGGAAGTTTCTTGTGGCGCACTTCACTTGATCTTCGGAGGAACTTGATGTAGCTTGAGGTAGTCGTCCATCAAACGCTCCCACTCGAGGTACTCCTCGGGTTCTTGAGTCCCATAGAAAGGAATCTCGTGGTCGATGTCGAGGTCGTAGTAGCTCGTGGAAGTCGCGGACTTGAGCTTGGGGAGCTTCTCTTGAGCGTAGCCTTGAGGTTCTTGTTGGCGAATATGCCGTATGTCCGTAGGGCGAAGATGCCTTGAAGTCGCTTGGCGAAGATGCCAAGGGAGATGGTGAAGTCATTGAGCGGTTGTTGATGTAGAGCTCTTGACCTTCACGTTCTTGTTGGTGATGGTGTCGATGCCGATGTGATCTTGCCGAGACGGTAGCTTGGAAGCATGTGCTCTTGAGCGTCTTCTCGAAGATGAGGAAGATCGCTTGTAGGCCTTGATGAGGGCTTTGATCTCCTCCATTTGAGCTTGCATCTTGGCGTCGGAGTTGTTGTTCGTGGCATCGAACTCGTCGTTGTTGTTGTAGACCGAAGGTGAAATGCCTTGCCTATCCATCACAAGACTCGAGTAGAGGTGAGTAGGAAATGAGATAAACAATACCAAGTTACCTTTTCCCAAAGTTGAGGATGTATCCCGTTTCACTCAATGTGAAATGAAAGAATAGTGGAATTGGTACCGGACTTGTTCACTCACACCTATCAATGAAAGCTTATGGTAGAACTCGGTGAGGATAGTGGCACAAAAATTTTATGCAAAATGTTAGCAAGAGTGATGTAGGGCGGAACCCTACATGGGCGATCTTTCACGTTGGAGCGGATCCTACGGGGAATCACGATGAACACGGGGAAGAACGGGGAGAAATCACAAGGGCAAACACTCAAGAACAAGTCCAATCACACATCCACTAGACAATCAAACACACAAGATCCACAAGGTACATGAACAACAAAAGGAAAGATACAAGGTAAGGTTCATCTCCGAGAGGAGATCTTGATGGGGTCCGCCCAAGATGGGGGTCTTGATGATATCCCGCAGGATCTTCTCACATGGAGGTCTTGAACTCCATGGGAGTGGTAGTCTCTCTCTCTCAAGAGAAGAGGTAGGAGCAAAGCTCACCTAAGAATGAGCTATCATATTTGCTAACCCTAGAAAGAGGAAAGGGATCAAGTATATATAGTCTCGGGCGAAGGGGTACAAGGGACAAGTCCGGAAGCACTTCATGACGTAGGGAGGCCGGACGTCCGGGCGTCGGGCGGATGTCCGGCTTTCGAGACGCCGGATGTCCGGGCTAGCCGGCCGGATGTCCGGCCGGGCGCTGGATCTGCCGATTGGTGCGGGCGCCGGATTTCGGGCGAGTGGCGGATATCCGGACTTCGTGGGAGGCCGGATGTCCGGGGCTGGGGCCGGATGTCCGGCCTGTAGTCTTCTGGCAGGCTGCGGCTGCCGATGGGCGCCGGATGTCCGGCTGGCCGGATGTCCGGGCAGGGCCGGATGTCCGGTGTGGCCGGATGTCCGGCCTGTAGTACCGGCTCTTCTTCCGTCGTCGCTTCCAGGCTTCCCTCGCAGATGGTGTAGTCGTTCCTTGGCGCTTGCACTCCTCCTTGACATCCGAGAAGCTCCGACAATACCTATGCATGCATACGGGGGAAGTGTCAAGTAGTATACCATCCTCGAAGGGGTCAAGTGAGCACGTGTAAAGGAGAAGATTCACCTTTGTGTATGTGAAGAAGAGGTGCACGTGTCACTTGCCAAACAGACTCTTGACATGGTGATGACTGTAGGATGCTCCGCATCATCCCCTCCCCCTTGGAAAGGATCCGACCTTGGATCGAAAACCAAATCACCATGGGAAAGAGATGGCGGTGCCGTGTCAAAGTGGTCGATCACCAAACTCTCGCCATCGTGAAGCTCGAAATGGGCACTCTCCAATGTCGCACCATCTTGTGATTCCTTCAAAAGGAGTAAATAGAACAAACACTTGGAAAAACAAATGTGGTTAGCGTTAGTGCAAAACCAAGCATTCAAGAGGTGATTCACCAAACAAGTGTTGTCATCAAGCATAGCATAGGGTGTGACAAAGGATTGTGACATGGCATGTAAGCATATCAATCGAGCACAAGCAAAAATATCATGGGAACAAGCATGTAAATGTGAGGTAGAGATGCAAATATGTGTGACAAGAGCATAAGCATCCACCTCAAGGTCATAGCAAGCATGCATAAAGCGCTCGACAAATGGTCGATGGTAGGCATAGGAAGTATTCACAACACCAAATAACATGATGTTTCTAAACACATGGTTCAATTGCCTGAGAATCCAAGCATAATGTGCATAGGGTGTAGTGAAGATAGTATGGCACTCAACACAATAGAAAGAGCAATTGTTCATCATGTGTGAGGCAATCAAGTCAAGCATGTAGCAATCAATGGGACATGGCATATGTGAAGTAATGACATTGTTGCAACCAAACATATGAGAGGAGCAAGTAATCCAAGAATTGGATGCAACACACAAGGTACATATGTCATGATGCATGGGAATGTGATAATGGCAAGTCAAAGCAAGATCTCTACTAAGTGCGCAATCAAGTGGTCCAAGATGACCAATAAGTCTCACGGTGTAAGCAACACAAGTAGCATGATCTGCAATATCCATGCTCAAGAAAGATGTCACCTTGAAGGCATGTCCTTGTGCATTCTTCACAATGCCGAAGTGCAAGCAAACGCGGTGTAGAAGCGAGTCGTGGTAGAATGTTTGAGGCTCGCTCTCAAGAGCTCGAGTGGTCAACTCACGTGAAGTGGAAGTCGACACAAAGTCCAAGTATCCTACACATGCACAAAACAAAACAAAGAACGTATGCGCATGGTAGATAAACACATCATCCATCATGATGGTTCTCTTCTTTTGCACAAAACCATTAGTAACAAAAGTTATGATGCAACAATGGCGATATTCATGGCACTAGGTATATGGTGCAAAGAAGTAAGGCAAGCATGCTGCACAAGGGATATGTCAAAATCTCCCAACAAGTGTGAGAATGCTATGGGGGCAATCTCATGAGCAAGATGACAATCATGGTTGCACTCAATACATGGAAAATGATCTAGCATGAGAGAGGCAACATATGGAGATATGTGACAAGAAGCAATAACAATCATGTGCAAAGCATTTAGATGGTTGTCATCAACCGCATGAAATGAGAAAGTATGAATCATTGGTGATGCAACATAAGCAAGCATAGTAATCAAGTCGTGCAAACTAGTGGAGCGAAGATGCAACACACTAGAGTAAATCATGGCAATCATGTCATGTGAGCAAATAATAGGCATAGGGAATGCACATGACATATCGCAAGCACGAACACAAAGCAAGATGAAAGTATCATCATAGGAATGGTGCACAAAAGAAACATGGCAATAACAAGAAATATCTCCACCAAGCTTGCAAATACACATACAAGTACTAGAATCAATCATCATGTGTAATGCAAAGCATGGGTCACAAATGCATGGCAAATGCATAGGAATGGGCATATCATGCAAAGTGAACATGGCAAGATGGGCATATGATATGTAATGAACAACAACCCATAACCATGTGAGGGCCATGTAAAAGAGATGCCAAGTGTTTTATGCCAAGTGAGCGGTGGGAAAGGCAATCCATGGGATCCCAAGTCATCATTGTTGCTCTCTAGAGCTCGTTTTGTCAACTCGTGGGATTGCGAGTTTGACAAGTATTCATGGGTACCTGCACAAACGAGACACAAACCAAAGAAATTGTGCGCGTGGTAAATGTACACATCATCCATCATGATGTGTATGTGCACATGTGAGTTAGCACAAGATAAGCATCGCTCAAAGAAATTTGATGCATGGTATAAGAACATGTCATCCATCATGAAAGAATAGTTATTATGTATGACACGATGCGGACACAAATTGAGAATGCAAGTATATGGCGCATCGATAGCATTTTCATTCATGGGGAGCATATGGTGCACACAAGTATGGGGATCATGCAATGAATGGGATGGATCAAATTCTCCTAACATGTATGAGGAAACTATGGGGGTCTCCTCATGAGCAATATTGGAAACATCATTTGGAGAAAATGGACAACATCCACAACAATGCATATCCGAAGCTAGGTGGGCATGGCATGGCATATGAGATAAATTATGCAAAGGGAGCATATCAATATCATCACAAGAAAAACAAATGCCAATAACCATGGGCTTGTCATCTATGCCATATGTGCAAATTGGGTTTATTTTAATGGCATATGCATAGTCACTATGGAGAGATTGCAAATAAGACATATGGTTGATGTCATGCATAGCATATGACAAGTCAAGCGGATTAGCAAACATGATGTGACCTAAAGAATTGTCACAAGAAATCCTATGTAACATAGCATCACAACTAATAGACTCCACATGAGAATCATCATATTCATCATAAATGGGCAAATCATCACATGGGGAAATCATACTAGAATGAAGCATGTCAATAGGTTGATCAACATCATGCAAGCAATCAATGTCAAAATAGTCCACTAGTGGGACGAGAGCATCACCTTCACCTATGTTACCTTGTTCATTCCACGCAAGTGTTGTAGGTGAGGTGGGAAAGACCAAATGGTGGTCATCTTCATTTTGATGGAACCATGTGGGGGGTGCATCATAGTCCACCATGGCCATCGTCTTGTCCAAAGGGAGGACGAAATCGTCGAGGATCGGCGCGTCATCATAAATGGGACCTAGCACCAAATGAGAAGACACAATAGAGGTAGAGGTCAAGTCGTTAGTGTTGAAAGTGGCCTCACATGACCTATCAACTATCTCACTCTCTCTATGTGGTGGTTCAATCACTCCCTCAAAATAGGTGCACTCAAACTCACGTATGGTGGAGTCACTCATCTCACTCGGGTGGTGGTTGTGGCTCTCCTCACATGAGAATTGGGGCAACTCGTCATATATGGGGCTAGTGGTGAAGTCACTCTCACTCTCAATATGGTGGCACAAGTCACTCAAGTCATCATACGTCGCCGTGGTTGAAGGGAAAATCCCATGCTCAACCATCTCGTCGTGGTCGCCGTGGATGAAGGCCGAAGATGGCACATCATCACTCTCCTCCATGACCGAAGGGAAAATCCCATGCTCGATCATCTCGTCACCGTCGCCGTTGATGAAGGCCGAAGATGGCACATCATCACTCTCGCCTCCAAAGATGGAAGCATCATCCTTGCTCGCCACCTTGTCGCTTGCCTCCAAAGCTTGGTCCTTGAGGGTCTCCGTAGTTGTACTTGTCGCCGCACCATCTTGAAGAAGAGTCAAGGTAGACTCGGCATCATCAATGCCACAAAGAGGGATGGTGGTGAAGTTGCACTTGGGAGCATCGTCTTGGAGCTTGTCGGGCTTGGACATCGTGGTGGTACTAGCCTCATGTTTGCCGTAGAGCTTGGTCGCCGCGGAGTATGCTTGGGGTGGAGAAGCCTTGGCCTTCATGAATTCTTGTTCCGCCTTGAGAGCACCAATTTAGTAGTCATCAATGGACTTGTAGTTCTCGAAGAAGATGCTCTTGGAGATGTCGTTGTGCAATCCCATCATGAAGTGGAACTTCATCGAAATGGGGTCGTCCACGCCGGCTCGTCGCAAGGCAATCTTCATCTCCTTGAAGTACTTGTCGATGTACTTGGATCCTTGGGTGGTGTTCTCCAATTGGCGTCGAAGTTGTTCCGTGTAGGTTGGAGGCACGAACTCTCGCCGCAAAGCTCTCTTCATCTTGGACCAACTCATCTCGTAGCACTCAAGGTGTGTGAAGCCACCATGTCGAGGCGTAGTCGTGGAAGTTTCTTGTGGCGCACTTCACTTGATCTTCGGGAGGAACTTGATGTAGCTTGAGGTAGTCGTCCATCAAACGCTCCCACTCGAGGTACTCCTCGGGTTCTTGAGTCCCATAGAAAGGAATCTCGTGGTCGATGTCGAGGTCGTAGTAGCTCATGGATGTCGCGGACTTGAGCTTGGGGAGCTTCTCTTGAGCGTAGTCTTGGGGTGCTTGTTGGCGAAGATGCCGTATGTCCGTGAGGGCGAAGATGCCTTGAAGTCGCTTGGCGAAGATGCCAAGGGAGATGGTGAAGTCATTGAGCGGTTGTTGATGTAGAGCTCTTGACCTTCACGTTCTTGTTGGTGATGGTGTCGATGCCGATGTGATCTTGCCGAGACGGTAGCTCGGAAGCATGTGCTCTTGAGCGTCTTCTCAAGATGAGGAAGATCGCTTGTAGGACTTGATGAGGGATTTGATCTCCTCCATTTTAGCTTGCATCTTGGCGTCAGTAGTTGTTTTCCATGGCATCGAACTCGTCGTTGTTGTAGTAGACCGAAGATGAAATGCCTTGCCTATCCATCACAAGACTCGAGTAGAGGTGAGTAGGAAATGAGATAAACAATACCAAGTTACCTTTTCCCAAAGTTGAGGATGTATCCTGCTTCACTCAATGTGAGATGAAAGAATAGTGGAATTGGTACGGACTTGTTCACTCACACCTATCAAGTAAAGCTTATGGTAGAGCTCGGTGAGGATAGTGGCACAAAAATTTGATGCAAAATGTTAGCAAGAGTCAATAATGTTGAAAGAGATTCACAAATTCGCAAGCGAAACAAGTAGATCAATAGCAATATGTGGCACACGGAAACACACACACGGATAGATAAATGGGGCCGCGCAACCAAGGAATGAGCTCAAAATGTGGAATCCACCAAAACGCTCGTGTTGCACAGCTCAAGAGAGACGCTAGCACGATTGCTCAATAGGCGGATACGACACTTGTGCACAACCTATAAGATGCAAAATGGATAAACTTCTATCCCAAGTATGCTATGTATGTATGGTTCAGGTGTTCCTCTCAAGATGATCCAAGATGATCGGATATGACAATCTTATATGCAATATGGTATGATGCTATGGCACTTGCTTACAAGCTCTTTGCTATTTCTCTTTTGCTTAAAAGCTTATTCTCTTTTTTCTATGGCCACTTTGCACAAAGTACAAACCAAGATAGCAATTGTGTATGTCACGGGAACAAACTTGAGACACAATGGATGATATGATACCAATATGATATGGTATGGTATGTAATGGAAGGTATGATCACTAATGTGCACAAGTAACGCTGCCGGCAATACTCAAATGGCTAGTCTCGATAGGCAAGTAACGCAAAAGTAAGGCTAGGGGTTAACAATGCAATGGCAAGGGAATATACAATGGAGGGATACCACGATACCAAGATGATATGGAGGTTACCGTCCGGCGATGATGAGTAGCGGTGTTCTTGATGTAGATACCAAGATGATGGAGACTCGTCCCTAAGTAGCCTAAACACCTTAGGAAACGGAAAAACCGCGAACTCAAAATCTCAAATGACAAATGTCAAATGGTGGTAGCGGGAATGCGGTGGTGGTTTGCACTTGGCATTGCGGAAGTGGAATGATGGGTTATACACGTGTCGGAGTTGAAGTTGCCGTCCCTAAGTAGCCGAAACACCTTAGGAGACACAAGCCACAACTCAAACAAGCTCAAACAACTATTGGGTTAAGTTGAGGTGGTCGGAAGTGTATGGTGGGCAAGGTTATGTGGAAGTGGTGGTGGTGGTTGATGAAGAAGCAATCGTCCCTAAGTAGCCAAAACACCTTAGGAGACTCGAATCACTACTCAAGCAACCACTAATGCTATGGGGAACAAAATGGGTTAGGTTGCGGAAGTCGGTGGTGGTTATGCGGAGGATGTGGCGGAAGCCCTAGGCAAAGATGCCAAAATTCACAAAATTTAATGGAGTCAAATTGTGTTGGTGGTATTTTTGTGAGAAGGGGGATGTCAATAGCTTCAAAACGAGCTAAAGAACGTCAAAATCGAACTCCGGATGAATTAGTTATGGACAAAACGGTGAAATGGGAAAGCTGAAATGTCAGGGCCGGATATCCGGGGTGGGGCCGGATTTCCGGGGTGTATGTCCGTAACCGAACGAATTTGATGCTCCAGGCCGGATGTCCGGCTTGGGGCGGATGTCGGCCGGATGGCGGATGTCCGACTGAGGTCTGGATGTCCGCCCGGATTTAATCCCGATCTCGTTTGGGGCGGAAATTTTTGAATTGGGGGCGGAAATTGATGATTTCAAGGTCAAAATTGGAGGGATTTCGTGGATGGAAAGTGGGGAAACTTGGGGAAATGCTAGATCCACTCGAAACCAAGCAAATCCATGGATCAAAATCAACAAAACATCATCAAAACTAACAAACCACAAAAAAATTTGGGCTATTTTTTGTGGGGATTTTCGGATTTAGGACGAAATCAACAAAATCAAGCTAGAAAACACGGGGTAGGGGCTCCAAAAACGGGATCAACGTGGCTCATGATACCATAGATGATGTAGGGCGGAACCCTACATGGGCGATTTTTCACGTTGGAGCGGATCCTACGGGGAATCACGATGAACACGGGGAAGAACGGGGAGAAATCACAAGGGGAAACACTCAAGAACAAGTCCAATCACACATCCACTAGACAATCAAACACACAAGATCCACAAGGTACATGAACAACAAAAGGAAAGATACAAGGTAAGGTTCATCTCCGACAGGAGGTCTTGATGGGGTCCGCCCAAGATGGGGGTCTTGATGATATCCCGCAAGATCTTCTCACATGGAGGTCTTGAACTCCATGGGAGTGGTAGTCTCTCTCTCAAGAGAAGAGGTAGGAGCAAAGCTCACCTAAGAATGAGCTATCATATTTGCTAACCCTAGAAAGAGGAAAGGGATCAAGTATATATAGTCTCGGGGCGAAGGGGTACAAGGGACAAGTCCCGGAAGCACTGCGCGCAGGCAGGGGAGGCCGGACGTTCGGGCGTCGGGCCGGATGTCCGGCTTTCCCGAGACGCCGGATGTCCGGCTAGCCGGCGGATGTCCGGCCGGGCGCGCTAGATCTGCCGATTGGTGCGGGCGCCGGATTTCGGGCGAGTGGCGGATATCCGGACTTCGTGGGAGGCCGGATGTCCGGGGCCTGGGGGCCGGATGTCCAGGCCCTGTAGTCTTCCTGGCAGGGCTGCGGCTGCTGATGGGCGCCGGATGTCCGGGCTGTGGCCGGATGTCCGGGCAGGGCCGGATGTCCGGGCTGTGGCCGGATGTCCGGGGCTAGTACCGGGCTCTTCTTCTGTCGTTGCTTCCAAGGCTTCCCTCGCGGATGGTGTAGTCGTTCCTTGGCGCTTGCACTCCTCCTTGACATCCGAGAAGCTCCGACAATACCTATGCATGCATACGGGGGAAGTGTCAAGTAGTATACCATCCTCGAAGGGGTCAAGTGAGCACGTGTAAAGGAGAAGATTCACCTTTTTGTATGTGAAGAAGAGGTCGCACGTGTCACTTGCCAAACGGACTCTTGACATGGTGATGACCGTAGGATGCTCCGCATCAAAGAGTCAATAATGTTGAAAGAGATTCACAAATTCGCAAGCGAAACAAGTAGATCAATAGCAATATGTGGCACACGGAAACACACACACGGATAGATAAATGGGGTCGTGCAACAAAGGAATGAGCTCAAAATGTGTAATCCACCAAAATGCTCGTGTTGCACAACTCAAGAGAGACGCTAGCACGATTGCTCAATAGGCGGATACGACACTTGTGCACAACCTATAAGATGCAAAATGGATAAACTTTCTATCCCAAGTATGCTATGTATGTATGGTTCCCGGTGTTTCTCTCACAATGATCCAAGATGATCAAGTATGATATCATATGGTATATTTGATGCTATGGCTGTTGCTTACAAGCTCTTTGCTCTTTCTCTTTTGCTTAAAAGCTTATTCTCTTCTCTTTTTTTTTCTATGTATGGCCACTTTTGCACAATACACAAACCAAGATAGCTATTGTGTATGTCTTGAGGAACGATATTGTGACACAATGGATGATATGATGATACCAAGATGATATGGTATGTATGCAATGGATGGTGTAGATCACTAATGTGCACAAGTAACGTTGTCGGCCATACTCAAATGGCTAGTCTCGATAGGTAAGTGACGCAAAATGGGATAAGGGATTATCAATGCAATTGCAAGGGGAATATACAATGGAGGGATACCACGATACCAAGATGATATGGAGGTTACCGTCCGGCGATGATGAGTAGCGGTGTTCTTGATGTAGATACCAAGATGATGGAGACTCGTCCCTAAGTAGACGAAACACCTTAGGAAACGGAAAAACCGCGAACTCAAAATCTCAAACGTCAAATGTCAAAATGGTGGTAGCGGGAATGCGGTGGTGGTTTGCACTTGGCAATGCGGAAGTGGAATGATGGGCTATACACGTGTCGGAGTTGAAGTTGCCGTCCCTAAGTAGCCGAAACATCTTAGGAGACACAAGTCACAACTCAAACAAGCTCAAACAACTATTGGGTTAAGTTGAGGTGGTCGGAAGTGTATGGTGGGCAAGGTTATGTGGAAGTGGTGGTGGTGGTTGATGAAGAAGCAATCGTCCCTAAGTAGCCAAACACCTTAGGAGACTCGAATCACTACTCAAGCAACCACTAATGCTATGGGGAACAAAATGGGTTAGGTTGCGGAAGTCGGTGGTGGTTATGCGGAGGATGTGGCGGAAGCCCTAGGCAAAGATGCCAAAATTCACAAAAACTAATGGACTCAAATTGTGTTGGTGGTATTTTTGTGGGAAGGGGGATGTCAATAGCTTCAAAACGAGCTAAAGAACGTCAAAATCGGACTCCGGATGAATTAGTTATGGACAAAACGGTGAAATGGGAAAGCTGAAATGTACAGGGGCCGGATATCCGGGGCTCGGGGCCGGATTTCCGGGGGTGAATGTCCAGAACCGAGCGATTTTGGTGCTCCAGGGCCCGGATGTCCGGCCTGAGGCCCGGATGTCCGGCCCGACGATTCCAGATCTCGTTTGGGGCGGAAATTTTCGAATTGGGGGCGGAAATTGATGATTTCGGGGGCAAAATTTGATGGATTTCGTGGAGGAAAGATGGGGAAACTTGGGGGAATGCTAGATCCACTTGAAACCAAGCAAATCCACGGATCAAAATCAACAAAACATCATCAAAACTAACAAATCACAAAAAAAAAATTGGGCTACTTTTGGTGGGGATTTTCGGATTTAGGACGAAATCAACAAAATCAAGCTAGAAAAAGAGGGGTAGGGGCTCCAAAAACGTGATCAACCTAAGCTCTGATCCATAGATGATGTAGGGCGGAACCCTACATGGACGATCTTTCACGTTGGAGCGGATCCCTACGGGAATCACGATGAACACGGGAAGAACGGAGGAAATCACAAGGGAAACACTCAAGAACAAGTCCAATCACACATCCACTAGACAATCAAACACACAAGATCCACAAGGTACATGAACAAGAAAAGGAAAGATACAAGGTAAGGTTCATCTCCGACTGAGGTCTTGATGGGGTCCGCCCAAGATGGGGGTCTTGATGATATCCTCAGGATCTTCTCACATGGAGGTCTTGAACTCCATGGGAGTGGTAGTCTCTCTCTCTCAAGAGAAGAGGTAGGAGCAAAGCTCACCTAAGAATGAGCTATCATATTTGCTAACCCTAGAAAGAGGAAAGGGATCAAGTATATATAGTCTCGGGGCGAAGGGGTACAAGGGACAAGTCCGGAAGCATCACTTGAGGGGAGGCCGGACGTCCGGGCGTCGGGCGGATGTCCGGCTTTCGAGACGCCGGATGTCCGGGCTAGCCGGCCGGATGTCCGGGCTGGCGCGGCTAGATCTGCCGATTCGGGTGCGGGGCGCCGGATTTCCGGGCGAGTGGCCGGATATCCGGGACTTCGTGGGAGGCCCGATGTCCGGGGCCTGGGGGCCGGATGTCCAGGCCCTGTAGTCTTCCTGGCAGGGCTGCGGCTGCTGATGGGCGCCGGATGTCCGGGCTGTGGCCGGATGTCCGGGCAGGGCCGGATGTCCGGCCGTGGCGGATGTCCGGCTGTAGTAGCCGGTAGCTCTTCTTCCGTCGTTGCTTCCGAGCTTCCCTCGCGGATGGTGTAGTCGTTCCTTGGCGCTTGCACTCCTCCTTGACATCCGAGAAGCTCAGACAATACCTATGCATGCATACGGGGAAGTGTCAAGTAGTATACCATCCTCGAAGGGGTCAAGTGAGCACGTGTAAAGGAGAAGATTCACCTTTTGTATGTGAAGAAGAGGTCGACGTGTCACTTGCCAAACGGACTCTTGACATGGTGATGACCGTGAGATGCTCCGCATCAAAGAGTCAATAATGTTGAAAGAGATTCACAAATTCGCAAGCGAAACAAGTAGATCAATAGCAATATGTGGCACACGGAAACACACACACGGATAGATAAATGGGGTCGTGCAACAAAGGAATGAGCTCAAAATGTGTAATCCACCAAAATGCTCGTGTTGCACAACTCAAGAGAGACGCTAGCACGATTGCTCAATAGGCGGATACGACACTTGTGCACAACCTATAAGATGCAAAATGGATAAACTTTCTATCCCAAGTATGCTATGTATGTATGGTTCCCGGTGTTTCTCTCACAATGATCCAAGATGATCAAGTATGATATCATATGGTATATTTGATGCTATGGCTGTTGCTTACAAGCTCTTTGCTCTTTCTCTTTTGCTTAAAAGCTTATTCTCTTCTCTTTTTTTTTCTATGTATGGCCACTTTTGCACAATACACAAACCAAGATAGGTATTGTGTATATGCGGGAACGATATTGTGACACAATGGATGATATGATGATACCAAGATGATATGGTATGTATGCAATGGATGGTGTAGATCACTAATGTGCACAAGTAACGTTGTCGGCCATACTCAAATGGCTAGTCTCGATAGGTAAGTGACGCCAAATGGGATAAGGGATTATCAATGCAATAGCAAGGGAATATACAATGGAGGGATACCACGATACCAAGATGATATGGAGGTTACCGTCCAGCGATGATGAGTAGCGGTGTTCTTGATGTAGATACCAAGATGATGGAGACTCGTCCCTAAGTAGCCGAAACACCTTAGGAAACGGAAAAACCGCGAACTCAAAATCTCAAACGTCAAATGTCAAAATGGTGGTAGCGGGAATGCGGTGGTGGTTTGCACTTGGCAATGCGGAAGTGGAATGATGGGCTATACACGTGTCGGAGTTGAAGTTGCCGTCCCTAAGTAGCCGAAACATCTTAGGAGACACAAGTCACAACTCAAACAAGCTCAAACAACTATTGGGTTAAGTTGAGGTGGTCGGAAGTGTATGGTGGGCAAGGTTATGTGGAAGTGGTGGTGGTGGTTGATGAAGAAGCAATCGTCCCTAAGTAGCCGAAACACCTTAGGAGACTCGAATCACTACTCAAGCAACCACTAATGCTATGGGGAACAAAATGGGTTAGGGTTGCGGAAGTCGGTGGTGGTTATCACGGAGGATGTGGCGGAAGCCCTAGGCAAAGATGCCAAAATTCACAAAAATTAATGGACTCAAATTGTGTTGGTGGTATTTTTGTGGGAAGGGGGATGTCAATAGCTTCAAAACGAGCTAAAGAACGTCAAAATCGGACTCCGGATGAATTAGTTATGGACAAAACGGTGAAATGGGAAAGCTGAAATGTACAGGGCCGGATATCCGGGGCTCGGGGCCGGATTTCCGGGGGTGAATGTCCAGAACCGAGCGATTTTGGTGCTCCAGGGCCCGGATGTCCGGCCTGAGGCCCGGATGTCCGGCCCGACGATTCCAGATCTCGTTTGGGGCGGAAATTTCCGAATTGGGGGCGGAAATTGATGATTTCGGGGGCAAAATTTGATGGATTTCGTGGAGGAAAGATGGGGAAACTTGGGGGAATGCTAGATCCACTTGAAACCAAGCAAATCCACGGATCAAAATCAACAAAACATCATCAAAACTAACAAATCACAAAAAAATTTGGGGCTATTTTTGGTGGGGATTTTCGGATTTAGGACGAAATCAACAAAATCAAGCTAGAAAAAGAGGGTAGGGGCTCCAAAAACGTGATCAACCTAAGCTCGATCCATAGATGATGTAGGCGGAACCCTACATGGACGATCTTTCACGTTGGAGCGGATCCTACGGGAATCACGATGAACACGGGAAGAACGGAGGGAAATCACAAGGTTAAACACTCAAGACCAAGTCCAATCACACATCCAATAGACAATCAAACACACAAGATCCACAAGGTACATGAACAACAAAAGGAAAGATACAAGGTAAGGTTCATCTCCGAGAGGAGGTCTTGATGGGGTCCACCCTAGAAGGGGGTCTTGAATCCGCTTGGGGGATCTTCTCCGGGGCTCCGAGGAGAAGTAACCAAGTGAATGAGCAAGGCTCTCACACAAACATGAGCTAAAACCTAAGCTAACCCTAGAAAGAGGAGGGGATCAAGTATATATATAGTCTCGGGGCGAAGGGGTACAAGGGACGAGTCCGGATGCATCACTTGAGCAGGAGGCCGGATGTCCGGGCGTCGGGCCGGATGTCCGGGCTTTCCGAGACGCCGGATGTCCGGGCTAGGGGGCCGGATGTCCGGCTGGCGGGCTGGTTCTGCCGATTCGGGTCTTGGGTGAGGCCGGATTTCGGTGGGGGCCGGATTTCGGGCATCGTGAAGAGCCGGATGTCCGGGGCCTGGGGCCGGATGTCCGAGACCTGTAACTTTAAATGGCTGAGTTCTTGCGGCTGTGTTGGTGCCTCCAGGGGCCGGATGTCCGGGGTCCTGGCCGGATGTCCGGGCTTGCTGGACGGGCCGGATGTCCGGGCTGACGCCGGATGTCCGGGCTCTGCAGATTTCTCCGGTTCCTCTCGTCGAGTTCCTTCATCCTTGTACTTGGGGACTTGTCCATCCTTCCGAGCATCTCCGAGAGGGTCTCCTTGGTACCTAGGCATGCATAGGGGGAAGTGTCAAGTAGTATACCATCCTCGAAGGGGTCAAGTGAGCACGTGTAAAGGAGAAGATTCACCTTTGTGTATGTGAAGAAGAGGTCGCACGTGTCACTTGCCAAACGGACTCTTGACATGGTGATGACTGTAGGATGCTCCTCATCAATGAAGCTATGCTTGCACGTTTTCTGGGTGGATTAAATAGAGATATTCAGACCATTCTAGACTACAAGGATTATACTAATATCACTCGATTATTCCATCTTGCTTGTAAAGCTGAGCGTGAAGTGCAGGATCGGCTGAGCGTTGGCGCGGACTAACTTTTCTGCAGGTCGACCTTCATCATGGACACCACGTCCATCATCTACTTCCACACGTTCTACTACAACGGCACCTCCGTCGCCACCCACCTCCAACCGTGATACAAGAAAGCGGGCACAACCACCACTATCTCGCCAAGAGCGCACTGAGCCTACAGAGCTCTTCTACTACAATGGCGTCAACATGGCACACAAGTGATATTATAAGTCGTCGATGTAAGTGAAGAGTACATAATGCCAGAGAATTCCAATCTCAGTGTGATGATTGCTACCGAGGATGGTGGGTATGAGTCCGCTTAGTGACTATGATGAAGAGACTTTGGCTCTTATTACACATGAAGAACATGGTGGAGATGATTACGATCATGAGACGCAATACATGGCTGCTGAAGATGCCGACAGGTATGAATGTTTAGTTGCTCAACGTGTTTTGAGTGTGCAGGTTACACAAGCTGAGCAAAATCAGAGGCATAACTTGTTCCATACAAAGGGAGTTGTGAAGGAACGTTCTATTCGCGTCATCATAGATGGAGGGAGCTGCAACAACTTGGCTAGCATGGATATGGTGGAGAAGCTTTCTCTCACCACAAGACCACATCCACATCCTTACTACATCCAATGGTTCAACAACAGCGGCAAGGTTAAGGTAACACGTCTTGTTCGTGTGTATTTTAGTATCTCTACATATGCTGATTATGTTGATTGTGATGTGGTACCTATGCAAGCATGTTCCTTATTACTTGGTAGACCATGGCAATTTGATAAAAATTCTGTACACCATGGTAGAAACAATCAGTATACTCTTGTTCACAAGGATAAAAATATTACTTTGCTTCCTATGACTCCTGATTCAATTTTGAAAGATGATATTAATAGAGCTAATAAAGCAAAACAGGAGAAAAATAAGAGTGAAAATCAGATTGTGGCAAAAGAATTTGAGCAACAAATGAAGCCTAATAATAAACCATCCAATGTTGCTTCTGAAATTAAACTGAAAAGTGCATGTTTACTTGCCACCAAATCTGATATTGAGGAGCTAGATTCTAGCAAATCTGTTTGCTATGCTTTTGTGTGCAAAGAGGCATTATTTTCATTCGAGGACGTGCCTTCCTGTTTGCCCCCTGCTGTCACTAACATTTTGCAGGAGTTCGCTGACGTCTTCCCACAAGACGTGCCGCCGGGATTACCACCTATTCGAGGGATTGAGCATCAAATTGACTTAATTCCCGGTGCATCGCTACCCAACCGTGCACCATACCGTACCAATCCAGAGGAGACGAAGGAGATTATGCGTCAAGTACCTGAGCTGCTCAACAAACGTAATATACGCGAATCTCTTAGTCCTTGTGCTGTTCCTATTATACTAGTGCCTACAAAGGATGGTACGTCGGCGTATGTGTGTTGATTGTAGAGGCATTAATAATATTACTATTCGTTATCGCCATCCTATTCCTAGGCTAGATGATATGCTTGATGAATTGAGTGGCTCTACAATATTCTCCAAAGTTGATTTGCGTAGTGGATACCATCAAATTTGTATGAAATTGGGAGATGAATGGAAAACAGCATTTAAAACTAAGTTTGGTTTATATGAGTGGTTAGTCATGCCTTTTGGGTTAACTAATGCACCTAGTACTTTCATGAGACTAATGAACGAAGTTTTACGTGGTTTCATGGACGATTTGTGGTAGTCTATTTTGATGATATACTGATTTATAGCAAATCTTTGGAAGAACATTTGGAACATTTACGTGCTGTTTTTAATGCTCTACGTGATGCACGTTTGTTTGGTAACCTTGGGAAGTGCACCTTCTGCACCGACCGAGTATCTTTTCTTGGCTATGTTGTTACACCACAAGGAATTGAAGTTGATAAAGCCAAGATTGAAGCTATTGAGAGTTGGCCGCAGCCCAAAACGGTCACACAAGTGAGGAGTTTTCTTGGACTCGCTGGTTTCTATAGGCGTTTTGTGAGAGACTTTAGCACCATTGCTGCACCTCTCAATGAACTTACAAAGAAGGATGTGCCTTTTGTTTGGGGTACCGCAGGAAGAAGCCTTCACGGTATTGAAAGATAAGTTGACACATGCTCCTTTACTCCAACTTCCTGACTTTAATAAGACTTTTGAGCTTGAATGTGATGCTAGTGGAATTGGATTAGGAGGTGTGTTATTACAAGATGGCAAACCTGTTGCATACTTTTCTGAAAAATTGAGTGGGCCTAGTCTGAACTATTCTACTTATGACAAAGAATTATATGCTCTTGTTCGGACTTTAGAGACATGGCAACATTATTTATGGCCCAAAGAATTTGTTATACATTCTGATCATGAATCTTTGGAACATATTAAAAGTCAAGCTAAACTGAATCGTAGACATGCCAAATGGGTTGAATTCATTGAGACTTTCCTTATGTCATTAAACACAAGAAGGGTAAAGAAAATGTTATTGTGATGCTTTGTCTCGTCGCTATACTATGCTTTCACAACTTGACTTCAAAATATTTGGTTTGGAGACCATCAAAGATCAATATGTGCATGATGCTGATTTTAAAGATGTAATGCAGAATTGTAAAGAAGGAAGAACATGGAACAAGTTCGTTATTAATGATGGTTTTGTGTTCCGTGCTAACAAGCTATGCATTCCTGCTAGCTCTGTTCGTCTTTTGTTGTTGCAGGAGGCGCATGGAGGAGGATTAATGGGACACTTTGGCGTGAAGAAGACGGAGGATATACTTGCTACACATTTCTTTTGGCCAAAGATGAGGCGGGATGTTGAGCGTTTTGTTGCTCGCTGCACTACATGTCAAAAAGCTAAGTCACGACTCAATCCTCATGGTTTATATATGCCTTTGCCTGTACCTAGTGTTCCTTGGGAGGATATATCTATGGACTTTGTTTTAGGTTTACCTCGAACAAAGAAGGGAGGGATAGCATATTTGTTGTCGTGGATAGATTCTCGAAAATGGCACACTTTATACCATGTCATAAAAGCGATGATCTTTGTTAATGTTGCTGATTTGTTCTTTCGTGAAATTATTAAACTTGCATGGTGTGCCAAATACTATTGTTTCAGATCGTGATACTAAATTTCTTAGCCACTTTTGGAGATGTTTATGGGCTAAGTTGGGGACTAAACTGCTTTTTAGTACTACTTGTCACCCCAAACTGATGGACAAACTGAAGTAGTCAATAGAACATTGTCTACTATGCTTAGGGCTGTTTTGAAGAATAATAAGAAAATGTGGGAAGAATGCTTGCCTCATATTGAATTTGCTTATAATCGTTCATTGCATTCTACTACTAAGATGTGCCCTTTTGAAATTGTGTATGGCTTCCTACCTCGTGCACCTATTGATTTGTTGCCTCTTCCATCTTCGGAGAAGGTTAATTTTGATGCTAAAGAGCGTGCTGAATTGATTTTAAAAATGCATGAGTTAACTAAGGAAAACATTGAGCGTATGAATGCTAAATATAAACTTGCTTTGGAGATAAGGGTAGAAAACATGTTGTCTTTGCACCGGAGATCTTGTTTGGTTACATTTGCGTGAGGATAGGTTTCCTAATTTGCAAATCAAAGCTAATGCCACGTGCTGATGGTCCATTTAAGGTGTTAGAAAATAAATGATAATGCATATAAACTTGAGCTGCCTGCAGATTTTGGGGTTAGTCCACTTTTAACATTGCAGATTTGAAGCCTTATTTCGGTGAGGAAGATGAGTTTCCGTCGAGGACGACTTCATTTCAAGGGGAGGATGATGAGGACATCAATACCATTGTTACACCCACAGCCCCTGCTGCTATACATACTGGACCAATTACTAGAGCTCATGCGCCAATTGAATTATCGGTACTTTCGTTTCTTGGTAGCTTGATGCCAATGTTCATGAGAATATGATGCTGCCTAAATTGGATACATTTGTTTTGCTTACAAATGAAGGGCCTACCATGGACAAGAAAGATGAACCTTGGAGCAAGTTCAAGCATGGAGATGTTGGCATGCGCAAGGGGAACAAGAACGGAGTTACAAGTGATGATTCCAGGACTTTGAAGCCACCCTAATGAGAGCATGAGGCCTTGGACGAAATATACAAGATGCCACTTCATAATATTCGTCCATAGGCTATTCTAGGTGCTGCGTCACCTTATTATTGGGCCAGGCCCATGTAATTTCGAAATACTTAAGTGTAGGCTGTTTTTAGAGTCCGTATGTGTGGGGAAACAAGAGTTAGGGTTGGTTTCGGACCCCTCCCTCAAGGGCCACGAAATTCCCTCCTCTTTCTCCATATATACAGCCCTTAGGGCGTCATTTAGACTTTGGGTTTTGTTTAGATCAAAAGTTCGCCATAGCTGCAACTTCGCGTACTTCGTTTGTGTTCAACGACCAGACCAAGGCGTCTCAGAACCCCACCTTCATTAATAAAGTTTTCCTCTTATATTCGCAATATCCAGATTGCAATCTTAGTTTCTTGCTTGTTCTTCGTTTGCTCGCAGGAAACAGGCCCTCGTGGTTAGGTTGATCGTGCTCCGGCGTGGTCAATAACCCTCGGAAGTTGGTTTAGCGATTGCTAAGGCGCGACGTCTCACACGTACGTAGTCGGATCGTCAAGGTCGACTCCCACAGAAACGATAGCCACCATCTCATCGAAACATCGGGACACCTTTGCCTCTATCATTAGTAGTAGAATGCAATGAACGATTATAAGCAAATTCAATATGAGGCAAGCATTCTTCCCACATTTTATTATTATTCTTCAAAACAGCCCTAAGCATAGTAAACAATGTTCTATTGACTACTTCAGTTTGTCCATCAGTTTGGGCGTGACAAGTACTACTAAAAAGCAGTTTAGTCACCAACTTAGCCCATAAACATCTCCAAAAGTGGCTAAGGAATTTAGTATCACAATCTAACAATAGTATTTGGCACACCATGCAAGCGAATAATTTCCCGATAGAACAAATCAGCAACATTAACAAAGATCATCGCTTTTATGACATGGTATAAAGTGTGCCATTTTCGAAAATCTATCCATGACAACAAATATGCTATCCCTCCCCTTCTTTGTTCGAGGTAAACCTAAAACAAAATCCATAGATATATTGATAGAGGCAAAGGTGTCCCGTCTTTCGATGAGATGATGGATATCGCTTTGGTGGAAATCGACTTTGACGATCCGACGAACGCGTGCGAGGACGCCGCTACTTTAGCAATCGCTAAACCAACTCCGAGAGGTTATCGACCACGGAGCACGATCAACTGACCACGAGGGTCTGTTTCCTGCGAGCAAACAAAGAACAAGCAAGAAACTGAGATTGCAATCTGGATATTGCGAATATAAGATGAAAGCTTTATTGATCAAGGTGGGGTTCTGTGACGCCTTTGTCTGGTCGTTGAACACAAACGAAGTACGCGAAGTTGCAGCTATGGCGAACTATTAATCTAAACAAAAGCCAAAGTCTAAACGATGCCCTAAGGGTTGTATATATGGAGGAAGAGGGGGGGAATTTCGTGGCCCTTGGGGAAGGGGTCCGAAACCAACCCTATCTCTTCTTTCCCCACACATACGGACTCTAAAAACAGCCTATACTTTCGAAATTACATGGGCCTGGCCCAATAATAAGGTGACGCAGCACCTAGAATAGCCTCTGGACGAAATTTATGAAGTGGCATCTTGTATATTTCATCCAAGGCTTCATTCACTCCTTATGGTGGCTTGAAAGTCCTGAAATCATCACTTGTAACTCCGTTCTTGTTCCCCTTGCGCATGCCATCAACTCCATGCTTGTTCTTGCTCCAATGTTCATCCTTCTCCAAGCTAGGCCCTTCATTTGTAAGCAAAACAAATGTATCCAATTTAGGCAGCATCATATTCTCATGAACATTAGAATCATTACCAAGAAACGAAAGTACTGATAATTTAATTGGCGTCTTGAAGCTCTAGTGATTGGTCCATTATATGTAACAAGAGGGGCTATGGGTGTAACAATGGTATTGATGTCCTCATCATCCTCCCTTCTTGAAATGAAGTCGTCCACGACGGAAGCTCATCTTCCTCACCCAAATAAGGCTTCAAATCTGCAATGTAAAAAGTGGGACTAACCCCAAAATCTGCAGGCAGCTCAAGTTTATATGCATTATCATTTATTTTCTCTAACACCTTAAATGGACCATCAGCACGTGGCATTAGTTTTGATTTGCGCAAATTAGGAAACCTATCCTTACGCACATGTAACCAAACAAGATCTCCAGGTGCAAACACAACATGTTTTCTACCCTTATCTCCAGCAAGTTTATATTTAGCATTCATACGCTCAATGTTTTCCTTAGTTAACTCATGCATTTTTAAAATCAATTCATCACGTTCTTTAGCATGAAAATTAACCTTCTCCGAAGATGAAAGAGGCAACAAATCAATAGGAGCACGAGGTAGGAAACCATACAACATTTCAAAAGGGCACATCTTAGTAGTGGAATGCAATGAACGATTATAAGCAAATTCAATATGAGGCAAGCATTCTTCCCACATTTTATTATTATTCTTCAAAACAGCCCTAAGCATAGTAGACAATGTTCTATTGACTACTTCAGTTTGTCCATCAGTTTGGGCGTGACAAGTAGTACTAAAAAGTAGTTTAGTCCCCAACTTAGCCCATAAACATCTCCAAAAGTGGCTAAGGAATTTAGTATCACAATCTAACAATAGTATTTGGCACACCATGCAAGCGATTAATTTCCCGAAAGAACAAATCAGCAACATTAACAGCATCATCGCTTTTATGACATGGTATAAAGTGTGCCATTTTCGAAAATCTATCCATGACAACAAATATGCTATCCCTCCCCTTCTTTGTTCGAGGTAAACCTAAAACAAAGTCCATAGATATATTGATAGAGGCAAAGGTGTCCCGTCTTTCGATGAGATGATGGATATCGCTTTGGTGGAAATCGACTTTGACGATCCGACTACGAACGTGCGAGGACGTCGCGCCTTAGCAATCGCTAAACCAACTCCGAGAGGTTATCGACCACGCCGAGCACGATCAACCTGACCACGAGGGTCTGCATTTCCTGCGAGCAAAGCGAAGAACAAGCAAGAAACTGAGATTGCAATCTGGATATTGCGAATATAAGATGAAAGCTTTATTGATCAAGGTGGGGTTACATGGCGCCTTTGTCCGGTTGTTGAACACAAAGCGAAATGCACGCGAAGTTGCAGCTATGGCGAACTTTTAATCTAAACAAAAGCCAAAGTCTAAATGGTGCCCTAAGGGCTGTATATATGGAGGAAGAGGGGGGGGGGGGAATTTCGTGGCCCTTGGGGAAGGGGTCCGAAACCAATGCTATCTCTTGTTTCCCCACACATACGGACTCTAAAAGCAGCCTATACTTATGTATTTCGAAATTACATGGGCCTGGCCCAATAATAAGGTGACGCAGCACCTAGAATAGCCTCTGGACGAAATTTATGAAGTGGCATCTTGTATATTTCATCCAAGGCTTCATTCACTCCTTATGGTGGCTTCAAAGTCCTGAAATCATCACTTGTAACTCCGTTCTTGTTCCCCTTGAGCATGCCATCAACTCCATGCTTGTTCTTGCTCCAATGTTCATCCTTCTCCAAGCTAGGCCCTTCATTTGTAAGCAAAACAAATGTATCCAATTTAGGCAGCATCATATTCTCATGAACATTAGAATCATTACCAAGAAACGAAAGTACCTGATAATTTAATTGGCGTGCGCGAGCTCTAGTGATTGGTCCATTATATGTAACAGTAGGGGCTATGGGTGTAACAATGGTATTGATGTCCTCATCATCCTCCCCTTCTTGAAATGAAGTCGTCCTCGACGGAAGCTCATCTTCCTCACCCAAATAAGGCTTCAAATCTGCAATGTAAAAAGTGGGACTAACCCCAAAATCTGCAGGCAGCTCAAGTTTATATGCATTATCATTTATTTTCTCTAACACCTTAAATGGACCATCAGCACGTGGCATTAGTTTTGGTTTGTGCAAATTAGGAAACATATCCTTACGCACATGTAACCAAACAAGATCTCCAGGTGCAAACACAACATGTTTTCTACCCTTATCTCCAGCAAGTTTATATTTAGCATTCATACGCTCAATGTTTTCCTTAGTTAACTCATGCATTTTTAAAATCAATTAATCACGTTCTTTAGCATCAAAATTAACCTTCTCCGAAGATGAAAGGGGCAACAAATCAATAGGTGCACAAGGTAGGAAACCGTACACAATTTCAAAAGGGCACATCTTAGTAGTAGAATGCAATGAACGATTATAAGCAAATTCAATATGAGGCAAGCATTCTTCCCACATTTTATTATTATTCTTCAAAACAGCCCTAAGCATAGTAGACAATGTTCTATTGACTACTTCAGTTTGTCCATCAGTTTGGGCGTGACAAGTAGTACTAAAAAGTAGTTTAGTCACCAACTTAGCCCATAAACATCTCCAAAAGTGGCTAAGGAATTTAGTATCACAATCTAACAATAGTATTTGGCACACCATGCAAGCGAATAATTTCCCGATAGAACAAATCAGCAACATTAACAGCATCATCGCTTTTATGACATGGTATAAAGTGTGCCATTTTCGAAAATCTATCCATGACAACAAATATGCTATCCCTCCCCTTCTTTGTTCGAGGTAAACCTAAAACAAAGTCCATAGATATATTGATAGAGGCAAAGGTGTCCCGTCTTTCGATGAGATGATGGATATTGCTTTGGTGGAAATCGACTTTGACGATCCGACTAAGAACGTGCGAGGACGTCGCGCCTTAGCAATCGCTAAACCAACTCCGAGAGGTTATCGACCACGCTGGAGCACGATCAACCTGACCACGAGGGTCTGTTTCCTGCGAGAAAACGAAGAACAAGCAAGAAACTGTGATTGCAATCTGGATATTGCGAATATAAGATGAAAGCTTTATTGATCAAGGTGGGGTTCTGTGGACGCCTTTGTCCGTCGTTGAACACAAACGGCACGCCGAAGTTGCAGCTATGGCGAACTTTTAATCTAAACAAAAGCCAAAGTCTAAACGGTGCCCTAAGGGCTGTATATATGGAGGAAGAGGGGGGGGGGATTTCATGGCCCTTGGGGAAGGGGTCCGAAACCAACCCTATCTCTTGTTTCCCCACACATACGGACTCTAAAAACAGCCTATACTTATGTATTTCGAAATTACATGGGCCTGGCCCAATAATAAGGTGACGCAGCACCTAGAATAGCCTCTGGACTAAATTTATGAAGTGGCATCTTGTATATTTCATCCAAGGCTTCATTCACTCCTTATGGTGGCTTCAAAGTCCTGAAATCATCACTTGTAACTCCGTTCTTGTTCCCCTTGCGCATGCCATCAACTCCATGCTTGTTCTTGCTCCAATGTTCATCTTTCTCCAAGCTAGGCCCTTCATTTGTAAGCAAAACAAATGTATCCAATTTAGGCAACATCATATTGTCATGAATATTAGAATAATTACAAAGAAACGAAAGTACCTGGTAATTTAATTGGCGTGCGCGAGCCCTAGTAATTGGTCCATTATATGTAACAGTAGGTGTTGTGGGTGTAACAATGGCATTGATGTCCTCATCATCCTCCCCTTCTTGAAATGAAGTCGTCCTCGACGGAAGCTCATCTTCCTCACCCAAATAAGGCTTCAAATCTGCAATGTAAAAAGTGGGACTAACCCCAAAATCTGCAGGCAGCTCAAGTTTATATGCATTATCATTTATTTTCTCTAACACCTTAAATGGACCATCAGCACGTGGAATTAGTTTTGATATGCGCAAATTAGGAAACCTATCCTTACGCACATGTAACCAAACAAGATCTCCAGGTGCAAACACAACATGTTTTCTACCCTTATCTCCAGCAAGTTTATATTTAGCATTCATACGCTCAATGTTTTCCTTAGTTAACTCATGCATTTTTTAAATCAATTCATCACGTTCTTTAGCATCAAAATTAACCTTCTCCGAATATGAAAGACGCAACAAATCAATAGGTGCACAAGTGATGTAGGGCGGAACCCTACGTGGACGATCTTTCACGTTGGAGCGGATCCTACGGTGGATTACGAAGAACGAGCGGAAGAACACGAGGAAATCACGGGGAGGAACGAGGGAAAACACTCAACCAACAAGGAATCGGTCACACAAATGCTAGATCAAAGAACACAAAGGGAGATACATGATTCAAGGTCAACAAAGGACGATACAAGCGGTAGCCGTTCTTCTCCGTGAGGAGGTCTTGATGATGGTCTTCTCCGCAAAGGGAGGTCTTGAATCCAAGGTGGATCGTCTCGAAGAGGGGCCGCGGTCTCTCTCGTGGAGTAGATCCGGTATGGATGAGCCTGACTCTATCTATGAGCTAAATCAACGCTAACCCTAGAAAGAGGAGGGGATCAAGTATATATAGTCTCGGGCGAAGGGGTACAAGGGGACGAGTCCGGAGGCACCTTGCACCTGCAGGGAGGCCGGACGTCCGGGCGTCGGGCGGATGTCCAAGCCTTCGCGAGGCGCCGGATGTCCGGCTTTCAGCGGATGTCCGGCTAGAGCGACTGCTTCAAGCAGAATCGGGAGAGGGCGCCGGATTTCCGGGCCGGGAGCCGGATATCCGGGGCTTCAGGAGGCCGGATGTCCGGGCTGGGGCCGGATGTCCGGCTGTGGCAACTGTTTCAGCCGGATCGTGAGAGGGTGCCGGATTCGGGCTTGAGGCCGGATATCCGGCTCTCGGAGACGCCGGATGTCCGGCGGTTGGCGGATGTCCGGCTTTCTTTGGCGCCGGATGTCCGACCTCTGGCGGATGTCCGGCTCTTGTAATTTCAAGAACTCCGTCTTCTTCCGTCGCTTCCATGCTTCCTCGCGGATGGTGTAGTCGTTCCTTGGCGCTTGCACTCCTCCTTGACATCCGAGAAGCTCAGGCAATACCTATGCATGCACACGGGGAAGTGTCAAGTAGTATACCATCCTCGAAGGGGTCAAGTGAGCACGTGTAAAGGAGAAGATTCACCTTTGTGTATGTGAAGAAGAGGTCGCACGTGTCACTTGCCAAACGGACTCTTGACATGGTGATGACCGTGGGATGCTCCGCATCATCCCCTCCCCCTTGGAAAGGATCCGACCTCGGATCGAAACCAAATCACCATGGGAAAGAGATGGCGGTGCCGTGTCAAAGTGGTCGATCACCAAGCTCTCGTCATCTTGAAGCTCGAAATGGGCACTCTCCAATGTCGCACCGTCTTGTGATTCCTTCAAAAGAGCAAATACAACAAACACTTGGAAAAATAAATGTGGTTAGGGTTAGTGCAAAACCAAGCATTCAATTGGTGATTCACCAAACAAGTGTAAATCATCAAGCATAGCAAATGGTGTGGCAAAGGATTGTGACATGGCATGTAAGCGCATAAATTGAGCACAGATCAAAGATATCATGGGGACAAGCATGTAAATGGGAGGTAGAGATGCAAATATGTGTGTCAAGAGAATAAGCATCTACCTCAATTTCATAGCAAGCATTCATAAATTGCTCAATGAAAGGTCTATGGTAGGCATATGAATCATTCATAACACCAAGTAAAATGAAGTTTCTAAACACATGGGTCAAGTGCAAGACAATCCAAACATAATGTGCATGGGGTGTAGTGAATATCATGTGGCACTCAACACAATGGAAAGAGCAATTGTTCATCATGTGAGAGGCAATCAAGTCAAGCATGTAGCAATCAATGGGACATGGCATATGTGAAGTAATGACATTGTTGCAACCAAACATATGAGAGGAGCAAGTAATCCAAGAATTGGATGCAACACACAAGGTACATATGTCATGATGCATGGGAATGTGATAATGGCAAGTCAAAGCAAGATCTCTACTAAGTGCGCAATCAAGTGGTCCAAGATGACCAATAAGTCTCATCGTGCAAGCAACACAAGTAGTATGATCCGCAATATCCATGCTCAAGAAAGATGTCACCTTGAAGGCATGTCCTTGTGCATTCTTCACAATGCCAAGTGGAAGCAAATGCGGTGTAGAAGCGATTCGTGGTAGAATGTATGAGGCTCGCTCTCAAGAGCTCGAATGGTCAACTCACGTGAAGTGGAAGTCGACACAAAGTCCAAGTATCCTACATATGCACAAAACAAAACAAAGAACGTGTGCAAGATGGTAGATGAACTCATCATCCATCATGATGGTTCTCATCTTTTGCACAAAACCATTAGAAGGACAAGTGCATGAATAGTATGATGCAACAATGGCAATATTCATGGCACTAGGTATATGGTGCAAAGAGTTAAGACAAGCATGCTTCACAAGAATTATGTCAAAATCTCCAAATATATGCGAGAATGCTATTTGGGCAATCTCATGAGCAAGAAGAGAATCATTGTTGCACTCAATACATGGCAAATCATCTAGCATGAGGGAGGCAACACATAGAGATATATGACAAGAAGCAATATGAATCATGTGCAAAGCATATAGATGGTTGTCATCAACCGCATGAAATGGTGATGCAACATAAGCAAGCATAGTAATCAAGTCGTGCAAACTAGTGGAGCGAAGATGCAACACACTAGAAGAAATCATGGCAATCATGTCATGTAAACGAATAATAGGCATAGGGAATGCACATGACATATATCGCAAGCACGAACACAAAGCAAGATCATAGTGTCATCATAGGCATGGGGCACAAAGCAATCATGGCAATACCAAACAATATCTCCACCACGCAGCGTGCGAATACACATACAAGTACTAGAATCAATCATCATGTGTAATGCAAAGCATGGGTCACAAATGCATGGCAAAGGCATAGGAATGGGCATATCATGCAAAGTGAACATGGCAAGATGGGCAAAGGATATATAATGGAGAACAACCCATAGCCAAGTTAGGGCCATGTAGAAGAAATGCGCGAAGTGTTTGCGCGAAGTGAGCGGTGGGAAAGACAATCCATGGGATCCCAAATCATCGTTGCTCTCTAGAGCTCGTTTTGTCAACTCGTGGGATTGCGAGGTCGACAAGTATTCATGGGTACCTACACAAAAGAGACAAAAACCAAAGAAATTGTGCGCGTGGTAAATGTACACATCATCCATCATGATGTGTATGTGCACGTGTGAGTTAGCATAAGATAAGCATCGCTCAAAGAAATTTGATGCATGGTATAAGAACATGTCATCCATCATGAAAGAATAGTTATTATGTATGACACGATGGGGACACAAATTGAGAATGCAAGTATATGGCGCATCGATAGCATTTTCATTCATGGGGAGCTTGTGGTGCACACAAGTATGGGGATCATGCAATGAATGGGATGGATCAAATTCTCCTAACATGTATGAGGAAACTATGGGGTCTCCTCATGAGCAATATTGGAAACATCATTTGGAGAAAATGGACAACATCCAAAACAATGCATATCCGAAGCTAGGAGGGCATGGCATGGCATATGAGATAAAGGATGCAAAGGAGCATATCAATATCATCACAAGAAAAACAAATGCCAACAACCATGGGCTTGTCATCTATGCCATATGTGCAAATTGGGTTTATTTTAATGGCATATGCATAGTCACTATGAAGAGATTGCAAATAAGACATATGATGGATCTCATGCATAGCATATGACAAGTCAAGCGGATTAGCAAACATGATGTGACCTAAAGAATTGTCACAAGAAATCCTATGTAACATAGCATCACTACTAATAGACTCCACATGAGAATCATCATATTCATAAATGGGCAAATCATCACATGGGGAAATCATACTAGAATGAATCATGTCAATAGGGTGATCAACATCATGCAAGCAATCAATGTCAAAATAGTCCACTAGTGGGACGAGAGCATCACCGTCACCTTTGTTACCCTTGTCATTCCACTCAAGTGGTGTAGGTGAGGTGGGAAAGACCAAATGGTGGTCATCTTCATCTTGATGGAACCATGTGGGGGTGCATCATATTCCACCATGGCCATCGTCTTGTCCAAAGGGAGGACGGAGTCGCCGAGGATCGGCCGTCATCATAAATGGGACCTAGCACCAAATGAGAAGACACAATAGAGGTAGAGGTCAAGTTGTTAGAAATGCAAATGGCCTCACTAGACCTATCAACTATCTCACTCTCTCTATGTGGTGGTTCACTCACTCCCTCAAAATAGGTGCACTCAAACTCACGTATGGTGGGGTCACTCATCTCACTCAAGTGGTGGGGGTTGTGGCTCTCCTCACATGGGAATTGGGGCAACACATATATGGGGCTAGTGGTGAAGTCACTCTCACTCTCAATATGGTGGCAAGAGTCACTCAAGTCATCGGACGTCGCCCGTGGTCGAAGGGAAAATCCCATGCTCAACTGCCTCGTAGTCGCCGCCGCCGATGAAGGCCGAAGATGGCACATCATCGCTCTCGCCGTGGATGAAGGCCGAAGATGGCTCAACATCACTCTCGCCGTGGATGAAGGCCGAAGATGGCACAACATCACTCTCGCCTCCTAAGATGGAAGCATCATCCTTGCTCGCCACCTTGTCGCTTGCCTCCAAAGCTTGGTCCTTGAAGGTCTCCGTAGTCGTACTTGTCGCCGCACCATCTTGAAAAAGAGTCAAGGTAGACTCGGCATCAACAATGCCACAAAGAGGGATGGCGGTGAAGTCGCACTTGGGAGCATCGTCTTGGAGCTTGTCGGGCTTGGACATCATGGTGGTACTAGCCTCATGCTTGTCGTGAAGCTTGGTCTCCACGAAGTTTGCTTGGGGTCGAGAAGCGTTGGCCTTCATGAGTTCTTGTTCCGCCTTGAGAGCACCAATGTAGTAGTCGTCGATGGACTTGTAGTTCTCGAGGAAGATGTTCTTGGAGATGTCGTTGTGCAATCCCATCATGAAGTGGAACTTCATTGACATGGGGTCGTCCACGCCGGCTCGTCGCAAGGCAATCTTCATCTCCTTGAAGTACTTGTCGATGGACTTGGATCCTTGGATGGTGTTCTCCAATTGGCGTCGAAGTTGTTCCGTGTAGGTTGGAGGCACGAACTCTCGCCGCAAAGCTCTCTTCATCTTGGGCCAACTCATCTCGTAGCACTCAAGGTGTGTGAAGCCACCATGTCGAGGCGTAGTCGTGGAAGTTTCTTGTGGCGCACTTCACTTGATCTTCGGGAGGAACTTGATGTAGCTTGAGGTAGTCGTCCATCAAACGCTCCCACTCGAGGTACTCCTCGGGTTCTTGAGTCCCATAGAAAGGAATCTCGTGGTCGATGTCGAGGTCGTAGTAGCTCGTGGAAGTCGCGGACTTGAGCTTGGGGAGCTTCTCTTGAGCGTAGTCTTGGGGTGCTTGTTGGCGAAGATGCCGTATGTCCGTAGGGCGAAGATGCCTTGAAGTCGCTTGGCGAAGATGCCAAGGGAGATGGTGAAGTCATTGAGCGGTTGTTGATGTTGAGCTCTTGACCTTCACGTTCTTGTTGATGATGGTGTCGATGCCGATGTGATCTTGCCGGAGATGGTAGTGGAAGCATGTGCTCTTGAGCGTCTTCTCAAGATGAGGAAGATCGCTTGTAGGACTTGATGAGGGCTTTGATCTCCTCCATTTGAGCTTGCATCTTGGCGTTGGAGTTGTTGTTCGTGGCATCGAACTCGTCGTTGTTGTTGTAGACCGAAGGTGAAATGCCTTGCCTATCCATCACAAGACTCGAGCAAATATGAGTGGGAGAAAGAGAAGAATTTATACCAATGTACCTTGACCGATGTTGAAAATGAATCAAGTTCACCCAAATGCGGACAATGAAATAACACTATTGGTACCAATCCTTGTCGGTTCTCACACCTACACAAGTAAAGCTTATGGTAGAGCTCGGTGAGGATAGTGGCACAAAAATTTGATGCAAAATGTTAGCAAGAGTCAATAATGTTGAAAGAGATTCACAAATTCGCAAGCGAAACAAGTAGACCAATAGCAATATGAGGCACACGGAAACACACACACCCGGATAGATAAATGGGGCCAGCAACCAAGGAATGAGCTCAAAATGTGGAATCCACCAAAACGCTCGTGTTGCACAACTCAAGAGAGACGCTAGCACGATTGCTCAATGGGCGGATACGACACTTGTGCACAACCTATAAGATGCAAAATGGATAAATTTCTATCCCAAGTATGCTATGTATGTATAGTTCGGTGTTTTTCTCAAGATGATCCAAGATGATCGGATATGACAATCTTATATGCAATGTTGTATGATGCTATGGCACTTGCTTACAAGCTTCTTTGCTCTCTCTTTTTCTTTGCTTAAAAGCTTATTCTCTTTTTTTTTCTATGGCCACTTTGCACAAAGCACAAACCAAGATAGCAATTGTGTATATGCGGGAACAAACTTGAGACACAATGGATGATATGATACCAATATGATATGGTATGGTATGTAATGGAAGGTATGATCACTAATGTGCACAAGTAACGTTCTTGGCAATACTCAAATGGCTAGTCTCGATAGGCAAATAACGCAAAAGTAAGGCTAGGGGTTAACAATGCAATGGCAAGGGGAATATACAATGGAGGGATACCACGATACCAAGATGATATGGAGGTTACCATCCCGATGATGAGTAGCGGTGTTCTTGATGTAGATACCAAGATGATGGAGACTCGTCCCTAAGTAGCCGAAACACCTTAGGAAACGGAAAAACCGCAAACTCAAAATCTCAAACGTCAAATGTCAAAATGGTGGTAGCGGGAATGCGGTGGTGGTTTGCACTTGGCAATGCGGAAGTGGAATGATGGGCTATACACGTGTCGGAGTTGAAGTTGCCGTCCCTAAGTAGCCGAAACACCTTAGGAGACACAAGCCACAACTCAAACAAGCTCAAACAACTATTGGGTAAAGTTGGGAGTGGCGGAAGTGTATGGTGTGCATGTCTATGCGGAAGTTATGGTGGTGGTGGTTGATGAAGAAGCAATCGTCCCTAAGTAGCCGAAACACCTTAGGAGACTCGAATCACTACTCAAGCAACCACTAACGCTATGGGGAACAAAATGGGTTAGGTTGCGGAAGTCGGTGGTGGCTATGCCGACGATATGGTGGAAGGCCTAGGCAAACTTGCCAAATTTTCAAAAATTTGATGGAGTCAAATGGTGGTGGTAGTATTTTTATGAGAAGGGGGATGTCAATAGCTTCGAAACGAGCTAAAGAACGTCACAATCGGACTCCGGATGAATTAGTTATGGACAAAACGGTGAAACGGAAAAAACTGAAATGTACAGGGGCCGGATATCCGGGGTGGAGCCCGGATTTCCGGGGGTGTCTGTCCAGAACCGAGCATTTTTGGCGCTCCAGGGGCCGGATGTCCGGCTTGGGGCCGGATGTCCGGCGGATGGTCCGGATGTCCGCCCGAGGTTCGGATGTCCGCCCGACGGATCCCGATCTCGTTTGGGGCGGAAATTTTGAAATGGGGCGGAAATTGATGATTTCGGGGCAAAATTTGATGGATTTTGTGGAGGAAAGATGGGGAAACTTGGGGGAATGCTAGATCCACTTGAAACCAAGCAAATCCACTGATCAAAATCAACAAAACATCATCAAAACTAACAAATCACAAAAAAATTTGGGGCTATTTTTTGTGGGGATTTTCGGATTTAGGACGAAATCAACAAAATCAAGCTAGAAAAAGAGGGGTAGGGGCTCCAAAAACGTGATCAACCTAAGCTCTGATCCATCGATGATGTAGGGCGGAACCCTACGTGGACGATCTTTCACGTTGGAGCGGATCCTACGGTGGATTACGAAGAACGAGCGGAAGAACACGAGGAAATCACGGGGAGGAACGAGGGAAAACACTCAACCAACAAGGAATCGGTCACACAAATGCTAGATCAAAGAACACAAAGGGAGATACATGATTCAAGGTCAACAAAGGACGATACAAACGGTAGCCGTTCTTCTCCGTGAGGAGGTCTTGATGATGGTCTTCTCCGCAAAGGGAGGTCTTGAAGCCTGATAGAGGCAAAGGTGTCCCGATGTTTCGATGAGATGGTGGCTATCGTGTCTGTGGGAGTCGACCTTGACGATCCGACTACGTACGTGCGAGACGTCGCGCCTTAGCAATCGCTAAACCAACTTCCGAGGGTTATTGACCACGCGGGAGCACGATCAACCTGACCACGAGGGCCTGTTTCCTGCGAGCAAACGAAGAACAAGCAAGAAACTAAGATTGTAATCTGGATATTGCGAATATAATAGGAAAGCTTTATTAATGAAGGTGGGGTTATGAGACGCCTTGGTCCGGTCGTTGAACACAAAGCGAAATGCTGTGAAGTTGCAGCTATGGCGAACTTTTGATCTAAACAAAACCCAAAGTCTAAACGACGCCCTAAGGGCTGTATATATGGAGAAAGAGGAGGGAATTTCGTGGCCCTTGAGGGAGTGGTCCAAACCAACCCTAACTCTTGTTTCCCCACATACGGACTCTAAAAACAGCCTACACTTAAGTATTTCGAAATTACATGGGCCTGGCCCAATAATAAGGTGACGCAGCACCTAGAATAGCCTATGGACGAATATTATGAAGTGGCATCTTGTATATTTCGTCCAAGGCCTCATGCTCTCATTAGGGTGGCTTCAAAGTCCTGGAATCATCACTTGTAACTCCGTTCTTGTTTCCTTTAGCATGCCAACATCTCCATGCTTGAACTTGCTCCAAGGTTCATCTTTCTTGTCCATGGTAGGCCCTTCATTTGTAAGCAAAACAAATGTGTCCAATTTAGGCAGCATCACATTCTCATGAACATTGGAATCGTTACCAAGAAACGAAAGTACCTGATAATTCAATTGGCGTGCGCGAGCTCTAGTAATTGGTCCAGAATGTATAGCAGCAGGGGCTGTGGGTGTAACAATGGTATAGATGTCCTCATCATCCTCCCCTTCTTGAAATGAAGTCGTCCTCGACGGAAACTCATCTTCCTCACCCAAATAAGGCTTCAAATCTGCAATGTTAAAAGTGGGACTAACCCCAAAATCTGCAGGCAGCTCAAGTTTATATGCATTATCATTTATTTTCTCTAACACCTTAAATGGACCATCAGCACGTGGCATTAGCTTTGATTTGCGCAAATTAGGAAACCTATCCTTACGCAAATGTAACCAAACAAGATCTCCGGGTGCAAAGACAACATGTTTTCTACCCTTATCTCCAGCAAGTTTATATTTAGCATTCATACGCTCAATGTTTTCCTTAGTTAACTCATGCATTTTTAAAATCAATTCAGCACGTTCTTTAGCATCAAAATTAACCTTCTCCGAAGATGGAAGAGGCAACAAATCAATAGGTGCACGAGGTAGGAAGCCATACACAATTTCAAAAGGGCACATCTTAGTAGTAGAATGCAATGAACGATTATAAGCAAATTCAATATGAGGCAAGCATTCTTCCCACATTTTCTTATTATTCTTTAAAACAGCCCTAAGCATAGTAGACAATGTTCTATTGACTACTTCAGTTTGTCCATCAGTTTGGGGGTGACAAGTAGTACTAAAAAGCAGTTTAGTCCCCAACTTAGCCCATAAACATCTCCAAAAGTGGCTAAGAAATTTAGTATCACGATCTGAAACAATAGTATTTGGCACACCATGCAAGCGAATAATTTCACGAAAGAACAAATCAGCAACATTAACAAAGATCATCGCTTTTATGACATGGTATGAAGTGTGCCATTTTTAGAATCTATCCACGACAACAAATATGCTATCCCTCCCTTCTTTGTTCGAGGTAAACCTAAAACAAAGTCCATAGATATATCCTCCCAAGGAACACTAGGTACAGGCAAAGGCATATATAAACCATGAGGATTGAGTCGTGACTTAGCTTTTTGACATGTAGTGCAGCGAGCAACAAAACGCTCAACATCCCGTCTCATCTTTGGCCAAAAGAAATGTGTAGCAAGTATATCCTCCGTCTTCTTCACGCCAAAGTGTCCCATTAATCCTCCTCCATGCGCCTCCTGCAACAACAAAAGACGAACAGAGCTAGCGAGGAATGCATAGCTTGTTAGCACGAACACAAAACCATCCTTAATAACGAACTTGTTCCATGTTCTTCCTTCTTTACAATTCTGCATTACATCTTTAAAATCAGCATCATGCACATATTGATCTTTGATGGTCTCCAAACCAAATATTTTGAAGTCAAGTTGTGAAAGCATAGTATAGCGACGAGACAAAGCATCAAGAATAACATTTTCTTTACCCTTCTTGTGTTTAATGACATAAGGGAAAGTCTCAATGAATTCAACCCATTTAGCATGTCTACGATTCAGTTTAGCTTGACTTTTAATATGTTTCAAAGATTCATGATCAGAATGTATAACAAATTCTTTGGGCCATAAATAATGTTGCCATGTCTCTAAAGTCCTAACAAGAGCATATAATTCTTTGTCATAAGTAGAATAGTTCAGACTAGGCCCACTCAATTTTTCGTAAAAGTATGCAACAGGTTTGCCATCTTGTAATAACACACCTCCTAATCCAATTCCACTAGCATCACATTCAAGCTCAAAAGTCTTATTAAAGTCAGGAAGTTGGAGTAAAGGAGCATGTGTCAACTTATCTTTCAATACCGTGAAGGCTTCTTCCGCGGTACCCCAAACAAAAGGCACATCCTTCTTTGTAAGTTCATTGAGAGGTGCAGCAATGGTGCTAAAGTCTCTCACAAAGCGCCTATAGAAACCAGCGAGTCCAAGAAAACTCCTCACTTGTGTGACCGTTTTGGGCTGCGGCCAACTCTCAATAGCTTCAATCTTGGCTTTATCAACTTCAATTCCCTGTGGTGTAACAACATAGCCAAGAAAAGATACTCGGTCGGTGCAAAAGGTGCACTTCCCAAGGTTACCAAACAAACGTGCATCACGTAGAGCATTAAAAACAACACGTAAATGTTCCAAATGTTCTTCCAAAGATTTGCTATAAATCAGTATATCATCAAAGTAAACTACCACAAATCGTCCAATGAAAGCACGTAAAACTTCGTTCATTAATCTCATGAAAGTACTAGGTGCATTAGTTAACCCAAAAGGCATGACTAACCACTCATATAATCCAAACTTAGTTTTAAATGCTGTTTTCCATTCATCTCCCAATTTCATACGAATTTGATGGTATCCACTACGCAAATCAACTTTGGAGAATATTGTAGAGCCACTCAATTCATCAAGCATATCATCTAGCCTAGGAATAGGATGACGATAACGAATAGTAATATTATTAATGCCTCTACAATCAACACACATACGCCGACGTACCATCCTTTTTAGGCACTAGTATAATAGGAACAACACAAGGACTAAGAGATTAGCGTATATAACCTTTGTCGATCATCTCCTGTACTTGACGAATAATCTCCTTCGTCTCCTCTGGATTGGTACGGTATGGTGCGAGGTTGGGTAGCGATGCACCGAATTAAGTCAATTTGATGCTCAATCCCTCGAATAGGTGGTAATCCGGTGGCACGTCTTGTGGGAAGACGTCGTAACTCCCCGCAAAATGTTAGTGACAGTAGGGGCAAAGAGGAAGGCACGTCCTCGAATGAAAATAATGCCTCTTTGCACACAAAAGCATAGCAAACAGATTTGCTAGAATCTAGCTCATCAATATCAGATTTGGTGGCAAATAAACATGCACTTTTCAGTTTAATTTCAGAAGCAACATTAGATGGTTTATTATTAGGCTTCATTTGTTGCTCAAATTCTTTTGCCACAATCTGATTTTCACTCTTATTTTTCTCCTGTTTTGCTTTATTAGCTCTATTAATATCATCTTTAAAATGGAATCAGGAGTCATAGGAAGCAAAGTAATATTTTTATCCTTGTGAACAAGAGTATCTTGATTGTTTCTACCATGGTGTACAAATTTTTATCAAATTGCCATGGTCTACCAAGTAATAAGGAACATGCTTGCATAGGTACCACATCACAATCAACATAATCAGCATATGTAGAGATACTAAAATGCACACGAGCAAAGACGTGTTACCTTAACCTTGCCGCTGTTGTTGAACCATTGGATGTAGTAAGGATGTGGATGTGGTCTTGTGGTGAGAGAAAGCTTCTCCACCATATCCATGCTAGCCAAGTTGTTGCAGCTCCCTCCATCTATGATGACGCGAATAGAACGTGTTCCTTCACAACTCCCTTTGTATGGAACAAGTTATGCCTCTGATTTTGCTCAGCTTGTGTAACCTGCACACTCAAAACACGTTGAGCAACTAAACATTCATACCTGTCAGCATCTTCAGCAGCCATGAATTGCGTCTCATGATCAGAATCATCTCCACCATGTTCTTCATGTGTAATAAGAGCCAAAGTCTAATCATCATAGTCACTAGCGGACTCATACCCACCATCCTCGTAGCAATCATCACACGCTGAGATTGGCATTCTCTCAAGAAATGTCCTCTTCCCTTACAACGACGACAAATAATATCACTTGTGTGCCTGTTGACGCCATGGAAGAAGAAGAGCTCTGTGTAGGCCCAAAGCAGGTGTGCTCTTGGCGGATAGTGGTGGTTGTGCCTGCTTTCTTGTATCACGGTTGGAGGTGGCAGCCGACGGAGGTGCGGTGTAGTAGAACGTGTGGACGTAGATGATGCACGTGGTGTCCATGATGAAGGTCGACCTGCGAGAAAAGTTAGTCCGCGCCAAGGCACATCGATCCTGCACTTCACATTCAGCTTTACAAGCAAGATGGAATAATCGAGTGATATTATTATAATCCTTGTAGTCTAGAATGGTCTGAATCTCTCTATTTAATCCACCCGTAAAACGTGCAAGCATAGCTTCATTCTCCTCAACAATACCACATCTAATCAAGCCGGTTTGTAATTCCTGATAATATTCTTCTACTGAATTTTTCCTTGTCTTAAGCGCTGCAATTTTTGAAGTAATTCACGTTGATAATATGGTGGAACCCAACGAGTACGCATAGCAGTTTTCAAAGCAGCCCAAGTAGCTGGAACAGGATATAATCTACAATGTTCGCACCACCAAACACATGCAAAGCTAGTGAAAGCACAAACAGCAGCAGGAACACGTCTCTCCTCGTGATATTGTAAACATGTAAATCGTTGTTCAGTTTCTAACTCCCAAGTAAGATATATATCAGAACATATCTACCCTCAAATGGTGGAATATTCAATATCAGTTTAGGGAGATGGTCATGATCTCGTAACTGAAGGGGAGCCCGAACATTGCCATTATTTGAATGTGGACGACATGGTGGTTGTGGTGCTGGTGGTTGCACGTAGTTCTGATGTTGATCAACCTCATCCTCGTAATCTCTCACATAATCATCCTCCCCCACCGCAGCAGCAGGAGCCACAAAAGTATCAACAGCAGCACCAGCAGCTTGGCCAGGCTGAAGAGGGACACGGGACGCTCGGCGGAGGGCTGTTTCGCGATGTGGAGGTAGTCCTTGTTGTTGTAGTAGAGGTGCGTTAGGTGCCGCCGGTGGTGGTGGTGGTAGACGCCTTGAGCAATTCATTAAACTTGTTATCGAGCTTTGTTTGACGCCTTCTCAATGCCATCTATCTTCTCCATGGCCTCTTCAAATCTATTTAGCACATCGTCCACCTGCCCACTCATCATTTGTTGAAACTTATCATGTAGCGCTTTGTTTGTCATGTTCTCCCAGTCAGTCTCGTCGGCTTGTGATCCTGCCATGGTTAGCAGCAATAGAAACACACAAGAATATGATGCGACAGACTACGAGGAAGTGGTGGTGGTTGTGTGGTGGACAGTCACAAATCCGTCAAGCAAATCTCAAATTCTTACCAGTTCTTACCCAAGAAGAAAGGTGATCGGCAACCGATGTAGTCAAAACTCTCAAAGCTTGGATAGAGCGATTACTGTGGAGAGTCAATCATACGATGTAGATGTATGTGGAGCTGGGAAGGCTTATAATATGGTAGCAAAAGGGTCAGCAATAATCAATTCAGAGATGCAAAGTTGAATAAACGCTCAACGACGCAGATCTTTGTCTGGTCCTAGACTAGACCGTGCTAGAGACGCGAGCCTAGAACACTAACAAAATCACGGCGCTGCACGTAAACAAGGGAAAAGCACACTCTGGATTTTTTTGTTCGCTCTTCTTTTTTTTTTCTTGCGCTGCTTTTTTTTTTTGCACTGCTCTTTTTTTTTTTGCGAAAAATCACTATAATGGCGAGTGTCTCAAAACTCTTCCCAGTCAAACCGACAGGATGGGCACGGAATTTTTTCGACCAATTTTTTTTTTTGACTGCCGGACCCAAAAAGCTGAAACGGGTCAAAAAAACTTTCTATAATGGCAACTGTCTCAATACGCTTAGAAACACCTAAAATAGGATAGCGAGAAAATTTTTTCGACAAGTGCGTTTTCGGAAAATTTTGGGCCTAACGAGGGTGGTTTCGTAAACCTACTCCGGCTAGGAAACACGAATCGGAAACTAGATGGATCTCGAAAGCAAACCTAATATGAGAAGAACTCGGATTGGTGGTGGATATATGGTGGTGGTATATGGCAGCGGTGGTGGTATATGGCAGCGGTGGTGGTATATGGCTACGGATTGGTGGTGGATAAGAAGGGTGGTGATGCGGAGCATCCCACGATCATCCCCATGCATCCACAACCGTCTCATCAAGAGCCAAGAGGACCCATGACTAGAGCACGAGCTCGAGCTCTCGAGACCGAGGTGACTTCTCTCCTTAGTGAAATATCATATGACCCTCTCGAGACATGGCTACTACCTCAATCTGGAATGTTGTGCATGCTTAGGTACCAAGGAACCAACCTAGGAGAAGCTGCAGCCCAAGATGGACACCAAGAACAAGAGGAGGAGTTGCAGAGTCCAGAGGGAGCGGTACTACCGCTCAAGCCAAGCCAGTACTACCCGAGCCGAGCCAAGCGGTACTACCGCTCTCCATCCGCCTACTTCCTCAAAACCCGACACACTCCAGAATCGAACAGGCGAGCGGTACTATCACCACCAAGCGGTACTATCACGAAAGCGGTACTACCGCCATGAAGCAATCAGATTACCGCCTGCTCACAGTAGCTGCTTTGTCGAGGCCCATGTACTCTTTTCGCCCCAACTTACCCCTTGGAGGTCCTAGACTATAAATAGACCTTCCCTCATCCTTTCTAGGGTTAGCTTTGGATTTGCTCATATTTCAGTGTGAGAGCCTTTGCTCATCCACTTGGCTACTTCTCCTTCGAGATCGGGACCTCTCTGGAGAAGATCCCCCAAGCGGATTCAAGACCCCTCCTAGGGTGGACCCCATCAAGACCTCCTCATGGAGAAGAACGGCTACCCTTGTATCCTACCCTTTGTTGTCCTTGAATCTTGTGCCACTCTATGTGTTTGATAATCTAGCACTTGTGTGATCGTTTTCTTGTCGGTTGAGTGATCTCTCTCTCGTTCTCCCCGTGTTTTCCCTCGTGTTCTTCCGCTCGTTCTTCGTGTTCCTCGTAGGGATTCTCTCCAAGCGTGAAAGATCGTCAACCTAGGGTTTCGCCCTACATCATCATGGTATCATGAGCCACGTTGATCACGTTATTGGAGCCCCTACCCCTCTTTTTCTAGCTTGATTTTGTTGTTTTTGTCCTAATTCCGAAAATTCCCCACAAAAATAGTCCCAAATTTTTTTGTGATTTGTTAGTGTGATGAAATTTTGTTGATTTTGATCCGTGGATTTGCTTGGTTTCGAGTCGATCTAGCATCTCCCCAAGTTTCACCTCTTTCCATCCACAAAATCCATCGAATTTTGACCCGAAATCACCCATTTCCGCCCCAAAATCGCTGCAACTGCTCGAACAATCGGGAAATCCCGACACGAGCGGTACTATCGCTCCTAGCGGTACTACCGCTTAGAGCGGTACTACCGCCTCCTAAGCGGTACTACCGCTGAGTGCAACACTACCGCCAGCCCCGTTCAGCCTAAATAGTCGAAAAATCCCGACACGAGCGGTACTACCGCCAGTTCCAAGCGGTACTACCGCCATTTAGCCAGATACTACCGCCCTCCCCAGCGGTACTACCGCCCGGGCCAGTTTCAGCCTTCCGACTTTCACCATTTTCATCATAACTTTTCACTCCGAACTCCGACTTGAGTGTTCTTTGGCTCGTTTTGAAGCTATCGACGTGCCCGAAGTCCTCACCTTGGTTTCACCACCTTTTGACACCATCAAATTTTCCGAACATCGGCATCTTTGCCTAGGGCTTAAACCACATCATCCGCTATACCACCTCCACTTTCTGCTACCACATTTTCGCTTTTGGTCTTTGAGAATTTGAGTTGTGGTTCCCGTGTCCTATTGTGTTTCGGCTATATAGGTACGGTTCGACGTCAACATCACCACCGCTCATCTTCGGCAAGGACTCATCATCGCTAAGGATTCGGTAACCTCGATGACATCTTTGTCATCTCTCGCAATTGCATTGATAACCACATAGCCTTACTTTTGCGTTGCTTACCCATCGAGACTAGCCATCGAGTATTGCCGGCAACGTGACTTGTGCACCTTAGTGATCATACTCCATAGCATACATAGCATACCATAGTGGTGCATATCTTGAGATCAACTTGTGTGTCACAATGTTGTCATAGCATACACAATTGCTATCTTGGTTCGTCAAGTTTGCATAAGAAAAGAGCTCAAAAGTGAAAGAGCCATCCAAGCTTTTAAGCAAAGAGGAAAGATAAGCAATGAGCTTATAAGCAAGAACCATAGCATCATACAACATTAAGATTGTCATATCCGATCATCTTGGATCATAGCAATCAAATATCATACATATAGCATACTTGGGATAGAGATCGTTGCATTTTGCCTAATAGTTTGTGCACAAGTTCGCGATCCGCCTATTGTGCAATCGTGCTAAGCGTCTCTCTAGTATTGTGCAACAAGAGCATTCTCGTGGTTTCCACATTTTGGCTCACTTTTGGTTTGCACAATCCCACTTATCTATTTGCGTGTGTGTTCCGTGTACCACTACTTGCTTGGTCTACTTGTTACATTTGCGAATTTGCGAATCTTTTTCAACTTTATTGAGTCTCACTTACAATTGCATCAAATTTTGTGCGACCATCCTAACCGAGCTCCACCATAAGCTTTTATTTGTGTAGGTGTGAGAACCGACAAGAATCGGTACCAAGAGTGCTATTTCATTGTCCGCATTTGAGTGAACTTGATTCATTTTCAACATCGGTCAAAGGTACATTGGTATAAGTTCTTTTCCGTTCTACCACTCACATCTTGTTTGGAATGATGGATAGGCCAAGTTCTTCTACCAACCCACTCTTCATCGAGCAAGACGACGACATGTCCTCATCGTCACCAAGAGCCACCTCTTTGGTGCACAACGAAGCGTTGCACCAAGAGCAACAAGGAATGAGCGATCGCGCCGACAACCTCGCCACCGACTTGCGACTCTCCGAGCAACGTACAAGAGATTACTGACAACAAATTCGAGGCTCACAAGGTTGAGAATGATGCAAGAATGGACGAGATCCGCTGCGTTGATGAGAACACGGCATCACTCCACTTCTTCATCATCAAGACGAAGCCGCCGAGTCGACATTCCGACGACACCTTCTACGACTCAAGTACACCGTCATCAAACACTCTTCGACGAGCCGCGCGCCAAGACCGTCATGCATCTCGCAACCCGCTACATGACAAGCATTCACAAGAGCAAGTTGATGATCAAGTTCCTCGTCCTCAATCAAACCAAGAGGCTTTTGCTCAAGCCCAAGAACGACAACGCCTTTCGCCGCCAACAAGAGGAAAAAGAGCACGTCGTCACCAAGACGAACAAGACGCCAAGGCTCAACGTCTCCAACAACAACAACGTGAAGCGCAAGCTCTTGAGGCGCAACGTGCCCTTCAAGAATCAAGTAGAGCCTTCGCCAACCGCAATCGCGAACGGCGCAATCAAGAGGAAGCCCTTCGAGAAGAAATCCAAGAGAGGAACTACCAACCTCATGTACAACGTCAAGTTCCTCAAGCTCCTCCACAAGCTCGTCAAGCTCCACCTCAACATCAAGTTCAACAAGAGCAAGTTGATCATGGTCTTCCGCCGCGCCAAGAGCAACATGAAGACGAGTACATTCCACGTCAAGGACGTCATCATCAACATCGCCAACAACACAATGAAGGGCAACGCTACGGCAAGCTAAAATTCACCATGCCCAAGTTCAATGGAAGCAATGACCCCGAAGACTACCTCTCATGGGCATTGAAGGTTGACAAAATCTTCCGTTTGCACAACTACGATGAAGCGAAGAAAATCGCTATGGCATCACTTGAGTTCCAAGAATATGTGCTCATATGGTGGGAACAAATCATTGAGCGACGACAAGCAAGAGGTGAACCTCCAATCACCACTTGGGCTCAAATGAAGGATGTCATGCGAGCACGTTTTGTGCCAACCTACTACAACCGCGACCTCTTCAAGAAACTCCAACTACTCAAGCAAGGAACAAAGAGTGTTGAAGAATACTATAAGGAGATGGAGATAGCCATGATTCGAGCCAATGTCAAGGAAGATGATGAGCAAACTATGGCACGCTTCTTGAACGGACTTAATCATCCCATCAAGAAGATCGCCGACTTCCAACCATACTCATCCCTCATTGAGCTCGTACATCAAGATACAAAGGCGAACGCCAAGTACAAGATGACTTCAAATGCCAAGTACTCATCCAAGACCCACGGCTTCTCCAACAACCAAGCTCCAACGACTCCTCCAACATCTACACCAACCAAGCTTCCTTCAAGAAACGACGACAAGTCAAGTTACAAGAAGACATCCACAAGTTCAAGTCGTCCTCCTCCTACTACAAGCAACCTCAAGCCGCGTGCTTCATCCTCTACTCCGACCGATGAGACCATCAAGACAAGCTCCTTCAAGTGTTTCACTTGCGGCGGCCGAGGCCACAAGTCATCTGAATGCACCAACAAGCGAACCATGATCCTCAACGACGATGGCACATATGACTCTATGAGTGAAGAGGAAATGGAAGCCCTTGAGCAAGTGGCCATGCACCGGCAAGTGAATGAAGATGAAGATGATCAAGTCTTTTGTGATGAGGATTCGAGCCCCGCCTCGTTGTCTCCAAGATCTTGACTCTTCAACATCAACAAGAAGAAGACCAACGATGCCACATCTTCCACACAAAAGCCGGCATCAATGGACGGTCCATCAAGGTCATCATCGATGGAGGTAGTTGCCACAACTTGGCAAGTGAAGAACTATGCTCCAAGCTACAATTGGTCAAGAGGAAGCACCCACACCCCTACAAGGTTCAATGGCTAAGTGACTCCTGCAATATTCTTGTCGAGCATACGGTCCAAGTCTCCTTCAAAATTGGTGCTTATGAAGACACTTTGGAGTGTGATGTGGTCCCAATGACCGTTTGCCACCTCCTTCTTGGTCGACCATGGCAATTCGACCGTGGTGTCATCCACAATGGGCGAACCAATCACTATAGCTTCAAGATGAAAGGGAAGGAGTATGTGCTACGACCTATGTCTCCTAGTCAAGTGTTAGCCGACAAGCAAGCCACACATCATAGAGAAAAGAGTGAGAAAGTGATCCACCCAAAAGTGAGTGAGAGCCACAAGCCAAATTTGAGAGACTCTTCGCCTAGAGAGAAAAACCTCATTCTATTTGCCACCAAAAGTGAGATGAGAGAAGTGTGTGAGCACCCATCGAGTGTGATGCACTTTGTCCTTGTGTGCAAGGATGGAGAACCAAAACTAACACCATTCACGAGCTACCTTTGGTGTTTCAATCTCTTTTGCAGTAATTTCAAGATGTTTTCACCGATGAGCTACCTCAGGGTCTACCTCCTCTTCGAGGCATTGAGCATAGAATCGACCTCATCCCAGGAGCGCCGCTACCAAACAAAGCTCCATACCGAGTCAATCCGGAAGAAACCAAGGAGATTCAACGGCAAGTACAACAACTCATCGACAACGGTCATGTACGTGAAAGCTTAAGCCCTTGTGCCGTTCCGGTTATTCTTGTGCCTAAGACCGATGGAAGTTTCCGCTTGTGTTCCGATTGTAGACCTATCAATGCTATTACCGTTCGATATAGGCATCCCATTCCTCGCTTAGATGACATGCTTGATGAACTTAGTGGAGCCAACTTTTTCTCAAAAATTGATCTTAAAAGTGGCTATTATCAAATACGCATACAAGAGGGTGATGAATGGAAAACTGCTTTCAAAACCAAATTTGGTTTATATGAGTGGTTAGTGATGCCTATGGGTCTTTCGGAAGCTCACGGTACTTTTGTGCGTCTTATGCATCATGTGCTTCGTCCTTATATTGGAGTCTTTGTGGTGGTTTACTTTGATGATATTCTTGTGTTTAGCAAAACCATGAAAGAGCATATTAACCATGTTAAATCTGTGTTGCAAACTCTTCGCAAGGAAAGCCTTTATGCAAACTTGAAAAATGCACTTTTAGGCGTTGACAAAGTGGTTTTCTTGGGATTTGTTGTCTCTTCAAAAGGTGTTCATGTTGATGAAACTAAAATTGAAGCAATTAAAACTTGGCCCCAACCAACCAATTTGCAACAAGTGCGAAGTTTTCTTGGTCTTATGGGTTTCTATCGTCAGCTTTGTGAAGGATTTTAGCACAATTGCCGCTCCTTTGCATGCTTTGAGCAAGAAGAATACTCCTTTGTTTGGGGAACTTTGCAATCAACCGCTTTTGATGAGCTCAAGTCTTTGCTTACTCATGCTCCGATTCTTGCTTTGCCCAATTTTGACAAAACTTTTGAGGTTCATTGTGATGCAAGTGGTACCGGAATTGGCGGAGTTTTAATGCAAGAAAAACGAGCCATTGCCTATTTTAGTGAAAAACTCTCCGGTGCTCAACTTAATTATCCCATCTATGACAAAGAATTGTATGCTTTAGTGCGTGTGCTACATGAGTTTGTCATCCATACCGATCATGAAACGCTTAAGTACCTCAAAGGTCAAACTAAATTGAACAAGCGTCATGCCAAATGGAGTGAATTCATTGAATCTTTTCCTTATGTGATCAAGTACATTAAGGGTAAAGAAAATGTAGTTGCCGACGCGCTTTCATGCATAAACATGCTTGTCACTCAACTTGAGTTGAATGTTATTGGTTTTGAGCATATAAAAGACTTGTATGAGCATGATCCATCTTTTGCTTCTCCTTATGCTAAGTGTTTGACGATACATCTTGGGAACAATATTACATCAAGGATGGTTACCTTATGAGAGCTAACAAACTTTGCATTCCCGAGTCTTCTCTTCGTTTGCTCCTTTTGCAAGAGGCTCATGGAGGCGGCCTCATGGGACACTTTGGACGCGACAAGACATTCGCCGCACTCTCCAACAACTACTTTTGGCCCAAGATGTTCCGCGACATCTCACGCTTCACCAACCGATGCTACACATGTCGCAAAGCTAAGTCTAAAGCTCAATCTCATGGTCTTTACATGCCTCTTCCTATCCCATATCAACCATGGGAAGACATTAGTATGGATTTTGTACTTGGTTTGCCTAGGACTCAAAATGGCAAGGATTCCGTCTTTGTTGTTGTGGATAGATTTTCTAAAATGGCACATTTCATTCCTTGCAACAAGATAGACGATGCTTCACATGTTGCAAATCTCTTTTGTAGGGAAATCTTGCGACTCCATGGCGTACCAAAGACAATCGTCTCCGATCGTGACGTCAAGTTCTTGAGTTACTTTTGGAAGACCCTATGTGCCAAGCTCGGAATCAAGCTCTTGTTCTCCTCGGCATACCATCCTCAAACCGACGGCCAAACGGAGGTGACGAACCGCACACTATCCACTCTACTTCGTGTCTTGATCAAGAAGAACATCAAGGAGTGGGAAGCATGTCTACCCATCGCCGAAAGTACGCCTACAATCGTGCAAGACATTCAACTACCTGGCAAGTCCCCCTTCGAGGTCGCTTCTACGGTTTCAACCCGTTGTCCCCATTGGACATTCTACCACTTCCTCTCCAAGAGCGCACCAACATGGATGCAAGTGAACGAGCAAGCTACATCAAGAAGATGCATCGAAGATACAAGGCACACCATCGAGCGCCAAGTACAACGCCAAGCAAACAAGCTCAACGCCAACAAGCAACCCATCGTCTTCAACATTGGTGATCTAGTATGGCTACACCTTCGCAAGGACCGCTTCCCCAAAGAACGCAAGTCCAAACTTCTCCCTCGAGCCGATGGACCTTTCAAGGTACTAGCACGCTACAACGACAGCGCTTACAAGATCGACATACCTCGCGACAAGTACAACGTGAGCGACATCTTCAACGTCAAGTACCTCGCACCTTTCCATGGAGATGAAGCTTTTGATCCGAGGTCGGATCTCTCCCAAGGGGGGGAGATGATGCGGAGCATCCCACGATCATCCCCATGCATCCACAACCGTCTCATCAAGAGCCAAGAGGACCCATGACTAGAGCACGAGCTCGAGCTCTCGAGACCGAGGTGACTTCTCTCCTTAGTGAAATATCATATGACCCTCTCGAGACATGGCTACTACCTCAATCTGGAATGTTGTGCATGCTTAGGTACCAAGGAACCAACCTAGGAGAAGCTGCAGCCCAAGATGGACACCAAGAACAAGAGGAGGAGTTGCAGAGTCCGGAGGGAGCGGTACTACCGCTCAAGCCAAGCGGTACTACCGAGCCGAGCCAAGCGGTACTACCGCTCTCCATCCGCCTACTTCCTCAAAACCCGACACACTCCAGAATCGAGCAGGCGTCAGAGCGGTACTACCGCCCACCAAGCGGTACTATCACCGAAAGCGGTACTACCGCCATGAAGCAATCAGTACTACCGCCCTGCTGCGTCAGCGTTTGGCCGAGGCCCATGTACTCTTTTCGCCTCTAACTTACCCCTTGGAGGTCCTAGACTATAAATAGACCTTCCCTCATCCTTTCTAGGGTTAGCTTTGGATTTGCTCATATTTCGATGTGAGAGCCTTTGCTCATCCACTTGGCTACTTCTCCTTCGAGATCAGGACCTCTCTGGAGAAGATCCCCAAGCGGATTCAAGACCCCCTCCTAGGGTGGACCCCATCAAGACCTCCTCATGGAGAAGAACGGCTACCCTTGTATCCTACCCTTTGTTGTCCTTGAATCTTGTGCCACTCTATGTGTTTGATAATCTAGCACTTGTGTGATCGTTTTCTTGTCGGTTGAGTGATCTCTCTCTCGTTCTCCCCGTGTTTTCCCTCGTGTTCTTCCGCTCGTTCTTCGTGTTCCTCGTAGGGATTCTCTCCAAGCGTGAAAGATCGTCAACCTAGGGTTTCGCCCTACATCAGGTGGTAGATGGCAAGGCGATGATGATGGTGCGGCGGCGGCGTGACAACTTATGACCAGAACTCGAAACTCTAAAAGACTAGACTCTAAGACCAGCAACTTGACACGACGATGCAACCGCAAATTCAACAAAGCAAAAACCCCAAATAGATTATGCGAAGGCTCAGATTGGTTCGGATATGATGAACTAACCCTAATTTTTTTTTTGTGGCTTTTTCGTGGACTTTAGGTATGAAGAACAGACTCGATCTAATCTACGAAAAACTGTAAAATCTCACCGAGCAACCTGAAAATCTGATACCACTTGATAGAGGCAAAGGTGTCCGATGTTTCGATGAGATGGTGGCTATCGTTTACGTGGGAGTCGACCTTGACGATCCGACTACGTGACGTGCGAGACGTCGCGCCTTAGCAATCGCTAAACCAACTTCCGAGGGTTATTGACCACGCCGAGCACGATCAACCTGACCACGAGGGCCTGTTTCCTGCGAGCAAACGAAGAACAAGCAAGAAACTAAGATTGCAATCTGGATATTGCGAATATAAGAGGAAAGCTTTATTAATGAAGGTGGGGTTCCGAGACGCCTTGGTCTGGTCGTTGAACACAAACGAAGTACGCGAAGTTGCAGCTATGGCGAACTTTTGATCTAAACAAACCCAAAGTCTAAACGACGCCCTAAGGGCTGTATATATGGAGAAAGAGGAGGAATTTCGTGGCCCTTGAGGGAGGGTCCGAAACCAACCCTAACTCTTGTTTCCCCACACATACGGACTCTAAAACAGCCTACACTTAAGTATTTCGAAATTACATGGGCCTGGCCCAATAATAAGGTGACGCGGCACCTAGAATAGCCTATGGACGAATATTATGAAGTGGCATCTTGTATATTTCGTCCAAGGCCTCATGCTCTCATTAGGGTGGCTTCAAAGTCCTGGAATCATCACTTGTAACTCCGTTCTTGTTTCCCTTGCGCATGCCAACATCTCCATGCTTGAACTTGCTCCAAGGTTCATCTTTCTTGTCCATGGTAGGCCCTTCATTTGTAAGCAAAACAAATGTATCCAATTTAGGCAGCATCATATTCTCATGAACATTGGAATCGTTACCAAGAAACGAAAGTACCTGATAATTCAATTGGCGTGCGCGAGCTCTAGTAATTGGTCCAGTATGTATAGCAGCAGGGGCTGTGGGTGTAACAATGGTATTGATGTCCTCATCAAATCCAAGGTGGATCGTCTCCGAAGAGGGGCCGCGGTCTCTCTCGTGGAGTAGATCCGGTATGGATGAGCGAAGCTCTATCTATGAGCTAAATCAACGCTAACCCTAGAAAGAGGAGGGATCAAGTATATATAGTCTCGGGCGAAGGGGTACAAGGGGCCGAGTCCGAGGCATCAGACGTGAGCAGGGAGGCCGGACGTCCGGGCGTCGGGCCGGATGTCCGGGCCTTCGCGAGGCGCCGGATGTCCGGGCTCTCAGCCCGGATGTCCGGGCTAGAGCGACCGTTTCAGCAGAACCGGGAGAGGGGCGCCGGATTTCCGGGCTGGGGAGCCGGATATCCGGGGCTTCGCGGGAGGCCGGATGTCCGGGCCTGGGGCCGGATGTCCGGCTGTAACAATATTTCAGCCGGATTGGGAGAGGGTGCGGATTTGGGCTTGAGGCGGATATCGGGACTCTCGAGACGCCGGATGTCCGGCGGTTGGCCGGATGTCCGGCTTTCTTTGGCGCCGGATGTCCGGCCTCTGGCCCGGATGTCCGGCTGCTGTAACTTCAGCAACTCCGTCTTCTTTCGTCGTCGCTTCCATGCTTCCCTCGCGGATGGTGTAGTCGTTCCTTGGCGCTTGCACTCCTCCTTGACATCCGAGAAGCTCCGACAATACCTATGCATGCACACGGGGGAAGTGTCAAGTAGTATACCATCCTCGAAGGGGTCAAGTGAGCACGTGTAAAGGAGAAGATTCACCTTTGTGTATGTGAAGAAGAGGTCGACGTGTCACTTGCCAAGCGGACTCTTGACATGGTGATGACCGTAGGATGCTCCGCATCATCCCTCCCGTTGGAAAGGATCCGACCTCGGATCGAAAACCAAATCACCATGGGAAAGAGATGGCGGTGCCGTGTCAAAGTGGTCGATCACCAAGCTCTCGTCATCTTGAAGCTCGAAATGGGCACTCTCCAATGTCGCACCGTCTTGTGATTCCTTCAAAAGGAGCAAATACAACAAACACTTGGAAAAATAAATGTGGTTAGCGTTAGTGCAAAACCAAGCATTCAATTGGTGATTCACCAAACAAGTGTCATCATCAAGCATAGCAAATGGTGTGGCAAAGGATTGTGACATGGCATGTAAGCGCATAAATTGAGCACGATCAAAGATATCATGGGGACAAGCATGTAAATGGGAGGTAGAGATGCAAATATGTGTGTCAAGAGAATAAGCATCTACCTCAATTTCATAGCAAGCATTCATAAATTGCTCAATGAAAGGTCTATGGTAGGCATATGAATCATTCATAACACCAAGTAAAATGAAGTGTCTAAACACATGGGTCAAGTGCAAGACAATCCAAACATAATGTGCATGGGGTGTAGTGAATATCATGTGGCACTCAACACAATGGAAAGAGCAATTGTTCATCATGTGAGAGGCAATCAAGTCAAGCATGTAGCAATCAATGGGACATGGCATATGTGAAGTAATGACATTGTTGCAACCAAACATATGAGAGGAGCAAGTAATCCAAGAATTGGATGCAACACACAAGGTACATATGTCATGATGCATGGGAATGTGATAATGGCAAGTCAAAGCAAGATCTCTACTAAGGCGCAATCAAGTGGTCCAAGATGACCAATAAGTCTCATCGTGCAAGCAACACAAGTAGTATGATCCGCAATATCCATGCTCAAGAAAGATGTCACCTTGAAGGCATGTCCTTGTGCATTCTTCACAATGCGAAGTGGAAGCAAATGCGGTGTAGAAGCGATTAGGTGGTAGAATGTATGAGGCTCGCTCTCAAGAGCTCGAATGGTCAACTCACGTGAAGTGGAAGTCGACACAAAGTCCAAGTATCCTACATATGCACAAAACAAAACAAAGAACGTATGCGCATGGTAGATGAACTCATCATCCATCATGATGGTTCTCATCTTTTGCACAAAACCATTAGAAGGACAAGTGCATGAATAATATGATGCAACAATGGCAATATTCATGGCACTAGGTATATGGTGCAAAGAGTTAAGACAAGCATGCTTCACAAGAATTATGTCAAAATCTCCAAATATATGCGAGAATGCTATTTGGGCAATCTCATGAGCAAGAAGAGAATCATTGTTGCACTCAATACATGGCAAATCATCTAGCATGAGGGAGGCAACACATAGAGATATATGACAAGAAGCAATATGAATCATGTGCAAAGCATATAGATGGTTGTCATCAACCGCATGAAATGGTGATGCAACATAAGCAAGCATAGTAATCAAGTCGTGCAAACTAGTGGAGCGAAGATGCAACACACTAGAAGAAATCATGGCAATCATGTCATGTAAGCGAATAATAGGCATAGGGAATGCACATGACATATCGCAAGCACGAACACAAAGCAAGATCATAGTGTCATCATAGGCATGGGGCACAAAGCAATCATGGCAATACCAAACAATATCTCCACCACGCAGCGTGCGAATACACATACAAGTACTAGAATCAATCATCATGTGTAATGCAAAGCATGGGTCACAAATGCATGGCAAAGGCATAGGAATGGGCATATCATGCAAAGTGAACATGGCAAGATGGGCAAAGGATATATAATGGAGAACAACCCATAGCCAAGTTAGGGCCATGTAGAAGAAATGCCAAGTGTTTGCGCCAAGTGAGCGGTGGGAAAGACAATCCATGGGATCCCAAATCATCGTTGCTCTCTAGAGCTCGTTTGTCAACTCGTGGGATTGCGAGGTCGACAAGTATTCATGGGTACCTACACAAAAGAGACAAAACCAAAGAAATTGTGCGGCGTGGTAAATGTACACATCATCCATCATGATGTGTATGTGCACGTGTGAGTTAGCATAAGATAAGCATCGCTCAAAGAAATTTGATGCATGGTATAAGAACATGTCATCCATCATGAAAGAATAGTTATTATGTATGACACGATGGGGACACAAATTGAGAATGCAAGTATATGGCGCATCGATAGCATTTTCATTCATGGGGAGCTTGTGGTGCACACAAGTATGGGGATCATGCAATGAATGGGATGGATCAAATTCTCCTAACATGTATGAGGAAACTATGGGGGTCTCCTCATGAGCAATATTGGAAACATCATTTGGAGAAAATGGACAACATCCAAAACAATGCATATCCGGCTAGGAGGGCATGGCATGGCATATGAGATAAAGGATGCAAAGGGAGCATATCAATATCATCACAAGAAAAACAAATGCCAACAACCATGGGCTTGTCATCTATGCCATATATGCAAATTGGGTTTATTTTAATGGCATATGCATAGTCACTATGAAGAGATTGCAAATAAGACATATGATGGATCTCATGCATAGCATATGACAAGTCAAGCGGATTAGCAAACATGATGTGACCTAAAGAATTGTCACAAGAAATCCTATGTAACATAGCATCACTACTAATAGACTCCACATGAGAATCATCATATTCATAAATGGGCAAATCATCACATGGGGAAATCATACTAGAATGAATCATGTCAATAGGGTGATCAACATCATGCAAGCAATCAATGTCAAAATAGTCCACTAGTGGGACGAGAGCATCACCGTCACCTTTGTTACCCTTGTCATTCCACTCAAGTGGTGTAGGTGAGGTGGGAAAGACCAAATGGTGGTCATCTTCATCTTGATGGAACCATGTGGGGGTGCATCATATTCCACCATGGCCATCGTCTTGTTCAAAGGGAGGGCCAGTCGTTGAGGATCGGACGTCATCATAAATGGGACCTAGCACCAAATGAGAAGACACAATAGAGGTAGAGGTCAAGTTGTTAGAAATGCAAATGGCCTCACTAGACCTATCAACTATCTCACTCTCTCTATGTGGTGGTTCACTCACTCCCTCAAAATAGGTGCACCTGAGACTCACGTATGGTGGGGTCACTCATCTCACTCAAGTGGTGGGGGTTGTGGCTCTCCTCACATGGGAATTGGGGCAACACATATATGGGGCTAGTGGTGAAGTCACTCTCACTCTCAATATGGTGGCAAGAGTCACTCAAGTCATCGGACGTCGCCCGTGGTCGAAGGGAAAATCCCATGCTCAACCGTCTCGTAGTCGCTGGTAAATCGATGAAGGCCGAAGATGGCACATCATCGCTCTCGTCGTGGATGAAGGCCGAAGATGGCTCAACATCACTCTCGTCGTGGATGAAGGCCGAAGATGGCACAACATCACTCTCGCCTCCTAAGATGGAAGCATCATCCTTGCTCGCCACCTTGTCGCTTGCCTCCAAAGCTTGGTCCTTGAAGGTCTCCGTGAGTCGTACTTGTCGCCGCACCATCTTGAAAAAGAGTCAAGGTAGACTCGGCATCAACAATGCCACAAAGAGGGATGGCGGTGAAGTCGCACTTGGGAGCATCGTCTTGGAGCTTGTCGGGCTTGGACATCATGGTGGTACTAGCCTCATGCTTGTCGTGAAGCTTGGTCTCCACGAAGTTTGCTTGGGGTGGAGAAGCGTTGGCCTTCATGAGTTCTTGTTCCGCCTTGAAAGCACCAATGTAGTAGTCGTCGATGGACTTGTAGTTCTCGAGGAAGATGTTCTTGGAGATGTCGTTGTGCAATCCCATCATGAAGTGGAACTTCATTGACATGGAATTAAATCCACGCCCGGCTAAATCGTCAAGGCAATCTTCATCTCCTTGAAGTACTTGTCGATGGACTTGGATCCTTGGATGGTGTTCTCCAATTGGCGTCGAAGTTGTTCGTGTAGGTTGGAGGCACGAACTCTCGCCGCAAAGCTCTCTTCATCTTGGGCCAACTCATCTCGTAGCACTTCGAAGGTGTGTGAAGCCACCATGTCGAGGCGTAGTCGTGGAAGTTTCTTGTGGCGCACTTCACTTGATCTTCGGGAGGAACTTGATGTAGCTTGAGGTAGTCGTCCATCAAACGCTCCCTCTCGAGGTACTCCTCGGGTTCTTGAGTCCCATAGAAAGGAATCTCGTGGTCGATGTCGAGGTCGTAGTAGCTCGTGGAAGTCGCGGACTTGAGCTTGGGGAGCTTCTCTTGAGCGTAGTCTTGGGGTGCTTGTTGGCGAAGATGCCGTATGTCCGTGGCGAAGATGCCTTGAAGTCGCTTGGCGAAGATGCCAAGGGAGATGGTGAAGTCATTGAGCGGTTGTTGATGTTGAGCTCTTGACCTTCACGTTCTTGTTGATGATGGTGTCGATGCCGATGTGATCTTGCCGGAGATGGTAGCACGGAAGCATGTGCTCTTGAGCGTCTTCTCGAAGATGAGGAAGATCGCTTGTAGGACTTGATGAGGGCTTTGATCTCCTCCATTTGAGCTTGCATCTTGGCGTTGGAGTTGTTGTTCGTGGCATCGAACTGCGTCGTTGTTGCTGTAGACCGAAGGTGAAATGCCTTGCCTATCCATCACAAGACTCGAGCAAATATGAGTGGGAGAAAGAGAAGAATTTATACCAATGTACCTTGACCGATGTTGAAAATGAATCAAGTTCACCCAAATGCGGACAATGAAATAGCACTATTGGTACCAATCCTTGTCGGTTCTCACACCTACACAAGTAAAGCTTATGGTAGAGCTTCGGTGAGGATAGTGGCACAAAATTTGATGCAAAATGTTAGCAAGAGTCAATAATGTTGAAAGAGATTCACAAATTCGCAAGCGAAACAAGTAGACCAATAGCAATATGAGGCACACGGAAACACACACACGGATAGATAAATGGGGCCGCGCAACCAAGGAATGAGCTCAAAATGTGGAATCCACCAAAACGCTCGTGTTGCACAACTCAAGAGAGACGCTAGCACGATTGCTCAATGGGCGGATACGACACTTGTGCACAACCTATAAGATGCAAAATGGATACATTTCTATCCCAAGTATGCTCTGTATGTATAGTTCGGTGTTTTTCTCAAGATGATCCAAGATGATCGGATATGACAATCTTATATGCAATGTTGTATGATGCTATGGCACTTGCTTACAAGCTTCTTTGCTCTCTCTTTTTCTTTGCTTAAAAGCTTATTCTCTTTTTTTTTTCTATGGCCACTTTGCACAAAGCACAAACCAAGATAGCAATTGTGTATATGCGGGAACAAACTTGAGACACAATGGATGATATGATACCAATATGATATGGTATGGTATGTAATGGAAGGTATGATCACTAATGTGCACAAGTAACGTTCTTAGGCAATACTCAAATGGCTAGTCTCGATAGGCAAGTAACGCAAAAGTAAGGCTAGGGGTTAACAATGCAATGGCAAGGGGAATATACAATGGAGGGATACCACGATACCAAGATGATATGGAGGTTACCATCCGGCGATGATGAGTAGCGGTGTTCTTGATGTAGATACCAAGATGATGGAGACTCGTCCCTAAGTAGCCGAAACACCTTAGGAAACGGAAAACCGCAAACTCAAAATCTCAAACGTCAAATGTCAAAATGGTGGTAGCGGGAATGCGGTGGTGGTTTGCACTTGGCAATGCGGAAGTGGAATGATGGGCTATACACGTGTCGGAGTTGAAGTTGCCGTCCCTAAGTAGCCGAAACACCTTAGGAGACACAAGCCACAACTCAAACAAGCTCAAACAACTATTGGGTAAAGTTGGGGGTGGCGGAAGTGTATGGTGTGCTGCGTCTATCTGGAAGTTATGGTGGTGGTGGTTGATGAAGAAGCAATCGTCCCTAAGTAGCCGAAACACCTTAGGAGACTCGAATCACTACTCAAGCAACCACTAATGCTATGGGGAACAAAATGGGTTAGGTTGCGGAAGTCGGTGGTGGCTATGCCGACGATATGGTGGAAGACCTAGGCAAACTTGCCAAATTTTCAAAAATTTGATGGAGTCAAATGGTGGTGGTAGTATTTTTTATGAGAAGGGGGATGTCAATAGCTTCGAAACGAGCTAAAGAACGTCACAATCGGACTCCGGATGAATTAGTTATGGACAAAACGGTGAAACGGAAAAAACTGAAATGTACAGGGGCCGGATATCCGGTGGAGCCGGATTTCGGGGTGTCTGTCGAGAACCGAGCAGTTTTGGCGCTCGAGGCGGATGTCCGGCTTGGGGCGGATGTCCGGCGGATGGCGGATGTCCGACTGAGGCGGATGTCCGCCCGACGGATCCCGATCTCGTTTGGGCGGAAATTTTGAAATGAAGCGGAAATTGATGATTTGAGGCAAAATTTGATGGATTTTGTGGAGGAAAGATGGGGAAACTTGGGGAATGCTAGATCCACTTGAAACCAAGCAAATCCACGGATCAAAATCAACAAAACATCATCAAAACTAACAAATCACAAAAAAATTTGGGGCTATTTTTGGTGGGGATTTTCGGATTTAGGGCCGAAATCAACAAAATCAAGCTAGAAAAAGAGGGTAGGGGCTCCAAAACGTGATCAACCTAAGCTCGATCCATTGATGATGTAGGGCGGAACCCTCGTGGACGATCTTTCACGTTGGAGCGGATCCTACGGTGGATTACGAAGAACGGCGGAAGAACACGAGGAAATCACGGGAGGAGCGAGGAAAACACTCAACCAACAAGGAATCGGTCACACAAATGCTAGATCAAAGAACACAAAGGGAGATACATGATTCAAGGTCAACAAAGGACGATACAACCGGTAGCCGTTCTTCTCCGTGAGGAGGTCTTGATGATGGTCTTCTCCGCAAAGGGAGGTCTTGAATCCAAGGTGGATCGTCTCCGAAGAGGGGCCGCGGTCTCTCTCGTGGAGTAGATCCGGTATGGATGAGCGAAGCTCTATCTATGAGCTAAATCAACGCTAACCCTAGAAAGAGGAGGGATCAAGTATATATAGTCTCGGGCGAAGGGTACAAGGGACGAGTCCGGAGGCATCAGACGCAGCAGGGAGGCCGGACGTCGAGGCGTCGGGCGGATGTCCGGCCTTCGCGAGGCGCCGGATGTCCGACTCTCAGCCCGAATGTCCGGCTAGAGCGACCGTTCAGCAGAATCGGGAGAGGGCGCCGGATTTCGGGCGGAAGCCGGATATCCGGGAGCTTCGGGAGGCGGATGTCCGGGCTGGGGCGGATGTCCGGCTGTGGCAACTGTATTTACCCGGATCGGGAGAGGGTGCCGGATTCGGGCTTGAGGCCGGATATCCGGCTCTCGGGAAGACGCCGGATGTCCGGGGCGGTTGGCCGGATGTCCGGGCTTTGCTGAGGCGCCGGATGTCCGGCCTCTGGCCCGGATGTCCGGCTGCTGTAACTTCAGCAACTCCGTCTTCTTCCGTCGTCGCTTCCATGCTTCCCTCGCGGATGGTGTAGTCGTTCCTTGGCGCTTGCACTCCTCCTTGACATCCGAGAAGCTCCGACAATACCTATGCATGCACACGGGGGAAGTGTCAAGTAGTATACCATCCTCGAAGGGGTCAAGTGAGCACGTGTAAAGGAGAAGATTCACCTTTGTGTATGTGAAGAAGAGGTCGCACGTGTCACTTGCCAAATGGACTCTTGACATGGTGATGACCGTAGGATGCTCCGCATCAACAAGGTAGGAAACCGTACACAATTTCAAAAGGGCACATCTTAGTAGTAGAATGCAATGAACGATTATAAGCAAATTCAATATGAGGCAAGCATTCTTCCCACATTTTATTATTATTCTTCAAAACAGCCCTAAGCATAGTAGACAATGTTCTATTGACTACTTCAGTTTGTCCATCAGTTTGGGCGCGACAAGTAGTACTAAAAAGCAGTTTAGTCACCAACTTAGCCCATAAACATCTCCAAAAGTGGCTAAGGAATTTAGTATCGCAATCTAACAATAGGATTTGGCACACCATGCAAGCGAATAATTTCCCGATAGAACAAATCAGCAACATTAACAGCATCATCGCTTTTATGACATGGTATAAAGTGTGCCATTTTCGAAAATCTATCCATGACAACAAATATGCTATCCCTCCCCTTCTTTGTTCGAGGTAAACCTAAAACAAAATCCATAGATATATTGATAGAGGCAAAGGTGTCCCGTCTTTCGATGAGATGATGGATATCGCTTTGGTGGAAATCGACTTTGACGATCCGACTACGAACGTGCGAGGACGTCGCGCCTTAGCAATCGCTAAACCAACTCCGAGAGGTTATCGACCACACCGGAGCACGATCAACCTGACCACGAGGGTCTATTTCCTGCGAGCAAACAAAGAACAAGCAAGAAACTGAGATTGCAATCTGGATATTGCGAATATAAGATGAAAGCTTTATTGATCAAGGTGGGGTTACATGGCGCCTTTATGCAGTCGTTGAACACAAGCGAAATGCGAAGTTGCAGCTATGGCAAACTTTTAATCTAAAAAAACCCAAAGTCTAAACGGTGCCCTAAGGGCTGTATATATGGAGGAAGAGGGGGGATTTCATGGCCCTTGGGGAAGGGGTCCGAAACCAACCCTATCTCTCGTTTCCCCACACATACGGACTCTAAAAACAGCCTATACTTATGTATTTCGAAATTACATGGGCCTGGCCCAATAATAAGGTGACGTAGCACCTAGAATAGCCTCTGGACGAAATTTATGAAGTGGCATCTTGTATATTTCATCCAAGGCTTCATTCACTTCTTATGGTGGCTTCAAAGTCCTGAAATCATCACTTGTAACTCCGTTCTTGTTCCCCTTGCGCATGCCATCAACTCCATGCTTGTTCTTGCTCCAATGTTCATCCTTCTCCAAGCTAGGCCCTTCATTTGTAAGCAAAACAAATGTATCCAATTTAGGCAGCATCATATCCTCATGAACATTAGAATCATTACCAAGAAACGAAAGTACCTGGTAATTTAATTGGCGTGCGCGAGCTCTAGTAATTGGTCCATTATATGTAATAGTAGGGGCTATGGGTGTAACAATGGTATTGATGTCCTTATCATCCTCCCCTTCTTGAAATGAAGTCGTCCTCGACGGAAGCTCATCTTCCTCACCCAAATAAGGCTTCAAATCTGATATGTTAAAAGTGGGACTAACCCCAAAATCTGCAGGCAGCTCAAGTTTATATGCATTATCATTTATTTTCTCTAACACCTTAAATGGACCCTCTGCACGTGGCATTAGCTTTGATTTGGCGCAAATTAGGAAACCTATCCTTACGCAAATGTAACCAAACAAGATCTCCAGGTGCAAACACAACATGTTTTCTACCCTAATCTCCAGCAAGTTTATATTTGGCATTCATACGCTCAATGTTTTCCTTAGTTAACTCATGCATTTTTAAAATCAATTCAGCATGTTCTGTAGCATCAAAATTAACCTTCTCCGAAGATGGAAGAGGCAACAAATCAATAGGTGCACGAGGGAGGAAACCACACACAATTTCAAAAGGGCACATCTTAGTAGTAGAATGCAATGAACGATTATAAGAAAATTCAATATGAGGCAAGCATTCTTCCCACATTTTCTTATTATTCTTCAAAACAGCCCTAAGCAAAGTAGACAATGTTTTATTGACTACTTCAGTTTGTCCATCAGTTTGGGGGTGACAAGTAGTACTAAAAAGCAGTTTAGTCCCCAACTTAGCCCATAAACATCTCCGAAAGTGGCTAAGAAATTTAGTATCACGATCTGAAACAATAGTATTGGGCACACCATGCAAGCGAATAATTTCACGAAAGAACAAATCAGCAACATTAACGGCATCATCGCTTTTATGACATGGTATAAAGTGTGCCATTTTTGAAAACCTATCCACGACAACAAATATGCTATCCCTCCCCTTCTTTGTTCAAGGTAAACCTAAAACAAAGTCCATAGATATATCCTCCCAAGGAACACTAGGTACAGGCAAAGGCATATATAAACCATGAGGATTGAGTCGTGACTTAGCTTTTTGACATGTAGTGCAGCGAGCAATAAAACGCTCAACATCCTGTCTCATCTTTGGCCAAAAGAAATGTGTAGCAAGTACGTCCTCCGTCTTCTTCACGCCAAAGTGTCCCATTAATCCTCCTCCATGCGCCTCCTGCAACAACAAAAGACGAACAGAGCTAGCAGGAATGCATAGCTTGTTAGCACGGAACACAAAACCATCATTAATAACGAACTTGTTCCATGTTCTTCCTTCTTTACAATTCTGCATTACATCTTTAAAATCAGCATCATGCACATATTGATCTTTGATGGTCTCCAAACCAAATATTTTGAAGTCAAGTTGTGAAAGCATAGTATATCGACGAGACAAAGCATCGGCAATAACATTTTCTTTACCCTTCTTGTGTTTAATGACATAAGGGAAAGTCTCAATGAATTCAACCCATTTAGCATGTCTACGATTCAGTTTAGCTTGACTTTTAATATGTTTCAAAGATTCATGATCAGAATGTATAACAAATTCTTTGGGCCATAAATAATGTTGCCATGTCTCTAAAGTCCGAACAAGAGCATATAATTCTTTATCATAAGTAGAAAAATTCAGACTAGGCCCACTCAATTTTTCAGAAAAGTATGCAGCAGGTTTGCCATCTTGTAATAACACACCTCCTAATCCAATTCCACTAGCTTCAGATTCAAGCTCAAAAGTCTTATTAAAATCAGGAAGTTGGAGTAAAGGAGCATGTGTCAACTTATCTTTCAATACCGTGAACGCTTCTTCCTGTTCGGTACCCCAAACAAAAGGCACATCCTTCTTTGTAAGCTCATTGAGAGGTGCAGCAATGGTGCTGAAATCTCTCACGAAACGCCTATAGAATCCAGCAAGGCCAAGAAAACTCCTCACTTGTGTGACCGTTTTGGGCTGCGGCCAACTCTCAATAGCTTCAATCTTGGCTTTATCAACTTCAATTCCCTGTGGAGTAACAACATAGCCAAGAAAAGACACTCGATCGGTGCAAAAGGTGCACTTCCCAAGGTTACCAAACAAGCGTGCATCACGTGAGAGCAATAAAAACAACACGTAAATGTTCCAAATGTTCCTCCAAAGATCTGCTATAAATCAATATGTCATCAAAGTAAACTACCACAAATCGTCCAATGAAAGCACGTAAAACTTCGTTCATTAATCTCATGAAAGTACTAGGTGCATTAGTTAACCCAAAAGGCATGACTAACCACTCATATAATCCAAACTTAGTTTTAAATGTTGTTTTCCATTCATCCCCCAATTTCATACGAATTTGATGGTATCGACTACGCAAATCAACTTTGGAGAAAATTGTAGAGCCAATCAATTCATCAAGCATATCATCCAGCCTAGGAATAGGATGACGATAACGAATAGTAATATTATTAATGCCTCTACAATCAACACACATACGCGATGTACCATCCTTTTTCGGCACTAGAATAATAGGAACAACACAAGGACTAAGGGATTCGCGTATATAACCTTTGTCGAGAAGCTCTTGTACTTGACGCATAATCTCCTTCGTCTCCTCTGGATTGGTATGGTATGGTGCACGGTTGGGTAGCGATGCACCGGGAATTAAGTCAATTTGATGCTCAATCCCTCGAATAGGTGGTAATCCCGGTGGCACGTCTTGTGGGAAGACGTCAGCGAACTCCTACAAAATGTTAGTGACAGCAAGGGGCAAGGAGGAAGGCATGTCCTCGAATGAATATAATGCCTCTTTGCACACAAAAGCATAGCAAACAGATTTGCTAAAATCTAGCTCAACAATATCAGATTTGGTGGCAAGTAAACATGCACTTTTCGATTTAATTTCAGAAGCAATAGTAGATGGTTTATTATTAGGCTTCATTTGTTGCTCAAATTCTTTTGCCACAATATGATTTTCACTCTTATTTTAATCCTGTTTTGCTTTATTAGCTCTATTAATATCATCTTTCAAAATGGAATCAGGAGTCATAGGAAGCAAAGTAATATTTTTATCCTTATGAACAAGAGTATCTTGATTGTTTCTACCATGGTGTACAAAATTTTTATCAAATTGCCATGGTCTACCAAGTAATAAGGAACATGCTTGCATAGGTACCACATCACAATCAACATAATCAGCATATGTAGAGATACTAAAGTGCACACGAGCGAGACGTGTTACCTTAACCTTGCCGTTGTTCTTTGAACCATTGGATGTAGTAAGGATGTGGGTGTGGTCTTGTGGTGAGAGATAGCTTCTCCACCATCTCCATGCTAGCCAAGTTGTTGCAGCTCCCTCCATCTATGATGGCCTTGAATAGAACGTTCCTTCACAACTCCCTTTGTATGGAACAAATTATGCCTCTGATTTTGCTCGACTTGTGTAACCTGCACACTCAAAACACGTTGAGCAACTAAACATTCATACCACAAGATCTTCAAAGCAGCCATGTATTGTGTCTCATGATCAGAATCGTCTCCACCGTGTTCTTCATGTGTAATAAGAGCCAAAGTCTCCTCATCATAGTCACTAGCGGACTCATACCCACCATCCTTAGTAGCAATCATCACACGCTGAGATTTGCATTCTCTCACAAAATGTCCTCTTCCCTTACAACGACGACAAATAATATCGGTTGTGTACTGTTGACGCCATGGAAGAAGAAGAGCTCTGTGCAGGCCCGGCAGTGTGCTCTTGGCGAGATAGTGGTGGTTGTTTACGCTTTCTTGTATCACGGTTGGAGGTGGCACTGAAGGAGGTGATGGTGCGGTGGAAGTAGATGATGCACGTGGTGTCCATGATGAAGGTCGACCTGCGAAAAAGTTAGTTCGCGCCAATGCACATCGATCCTGCACTTCACGTTCAGCTTTACAAGCAAGATGGAATAAACGAGTGATATTATTATAATCCTTATAGTCTAGAATGGTATGAATCTCTCTATTTAATCCACCCAGAAAACGTGCAAGCATAGCTTCATTCTCCTCAACAATACAACATCTAATCAAGCCAGTTTGTAATTCCTGATAATATTCTTCTACCGAATTTTTTCCTTGTCTTAAGCGCTGCAACTTTTGAAGTAATTCACGTTGATAATATGGTGGAACCCAACGAGTACGCATAGCAGTTTTCAAAGCAGCCCAAGTAGCTGGAACAGGATATAATCTACAATGTTCAGACCACCAAACACACGCAAAGCTAGTGAAAGCACAAACAGCGGCAGGAACACGTCTCTCCTCAGGATATTGTAAACATGTAAATCGTTGTTCAGTTTCTAACTCCCAAGTAAGATATATTTCAGGAACATATCTACCCTCAAATGGTGGAATATTCAATTTCAGTTTAGGGAGATGGTCATGATCTCGTACCTGAGGGGGAGCCCTAACATTGCCATTATTTGCATGTGGATGACCTGGTGGTTGTAATGCTGGTGGTTGCACGTAGTTCTGATTTTGATCAACTTCATCCTCGTAATCTCCCACATAATCATCCACCTCCGCATCAGCAGAAGGAGCCACAGAAGTATCAACAACAGCACCAACAGTTTGTAATAGAGGCGAGGGTGTCCCGATCTTTCGATGAGATGATAACTATCGATTGGTGGAGACGACTTTGACGATCCGACTACAAACGTGCACGACGTTGCGCCTTAGCAATCGCTAAACCAACTCCGAGAGGTTATTGACCACGCTGGAGCACGATCAACCTGACCACGAAGGTCTATTCCTGCAAGCAATCGAAGAACAAGCAAGAATATGATAAAGCAATCTGAATATTGCGAATATATATGAAGTATTGATAATGGTGGGGATCCGTGGCGGTCTTGGTCTGGTCGTTGGACACAAACGAAGTACACGAAGTTGCAATGGCGAACTTTTAACTAAACACATCCCAAGGAAAAAGCTACTAGATGGATCTACTTATATAGGAGCAAGGGGTGGCGGCCAAGGAGGTGGGAGGACGTCCCAAGGCAGCCTAAAACTAACACTAGGTCGTACAAGGCCAATGGGCCCAAGTGGAGGTGACGTAACACCTTTGGACTTGTAGTTTGACTCGGATTCTGCTGCAAAGCATCAGATTGTTTCATCCATAACTCAACGCTTGGACGAATTTTAAGGTGAATCCAATTGGGTTGGAAAGTGCACGAAATCTATTTTCCAACAAAAAAGAATCAACCAATTTGGAGTCCGTATGAAAAAGTTATTGATGTTTTGAGTCAGTATGTCTGCACAGTCCGAATCTGAGTCTAGAACGTGAGAGACTTGGACTCTATCTTCTCTTGGGCCAAAAGTGACGTGAGAGAACTTTTTGAACAGCAGGTAAACATCTCTTTCTCCCTTATCTTCATATGTGGATTGTACAAATGTCCCATACACCTGCAATTAGACATGGCACAAAAGTTTGTGAAGTATTTTTGTCCTGGATGACATAAATAAATTATTGCATAGTTTGCATTAGAAATCACCTCACAAATATACATGTATGCAATATTTTCGGTTGTATCCAAGGTATCCATGTCCTCATCATCCTCCCCTTCTTGAAAACAAAGCCGCCCTCGGCGTTGCTTAATCCGAAATGTGGCTAACAAAAGAGACAAGGTGTACATGTTGTATATGTATATGTCATCCATTTTAACTTCCCGTGGATTTTGCACATATGACACATGTATACATGAGTAACTTTCATAGTTAATAAAATATAAAGCCAATATATTATCACAAGAAGTAGAAGGCATGAAAGTATTGCAACTCAGTTTGCACATATAAGTGAAGCTCTTATTTATATGAAAAGATTGACAATATTCATCATTAAACCATCCCAACATTGGTGAATAAACCTTATTTGCATCAAATTTACATGCTACAAAGATGCTTAAATAAGCAAACATGCAATAAGTCATTTGACACAGAATCATCACCAAGATTAGAGGTCATATCAAAATGCGTAAACATTGGTTCTTTTGCATCAACAGTTAATTCATTGGGTGCACTCAAAATTGTTGGTATTTTAGTTGTTTGATCACATGACGCATTCATGATAGTAACATGATTATCTAAAATAGGTGATGCGCTCAAATCAACAGGTAACTCAACACATGATGTATTCAAGTTAACTAGGCATGCATCATTGATGTAGGGCGGAACCCTACGTGGACGATCTTTCACGTTTGGAGTGGATCCTACGGGGAATCACGAAGAACACGCGGAAGAACAAAGGGAAACACGGAGGAAACGAGGGAGAAATCACTTAACCAACAAGGAATCAATCACACAAGTGCTAGATCACCGAACACAAAGACGTACATATGATCCACAATCAACAAAGGTAAGGATACACGAGTAGCCGTTCTTCTCCGAGAGGAGGTCTTGATGGGGTCCACCCTAGAAGGGGGTCTTGAATTCGCTTGGGGGATCTTCTCCGTAGAGGTCCCGAGCTCGAGGAGAAGTAACCAAGTGGATGAGCAAGGCTCACACAAACATGAGCTAAACCTAAGCTAACCCTAATCTGAAGCTAGGAGAAGAGTATATATAGTGCTAAGCCACGAAGGGGGTAAGTGAGGGCGAAGGGTACAGGCTCGGCCCAATACACTGTCTTGTGAGACAGGCCAGTTGTACGGTCATGAGGCGGTTGTACCGAGAGCTCATGAGGGGCGGTAGTTCCGAGGAAGGCGGTACTACCGCAGGGAGGTCGATCTTGGCTTCGGATGTGGGCGTCGAAGGAGCGGGTTGTACCGGATGTCGAGGCGGTTGTTCCGGTCTTTGGGCATAAACTGGTAGAACCGGTCTTTGTACCGGCCTTGCACCGCTTGATCACAGAATGGTGGCCGGTTGTTGGGCGGTGGCTGGCCGGTTGTTCCGCCCGGGCGGTGGTTGGGCGGTTGTACCGGTCCTTCCAGGCTGGGTGGAATGCTGATAGAGGCTAAGGTGTCCCGATGTTTCGATGAGATGGTGGCTATCGTTTCTGTGGGAGTCGACCTTGACGATCCGACTACGAACGTGCGAGACGTCGCGCCTTAGCAATCGCTAAACCAACTTCCGAGGGTTATTGACCACGCCGAGCACGATCAACCCGACCACGAGGGCCTGTTTCCTGCGAGCAAGCGAAGAACAAGCAAGAAACTGAGATTGCAATCTGAATATTGCGAATATAAGATGAAACCTTTATTGATCAAGGTGGGGTTCTGTGGCGCCTTTGTGCAGTCGTTGAACACAAAGCGAAATGCGAAGTTGCAGCTATGGCGAACTTTTAATCTAAACAAAACCCAAGGTCTAAACGGTGCCCTAAGGGTTGTATATATGGAGGAAGAGGGGGGGAATTTCGTTGCCCTTGGTGGAGGGGTCCGAAATCAACCCTAACTCTTGTTTCCCCACATACGGACTCTAAAACAGCCTATACTTAAGTATTTCGAAATTACATGGGCCTGGCCCAATAATAAGGTGACGCAGCACCTAGAATAGCCTATGGACGCATATTATGAAGTGGCATCTTGTATATTTCGTCCAAGGCCTCATGCACTCATTAGGGTGGCTTCAAAGTCCTGGAATCATCACTTGTAACTCCGTTCTTGTTCTCCTTAGCATGCCAACATCTCCATGCTTGAACTTGCTCCAAGGTTCATCTTTCTTGTCCATGGTAGGCCCTTCATTTGTAAGCAAAACAAATGTATCCAATTTAGGCAGCATCATATTCTCATGAACATTGGAATCGTTACCAAGAAAGCGAAAGTACACGATAATTCAATTGGCGTCTTGTGAGCTCTAGTAATTGGTCCGGTATGTATAGCCGCAGGGCTGTGGGTGTAACAATGGTATTGATGTCCTCATCATCCTCCCCTTCTTGAAATGAAGTCGTCCTCGATCAAGCTCATCTTCCTCACCCAAATAAGGCTTCAAATCTGCAATGTTAAAAGTGGGACTAACCCCAAAATCTGCAGGCAGCTCAAGTTTATATGCATTATCATTTATTTTCTCTAACACCTTAAATGGACCATCAACGCGTGGCATTAGCTTTGATTTGTGCAATTTAGGAAACCTATCCTTACGCAAATGTAACCAAACAAGATCTCCAGTGCAAAGACAACATGTTTTCTACCCTTATCTCCAAGCAAGTTTATATTTAGCATTCATACGCTCAATGTTTTCCTTAGTTAACTCATGCATTTTTAAAATCAATTCAGCACGTTCTTTAGCATCAAAATTAACCTTCTCCAAGATGGAAGAGGCAACAAATCAATAGGTGCACGAGGTAGGAAGCCATACACAATTTCAAAAGGGCACATCTTAGAAGTAGAATGCAATGAACGATTATAAGCAAATTCAATATGAGGCAAGCATTCTTCCCACATTTTCTTATTATTCTTCAAAACAGCCCTAAGCATAGTAGACAATGTTCTATTGACTACTTCAGTTTGTCCATCGGTTTGGGGGTGACAAGTAGTACTAAAAAGCAGTTTAGTCCCCAACTTAGCCCATAAACATCTCCAAAAGTGGCTAAGAAATTTAGTATCACGATCTGAAACAATAGTATTTGGCACACCATGCAAGCGAATAATTTCACGAAAGAACAAATCAGCAACATTAACGACATCATCGCTTTTATGACATGGTATAAAGTGTGCCATTTTAGAATCTATCCACGACAACAAATATGCTATCCCTCCCTTCTTTGTTCGAGGTAAACCTAAAACAAAGTCCATAGATATATCCTCCCAAGGAATACTAGGCACAGCAAAGGCATATATAAACCATGAGGATTGAGTCGTGACTTAGCTTTTTGACGTAGTGCAGCGAGCAACAAAACGCTCAACATCCGTCTCATCTTTGGCCAAAAGAAATGTGTAGCAAGTATATCCTCCGTCTTTTTGGCGCCAAAGTGTCCCATTAAGCCTCCTCCATGCGCCTCCTGCAACAACAAAAGACGAGCAGAGCTAGCGAGGAATGCATAGCTTGTTAGCACGGAACACAAAACCATCATTAATAACGAACTTGTTCCATGTTCTTCCTTCTTTACAATTCTGCATTACATCTTTAAAATCAACATCATGCACATATTGATCTTTGATGGTCTCCACAGCAAATATTTTGAAGTCAAGTTGTGAAAGCATAGTATATCGACGAGACAAAGCATCAGCAATAACATTTTCTTTACCCTTCTTGTGTTTAATGACATAAGGGAAAGTCTCAATGAATTCAACCCATTTAGCATGTCTACTATTCAGTTTAGCTTGACTTTTAATATGTTTCAAAGATTCATGATCAGAATGTATAACAAATTCTTTGGGCCATAAATAATGTTGCCATGTCTCTAAAGTCCGAACAAGAGCATATAATTCTTTGTCATAAGTAGAATAGTTCAGACTAGGCCCACTCAATTTTTCAGAAAAGTATGCAACAGGTTTGCCATCTTCTAATAACACACCTCCTAATCCAATTCCACTAGCATCACATTCAAGCTCAAAAGTCTTATTAAAGTCAGGAAGTTGGAGTAAAGGAGCATGTGTCAACTTATCTTTCAATACCGTGAAGGCTTCTTCCTCTGCGGTACCCCAAACAAAAGGCACATCCTTCTTTGTAAGCTCATTGAGAGGTGCAGCAATGGTGCTAAAGTCTCTCACAAAACGCCTATAGAAACCAGCGAGTCCAAGAAAACTCCTCACTTGTGTGACCGCTTTGGGCTGCGGCCAACTCTCAATAGCTTCAATCTTGGCTTTATCAACTTCAATTCCCTGTGGAGTAACAACATAGCCAAGAAAAGATACTCGGTCGGTGCAAAAGGTGCACTTCCCAAGGTTACCAAACAAGCGTGCATCACGTAGAGCATTAAAAACAGCACGTAAATGTTCCAAATGTTCTTCCAAAGATTTGCTATAAATCAGTATATCAACAAAGTAAACTACCACAAATCGTCCAATGAAAGCACGTAAAACTTCTTCATTAATCTCATGAAAGTACTAGGTGCATTAGTTAACCCAAAAGGCATGACTAACCACTCATATAATCCAAACTTAGTTTTAAATGCTGTTTTCCATTCATCTCCCAATTTCATACGAATTTGATGGTATCCACTACATAAATCAACTTTGGAGAATATTGTAGAGCCACTTAATTCATCAAGCATATCATCTAGCCTAGGAATAGGATGACGATAACGAATAGTAATATTATTAATGCCTCTACAATCAACACACATACATGACGTACCATCCTTTTTAGGCACTAGTATAACAGGAACAGCACAAGGACTAAGAGATTCGCGTATATAACCTTTGTCGAGCAGCTCACATGCTTGATGCATAATCTCCTTCGTCTCCTCCGGATTGGTACGGTATGGTGCGCGGTTGGGTAGCGATGCACCGGGAATTAAGTCAATTTGATGCTCAATCCCTCGAATAGGTGGTAATCCGGTGGCACGTCTTGTGGGAAGACGTCGGTGAACTCCTGCAAAATGTTAGTGACAGCAGGGGCAAAGAGGAAAACACGTCCTCGAATGAAAATAATGCCTCTTTGCACACAAAAGCATAGCAAACAGATTTGCTAGAATCTAGCTCATCAATATCAGATTTGGTGGCAAATAAACATGCACTTTTCAATTTAATTTCGAAGCAACACTAGATGGTTTATTATTAGGCTTCATTTGTTGCTCAAATTCTTTTGCCACAATCTGATTTTCACTCTTATTTTTCTCCTGTTTTGCTTTATTAGCTCTATTAATATCATCTTTCAAAATGGAATCAGGAGTCATAGGAAGCAAAGTAATATTTTTATCCTTGTGAACAAGAGTATACTGATTGTTTCTACCATGGTGTACAGAATTTTTATCAAATTGCCATGGTCTACCAAGTAATAAGGAACATGCTTGCATAGGTACCACATCACAATCAACATAATCAGCATATGTAGAGATACTAAATACACACGAACAAAGACGTGTTACCTTAACCTTGCCGCTGTTGTTGAACCATTGGATGTAGTAAGGATGTGGATGTGGTCTTGTGGTGAGAGAAGGCTTCTCCACCATATCCATGCTAGCCAAGTTGTTGCAGCTCCCTCCATCTATGATGACGCGAAGCGAACGTTCCTTCACAACTCCCTTTGTATGGAACAAGTTATGTCTCCGATTTTGCTCAGCTTGTGTAACCTGCACACTCAAAACACGTTGAGCAACTAAACATTCATACCTGTCGGCATCTTCAGCAGCCATGTATTGCGTGTCATGATCGTAATCATCTCCACCGTGTTCTTCATGTGTAATAAGAGCCAAAGTCTCTTCATCATAGTCACTAGCGGACTCATACCCACCATCCTCGTGAGCAATCATCACACGCTGAGATTGGCATTCTCGGCAAAATGTCCTCTTCCCTTACAACGACGACAAATAATATCACTTGTGTGCCCTGTTGACGCCATGGAAGAAGAAGAGCTCTGTGTAGGCCCAAAGGTGTGCTCTTGGCGAGATAGTGGTGGTTGTGCCTGCTTTCTTGTATCACGGTTGGAGGTGGCAGCCGGCGGAGGTGCCGGTGTAGTAGAACGTGTGGAAGTAGATGATGCACGTGGTGTCCATGATGAAGGTCGACCTGCGAGAAAAGTTAGTTCGCGCCAACGCTGTCGATCCTGCACTTCACGTTCAGCTTTACAAGCAAGATGGAATAATCGAGTGATATTATTATAATCCTTGTAGTCTAGAATGGTCTGAATCTCTCTATTTAATCCACCCGAACGTGCAAGCATAGCTTCATTCTCCTCAACAATACCACATCTAATCAAGCCGGTTTGTAATTCCCGATAATATTCTTCTACCGAATTTTTTCCTTGTCTTAAGCGCTGCAATTTTTAAGTAATTCACGTTGATAATATGGTGGAACCCAACGAGTACGCATAGCAGTTTTCAAAGAAGCCCAAGTAGTGGAACAGGATATAATCTACAATGTTCGACCACCAAACACATGCAAAGCTAGTGAAAGCACAAACAATGACGAGAACACGTCTCTCCTCGGGATATTGTAAACATGTAAATCGTTGTTCAGTTTCTAACTCCCAAGTAAGATATATATCAGGAACATATCTACCCTCAAATGGTGGAATATTCAATTTCAGTTTAGGGAGATGGTCATGATCTCGTACTGAAGGGGAGCCGAACATTGCCATTATTTGCATGTGGACGACACGGTGGTTGTGGTGCCGGTGGTTGCACGTAGTTCGATGTTGATCAACCTCATCCTCGTAATCTCTCACATAATCATCCTCCCCACCGCAGCAGCAGGAGCCACGTATATCAACAAGAAGCACCAAAGCAGCTTGGCCAGTGAAGAGGGACACGGGAAGCTTCGGCGGAGGGCTGTTTCGCGATGTGGAGGTAGTCCTTGTTGTTGTAGTAGAGGTGCGTTAGGTGCCGCCGGTGGTGGTGGTGGTAGACGCGAGCAATTCATTAAACTTGTTATCGAGCTTTGTTTGACGCCTTCTCAATGCCATCTATCTTCTCCATGGCCTCTTCAAATCTATTTAGCACATCGTCCACCTGCCCACTCATCATTTGTTGAAACTTATCATGTAGCGCTTTGTTTGTCATGTTCTCCCGGTCGGTCTCGCCGGCTTGTGATCCTGCCATGGTTAGCGACAATAGAAACACACAAGAATATGATTCGACGGACTACTAGGAAGTGGTGGTGGTTGTGTGGTGGACAGTCTAAATCCGTCAAGCAAATCTCAAATTCTTACCAGTTCTTACCCAGAAGAAAGGTGATCGGCAACCGATGTAGTCAAAACTCTCAAAGCTTGGATAGAGCGATTACCGGGGAGAGTCAAACATACGATGTAGATGTATGTGGAGCTGGGAAGGCTTATAATATGGTAGCAAAAAGGGTCAGCAATAATCAATTCGGAGATGCAAAGTTGAATAAACGCTCAACGGCAGATCTTGTCTTTGGTCCTTGGCTAGACCGTGCTATAGACGCGAGCATAGAACACTAACAAAATCACGGCGCTGCACGGAAACAACGGAAAAGCACACTCTGGAAATTTTTTTTTCGCTCTTTCTTTTTTTTTTTTGCGCTGCTCTTTTTTTTTTGCGAAAAATCACTATAATGGCGAGTGTCTCAAAACTCTTCCCAGTCAAATCGACAGGATGGGCACAAAATTTTTTCGACCAAATTTTTTTTTTATTTGCCGGACCCAAAAAGCTGAAGCGGGTCAAAAAAAACTTTCTATAATGGCGACTGTCTCAATACGCTTAGAAACACCTAAAAATAGGATAACCAGAAATTTTTTCGACAAGTGCGTTTTCGGAAAATTTTGGGCCTAAACGGAGGGTGGTTTCCAGAAACCTACTCCGGCTAGGAAACACGAATCGGAAACTAGATGGATCTCGAAAACAAACCTAATATGAGAAGAACTCGGATTGGTGGTGGATATATGGTGGTGGTATATGGCAGCGGTGGTGGTAGCGGTGGTAGTATATGGATATGGATCGGTGGTGGTATATGGACACGGATTGGTGGTGGTATATGGATACGGATTCGGAGCGGTGATGGTAGGTGGCAGGGGCGATGATGATGGTGCGGTGGCGGCGTGACAACTTATGACCAGAACTCGAAACTCTAAAAGACTAGACGCTAAGACCAGCAGCTAGACACGACGATGCAACCGCAAATTCAACAAAGCAAAACCCTAAAAAGATTATGCAAAGGCTCGATTGGTTCGGATATGATGAACTAACCCTAATTTTTTGTGGCTTTTTCGTGGACTATAGGTATGAAGAACAGACTCGATCTAAACTACGGAAAACTGTAAAATCTCACCGAGCAACCTGAAAATCTGATACCACTTGATAGAGGCTAAGGTGTCCCGATGTTTCGATGAGATGGTGACTATCGCTTCGTGGGAGTCGACCTTGACGATCCGACTACGAACGTCTTGACGTCAGCGCCTTAGCAATCGCTAAACCAACTTCCGAGGGTTATTGACCACGCCGGAGCACGATCAACTCGACCACGAGGGCCTGTTTCCTGCGAGCAAGCGAAGAACAAGCAAGAAACTGAGATTGCAATCTGAATATTGCGAATATAAGATGAAACCTTTATTGATCAAGGTGGGGTTACATGGCGCCTTTGTGCAGTCGTTGAACACAAGCGAAGTGCGAAGTTGCAGCTATGGCGAACTTTTAATCTAAACAAAACCCAAGGTCTAAACGGTGCCCTAAGTGCTGTAAAAATGCATGAAGATGGCGGGAATTTCGTGGCCCTTGGTGGAGGGGTCCGAAATCAACCCAAACGCTTGTTTCCCCACACATACGGACTCTAAAAAAAGCCAATACTTAAGTATTTCGAAATTACATGGGCCTGGCCCAAAAATAAGGTGACGAAAGCACCTAGAATAGCCTATGGACGCATATTATGAAGTGGCATCTTGTATATTTCGTCCAAGGCCTCATGCACTCATTAGGGTGGCTTCAAAGTCCTGGAATCATCACTTGTAACTCCGTTCTTGTTCTCCTTTGCATGCCAACATCTCCATGCTTGAACTTGCTCCAAGGTTCATCTTTCTTGTCCATGGTAGGCCCTTCATTTGTAAGCAAAACAAATGTATCCAATTTAGGCAGCATCATATTCTCATGAACATTGGAATCAAGTTACCAAGAAGCGAAAGTACCTGATAATTCAATTGGCGTGCGCGAGCTCTAGTAATTTGTCCAGTATGTATAGCCGCAGGGGCTGTGGGTGTAACAATGGTATTGATGTCCTCATCAAATGCCTCCTTGATCTTGATGTCCATCGCCGTCTTGTCCAATGCTCGTAGCTGTTCCATGGCCTTCCTCTTGGTTCCTGGGCATGCATAGCATACATGTTTGAGGTAGTAGCCATGTCTCACATGTGGAAAGTGATGGTTCGGAGAGGAGCGAGTTCACCTTGTGTCCAAAGGTGTATCTTCGAGGTCTCATCATATGTCCTCTTGGGGCTTGGAGAGTAGTCGGAGTGTACATGGGGATGAACGTGGGATGCTCCGCATCATCTGCCGCCTTGTGAAAGATCCGACCTCGGATCGTGATCCTCATCACCATGGAAAGCGGTTGTCGTGGACGGACTTGTAGTTGGACGAAGTTGAAGACATGGCGCAATCCAAGTAGTCCAGGTGTCACGGAGTGATAGACATGCGAAAAGAGCAAACACAAGCAACACTCGGAAATACAATGGTTAGCGCACACAAAGTGTCCATCATACAAGAATGAGTCCGTGCGGCAAGATTGGTCGTGACAAAGCGCATGAAGCTTATCAAGTTGATCTAGAATGAGATGCAAAGCATTCATGGGAGGAAAAGCAATCATTGTGTACACAAATGTGTTATGAATATGAGCAATGCAACCACGATGCAAAATGATGTCATAATGGGATGGTTTATCAAATGCATGAACATGGCAATGGATGCTCAACATGTGGATATTATCATGCAATTGATGGTGGACAATATGATTATGATGTATGAATATGCCATCAAGGTAGATCACAACAAATTTGCTAAGGAAGTGCACAAGTTCATATATCATGGATGACATGGGAATACAAGATGCAACAAGGTAATCATAATGTGAGTCAATCCATGCATAGGGTGCAAACTTGTGGTGAGTATGATAAGTCCATCGAGCATGACATGTATGAGCACAATCAAATAATATGGAGGTGTTGGTGTACCAAAGCTCGATGTCGGGGCATGAGTGGAAGACCGAAGGTTCATCCAATAAGTGCGAGCGCTCCTCAAATTTAAGGTCCATGTAGCCAATCTCCAATGTCGCTCCTCCGTTCGTGAGATGTAGCATGTAGACAACAAGAAGGAAACAACAATGAAAGAATGACCCATCCAATATGCGTATTTGAGGATGGCTCAAAGGGAAGGAGTTCACCTCAAGAAAGTTCCCAAAGATGTTGGAGTCGTACATCATGTATGTCTTCACATACCCAATATGTCGCATAACGGCACCGCCTTGTGAATCCTTCAAAATGAAAGAACATGACAAACACTCGGAAAAACAAATGAGGTTAGCGGAAGTGCAAAACCTATCATTCGTGTGGTAAGATACCCAACAAGTGTATGCATCCTGCTCATCATAAGAAAGTACAAGGGAGTATTTCATAGTATGGAGGCATATGATGCAAGAACAACCAAATGCAATAGGCTCAATCAAACAAGCATGCATCACAAGTAATATGTCAAAGTCTCCAAGATCACTAAGCATAGTATGGTTGCACTCAATACAAGTGGATATGAAAGAGGCAACTAATGGACACAAGAGACAATGATCAAGATATATCATGTGAGAGGCATGAGCATATATGTCATCAACCCAAGAAAGCAAGTGATAATGGAACATGGGTGATGCAACATAGCAAGCAATCATAGCAATCAAGTCAAGCAAGCTAGTAGTGCGAAGATGCAACGTACTAGAAGGAATCATGGCAATGATGTCATGGGTGCAAATAGTGTGCATGAATACTTCACATGACATGTCACAAGCATGAAGGCAAGATATGAGCAAAATAGCATCAATAGCATGGGGCACATGATAAACATGGCAATAGCAATAAGGATCTCCACCAAGCATGCAAATACACATAGAGGTATCATAATGGTGAATCATGGGTAGATGCAAGCAAGGGTCACAATTGCATGGCAAAGGCATAGGAGCAAGCATAGCATGCAATGTGAACACGGTAAAATGAGCATAAGGTGACAAGTGGTAAATAGCCCATAGCCGTGTGAGAGCCAAGTAGAAGAGATGCACGTAGTCCTTGAGCGAAGGGAACGGTGGTAAGGATAGTCCACGGGATCCCAAGTCATCATTGCTCTCAAGAGCTCGTTTCGTCAACTCATGTGATTGAGAAGTTGACGATTATACATGAGTACCTACACAAAACAAAGACAAGGAGAAAATTGTGTGTGCATGGTATATGTACACATCATCCATCATGATGCGCACGGGCATGTGTCGGTTAGCACAAATTATCCAATGCTCAAATAAATGGGATGCCTGATATAGAAACATGTCATCCATCATGAGAGGTTTGTTATGATGTATAGCATAATGGAGACTCAAATTGTGTAATGCATCATGAGAAATATCTAGAGCATTGTTGTTCATGGAATGCATATGGTGTACACAATCATGGGAATCATGCAAAGTGTGAAATGCATCAAGATCTCCGAATATGTATGAGGAAACTATGGGGGTCTCCTCATGAGCATTAATGGAAACATCACATGGAGAATATTGACAACATCCAAAACAATGCATATTCGAACAATGTGATCATGGCATGACATAGTAGACTAATTACTAAATCATGTAAAGGAAGCATGGCAATATCATCACAAGAGAAGCAAAAGCCAATGACCATCATCTCGTCATCTATGCCATAAGTGCAAATGGGATTTATTTTAATGGGGCATGCATAAATACTATGTTGAGATTGTGAAGATGCAATATGGGAGATCTCACTCATAGCATATGCCAAGTTCAATGGATTGTCAAATATGATGTGACCAATAGAATTTTCACAAGATATCCTATGAAGCATAGCATCACAACTAGGCAACTCAACATGCTCATCATCGTATTCATCGTAAATAGGCAAGTCAAGGCATGAAGAAGTTTCACTAGCATGAAGCATGGTAATAGGTGGGTCAACATCATACAAGCAATCAATATCAAGAATGTCCACTAGTGGAACTAGAGCATCACCGTCACCTTTGTTACCTTTGTCATTCCACTCAAGTGGTGTAGGTGAGGTGGGAAAGACCAAATGGTGGTCATCTTCATCTTGATGGAACCATGTGGGGGGTGCATCATCGTCCACCATGGCCATCGTCGTCTCCATTAGAGGGATGTACTCCTCGAGGATAGGCATGTCGTCATGTAGGAGACCTAGCACCAAAGAAGAAAACACACTAGGAGTAGAGGTTAAGTCGTTAGGAATCATAGTGGCCTCACATGTCGTGTCAACTACCTCACTCACTAAGTGTTGTGGCTCACTCACTCCCTCTTGGATGCTCTCACTCATATGGTTGGTGGAGTCACTCAAATTGCGCTCAACCTCACATAGGATGTGTGGCATGCTCTCATGTGTGGGGCTAGTGGTGGTCACACTCATCCTCTCATAGGAAATGCTCTCAATGTCACGTATGGTGGAGTCACTCATGTCACTCATGTGGTGGTGGCTCTCCTCACATGGCACTTGGGGCATCTCAACATATGTGGGTGTCGGAGAGATGTAGGTGCAAATGTCTCCATGCTCAACTCCTATCACCGTGGTCGAAGGGGATGGCCCTTGCTCGACCTTCTTCTCGCCGTCTTGGTGTGGGAGGCCCATATGATGTGGCACCTCGTAGCTCGTCTCCATGGCCGAAGGGAATGTCCCATGCTCGGCCATCTTCCTTGAGGAGCTTCCGAAGATGGAAGTGTCGCCCTCGCTCGTAGGTAGTCGCCTTGGACTTGATGAAGTCGTAGTAGGCGTACTCGTGGGAAGTAGGCGAAGATGCCGTACGTCCAAAGGCGAAGATGCCTTGAGAACACTTGGCGAAGATGCCGAACTGGTTGATGTAGCCGTAGCGCCGTCTTTGTGGTGGTCATCTCGCGGTCTTCTTTTGTGCTTATGAAGCTTCGACTTGGCGTGAAGTAGGGCTTGTTGGGACTTGTGCATTTGCGCTTGTGGAGCATCTTCATGATGATGATGTCGTTGTCGTACTTGAGCTCCTTGGCGTTAAATGGGTAAATGCGTGCACATGATGCTTGGAGGTGACTTGCCCTTCATGACGATATTGATCACGAACGTGATGGTGGTCGCCATGTAGATGTTGACTTGGACGACTTGCGCTTCAATCTTGTTTGCGCTCCGAAGACTTGTGGCTTGAATGTCGCCGCCTTGAAGATGACGAAGGGGAAGTAGACTTGAGCAAGGTCCTAATCTCCTCCATCCTTGTATCTTGCTCCTCTTTATGTGCGGCAAGCTTCTTGTCGATGTAGTCCCTTCTCCTTGCTTCGGAGTGATGAATGTCGATGGAGATGTTCTCGATGCGCTCTCGCAATCTTGATTGTGTGCCATGCACTTGTCGTTGTAGATCAAGATAGACGCTTTGGTGATGTAGTTGTTCACGCCCGTCGTTGTTGTCGTGAGACCGGAGATGAAATGCCTTGCCTATCCATCACAAGACTCGAGCAAATATGAGTGGGAGAAAGAGAAGAACTTATACCAATGTACCTTGACCGATGTTGACAATGAATCAAGTTCACTCAAATGCAGACGGTGAAATAGCACTATTGGTACCAATTCTTGTCGGTTCTCACACCTACACAAGTAAAGCTTATGGTGGAGCTCGTTGAGGATAGTGGCACAAAAATTTAATGCAAAATGTTAGCAAGAGTCAATAATGTTGAAAGAGATTCACAAATTTGCAAGTGAAACAAATGGACCAATAGCAAAGAAAGGCACACGGAAACACACACACGGATAGATAAATGGGGTCGTGCAACCAAGGAATGAGCACAAAATGTGGAATCCACCGAAAACGCTTCGTGTTGCACAACTCAAGAGAGACGCTAGCACGATTGCTCTATAGGCGGATACGACACTTGTGCACAACCTATAAGATGCAAAATGGATAAACTTCTATCCCAAGTATGCTATGTATGTATGGTTCGGTGTTTACATCAAGATGATCCAAGATGATCGTATATGACAATCTTATGTGCAATGTGCTATGATGCTATGGCACTTGCTTACGAGCTTCTTTGCTCTTTCTTTTGCTTAAAAGCTTATTCTCTTTTTTTTTCTATGGCCACTTTTGCACAATGCACAAACCAAGATAGCTATTGTGTATATCAGGAACAATATTGTGACACAATGGATGATATGATACCAATATGATATGGTATGTATGCAATGGATGGTGTAGATCAATGATCACTAATGTGCACAAGTAACGCGTTGCGGCAATACTCAAATGGCTAGTCTCGATAGGCAAGTAACGCAAAATGGGCTAGAGGTTAACAATGCAATGGCAAGGGGAATGTACAATGGATGGATACCATGATACCAAGATGATATGGAGGTTACCGTCCGGCGATGATGAGTGGCGGTGTTCTTGATGTAGATACCAAGATGATGGAGACTCGTCCCTAAGTAGCTGAAACACCTTAGGAAACGGAAAAACCGCGAACTCAAAATCTCAAACGTCAAATGTCAAAATGGTGGTAGCGGAAAGCGGTGGTAGTGTGCACTTGGCAATGCGGAAGTGGAATGATGGGCTATACACGGTGTAAGAGTTGGAAGCACCACGGTCCCTAAGTAGTCAAACACCTTAGGAGACACAAGCCACTACTCGAAAAGGTCAATCAACAATTGGGTTAAGTTGGGTTGTCGGAAGTGTATGGTGGGCAAGGTTATGTGGAAGTGGTGGTGGTGGTGGTGGTTGATGAAGAAGCAACCGTCCCTAAGTAGCCTAAACACCTTAGGAGACTCAAATCACAACTCAAACAACCACTAATGCTATAAGGAACAAAATGGGTTAGTTTGCGGAAGGCTATGGTGGTATTGCGGATGATGTGGTGGAAGCCCTAGGCAAAGATGCCAAAGTACCAAAACTTTGATGGTGTCAAAAGGTGGTGGTAGTATTTTTGTGGGATGGGGGATGTCAATAGCTTCAAAACGAGCTAAAGAACGCGAAAATCGGACTCCGGATGTGGAAGTTATGGCCGAAACGGTGAAACTCTGTACGCTGAAACTGGGAGGGGCGGTAGTACCGCTTGTGAGGGCGGTTGTACCGCTCGAGGTACTCAGCGGTAGTACCACTCGGAGGGGCGGAAGTACCGCTCGTGTCGGGATTTTTCGCAGATTGACTCGGGGCGCGATTTTGGGGCGGAAATGGATGATTTCGGGGCCAAAATTGGATGGATTTCGTGGATGGAAGGTGGGGAAACTTGGGGTAATGCTAGATCCACTTGAAACCAAGCAAATCCATGGGTCAAAATCAACAAAACATCATCAAAACTAACAAATCACAAAAAAAAATTGGGGCTATTTTTGGTGGGGAATTTTCAGAATTAGGACAAAACCAACAAAATCAAGCTAGAAAAAGAGGGGTAGGGGCTCCAAAACGTGATCAACGTGGCTCATGATACCAAGATGATGTAGGGAGGAACCCTACGTGGACGATCTTTCACGTTTGGAGTGGATCCTACGGGGAATCACGAAGAACACGCGGAAGAACAAAGGGAAACACGGAGGAAACGAGGGAGAAATCACTTAACCAACAAGGAATCAATCACACAAGTGCTAGATCACCGAACACAAAGAGGTACATATGATCCACAATCAACAAAGGTAAGGATACACGAGTAGCCGTTCTTCTCCGAGAGGAGGTCTTGATGGGGTCCACCCTAGAAGGGGGTCTTGAATCCGCTTGGGGGATCTTCTCCGTAGAGGTCCTGAGCTCTGAGGAGAAGTAACCAAGTGGATGAGCAAGGCTCTCACACAAAGATGAGCTAAACCTAAGCTAACCCTAATACGAAGCTAGGAGAAGAGTATATATACTGCTAAGCCACGAAGGGGGTAAGTGAGGGCGAAGGGTACACGGGCTCGGCCCAATACACTGTGCGCAGACAGGCCGGTTGTACCGGTCGCGGGGGCGGTTGTACCGCTGAGAGCTCATGAGGGGCGGTAGTTCCGGCCGAGGAAGGCGGTACTACCGCAGGGAGGTCGGTACTGGCTTCTGGATGTGGGCGTCGAAGGAGCCAGCGGTTGTACCGGATGTCGGGGCGGTTGTTCCGGTCTTTGGGCATAAACTGGTAGAACCGGTGCTGTACCGGCCTTGCACCGCTTGATCACAGAATGGTGGCCGGTTGTTGGGCGGTGGCTGGCCGGTTGTTCCGCCCGGGCGGTGGTTGGGCAGTTGTACCGGTCCTTCCAGGCTGGGTGGAATGCCTCCTTGATCTTGATGTCCATCACCGTCTTGTCCAATGCTCGTAGCTGTTCCATGGCCTTCCTCTTGGTTCCTGGACATGCATAGCATACATGTTTGAGGTAGTAGCCATGTCTCACATGTGGAAAGTGAAGGTTCGGAGAGGAGCGAGTTCACCTTGTGTCCAAAGGTGTATCTTCGAGGTCTCATCATATGTCCTCTTGGGGCTTGGAGAGTAGTCGGAGTGTACATGGGGATGAACGTGGGATGCTCCGCATCAATCATTTTCATGTGAAGTTATATCATCAATATCTTTACAGTTACCTTGTCGCAAAGATGTAGCTGATGTAGGTACGGATGATGGCAATGTACCATACTCTTGAGATGAGGTCGCGCTCACAATCTGAGGTGTGGCTGCTCTAGTAGGTGCAACAGTGGAGGAACCAAGCGGTGGTGGTGAGCATGAACTGGAATATTAGTTGTTGTAGTCACCCAATGCGTCCTCCTGTAATTGTCTCTCAAAGGTAGAAGCACGAACATACATACCAGTAATGCAACGAGGAATATACTGAAATCATGCCTGAATATCATGGTTCAAACCACCAAAAAATCTATTCATTGTATCATCCATAGATTCTTCTATGTCACAATGATGCATATAAGATTTGAACTCTTGGTAGTAAGCATGAACAGTGTTGTTGCCTTGTTTAAATTGTTCAAATTTGCGAAGCAATTCACGACGATAGTAAGGAGGGAAAAATTGTTGTCTCATTACATCTTTCAAATCTTTCCAAGTGGTTATCAATATTTTTTTTACAATGCACACTCCACCAAACAGAAACAAAACCAGTAAATGCTCTAGTGGCAACTCGTACTCGCTCATGTTCAAAAAAGTCATGGTGACTAAAAACTTGTTCAACTTCAAGCTCCCAAGCTAGATAAATAGCTGATGCGGAGCATCCTACGATCATCCCCATGTACACTCGAGCATACGCCATTGGACCTAAGGTGAACCCGTTCCTACATGCTTCCCCTTTCCACTCGTACGAGACATGGTTGCTACCTAATGCAAAGACGCTACATGTGCTCAGGAACTAAGGGGACGACCATGGAGATGCTCGAGGCATACGCCAAGTCCACACAGAAGCGGATCAAGAAGTGCCTCAAATGGAGTCGTCGCGGAGTTACAACGGCCGGACATCCGGCAGGAGCCCGGACATCTGGCGCCACCAACTAGAAGAAGACCAGAGAGAGACCGAAGCCAGGCGACTCTACAGCGGCCGGACATCCAGCCGACCCCCGGAAATCCGGCGCGCGCTATCCAGAGAGCAGAAGCATTGGCCACTCCAGCCCGGACATCCGGCCCACTAGCCCGGACATCCGGCACCTCGTGATGGCCCGGACATCCGGCCCGACGCTCGGACATCCGCCTCCCACTGCGTCTGCAGGCATCCGGCCGAGGCCCATGTACCCCTTCGCCCCTTAGACTATATATACTCCCTCCACCTACGCTTTTAGGGTTAGCGTTGATTTAGCTCAAGTTAGAGATAGAGTCATTATCCATCGGATCTCCTCCTCGTGAGAGACCGCGGCCTCTTCGGAGAAGATCCTATCGGATTCAAGACCCCTCGTGGGAAGATCCCTTTGTGGATTCAAGCCCTCCTCGCGAGAAGAACGGTTCCTTTGTATCCTCTACCTTTGTTGACTTTGGATCTCGTGTATCTCTTTGTGTTCTTTGATCTAGCATTTGTGTGACCGATTCCTTGTTGGTTGAGTGTTTTCCCTCGTTCCTCACCGTGATTTCCTCGTGTTCTTCCGCTCGTTCTTCGTGTCTCCCCGTAGGATCCACTCCAAACGTGAAAGATCGATGCTATAGGGTTCCACCCTACATCATCTTGGTATCATGAGCCACGTTGATCACGTTTTTGGAGCCCCTACCCGTGTTTTCTAGCTTGATTTTGTTGATTTCGTCCTAAATCCGAAAATCCCCACCAAAAATAGCCCCAATTTTTTTGTGATTTGTTAGTTTTGATGATGTTTTGTTGATTTTGATCTAAGGATTTGCTTGGTTTCTAGTGGATCTAGCATTTCCCCAAGTTTCCCCACTTCCCATCCACGAAATCTCTCCAATTTTGACCTTGAAATCATCAATTTCCGCCCCCAATTCGAAAATTTCCGCCCCAAACGAGATCTGGATTCGTCGGGCCGGATATCCGGGCCTCAGGCCGGACATCCGGGGCCCAATCCGGACATCCGGTTCCTGAAGCGCCAAATCTGCTCGGTTCTGGACAGACACCCCCGGAAATCCGGGCTCCACCTCGGACATCCGACCCTTGGGATTTCAGATTTTCCCGTTTGACAGTTTTGTCCATAACTAATTCACCCGGAGTCCGTTTTTGACGTTCTTTAGCTCGTTTTGAAGCTATTGACATCCCCCATCCCATAAAAATACTACCACCACCATTTGACTACATGAAATTTTCGGAACTTTGGCATCTTTGCCTAGGGCTTCCACCACATCCTCCGCATAACCACCACCGACTTCCGCAACCTAACCAATTTTGTTGCCCTTTGCATTTGAGGTTGTTTGAGTTGTGATTCGAGTCTCCTAAGGTGTTTAGGCTACTTAGGGACGGTTGCATCTTCATCAACCACCACCACCACCATAACTTCCGCATAGGCTTGCCCACCATACACTTCAACCACCTCAACTTAACCCAATAGTTGTTTGAGCTTGTTTGAGTTGTGGCTTGTGTCTCCTAAGGTGTTTGACTACTTAGGGACGGCAACTTCAACTCCGACACGTGTATAGCCAATCATTCCACTTCCGCATTGCCAAGTGCAAACCACCACCGCATTCCAGCTACCACCATTTTGACATTTGACTTTTGAGATTTTGAGTTCGCGGTTTTTCCGTTTCCTACGGTGTTTGACTACTTAGGGACGAGTCTCCATCATCTTGGTATCTACATCAAGAACACCGCTACTCATCATCACGGACGGTAACCTCCATATAACTTGGTATCGTGGTATCCCTCCATTGTATATTCCCTTGCCATTGCATTGTTCACCCCTAGCCTTACTTTTTGCGTTACTTGCCTATCGAGACTAGCCATTTGAGTATTGCCGCAGCGTTACTTGTGCACATTAGTGATCATACTTCCCATAGCATATATACCATATCATTGTGGTGCATATATTGGTATCATATCTTGTGTCACAAGTTTGTTCCCGCATACACACAATTGCTATCTTGGTTTGTGCATTGTGCAAAGTGGCCATAAAAAAAAGCTTTTAAGCAAAAGAAAGAGAGCAAAGAAGCTTGTAAGCAAGTGCCATAGCATCATACCACATTGCATATAAGATTGTCATACCCGTTCATCTTGGATCATCTTGAGAGAAACACCAGGAACCATACATACATTGCATACTTGGGATAGAAGTTTATCCATTTTGCATCTTATAGGTTGTGCACAAGTGTCGTATCCGCCTTTTGAGCAATCGTGCTAAGCGTCTCTCTTGAGTTGTGCAACACGGCGTTTTTCGTGGATTCCACATTTTGTGCTCATTCCTTGGTTGCACGACCCCATTTATCTATCCGTGTGTGTGTTTCCGTGCCATTCTTTGCTATTGGTCCATTTGTTTCACTTATGAATTTGTGAATCTCTTTCAACATTATTGACTCTTGCTAACATTTTGCATTAAATTTTTGTGCCACTATCCTCACCGAGCTCCTCCATAAGCTTTACTTGTGTAGGTGTGAGAACCGACAAGGATTGGTACCAATAGTGCTATTTCATTGTCCGCATTTGAGTAAACTTGATTCATTGTCAACATCGGTCAAGGTACATTGGTATAAGTTCTTCTCTTTCCCCCACTCATATTTGCTCGAGTCTTGTGATGGATAGGCAAGGCATTTCCTCTTCGGTCCTCGACAACAACGACGGCGTGAACAACTACATCACCAAAGCGTCTATCTTTGATCTACAACGACAAGTGCAAGGCACACAATCAAGATTGCGAGAGCGCATCGAGAACATCTCCATCGACATTCATCACTCGAAGCAAGGAGAAGGGACTACATCGACAAGAAGCTTGCCGCACATAAAGAGGAGCAAGATGCAAGGATGGAGGAGATTAGAGCCTTGATCAAGTCTACTTCCCTTCGTCATCTTCAAGGCGGTGACATTCAAGCCACAAGTCTTGAATGGCGGAAAGCAGCGCAAGTGCAAATCTTCCTCGTCCACATCTACATGGCGACCACCATCACGTTTGTGATCAACATCGTCATGAAGGAAAGTCACCTCCAAGCATCATGTGCACGACGCATTTGACGAACGCCAAGGAGCTCAAGCACGACAATGACATCATCATCATGAAGATGCTCCACAAGCGCAAATGCACAACTCCCAACAAGCCCTACTTCACGCCAAGTCGAAACTTCATAAGCACAAGAGAAGACCGCGAGACGAGCACCACCAAGACGGCGCTTCTGGCTACAACAACCACTTGACATCTTCGCCAAGTGCAATCAAGACATCTTCACCTTTGGACGTACGGCATCTTCGCCTACTTCCCACGTGTACGCCTACATCGACTTCATCAAGTCCAACGCGACCACCTACGAGCGAGGGCGACACTTCCATCTTCGGAAGCCCCTCAAGGAAGGTGGCCGAGCATGGGAAACTCCCTTCGATCATGGAGACGAGCTATGAGGTGCCACATCATATGGGCCTCCAACACCAAGACGGTGACAAGACGGTCGAGCAAGGGCCATCCCCTTCGACCACAGCGACGAGCCTTGAACCTCTTCAACAACATGAAGACGACGCCCACATAGGACTCATACTCCGAGTCAAGCTACACGCGACCCAAGCATGGAGACATTTGCACCTACATCTCTCGGCACCCACATATGTCGAGATGCCCCAATTGCCATGTGAGGAGAGCAACCACCCCATGAGTGACATGAGTGACTCCACCATACGTGACATTGAGAGCATTTCCTATGAGAGGATGAGTGTGACCACCACTAGCCCCACACATGAGAGCATGCCACACATCCTATGTGAGGTTGAGCGCCATTTGAGTGACTCCACCCACCATACGAGTGAGAGCATCCTTGAGGGAGTGAGTGAGCCACAACACTTAGTGAGTGAGGTAGTTGACACGGCACATGAGGCCACTATGATTTCTAACGACTTAACCTCTACTCCCAGTGTGTTTTCTTCTTTGGTGCTAGGTCTCCTACATGACAACATGCCTATCCTCGGCAGGTCCATCCCTACATTGGAGATGACGATGGCCATGGTGGACGATGATACACCCCCCACATGGTTCCATCAAGATGAAGATGACAACGAATGGATCGTTGACACCTCACCTACAACACATAAGCGATGCTCCAAAGGTAACATAGGTGATGGTACTTCTCTTGTCCCACTAGTGGACCATCTTGACATTGATTGCTCCCGTGATGTCGACCCACCTATTACCATGCTTCATGCTAGTGAAACTTCTTCATGCCTTGACTTACCTATTTATGATGAATATGATGATGAGCATATTGAGTTGCCCAGTTGTGATGTTATGCTCCATAGGATATCATGTGAAAATTCTTTTGGTCACATCATATTTGACAATCCATTGAACTTGTCATATGCTATGAGTGAGATCTCCCATATTGCATCTTCACAATCTCAACATAGTAACTATGCATGCCCCATTAAAATAAATCCCATTTGCACTTATGGCATAGATGACGAGATGATGGTCATAGGCTTTTGCTTCTCTTGTGATGATATTGCCATGCTTCCTTTACATGATTTATGCAATTGCCTACTATTCCATGCCATGATCACATTGTTCCAAATATGCATTGTTTTGGATGTTGTCAATATTCTCCATGTGATGTTGCTACTCATGCTCATGAGGAGACCCCCATAGTTTCCTCATACATATTAGGAAGATTTTGATTCATCCCATACTTTGCATGATTCACATAATTGCTTGCACCTTATGCATTCCATGGATAACAATGCTCTAGATATTTCTCATGATGCATTACACAATTTGAGTCTCCATTATGCTATACATAACAACAAACCTATCATGATGGATGACATGTTTCTATATCACGCATCTCATTTATTTGAGCATTGGATATTTTGTGCTAACCGACAAATGCATGTGCGCATCATGATGGATGATGTGTACATATATCATGCACACATAATTTTTCCTTTGTCTTTGTTTTGTGTAGGTACTCATGTATACTCGTCAACTTCTCAATCCCAAGAGTTGACGAAACAAGCTCTTGAGAGCAACAATGCTTTGGGATCCCGTGGACTATCCTTACCACCGTTCCCTTCGCGCAAGGACTACGCACATCTCTTCTACTTGGCTCTCACACGGCTATGGGCCATTTACCACTTGTCACCTTATGCTCATTTTCCCGTGTTCACTTTGCATGTTATGCTTGCTCCTATGCCTTTGCCATGCAATTGTGACCCTTGCTTGCATCTACCCATGTTTCATCATTATGCCACTTCTATGCGTATTTGCATGCTTGGTGGAGATCCTTGTTACTATTGCCATGTTTATCATGTGCCCCACGCTATTGATGCTTGTTGTGTTGGGAGAGTCATGATGCCCCATTGCTATTTACACATGGCCTCTCGCCAATACATTCATGCCACTCTACTCATATCTTGCTTTCATGCTTGTGCTATGTCATGTGCATTATGCATGCCCACTATTTGCACACACGACATGCTTGTCATGATTCCTTCTAGTACGTTGCATCTTCGCACTACTAGCTTGCTTGACTTGATCTCTATGATTGATTGCTTTGATGCATCACCCATGTTCCAAAGATTTCGCTTTCTTGGGATGATGACATATATGTTCATGCCTCTCACATGATATATCTTGATCCTTGTCACTTGTCTCCAATAGTTGCCTCTATGCTTAATGATCTTGGAGACTTGGACACTTCACTTGTGATGCATGCTTGGTTGATTGAGCATATTGTATTTGGTTGTTCTCGCATCATATGCCTCCATACTACGAAATGCTCCCTTGTCCTTTCTTATGATAAAAATGATGAGAACACTTGTTGGGTATCTTACCACTCGAATGATAGGTCTTGCATTTGCATTAACCTCATTGGTTTTTCCAAGTATTTGTCATGTTCTTTCATTTTGAAGGATTCACAAGGCGGTACCATCGCGAGACATATTGGTTATGTGAAGGCGTACATGATGTGCGACACCAACATTCTCGAGAAACTACTAAAGGTGAACTCCTTCCATTTGAGCCCTCGTCACATATGCATATTGGATGGGCCATACTTTCATTGTTGTTTCCTTCTTCTTGTCTACATGATGCATATATTCGATGGAGGACCGACATTGGAGATGGACTCTATGTGATGCGGAGCATCCCTCGCTCATCCCCATGGACGTGCCTACATCTCCCTCAACGCCACTAGGACCCATGACAAGAGCCCGAGCTAAGGCTATCGAGGATAAGGTGAATTCGCTCCTCTCCGAACTCCCTCTTCCTACTCACGAGACATGGCTACTACCTCATTCGGAGACTCTATGTGTAATCAGGTACATGGAGGTGAGCCAAGGATCAACCACTTATGGAGCCAAGACGGCGAGGACTCGAGGCATATTGAAGAAGAAGAAGAGATGTCATTGAAGGCACAGGCCGGACGTCCGACGCCTTCCGGACGTCCGACGAGTCCCAGACCCGGACGACCGGACTCTCCGGACGTCCGGCACTTTGCCACCGAACCAAAACTACAGACGACCGAAGCCTCCGGACATCCGACCGCCGCCGCCGAACCAAATCTACGGACGATCGACACTTTCCGGACGTCCGGACCGTCCACGAAGTTCGAACGACCGACCCTCTCCGGACGACCGACGCGCCCACGACAGAACTGATTCTACGGATGTCCGAACCCGTCCGGACGTCCGGACCGTCCCGAGCCTCCGGACGTCCGACGCCTTCCGGACGTCCGACGCCTGTGTGTTGACTTCGTTTGGGCCGCAGCCCTTGTACCCCTTCGCCCCCTAGACTATATATACTCCTTCTTCCCCAACTTTCGGGGGTTAGCATTGGATTATCTCATATTCTTGTGTGAGAGCCTTTGCTCATCCACTTGGCTACTTCTCCACCGAGATCAGGACCTCTCCGGAGAAGATCCCCCAAGCGGATTCAAGACCCCCTTCTAGGGTGGACCCCCCAAGGCCTCCTCACGGAGAAGAACGGTTACCTTTTGTATCTTACCTTTGTTGATCTTGAATCTTGTGCCACTCTATGTGATCGGTGATCTAGCATTTGTGTGATTGATCCCTTGTCGGTTTAGTGATTTCTCTCTCGTTTCCTCCGTGTTTCCCTCTTGTTCTTCCACGTGTTCTTCGTGATTCCCCGTAGGATCCGCTCCAACGTGAAAGATCATACACGTAGGGTTCCGCCCTACATCATCAATGTTATCAGAGCTTAGGTTGATCACGTTTTTGGAGCCCCTACCCCTCTTTTTCTAGCTTGATTTTGTTGTTTTTGTCCTAATTCCGAAAATTCCACACAAAAATAGCCCCAAATTTTTTTTGTGATTTGTTCGTGTGATGAAGTTTTGTTGGATTTGATCCATGGATTTGCTTGGTTTCGAGTGGATCTAGCATTTCCCCAAGTTTCTCCACTTTCCATCGACAAAATCCCGCGAATTTTGACCCCAAAATCCCACAATTCCGCTCAAAATCGCGTCCCGGATCTCAATTTTCGCGTTGACCCCGACCCACCGGACGACCGGAGATTTACGGACGTCCGGAGCCCTGAAACGACCGGACGTCTGACCTTTCCCATTTAATTCGAACCCCTAACCCGAACTGAATTTACGGATTTCCGACTTTTCCGGACGTCCGACGCCCCAGACATCCGACCTTTTCCGGACGTCCGTAACCTGTAGATTCCCACTTCGGCTGATTTTTGTTTTGTCCATAACTAATTCAAATTCATCCGAACTCCGATTTTGACGTTCTTTAGCTCGTTTTGAAGCTATTGACATCCCCCTTCCAAAAAAAAATACCACCAACATCATTTGACTACATCAAATTTTGTGATCTTTGGCATCTTTGCCTAGGGCTTCCACCACATCCTCCGCTACTCCACCACCGACTTCAAGCCTAACTTCGCCAAATTTTGTCCCGTGCCCACATACACTCCCACTTACCTCCACCACTTCCGCATAACACCACCTTAGCCTTTCCCACTTCCAATTCCGACAACGTTGCCAAATTATGCCTTGAGAAATTGAGTTGGGGTTTTCCGTATCCTTTTGTGTTTCGGCTATCTAGTTACAGTTCAACATCAACATCAACAACGCTCATCTTCGCTAAGGACGGTAACATCGTCGACACCTTTGACATTACTTGCAATTGCATTGATAACCATCATAGCCCATCTTTCGCGTTGCTTACCCATCGAGACTAGACATTGAGTATTGCCGCAACGTGACTTGTGCACATTAGTGATCATACTCCATAGCATACATACCATACCAAAGTGGTGCATATCTTACCATCAACTTGTGTGTCACAAAGTTGTCATCGCATACACAATTGCTATCTTGGTTCGTGAAGTTTTGCATGAGAAAAGAGCTCAAAAGAGAAAGAGCCATTCAAGCTTTTAAGCAAAGAGAGAAAGATAAACAAAGAGCTTATGAGTAAGAACCATAGCATCATACAACATTAAGATTGTCATACTTGATCATCTTGGATCAACACATCGAAACGCCATACATATAGCATACTTGGGTAGAAGTCGTTGCATTTTGCTTAGTAGGTTGTGCACAAGTTCGTATCCGCCTATTGTGCAATCGTGCTAGCGTCTCTCTAGTGTTGTGCAACAAGAGCATCTTGGTGAATTCCACATTTTGGCTCATCCTTGGTTGCATAACCCCATATTATCTTTTCCGTGTGTGTTTCCGTGTACCTTATCTTGCTATTGGTCTACTTGTTGCATTGGCAAATTTGTGAATCATTTCCAACTTTATTGAGTCTCACTTACAATTGCATCAAATTTTGTGCCACCATCCTAACCGAGCTCCACCATAAGCTTTTACTTGTGTAGGTGTGAGAACCGACAAGAATCGGTACCAAGAGTGCTATTTCATTGTCCGCATTTGAGTGAACTTGATTCATCTTCAACATCGGTCAAAGGTACATTGGTATAAGTTCTTTTCCGTTCCACCACTCACATTTTGCTTGGAATGATGGATAGGCCAAGTTCTTCTACCAACCCACTCTTCAACGAGCAAGACGACGACATGTCTTCATATGTCACCAAGAACCACCTCTTTGGTGCACAACGAACGTTGCACCAAGAACAACAAGCAATGAGTGACCGCATCGACAACCTCGCCACCGACTTGCGACTCTCCGAGCAACGTACAAGAGACTACTTCGACAACAAGTTCGAGGCTCACCAAAGAAGAGAATGATGCAAGAATGGGCCGAGATCCGGCGTTGATGAGAAACCGGAATCATTCAACTTCTTCATCATCAAGACGGAGCAGCTCGAGTCGACATTCAGACGACACCTTCTACTACACAAGTACACCGTCATCTAACACTCATCGACGAGCCGCGCTCCAAAACCGTCATGCATCTCGCAACCCGCTACATGTCAAGCATTCACAAGAGCAAGTTGATGATCAAGTTCCTCGTCCTCAATCTAATCAAGAGGCTTTTGCTCAAGCTCAAGAACGACAACGTCTTCGCCAACAAGAGGAAGAACGAGCACGTCTTCACCAAGGCGAACAAGACGCCAAGGCTCAACGTCTTCAACAACGACAACGTGAGGCGCAAGCTCTTGAGGCGCAACGTGCCCTTCAAGAATCAAGTAGAGCCTTCGCCAACCGCAATCGCGAACAGGCGCAATCAAGAGGAAGCCCTTCGAGAAGAAATCCAAGAGAGGAACTACCAACCTCATGCACAACGACAAGTTCCTCAAGCTCCTCCACAAGCTCGTCAAGCTCCACCTCAACCTCAAGTTCAACAAGGGCAAGTTGATCATGGTCTTCCTCCGCGCCAAGAGCAACATGAAGACGAATACAATCCACGCCAAGGACGTCATCATCAACATCGCCAACAACACAATGAAGAGCAACGCTTCTGACAAGCTAAAATTCACCATGCCCAAGTTCAATGGAAGCAATGACCCGAAGACTACCTCTCATGGGCATTGAAGGTTGACAAAATCTTCCGCTTGCACAACTACGATGAAGCGAAGAAAATCGCTATGGCATCACTTGAGTTCCAAGACTATGTGCTCATATGGTGGGAACAAATCATTGAGCGACAACAAGTAAGAGGTGAACCTCCAATCACCACTTGGGCTCAAATGAAGGATGTCATGCGAGCACGTTTTGTGCCAACCTACTACAACCGCGACCTCTTCAAGAAACTCCAACTACTCAAGCAAGGAACAAAGAGCGTTGAGGAATATTACAAGGAAATGGAGATAGCCATGATTCGAGCCAATGTCAAGGAAGATGATGAGCAAACTATGGCACGTTTCTTGAATGGACTCAATCATCCCATCAAGAAGATCGCCGACTTCCAACCATACTCATCCCTCATTGAGCTCGTGCATCAAGCTACAAAGGCGAACGCCAAGTGCAAGATGACTTCAAATGGCACGCCAAGTACTCATCCAAGACCTACGGCTCCTCCAACAACCAAGCTTCAACGACTCCTCCATCATCTACATCAACCAAACTTTCTTCAAGAAACGACGACAAGTCAAGTTACAAGAAGACTTCGACAAGCTCAAGTCGTCCTCATCCTACTACAAGCAACATCAAGCCGCGTGCTTCATCCTCTACTCCGACCGATGAGACCATCAAGACAAGCTCCTTCAAGTGTTTCACTTGCGGCGCCGAGGCCACAAGTCATCTGAATGCACCAACAAGCGCACCATGATCCTCAACGACGATGGCACATATGACTCCATGAGTGAAGAGGAGATGGAAGCTCTTGAGCAAGTGGCCATGCACCGCAAGTGAACGAAGAAGAAGATGATCAAGTCTTTTGTGATGAGGATTCGAGCCCCGCCTCGTTGTCTCCAAGGTCTTGACTCTTCAACATCAACAAGAAGAAGACCAACGATGCCACATCTTCGACACAAAAGCCGCATCAATGGACGGTCCATCAAGGTCATCATCGATGGAGGTAGTTGCCACAACTTGGCAAGTGAAGAACTATGCTCCAAGCTCCAATTGGCAAAAGGAAGCACCGCATCCTTACAAGGTGCAATGGCTAAGTGATTCCGGCACTATACGAGTTGAGCATACGGTCCTAGTCTCTTTCAAAATCGGTGCATACGAAGACACTTTGGAGTGTGATGTGGTCCCAATGACCGTTTGTCACCTACTTCTTGGTCGACCATGGCAATTCGACCGTGGTGTCATACACAATGGGCGTACCAATCACTATAGCTTCAAGATGAAAGGGAAAGAATATGTGCTACGACCTATGTCTCCTAGTCAAGTGATAGCCGACAAACAAGCCACTCCTCATAGAGACAAGAGTGAGAAAGTGATCCACCCAAAAGTGAGTGAGAGCCACAAGCCAAATTTGAGCGACTCTTCGCCTAGAGAGAAAAACCTCATTCTATTTGCCACCAAAAGTGAGATGAGAGAAGTGTGTGAGAACCCAACGAGTGTGATGCACTTTGTCCTTGTGTGCAAGGATGGAGAACCAAAAGCTAACACCATTCACGAACTACCTTTGGTGTTTCAATCTCTTTTGCAGGAATTTCAAGATGTTTTTCCCGATGAGCTACCTACGGGTCTACCTCCTCTTCAAGGGATTGAGCATCGAATTGACCTCATCCCCGGAGCACCTCTACCAAACAAAGCTCCATACCGAGTCAATCCTAAGAAACCAAGGAAATTCAACGGCAAGTACAACAACTCATCGACAACGGTCATGTACGTGAAAGCTTAAGCCCTTGTGCCGTTCCGTTATTCTTGTGCCTAAGCCCGATGGAAGTTTCCGCTTGTGTTCCGATTGTAGACCTATCAATGCTATCACCGTTCGATATCGGCATCCCATTCCTCGCTTAGATGATATGCTTGATGAACTTAGTGGAGCCCATTTTTTCTCAAAAATTGATCACAAAGTGGCTATTATCAAATCCGCATACAAGAGGGTGATGAATGGAAAACTGCTTTCAAAACCAAATTTGGTTTATATGAGTGGTTAGTGATGCCTATGGGTCTATCGGAGTCTCCCGGTACTTTCGTGCGTCTTATGCATCATGTGCTTCGTCCTTACATTGGAGTCTTTGTTGTGGTTTACTTCGACGATATTCTTGTGTTTAGCAAAACCATGAAAGAGCATCTTGATCATGTTAGGGCTGTTTTGCAAACCCTTCGCAAGGAAAGTCTTTATGCAAACATGAAAAAATGCACATTTGGTGTTGACAAAGTGGTTTTCTTGGGTTTTGTTGTATCCTCAAAGGGTGTCCATGTTGATGAATCTGAGATTGAAGCAATTAAAACTTGGCCCCAACCAACCAATTTGCAACAAGTGCGTAGCTTTCTTGGTCTTATGGGTTTTATCATCGCTTTGTGAAAGATTTTAGCACAATTGCCGCTACTTTGCATGCTTTGAGTAAGAAGAATACTCCTTTTGTTTGGGGAACTTTACAATCCACCGCTTTTGCTCACTCTTGCTCCAATTCTTGCTTCACCTAATTTTGACAGAACTTTTGAGGTTCATTGTGATGCAAGTGGTACCGGAATTGGCGGAGTTTTGATGCAAGAAAAACGAGCCATTGCTTATTTTAGTGAAAAACTCTCCGGTGCTCAACTTAATTATCCCATCTATGACAAAGAATTGTATGCTTTAGTGCGTGTGCTACATGTTTGGGAACATTACTTTAGACCTCATGAGTTTGTCCTCCATACCGATCATGAAACGCTTAAGTACCTCAAAGGTCAAACTAAATTGAACAAGCGTCATGCCAAATGGAGTGAATTCATTGAATCTTTTCCTTATGTGATCAAGTACATTAAGGGTAAAGAAAATGTAGTTGCCGACGCGCTTTCACGCATATGCATGCTTGTCACTCAACTTGAGTTGAATGTTATTGGTTTTGAGCATATAAAAGACTTGTATGAGCATGATCCATCTTTTGCTTCTCCTTATGCTAACTGTTTGACGCATACGTCTTGGGAACAATATTACATCAAGGATGGTTATCTTATGAGAGCTAACAAACTTTGCATTCCCGAGTCTTCTCTTCGTTTGCTCCTTTTGCAAGAGGCTCATGGAGGCGGACTCATGGGACACTTTGGACGCGACAAGACATTCGCCACGCTCTCCAACAACTACTTTTGGCCCAAGATGTTCCGTGACGTCTCACGCTTCACCAACCGATGCTATACATGTCGCAAAGCTAAGTCTAAAGCTCAATCTCATGGTCTTTACATGCCCCTTCCAATTCCATATCAACCATGGGAAGACATTAGTATGGATTTTGTACTCGGTTTGCCTAGGACTCAAAATGGCAAGGATTCCGTCTTTGTTGTTGTGGATAGATTTTCTAAGATGGCACATTTCATACCTTGCAACAAGATAGATGATGCTTCACATGTTGCCAATCTCTTTTGTAGGGAAATCTTGCGACTCCATGGCGTACCAAAGACAATCGTCTCCGATCGTGACGTCAAGTTCTTGAGTTACTTTTGGAAGACCCTATGCGCCAAGCTCGGAATCAAGCTCTTGTTCTCCTCGGCATTCCATCCTCAAACCGATGGCCAAACGGAGGTGACAAACCGCACACTATCCACTGTACTTCGTGTCTTGATAAAGAAGAACATCAAGGAATGGGAAGCATGTCTACCCATCGCCGAGTACGCCTACAATCGTGCAAGACATTCAACTACCGGCAAGTCCCCTTTCGAGGTCGTCTACGGTTTCAACCCCTTGTCCCCATTGGACATTCTACCTCTTCCTCTACAAGAGCGCACCAACATGGATGCGAGTGCACGCAAGCTACATCAAGAAGATGCATGATGATACAAGACAAACCATCGGCGCCAAGTACAACGACTAGTGTCCAAGCTCAACGTCAACAAGCAACCCATGGTCTTCAACATTGGTGATCTAGTGTGGCTACACCTTCGCAAGGAACGCTTCCCCAAAGAACGCAAGTCCAAGCTTCTTCCTAGAGCCGATGGACCTTTCAAGGTGCTAGCACGCTACAATGACAACGCCTACAAGATTGACCTACCTCGAGACAAGTACAATGTGAGCGACATCTTCAACGTCAAGGACCTCGCACCTTACCATGGAGATGAAGCTTTTGATCCGAGGTCGGATCTCTCCCAAGGGGGGGGAGATGATGCGGAGCATCCCTCGCTCATCGCCATGGACGTGCCTACATCTCCCTCAACGCCACTAGGACCCATGACAAGAGCCCGAGCTAAGGCTATCGAGGATAAGGTGAATTCGCTCCTCTCTGAACTCCCTCTTCCTACTCACGAGACATGGCTACTACCTCATTCGGAGACTCTATGTGTAATCAGGTACATGGAGGTGAGCCAAGGATCAACCACTTGCGAGAGCCAAGACGGCGAGGACTCGAGGCATATTGAAGAAGAAGAAGAGATGCTGCTGAAGGCACAGGCCCCGGACGTCCGACGAGTCCCAGGACCCGGACGACCGGACTCTCCGGACGTCCGGCACTTTGCCACCCGAACCAAAACTACGGACGACCGAAGCCTCTGGACATCCGACCGCCGCACGCCCGAACCAAATCTACGGACGACCGACACTTTCCGGACGTCCGGACCGTCACAAAGCTCCGGACGACCGACGCGCCCATGACAGAACTGATTCTACGGATGTCCGAACCCGTCCGGACGTCCGGACCGTCTGAAACCTCCTCCGGACGTCTGACGCTTCCGGACGTCCGACGCCTTCCGGACGTCCGGCGCTGTGTGTTGACTTCGTTTGGGCCGCAGCCCTTGTACCCCTTCGCCCCCTAGACTATATATACTCCTTCTTCCCCAACTTTCGGGGGTTAGCATTGGATTAGCTCATATTCTTGTGTGAGAGCCTTTGCTCATCCACTTGGCTACTTCTCCACCGAGATCAGGACCTCTCCGAGAAGATCCCCAAGCGGATTCAAGACCCCCTTCTAGGGTGGACCCCCTCAAGGCCTCCTCACGGAGAAGAACGGTTACCTTTTGTATCTTACCTTTGTTGATCTTGAATCTTGTGCCACTCTATGTGATCGGTGATCTAGCATTTGTGTGATTGATCCCTTGTCGGTTTAGTGATTTCTCTCTCGTTTCCTCCGTGTTTCCCTCTTGTTCTTCCGCGTGTTCTTCGTGATTCCCCGTAGGATCCGCTCCAACGTGAAAGATCATACACGTAGGGTTCCGCCCTACATCACTATGGACCTTCAAGTTGAGGAGTGCCACGACATCGAGCTATGGTACAACACCTCCCATGACAAATTTGCACCCTATGCATGGATTGACACACATTGTGATTGTTTGTTGCACCTATTCCCATGTCATCCATGATATATGAGCTTGTGCATTTTTTAGCAAATTTGTTGTGATATTTCTTGATGGCATATTCATACATAATGATCACATTGCCTACCATCAATTGCATGATAACGTAATCATATTGAGCATCCATTGCCATATTCATGCTATTGATAAACCGTCTCACTATGACATCATTTTGCACCATGGTTGCATTGATCACATTCACAATACATTTGTGTGCACAATGAATGTTTTTGCTCCCACGAATGCTTTACATGTCATTTTACATCATTTGGATAAGCATCTCATGCCTTGTCATGAACAATTCCTTTGTACGACCTCATTCTTACATGATGGACACCTTGTGTGCGCTAACCATTGTGTTTCCAAGTGTCGTTTGTGTTTGCTCTTTTTGCATGTGTACCACTCCGGAGACACCTTGGAGTACTTGGATTGCGCCATGCCTTCCACTTTGTCCGACTACAAGTCCGTCCACGACAACCGTTTCCATGGTGATGAGGATTTCGATCCAAGGTCGGATCTTTCCCAAGGGAGGGGAGATGATGCGGAGAATCCTACGATCATCCCCATGTACACTCGAGCATACGCCATTGGACCTAAGGTGAACCCGTTCCTACATGCTTCCCCTTTCCACTAAATGACGAGACATGGTTGCTACCTAATGCAAAGACGCTACATGTGCTTAGGAACTAAGGGGACGACAATGGAGATGCTCGAGGCATACGCCAAGTCCACACAGAAGCGGATCAAGAAGTGCCTCAAATGGAGTCGCCGCGGAGTTACAGCTGCCGGACATCCGGCGCCACCAACTAGAAGAAGACCAGAGAGAGACCGAAGTCAGGCGACTCTACAGCGGCCGGACATCCGGCCGACCCCCGGACATCCGGCGCCTGCTCGGAAATCCGGCGCGCGCTATCCAGAGAGCAGAAGCATCGGCCACTCCGGCCCGGACATCCGGCCCACTAGCCCGGACATCCGGCACCTCGTGATGGCCCGGACATCCGGCCCGACGCCCGGACATCCGGCCTCCCTTGCCTGCGTGCAGCGCATCTGGGCTGAGGCCCATGTACCCCTTCGCCCCTTAGACTATATATACTCCCCCTCCACCTATGTTTTAGGGTTAGCGTTGATTTAGCTCAAGTTAGAGATAGAGCTTCGCTCATCCATCGGATTTCCTCCTCGTGAGAGACCGCAGCCTCTTCGGAGAAGATCCTATCGGATTCAAGACCCCCTCGTGGGAAGATCCCCTTGTGGATTCAAGCCCTCCTCGCGGAGAAGAACGGTTCCTTTGTATCCTCTACCTTTGTTGACTTTGGATCTCGCGTATCTCTTTGTGTTCTTTGATCTAGCATTTGTGTGACCGATTCCTTGTTGGTTGAGTGTTTTCCCTCGTTCCTCCCTGTGATTTCCTCGTGTTCTTCCGCTCGTTCTTCGTGTCTCCCCGTAGGATCCACTCCAAACGTGAAAGATCGACGCTATAGGGTTCCACCCTACATCAATAGCAGGATTAAATCTACCCTCAAATGACGGTAAAGAGATAACCTGACCATGTGCTTGTGTGTGTTGTCCCAACTCTCGTGATGGTGATGATGTGTCCGTCGTCCAAGAATTTCTATCTCCGGAACCTGTCATGATTAGTAGAAACAAGAAACAAAATTCGAGAATAATGTTTCGATGAACTACTAGGATGTGGTTGTAAAGTGCTCACAGTAAAGCAAATATAAATATGTTACAAGTTCTAACCATGCGGCAGGTGGTGTCAGGCAACCAGCGGTGTCAAATAACTCCGAAGATTGTGTAAAGCAATTGCCAGGGGAACGTACGTATACACGGTGTAGAAATATATGGAGCTGGGTTGGCTATATATGGTAGCAAAAGATTAGCAATAATCAATTCAGAGATGCAATATTGAATAAACGCTCAACGACGCATCTGTGCTGGTCCTAGGCTAGACCGGACTAGAGACGCGAGCCTAGAACACTAATGAGGTCAACGTAGCACAACTAGCATCAATGAAGGATAATAAGTAGCTCGATTAGCAAGATATAAGTGAAGATCACAACGGCAATAAAGATAATGATGAAAAACAACTGCCAAGCAGGATATACAACAACTCTCTCTCCAATTTTCCTCTTGAAAAGTTTGAGCCAATTTTCTGATAACTTTTTTCAAAGAATGCTACTAACTCAAGATTTACAATGCAAAAAGAATCACTCAATTCCGAGTTGATATGAGGAGTCAAAAAATTCTAAAGCTGGTTTGAAAAACTGGAATAAGCTGTGTTCGCGAACTTCGGAGGGCAAAAAGACCTATTTAGAAGCTGATTTTGAGGTGCCAAATATTGAACTAGCTTCTGCAACTATTTAGATGCGGCTCGTCTCTAGCTATAATTTCAGTACTCGCGAAGCCAAAACGGACTTCGTATGAGGAAGTTATGCCTGTTTTCTTGAATAAAGGCACAAAAGCAGATTCCAATCCGAATTCAGCTACGAGATTGAGTCTAGATAGATCCGAACTTTGTTTTTTTTCTTCCCTCTTTTTTTTCTCACACTTTTTTCCTTTTTCTTTCTCTCTTTTTTTCTCTGACTTTTTTTTTTACTTTTTTTCTCTCTTTTTTCTCTCTCTCTCTCTTTCCAAACAAACTAGATAAGATGCAGATTGGATCAAGTGAAGATGTGAATGATCTCAACTATGATTATGACAATGAACGGTGGGTAGCACATGGTGGAAATTGATGGATGGATGGTGGTCAACGGAAGGGATAACGATGCAGCGGTAGCGTGACTAATGTGAAACGAACTCAAAACTCTAAACGAACTAGACACTAAGACCAACAACTCGACCTGACGATGCAACCGATAATTCAATAATGCAAACAATGAAAAGAAAACTGCAAAGGCTCGGTGGCTTGGACAAAGGATGAATAGATCTAACTTTTTTGTGGCTTTTTCTTGGACAATAGGTAAGAAAATAAATCTAATCTAGGGATAATTAGAAATTCTCACCGAGCAACCGAAAACCGATACCACTTGATAGAGGCGAGGGTGTCCCGATCTTCGATGAGATGATAACTATCGATTTGGTGGAGACGACTTTGACGATCCGACTACAAACGTGCACGACGTTGCGCCTTAGCAATCGCTAAACCAACTCCGAGAGGTTATTGACCACGCTGGAGCACGATCAACATGACCATGAAGGTCTATTCCTGCAAGCAGTTGAAGAACAAGCAAGAATATGATAAAGCAATCTGAATATTGCGAATATATATGAAGTATTGATAATGGTGGGGATCCGTAAGCGGTCTTGGTCTGGTCGTTGGACACAAACGAAGTACACGGAGTTGCAATGGCTAACTTTTAACTAAACAAATCCCAAGGAAAAAGCTACTAGATGGATCTACTTATATAGGAGCAAGGGGTGGCGCCCAAGGAGGTGGGAGGATGTCCCAAGGCAGCCTAAAACTAACACTAGGTCGTACAAGCCCAATGGGCCCAAGTGGAGGTGACGTAACACCTTTGGACTTGTAGTTTGACTCAGATTCTGCTGCAGCATCAGATTGTTTCATCCATAACTCAACGCTTCGGACGAATTTTAAGGTGAATCCAATTGGGTTGGAAAGTGCACGAAATCTAGTTTCCAACAAAAAAAGAATCAACCAATTTGGAGTCCGTATGAAAAAGTTATTGATATTTTGAGTCAGGTATGTCCGTGCAGTCCGAATCTGAGTCTAGAACGTGAGAGACTTGGACTCTATCTTCTCTTGGGCCAAAAGTGACGTGAGAGAACTTTTTGAACAGCAGGTAAACATCTCTTTCTCCCTTATCTTCATATGTGGATTGTACAAATGTCCCATACACCTGCAATTAGACATGGCACAAAAGTTTGTGAAGTATTTTGTCCTGGATGACATAAATAAATTATTGCATAGTTTGCATTAGAAATCACCTCACAAATATACATGTATGCAATATTTTCGGTTGTATCCAAGGTAGCCATGTCCTCATCAGTTTGGCCAAGCGCAAGAGGGACACGGCTCGCTCGGCGGAGGGATGTTTCGCGACATGGAGGTGGTAGTAGTAGTAGTAGTAGTAGTAGTAGTAGTAGTAGTAGTAGTAGTAGTAGTAGTAGTAGTAGTAGTAGTAGTAGTAGTAGTAGTAGTAGTAGTAGTAGTAGTAGTAGTAGTAGTAGTTGTAGAGGTGCGTTAGGTGCAGCCGGTGGTGGTGGTGGAAGACGCGCGAGCAATTCATTAAACTTGTTATCGAGCTTTGTTTGACGTCTTCTCCATGCCATCTATCTTCTCCATGGCCTCTTCAAATCTGTTTAGCACATCTTGCACCTGTCCACTCATCATTTGCTGAAATTTATCATGGAACTCCTTATTCGTCATGTTCTCCCAGTCAGTCTCGTCGGCTTGTGATCCTGGCGTGGTTAGCAGCAATAGAAAAACACAAGAATATGATCCTACAGACTACTAACAAGAGGTGGTGGTGGGTGTCACAAAACCGTCAAGCAAATCTCAAATTCTTACCAGTTCTTACCCAGCAGCAGGCGGTGATCGGCAACCGTTGTAGTCAAAACTCTCAAAGCTTGGATAGAGCGATTACCAGGGAGAGTCACACACACAACGTAGATGTATGTGGAGCTGGGAAGGCTTATAATATGGTAGCAAAAAGGGTCAGCAATAATCAATTCAGAGATGCAAAGTTGAATAAACACTCAACGACGGTACTGTGCTGGTCCTAGGCTAGACCGTACTAGAGACGCGAGCCTAGAACACCAACAAAATCACGGCGCTGCATGTAAACAAGGGAGGAGCACACTCTGAATTTTTTTTTCACTTTTTTTTGCACTCTTTTTTTGCTCCGCAACAATTTTTTTCGAAAAAGTCTACAAATGGCCTAAAAACTTCCTAGCCAGAATTTTCCAGACTTAGTTTTTTTTTTAAACTGGAACTATTTTTCTACTGCGGGTAGCACAGAAGTTGGGGAGTCCTTCTCTGTCATGACTCAGAGTATGGCGTGATCTGGAAAACCAAAACAGAGTAACAAAATACTGGACTCGGAATAGGACTGGTGGCGGAGATGAAACTGGTGGAACTCGGACTGGTGGCGGAGATGAATTTGGTGGAACTCGGACTGGTGGCGGATATATGTTGTGATGCGGAGCATCCTTCCATCATCCCCATGGACTCTACATCGACACATCCAACCCCACGAGGACCCACGACGAGAGCTCAAGCATGTGCTATTCAATCCGAGGTTAACTCTCTCCTTGTTGAACTTCACTTTGACCCACTTGAGACATGGCTACTACCTCAAATGGAGATGCTTTGTGTGCTCAGGTACCAGGTAAGCAACCAAGGAGAAGGAACGGTGCAAGACGGGCATCAAGATCAAGGAAGCATTTGGCCCAACCTGGAAGGACCGGGACAACCGCACCACAACCGGCCGGGCGGAACAACCGGCCTACTACCGCCCAACAACCGGCCGCTATTCGGTGATCAAGCGGTGCAAGGCCGGTACAAGACCGGATCTACGGTTTATGCCCAAAGACCGGAACAACCGCCCGACATCCGGGTACAACCGCTGGCTCCTTCGACGCCCACCTCCGTAAGCTGTGCAACTCCCCTGCGGTAGTACCGCCTTCCTCGACCGGAACTACCGCCCCTCATGCGCTCTCGGTAATTACAACCGCCCATGACCGGTACAACCCGGCTGTCTGCGCCAAAGTGTATTGGGCCGAGCCTGTATCCCTTCGCCCTCACTTACCCCTTCGTGGCTTAGCACTATATATACTCTTCTCCTAGCTTCGTATTAGGGTTAGCTTTTGGTTTAGCTCATGTTTGTGTGAGAGCCTTGCTCATCCACTTGGTTACTTCTCCTCGGAGCTCAGGACCTCTACGGAGAAGATCCCCCAAGCGGATTCAAGACCCCCTTCTAGGGTGGACCCCATCAAGACCTCCTCTCGGAGAAGAACGACTACTCGTCTATCCTTACCTTTGTTGATTGTGGATCATATATATCTCATTGTGTTCGGTGATCTAGCACTTGTGTGATTGATTCCTTGTTGGTTAAGTGATTTCTCCCTCGTTTCCTCCGTGTTTCCCTTTGTTCTTCCGCGTGTTCTTCATGATTCCCCGTAGGATCCCCTCCAAACGTGAAAGATCGTCCACATAGGGTTCCGCCCTACATTATCTTGGTATCATGAGCCACGTTGATCATGTTTTTGGAGCCCCTACCCCGTGTTTTCTAGCTTGATTTTGTTGTTTTCGTCCTAAATCCGAAAATCCCCACCAAAATTAGCCCCAATTTTTTTTTGTGATTTGTTGGTGTGATGAAATTTTGTTGGATTTGGTCCATGGATTTGTGTTGCTGCGTGTGGATCTAGCTTTCCCCACCCTCCCCACCTCTTTCCATCCACGAAATCCACCCAATTTTTGCCCCGAAATCCTGAATTTCCGCCACAAAATCGTTTCCCGACACGAGCGGTACAACCGCCCCTCCGAGCGGTACCACTGCTGAGTACCTCGAGTGGTACAACCGCCCGTCCAAGCGGTACTACCGCCCAGGCCAATTTCAGCATTCTGAGTTTCACCAATTTCAGCATAACTTCCACATCCGAAGTCCGATTTTCGCGTTCTTTAGCTCGTTGAGAAGCTATTGACATCCCCCATCCACCACCACTTTCCGTTTCCACCATTGTTGCTTTTGGTCTTTGAGAATTTGAGTTGTGTTTCCCGTGTCCTATTGTGTTTCGGCTATATAGGTACGGTTCGACGTCAACATCACCACGGCTCAACTTCGCTAGGGTCTCATCATCGCCAAGGACGGTAACTTCGACGACATCTTTGTCATACCTTGCAATTGCATTGATACACACATGACCTTATTTTTGCGTAGCTTACCCATCGAGACTAGCCACTGAGTATTGCTGGCAACGTGACTTGTGCACATTAGTGATCATACTCCATAGCATACATACCATACCACCGTGGTGCATATCTTGGGATCTATTTGTGTGTCACAAAGTTGTCATAGCATACACAATTGCTATCTTGGTTCGTGAAGTTTTGCATGAGAAAAGAGCTCAAAAGTGAAAGAGCCACACAAGCTTTTAAGCAAAGAGGAAAGATAAGCAAAGAGCTTATGAGCAAGAACCATAGCATCATACTACATTAAGATTGTCATATCGGATCATCTTGGATCATAGCACCGAAATACCATACATATAGCATACGTGGGATAGAGATAGTTGCATTTTTGGATAGTAGGTTGTGCACAAGTTCCGTATCCGCCTATTGTGCAATCGTGCTAGCGTCTCTCTAGTATTGTGCAACAAGAGCATTTTCGTGGATTCCACATTTTGGCTCACTTTTGGTTTGCACAATCCCACTTATCTATTTGCGTGTGTTTCCGTGTACCACTAGTTGCTTGGTCTACTTGTTGCATTTGCAAATTTGTGTACCTTTTCCAACATTATTGACGCTCACTTACAATTGCATCAAATTTTGTGCCACCATCCTCACCAAGCTCCACCATAAGCTTTTATTTGTGTAGGTGTGAGAACCGACAAGGATTGGTACCAATAGTGCTATTTCATTGTTCGCATTTGAGTAAATTTGATTCATCATCAACATCGGTCAAAGGTACATTGGTATAAGTTCTTCTCCTTCTACCACTCACATTTTTGCTTGGAATGATGGATAGGCCAAGTACTTCTACCAACCCACTCTTCATCGAACAACACGACGACATGTCATCATATGTCACCAAGATCCACCTCTTTGGTGCACAACGAGCGTTGCACCAAGAACAACAAGCAATGAGCGACCGCACCGACAATCTCGCCACCGACTTGCGACTCTCCGAGCAACGTACAAGAGACTACTTCGACAACAAGTTCGACGCTCACAAGCAAGAGAATGATGCAAGAATGGACGAGATCCGCGCCTTGATGAGAAACCGGCATCATTCCACTTCTTAATCATCAAGACGGAGCCGCTCGAGTCGACACTCGACGACACCTTCTACGACTCAAGTACACCTACTTGAACACTCTTCGTCGTGCCGCCGCGTCAAGACCGTCATGCATCTCGCAACCCGCTACATGACAAGCATTCACAAGAGCAAGTTGATGAGCAAGTACCTCGTCCTCAATCAAACCAAGACGCTTTTGCTCAAGCTCGAGAACGACAACGACTACGGCGCCAAGAGGAAGAACGAGCGCGTCTACACCAAGACAAACAAGACGCCAAGGCTCAACGTCTTCAACAACAACAACGTGAAGTGCAAGCTCTTGAGGCGCAACGTGCACTTTAAGAATCAAGTCGAGCCTTCGCCAACCGCAATCGCGAACGGCGCAACCAAGAGGAAGCCCTTCAAGAAGAAATCCAAGAGAGGAACTACCAACCTCATGGACAACGTCAAGTTCCTCAAGCTCCTCCACAAGCTCGTCAAGCTCCACTTCAACCTCAAGTTCAACAAGAGCAAGTTGATCATGGTCTTCCTCCATGCCAAGAGCAACATGAAGACGATTGCAATACACGTCAAGGGCGTCATCATCAACATCGCCAACAACACAATGAAGAGTAACGCTACGGCAAGCTAAAATTCACCATGCCAAAGTTCAATGGAAGCAATGACCCCGAAGACTACCTCTCATGGGCATTGAAGGTTGACAAAATCTTCCAGTTGCACAACTACGATGAAGCGAAGAAAATCGCTATGGCATCACTTGAGTTCCAAGACTATGTGCTCATATGGTGGGAACAAATCGTTGAGCGACGACAAGCAAGAGGTGAACCTCCAATCACCACTTGGGCTCAAATGAAGGATGTCATGCAAGCACGTTTTGTGCCAATCTACTACAATCGCGACCTCTTCAAGAAACTCCAACTTCTCAAGCAAGGAACAAAGAGTGTTGAAGAATACTACAAGGAAATGGAGATAGCCATGATTCGAGCCAATGTCAAGGAAGATGATGAGCAAACTATGGCACATTTCTTGAATGGACTCAATCATCCCATCAAGAAGATCGCCGACTTCCAACCATACTCCACCCTCATTGAGCTCGTACATCAAGCTAAAAAGGCGGAACGTCAAGTGCAAGATGACTTCAAGTACGCCAAGTACTCATCCAAGACCTACTGCTTCTCCAACAACCAAGCTTCAACACCTCCTCCAACATCTACATCAACCAAACCTTCTACAAACAACGACGACAAGTCGAGTTACAAGAGAAATTCGACAAGTTCAAGTCGTCCTCCTCCTACTACAAGCAACTTCAAGCCGCGTGCTTCATCATCTACTCCGACCGATGCGACCATCAAAACAAGCTCCTTCAAGTGTTTCACTTGCGGCGGCCGAGGCAACAAGTCCTACGAATGCACCAACAAGCGCACCATGATCCTCAACAACGACGACACCTATGACTGAATGAGTGGTGAGGAGATGGAAGCCCTTGAGCAAGTGGCCATGCACCGGCGAGTGAACGAAGATGAAGATGATCAAGTCTTTTGCGATGAGGATTCGAGCCCGCCTCGTTGTCTCCAAGGTCTTGACTCTTCAACATCAACAAGAAGACGACCAAAGATGCCACATCTTCCACACAAAGGCCGGCATCAATGGAAGGTCCGTCAAGGTCATCATTGATGGAGGTAGTTGCCACAACTTGGCAAGTGAAGAACTATGTTCCAAACTGCATTTGGTCAAGAGGAAGCACCCGCACCCCTACAAGGTTAAATGGCTAAGTGACTCCGGCACTATACGAGTCGAGCATACGGTCCACGTCTCCTTCAAAATCGGTGCTTATGAAGACACTTTGGAGTGTGATGTGGTCCCAATGACCGTTTGCCACCTACTTCTAGGTCGACCATGGCAATTCGACCGTGGTGTCATCCACAATGGGCGCACCAATCACTATAGCTTCAAGATGAAAGGGAAGGAATATGTGCTACGACCTATGTCTCCTAGTCAAGTGATAGCCGACAAGCAAGCCACCCATCATAGAGACAAAAGTGAGAAAGTGATCCACCCAAAAGTGAGTGAGAGCCACAAGCCAAACTTGAGCGCCTCTTAAGCCTCTGAGAAAAACCTCATCCTATTTGCCACCAAAAGTGAGATGAGAGAAGTGTGCGAGAACCCATCGAGTGTGATGCACTTTGTCCTTGTGTGCAAGGATGGAGATCCAAAAACTAACACCATTCACGAGCTACCTTTGGTGTTTCAATCTCTTTTGCAGGAATTTCAAGATGTTTCCCCCGATGAGCTATCTCCGGGTCTACCTCCTCTTCGAGGCATTGAGCATCGAATCGACCTCATCCCCGGAGCGCCTCTACCAAACAAAGCTCCATACCGAGTCAATCCCGAAGTAACCTAGGAGATTCAACGGCAAGTACAACAACTAATCGACAACGGTCATGTACGGGAAAGCTTAAGCCCTTGTGCCGTTCCGGTTATACTTGTGCCTAAGCCCGATGGAAGTTTTCGCTTGTGTTCTGATTGTAGACCTATAAATGCTATCACCGTCCGCTATAGGCATCCCATTCCTCACTTAGATGATATGCTTGATGAACTTAGTGGAGCCAACTTTTTCTCAAAACTTGATCTTAAAAGTGGCTATTATCAAATCCGCATTCAAGAAGGTGATGAATGGAAAACTGCTTTCAAAACCAAATTTGGCTTGTATGAGTGGTTAGTGATGCCTATGGGTTTGTCGGAAGCACCCGGAACTTTCGTGCGTCTTATGCATCATGTGCTTAGACCTTACATTGGAACCTTCGTTGTGGTTTACTTTGATGATATTCTTGTGTTTAGCAAAACCATGAAAGAGCACATCAAACATGTAAAATCTGTGTTGCAAACTCTTCGCAAGGAAAGCCTTTATGCAAACTTGAAAAATGCACTTTTAGGCGTTGACAAAGTGGTTTTCTTGGGTTTTGTAGTATCCTCAAAAGGGTGTCCATGTTGATGAATCTAAAATTGAAGCAATTAAAACTTGGCCCCAACCCACCAATTTGCAACAAGTGCGAAGTTTTCTTGGTCTTGCGGGTTTTATAAATCGCTTTGTGAAAGATTTTAGCACAATTGCCGCTCCTTTGCATGCCTTGAGTAAGAAGAATACTCCCTTTGTTTGGGGAACTTTGCAATCAACCGCTTTTGATGAGCTCAAGTCTTTGCTTACTCATGCTCCGATTCTTGCTTTGCCCAATTTTGACAAAACTTTTGAGGTTCATTGTGATGCCAGTGGTACCAGAATTGGCGGAGTTTTGATGCAAGAAAAACGAGCCATTGCTTATTTTAGTGAAAAACTATCCGGGGCTCAACTTAATTATCCCATCTATGACAAAGAATTGTATGCTTTAGTGCGTGTGCTACATGTTTGGGAACATTACCTTAGGCCTCATGAGTTTGTCATCCATACCGATCACGAAACACTTAAGTACCTCAGAGGTCAAACTAAGTTGAACAAGCGTCATGCAAAATGGAGTGAATTTATTGAATCTTTTCCTTATGTGATCAAGTACATTAAGGGTAAAGAAAATGTAGTTGCCGACGCGCTTTCACGCATATGCATGCTTGTCACTCAACTTGAGTTGAATGTTATTGGGTTTGAGCACATCAAAGACTTGTATGCTAATGATCCATCTTTTGCTATTCCTTATGCTAAGTGTTTGACGCATACTTCTTGGGAACAATATTACATCAAGGACGCTTATCTTATGAGAGCTAACAAATTATGCATTCCCGAGTCTTCTCTTCGTTTGCTCCTTTTGCAAGATGCTCATGGAGGCGGACTCGTGGGACACTTTGGACGTGACAAGACATTCGCCACGCTCTCCAACAACTACTTTTGGCCCAAGATGTTCCGCGACGTCTCACGCTTTACCAACCGTTGCTCTACATGCCGCAAAGCTAAGTCTAAAGCTCAATCCCACCGTCTTTACATGCCCCTTCCTTGATGCGGAGCATCCTACGGTCATCACCATGTCAAGATTCCGTTTGGCAAGTGACACGTGCGACCTCTACTTCTCATACATAAAGGTGAATCTTCTCCTTTACACGTGCTCACTTGACCCCTTCGAGGATGGTATACTACTTGACACTTCTCCCGTGTGCATGCATAGGTATTGTTGGAGCTTCACGGATGTCGAGGAGGAGTGCAAGCGCCAAGGAACAACTACACCATCCGTGAGGGAAGCCTGGAAGCGACGACGGAAGAAGACGATGTCTTTGAAGCAAGCTACCCGGACATCCGGGCCAAGGGCGGACATCCGGCGCTGTCTGATCGCCCTGAACTGCACCAATGAAGGCCAAAGCATCGGTGGCGGACATCCGGCCCGTGTGCCCGGACATCCGGCGCCATGCCACAGCCCGGACATCCGGCACCGCCCCCGGAAATCCGGTGTGAGGCACCCGAAGCCAGAAGGCCACCCCGCTCGGGCCGGACATCCGGGCCCCAGCCCTGACATCCGGCGCCTGCCTGCGCGCAGAGTCGGGCCAAAGGCCCATATATCCCTTTCCCACTTACCCCTTCGTGGCTAAGACTATATATACTCCTCCCCTCCTCCTAGTTAGGGTTAGCAAATATGATAGCTCATTCTTAGGTGAGCTTTGCTCCTACCTCTACTCTTGAGAGAGAGACCCCTACTCCATTGGAGGCCAAGACCTCCATCTAGGAGAAGATCTGCGGGATATATCATCAAGACCCCTCTTGGGCGGACCCCTTCAAGACCTCCTCATGGAGATGAACTCTACCTTGTATCTTTCCCTTTGTTGTTCGTGTACCTTGTGGATCTTGTGTGTTTGATTGTCTAGTGGATGTGTGATTGGACTTGTTCTTGAGTGTTTCCCCTTGTGATTTCTCCCCGTTCTTCCCCGTGTTCATCATGTTCTTCGAGGGATGCCACTCCAATCGTGAAAGATCGGCCTATACCGGGTTAGCCCCGTATCATCATGGTATCATGAGCCACGTTGATCACGTTTTTGGAGCCCCTACCCCGTGTTTTCTAGCTTGATTTTGTTGATTTCGTCCTAAATCCGAAAATCCCCACCAAAAATAGCCCCAATTTTTTTTGTGATTTGTTAGTTTTGATGATGTTTTGTTGATTTTGATCCATGGATTTGCTTGGTTTCAAGTGGATCTAGCATCTCCCCAAGTTTCCCCATCTTCCATCCATGAAATCTCTCCAATTTTGACCTTGAAATCATCAATTTCCGCCCCCAAATCGAGTTCCTCGAGTTCATCCTCGGATTTGGAGCCCGGACATCCGGCCCGACCCCCGGACATCCGGCCAGCCCGGAAATCCGGCCATTAGCCCGGACATCCGGCTCCTGGAGCGCATTTCGCGCGCGGTTTTGGACATCCGGTCCTGGAAATCCGGCCCGACCCCCGGATGTCCGCCCCCTGGGATTTCAGTTTTTTCCGTCTCACCGTTTCGGCCATAACTAATTCATCCGGAGTCCGATTTTGACGTTCTTTAGCTCGTTTTGAAGCTATTGACATCCCCCATCCCATAAAAATACTACCACCACCATTTGACTCCATCAAATTTTTGAAAATTTGGCAAGTTTGCCTAGGCCTTCGACCATATCATCCGCATAGACACCACCGACTTCCGCAACCTAACCCATTTTGTTCCCCATAGAATTAGTGGTTGCTTGAGTAGTGATTCGAGTCTCCTAAGGTGTTTCGGCTACTTAGGGACTATTGCTTCTTCATCAACCACCACCACCACTTCCACATAACCTTGCCCACCATACACTTCCAACAACCCAACTTAACCCAATTGTTGATTGAGCTTTTTCGAGTTGTGGCTTGTGTCTCCTAAGGTGTTTCGTCTACTTAGGGACGGCAACTTCAACTCCGACACATGTATAGCCCATCATTCCACTTCCGCATTGCCAAGTGAAAACCACCACCGCTTTCTGCTAACACCATTTGACATTTGCCTTTGAGATTTTGAGTTTGCGGTTTTCCGCTTCCTAGGGTGTTTGACTAACTAGGAACGGCTCGACATCAAGAACACCGCCACTCATCATCGCCAAGGACGGAAACCTCGACGACACCATTGTATATTCCCATTGCAATTGCATTGATAACCCCTAGCCCATTTTGCGTCACTTGCCTATCGAGACCTTCCATTGTATACATACCATATCATATTGGTATCATATCATCCCTTGTGTCACAAGATTGTTCCCGCATATACACAATTGTTATCTTGGTTTGTGCATTTCGCAAAGTGGCCATACATACAAAAAAAAAGAGAATAAAGCTTTTAAGCAAAAGAGTGAGCAAAGAGCTTGTAAGCAATAGCCATAGCATCACAATATATCATATGTTATCATACTCGATCATCTTGGATCATCTTGTGAGAAACACCGAACCATACATACATAGCATACTTGGGATAGAAGTTTACCCATTTTGCATCTTATAGGTTGTGCACAAGTGTCGTATCCGCCAATAGAGCAATCGTGCTAGCGTCTCTCTTGAGTTGTGCAACACGGCGTTTTCCGTGGATTCCACATTTTGTGCTCATTCCTTGGTTGCACGACCCCATTTATCTATCCGTGTGTGTGTTTCCGTGTGCGACATATTGCTATTGGTCTACTTGTTTCGCTTGCGAATTTGTGAATCTCTTTCAACATTATTGACTCTTGCTAACATTTTGCATCAAATTTTTGTGCCACTATCCTCACCGAGCTCTACCATAAGCTTTACTTGATAGGTGTGAGTGAACAAGTCCGGTACCAATTCCACTATTCTTTCATTTCACATTGAGGGAAACGGGATACATCCTCAACTTTGGGAAAAGGTAACTTGGTATGTTTATCTAATTTACTACTCACCTCTACTCGAGTCTTGTGATGGATAGGCAAGGCATTTCACCTTCGGTCTACAACAACAATGACGAGTTCGATGCCACGAACAACAACTCCGACGCCAAGATGCAAGCTCAAATGGAGGAGATCAAAGCCCTCATCAAGGCCTACAAGCGATCTTCCTCATCTTCGAGAAGACGCTCAAGAGCACATGCTTCCGAGCTACCGCCTCGGCAAGATCACATCAGCATCGACACCATCACCAACAAGAACGTGAAGGTCAAGAGCTCTACATCAACAACAGCTCAATGACTTCACCATCTCCCTTGGCATCTTCGCCAAGCGACTTCAACGCATCTTCGCCTACGGACATACGGCATCTTTGCCAACAAGAACATCAAGGCTACGCTCAAGAGAAGCTCCCCAAGCTCAAGTCCGCGACTTCACCGAGCTACTACGACCTCGACATCGACCATGCGATTCCTTTCTATGGGACTCAAGAACCCGAGGAGTACCTCGAGTGGGAGCGTTTGATGGACGACTACCTCAAGCTACATCAAGTTCCTCCCGAAGATCAAGTGAAGTGCGCCACAAGAAACTTCCACGACTACGCCTTGACATGGTGGCTTCACACACCTTCGGAGTACTACGACATGAGTTGGTCCAAGACGAAGAGAGCTTTGCGGCGAGAGTTTGTGCCTCCAACCTACACGGAACAACTTCGACGCTAATTGGAGAACACCACCCAAGGATCCAAGTCCATCGACAAGTACTTCAAGGAGATGAAGATTGCCTTGCGACGAGCCGGCGTGGACGACCCCATTTCGATGAAGTTCCACTTAATGATGGGATTGCACAACGACATCTCCAAGACCATCTTCCTCGAGAACTACAAGTCCATTGACGACTACTACATTGGTGCTCTCAAGGCGGAACAAGAACTCATGAAGGCCAAGGCTTCTCCACCCCAAGCGGCGACGAGTACGACTACGGACACCCTCAAGGACCAAGCTTTGGAGGCGAGCGACAAGGTGGCGAGCGAGGATGATGCTTCCATCTTAGGAGGTGAGAGTGATGTTGTGCCATCTTCGGCCTTCATCCATGACGAGAGTGATGTTGAGCCATCTTGGCCTTCATCCACGGCGAGAGCGATGATGTGCCATCTTCGGCCTTCATCCACGCATTTACGACTACGAGACGGTTGAGCATGGGCTTTTCCCTTCGACCACGGCGACGTCCGATGACTTGAGTGACTTTTGCCACCATATTGAGAGTGAGAGTGACTTCACCACTAGCCCCATACATGATGAGCTGCCACAAATCCCATGTGAGGAGAGCCACAACCACCACTTGTGTGAGTTGAGTGACTCCACCATACGTGAGTTTAAGTGCACCTACCTTGAGGGAGTGAGTGAACCACCACATAGAGAGAGTGAGGCCACTTCGATTTCTAACAACTTGACCTCTACCTCTATTGTGTCTTCTCATTTGGTGCTAGGTTCCATATATGATGACGTGCCGATCCTCGTGACTCCGTCCTCCCTTTGGACAAGACGATGGCCATGGTGGAATATGATGCACCCCCACATGGTTCCATCAAGATGAAGATGACCACCATTTGGTCTTTTCCACCTCACCTACACCACTTGAGTGGAATGAACAAGGTAACATAGGTGAAGTGATGCGGAGCATACCACGTTCATCCCCATGTACACTCCGACTACTCTCCAAGCCCCAAGGATACATAAGATGAGACCTCGACTATTCGCCATTGGACACAAGGTGAACCCGTTCCTAAATGCTTCCCCTTTCCATTCGTGTGAGACACGGTTGCTACCTAATGCAAGGACACTATGCATGCCTAGGTACCAAGGAGACCCTCTCGGAGATGCTCGGAAGGATGGACAAGTCCCCAAGTACAAGGATGAAGGAGCACGACGAGAGGAACTGGAGGAAGGCTACAGGACCCGGACATCCGGCCCCTTGGGACATCCGACCCCGATGATGTCAACAGCAGCAGCAGCCCAGCCATCGAGGCTCTGAGGGTCGGACATCCGCTCCCTGTGCCCCGGACATCCGGCCTCCCACGAAGCCCCGGAATCCGGCCCCCAGCCCGAAATCCGGCCTCACCTATCCCGAACCGGCAGAAATCGACCCGCCAGCCGGACATCCGGCTCCCGGCCACATCCGGCCTCCCTGAAGCCCGGACATCCGGCCCGGCCGGACATCCGGCCTCGCTTTGTCGTGAACAGTAAAGGGCCGAAGCCCATGTACCCTTTCGCCCCCGTAGACTATATATATTCCATCCCCTTCCTCTTTCTAGGGTTAGCTTAGGTTTAGCTCATGTTTGTGTGAGAGCCTTGCTCATCCACTTGGTTACTTCTCCTCGGAGCTCAGGACCTCTTCGGAGAAGGTCCCCCAAGCGGATTCAAGACCCCCTTCTAGGGTGGACCCCATCAAGACCTCCTCTCGGAGAAGAACGGCTACTCGTGTATCCTTACCTTTGTTGACCTTGAATCTTGTGACACCTTATGTGATCGGTGATCTAGCATTTGTGTGACCGATTCCTTGTTGGTTGAGTGTTTTCCCTCGTTCCTCCACGTGTTTCCCTCTTGTTCTTTCGCGTGTTCTTCGTAATCCACCGTAGGATCCGTTCCAACGTGAAAGATCATCCACGTAGGGTTCCGCCCTACATCATCATGGTATCATGAGCCATGTTGATCACGTTTTTGGAGCCCCTACCCCTCTTTTTCTAGCTTGATTTTTTTTGATTTCGTCCTAAATCCGAAAATCCCCACCAAAATAGCCCCCAATTTTTTTTGTGATTTGTTAGTTTTGATGATGTTTTGTTGATTTTGATCCATGGATTTGCTTGGTTTCGAGTGGATCTAGCATTTCCCCAAGTTTCCCCACTTTCCATCCACGAAATCTCTCCAATTTTGACCTTGAAATCATCAATTTCCGCCCCCAATTCGAAAATTTTCGCCCCAAACGAGATCTGGATTCGTCGGGCCGGACATCCGAGCCTCAGGCCGAACATCCGGGCCCTGGAGCACCAAATCCGCACGGTTCCGGACATACACCCCGGATGTCCGGCCCCTGGGATTTCAGCTTTTTCCGTTTCACCGTTTTGTCCATAACTAATTCATCCGGAGTCCGTTTTTGACGTTCTTTAGCTCGTTTTGAAGCTATTGGCATCCCCCATCCCATAAAAATACTACCACCACCATTTGACTCCATCAAATTTTCGGAAATTTGGCAAGTTTGCCTAGGCCTTCCACCATATCATCCGCATAGCCACCACCGACTTCCGCAACCTAACCCATTTTGTTCCCCATAGCATTAGTGGTTGCTTGAGTAGTGATTCGAGTCTCCTAAGGTGTTTGGTGCCAGGGACGATTGCTTCTTCATCAACCACCACCACCACTTCCACATAACCTTGCCCACCATACACTTCCGACAACCCAACTTAACCCAATTGTTGATTGAGCTTTTTCGAGTTGTGGCTTGTGTCTCCTAAGGTGTTTCGGCTACTTAGGGACGGCAAATTCAAATCCGACACGTGTATAGCCCATCATTCCACTTCCGCATTGCCAAGTGCAAACCACCACCGCATTCCCGCTACCACCATTTTGACATTTGACGTTTGAGATTTTGAGTTCGCGGTTTTCCGTTTCCTAAGGTGTTTGCCTACTTAGGGACGAGTCTCCATCATCTTGGTATCTACATCAAGAACACCGCTACTCATCATCGCCCGGACGGTAACCTCCATATCATCTTGGTATCGTGGTATCCCTCCATTGTATATTCCCCTTGCCATTGCATTGTTAACCCCTAGCCTTACTTTTGCGTTACTTGCCTATCGAGACTAGCCATTTGAGTATTGCCGGCAACGTTACTTGTGCACATTAGTGATCATACTTCCCATAGCAAATATACCATATCATTGTGGTGCATATATTGGTATCATATCTTGTGTCACAAGTTTGTTCCCGCAAACACACAATTGCTATCTTGGTTTGTGCATTGTGCAAAGTGGCCATAGAAAAAAGAAGAAGAAATAAAGCTTTTAAGCAAAAGAAAGAGAGCAAAGAGCTTGTAAGCAAGTGCCATAGCATAATACCTCATTGCATATAAGATTGTCATATCCGATCATCTTGGATCATCTTGAGAGAAACACCGGGAACCATACATACATAGCATACTTGGGATAGAAGTTTATCCATTTTGCATCTTATAGGTTGTGCACAAGTGTCGTATCCGCCTATTGAGCAATCGTGCTAGCGTCTCTCTTGAGTTGTGCAACACGGCGTTTTCCGTGGATTCCACATTTTGTGCTCATTCCTTGGTTGCACGACCCCATTTATCTATCCGTGTGTGTGTTTCCGTGTGCCATTCTTTGCTATTGGTCCATTTGTTTCACTTGCGAATTTGTGAATCTCTTTCAACATTATTGACTCTTGCTAACATTTTGCATTAAATTTTTGTGCCACTATCCTCACCGAGCTCCTCCATAAGCTTTACTTGTGTAGGTGTGAGAACCGACAAGGATTGGTACCAATAGTGCTATTTCATTGTCCGCATTTGAGTGAACTTGATTCATTGTCAACATCGGTCAAGGTACATTGGTATAAGATCTTCTCTTTCTCCCACTCATATTTGTTCGAGTCTTGTGATGGATAGGCAACACATTTCATCTCCGGTCCTCGACAACAACGACGGCGTGAACAACTACATCACCAAAGCGTCTATCTTCGATCTACAACGACAAGTGCAAGGCACACAATCAAGATTGCGAGGCGCGTCGAGAACATCTCCATCGACATTCATCACTCGAAGCAAGGAGAAGGGACTACATCGACAAGAAGCTTGCCGCACATAAAGAGGAGCAAGATGCAAGGATGGAGGAGATTAGAGCCTTGATCAAGTCTACTTCCCCTTCGTCATCTTCAAGGCGGTGACATTCAAGCCACAAGTCGCGGAAACGAAGCAAGTGCAAATCGTCCTCGTCCACATCTACATGGCGACCACCATCACGTTCGTGATCAACATCGTCATGAAGGGCAAGTCACCTCCAAGCATCATGTGCACGACGACGACAAACGCCAAGGAGCTCAAGCACGACAACGACATCATCATCATGAAGATGCTCCACAAGCGCAAATGCACAAGTCCCAACAAGCCCTACTTCACGCCAAGTCGAGCTTCATAAGCACAAGAGAAGACCACGAGACAAGCACCACCAAGGCGGCCTTCTGGCTACAACAACCACTTGGCATCTTTGCCAAGTGCAATCAAGACATCTTCGCCTTTGGACGTCGGCATCTTCGCCTACTTCCCACGTGTACGCCTACATCGACTTCATCAGGTCCAAGGCGACCACCCTACGAAAGCGAGGGCGACACTTCCATCTTCGGAAGCCCCTCAAGGAAGATGGCCGAGCATGGGAAACTCCCTTCGGTCATGGAGACGAGCTATGAGGTGCCACATCATATGGGCCTCCAACACCAAGACGGTGACAAGATAGTCGAGCAAGGGCCATCCCCTTCGACCACGGCGACGAGCGAACCTCTTCAACAACATGAAGACGACGCCCACATTGGACTCATACTCCGAGTCAAGCTACGCGACCGCGCATGGAGACATTTGCACCTACATCTCTCCGACACCCACATATGTCAAGATGCCCCAATTGCAATGTGAGGAGAGCAACCACCCCATGAGTGCCATGAGTGACTCCACCATACGTGACATTGAGAGCATTTCCTATGAGAGGATGAGTGTGACCACCACTAGCCCCACACATGAGAGCATGCCACACATCCTATGTGAGGTTGAGCGCCATTTGAGTGACTCCACCCACCATACGAGTGAGAGCATCCTTGAGGGAGTGAGTGAGCCACAACACTTAGTGAGTGAGGTAGTTGACACGGCACATGAAGCCACTATGATTTCTAACGACTTAACCTCTACTCCTAGTGTGTTTTCTTCTTTGGTGCTAGGTCTCCTACATGACGACATGCCTATCCTCGTGTGTCCATCCCTACATTGGAGGCAGCGATGGCCATGGTGGATGATGATGCACCCCCCATGGTTCCATCAAGATGAAGATGACAACGAGACGATCTTCAACACCTCACCTACAACTCATGAGCGACCTTCCAAAGGTAACATAGGTGATGGTGCTTCTCTTGTCCCACTAGTGGACTCTCTTGCCATCGATTGCTCCCATGATGTTGACCCACCTATTACCATGCTTCATGCTAGTGAAACTTCTTCATGCCTTGACTTACCTATTTATGATGAATATGATGATGAGCATGTTGAGTTGCCTAGTTGTGATGCTATGCTTCATAGGATATCATGTGAAAATTCTATTGGTCACATTATGTTTGACAATCCATTGAACTTGTCATATGCTATGAGTGAGATCTCCCATATTGCCTCATTTCAATCTCAACATAGTAACTATGCATGCCCCATTAAAATAAACCCTATTTGCACTTATGGCATAGATGATGAGATGATGGTCATTGGCTTTTGCTTCTCTTGTGATGATATTGCCATGCTTCCTTTACATGATTTGCGCAATTCATCTACTATGTCATGCCATGATCACATTGAACCAAATATGCTTTGTTTTGGATGTTGTCAATATTCTCCATGTGATGTTGCTACTCATACTCATGAGGAGACCCCCATAGCTTCCTCATACATATTAGGAGATTTTGATACATGCCATACTTTGCATGATTCCCATAATTGCGTGCACCATATGCTTCCCATGAATAACAATGCTTTAGATATTTCCCATGATGCATTACACAATTTGAGTCTCCATTATGCTATACATAACAACAAACCTATCATGATGCATGACATGTTTCTATATCACGCATCTCATTTATTTGAGCATTGGCTATTTTGTGCTAACCGACACATGCATGTGCGCATCATGATGGATGATGTGTACATATACCATGCACACACAATTTTTCCTTTGTCTTTGTTTTGTGTAGGTACTCATGTATACTCGTCAACTTCTCAATCCCAAGAGTTGGCGAAACGAGCTCTTCAGAGCAACGATGCTTTGGGATCCCATGGACTATCCTTACCACCGCTCCCTTCGCGCAAGGACTACGCGCATCTCTTCTACTTGGCTCTCACACGTGATGTAGGGCGGAACCCAACGTGGACGATCTTTCACGTTGGAGCGGATCCTACGGGGACTCACGAGGAACACGCGGAAGAACACGAGAGAAACGAGAGAGAAATCACTCAACCGACAAGAGATCAATCACACAAGTGCTAGATCACCGATCACATAAGGTGGCACAAGATTCAAGATCAACAAAGGTAAGGATACACGAGTAGCCGTTCTTCTCCGAGAGGAGGCCTTGATGGGGTCCACCCTAGAAGGGGTCTTGAATCCGCTTGGGGATCTTCTCCGAAGAGGTCCCGAGCTCGAGGAGAAGTAACCAAGTGGATGAGCAAGGCTCTCACACAAACATGAGCTAAACCTAAGCTAACCCTAAAAAGAGGAAGGGATGAAGTATATATAGTCTTGGGGGCGAAGGGGTACAAGGGACAAGTCCGGATGCATCTTGGCGTAGGCGGGAGGCCGGATGTCCGGTGTCGGGCCGGATGTCCGGGCTTTCCCGAGACGCCGGATGTCCGGGCTAGGGGCGGATGTCCGGCTGGCGGGTCTTCAAACGCATAATCGGTGATGGGGGCGGATTTCCGGGCGAGGGCGGATATCCGGGCTTCCGGAAGAGCCGGACGTCAGGGGCTCTGGGGCGGATGTCCGCTGTCCTGGTCCCTTTCTTCCTTCTCCTTCCCTCGCTCCAAGACGCTTGGCCTTGGTCCTTGGGCTCTCCATGATCTCCTCGGGTGTACTGAGTATGCACAATGTCCGCGCTTGAAGTAGCATCCATGTCTTACATGCGGAAAGGGACGATTCGGAAAGGAGCGAAGTTCACCTTAGGTCCAATGGCGCATAGTCGAGGTCTCATCTTATGTATCCTTGGGGCTTGGAGAGTAGATGGAGTGTACATGGGGATGAGCGTGGGATGCTCCGCATCATCTCCCTCCCTTGGTAAAGATCCGACCTCGGATCGTGATCCTCATCACCATGGAAAGCGGTTGTCGAGACGGACTTGTAGTTGGACGAAGTTGAAGACATGGCGCAATCCAAGTAGTCCACGGTGTCGCCGGAGTGATAGACATGCAAAAGAGCAAACACAAGCAACACTCGGAAATACAATGGTTAAGCGCACACAAAGTGTCCATCATGTAAGAATGAGTCCGTGAGGCAAGATTGTTCATGACAAAGCACATGAAGCTTAGCAAGATAATATGAAATGAGATGTAAAACATTCATGGGAACAAATGCAATCATTGTGCACACAATTGTGTTGTGAATATGATGAATGCAACCACGGTGCAAAATGATGTCATAGTGAGACGGTTTATCAATAGCATGAATATGGCAATGGATGCTCAACATGTGTATGTTATCATGCAATTGATGATTGGCAATATGATCATGATGTATGAATATGCCATCAAGGAAGATCACAACAAATTTGCTAACAAAATGCACAAGTTCATATATCATGGATGACATGGGAATACAAGATGCAACAAGGCAATCATAATGTGTGTCAATCCATGCATGGGGTGCAAACTTGTGGTGAGTATGATATGTCCATCGAGCATGACATGTATGAGCACAAGCAACAAATATGGGTGTGTGGGTACAATGTGTCAAAGGAGTGTTGATGTACCAATGCTCGATGTCGTGGCATGAGTGGAGGTTCGAAGGTGCATCCCATAAGTCCAAGCGCTCCTCAATGTAAAGGTCCATAGAGCCAATCTCCAATGTCGCTCCTCCGTCGAATAGATGTAACATGTAGACAACAAGAAGGAAACGACAATGAAAGAGTGACCCATCCAATATGCGTATTTGAGGATGGCTCAAAGAGAAGGAGGTCACCTTAATGAGGATGTCGAAAATGTTGGTGTCGCACATCGTGTATGCCTTCACATAACCAATATGTCCCATGACGGTAATGCCTTGTGAATCCTTCAAAAGCGAAGAACATGACAAACACTCGGAAAAACAAATGAGGTTAGCGGAAGTGCAAAACCTATCATTCGTGTGGTAAGATACCCAACAAGTGTATGCATCATGCTCATCATAAGAAAGAACAAGGTGTGGTATGGCATGAAAGCATATGATGTAACTACAACCAAAGACAATAGGCTCAAGTAAGCAATCATGCATCACAAGTAATATGTCCAAGTCTCCAAGATGAATAAGCATAGCATGGATGCACTCACTATAATGGCATATGAGAGGTGCAACTAATGGAGACAAGAGACGAAAGTCACGATATATCATGTGAGAGGCATGAACATATATGTCATCAACCCAAGAAAGCGAGTAATAGTGGAACATGGGTGATGCAACATAGCAAGCAATCATAGCTATCAAGTCAAGCAAGCTAGTAGTGCGAAGATGCAACGTACTAGAAGGAATCATGGCAAGCATGTCATGTGTGCAAATAGTGGGCATGAATAATTCACATGTCATAGCACAAGCATAAAGGCAAGATATGAGAAAAATAGCATCAATAGCATGGGGCACATGATAAACATGGAAAAAGCAACAAGGATCTCCACCAAGCATGCAAATACACATAGAAGTAGCATAATGGTGAATCATGGGTATATGCAAGCAAGGGTCACAATTGCATGGCAAAGGCATAGGAGCAAGCATAACATGCAAAGTGAACACGGAAAATGAGCATAAGGTGACAAGTGGTAAATAGCCCATAGCCGTGTGAGAGCCAAGTAGAAGAGATGCGTAGTCCTTGCTTGAAGGGAGCAGTGGTAAGGATAGTCCACGGGATCCCAAAGCATCATTGCTCTCAAGAGCTCGTTTAAATCAACTCATGGGATTGAGATGTTGGCGAGTGTATGTGGGTACCTACACAAAACAAAGACAAAGAGAAAATTGTGTGTGCGTGGTAGATGTACACATCATCCATCATGATGCATACGTGCATGTGTTGGTTAGCACAAAATATCCAATGCTCAAATAAATGAGATGCATGATATAGAAACACGTCATCCATCATGATAGGTTTGTTATTATGTATAGCATAATGGAGACTCAAATTATGCATCATGGGAAATATGTCGAGCATTGTTATTCATGGAATGCATATGGTTCAAGCAATCATGGAAATCATGCAAAGGATGGGATGAATCAAAATCTCCTAATATGCATGAGGAAACTATGGGGTCTCCTCATGAGCATTAATGGAAACATCACATGGAGAATATTGACAACATCCAAAACAATGCATATTTGGAACAATGTGATCATGGCATGGAATAGTAGACGAATTGTGCAAATCATGTAAAGGAAGCATGGCAATATCATCACAAGAGAAGCAAAAGCCAATGACCATCATCTCGTCATCTATGCCATAAGTGCAAATAGGGTTTATTTTAATGGGGCATGCATAGTTACTATGTTGAGATTGAAATGAGGCAATATGGGAGATCTCACTCATAGCATATGACAAGTTCAATGGATTGTCAAACATGAAGTGACCAATAGAATTTTCACATGATATCCTATGGAGCATAGCATCACAACTAGGCAACTCAACATGCTCATCATCATATTCATCATAAATAGGTAAGTCGAGGCATGAAGAAGTTTCACTAGCATGAAGCATGGTAATAGGTGTGTCAACATCATGGGAGCAATCGAAGTCAAGAGAGTCCACTAGTGGGACAAGAGAAGCACCATCACCTATGTTACCGTTGGAGCGTCGCTCATGTGTTGTAGGTGAGGTGTTGAAGATCGTCTCGTTGTCATCTTCATCTTGATGGAACCATGTGGGGGGTGCATCATCGTCCACCATGGCCATAAATGCGTCTCCAATGTATGGATGGACTCGTCGAGGATAGGCATGTCGTCATGTAGGAGACCTAGCACCAAAGAAGAAAACACACTAGGAGTAGAGGTTAAGTCGTTAGAAATTATAGTGGCCTCATGTGCCGTGTCAACTACCTCACTCACCAAGTTTTGTGGCTCACTCACTCCCTCAAGGATGTTCTCACTCGTATGGCGGGTGGAGTCACTCAAATGGCGCTCAACCTCACATAGGATGTGTGGCATGCTCTCATGTGTGGGGCCAGTGGTGGTCACTGATGTAGGGTGGAACCCTACGTGGGCGATCTTTCACGTTGGAGCGGATCCTACGGGGAATCACGATGAACACGGGGAAGAACGGGGAGAAATCACAAGGGGAAACACTCAAGAACAAGTCCAATCACACGTCCACTAGACAATCAAACACACAAGATCCACAAGGTACATGAACAACAAAAGGAAAGATACAAGGTAAGGTTAAACACCGAGAGGAGGTGTTTATGGGGTCCGCCCAACAATGGGGTCTTGATGATATCCCGCAGGATCTTCTCACATGGAGGTCTTGAACTCCATGGGAGTGGTAGTCTCTCTCTCTCAAGAGAAGAGGTAGGAGCAAAGCTCACCTAAGAATGAGCTATCATATTTGCTAACCCGAGAAAGGAGGTGGAGGTGGTCTATTTATAGTCTAAGCCACGAAGGGGTAAGTGGGAGAGGGATACAAGGCCAAAGGCCCACGGCAACGCACACAGGCGTCGGACGTCCGGAAGGGGTCGGACGTCCGGAAGCTCGGGACGGTTCGGACGTCCGGAAGTCTTCGGACATCCGTAAATTCTGTTCTGTCGCCATAGCACCGGTCGTCCGGTCGGTGTCGGTCGTCCATGCTGGGGACTTGTCGGACGTCCGGCGTTAAATCGATCGTCCGGCCATTGAGAGTGTCGGACGTCCGGTGGCCTCCGGTCGTCCGACATTGGGGACTCCGCAGCTCCGTCTTTTTCCGTCTTCTCTTCGAGCTTCCCTCGCGGATGGTGTAGGTGTTCCTTGGCGCTTGCACTCCTCCTCGTCGTCCGTGAAGCTCCGCAATACCTATGCATGCACACGAGTGGAGTGTCAAGTAGTATACCATCCTCGAAGGGGTCAAGTGAACACGTGTAAAGGAGAAGATTCACCTTTATGTATGAGAAGTAGAGGTGCATACGTGTCACTTGCCAAACGGACTCTTGACATGGTGATGACCATAGGATGCTCCGCATCATCCCTCCCCTTGGAAAGATCCGACCTCGGATCAAAACCAAATCACCATGGGAAAGAGATGGCGGTGCCGTGTTGAAGCGGACGATCACCAAGCACTCATCATCTTGAAGCTCGAAATAAGCACTCTCCAATGTCGCACCATCTTGTGATTCCTTCAAAAGGAGCAAATAGAACAAACACTTGGAAAAACAAATGTGGTTAGCGTTAGTGCAAAACCAAGCATTCAAGAGGTGATTCACCAAACAAGTGTTGTCATCAAGCATAGCATAGGGTGTGACAAAGGATTGTGAAATGGCATGTAAGCATATGAATTGAGCAAAATCAAGGTCATCATGGAAACAAGCATGTAAATGTGAGGTAGTGATGCAAATATGTGTGACAAGAGAATAAGCATCTACCTCAAGATCATAGCAAACATGCATAAAGTGCTCGACAAATGGTCGATGGTAGGCATAGGAATCATTCACAACACCAAATAAGATGAGATGTCTAAACACATGGGTCAAGTGCAAGACAATCCAAGCATAATGTGCATAGGGTGTAGTGAAGATGGAGTGGCACTCAACACAATAGAAAGAGCAATTGTTCATCATGTGTGAGGCAATCAAGTGAATCATGTGACAAGCAAAGGGACATGGCATATGTGAAGAAATGATATTGGTGCAACCAATCATATGATAGTAGCAAGTAGACCAAGAATTGGATGCAACACACAAGGTATATATATCATGAAGCATGGAAATGTGGCAATCATGGGTGAAAGCAATATCTCGAACATGCGTGCAAATGGTGCAAGCAACACATGAAGTATGATCCACAATATCCAAGCTCAAGAAGGATGTCACCTTGAAGGCGTGTCCTTGTGCATTCTTCACAATGCGAAGTGGAAGCAAATGCGGTGTAGAAGCGAGTCGTGGTAGAATGTATGAGGCTCTCTCTCAAGGGCTCGAATGGTCAACTCACGTGAAGTGGTTGTCGACACTATGTACAAGTATCCTACACTTGCTCAAAACATAACAACGTAAGTATGCGCTTGGTAGACAAACACATCATCCTTCATTTTGGTTCTCATCTTTTGAGCATAACCATTAGAAGCACAAGTGCATGAATAACATGATGCAACAATGGCAATATTCATGGCACTAGGTATATGGTGCAAAGAAGTAAGACAAGCATGCTTCACAAGTAATATGTCAAAATCTCCAAACATATGTGACAATGCTATGGGGGCAAACTCATGACCAAGACTAATAACATGGTTGCACTCAATACATGGCAAATCTAGCATGAGAGAGGCAACATATGGAGATATGTGACAAGAAGCAATAGCAATCATGTGCAAAGCATGTAGATGGTTGTCATCAACCGCATGAAATGAGCAAGTATGAATCATAGGTGATGCAACAAGGCAAGCAAACATAGTAATCAAGTCGTGCAAACTAGTGGAGCGAAGATGCAACACACTAGAATAAATCATGGCAACCATGACATGTGAGCAAATAATAGGCATAAGGAGTGCACATGACATATCACAAGCACGAACACAAAGCAAGATCATAGTGTCATCATAGGCATGGGGCACAAAGCAATCATGGCAATACCAAACAATATCTCCACCACGCGTGCAAATACACATACAAGTACTAGAATGAATCATCATGTGTAATGCAAAGCATGGGTCACAAATGCATGGCAAAGGCATAGGAATGGGCATATCATGCAAAGTGAACATGGCAAGATGGGCAAAGGATATATAATGGAGAACAACCCATAGCCAAGTGAGGGCCATGTAGAAGAAATGCGCCAAGTGTTTACTTGTGAAGTGAGCGGTGGGAAAGACAATCCATGGGATCCCAAATCATCGTTGCTCTCTAGAGCTCGTTTTGTCAACTTCGTGGGATTGCGAGGTCGACAAGTATTCATGGGTACCTACACAAAAGAGACAAAACCAAAGAAATTGTCTTGGCGTGGTAAATGTACACATCATCCATCATGATGTGTATGTGCACGCAGAGTTAGCATAAGATAAGCATCGCTCAAAGAAATTTGATGCATGGTATAAGAACATGTCATCCATCATGAAAGAATAGTTATTATGTATGACACGATGGGGACACAAATTGAGAATGCAAGTATATGGCGCATCGATAGCATTTTCATTCATGGGGAGCATGTGGTGCACACAAGTATGGGGATCATGCAATGAATGGGATGGATCAAATTCTCCTAACATGTATGAGGAAACTATGGGGTCTCCTCATGAGCAATATTGGAAACATCATTTGGAGAAAATGGACAACATCCAAAACAATGCATATCCGAAGCTAGGAGGGCATGGCATGGCATATGAGATAAAGGATGCAAAGGGAGCATATCAATATCATCACAAGAAAAACAAATGCCAATAACCATGGGCTTGTCATCTATGCCATATGTGCAAATTGGGTTTATTTTAATGGCATATGCATAGTCACTATGAAGAGATTGCAAATAAGACATATGATGGATCTCATGCATAGCATATGACAAGTCAAGCGGATTAGCAAACATGATGTGACCTAAAGAATTGTCACAAGAAATCCTATGTAACATAGCATCACTACTAATAGACTCCACATGAGAATCATCATATTCATAAATGGGCAAATCATCACATGGGGAAATCATACTAGAATGAATCATGTCAATAGGGTGATCGACATCATGCAAGCAATCAATGTCAAAATAGTCCACTAATGGGACGAGAGCATCACCGTCACCTTTGTTACCCTTGTCATTCCACTCAAGTGGTGTAGGTGAGGTGGGAAAGACCAAATGGTGGTCATCTTCATCTTGATGGAACCATGTGGGGGTGCATCATATTCCACCATGGCCATCGTCTTGTCCAAAGGGAGGGCGGAGTCGCCGAGGATCGGCGTCATCATAAATGGGACCTAGCACCAAATGAGAAGACACAATAGAGGTAGAGGTCAAGTTGTTAGAAATGCAAATGGCCTCACTAGACCTATCAACTATCTCACTCTCTCTATGTGGTGGTTCACTCACTCCCTCAAAATAGGTGCACTCAAGCTCACGTATGGTGGGGTCACTCATCTCACTCAAGTGGTGGGGGTTGTGGCTCTCCTCACATGGGAATTGGGGCAACACATATATGGGGCTAGCGGTGAAGTCACTCTCACTGTCAATATGGTGGCTCAAGTCACTCAAGTCATCGGACGTCGCCGTGGTCGAAGGGAAAATCCCATGCTCAACCATCTCGTAGTCGTCGTCGTGGATGAAGGCCGAAGATGGCACATCATCGCTCTCGTCGTGGATGAAGGCCGAAGATGGCTCAACATCACTCTCGTCGTGGATGAAGGCCGAAGATGGCACAACATCACTCGCCTCCTAAGATGGAAGCATCATCCTTGCTCGCCACCTTGTCGCTTGCCTCCAAAGCTTGGTCCTTGAAGGTCTCCGTAGTCGTACTTGTCGCCGCACCATCTTGAAAAAGAGTCAAGGTAGACTCGGCATCAACAATGCCACAAAGAGGGATGGCGGTGAAGTCGCACTTGGGAGCATCGTCTTGGAGCTTGTCGGGCTTGGACATCATGGTGGTACTAGCCTCATGCTTGTCGAGAGCTTGGTCTCCACGAAGTTTGCTTGGGGTGGAGAAGCGTTGGCCTTCATGAGTTCTTGTTCCGCCTTGTGAGCACCAATGTAGTAGTCGTCGATGGACTTGTAGTTCTCGAGGAAGATGGTCTTGGAGATGTCGTTGTGCAATCCCATCATGAAGTGGAACTTCATTGACATGGGGTCGTCCACGCCGCTCGTCAGAAGGCAATCTTCATCTCCTTGAAGTACTTGTCGATGGACTTGGATCCTTGGGTGGTGTTCTCCAATTGGCGTCGAAGTTGTTCCGTATGTTGGAGGCACAACTCTGCCGCAAAGCTCTCTTCATCTTGGACCAACTCATCTCGTAGCACTCAAGGTGTGTGAAGCCACCATGTCGAGGCGTAGTCGTGGAAGTTTCTTGTGGTGCACTTCACTTGATCTTTGGGAGGAACTTGATGTAGCTTGAGGTAGTCGTCCATCAAACGCTCCCACTCGAGGTACTCCTCGGGTTCTTGAGTCCCATAGAAAGGAATCTCGTGGTCGATGTCGAGGTCGTAGTAGCTCGTGGAAGTCGCGGACTTGAGCTTGGGGAGCTTCTCTTGGCGTAGTCTTGGGGTGCTTGTTGGCGAAGATGCCAAATATCCGGCGAAGATGCCTTGAAGTCGCTTGGCGAAGATGCCAAGGGAGATGGTGAAGTCGTGGAGCGGTTGTTGATGTTGAGCTCTTGACCTTCACGTTCTTGTTGATGATGGTGTCGATGCCGATGTGATCTTGCCGGAGACGGTAGCTCGGAAGCATGTGCTCTTGAGCGTCTTCTCGAAGATGAGGAAGATCGCTTGTAGGACTTGATGAGGATTTGATCTCCTCCATTTTAGCTTGCATCTTGGCGTCGTAGTTGTTTTCCATGGCATCGAACTCGTTGTTGTTGTAGTAGACCGAAGATGAAATGCCTTGCCTATCCATCACAAGACTCGAGTAGAGGTGAGTAGGAAATGAGATAAACAATACCAAGTTACCTTTTCCCAAAGTTGAGGATGTATCCCGTTTCACTCAATGTGAGATGAAAGAATAGTGGAATTGGTACCGGACTTGTTCACTCACACCTATCAAATAAAGCTTATGGTAGAGCTCGGTGAGGATAGTGGCACAAAAATTTGATGCAAAATGTTAGCAAGAGTCAATAATGTTGAAAGAGATTCACAAATTCATAAGCGAAACAAGTAGACCAATAGCAATATGTGGCTGCGGAAACACACACACGGATAGATAAATGGGGCCATGCAACCAAGGAATGAGCTCAAAATGTGGAATCCACCAAAAGCGCTTCGTGTTGCACAACTCTAGAGAGACGCTAGCACGATTGCTCAATAGGCGGATCGACACTTGTGCACAACCTATTTGATGCAAAATGGATAAACTTCTATCCCAAGTATGCTATGTATGTATGGTTCCGGTGTTTCTCTCAAGATGATCCAAGATGATCGGATATGACAATCTTATATGCAATATGGTATGATGCTATGGCACTTGCTTACAAGCTTCTTTGCTCTCTTTCTTTTGCTTAAAAGCTTTATTTCTTTTTTTGTATGGCCACTTTGCACAATGCACAAACCAAGATAGCAATTGTGTATATGCGGGAACAAACTTGAGACACAATGGATGATATGATACCAATATGATATGGTATGGTATGTAATGGAAGGTATGATCACTAATGTGCACAAGTAACGTTGCGGCAATACTCAAATGGCTAGTCTCGATAGGCAAATGCTTGTAAAAAGTAAGGCTAGGGTTAACAATGCAAAAGCAAGGGAATATACAATGGAGGATACCACGATACCAAGATGATATGGAGGTTACCGTCCGGCGATGATGAGTAGCGGTGTTCTTGATGTAGATACCAAGATGATGGAGACTCGTCCCTAAGTGGCGAAACACCTTAGGAAGCGGAAAAATCGCGAACTCAAAATCTCAAACGTCAAATGTCAAAATGGTGGTAAGCGGGAATGCGGTGGTGGTTTGCACTTGGCAATGCGGAAGTGGAATGATGGGCTATACACGTGTCGGAGTTGAAGTTGCCGTCCCTAAGTAGCGAAACACCTTAGGAGACTCGAATCACAACTCGAAAAAGCTCAATCAACAATTGAGTTAAGTTGGGGGTGGTTGAAGTGTATGGTGGGCAAGGTTATGTGGAAGTGGTGGTGGTGGTTGATGAAGAAGCAATCGTCCCTAAGTAGCCGAAACACCTTAGGAGACTCGAATCACTACTCAAGCAACAACTAATGCTATGGGGAAGAAAATTGGTTAGGTTGCGGAAGTCGGTGGTGGTTATGCGGAGGATGTGGCGGAAGCCCTAGGCAAAGATGCCAAAGTTCACAAAATTTGATGGAGTCAAATGATTTTGGTGGTATTTTTGTTGGAAGGGGGATGTCAAGAGCTTTTCAACGAGCTAAAGAACGTCAAAATCGGAGTTCGGATGAATTAGTTATGGACAAAACAAAAATCAGCCGAAGTCTGAAACTACAGGTTACGGACGTCCGGAAAAGGTCGGATGTCCGGGGCGTCGGACGTCCGGAAAAGTCGGAAATCCGTAAATTCGGTGCGGGTTAGGGGTTCCGGTCGTCCGGAAAAGGTCGGACGTCCGGTCGTTCCCGGGGCTCCGGACGTCCGTAAAACGTCGATCGTCCGGTGGGTCGGGTCAACGCGAGATCTGAGTTTGGACGCGATTTTGGGCGGAATTTGGGGATTTTGGGGTCAAAATTGAGGAGATTTTGTGGATGGAAAGTGGGGAAACTTGGGGAGATGCTAGATCCACTCGAAAGCAAGCAAATCCATGGATCAAAATCAACAAAACATCATCAAAACTAACAAATCACAAAAAAAAAATTGGGGCTATTTTTGGTGGGGATTTTGGATTTAGGACGAAATCAACAAAATCAAGCTAGAAAAAGAGGGGTAGGGGCTCCAAAAACGTGATCAACCTAAGCTCTGATCCATAGATGATGTAGGGCGGAACCCTACGTGGGCGATCTTTCACGTTGGAGCGGATCCTACGGGGAATCACGATGAACACGGGGAAGAACGGGGAGAAATCACAAGGGAAACACTCAAGAACAAGTCCAATCACACATCCACTAGACAATCAAACACACAGGATCCACAAGGTACATGAACAACAAAAGGAAAGATACAAGGTAAGGTTCATCTCCGAGAGGAGGTCTTGATGGGTCCGCCCAAGATGGGGTCTTGATGATATCCCGCAGATCTTCTCACATGGAGGTCTTGAACTCCATGGGAGTGGTAGTCTCTCTCTCAAGAGAAGAGGTAGGAGCAAAGCTCACCTAAGAATGAGCTATCATATTTGCTAACCCGAGAAAGGAGGTGGAGGTGGTCTATTTATAGTCTAAGCCACGAAGGGGTAAGTGGGAGAGGGATACAAGGCCAAAGGCCCACGGCAACGCCTTACAGGCGTCGGACGTCCGAAGGGGTCGGACGTCCTAAGCTTCAGGGACGGTTCGGACGTCCGGAAGTCTTCGGACATCCGTAAATTTTGTTATGTCGCCATAGCACCGGTCGTCCGGTCGGTGTCGGTCGTCCATGTGGCCAGGACTTGTCGGACGTCCGGCGTTAAATCGGTCGTCCGGCCATTGAGAAGTGTCGGACGTCCGGTGGCCTCCGGTCGTCCGACGGCTGAGACTCCGCAGCTCCGTCTTTCCGTCTTCTCTTCCGGGCTTCCCTCGCGGATGGTGTAGGTGTTCCTTGGCGCTTGCACTCCTCCTCGTCGTCCGTGAAGCTCGGTAATACCTATGCATGCACACGAGTGGAGTGTCAAGTAGTATACCATCCTCGAAGGGGTCAAGTGAACACGTGTAAAGGAGAAGATTCACCTTTATGTATGAGAAGTAGAGGTCGCACGTGTCACTTGCCAAACGGACTCTTGACATGGTGATGACCATAGGATGCTCCGCATCAGTCACACTCATCCTCTCATAGGAAATGCTCTCAATGTCACGTATGGTGGAGTCACTCATGTCACTGATGGGGTGGTGGCTCTCCTCACATGGCAATTGGGGCATCTCGACATATATGGGTGTCGGAGAGATGTAGGTGCAAATGTCTCCATGCGCTTCGCGTAGCTTGACTCGGAGTATGAGTCCTATGTGGGCGTCGTCTTCATGTTGTTGAAGAGGTTCGCGCTGTCGCCGTGGTCGAAGGGATGGCCCTTGCTTTCGACCGTCGTGTCACCGTCTTGGTGTTGGAGGCCCATATGATGTGGCACCTCATAGCTCGTCTCCATGACCGAAGGGAGTTTCCCATGCTCGGCCATCTTCCTTGAGGGGCTTCCGAAGATGGAAGTGTCGCCCTCGCTCGTAGGTGGTCGCCTTGGACTTGATGAAGTCGATGTAGGCGTACACGTGGGAAGTAGGCGAAGATGCCGTACGTTCAAAGGCGAAGATGCCTTGAGAACACTTGGCGAAGATGCGAAGTGGTTGATGTAGCCGTAACACCGTCTTGGTGGTGCTCGTCTCGCCAGTCTTCTCTTGTGCTTATGAAGCTTCGACTTGGCGTGAAGTAGGGCTTGTTGGGACTTGTGCATTTGCGCTTGTGGAGCATCTTCATGATGATGATGTCGTTGTCGTGCTTGAGCTCGTAGTAGATGTCGTTCATCGTAAATGCGTGCACATGATGCTTGGAGGTGACTTGCCCTTCATGACGATGTTGATCACGAGCGTGATGGTGGTCGCCATGTAGATGTGGACGAGGGCGATGTGCACTTGCGTCGTTTGCGTGCTCAAGACTTGTGGCTTGAATGTCGCCGCCTTGAAGATGACGAAGGGAAGAAGACTTGATCAAGGCCGAATCTCCTCCATCCTTGCATCTTGCTCCTCTTTATGTGCGGCAAGCTTCTTGTCGAAGTAGTCCCTTCTCCTTGCTTCGGAGTGATGAATGTCGATGGAGATGTTCTCGATGCGCTCTCGCAATCTTGATTGTGTGCCTTGCACTTGTCGTTGTAGATCAAAGAGAGACGCTTTGGTGATGTAGTTGTTCACGCCGTCGTTGTTGTCGAAGACCGGAGATGAAATGCCTTGCCTATCCATCACAAGACTCGAGCAAATATGAGTGGGAGAAAGAGAAGAACTTATACCAATGTACCTTGTCCGATGTTGACATTGAATCTAAGTCTCTCACATGCGGACAATGAAATAGCACTATTGGTACCAATCCTTGTCGGTTCTCACACCTACACAAGTAAAGCTTCTGGAGGAGCTCGGTGAGGATAGTGGCACAAAAATTTAATGCAAAATGTTAGCAAGAGTCAATAATGTTGAAAGAGATTCACAAATTCATAAGCGAAACAAATGGACCAATAGCAAAGAATGGCGGGCGGAAACACACACGAATAGATAAATGGGGCCGTGCAACCAAGGAATGAGCACAAAATGTGGAATCCACGGAAAACGCCGTGTTGCACAACTCAAGAGATACGCTTACGATTGCTCAATAGGCGGATACGACACTTGTGCACAACCTATTTGATGCAAAATGGATAAACTTCTATCCCAAGTATGTTATGTATGTATGGTTCCCGGTGTTTCTTTCAAGATGATCCAAGATGATCGGATATGACAATCTTATATGCAATATGGTATGATGCTATGGCACTTGCTTACAAGCTTCTTTGCTCTCTTTCTTTTGCTTAAAAGCTTATTCTCTTTTTTTTTCTATGGCCACTTTGCACAATGCACAAACCAAGATAGCAATTGTGTGTATGCGGGAACAAACTTGAGACACAATGGATGATATGATACCAATATGATATGGTATGGTATGTAATGGGAGGTATGATCACTAATGTGCACAAGTAACGTTGCGGCAATACTCAAATGGCTAGTCTCGATAGTCAAGTAACGCATAAAATGGGCTAGGGGTTATCAATGCAATTTGCAATGGGAAAATACAATGGTGTCGTCGAGGTTACCGTCCTTGGCGATGATGAGTGGCGGTGTTCTTGATGTATAGCCGTTCCTAGTTAGCGAAACACCCTAGGAAGCGGAAAAACCGCAAACTCAAAATCTCAAATGACAAATGTCAAATGGTGGTAGCGGAAGCGGTGGTGATTTGCACTTGGCAATGCGGAAGTGGAATGATGGGCTATACACGTGTCGGAGTTGAAGTTGTCGTCCCTAAGTAGCCGAAACACCTTAGGAGACACAAGCCACAACTCAAACAAAATTGGGTTAAGTTGGGGGTGTGGGAAGTGTATGGTGGGCAAGGTTATGTGGAAGTGATGGTGGTGGTTGATGAAGAAGCAATCGTCCCTAAGTAGCCGAAACACCTTAGGAGACTCGAATCACTACTCAAGCAACCACTAATGCTATGGGGAACAAAATGGGTTAGGTTGCGGAAGTCGGTGGTGGCTATGTGGAGGATATGGTGGAAGCCCTAGGCAAAGATGCCAAAGTTCACAAAATTTGATGGATTCAAATGGTGGTGGTAGTATTTTTATGAGAAGGGGGATGTCAATAGCTTCGAAACAAGCTAAAGAACGTCAAAATCGGACTCGTATGAATTAGTTATGGACAAAGCGGTGAAGCGGAAAAACAGAACTCACGGGGCCGGATATCCGGGGTTAGGGGCCGGATTTCCGGGGTGTATGTCCGAACCGAGCTGATTTGGCGCTCCAGGGCGGATGTCCGGCTTGGGGCGGATGTCCGGCCCGGCTGGCGGATGTCGGCCCGACGGATCCCGAACTTCGTTTAGGCGGAAATTTCCGAATTGGGGCGGAAATTGATGATTTCAAGGTCAAAATTGGAGAGATTTCGTGGATGGAAAGTGGGGAAACTTGGGAAATGCTAGATCCACTCGAAACCAAGCAAATCCATGGATCGAAATCAACAAAACTTCATCACACGAACAAATCACAAAAAATTTGGGGCTATTTTTGTGGGGAATTTTCGGAATTAGGACAAAAACAACAAAATCAAGCTAGAAAAAGAGGGGTAGGGGCTCCAATAACGTGATCAACGTGGCTCTGATACCATAGATGATGTAGGGCGGAACCCTACATGGGCGATCTTTCACGTTGGAGGCCGGATCCTCTGAGGGACTCACGAGGAACACGCGGAAGAACACGAGAGAAACGAGAGAGAAATCACTCAACCGACAAGAGATCAATCACACAAGTGCTAGATCACCGATCACATAAGGTGGCACAAGATTTAAGATCAACAAAGGTAAGGATACACGAGTAGCCGTTCTTCTCCGAGAGGAGGCCTTGATGGGGTCCACCCTAGAAGGGGGTCTTGAATCCACTTGGGGATCTTCTCCGAAGAGGTCCTGAGCTCCGAGGAGAAGTAACCAAGTGGATGAGCAAGGCTCTCACACAAACATGAGCTAAACCTAAGCTAACCCTAAAAAGAGGAAGGGGATTAAGTATATATAGTCTTGGGGGCGAAGGGTACAAGGGACAAGTCCCGGATGCATCACAGCGTGGCGGGGAGGCGGATGTCCAAGGCGTCGGGCGGATGTCCGGCTTTCGAGGCAGCCGGATGTCCGGGCTAGGGGCGGATGTCCGGGCTGGCGAGGTCTTCAAGCATAATCGGTGATGGGGGCGGATTTCGAGGCGAGGCGGATATCCGGCTTCCGGAAGAGCCGGATGTCCGGGGCTGGGCGGATGTCCGGGCTGTCCTGATCCCTTTCTTCCTTCTCCTTCCCTCGCTCCAGCGCCGCAGCAGCCTTGGTCCTTGGGCTCTCCATGATCTCCTCGGGTGTACCTGAGTATGCACAATGTCCGCGCCTGAAGTAGCATCCATGTCTTACATGCGGAAAGGGACGATTCGGAAAGGAGCGAGTTCACCTTAGGTCCAATGGCGCATAGTCGAGGTGATGCGGAGCATCCCTCGCTCATCCCCATGGATGTGCCTACATCTCCCTCAACGCCACTAGGACCCATGACAAGAGCCCGAGCTAAGGCTATCGAAGATAAGGTGAATTCGCTCCTCTCAGAACTCCCTCTTCCTACTCACGAGACATGGCTACTACCTCATTCGGAGACTCTATGTGTAATCAGGTACATGGAGGTGAGCCAAGGATCAACCACTTGCGAGAGCCAAGACGGCGAGGACTCGAGGCATATTGAAGAAGAAGAAGAGATGTCTTTGAAGGCACGAGCCGGACGTCCGACGCCTTCCGGACGTCCGACGAGTCCCAGACCCGGACGACGGACTCTCCGGACGTCCCACTTTGCCACCGAACCAAAACTACGGACGACCGAAGCCTCCGGACGTCCGACCGACGCCCGCCCGAACCCAATCTACGGACGACCGCCAACTACCGGACGTCAGGACCGTCACGACGCTCCGGACGACTGACCCTCACCGGACGTCCGACGCGCCTGACGACAGAACTGATTCTACGGATGTCCGAACCCGTCCGGACGTCCGGACCGTCCTGAAACCTCCGGACGTCCGGCGCCTTCCGGACGTCCGACGCCTGTGTGTTGACTTCGTTTGGGCAGCCCTTGTACCCCTTCGCCCCTAGACTATATATACTCCTTCTTCCCCAACTTTCTAGGGTTAGCTTAGGTTTAGCTCATGTTTGTGTGAGAGCCTTGCTCATCCACTTGGTTACTTCTCCTCGAGGCTCAGGACTTCTACGGAGAAGATCCCCCAAGCGGATTCAAGACCCCCTTCTAGGGTGGACCCCATCAAGACCTCCTCTCGGAGAAGAACGGCTACTCGTATATCCTTACCTTTGTTGATTGTGGATCATATGTACCTCTTTGTGTTCGATGATCTAGCATTTGTGTGATTGATCCCTTGTCGGTTTAGTGATTTCTCTCTCGCTTCCTCCGTGTTTCCTCTTGTTCTTCCGCGTTCTTCGTGATTCCCCGTAGGATCCGCTCCAACGTGAAAGATCGCCCACGTGAGGTTCCGCCTACATCACGAGGTCTCATCTTATGTATCCTTGGGGCTTGGAGAGTAGATGGAGTGTACATGGGGATGAGCGTGGGATGCTCCGCATCAACATGGCTATGGGCTATTTACCACTTGTCACCTTATGCTCATTTTATCGTGTTCACATTGCATGCTATGCGTGCTTCTATGCCTTTGCCATGCAATTGTGACCCTTGCTTGCATATACCCATGATTCACCATTATGATACTCCTATGTGTATTTGCATGCTTGGTGGAGATCCTTGTTGCTTTTGCCATGTTTATCATGTGCCCCATGCTATTGTTGATTGTTGTGTTGGGAGAGTCATGATGTCCCATTGCTATTTACATATGGCCTCTCGCCAATACATTGATGATAATTTTCTCATATCTTGCTTTCATGCTTGTGCTATGCCATGTGAATTATTCATGCCCACTATTTGCACACATGACATGCTTGCCATGATTCCTTCTAGTATGTTGCATCTTCGCACTACTAGCTTGCTTGACTTGATCGCTATGATTGCTTGCTATGTTGCATCACCCATGTTCCACTATCACTTGCTTTCTTGGGTTGATGACATATATGCTCATGCCTCTCACATGATATATCTTGATCATTGTCTCTTGTGTCCATTAGTTGCCTCTTTCATATCCACTTGTATTGAGTGCAACCATACTATGCTTATTGATCTTGGAGACTTTCACATATTACTTGTGATGCATGCTTGTTTGATTGAGCCTATTGCATTTGGTTGTTCTTGCATCATATGCCTCCATACTATGACACGCTCCCTTGTACTTTCTTATGATGAGCATGATGCATACACTTGTTGGGTATCTTACCACACGAATGATAGGTTTTGCACTTCCGCTAACCTCATTTGTTTTTCCGAGTGTTTGTCATGTTCTTTCATTTTGAAGGATTCACAAGGCGGTGCCGTTATGCGACATATTGGATATGTGAAGACATACATGATGTGCGACTCAACATCTTTGGGAACTTTCTTGAGGTGAACTCCTTCCCTTTGAGCCATCCTCAAATACGCATATTGGATGGGTCATTCTTTCATTGTTGTTTCCTTCTTATTGTCCACATGATACATCTATGGGATGGAGGATTGACATTGGAGATCGACTCTATGGACCTTCACATTGAGGAGCGCTCGGACTTATGGGATGCACCTTCGAACCTCCACTTATGCCACGACATCGAGCATTGGTACATCAACACTCCTTTGACACAATGCACCCACACCTTCATATTTGTTGATTGTGCTCATACATGTCATGCTCGATGGACATATCATACCCATAGCAAATTTGCGTCTTATGCATGGATTGACTCGCATTATGATTGCCTTGTTGCATCTTGTATTCCCATGTCATCCATGATATATGAGCTTGTACACTTCCTTAGCAATTTTGTTGTGATCTTTCTTGATGGCATATTCATACATAATGATCACATTGCCTACCATCAATTGCATGATAACATAATCATATTAGCATCCATTGCCATATTCATGCTCTTGATAAACCGTCTCACTATGACATCATTTTGCACCGTGGTTGCATTACTCCCATGAATGCTTTTGCTCCATGAATGCTTTACATCTCATTCCAAATTATCTTGCTAAGCTTCATGTGCTTTGTCATGAACAATCTTGCCTCACGGACTCATTCTTACATGATGGACACCTTTTGTGCGCTAACCATTGTGTTTCCAAGTGTCGTTTGTGTTTGCTCTTTTTGCATGTGTACCACTCCGGAGACACCTTGGACTACTTGGATTGCGCCATGCCTTCCACTTTGTCCGACTACAAGTCCGTCACGACAACCGTTTCCATGGTGATGAGCATTTCGATCCGAGGTCGGATCTTTCCCAAGGGAGGGGAGATGATGCGGAGCATACCACGTTCATCCCCATGTACACTCCGACTACTCTCCAAGCCCCAAGGATACATAAGATGAGACCTCGACTATTCGCCATTGGACACAAGGTGAACCCGTTCCTAAATGCTTCCCCTTTCCATTCGTGTGAGACACGGTTGCTACCTAATGCAAGGACACTATGCATGCCTAGGTACCAAGGAAACCCTCTCGGAGATGCTCGGAAGGATGGACAAGTCCCCAAGTACAAGGATGAAGGAGCACGACGAGAGGAACTGGAGGAAGGCTACAGGACCCGGACATCCGGCCCCGGCCCGGACATCCGGCCCCTGATGATGTCAACAGCAGCAGCAGCCCAGCCATCGAAGGGCTACAGGGCCCGGACATCCGGCTCCCAGGCCCCGGACATCCGGCCTCCCACGAAGCCCCAGAAATCCGGCCCCCCAGCCCAGAAATCCGTCCTCACCTATCCCGAACCGACAGAAGTCTGCCCCGCCAGCCCGGACATCCGGGCTCCAGCCCGGACATCCGGGCTCCAGCCCGGACATCCGGCCTCCCCTGAAGCGCCGGACATCTGACCCGGCCTTGGACATCCGGCCTCGCCTGTGCGTGAACAGTAAAGGGCCAAAGCCCATGTACCCTTTCGCCCCCGTAGACTATATATACTCCATCCCCTTCCTCTTCCTAGGGTTAGCTTAGGTTTAGCTCATGTTTGTGTGAGAGCCTTGCTCATCCACTTGGTTACTTCTCCTCGGAGCTCAGGACCTCTTCGGAGAAGATCCCCCAAGTGGATTCAAGACCCCCTTCTAGGGTGGACCCCATCAAGACCTCCTCTCGGAGAAGAACGGCTACTCGTGTATCCTTACCTTTGTTGACCTTGAATCTTGTGCCACCTTATGTGATCGGTGATCTAGCATTTGTGTGACCGATTCCTTGTTGGTTGAGTGTTTTCCCTCGTTCCTCCACGTGTTTCCCTCTTGTTCTTCCGCGTGTTCTTCGTAATCCACCGTAGGATCCGCTCCAACGTGAAAGATCATCCACGTGGGGTTCCGCCCTACATCATGAAGGTGATACTCAAGTCCCACTAGTGGACATTCTTGACATTGATTGCTTGCATGATGTTGATCCACCTAGTACCTTGCTTCATGCTAGTATGATTTCCCCATGTGATGATTTGCCCGTTTATTATGAATATGATGATTCTCATGTGGAGTCTATTAGTAGTGATGCCATGTTACATAGGATTTCTTGTGACAATTCTTTAGGTCACATCATGTTTGATAATCCGCTTGACTTGTCATATGCTATGCATGAGATCAACCATATGTCTTATTTGCAATCTCTTCATAGTGACTATGCATATGCCATTAAAATGAACCCAATTTGCACATATGGCATAGATGACAAGCCCATGGTTATTGGCATTTGTTTTTCTTGTGATGATATTGATATGCTTCCTTTGCATCATTTATCTCATATGCCATGCCATGACCACCTACCTTCGGATATGCATTGTTTTGGATGTTGTCCATTTTCTCCATGTGATGTTTCCGATATTTCTCATGAGGAGACCCCCATAGTTTCCTCATACATGTTAGGAGAATTTGATCCATCCCATTCATTGCATGATCCCAATACTTGTGTGCACCATATGCTCCCCATGAATAAACATGATATTGATGTGCCATATACTTGCATTCTCAATTTGTGTCCCCATCGTGTCATACATAACAACTATTATTTCATGATGGATGACATGTTCTTATACCATGCACCAAATTTCTTTGAGCGATGCTTATCTTGTGCTAACACTCACTTGCACATACACATCATGATGGATGATGTGTACATTTACCACACACACAATTTCTTTCGTTTGTGTCTCTTTTGTGTAGGTACCCATGAATACTTGTCAACTTCGCAATCCCACGAGTTGACAAAACGAGCTCTAGAGAGCAATGATGACTTGGTATCCCATGGATTGCCTTTCCCACCGCTCACTTCGCGCAAACACTTCGCGCATTTATTTTACATGTCCCTCACATGGTTATGGGTAGTTGTCCATTATATATCCTTTGCCCATCTTGCCATGTTCACTTTGCATGATATGCCCATTCCTATGCCTTTGCCATGCATTTGTGACCCATGCTTTGCATTACACATGATGATTGATTCTAGTACTTGTATGTGTATTTGCAAGCGTGGTGGAGATATTGTTTGTTATTGCCATGATTGCTTTGTGCCCCATGCCTATGATGACACTATGATCTTGATTTATGTTCGTGCTTGCGATATGTCATGTACATTGCCTATGTCTATTCTTTGCTCACATGACATGATTGCCATGATTTCCTCTAGTGTGTTGCATCTTTGCTCCACTAGTTTGCACGACTTGATTACTATGATTGCTTGCCTTGTTGCATCACCGATGATTCATACTTGCTCACTTCATGCGGTTGATGACAACCATCTAAATGCTTTGCACATGATTGTTATTGCTTCTTGTCACATATCTCCATATGTTGCCTCTCGATGCTAGATCATTTTCCATGTATTGAGTGCAACCATGATTGTCGTCTTACTCATGAGATTGCCCCCATAGCATTCTCACACTTGTTTGGAGATTTTGACATATCCCTTGTGAAGCATGCTTGCCTTACTTCTTTGCACCATATACCTAGTGCCATGAATATCGCCATTGTTGCATCATATTATTCATGCACTTTTGTTACTAATGGTTTTGTGCAAAAGAAGAGAACCATCATGATGGATGATGTGTTTATCTACCATGCGCATACGTTCTTTGTTTTGTTTTGTGCATGTGTAGGATACTTGGACTTTGTGTCGACTTCCACTTCACGTGAGTTGACCACTCGAGATCTTGAGAGCGAGCCTCATACATTCTACCACGACTCGCTTCTACACCGCGTTTGCTTGCGCTTCGGCATTGTGAAGAATGCACAAGGACATGCCTTCAAGGTGACATCTTTCTTGAGCATGGATATTGCGGATCATACTACTTGTGTTGCTTGCACCGTGAGACTTATTGGTCATCTTGGACCACTTGATTGCGCACTTGCTAGAGATCTTGCTTTGACTTGCCATTATCACATTCCCATGCATCATGATATATATGCCTTGTGTGTTGCATCCAATTCTTGGATTACTTGCCCCTATGATATGCTTGGTTGCACCAATGTCATTTCTTCACATATGCCATGTCCCATTGCTTGTCTCATGCTTCACTTGATTGCCTCACACATGATGAACAATTGCTCTTTCTATTGTGTTGAGTGCCACACTATATTCACTACACCCTATGCACATTATGCTTGGATTGTCTTGCACTTGACCCATGTGTTTAGACATCTCATCTTATTTGGTGTTGTGAAGGATTCCTATGCCTACCATCGACCATTTGTCGAGCGCTTTATGCATGCTTGCTATGACCTTGAGGTAGATGCTTATTCTCTTGTCACACATACTTGCATCTCTACCTCACATTTACATGCTTGTTTCCAAGATGACCTTGATTTTGCTCAATTCATATGCTTACATGTCATGTCACAATCCTTTGTCACACCCTATGCTATGCTTGATGACAACACTTGTTTGGTGAATCACCTCTTGAATGCTTGGTTTTGCACTAACGCTAACCACATTTGTTTTTCCAAGTGTTTGTTCTATTTACTCCTTTCGAAGGAATCACAAGATGGTGCGACATTGGAGAGTGCCCATTTCGAGCTTCAAGATGACGAGAGCTTGGTGATCGACCACTTTGACACGGCACCGCCATCTCTTTCCCATGGTGATTTGGTTTTCGATCCGAGGTCGGATCTTTTCCAAGGGGGAGGGGATGATGCGGAGCATCCTCTGATCATCACCATGTCAAGAGTCCGTTTGGCAAGTGACACGTCGACCTCTACTTCTCATACATAAAGGTGAATCTTCTCCTTTACACGTGCTCACTTGACCCCTTCGAGGATGGTATACTACTTGACACTTCTCTCGTGTGCATGCATAGGTATTGTTGGAGCTTCACGAATGTCGAGGAGGAGTGCAAGCGCCAAGGAACAACTACACCATCCGCGAGGAAGCACAGAAGCGGCGACGGAAGAAGACGATGCTTCTTTGAAGCTTCTGGCCGGACATCCGGGCCAAGGCGGACATCCGGCGCTGTCGCGATCGCCCTGAACTGCACTAGCGAAAAGGCCAAAACATCGGCCGGACATCCGGCCCGTGTGCGGACATCCGGCGCCACGCCACAGCCGGACATCCGGCATCGCCCGGAAATCGGTGTGAGGCACCCGGCCGAAGGCCACCACTGCTCGGGCGGACATCCGCCAACCGCCCCGGACATCCGGCGTCTCACGAGCCGGACATCCGGGCTGACCGGACATCCGGCGCTGCACTGCCAGAGTCGGGCCAAAGGCCCATGTATCCCTTTCCCACTTACCCATTCGTGGCTAAGACTATATATACTCCTCCCCTCCTCCTAGTTAGGGTTAGCAAATATGATAGCTCATTCTTAGGTGAGCTTTGCTCCTACCTCTACTCTTGAGAGAGAGACCTACTCCATTGGAGGCCAAGACCTCCATCTAGGAGAAGATCCTGCGGGATATATCATCAAGACCCCCTCTTGGGCGGACCCCTTCAAGACCTCCTCATGGAGATGAACTCTACCTTGTATCTTTCCCTTTGTTGTTCGTGTATGATGCGGAGCATCCCACGTTCATCCCCATGTACACTCCGACTACTCTCCAAGCCCCAAGAGGACATATGATGGGACCTCGAAGATACACCTTTGGACACAAGGTGAACTCGCTCCTCTCCGAACCTTCACTTTCCACATGTGAGACATGGCTACTACCTCAAACGTGTATGGTATGCATGTCCAGGAACCAAGAGGAAGGCCATGGAACAGCTACGAGCATTGGATAAGACGGCGATGGACATCAAGATCAAGGAGGCATTCCACCCAGCCTGGAAGGACGGTACAACCGCCCAACCACCGATAGAGGCAAAGGTGTCCCGTCTTTCGATGAGATGTTGGTTTTCGCTTTGGAGGAAGTCGACTTTGACGATCCGACTACGAGCGTCTTGAGGGCGTCGTGCCTTAGCAATCGCTAAACCAACTCAGAGGTTATTGACCACGTCATAGCACGATCAACTCGACCACGAGGGTCTGCATTTCCTGCGAGCAAACGAAGAACAAGCAAGAAACTGAGATTGCAATCTGGATATTGCGAATATAAGATGAAAGCTTTATTGATCAAGGTGGGGTTACGTGGCGCCTTTGTGCAGTCGTTGAACACAAAGCGAAATGCGAAGTTGCAGCTATGGCGAACTTTTAATCTAAACAAAACCGAAAGTCTAAACGGTGCCCTAAGGGCTGTATATATGGAGCAAGAGGGGGGGAATTTCGTGGCCCTTGTTGGAGGGGTCCGAAATCAACCCTATCTCTTGTTTCCCCACACATACGGACTCTAAAAATAGCCTATACTTGTGTATTTTGAAATTACAAGGGCCTGGCCCAATAATAAGGTGACGCAGCACCTAGAATAGCCTCGGGACGATATTTATGAAGTAGCATCTTGTATATTTCGTCCAAGGTTTCATGCACCCATTATGGTGGCTTCAAAGTCCTGAAATCATCACTTGTAACTCCGTTCTTGTTAAGCCTTGCGCATGGCATCATCTCCATGCTTGTTCTTGCTCCAATGTCCATCCTTCTCCAAGCTAGGCCCTTCATTTGTAAGCAAAACAAATGTATCCAATTTAGGCACATCATATTCTCATGAACATTAGAATCATTACCAAGAAAGCGAAAGTACCGATAATTTAATTGGCGTCGCGAGCTCTAGTAATTGGTCCGGTATATGTAGCGATGAGGGGCTGCGGGTGTAACAATGGTATTGATGTCCTCATCAACCACCGCCCGGGCGGAACAACCGGCCAGCCACCGCCCAACAACCGGCCACCATTCTGTGATCAAGCGGTGCAAGGCCGGTACAGCACCGGTTCTACCGGTTTATGCCCAAAGACCGGAACAACCGCCCGACATCCGGTACAACCGCTGGCTCCTTCGACGCCCACCTCCAGAAGCCAGTGCCGACCTCGCCTTCCTCGGCCGGAACTACCGCCCCTCATGAGCTCTCAGCGGTACAACCGCCCCCGCGACCGGTACAACCGGCCTGTCTGCGCATAGTGTATTGGGCCGAGCCCGTGTACCCCTTCGCCCTCACTTACTCCTTCGTGGCTTAGCACTATATATACTCTTCTCCTAGCTTCGTATTAGGGTTAGCTTAGGTTTAGCTCATGTTTGTGTGAGAGCCTTGCTCATCCACTTGGCTACTTCTCCTCGGAGATCGGGACCTCTGGAGAAGATCCCCAAGCGGATTCAAGACCCCCTTCTAGGGTGGACCCCCTCAAGGCCTCCTCACGGAGAAGAACGGCTACCGTTTATATCGTCCTTTGTTGACCTTGAATCATGTATCTCCCTTTATGTTCATCGATCTAGCGCTTGTGTGATTGATCTCTTGTCGGTTGAGTGAATTCTCTCTCGTTTTCCCCGTGTTTTCCCTCTTGTTCTTCCGCGTGTTCTTCGTGATTCACCGTAGGATCCGCTCCAACGTGAAAGATCGTCCATGTATTGTTCCGCCCTACATCATCATGGTATCATGAGCCACGTTGATCACGTTTTTGGAGCCCCTACCCCGTGTTTTCTAGCTTGATTTTGTTGTTTTCGTCCTAAATCCAAAAATCCGCACCAAAAATAGCCCCCAATTTTTTTTGTGATTTGTTAGTTTTGATGATGTTTTGTTGATTTTTATCCATGGATTTGCTTGGTTTCAAGTGGATCTAGCATTCCCCCAAGTTTCCCCTCTTCTTATCCACGAAATCCATCCAATTTTGGCCCCGAAATCATCCATTTCCGCCCCAAAATCGCGCCCCACATCGATCTGCGAAAAATCCCGACACGAGCGGTACTTCCGCCCCTCCGAGCGGTACTACCTCTAAGTACCTCGAGCAGTACAACCGCCCTCACAAGCGGTACTACCGCCCCTCCCAGTTTCAGCGTACAGAGTTTCACCGTTTCGGCCATAACTTCCACATCCGGAGTCCGATTTTCGCGTTCTTTAGCTTGTTTTGAAGCTATTGACATCCCCATCCCACAAAAATACTACCACCACCTTTTGACACCATCAAATTTTTGGTACTTTGGCATCTTTGCCTAGGGCTTCCACCACATCATCCATAATACCACCATAGCCTTCCATAAACTAACCCATTTTGTTCCTTATAGCATTAGTGGTTGTTTGAGTTGTGATTTGAGTCTCCTAAGGTGTTTAGGCTACTTAGGGACGGTTGCTTCTTCATCAACCACCACCACCACCACCACTTCCACATAACCTTGCCCACCATACACTTCCGACAACCCAACTTAACCCAATTGTTGATTGACCTTTTTCGAGTTGTGGCTTGTGTCTCCTAAGGTGTTTGACTACTTAGGGACCATGTGCTTCCAACTCTTACACCGTGTATAGCCCATCATTCCACTTCCGCATTGCCAAGTGCACACTACCACCGCTTTCCGCTACCACCATTTTGACATTTGACGTTTGAGATTTTGAGTTCGCGGTTTTTTTCCATTTCCTAAGGTGTTTCGGCTACTTAGGGACGAGTCTCCATCATCTTGGTATCTACATCAAGAACGCCGCTGCTCATCATCACGGACGGTAACCTCCATATCATCTTGGTATCGTGGTATCCCTCCATTGTATATTCCTCTTTCCATTGCATTGTTAACCCCTAGCCCATTCTGCGTTACTTGCCTATCGAGACTAGCCATTTGAGTATTGCCGGCAACGTTACTTGTGCACATTAGTTGATGTAGGGCGGAACCCTACGTGGACGATCTTTCACGTTGGAGCGGATCCTACGGGGAATCACGAAGAACGCGCGGAAGAACAAGAGGGAAACACGGAGGAAACGAGAGAGAAATCACTAAACCGACAAGGGATCAATCACACAAATGCTAGATCATCGAACACAAAGAGGTACATATGATCCACAATCAACAAAGGTAAGGATACATGAGTAGCCGTTCTTCTCCGAGAGGAGGTCTTGATGGGGTCCACCCTAGAAGGGGTCTTGAATCCGCTTGGGGATCTTCTCCGTAGAGGTCCTGAGCTCGAGGAGAAGTAACCAAGTGGATGAGCAAACTCTCACACAAACATGAGCTAAACCTAAGCTAACCCTCGAAAGTTGGGGAAGAAGGAGTATATATAGTCATGGGCCCACGAAGAAGTAAGTGAAGGGGTACATGGGCTGCGCCCAACACACTTTGTCTTGTGAGCAGGCGTCGGACGTCCGGAGGTTCCGGTCATCCGGAGGCTCGGGAAGGTCCGAACGTCCGGTGCTCTTGAGACGTCCGTAGATTCGGCTCGGGCATGCTTGATCGGACGTCCGGAGGTCGGTCGTCCGGAGGCTCATGAGGTCCCGGGACGTCCGTGATCTTCGGATGTCCGCAGATTTGGTTCGGTGGTCACTGCACGGACGTCGGAGGGGCCGGTCGTCCGGAGCCTGGGAGTCGTCGGGCGTCCGGTCCTGGTCGGACGTGACGTCCGGCCGCTGTAGCTTCGGCCAGCTTCCTCTCTTGGTCCTTGTACTTGGTGTCCTCGCCGTCTTGTCCATGTTCTTCCTCCTTGTTCTTGGTCATGCCTAGCACATATATTTGAGGTAGTAACCATGTCTCACATGTGGGAAGTGAAGGTTCGGAGAGGAGCGAGTTCACCTTGTGTCCAATGGCGTTTGTTCGAGGTCTCGTCATATGCCCACTTGGGGTTTGGAGAGTAGTCGGAGTGTACATGGTGATGAACGTGGGATGCTCCGCATCATCTCCCCTCCCTTGGGAAAGATCCGACCTCGGATCGTGATCCTCATTACCATGGAAACGATTGTCGTAGACGGACTTGTAGTTGGACGAAGTTGAAGACATGGCGCCATCCAAGTAGTCCAAAGTGTCGCCGGAGTGATAGACATGCAAAAAGAGCAAACACAAGCAACACTCGGAAATACAATGGTTAGCGCACACAAAGTGTCCATCATGTAAGAATGAGTCCGTATGCGGCAATATAGTTCGTGGCAAAGCGCATGAAGCTTATCAAGATGATCTAGAATGGTATGCAAAGCATTCATGGGAGGAAATGCAATCATTGTGCACACAAAGGTGTTGTGAATATGATGAATGCAACCACGGTGCAAAATGATGTCATAGTGAGACGGTTTATCAATAGCATGAATATGGCAATGGATGCTCAAGATGTGTATGATATCATGCAAGTGATGATAGGCAATGTGATCATTATGTATGAAGATGCCATCAAGAAAGATCACAACAAATTTGCTAAGAAAATGCACAAGTTTATATATCATGGATGACATGGGAAGAGGTGCAACAAGACAATCATAATGTGTGTCAATCCATGCATAGGGTGCAAATTTGTGGTGAGTATGATATGTCCATCGAGCATGAGTATGAGCACAATCAACAAATATGGAGGTGTTGGTATACCAATGCTCGATGTTGTGGCAAGAGTGGAAAACCGAAGGTGCATCCAATAAGTGTGAGCGCTCCTCAATGTAAAGGTCCAAAGAGCCAATCTCCAATGTCGCTCCTCCGTTCGCGAGATGTATCATGTAGACTACAAGAGGGAAACAACAATGAAAGAATGACCCATCCAATATGCATATTTGAGGATGGCGCAAAGAGAAGGAGGTCACCTTTAGGAGGTTCTCAAGGATGATGGAGGTGCGCATCTTGTATGCCTTCCCATAAGCAAGTTGTCTCGTGATGTTACCACCTTGTGAATCCTTCAAAATGAAAGAACATGACAAACACTCGGAAAAACAAATGAGGTTGGCGGAAGTGCAAAACCTATCATTAGGTGTGGTAAGATACCCAACAAGTGTATGCATCATGCTCATCATAAGAAAGTACAAGGGAGGCGTTTCATAGTATGGAGGCATATGATGCGAGAACAACCAAATACAATAGGCTCAAGTAAACAAGCATGCATCACAAGTAATATGTCAAAGTCTCCAAGATCAATAAGCATAGTATGGTTGCACTCAATACAAGTGGATATGAAAGAGGCAACTAATGGACACAAGAGACAATGATCAAGATATATCATGTGAGAGGCATGAGCATATATGTCATCAACCCAAGAAAGCAAGTAATAGTGGAACATGGGTGATGCAACATAGCAAGCAATCATATCAATCAAGTGAAGCAAGCTAGTAGTGCAAAGATGCAACGTACTAGATGGAATCAAGGCAAGCATGTCATGTGTGCAAATAGTGGGCATGGATAATTCACATGGCATAGCACAAGCATGAAAGCAAGATATGAGAAAATTATCATCAATGTATTGGCGAGAGGCCATATGTAAATAGCAATGGATCATCATGACTCTCCCAACACAACAAGCATTAATAGCATGGGGCACATGATAAACATGGCAAAAGCAACAAGGATCTCCACCAAGCATGCAACTACACATAGGAGTAACGTAAATCCTGGGTATATATGCAAGCAAGGGTCACAATTGCATGGCAAAGGCATAGAAGCAAGCATAACATGCAAAGGGAACACGATAGAATGGGCATAAGGTAACAAGTGGTAAATAGCCCAAAGCCGTGTGAGAGCCAAGTAGAAGAGATCTTGGCGTAGTCCTTGCGCCAAAAGGAATGGTGGGAATGAAAGTCCACGTGATCCCAAGTCATCGTTGCTCTCAAGAGCTCGTTTAAATCAACTCTTGGGATTGAGAAGTTGACGATTGTATGTGAGTACCTACACAAAACAAAGACAAAGGAAAAATTGTGTGTGCGTGGTAGATGTACGCATCATCCATCATGATGCATACGTGCTTGTGTTGGTTAGCACAAAATAGCCAATGCTCAAATAAATGAGATGCATGATATAGAAACATGTCATCCATCATGATAGGTTTGTTATTATGTATAGCATAATGGAGACTCAAATTGTGTAATGCATCATGAGAAATATCTAGAGCATTGCTATTCATGGAATGCATATTGTGCAAGCAATCATGGAAATCATGCAAATCATGGGATGGCTCAAAATCTCCTAATGGGTATGAGGAAACTATGGGGTCTCCTCATGAGCGATATCGAAAGCATAATATGGAGAAAATGGACAACATGGTAAACAATGCATATCCAAAGCTAGGTGGTCATGGCATGGCATATTAGATAAATGATGCAAAGGGAGCATATCAATATCATCACAAGAAAAACAAATGCCAATAACCATGGGCTTGTCATCTATTCCATATGTGCAAATTGGGTTTATTTTAATGGCATGTGCATAGTCACTATGAAGAGATTGCAAGTAAGACATATGGTCGATCTCATGTATAGCATATGACAAGTCAAGCGGATTATCAAACGGAGCATACCACATTCATCCCCATGTACACTCCAACTACTCTCCAAGCCCCAAGGACACATAAGATGAGACCTCGACTATTCGCCATTGGACACAAGGTGAACTCGCTCTCTCCGAACCTTCACTTTCCACATGTGAGACATGGTTACTACCTCATGCATGGACCTTGCCTATACTCAGGTACAACCGAGATGACCATGGAGAATCAAAGGACAAAGGCCAAGCATGGAAGCGGAGAAGGAAGAAGAGCCCGGTACACAGGCCCCGGACATCCGGGCCCGGCCGGACATCCGGCCCTTCCCATAGCCGGACATCCGGCGCCCATCACAGCAATCAAAACTACAGGCAGGACATCCGCCCCAGCCCGGACATCCGGCCCCAGTGCCCCAGACATCCGGCCTCCCGAAGCCCGGATATCCGGCCCCTCGCCCGAAATCCGGCGCCCGCACCAATCGACGAAATTCTACCCGCCACTGGACATCCGCCCCTAGTCGGACATCCAGCGTCTCGGGAAAGCCGGACATCGGCCCGACGCCGGACATCCGGCCTCCCACTGCGTCACGGTGCATCCGGGCCGAGGCCCTTGTACCCCTTCGCCCCCTAGACTATATATACTCCATCCCCCTCCTCTTTCTAGGGCTAGCTTAGGTTTAGCTCATGTTTGTGTGAGAGCCTTGCTCATTGATAGAGGCAAAGGTGTCCCGATGTTTCGATGAGATGGTGGCTATCGTTTCTGTGGGAGTCGACCTTGACGATCCGACTACGTACGTGCGAGACATCGCGCCTTAGCAATCGCTAAACCAACTTTCGAGGGTTATTGACCACGCCGAGCACGATCAACTCGACCACGAGGGCCTGTTTCCTGCGAGCAAGCGAAGAACAAGCAAGAAACTAAGATTGCAATCTGGATATTGCGAATATAAGAGGAAAGCTTTATTAATGAAGGTGGGGTTACGAGGCGCCTTGGTGCAGTCGTTGAACACAAGCGAAATGCTGTGAAGTTGCAGCTATGGCGAACTTTTGATCTATACAAAACCCAAAGTCTAAACGGTGCCCTAAGGGCTGTATATATGGAGGAAGAGGGGAATTTCGTGGCCCTTGGTGTAGGGGTCCAAATCAACCCTATCTCTTGTTTCCCCACACATACGGACTCTAAAAATAGCCTATACTTGTGTATTTCGAAATTACAAGGGCCTGGACGAATAATAAGGTGACGCAGCACCTAGAATAGCCTCGGGACGAAATTTATGAAGTAGCATCTTGTATATTTCGTCCAAGGCTTCATGCACCCATTATGGTGGCTTCAAAGTCCTGAAATCATCACTTGTAACTCCGTTCTTGTTCACCTTAGCATGGCATCATCTCCATGCTTGTTCTTGCTCCAATGTCCATCCTTCTCCAAGCTAGGCCCTTCATTTGTAAGCAAAACAAATGTATCCAATTTAGGCAGCATCATATTCTCATGAACATTAGAATCATTACCAAGAAAGCGAAAGTACACGATAATTTAATTGGCGTCTTGTGAGCTCTAGTAATTGGTCCAAGATGTATAGCAGCAGGGGCTGTGGGTGTAACAATGGTATTGATGTCCTCATCATCCTCCCCTTCTTGAAATGAAGTCGTCCTCGACGGAAACTCATCTTCCTCACCCAAATAAGGCTTCAAATCTGCAATGTTAAAAGTGGGACTAACCCCAAAATCTGCGAGGCAGCTCAAGTTTATATGCATTATCATTTATTTTCTCTAACACCTTAAATGGACCATCAAGACGTGGCATTAGCTTTGATTTGCGCAAATTAGGAAACCTATCCTTACATAAATGTAACCAAACAAGATCTCCGGTGCAAAGACAACATGTTTTCTACCCTTATCTCCGACAAGTTTATATTTAGCATTCATACGCTCAATGTTTTCCTTAGTTAACTCATGCATTTTTAAAATCAATTCAGCACGTTCTTTAGCATCAAAATTAACCTTCTCCGAAGATGGAAGAGGCAACAAATCAATAGGTGCACGAGGTAGGAAGCCATACACAATTTCAAAAGGGCACATCTTAGTAGTAGAATGCAATGAGCGATTATAAGCAAATTCAATATAAGGCAAGCATTCTTCCCACATTTTCTTATTATTCTTCAAAACAGCCCTAAGCATAGTAGACAATGTTCTATTGACTACTTCAGTTTGTCCATCGGTTTGGGGGTGACAAGTAGTACTAAAAAGCAGTTTAGTCCCCAACTTAGCCCATAAACATCTCCAAAAGTGGCTAAGAAATTTAGTATCACGATCTGAAACAATAGTATTTGGCACACCATGCAAGCGAATAATTTCACGAAAGAACAAATCAGCAACATTAAAAACATGATCGCTTTTTTGATATTGTATGTAGTGTGTCATTTTAGAGAATCTATCCACGACAACAAATATGCTATCCCTCCCCTTCTTTGTTTGAGGTAAACCTAAAACAAAGTCCATAGATATATCCTCCCAAGGAACACTAGGTACAGGCAAAGGCATATATAAACCATGAGGATTGAGTCGTGACTTAGCTTTTTGACATGTAGTGCAGCGAGCAACAAAGCGCTCAACATCCCGTCTCATCTTTGGCCAAAAGAAATGTGTAGCAAGTATATCCTCCGTCTTCCTCACGCCAAAGTGTCCCATTAATCGTCCTCCATGCGCCTCCTGCAACAACAAAAGACGAACCGAGCTAGCAGGAATGCATAGCTTGTTAGCACGGAACACAAAACCATCCTTAATAACGAACTTGTTCCATGTTCTTCCTTCTTTACAATTCTGCATTACATCTTTAAAATCAGCATCATGCACATATTGATCTTTGATGGTCTCCAAACCAAATATTTTGAAGTCAAGTTGTGAAAGCATAGTATAGCGACGAGACAAAGCATCAACAATAACATTTTCTTTACCCTTCTTGTGTTTAATGACATAAGGGAAAGTCTCAATGAATTCAACCCATTTAGCATGTCTACGGTTCAGTTTAGCTTGACTTTTAATATGTTTCAAAGATTCATGATCAGAATGTATAACAAATTCTTTGGGCCATAAATAATGTTGCCATGTCTCTAAAGTCCGAACAAGAGCATATAATTCTTTGTCATAAGTAGAATAGTTCAGACTAGGCCCACTCAATTTTTCAGAAAAGTATGCAACAGGTTTGCCATCTTGTAATAACACACCTCCTAATCCAATTCCACTAGCATCACATTCAAGCTCAAAAGTCTTATTAAAGTCGTGAAGTTGGAGTAAAGGAGCATGCGTCAACTTATCTTTCAATACCGTGAAGGCTTCTTCCTGTGCGGTACCCCAAACAAAAGGCACATCCTTCTTTGTAAGTTCATTGAGAGGTGCAGCAATGGTGCTAAAGTCTCTCACAAAACGCCTATAGAAACCAGCGAGTCCATGAAAACTCCTCACTTGTGTGACCGTTTTGGGCTGCGGCCAACTCTCAATAGCTTCAATCTTGGCTTTATCAACTTCAATTCCCTGTGGTGTAACAACATAGCCAAGAAAAGATACTCGGTCGGTGCAAAAGGTGCACTTCCCAAGGTTACCAAACAAGCGTGCATCACGTAGAGCATTAAAAACAGCACGTAAATGTTCCAAATGTTCTTCCAAAGATTTGCTATAAATCAGTATATCATCAAAATAGACTACCACAAATCGTCCAATGAAAGCACGTAAAACTTCGTTCATTAGTCTCATGAAAGTACTAGGTGCATTAGTTAACCCAAAAGGCATGACTAACCACTCATATAAACCAAACTTAGTTTTAAATGCTGTTTTCCATTCATCTCCCAATTTCATACGAATTTGATGGTATCCACTACGCAAATCAACTTTGGAGAATATTGTAGAGCCACTCAATTCATCAAGCATATCATCTAGCCTAGGAATAGGATGACGATAACGAATAGTAATATTATTAATGCCTCTACAATCAACACACATACGCCGACGTACCATCCTTTTTAGGCACTAGTATAATAGGAACAGCACAAGGACTAAGAGATTCGCGTATATAACCTTTGTCGAGCAGCTCCACATACTTGACGCATAATCTCCTTCGTCTCCTCTGGATTGGTACGGTATGGTGCACGGTTGGGTAGCGATGCACCGGAATTAAGTCAATTTGATGCTCAATCCCTCGAATAGGTGGTAATCCGGTGAATGCGTCTTGTGGGAAGACGTCGGCGAACTCCTGCAAAATGTTAGTGATGACAGCGGGGGCAAAGAGAGGAAGGCACGTCCTCGAATGAAAATAACGCCTCTTTGCACACAAAAGCATAGCAAACAGATTTGCTAGAATCTATGATAGAGGCAAAGGTGTCCCGATGTTTCGATGAGATGGTGGCTATCGTTTACGTAGAGTCGACCTTGACGATCCGACTCTGACGTCTTGAGACGTCAGCGCCTTAGCAATCGCTAAACCAACTTCCGAGGGTTATTGACCACGCCGAGCACGATCAACCTGACCACGAGGGCCTGTTTCCTGCGAGCAAGCGAAGAACAAGCAAGAAAGCTGAGATTGCAATCTGAATATTGCGAATATAAGATGAAAGCTTTATTGATCAAGGTGGGGTTACGTGGACGCCTTTGTCCGGTCGTTGAACACAAACGGCGCACGCCGGTTGCAGCTATGGCGAACTTTTAATCTAAACAAAACCCAAGGTCTAAACGGTGCCCTAAGGGCTGTATATATGGAGGAAGAGGGGGAATTTCGTGGCCCTTGGTGGAGGGGTCCGAAATCAACCCTAACTCTTGTTTCCCCACATACGGACTCTAAAAACAGCCTATACTTAAGTATTTCGAAATTGCATGGGCCTGGCCCAATAATAAGGTGACGCAGCACCTAGAATAGCCTATGGACGCATATTATGAAGTGGCATCTTGTATATTTCGTCCAAGGCCTCATGCACTCATTAGGGTGGCTTCAAAGTCCTGGAATCATCACTTGTAACTCCGTTCTTGTTCTCCTTGCGCATGCCAACATCTCCATGCTTGAACTTGCTCCACGGTTCATCTTTCTTGTCCATGGTAGGCCCTTCATTTGTAAGCAAAACAAATGTATCCAATTTAGGCAGCATCATATTCTCATGAACATTGGAATCGTTACCAAGAAAGCGAAAGTACCGATAATTCAATTGGCGTCATGAGCTCTAGTAATTGGTCCAAGTATGTATAGCCTTGAGGGCTGTGGGTGTAACAATGGTATTGATGTCCTCATCATCCTCCCCTTCTTGAAATGAAGTCGTCCTCGACGGAAGCTCATCTTCCTCACCCAAATAAGGCTTCAAATCTGCAATGTTAAAAGTGGGACTAACCCCAAAATCTGCAGGCAGCTCAAGTTTATATGCATTATCATTTATTTTCTCTAACACCTTAAATGGACCATCAGCACGCGGCATTAGCTTTGATTTGCGCAATTTAGGAAACCTATCCTTACGCAAATGTAACCAAACAAGATCTCCAGGTGCAAAGACAACATGTTTTCTACCCTTATCTCCAGCAAGTTTATATTTAGCATTCATACGCTCAATGTTTTCCTTAGTTAACTCATGCATTTTTAAAATCAATTCAGCACGTTCTTTAGCATCAAAATTAACCTTCTCCGAAGATGGAAGAGGCAACAAATCAATAGGTGCACGAGGTAGGAAGCCATACACAATTTCAAAAGGGCACATCTTAGTAGTAGAATGCAATGAACGATTATAAGCAAATTCAATATGAGGCAAGCATTCTTCCCACATTTTCTTATTATTCTTCAAAACAGCCCTAAGCATAGTAGACAATGTTCTATTGACTACTTGGTTTGTCCATCAGTTCGGGGGTGACAAGTTGTACTAAAAAGCAGTTTAGTCCCCAACTTAGCCCATAAACATCTCCAAAAGTGGCTAAGAAATTTAGTATCACGATCTGAAACAATAGTATTTGGCACACCATGCAAGTGAATAATTTCATGAAAGAAAAAATCAGCAACATTAACGAGATCATCGCTTTTATGACATGGTATAAAGTGTGCCATTTTCGAGAATCTATCCACGACAACAAATATGCTATCCCTCCCCTTCTTTGTTCGAGGTAAACCTAAAACAAAGTCCATAGATATATCCTCCCAAGGAATACTAGGCACGGGCAAAGGCATATATAAACCATGAGGATTGAGTCGTGACTTAGCTTTTTGACAGGTAGTGCAGCGAGCAACAAAACGCTCAACATCCCGTCTCATCTTTGGCCAAAAGAAATGTGTAGCAAGTATATCCTCCGTCTTTTTGACGCCAAAGTGTCCCATTAAGCCTCCTCCATGCGCCTCCTGCAACAACAAAAGACGAACAGAGCTAGCAGGAATGCATAGCTTGTTAGCAAGGAACACAAAACCATCATTAATAACGAACTTGTTCCATGTTCTTCCTTCTTTACAATTCTGCATTACATCTTTAAAATCAGCATCATGCACATATTGATCTTTGATGGTCTCCAAACCAAATATTTTGAAGTCAAGTTGTGAAAGCATAGTATATCGACGAGACAAAGCATCAAGAATAACATTTTCTTTACCCTTCTTGTGTTTAATGACATAAGGAAAGTCTCAATGAATTCAACCCATTTAGCATGTCTACGATTCAGTTTAGCTTGACTTTTAATATGTTTCAAAGATTCATGATCAGAATGTATAACAAATTCTTTGGGCCATAAATAATGTTGCCATGTCTCTAAAGTCCTAACAAGAGCATATAATTCTTTGTCATAAGTAGAATAGTTCAGACTAGGCCCACTCAATTTTTCAGAAAAGTATGCAACAGGTTTGCCATCTTGTAATAACACACCTCCTAATCCAATTCCACTAGCATCACATTCAAGCTCAAAAGTCTTATTAAAGTCACGAAGTTGGAGTAAAGGAGCATGTGTCAACTTATCTTTCAATACCGTGAAGGCTTCTTCCTGTGCGGTACCCCAAACAAAAGGCACATCCTTCTTTGTAAGCTCATTGAGAGGTGCAGCAATGGTGCTAAAGTCTCTCACAAAACGCCTATAGAAACCAGCGAGTCCAAGAAAACTCCTCACTTGTGTGACCGTTTTGGCTGGCCAACTCTCAATAGCTTCAATCTTGGCTTTATCAACTTCAATTCCTGTGGAGTAACAACATAGCCAAGAAAAGATACTCGGTCGGTGCAAAAGGTGCACTTCCCAAGGTTACCAAACAAACGTGCATCACGTAGAGCATTAAAAACAGCACGTAAATGTTCCAAATGTTCTTCCAAAGATTTGCTATAAATCAGTATATCATCAAAGTAAACTACCACAAATCGTCCAATGAAAGCACGTAAAACTTCGTTCATTAATCTCATGAAAGTACTAGGTGCATTAGTTAACCCAAAAGGCATGACTAACCACTCATATAATCCAAACTTAGTTTTAAATGCTGTTTTCCATTCATCTCCCAATTTCATACGAATTTGATGGCATCCACTACGCAAATCAACTTTGGAGAATATTGTAGAGCCACTCAATTCATCAAGAATATCATCTAGCCTAGGAATAGGATGACGATAACGAATAGTAATATTATTAATGCCTCTACAATCAACACACATACGCGACGTACCATCCTTTTTAGGCACTAGTATAATAGGAACAGCACAAGGACTAAGAGATTCGCGTATATAACCTTTGTCGAGCAGCTCCCGTACTTGACGCATAATCTCCTTCGTCTCCTCTGGATTGGTACGGTATGGTGCACGGTTGGGTAGCGATGCACCGGGAATTAAGTCAATTTGATGCTCAATCCCTCGAATAGGTGGTAATCCCGGTGGCACGTCTTGCGGGAAGATGTTAGCGAACTCCTGCAAAATGTTAGTGACAGCAGGGGGCAAAGAGGAAGGCACGTCCTCGAATGAAAATAATGCCTCTTTGCACACAAAAGCATAGCAAACAGATTTGCTAGAATCTAGCTCATCAATATCAGATTTGGTGGCAAATAAACATGCACTTTTCAGTTTAATTTCGTAAGCAACATTAGATGGTTTATTATTAGGCTTCATTTGTTGCTCAAATTCTTTTGCCACAATCTGATTTTCACTCTTATTTTTCTCCTGTTTTGCTTTATTAGCTCTATTAATATCATCTTTCAAAATGGAATCAGAGTCATAGGAAGCAAAGTAATATTTTTATCCTTGTGAACAAGAGTATACTGATTGTTTCTACCATGGTGTACAAAATTTTTATCAAATTGCCATGGTCTACCAAGTAATAAGGAACATGCTTGCATAGGTACCACATCACAATCAACATAATCAGCATATGTAGAGATACTAAAATACACACGAACAAAGACGTGTTACCTTAACCTTGCCGCTGTTGTTGAACCATTGGATGTAGTAAGGATGTGGATGTGGTCTTGTGGTGAGAGAAAGCTTCTCCACCATATCCATGCTAGCCAAGTTGTTGCAGCTCCCTCCATCTATGATGACGCTTGAATAGAACGTTCCTTCACAACTCCCTTTGTATGGAACAAGTTATGTCTCTGATTTTGCTCAGCTTGTGTAACCTGCACACTCAAAACACGTTGAGCAACTAAACATTCATACCACAAGATCTTGAGCAGCCATGTATTGCGTGTCATGATCGTAATCATCTCCACCGTGTTCTTCATGTGTAATAAGAGCCAAAGTCTCTTCATCATAGTCACTAGCGGACTCATACCCACCATCCTCAAGAGCAATCATCACACGCTGAGATTGGCATTCTCTGCATAAAATGTCCTCTTCCCTTACAACGATTTACAAATGATATCACTTGTGTGCCCTGTTGACGCCATGGAAGAAGAAGAGCTCTGTGTAGGCCAAGCAGTGTGCTCTTGGCGAGATAGTGGTGGTTGTGCACCTTTCTTGTATCACGGTTGGAGGTGGCAGCCGACGGAGGTGCCGGTGTAGTAGAACGTGTGGAAGTAGATGATGCACGTGGTGTCCATGATGAAGGTCGACCTGCGAGAAAAGTTAGTTCGCGCCAACGCTGTCGATCCTGCACTTCACGCAGCTTTACAAGCAAGATGGAATAATCGAGTGATATTATTATAATCCTTGTAGTCTAGAATGGTCTGAATCTCTCTATTTAATCCACCCGTAAAACGTGCAAGCATAGCTTCATTCTCCTCAACAATACCACATCTAATCAAGCCAGTTTGTAATTCACGATAATATTCTTCTACCGAATTTTTCCTTGTCTTAAGCGCTGCAATTTTTGAAGTAATTCACGTTGATAATATGGTGGAACCCAACGAGTACGCATAGCAGTTTTCAAAGCAGCCCAAGTAGCTGGAACAGGATATAATCTACAATGTTCGCACCACCAAACACATGCAAAGCTAGTGAAAGCACAAAGCAAGCGAGGAACACGTCTCTCCTCGGGATATTGTAAACATGTAAATCGTTGTTCAGTTTCTAACTCCCAAGTAAGATATATATCAGGAACATATCTACCCTCAAATGGTGGAATATTCAATTTCAGTTTAGGGAGATGGTCATGATCTCGTACTGAAGGGGAGCCCAACATTGCCATTATTTGCATGTGGACGACACGGTGGTTGTGGTCTTTGGTGGTTGCACGTAGTTCGATGTTGATCAACCTCATCCTCGTAATCTCTCACATAATCATCCTCCCCACCGCAGCAGGGGCCACAGAAGTATCAACAAGCAGCACCGGCAGCTTGGCGGTGAAGAGGGACACGGAAGCTTCGGCGGAGGGCTGTTTCAAGCGATGTGGAGGTAGTCCTTGTTGTTGTAGTAGAGGTGCGTTAGGTGCCGCGGTGGTGGTGGTGGTAGACGCGCAGCAATTCATTAAACTTGTTATCGAGCTTTGTTTGACGCCTTCTCAATGCCATCTATCTTCTCCATGGCCTCTTCAAATCTATTTAGCACATCGTCCACCTGCCCACTCATCATTTGTTGAAACTTATCATGTAGCGCTTTGTTTGTCATGTTCTCCCGGTCGGTCTAAATACTTGTGATCCTGCCATGGTTAGCAGCAATAGAAACACACAAGAATATGATTCGACGGACTACTAGGAAGTGGTGGTGGTTGTGTGGTGGACGATCTAAATCCGTCAAGCAAATCTCAAATTCTTACCGGTTCTTACCCAAAGAAGCGGTGATCGCAACCGATGTAGTCAAAACTCTCAAAGCTTGGATAGAGCGATTACCGAGGAGAGTCAAACGCATACGATGTAGATGTATGTGGAGCTGGGAAGGCTTATAATATGGTAGCAAAAAGGGTCAGCAATAATCAAATCAGAGATGCAAAGTTGAATAAACGCTCAACGACGCATCTTTGTCTTTGGTCCTAGGCTAGACCGTGCTAGAGACGCGAGCCTAGAACACTAACAAAATCACGGTAGCTGCGGAAACAACGGAAAAGCACACTCTGAAATTTTTTTTCGCTCTTTTTTTTTGTTGCTTTTTTTTGCTGCTCTTTTTTTTTTTTGAAAAATCACTATAATGGCGAGTGTCTCAAAACTCTTCCCAGTCAAATCGGGATGGGCACGAAATTTTTTCGACCAATTTTTTCTTTTTTTATTTGCCGGGACCCAAAAGCTGAAACGGGTCAAAAAACTTTCTATAACGGCGACCGTCTCAATACGCTTAGAAACACTTAAAAAGCAGGATAGCGGAAAATTTTTCGACAAGTGCGTTTTGAAAAATTTTGGGCCTAAACGGAGGGTGGTTTCGGACTCGTTTTTTTTCGAAACCTACTCGGCAAGGAAACACGAATCGGAAACTAGATGGATCTCGAAAACAAACCTAATATGAGAAGAACTTCGGATTGGTGGTGGATATATGGTGGTGGTATATGGCAGCGGTGGTGGTAGCGGTGGTAGTATATGGATATGGATCGGTGGTGGTATATGGACACGGATTGGTGGTGGTATATGGATACGGATTCGGAGTGGTGATGGTAGGTGGCGAGGCGATGATGATGGTGCGGTGGCGGCGTGACAACTTATGACCGTAACTTCGACTCTAAAAGACTAGACGCTAAGACCAAAGAACTAGACACGACGATGCAACCAAAATTCAACAAAGCAAAACCCTAAAAAGATTATGCAAAGGCTCAGATTGGTTCGGATATGATGAACTAACCCTAATTTTTTGTGGCTTTTTCGTGGACTATAGGTATGAAGAAACAGACTCGATCTAAACTACGGAAAAGCTGTAAAATCTCACCGAGCAACCTGAAAATCTGATACCACTTGATAGAGGCAAAGGTGTCCCGATGTTTCGATGAGATGGTGGCTATCGTTTACGTGGAGTCGACCTTGACGATCCGACTACTTGACGTGCGAGACGTCGCGCCTTAGCAATCGCTAAACCAACTTCCGAGGGTTATTGACCACGCCGAGCACGATCAACCTGACCACGAGGGCCTGTTTCCTGCGAGCAAACGAAGAACAAGCAAGAAACTGAGATTGCAATCTGAATATTGCGAATATAAGATGAAAGCTTTATTGATCAAGGTGGGGTTACGTGGACGCCTTTATGCAGTCGTTGAACACAAGCGAAATGCACGCGAAGTTGCAGCTATGGCGAACTTTTTAATCTAAACAAAACCCAAGGTCTAAACGGTGCCCTAAGGGCTGTATATATGGAGGAAGAGGGGGAATTTCGTGGCCCTTGGTGGAGGGGTCCGAAATCAACCCTAACTCTTGTTTCCCCACATACGGACTCTAAAAACAGCCTATACTTAAGTATTTCGAAATTGCATGGGCCTGGCCCAATAATAAGGTGACGCAGCACCTAGAATAGCCTATGGACGCATATTATGAAGTGGCATCTTGTATATTTCGTCCAAGGCCTCATGCACTCATTAGGGTGGCTTCAAAGTCCTGGAATCATCACTTGTAACTCCGTTCTTGTTCTCCTTAGCATGCCAACATCTCCATGCTTGAATTTGCTCCACGGTTCATCTTTCTTGTCCATGGTAGGCCCTTCATTTGTAAGCAAAACAAATGTATCCAATTTAGGCAGCATCATATTCTCATGAACATTGGAATCGTTACCAAGAAACGAAAGTACCTGATAATTCAATTGGCGTGCGCGAGCTCTAGTAATTGGTCCAGTATGTATAGCCGCAGGGGCTGTGGGTGTAACAATGGTATTGATGTCCTCATCAAGGAAGAGGGAGTTCGGAGAGGAGCGAGTTCACCTTATCTTCGATAGCCTTAGCTCGGGCTCGAGTCATGTGTCCACGTGGTGTTGAGGAAGATGTAGGTGCGTCCATGGGGATGAGTGAGGGATGCTCCGCATCAAAGAGGGAGTTCGGAGAGGAGCGAGTTCACCTTATCTTCAAGAGCTTTAGCTCAAGCTCGAGTCATGGGTCCACGTGGTGTTGAGGAAGATGTAGGTGCGTCCATGGGGATGAGTGAGGGATGCTCCGCATCAACAGGGCACACAGGAGAATGCAAATCTCAGCGTGTGATGATTGCTACTGAGGATGGTGGGTATGAGTCCGCTAGTGACTATGATGAGGAGACTTTGGCTCTTATTACACATGAAGAACATGGTGGAGATGATTCTGATCATGAGACGCAATACATGGCTCATGAAGATCTTTGGCAGCTATGAATGTTTAGTTGCTCAACGTGTTTTGAGTGTGCAGGTTACACAAGTTGAGCAAAATCAGATGCATAATTTGTTCCATTCAAAGGGAGTTGTGAAGGAACATTCTATTCGCGTCATCATAGATGGAGGGAGCTGCAACAACTTGGCTAGCATGGCGATGGTGGAGAAGCTATCTCTCACCACAAGACAACATCCACATCCTTACTACATCCAATGGTTCAACAACAGCGGCAAGGTTAAGGTAACACATACTGTTCGGGTGCATTTTAGTATCTCTACATATGCTGATTATGTTGATTGTGATGTGGTACCTATGCAAGCATGTTCCTTATTACTTGGTAGACCATGGCAATTTGATAAAAATTCCGTAAACCATGGTAGAAACAATCAGTATACTCTTGTTCATAAGGATAAAATATTACTTTGATTCCTATGACTCCTATTACATTTCGAAAGATGATATTAATAGAGCAAATAAAGCAAAATAGGAGAAAAATAAGAGTGAAAATCAGATTGTGGCAAAAGAATTTGAGCAACAAATGAAGCCTAATATTAAACCATCTAGTGTTGCTTCGTAAATCAAATTGAAAGTGCATGTTTACTTGCCACCAAATCTGATATTGATGAGCTAGATTCTAGCAAATCTGTTTGCTATGCTTTTGTGTGCAAAGAGGCATTATTTTCATTCGACGACGTGCCTTCCTCTTTGCCCCCTCATCACTAACATTTTGCAGGAGTTCACGACGTCTTCCCACAAGGCGTGCCACCGGATTACCACCTATTCGAGGGATTGAGCATCAAATTGACTTAATTCCCGGTGCATCGCTACCAACCGTGCACCATCTTGTACCAATCCGGAGGAGACAAAGGAGATTATGCGTCAAGCATGGAGCTACTCGACAAAGGTTATATACGTGAATCTCTTAGTCCTTGTGCTGTTCCTATTATACTAGTGCTTAAAAGGATGGTACATCGCGTATGTGTGTTGATTGTAGAGGCATTAATAATATTACTATTCGTTATCGTCATCCTATTCCTAGGCTAGATGATATGCTTGATGAATTGAGTGGCTCTACAATATTCTCCAAAGTTGATTTGCGTAGTGGATACCATCAAATTCGTATGAAATTGGTAGATGAATGGAAAACAGCATTTAAAACTAAGTTTGGTTTATATTAGTGGTTAGTCATGCCTTTTGGGTTAACTAATGCACCTAGTACTTTCATGAGACTAATGAACGAAGTTTTACGTGCTTTCATTGGAAGATTTGTGGTAGTCTATTTTGATGATATACTGATTCATAGCAAATCTTTGGAATAACATTTGGAACATTTACGTGCTGTTTTCACCGCTCTCGTGATGCACGTTTGTTTGGTAACCTTGGGAAGTGCACCTTTTGCACCGAGCAGTATCTTTTCTTGGCTATGTTGTTACTCCATAGGGAATTGAAGTTGATAAAGCCAAGATTTAAGCTATTGAGAGTTGGCCGCAGCCCAAAACGGTCACACAAGTGAGGAGTTTTCTTGGACTCGCTGGTTTCTATAGGCGTTTAGTGAGAGATTTTAGCACCATTGCTGCACCTCTCAATGAGCATACAAACAAGGATGTGCCTTTTGTTTGGGGTACCGCATACGGAAGAAGCCTTCACGATATTGAAAGATAAGTTGACACATGCTCCTTTACTCCAACTTCATGATTTTAATAAGACTTTTGAGCTTGAATGTGATGCTAGTGGAATTGGATTAGGAGGTGTGTTATTACAAGATGGCAAACCTGTTGCATACTTTTACGAAAAATTGAGTGGGCCTAGTCTGAACTATTCTACTTATGATAAAGAATTATATGCTCTTGTTCGGACGTTAGAAACATGGCAACATTATTTATGGCCCAAAGAATTTGTTATACATTCTGATCATGAATCTTTGAAACACATTAAAAGTCAAGCAAAACTGAACCGTAGACATGCTAAATGGGTTGAATTCATTGAGACTTTCCCTTATGTCATTAAACACAAGAAGGGTAAAGAAAATGTTATTGCTGATGCATTGTCTCATCGTTATACTATGCTTTCACAACTTGACTTTAAAATATTTGGTTTGGAGACCATCAAAGATCAATATGTGCATGATGCTGAATTTATAGATGTATTGCAGAATTGTAAAGAAGGTAGAACATGGAACAAGTTCGTCATTAATGATGGATTTGTGTTTCGTGCTAACAAGCTATGCATTCCAGCTAGCTCTGTTCGTCTTTTGTTGTTGCAGGAGACGCATGGAGGAGGACTAATGGGACACTTTGGCGTGAAGAAGACGGAGGATATACTTGCTACACATTTCTTTTGGCCAAAGATGAGACGGGATGTTGAGTCTTTTGTTGCTCGCTGCACTACATGTCAAAAAGCTAAGTCACGACTCAATCCTCATGGTTTATATATGCCTTTGCCTGTACCTGGTGTTCCTTGGGAGGATATATCTATGGACTTTGTTTTAGGTTTACCTCGAACAAAGAAGGGGAGGGATAGCATATTTGTTGTCGTGGATAGGTTCTCGAAAATGGCACACTTTATACCATGTCATAAAAGCGATGATGCTGTTAATGTTGCTGATTTGTTCTTTTGTGAAATTATTCATTTGCATGGTGTGCCAAATACTATTGTTTCAGATCGTGATACTAAATTTCTTAGCCACTTTTGGAGATGTTTATGGGCTAAGTTGGGTACTAAACTGCTTTTTAGTACTACTTGTCACCCCCAAACTGATGGACAAACTGAAGTAGTCAATAGAACATTGTCTACTATGCTTAGGGCTGTTTTGAAGAATAATAAGAAAATATGGGAAGAATGCTTGCCTCATATTGAATTTGCTTATAATCGTTCGTTGCATTCTACTACTAAGATGTGCCCTTTTGAAGTGTATGGTTTCCTACCTCATGCACCTATTGATTTGTTGCCTCTTCCATCTTCGGAGAAGGTTAATTTTGATGCTAAACAACGTGCTGAATTGATTTTAAAAATTCATGAGTTAACTAAGGAAAACATTGAGCGTATGAATGCTAAATATAAAATTGCGGGAGATAAGTGTAGAAAACATGTTGTGTTTGCACCTGGAGGTCTTGTTTGGTTACATTTGCGTAAGGATAGATTTCCCAATTTGCGCAAATCAAAGCTAATGCCACGTGCTGCTGGTCCTTTTAAGGTGTTAGAGAAAATAAATGATAACGCATATAAACTTGAGCTACCTGTAGATTTTGGGGTTAGTCCCACTTTTAACATTGCAGATTTGAAGCCTTATTTGGGTGAGGAAGATGAGCTTCCGTCGAGGACGACTTCATTTCAAGAAGGGGAGGATGATGAGGACATCAATACCATTGTTACACCCACAGCCCCTACTACTACATATACTGGACCAATTACTAGAGCTCGCGCACGTCAATTAAATTACCAGGTACTTTCGTTTCTTGGAAATGATTCTAGTGTTCATGAGAATATGATGCTGCCTAAATTGGATACATTTGTTTTGCTTACAAATGAAGGGCCTGGCATGGATAAGAGGGATGAACATTGGAGCAAGAACAAGCATGGAGTTGATGGCATGTGCAAGGGGAACAAGAACGGAGTTACAAGTGATGATTTCAGGACTTTGAAGCCACCATAATGAGTGCATGAAGCCTTGGAAGAAATATACAAGATGCCACTTCATAAACTTTGTCCAGAGGCTATTCTAGGTGGTGCGTCACCTTATTATTGGGCCAGGCCCATGTAATTTCAAAATACATAAGTATAGGCTGTTTTTAGAGTCCGTATGTGTGGGGAAACAAGAGATAGGGTTGGTTTCGGACCCCTTCGCCAAGGGCCACGAAACTCCCCTTCTTCCTCCATATATACAGCCCTTAGGGCATCGTTTAGACTTTGGGTTTTGTTTGGATTAAAAGTCCGCCATTGCTGCAACTTCGCGTACTTCGTTTGTGTTCAACGACCAGACAAAGGCGTCACAGAACCCCACCTTGATCAATAAAGCTTTCCTCTTATATTCGCAATATCCAGATTGCAATCTTATTTTCTTGCTTGTTCTTCGTTTGCCTGCAGGAAACAGACCTTCGTGGTCAGGTTGATCGTGCTTCGAAGTGGTCAATAACCTCTCGGAGTTGGTTTAGCGACTGCTAAGGCGCGACGTCCTCGCACGTTCGTAGTCGGATCGTCAAAGTCGACTTCATCCTAAACGATAGCCACCATCTCATCGAAAGATGGGACACCTTTGCCTCTTTTCATGGCTATGTTGTTACTTCACAGGATATTGAAGTTGATAAAGCCAAGATTGAAGCTACTGAGAGTTGGCCGCAGCCCAAAACGGTCACACAAGCGAGGAGTTTTCTTGGACTCGCTGGTTTCTATAGGCGTTTTGTGAGAGATTTTAGCACCATTGGTGCACCTCTCAATGAGCTTACAAAGAAGGATGTGCCTTTTGTTTGGGGTACCGCATGTGAAGAAGCGTTCACGGTATTGAAAGATAAGTTGACACATGCTCCTTTACTCCAACTTCCTGATTTTAATAAGACTTTTGAGCTTGAATGTGATGCTAGTGGAATTGGATTAGGAGGTGTGTTATTACAAGATGGCAAACCTGTAGCATACTTTTTTGAAAAATTGAGTGGGCCTAGTCTGAACTATTCTACTTATGATAAAGAATTATATGCTCTTGTTCGGACTTTAGAGACATGTCAACATTATTTATGGCCCAAAGAATTTGTTATACATTCTGATCATGAATCTTTGAAACATATTAAAATTCAAGCTAAACTGAATAGTAGACATGCTAAATGGTTTGAATTCATTGAGACTTTCCCTTATGTCATTAAACACAAGAGGGGTAAGAAAATTTTATTGCTCATGCTTTGTCTCGTCGCTATACTATGCTTTCACAACTTGACTTCAAAATATTTGGTTTGTAGACCATCAATGATCAATATGTGCATGATGCTGATTTTAAATATGTAATGCAGAATTGTAAAGAAGGAAGAACATGGAACAAGTTCTTTTTAATGATGGCTTTGTGTTCCGTGCTAACAAGCTATGCATTCCTGCTAGCTCTGTTCGTCTTTTGTTGTTGCAGGAGGCGCATGGAGGAGGACTAATGGGACACTTTGGCGTGAAGAAGACGGAGGATATACTTGCTACACATTTCTTTTGGCCAAAGATGAGATGGGATGTTGAGCGTTTTGTTGCTCGCTGCACTACATGTCAAAGAGCTAAGTCACGACTCAATCCTCATGGTTTATATAGGCCTTTGCCTGTACCTAGTGTTCCTTGGGAGGATATATCTATGGAGGGAGGGATAGCATATTTGTTGTCGTGGATAGGTTCTCAAAAATGGCACACTTTATACCATGTCATAAAAGCGATGATGCTGTTAATGTTGCTGATTTGTTCTTTCGTGAAATTATTCGTTTGCATCGTGTGCCAAATACTATTGTTTCAGATTGTGATACTAAATTTCTTAGCCACTTTTGGAGATGTTTATGGGCTAATGATGCGGAGCATCCCTCGCTCATCCCCATGGACGCACCTACATCTTCCTCAACACCACTTGGACCCATGACTCGAGCTCGAGCTAAGGCTATTGAAGATAAGGTGAACTCGCTCCTATCCAAACTCCCTCTTCCTACTCACGAGACATGGCTACTACCTCATTCGGAAACTCTGTGTGTGATCAGGTACTTGGAGGAGAGCCACAGGACAGCTACACCCAATGGCCAAGATGGCAAGGACACCAAGCATGAACATCAAGAAGAAGAGCTACTTGGGAAGTTGCATGCTCCGGACGACCGGCCGGTCCTGGACGTCCGATCCCTGGAGGATGCTACAGCCGAGAGAAGTGCTACAGGCCACGAACGACCGGCCCGCCCGGACGACCGACGCCCTCCGGACGTCCGGCAACTGGGCACCCGAATGGAAATTCACAGAAGACCGAAGTCATCGGACTACCGGACGACCCGCACCCGAACCGAATCTACGGATGTCTGACGATCTACGGATGTCCGGACCGTCCCGAAGCTCCGGACGACCAGCGCCCTGCGGTCGTCCGACACCTGAGTGACCGCGCCCGCGGGCTGGAGCCCTTGTACCCCTTCACTTTGACTTCCATTTGCACTACGACTATAAATAGGTCTCTCCCACCTCCTAGCTAGGGTTAGCGATGGTTTAGCTCATATTTTGTGTGAGAGCCTTGCTCATCCACTTGATTACTTCTCTCGGAGCTCACGACCTCTTCGGAGAAGATCCCCCAAGCGGATTGATGACCCCTTCAAGGGGAGACAATCAAGACCTCCTCACGGAGAAGAACACCTACCTTTGTATCTTTCCTTTGTTGATTTTGAATCTTGTGCTACCTTATGCGTTCGGTGATCTAGCCCTTGTGTGATCAATTACTTGTCGGTTGAGTTTCTCTCGTTCCTCCCCGTGTTTTTCCTTGTGTTCTTCCGCTCGTTCGTCGTGTTCCCTGTAGGATCCACTCCAAACGTGAAATATCGGCCCCTAGGGTTCCGCCCTACATCATCTTGGTATCATGAGCCACATTGATCACGTTTTTGGAGCCCCTACCCCGTGTGTTCTAGCTTGATTTTGTTGTTTTTGTCCTAATTCCGAAAATTCCCCACCAAAAATAGCCCCAATTTTTTATTTGTTGGTGAGTTTAAATTTTGTTGGATTTGGTCCATGGATTTGTGTTGCTACGTGTGGATCTAGCTTTCCCCACCCTCCCAACCCTTTTCCATCCACCAACCTGCTCGATTTCGACCTCACCATCTTCTTCCTCCCCGAAATTGTGTTGTTCATCCCGCGTTGACCCCGCCGGACGTCCGACCTCTCCCGGACGACCGGAACACCGAACCCGAACTGAAATTACGGACGACCGGACCCTGCCGGACGTCCGACGACCGGACAACCGTGACCACCCGGACGTCCGTGTAACTCTGACGAAACTGAATCTTGTTCAGTTCGGCCACCACCACAACCCCACCTTCCACCACATCTTCCAAACCCACATACACCACCATCATTCCCAATATCTCCTATGACGATTTTGACACGTTTTGGTCTTTGAGATTTTGAGTTCTGGCTCTCGTGTCCTATTGTGTTTCGGCTATCTAGGTACGGTTTGACTTCATCATCACCACGGCTCATCTTCGCAAGGGTCTCATCATCGCCGAGGACGGTAACATCGTCGACATCTTTGTCATACATTGCATTGTACCCACATGGCCTTACTTTTGTGTAGCTTACCGATCGAGACTAGCCATTGAGTATTGCCGGCAACGTGACTTGTGCACATTAGTGATCATATTCCATAGCATACATACCATACCACCGTGGTGCATATCTTGGGATCCACATGTGTGTTACAAAGTTGTCATAGCATACACAATTGCTATCTTGGTTCGTGAAGTTTTGCATGAGAAAAGAGCTCAAAAGTGAAAGAGCCACCCAAGCTTTTAAGCAAAGACGAAAGATAAGCAAAGAGCTTATGAGCAAGAACCATAGCATCATACCACTTTAAGATTGTCATATTGGATCATCTTGGATCATAGCACCGAAATACCATACATATAGCATATGTGGGATAGAGATAGTTGCATTTTTGCCTAGTAAGTTGTGCACAAGTTCCGTATCCGCCTATTGTGCAATCGTGCTAGCGTCTTTCTAGTATTGTGCAACAAGAGCATTTTCCTGGATTCCACATTTTGGCTCACTTTTGGTTTGCACAATCCCACTTATCTATTTGCGTGTGTGTTTCCGCGTACCATTATTTGCTGGGTCTACTTGTTGCATTTGCAAATTTGTGAACCTTTTCCAACATTATTGAAGCTCACTTACAATTGCATCAAATTTTGTGCCACCATCCTCACCAAGCTCCACCATAAGCTTTTACGTGTGTAGGTGTGAGAACCGACAAGGATTGGTACCAATAGTGCTATTTCATTGTCCACATTTGAGTGAACGTGATTCATCATCAACATCGGTCAAGGTACATTGGTATAAGTTCTTCTCCTTCTACCACTCACATTTTGTTTGGAATGATGGATAGGCCGAGTACTTCTACCAACCCAGTCTTCCTCGAGCAAGACGATGACATGTCATCATACGTCACAAAGAGCCACCTCTTTGGTGCTCAAAGGGTGTTGCACCAAGAGCAACAAGCAATGAGCGACCGCATCGACAACCTCGCTACCGACTTGCGACTCTCCGAGCAACGTACAAGAGACTACTTAGATAACAAGTTCGACGCTCACAAGAAAGAGAATGATGCAAGAATGGACAAGATCCGCGCCTTGATGAGGAACCGTCATCATTCCACTTCTTCATCCTCAAGACGGAGCCGCTCGAGTCGACAATCCGACGACACCTTCTCCGACTCAAGTACACCGTCATCGAACACTCTTCGACGAGCCGCACGTCAAGACCGTCATGCATCTCGCAACCCGCTACATGACAAGCATTCACAAGAGCAAGTCGATGAGCAAGTCCCTCGTCCTCAATCAAACAAAGTCGCTTTTGCCCAAGCTCAAGAACGACAACGACTACGGCACCAAGAGGAATGATGTAGGGCGGAACCCTAGTCGGAGATCTTTCACGTTTGGAGGGGATCCTACTGGGAAAACCCGATGAACGAGCGGAAGAACACGAGGAAAAACACACAAGAGAATCACTAAACCGACAAGTATCGATTACACAAGGGCTAGATCACCGAACACATAGGGTAGCACAAGATTCAAAATCAACAAAGGAAAGATACACGAGTAGCCGTTCTTCTCCGTGAGGAGGTCTTGATGGGGGCCACCCTAGAGGGGTCTTGAATCCGCTTGGGGATCTTCTCCGAAGAGGTCGTGAGCTCCGAGGAGAAGTAGCCAAGTGGATGAGCAAGGGCTCTCACACGAGATATGAGCTAAACCAATGCTAACCCTAACTAGGAGGAGGTGGGGAAGTATATATAGTTTACGGGGCGAAAGGGTACACGGGCCTCGGCCCAAGTGGCTCTTGTGACGGTGGCCGGAAGTTCCGGGCGCCGGAGGGGGGTCCGGCCTAACCAGAAAGTTGGCGCGGGTGGAGCAGGGCTGGCGTCCAGGTGCCGGAAGGTCCGGGTGGGCCGGAGGTTCCGGGCTAACCTGAGAGTTGGCACGTCCAGGTTGGTCGATGTCGTCGGTGGCCGGAAGCTCCGGGTAGGCCGGGCGCTCCGGGGGCCGGAAGTTCCGGGCTGTGGCCGGAGGTTCAGGGCTGTCTAGAGAGTTGACGTTTGTCGTTTCTTCTTCAGCTCCTGGCTATTTTACTTGAACGTTGTACCTGATCACGCATAGCGTCTCGGACTTAGGTAGTAGCCATGTCTCACTAGAAGAAAAGGGGAACTCAAATAGGAGTGATGTCAACTCGGATTGAATAGCACGAGCTCTTGCTCTTGTCATGGGTCCACTTGGAGTTTGGATAGTCGATGGAAGGTCCATGGGGATGACCAAAGGATGCTCCGCATCATCTCCCCCCCCCCCCCGCCCCTTGTGGAAGATCCGACCTCGGATCGAAATCCTCATCACCATGGTACGGCGCGAGGTCCTTGACGTTGAAGATGTCGCTCACATTGTACTTGTCTCGTGGTAGGTTGATCTTGTAGGCGTTGTCGTTGTAGTGTGCTAGCACTTTGAAAGGTCCATTGGCTCGAGGGAGAAGCTTGGACTTGCGTTCATTGGGGAAACGGTCCTTACGAAGGTGTAGCCATACTAGATCACCAATGTTGAAGACCATGGGTTGCTTGTTGACGTTGATCTTGGTCGCTAGTCGTTGTACTTGGCGCTCAATGGTGTGCCTTGTATCCTCATGCATCTTCTTGATGTAGCTTGCCCGTGCACTCACATCCATGTTGGTGCGCTCTTGTAGAGGAAGAGGGAGAATGTCCAATGGTGACAACGGGTTGAAGCCATAGACGACCTCGAAGGGGGACTTGCCGGTAGTCGAATGTCTTGCTGGATTGTAGGCGTACTCGGCGATGGGTAGACATGCCTCCCACTCCATGATGTTCTTCTTGATCAATACGCGAAGTAGAGTGGAGAGTGTCCGGTTTGTCACCTCCGTTCGGCCGTCGGTTTGAGGATGGTATGCGGGTGAGAACAAGAGCTTGATTCCGAGCTTGGCGCATAAGGTCTTCCAAAAGTAACTTAAGAACTTGACGTCACGATCGGAGACGATTGTCTTTGGTACTCCATGGAGTCGCAAGATTTCCCTACAAAAGAGATTTGCAATGTGTGAAGCATCGTCTATCTTGTTGCAAGGAATGAAATGTGCCATCTTAGAAAATCTATCCACAACAACAAACACGGAATCCTTTCCATTTTGAGTTCTAGGCAACCCAAGTACAAAATCCATGCTAATGTCTTCCCAAGGTTGATAAGGTATAGGAAGAGGCATGTAAAGACCGTGAGATTTAGCTTTAGACTTAGCTTTGCGACATGTAGAGCATCGGTTGGTGAAGCGTGAGACGTCTCGAAACATCTTGGGCCAAAAGTAGTTCTTGGAGAGCGTGGCGAATGTCTTGTCACGTCCAAAATGTCCCATGAGTCCGCCTCCATGAGCCTCTTGCAAAAGGAGCAAACGAAGAGAAGACTCGGGAATGCATAGTTTGTTAGCTTTCATAAGATAAGCATCCTTGATATAATATTGTTTCCAAGAAGTTTGAGTCAAACACTTAGCATAAGGAATAGCAAAAGATGGATCGTTAGCATACAAGTCTTTTATGTGCTCAAAGCCAATAACATTCAACTCAAGTTTAGTGACACGCGTGCATATGCGTGAAAGTGCATCCGCAACTACATTTTCCTTACCCTTAATGTACTTGATCACATAGGGGAAAGATTCAATAAATTCACTCCATTTGGCATGACGCTTGCTCAACTTAGTTTGACCTTTTAAGTACTTAGCGTTTCATGATCGGTATGTATGACAAACTCATGAGGTCTAAGATAATGTTCCCAAACATGTAGCACACGTACTAAAGCATACAATTCTTTGTCATAGATGGGATAGTTAAGTTGAGCAAGGAGAGTTTTTCACTAAAATATGCAATGGCTCGTTTTTCTTGCATCAAAACTCCGCCAATTCGGTACCACTTGCATCACAATGAACCTCAAAAGTTTTGTCAAAATTGGGCAAAGCAAGAATCGGAGCATGAGTAAGCAAAGGCTTGAGCTCATCAAAAGCGGTGGATTGCAAAGATACCCAAACAAAAGGAGTATTCTTCTTACTTAAGGCATGCAAAGGAGCGGCAATAGTGCTAAAATCTTTCACAAAGCGACGATAAAAACCTGCAAGACCAAGAAAGCTACGCACTTGTTGGAAATTGGTGGGGTGGGGCCAAGTTTTAATTGCTTCAATCTTAGATTCATCAACATGGACACCCTTTGAGGATACAACAAAACCCAAGAAAACCACTTTGTCAACACCAAATGTGCATTTTTTCATGTTTGCATAAAGACGTTCCTTGCGAAGGGTTTGCAAAACAGCCCTAACATGATGAAGATGCTCTTTCATGTTTTTGCTAAACACAAGGATATCATCGAAGTAAACCACAACAAAGACTCCAATATAAGGGCGAAGCACATAATGATGAGGACATCAATACCATTGTTACACCCACAGCCCCTGCTGCTATACATACTGGACCAATTACTAGAGCTCGCGCACGCCAATTGAATTATCAAGTACTTTCGTTTCTTGGTAACGATTCCAATGTTCATGAGAATATGATGCTGCCTAAATTGGATACATTTGTTTTGCTTACAAATGAAGGGCCTACCATGGACAAGAAAGATGAACCTTGGAGCAAGTTCAAGCATGGAGATGTTGGCATGCGCAAGGGGAACAAGAACGGAGTTACAAGTGATGATTCCAGGACTTTGAAGCCACTCTAATGAGAGCATGAGGCCTTGGACGAAATATACAAGATGCCACTTCATAATATTCGTCCATAGGCTATTCTAGGTGCTGCGTCACCTTAATATTGGGCCAGGCCCATGTAATTTCGAAATACTTAAGTGTAGGCTGTTTTAGAGTCCGTATGTGTGGGGAAACAAGAGTTAGGGTTGGTTTGGACCCCTCCCTCAAGGGCCACGAAATTCCTCCTCTTTCTCCATATATACAGCCCTTAGGGCGTCGTTTAGACTTTGGGTTTTGTTTAGATTAAAAGTTCGCCATAGCTGCAACCAGCGTGCCGTTTGTGTTCAACGACCGGACAAAGGCGTCCACAGAACCCCACCTTGATCAATAAAGCTTTCATCTTATATTCGCAATATCCAGATTGCAATCTCGGTTTCTTGCTTGTTCTTCGTTTGCTCGCGGAAAGCAGACCCTCGTGGTCGAGTTGATGCGTGCTCGGCGTGGTCAATAACCTCTCGGAGTTGGTTTAGCGATTGCTAAAGTAGCGACGTCCTCGCCGTTCGTAGTCGGATCGTCAAAGTCGACTTCCTCCAAAGCGAAAACCAACATCTCATCGAAAGACGGGACACCTTTGTCTCTATCAAGTGGTATCAGATTTTCGTGTTGCTCGGTGAGATTTTACAGTTTTTAAGTAGATTAGATCGAGTCTGTTCTTCATACCTAAAGTCCACGAAAAAGCCTCAAAAAAAATTAGGGTTAGTTCATCATATCCGAACCAATCGAGCCTTCGCATAATCTTTTTAGGGTTTTTGCTTTGTTGAATTTGCGGTTGCATCGTCGTGTCAAGTTGCCGGTCTTAGAGTCTAGTCTTTTAGAGTTTCGAAGTTACGGTCATAAGTTGTCACGCCACGCCGCACCATCATCATCGCCTTGACATCTACCACCCTTCTTATCCGCCACCGCTCACGAATCCGTATCCATATACCACCACCCATCCGTATCCATATACCACCACCAATCCGTATCCATATACCACCACCGCTACCATATACCACCACCGCTGCCATATACCACCACCATATATCCACCACCAATCCGAGTTCTTCCCATATTAGGTTTGTTTTCGAGATCCATCTAAATTCCGATTCGTGTTTCCTTGCCTGAGTAGGTTTCGGAAAAAAAAAAAGAGTCTGGAAACCACCCTCCGTTTAGGCCCAAAATTTTCCGAAAACGCACTTGTCGAAAAATTTTCTGGCTATCCTATTTTTAGGTGTTTCTAAGCGTATTGAGACAGTCGCCATTATAGAAAGTTTTTTGACCCGTTTCCGGTTTTGGGTCCGGCGTTCGAAAAAAAATTTGGTCATAAAAATTTCGTGCCCATCCTGTCGATTTGACACAGGAAGAGTTTTGAGACACTCGCCTTTTTAGTTATTTTTCGCAAAAAAAAAAAGCTGCGCAAAAAAAAAAAAAGCGAAACTTTTTTCCAGTGTGCTTTTCCGTTGTTTCCGTGCGGTACCGTGATTTTGTTAGTGTTCTAGGCTCGCGTCTCTAGCACGGTCTAGCCTAGGACCAGCCTGATACCGTCGTTGAGCGTTTATTCAACTTTGCATCTCGACTTGATTATTGCTGACCCTTTTGCTACCATATTATAAGCCTTCCCAGCTCCACATACATCTACATCGTCGTTTGACTCTCCACAGTAATCGCTCTATCCAAGCTCTGAGAGTTTTGACTACATCGGTTGCCGATCACCGCTTTCTTCTTTGGGTAAGAACTGGTAAGAATTTGAGATTTGCTTGACGGATTTGTATTTGTCCACCACACTACCACCACCACTTCCTAGTAGTCTGTCAATCATATTCTTGTGTGTTTCTATTGCTGCTAACCATGGCAGGATCACAAGCCGGTAGACCGACCGGGAGAACATGACAAACAAAGCGCTACATGATAAGTTTCAACAAATGATGAGTGGGCAGGTGGAAGATGTTCTAAATAGATTTGAAGAGGCCATGGAGAAGATAGATGGCATTGAGAAGGCGTTGAAACAAAGCTCGATAACAAGTTTAATGAATTGCTCGGCGTCTACCACCACCACCACCTGCTGCACCTAATGCACCTCTACAACAACAACAACGACTACCTCCACATTGCGAAGCGACCCTCCACGAGCGAGCCGTGTCCCTCTTCACTGGCCAAGCTGTGGTGCTTCTTGTTGATACTTCTGTGGCTCCTGCTGCTGATGTGGGGAGGATGATTATGTGAGAGAGTACGAGGATGAGGTTGATCAACTTCGAACTACATGCAACCACCCGCACCACAACCACCAAGCACCACAACCACCGGTCGTCCACATGCAAATAATGGCAATGTTAGGGCTCCCCTCAGTGCGAGATCATGACCATCTCCCTAAATTGAAGTTGAATATTCCACCATTTGATGGTAGATATGTTCACGATATATATCTTACTTAGAAACTGAACAACGATTTACATGTTTACAATATCCCGAGGAGAGGCGTGTTCCATTTGCTGTTTGTGCTTTCACTAGCTTTGCATGTGTTGGGTGGTCTGAACATTGTAGATTATATCCTGTTCCAGCTACTTGGGCTGCTTTGAAAACTGCTATGCGTACTCGTTGAGTTCCACCATATTATCAACGTGAATTACTTCAAAAATTGCAGCGTTTAAGACAAGGAAAAAATTCGGTAGAAGAATATTATCGGGAATTACAAACTGGCTTCATTAGATGTGGTATTGTTGAGGAGAATGAAGCTATGCTTGCACGTTTTCTGGGTGGATTAATAGAGATATTCAGACCATTCTAGTCTACAAGGATTATACTAATATCCTCGATTATTCCATCTTGCTTGTAAAGCTGAGCGTGAAGTGCAGGATCGGCGCGTTGGCGCGGACTAACTTTTCTCGCAGGTCGACCTTCATCATGGACACCACGTGCATCATCTACTTCCACACGTTCTACTACACGGCACCTCCGTCGGCTGCCACCCCAATCGTGATACAAGAAAGCAGGCACAACCACCACTATCTCGCCAAGAGCGCACTGCTTTGGGCCTACAGAGCTCTTCTTCTTCCATGGCGTCAACAGGGCACACAAGTGATATTATTTGTCGTCGTTGTAAGGGAAGAGGACATTTTGCCGAAGAATGCCAATCTCAGCGTGTGATGATTGCTCACGAGGATGGTGGGTATGAGTCCGCTAGTGACTATGATGAAGAGACTTTGGCTCTTATTACACATGAAGAACATGGTGGAGATGATTACGATCATGAGGCGCAATACATGGCTGCTTTGAAGATGCCGATGGTATGAATGTTTAGTTGCTCAACGTGTTTTGAGTGTGCAGTTACACAAAATTTGAGCAAAATCAGAGGCATAACTTGTTCCATACAAAGGGAGTTGTGAAGGAACGTTCTATTCAGCGTCATCATAGATGGAGGGAGCTGCAACAACTTGGCTAGCATGGATATGGTGGAGAAGCTTTCTCTCACCACAAGACCACATCCACATCCTTACTACATCCAATGGTTCAACAACAGCGGCAAGGTTAAGGTAACACGTCTTTGTTAGGTGTGTATTTTAGTATCTCTACATATGCTGATTATGTTGATTGTGATGTGGTACCTATGCAAGCATGTTCCTTATTACTTGGTAGACCATGGCAATTTGATAAAAATTCTGTACACCATGGTAGAAACAATCAGATACTCTTGTTCATAAGGATAAAAATATTACTTTGCTTCCTATGACTCCTGATTCAATTTTGAAAGATGATATTAATAGAGCTAATAAAGCAAAACAGGAGAAAAATAAGAGTGAAAATCAGATTGTGGCAAAAGAATTTGAGCAACAAATGAAGCCTAATAATAAACCATCTAATGTTGCTTCTGAAATTAAACTGAAAAGTGCATGTTTACTTGCCACCAAATCTGATATTGAGGAGCTAGATTCTAGCAAATCTGTTTGCTATGCTTTTGTGTGCAAAGAGGCATTATTTTCATTCGAGGGCGTGCCTTCCTCTTTGCCCCTCTTGTCACTAACATTTTGCGGGAGTTCGGGCGTCTTCCCACAAGACGTACCACGGATTACCACCTATTCGAGGGATTGAGCATCAAATTGACTTAATTCCCGGTGCATCGCTACCAACCGTGCACCTAACCGTACCAATCCGGAGGAGACGAAGGAGATTATGCGTCAAGTACAGGAGCTGCTCGACAAAGGTTATATACGCGAATCTCTTAGTCCTTGTGCTGTTCCTATTATACTAGTACCTAAAAAGGATGGTACGTCGGCGTATGTGTGTTGATTGTAGAGGCATTAATAATATTACTATTCGTTATCGTCATCCTATTCCTAGGCTAGATGATATGCTTGATGAATTGAGTGGCTCTACAATATTCTCCAAAGTTGATTTGCGTAGTGGATACCATCAAATTCGTATGAAATTGGGAGATGAATGGAAAACAGCATTTAAAACTAAGTTTGGTTTATATGAGTGGTTAGTCATGCCTTTTGGGTTAACTAATGCACCTAGTACTTTCATGAGACTAATGAACGAAGTTTTACGTGCTTTCATTGGACGATTTGTGGTAGTCTATTTTGATGATATACTGATTTATAACAAATCTTTGGAAGAACATTTGGAACATTTACGTGCTGTTTTTAATGCTCTCGTGATGCACGTTTGTTTGGTAACCTTGGGAAGTGCACCTTTTGCATCGACCGAGTATCTTTTCTTGGCTATGTTGTTACACCACGAAATTGAAGTTGATAAAGCCAAGATTGAAGCTATTGAGAGTTGGCGCAGCCCAAAGCGGTCACACAAGTGAGGAGTTTTCTTGGACTCGCTGGTTTCTATAGGCGTTTGTGAGAGACTTTAGCACCATTGCTGCACCTCTCAATGAACTTACAAAGAAGGATGTGCCTTTTGTTTGGGGTACCGCATACGGGAAGAAGCCTTCACGGTATTGAAAGATAAGTTGACACATGCTCCTTTACTCCATCTTCCTGACTTTAATAAGACTTTTGAGCTTGAATGTGATGCTAGTGGAATTGGATTAGGAGGTGTGTTATTACAAGATGGCAAACCTGTTGCATACTTTTACGAAAAATTGAGTGGGCCTAGTCTGAACTATTCTACTTATGACAAAGAATTATATGCTCTTGTTAGGTCTTTAGATACATGGCATCATTATTTTTGGACCAAAGAATTTGTTATACATTCCGATGATTAATCTTTGAAACATTTTAAAAGTCAAGCTAAACTGAATCGTAGACATGCTAAATGGGTTGAATTCATTGAGATTTTCCCTTATGTCATTAAACACAAGAAGGGTAAAGAATATGTTATTGCCGATGCTTTGTCTAAATCGCTATACTATGCTTTCACAACTTGACTTCAAAATATTTGGTTTGGAGACCATCAAAGATCAATATGTGCATGATGCTGATTTTAAAGATGTAATGCAGAATTGTAAAGAAGGAAGAACATGGAACAAGTTCGTTATTAAGGATGGTTTTGTGTTCCGTGCTAACAAGCTACGCATTCCTGCTAGCTCTGTTCGTCTTTTGTTGTTGCAGGAGGCGCATGGGGGAGGATTAATGGGACACTTTGGCATGAAGAAGACGGAGGATATACTTGCTACACATTTCTTTTGGCCAAAGATGAGGCCGGGATGTTGAGCGTTTTGTTGCTCGCTGCACTACATGTCAAAAAGCTAAGTCACGACTCAATCCTCATGGTTTCTATATGCATTTGCCTGTACCTAGTGTTCCTTGGGAGGATATATCTATGGACTTTGTTTTAGGTTTACCTCGAACAAAGAAGGGAGGATAGCATATTTGTTGTCGTGGATAGATTCTCGAAAATGGCACACTTTATACCATGTCATAAAAGCGATGATGCTTTTTAATGTTGCTGATTTGTTCTTTCGTGAAATTATTCGCTTGCATGGTGTGCCAAATACTATTGTTTCAGATCGTGATACTAAATTTCTTAGCCACTTTTGGAGATGTTTATGGGCTAAGTTGGGGACTAAACTGCTTTTTAGTACTACTTGTCACCCCAAACTGATGGACAAACTGAAGTAGTCAATAGAACATTGTCTACTATGCTTAGGGCTGTTTTGAAGAATAATAAGAAAATGTGGGAAGAATGCTTGCCTCATATTGAATTTGCTTATAATCGTTCATTGCATTCTACTACTAAGATGTGCCCTTTTGAAATTGTGTATGGCTTCCTACCTCGTGCACCTATTGATTTGTTGCCTCTTCCATCTTGGAGAAGGTTAATTTTGATGCTAAAGAACGTGCTGAATTGATTTTAAAAATGCATGAGTTAACTAAGGAAAACATTGAGCGTATGAATGCTAAATATAAACTTCTTTGGAGATAAGGGTAGAAAACATGTTGTCTTTGCACTGGAGATCTTGTTTGGTTACATTTGCGTAAGGATAGGTTTCCTAATTTGCATAAATCAAAGCTAATGCCACGTCTTTGATGGTCCATTTAAGGTGTTAGAGAAAATAAATGATAATGCATATAAACTTGAGCTGCCTGCAGATTTTGGGGTTAGTCCCACTTTTAACATTGCAGATTTGAAGCCTTATTTGGGTGAGGAAGATGAGTTTCCGTCGAGGGCGACTTCATTTCAAGAAGGGAGGATGATGAGGACATCAATACCATTGTTACACCCACAGCCCCTGCTGCTATACATCTTGGACCAATTACTAGAGCTCGCATACGCCAATTGAATTATCGGTACTTTCGTTTCTTGGTAACGATTCCAATGTTCATGAGAATATGATGCTGCCTAAATTGGATACATTTGTTTTGCTTACAAATGAAGGGCCTACCATGGACAAGAAAGATGAACCTTGGAGCAAGTTCAAGCATGGAGATGTTGGCATGCGCAAGGAACAAGAACGGAGTTACAAGTGATGATTCCTGGACTTTGAAGCCACTCTAATGAGAGCATGAGGCCTTGGACGAAATATACAAGATGCCACTTCATAATATTCGTCCATAGGCTATTCTAGGTGCTGCGTCACCTTAATATTGGGCCAGGCCCATGTAATTTCGAAATACTTAAGTGTAGGCTGTTTTTAGAGTCCGTATGTGTGGGGAAACAAGAGTTAGGGTTGGTTTCGGACCCCTCCCTCAAGGGCCACGAAATTCCCTCCTCTTTCTCCATATATACAGCCCTTAGGGCGTCGTTTAGACTTTGGGTTTTGTTTAGATTAAAAGTTCGCCATAGCTGCAACTTAGCGTACTTCGTTTGTGTTCAACGACCAGACAAAGGCGTCACAGAACCCCACCTTGATCAATAAAGCTTTCATCTTATATTCGCAATATCCAGATTGCAATCTCAGTTTCTTGCTTGTTCTTCGTTTGCTCGCAGGAAAGCAGACCCTCGTGGTCGGAGTTGATCGTGCTCGGCGTGGTCAATAACCTCTCGGAGTTGGTTTAGCGATTGCTAAGGCGCGACGTCCTCGCACGTTCGTAGTCGGATCGTCAAAGTCGACTTCCTCCAAAGCGAAAACCAACATCTCATCGAAAGACGGGACACCTTTGTCTCTATCACATAATGCATAAGGCGCACGAAAGTACCGGGAGCCTCTGATAGACCCATAGGCATCACTAACCACTCATATAAGCCAAATTTGGTTTTGAAAGCGGTTTTCCATCCATCACCTTCTTGAATGCGGATTTGATAATAGCCACTTTTAAGATCAATTTTTGAGAAAAAGTTGGGTCCACTAAGTTCATCAAGCATATCATCTAGGCGAGGAATGGGATGCCTATAGCGGACGGTAATAGCATTTATAGGTCTACAATCGGAACACAAGCGGAAACTTCCATCAGGTTTAGGCACAAGTATAACGGGAACGGCACAAGGGCTTAGGCTTTCACGTACATGACCGTTGTCGATGAGTTGTTGTACTTGCCGTTGAATCTCCTTGGTTTCTTGAGGATTCACTCGGTATGGAGCTTTGTTTGGGAGAGGTGCTCGGGGATGAGGTCGATTCGATGCTCAATGCCTCGAAGAGGAGGTAGACCTGGAGGTAGCTCATCGGGGAAAACACCTTGGAATTCCTGCAAAAGATATTGAAACACTAAAGGTAGCTCGTGAGAGGTGTTAGTTGTTGGCTCTCCATCCTTGCACACAAGGACAAAGTGCATCACACTAGATGGGTTGTCACACACTTCTCTCATCTCACTTTTGGTGGCAAATAGGATGAGGTTTTCTCTCTAGGCGAAGAGGTGCTCAAGTTTGGCTTGTGGCTCTCACTCACTTTTTGGTGGATCACTTTCTCACTCTTCTCTTCATGATGGGTGGTTTGCTTGTCGAATATCACTTGATTAGGAGCACATATTATTTCCCTTTCATCTTGAAGCTATAGTGATTGGTACGCCCGTTGTGGAAGACACCACGGTCGAATTGCCATGGTCGACCAAGAAGGAGGTGGCAAACGGTCATTGGGACCACATAACACTCCAAAGTGTCCTCATATGCACCAATTTTGAAGGAGACTTGGACCGTATGCTCGACTCGTATAGTGCCCGAGACACTTAGCCATTGAACCTTGTAGAGGTGCTGATGCGGAGCATCCCTCACTCATCCCCATGGAGGCACCTACATCTTCCTCAACACCACGTGGACCCATGACTCGAGCCCGAGCTAAGGCTATCGAAGATAAGGTGAACTCGCTCCTCTCCGAACTCCCTCTTCCTACTCACGAGAATTGGCTACTACCTCATTCGGAAACCCTATGTGTAATCAGGTACATGGAGTTGAGCCAAGGAACAACTACCTGCAAGAGCCAAGACGACGAGGACCCCAAGCATGTTGAAGAAGAAGAAAAGCTGCTGAAGCTACATGCATCGGACGTCCGACCAAGTCCGGACGTCCGACGACTCCCCAGGCCACCTGATGACCGACGCCACCGGACGACCGGACGACCCGTACCAGAACCGAATCTACGAACGTCCGACGATCCACGGACGTTCGGGCCTTCCAAGCCGGATGACCGGCCCTCTCCGGACGACCGACTCACAGCGACCAGAACCAAATCTACGGAAGACCGAAGCCTCCGGACGACCGACCGACCTGCACCCGAGCCGAATTTATGGACATCCGACAGCCTCCGGACGTCCGGACCGTCCAGAAGCCCCGGACGTCCGGCGCCTTCCGGACGTCCAAACACAATGTGACCGCGGAGTGGCTGGAGCCCTTGTACCCGTTCACTTCGCCCCCTTTTGTACTAAGACTATAAATAGACCTCCTCCTCCTCCTAGTTAGGGTTAGCAAAGGATTAGCTCATATTTGTGTGAGAGCTTTGCTCATCCACTTGGTTACCTTCTCCTCGGAGATCGCGCCTCCTCGGAGAAGATCCTTCCAAGAGGTTTCAAGACCCCCTTCTAGGGTGGACCCAATCAAGACCTCCTCCTAGAGAAGACTGGTTACTCGTGTATCTTTCCTATGTTGATTTTGAATCTTGTGCTACCTTATGTGTTCGGTGATCTAGCCCTTGTGTGATCGAGATTTGTCGGCTTAGTGTTCCTCTTGTGTGTTTGTTCTTGTGTTCTTCCGCTTGTTAAATCGTGTTCTCCTCGTAGGATCCCCTCAAGCGTGAAAGATCGCCAACATAGGGTTCCGCCCTACGTCATCTTGGTATCATGAGCCACGTTGATCACGTTTTTGGAGCCCCTACCCGTGTTTTCTAGCTTGATTTTGTTGTTTTTGTCCTAAATCCGAAAATTCCCCACCAAAAATAGCCCCAATTTTTTTTGTAATTTGTTGCTGAGTTGAGATTTTGTCGGATTTGGTCCACGGATTTGAGTTGCCACGTGTGGATCTAGCTTTTCCCACCCTCCCCACCCTTTTCCATCCATCAATCTGCTCAATTTTGACCTCACCATCTTCTTCCACCTCAAAATCGCCCATGCCCAACTCGCGTTGAACCCGACCTCGCCGGACGACCGACGCTTTACGGACGTCCGGAGCCCCAGGAACGGCCGGACGACCGGAAAAACCTGGACGTCCATGAAACCCTAATGAAACTGAAATACTTGGTTCAACCACCACCACCACCCCACCTTCCACCACATCTTCCAAAACCACATACACCATCATCCTCCCCAATACATCCTATGACGATTTTGCCACATTTTGGTCCTTGAGATTTTGAGTTGTGGTTCCGTGTCCTTTTGTGTTTGACTATCTAGGTACGGTTCAACTTCATCATCACCTCGACTCATCGTCGCAAGGGTCACATCATCGCCAAGGACGGTAACATCATCAACATCTTTGTCATACCTTGCAATTCCATTGATACCCACATGGCCTTACTTTTGCGTAGCTTACCCATCGACACTAGCCATTGAGTATTGCCGCAGCGTGACTTGTGCACGTTAGTGATCATACTCCATAGCATACATACCATACCACCGTGGTGCATATCTGGGGATCCATTTGTGTGTCACAAAGTTGTCATAGCATACACAATTACTATCTTGGTTCGTGAAGTTTTGCATGAGAAAAGAGCTCAAAACTGAAAGAGCCACCCAAGCTTTTAAGCAAAGAGGAAAGATAAACAAAGAGCTTATGAGCAAGAACCATAGCATCATACTACATTAAGATTGTCATATTGGATCATCTTGGATCATAGCAATCGAAATACCATACATATAGCATACGTGGGATAGAGATAGTTGTATTTTTGCCTAGTAGGTTGTGCACAAGTTTCGTATCCGCCTATTGTGCAATCGTTCTAGCGTCTCTCTAGTATTGTGCAACAAGAGCATTTTCGTGGATTCCACATTTTGGCTCACTTTTGGTTTGCACAATCCCACTTATCTATTTGCGTCTGTGTTTCCGTGTACCATTATTTGCTTGGTCTACTTGTTGCATTTGCAAATTTGTGTACCTTTTCCAACATTATTGAAGCTCACTTACAATTGCATCAAATTTTGTGCCACCATCCTCACCGAGCTCCACCATAAGATTTTATTTGTGTAGGTGTGAGAACCGACAAGGATTGGTACCAATAGTGCTATTTCATTGTCCGCATTTGAGTGAACTTGATTCATCATCAACATCGGTCAAAGGTACATTGGTATAAGTTCTTCTCCTTCTACCACTCACATATTTTTGCTTGGAATGATGGATAGGCCAAGTACTTCTCTGAACCCACTCTTCCTCGAGCAAGGCGGCGACATGTCCTCATTCGTCACCAAGAGCCACCTCTTTAGTGCACAATGAGCGTTGCACCAAGAGCAACAAGCAATGAGCGACCGCATCGACAACCTCGCCATCGACCTGCGACTCTCCGAGCAACGTACAAGAGACTTGATGCGGAGCACCCCTCGCTCATCCCCATGGACGTGCCTACATCTCCCTCAACGCCACTAGGACCCATGACAAGAGCTCGAGCTAAGGCTATTGAAGATAAGGTGAATTCGCTCCTCTCCGAACTCCCTCTTCCTACTCACGAGACATGGCTACTACCTCATTTGGAGACTCTATGTGTGATCAGGTACATGGAGGTGAGCCAAGGATCAACTACTTGCGAGCCAAGGCAGCGAGGACTCCAAGCATATTGAAGAAGAAGAAGAGATCTTTGTTGAAACACGAGCATGGACGTCCAAGCGCCTTCCGGACGTCCGACGAAGTCCCAGACCCGGACGACGGACTCTCCGGACGTCCGGCACTTTGCCACCGAACCAAAACTACGGACGGCCAAAGCCTCCGGACGTCCGACCGACGCCTGCCTTGAACCGAATCTACGGACGGCCGACAACTTCCGGACGTCCGGACCGTCCTGGCTCCGGATGACCGACCCTCTCCGGACGTCCGACGCCATACAGAACTGATTCTACGGATGTCCGAACCCGTCGAGACGTCCGAACCGTCCGAAACCTCCGGACGTCCGACGCCTTCTACGGACGTCCGACGCCTGTGTGTTGACTTCGTTTGGGCGCAGCCCTTGTACCCTCGCCCCTAGACTATATATACTCCTTCTTCCCCAACTTTCTAGGGTTAGCTTAGGTTTAGCTCATGTTTGTGTGAGAGCCTAGCTCATCCACTTGGTTACTTCTCCTCGGAGCTCAGGTCCTCTACGGAGAAGATCCCCCAAGCGGATTCAAGACCCCCTTCTAGGGTGGACCCCATCAAGACCTCCTCTCGGAGAAGAACGGCTACTCGTGTATCCTTACCTTTATTGATTGTGGATCATATGTATCTCTTTGTGTTCGGTGATCTAGCACTTGTGTGATTGATTCCTTGTTTGATAAGTGATTCCTCTCTAGTTTCCTCCGTGTTCCCCTTTGTTCTTCCGCGTGTTCTTCGTGATTCCCCGTAGGATCCACTCCAAACGTGAAAGATCGTCCACGTAGGGTTCCGCCCTACATCATCTTGGTATCATGAGCCACGTTGATCACGTTTTTGGAACCCCTACCCCTCTTTTTCTAGCTTGATTTTGTTGTTTTTGTCCTAATTCCGAAAATTCCCCACCAAAAATAGCCCCAATTTTTTTTGTGATTTGTTTGTGAGTTGAGATTTTGTTGGATATGGTCCATGGATTTGAGTTGCTACGTGTGGATCTAGCTTTTCCCTCACTCCCCACCCTTTTCCATCCACCAAATCACTCGATTTCGACCTCACCATTTCATTCTTCCCCGAAATCTCGCTGTTCTTCCCGAGCCCGATTTTTGCCTAGTCTCAGGACGTAGGAAGCGGTCGGACGTCCGACGAATCCCACGACCGTAAAGGACCGGACATCCATAAAACTCTGATGAAACTGAACTTTGTCAGTTCGCCACCACCACAAGCCCCACCTTCCGCCACATCTTCCAAAACCACACCACCATCCTCCCCAATACATCCCATGACGATTTTACCACATTTTGGTCCTTGAAATTTTGAGTTGTGGCTTCCGTATTCTCTTGTGTTTCGGCTATCTAGGTGCGGTTCGATTTCATCATCACCACGGCTCAACTTCGCAAGGGTCTCATCATCGCCAAGGACGGTAACTTCGACGACATCTTTGTCATACCTTGCAATTGCATTGATACCCACATGGCCTTATTTTTGCGTAGCTTACCCATCGAGACTAGCCATTGAGAATTGTCGGCAACGTGACTTGTGCACATTAGTGATCATACTCCATAGCATACATAACATACCACCGTGGTGCATATCTTGGGATCCATTTGTGTGTCACAAAGTTGTCATAGCATACACAATTGCTATCTTGGTTCGTGAAGTTTTGCATGAGAAAAGAGCTCAAAAGTGAAAGAGCCACACAAGCTTTTAAGCAAAGAGGAAAGATAAGCAAAGAGCTTATGAGCAAGAACCATAGCATCACACTACATTAAGATTGTCATATTGGATCATCTTGGATCTTAAAATACCATACATATAGCATCGTGGGATAGAGATAGTTGCATTTTGCATAGTAGGTTGTGCACAAGTTCCGTATCCGCCTATTGTGCAATCGTGCTAAGCGTCTCTCTAGTGTTGTGCAACAAGAGCATTTTAAGTGGATTCCACATTTTGGCTCACTTTTGGTTTGCACAATCCCACTTATCTATTTATGCGTGTGTGTTTCCGTGTACCACTAGTTGCTTGGTCTACTTGTTGCATTTGCAAATTTGTGAACCTTTTCCAACATTATTGACGCTCACTTACAATTGCATCAAATTTTGTGCCACCATCCTCACCAAGCTCCACCATAAGCTTTTTTTTGTGTAGGTGTGAGAACCGACAAGGATTGGTACCAATAGTGCTATTTCATTGTCCGCATTTGAGTGAACTTGATTCATCATCAACTTCGGTCAAAGGTACATTGGTATAAGTTCTTCTCCTTCTACCACTCACATTTTTGCTTGGAATGATGGATAGGCCAAGTACTTCTAACAACCCACTCTTCATTGAACAAGACGACGACATGTCATCATCGTCACCAAGAACCACCTCTTTGGTGCACTGTGGCGTTGCACCAAGAACAACAAGCAATAAGCGACCGCATCGACAATCTCGCCACCGACTTGCGACTCTCGAACAACGTACAAGAGACTACTTCGACAACAAGTTCGACGCTCACAAGCAAGAGAATGACGCTTAAGAATGGGCGAGATCCGGCGCCTTGATGAGATCTGGCATCATTCCACTTCTTCATCATCAAGACGGAGCTGCTCGAGTCGACACTCAAGCGACACCTTCTACGACTCAAGTACACCTACTTGAACACTCTTCGTCGTGCCGCCGCGTCAAGACCGTCATGCATCTCGCAACCCGCTACATGACAAGCATTCACAAGAGCAAGTTGATGATCAAGTCTCTCGTCCTCAATCAAACCAAGACGCTTTTGCTCAAGCCCGAGAACGACAACGACTAGGGCGCCAAGAGGAAGAACGGCGGCGTCTACACCAAGGCGAACAAGGCGCCAAGGCTCAACGTCTTCAACAACAACAACGTGAAGCGCAAGCTCTTGAGGCGCAACGTGCCCTTCAAGAATCAAGTCGAGCCTTCGCCAACCGCAATCGCGAACGGCGCAACCAAGAGGAAGCCCTTCGAGAAGAAATCCAAGAGAGGAACTACAAACCTCATGGACAACATCAAGCTCGTCAAGCTCCACTTCAACCTCAAGTTCAACAAGAGCAAGTTGATCATGGTCTTCCTCCACGCCAAGAGCAACATGAAGACGATTGCAATCCACGTCAAGGGCGTCATCATCAACATCGCCAACAACACAATGAAGAGCAACGCTTCTGACAAGCTAAAATTCACCATGCCCAAGTTCAATGGAAGCAATGACCCGAAGACTACCTCTCATGGGCATTGAAGGTTGACAAAATCTTCCGGTTGCACAACTACGATGAAGCGAAGAAAATCGCTATGGCATCACTTGAGTTCCAAGACTATGTGCTCATATGGTGGGAACAAATCATTGAGCTGACGACAAGCAAGAGGTGAACCTCCAATCACCACTTGGGCTCAAATGAAGGATGTCATGCGAGCACGTTTTGTGCCAACCTACTACAACCGCGACCTCTTCAAGAAACTCCAACTTCTCAAGCAAGGAACAAAGAGTGTTGAAGAATACTACAAAGAAATGGAGATAGCCATGATTCGAGCCAATGTCAAGGAAGATGATGAGCAAACTATGGCACGTTTCTTGAATGGACTCAATCATCCCATCAAGAAGATCGCCGACTTCCAACCATACTCCACCCTCATTGAGCTCGTACATCAAGCTACAAAGGCGGAACGTCAAGTGCAAGATGACTTCAAATGCCAAGTACTCATCCAAGACCTCTGACTTCTCCAACAACCAAGCTTCAACACCTCCTCCAACATCTACATCAACCAAACCTTCTACAAACAACGACGACAACTCGACTTACAAGAGAAATTCGACAAGTTCAAGTCGTCCTCCTCCTACTACAAGCAACCCCCAGCCGCATGCTTCGTCATCTACTCCGACCGATGAGACAATTAACACAAGCTCCTTCAAGTGTTTCACTGGCGGCGCCGAGGCCACAAGTCCTCTGAATGCACCAACAAGCGCACCATGATCCTCAACGACGACGGCACATATGACTCAATGAGTGATGAGGAAATGGAAGCCCTTGAGCAAGTGGCCATGCACCGGCAAGTGAACAAAGATGAAGATGATCAAGCCTTTTGCGATGAGGATTCGAGCCCCGCTCTCGTTGTCTCCAAGGTGTTGACTCTTCAACATCAACAAGAAGGCGACCAAAGATGCCACATCTTCCACACAAAGCCGGCATCAACGGAAGGTCCGTCAAGGTCATCATTGATGGAGGAAGTTGCCACAACTTGGCAAGTGAAGAACTATGTTCCAAAGCGCATTTGGTCAAGAGGAAGCACCCGCACCCTACAAGGTTCAATGGCTAAGTGACTCGGCACTATACGAAGTCGAGCATACGGTCCAAGTCTCCTTCAAAATTGGTGCTTATGAAGACACGTTGGAGTGTGATGTGGTCCCAATGACCGCTTGCCACCTACTTCTAGGTCGACCATGGCAATTCGACCGTGGTGTCATCCACAATGGGCGCACCAATCACTATAGCATCAAGAGGAAAGGGAAGGAATATGTACTACGACCTATGTCTCGTTCTCAAGTGATAGCCGACAAGCAAGCCACCCATCATAGAGACAAAATTGAGAACGTGATCCACCAAAAAGTGAGTGAGAGCCACAAGCCAAACTTGAGCGCCTCTTCGCCTAGAGAGAAAACCTCATCCTATTTGCCACCAAAAGTGAGATGAGAGAAGTGTGTGAGAACCCATCGAGTGTGATGCACTTTGTCCTTGTGTGCAAGGATGGAGAACCAAAAACTAACACCATTCACGAGCTACCTTTGGTGTTTCAATCTCTTTTGCAGGAATTTCAAGATGTTTTCCCCGATGAGCTACCTCCGGGTCTACCTCCTCATCCCCGGAGCGCCACTTCCAAACAAAGCCCCATACCGAGTCAATCCCGAAGAAACCAAGGAGATTCAACGGCAAGTACAACAACTCATCGACAATGGTCATGTACGTGAAAGCCTAAGCCCTTGTGTCGTCCCCGTTATACTTGTGCATAAGCCCGATGGAAGTTTCCGCTTGTGTTCCGATTGTAGACCTATAAATGCTATTACTGTTCGCTATAGGCATCCCATTCCTCGCTTAGATGATATGCTTGATGAACTTAGTGGAGCCAACTTTTCTCAAAATTGTCCTTAAAAGTGGCTATTATCAAATCCGCATACACGAGGGTGATGAATGGAAAACTGCTTTCAAAACCAAATTTGGTTTATATAAGTGGTTAGTGATGCCTATGGGTCTTTCGGAGCTCCGGTACTTTTCGGGCGTCTTATGCATCATGTGCTTCGTCCTTACATTGGAGTCTTTGTTGTGGTTTACTTGACGATATTCTTGTGTTTAGCAAAACCATGAAAGAACATCTTAATCATGTTAGGGCTGTTTTGCAAACCCTTCGCATGAGGAAAGTCTTTATGCAAACATAGAAAAATGCACATTTGGTGTTGACAAAGTGGTTTTCTTGGGTTTTGTAGTATCCTCAAAGGGTGTCCATGTCGATGAATCTAAAATTGAAGCAATTAAAACTTGGCCCCAACCCACCAATTTGCAACAAGTGTGTAGCTTTCTTGGTCTTATGGGTTTTTATCGTAAGCTTTGTGAAAGATTTTAGCACAATTGCCGCTCCTTTGCATGCCTTGAGTAAGAAGAATACTCCCTTTGTTTGGGGAACTTTGCAATCAACCGCTTTTGATGAGCTCAAGTCTTTACTTACTCATGCTCCGATTCTTGCTTTGCCCAATTTTGACAAAACTTTTGAGGTTCATTGTGATGCAAGTGGTATCGGAATTGGCGGAGTTTTGATGCAAGAAAAACGAGCCATTGCTTATTTTAGTGAAAAACTCTCCGGTGCTCAACTTAATTACCCCATCTATGACAAAGAATTGTATGCTTTAGTGCGTGTGCTACATGTTTGGGAACATTACCTTAGACCTCATGCGTTTGTCATCCATACCGATCATGAAACACTTAAGTACCTCAAAGGTCAAACTAAGTTGAACAAGCGTCATGCCAAATGGAGTGAATTTACTGAATCTTTTCCTTATGTGATCAAGTACATTAAGGGTAAAGAAAATGTAGTTGCTTCTCGCATATGCATGCTTGTCACTCAACTTGAGTTGAATGTTATTGGTTTTGAGCATATAAAAGACTTGTATGAGCATGATCCATCTTTTGCTATTCCTTATGCTAAGTGTTTGACGCATACTTCTTGGGAACAATATTACATCAAGGATGTTTATCTTATGAGAGCTAACAAACTATGCATTCCCGAGTCTTCTCTTCGTTTGCTCCTTTTGCAAGAGGCTCATGGAGGCGGACTCATGGGACACTTTGGATGTGACAAGACATTCGCCACGCTCTCCAACAACTACTTTTAGCCCAAGATGTTCCGCGATGTCTCACGCTTCACCAACCGTTGCTCTACATGCCGCAAAGCTAAGTCTAAAGCTCAATCACATGCCCCTTCCTATTCCCTATCAACCTTGGGAAGACATTAGCATGGACTTTGTACTTGGTTTGCCTAGAACTCAAAATGGAAAGGATTCCGTGTTTGTTGTTGTGGATAGATTTTCTAAGATGGCACATTTCATTCCTTGCAACAAGATAGACGATGCTTCACATGTTGCAAATCTCTTTTGTAGGGAAATCTTGCGACTACATGGAGTACCAAAGACAATCGTCTCCGATCGGGACGTCAAGTTCTTGAGTTACTTTTGGAAGACCCTATGCGCCAAGCTCGGAATCAAGCTCTTGTTCTCATCGGCATACCATCCTCAAACCCGACGGCCAAACGGAAGTGACGAACCGCACACTATCCACTCTGCTTCGTGTATTGATCAAGAAGAACATCAAGGAGTGGGAAGCATGTCTACCCATCGCCGAAATGCGCCTACAACCGTGCAAGACATTCGACTACGGCAAGTCCCCTTCGAGATTGTCTACGGCTTCAACCCGTTGTCCCCATTGGACATTCTACCTCTTCCTCTACAAGAACGCACCAACATGGATGCGAGTGCACGGCAAGCTACATCAAGAAGATGCATGAGGATACAAGACAAACCATCGAGCGCCAAGTAAAACGACTAGCCACCAAGCTCAACGTCAACAAGCAACCCATGGTCTTCAACATTGGTGATCTAGTGTGGCTACACCTTCCCAAGGAACGCTTCCCCAAAGAACGCAAGTCCAAGCTTCTTCCTGGAGCCGATGGACCTTTCAAGGTGCTAGCACGTTACAACGACAACGCCTACAAGATCAACCTACCTCGAGACAAGTACAATGTGAGCGACATCTTCAACGTCAAGGACCTCGCACCTTACCATGGAGATGAAGCTTTTGATCCGAGGTCAGATCTCTCCCAATGGGGGGGGGGGAGATGATGCGGAGCACCCCTCGCTCATCCCCATGGACGTGCCTACATGTCCCTCAACGCCACTAGGACCCATGACAAGAGCCCGAGCTAAGGCTATTGAAGATAAGGTGAATTCGCTCCTCTCCGAACTCCCTCTTCCTACTCACGAGACATGGCTACTACCTCATTCGGAGACTCTCTGTGTGATCAGTACATGGAGGTGAGCCAAGGATCAACTACTTGCGAGAGCCAAGACGACAAGGACTCCAAGCATATTGAAGAAGAAGAAGAGATGTCTTTGAAGGCACAGCACGGACGTCCGACGCCTTCCGGACGTCCGACGAAGTCCCAGACCCGGACGGCCGGACTCTCCGGACGTCCGCACTTCGCCACCGAACCAAAACTACGGACGATCAAGCCTCCGGACGTCCGACCAACGCACGCCTTAAACCGAATCTACGGACGACCGACAACTTCCGGACGTCCGGACCGTCCTGGCTCCGGACGACCGACCCTCTCCGGACGTCCGACGCATACCATGATGAACTGATTCTGCGGACGTCTGAACCCGTCCGGACGTCCGGACCGTCCGAAGCCTCCGGACGTCCGACGCCTTCCGGACGTTCGACGCCTGTGTGTTGACTTCTGTTTGGGCGCAGCCCTTGTACCTCGCCCCTAGACTATATATACTCCTTCTTCCCCAACTTTCTAGGGTTAGCTTAGGTTTAGCTCATATTTGTGTGAGAGCCTTGCTCATCCACTTGGTTACTTCTCCTCGAGCTCGGGACCTCTCTGGAGAAAGATCCCCAAGCGGATTCAAGACCCCCCTTCTAGGGTGGACCCCATCAAGACCTCCTCTAGGAGAAGAACGGCTACTCGTGTATCCTTACCTTTGTTGATTGTGGATCATATGTATCTCTTTGTGTTCGGTGATCTAGCACTTGTGTGATTGATTCCTTGTTGGTTAAGTGATTCCTCTCTAGTTTCCTCCATGTTTCCCTTTGTTCTTCCGCGTGTTCTTCGTGATTCCCCGTAGGATCCACTCCAAACATGAAAGATCGTCCACGTAGGGTTCCGCCCTACATCATATGGAGAAGATCCCCAAACGAATTCAAGACCCCCTTCTAGGGTGGACCCCATCAAGACCTCCTCTCGGAGAAGAACGGCTACTCATGTATCCTTACCTTTGTTGATTGTGGATCATATGTATCTCCTTGTGTTCGGTGATCTAGCACTTGTGTGATTGATTCCTTGTTGGTTAAGTGATTCCTCTCTAGTTTCCTCCGTGTTTCCCTTTGTTCTTCCGCGTGTTCTTCGTGATTCCCCGTAGGATCCACTCCAAACGTGAAAGATCGTCCATGTAGGGTTCCACCCTACATCAAGACTACTTTGACAACAAGTTCGACGCTCACAAGCAAGAAAATGATGAAAGAATGGACGAGATCCGCACCTTGATGAGGAAAAGACATCATTCCACTTCTTCATCATCAAGACGGAGCCGCTCGAGTCGATACTCCGACGACACCTTCTACAACTCAAGTACACCGTCATCGAACACTCTTCGACGAGCCGCGCGTCAAGACCGTCATGCATCTCGCAACCCGCTACATGACAAGCATTCAGAAGAGCAAGTCCCTCGTCCTCAATCAAACCAAGCCGCTTTTGCCCAAGCTCAAGAACGACAACGACTATGGCGCCAAGAGGAAGAACCAGCGCGTCTACACCAAGACGAACAAGACGCCGAGGCTCAACGTCTTCAACAACAATAACGAGAAGCGCAAGCTCTTGAGGCGCAACGTGTCCTTCAAGAATCAAGTCGAGCCATCGCCAACCGCAATCGCGAACGGCGCAATCAAGAGGAAGCCCTTCGAGAAGAAATCCAAGAGAGGAACTACCAACCACGGGTGCAACATCAAGTTCCTCAAGCCCCTCCACAAGCTCGTCAAGTTCCACCTCAACCTCAAGTTCAACAAGAGCAAGTTGATCATGGTCTTCCTCCACGCCAAGAGCAACATGAAGACGATTGCAATCCACGTCAAGGGCGTCATCAACACCATCGCCAACAACACAATGAAGAGCAACGATATGGAAAGCTCAAATTCACCATGCCCAAGTTCAATGGAAGCAATGACCTCAAGAATACCTCTCATGGGCATTGAAGGTCGACAAAATCTTTCGTTTGCACAACTATGAGGAAGAGAACAAAATCGCTATGGCATCACTTGAGTTCCAAGACTATGTGCTCATATGGTGGGACCAAATCCTTGAGAGGAGACAAGCAAGAGGTGAACCTCCAATCACCACTTGGACTCAAATGAAAGATGTCATGAGAGCACGTTTTGTGCCAACCTACTACAACCGCGACCTCTTCAAGAAACTCCAAATCCTCAAGCAAGGAACAAAGAGTGTTGAAGAATACTACAAGGAAATGGGATAGCCATGATTCGAGCCAATGTGAAGGAAGATGATGAGCAAACTATGGCACGTTTCTTGAATGGACTCAATCACCCCATCAAGAAGATCGCCAACTTCCAACCATACTCCACCCTCATTGTCGTGGAATTGTCACGGCAGATGTCCTTAGTGTCAGGACTTAGTCGCGAGGCCAACGCATCTATGTGGTAGCTTGAGAGGGGTTGAGCGGAATCGAGAGACGCAACACAAGACAGGGATTTAGACAGCTTGGCCCCGGAAACATCATCCGGTAATAGCCCTACGTCTTTGTTTGAGGCCAGGTCTCATTATGATCATGAGGGAGTCGCCGTAAACCGGCTCTCCTCTAGTTGTGTCTAGCCCTAGATATTGTTGTTTGCTTGTAGCTTCTCCCTCTTTGGGGAGCCCTGCCCCTCCTTATATATGTTGAAAGGGCGGGTTACATGTGGAGTCCTATTAGGACTAGGACTAGCCTATCTTGTATTACAAGTCGGATACAAGTCCATGTCTTAGCTCCTTGTAAGACAAATATTCCTCACGCCTTTCCTCTTAAACCGCCCACCGTAGTTGAACCGGCTTCATGAACCGCCATCAAAGCCACCGGTCTTGCTGCTCCTCTCGACCACTTTGCGGATTACCAATGAACCATAAACCGCCCGGGTCGCCAAAGTGAACCGCCAAGTGTCGTGTTCTTGAATAATCGCCAAGTCCGGCCGGGTTATACTTCCGGCGGTTTATGCCATGGTATATCCCGACATTAGCCCCGATTTAATTTGGATTTATCCATGTTAAACTGATCCTGTGAAATAAACACAAGAACAAACTTGACAGATTATGCTCCGGTTTAAGAATTCTTGTAAACCGACATCTGATCATCCTTTAAATCCTTGTCATTTCCTCCTTATATAAAATCCGGTTTAATAGGCCAGCTTCATAATCAACTTGCTGACATTGGTTTCTCATAGAAAATATATTGTGAAGGATAACTCCTTTGATTCAACTCCCAATGCTTAAAAACAATATCGGTCCTTGAAATATTCATCCAATCTTCACCGGTTTAAGGGCGTAAACTTGCGGTTTATCATTGCCAAGATCACGGTTTATAAATATTGATGGTACCGGGTCATGATTGTTTGCCAACGCCGGTTCATGATTATTAATGACGCCAAAGTTGCATACAGGGCCATAATGATTGGTGACGCCGGGTCAACCTAGTTTGCTCAATCGGAGAATTTGAAAATATTTCCTTGATAATAATATAATATCTGTAGCCCCAAGTCTTTGAGCGAGAACAAAGTGGTAGCTTAAGACTTTTGCTTCAATATAAATACTGCCACTTTCAAAGAAATCCGTGTTGTTCATCCCAAAGTGACTAGCAAAAGCTGAATACTCCATACTATGTAGCCCCCAAGTGTCGGGTTGTCACGCTTGCGACAACACAGGACTTGTAATTGTCTTATACTCATAAAAACTTCCACTGATGTAGCCCCCAAGGGCGGGTCATTATGTAATAATGAGCGGGGACCTTGTAGGTGTAATCATGTAGATTTGAGCAATGATGTGTAGCCCCCAAGGGCCGGCTCGATAAGATAATATTGAGCTGGGACTAAATATAGACTTCAATGATAATAACATCATATGATGTAACTCCCATCATGGGACTTGAATCCACGTCCACAAGGTTAAGAGCCTTGTGCTTTACCAACCGAAAGCAAAGGACCCTTCAATATAATGAATAAAAAGCTTTGTACCTTCAACTGTTGACAGGAGCAATTGATAGGCCCCAAGTGTCATGGTGCATGCTTGCAGCGACATGAGACTTGCACATTTGATGTAATCTCAATTTAAATAATGTAGCCCCCAAGTGCCGGGTCGTAAGCCTGCAGCCGACTCGGGACTATTCCTTCAATTGTAGAATAAATCATATCCATTAATAATATGATAACCATTGCGCTAAAAGCGACTTTGAAAACCTCAATTATAATATTGGGTATTGATAACCATAATAAAAATCCAGCCATGTTGGCTATTAAAGATAACATAATCTGGTATGAAAAACCTTATTCATTCAATACCATAATGAAAATTCAGCCAAGTTTGGCTATTTGAATAATATAACCCAATGATTTATAAGCGCATGATTCCAATGGCGCAATCCAAATAAATCTTGGCGACTTATAGTCCAAAGCCGTCGGGTTAACAAACACCGGATAATTTATCATCATGCTTTATTCAACTTTGTCTCTCTGCATACAACAAGTTTAAAGTGTCCCGGCGGTTTACCACCGGACGGGTCATAATGCCCAACAGATAACCTGTGTTTATAACCAAGGCTGCACTTTAAGAATAATCAATGAAATATATCATACCGTGACATTGAATCACATCATTGGTTTACCAATTTTTTGTAGTAAGGGTGATGACCCCAATCTTGAGTAATGATAACTCCTTTCATCTGTGTCGGTTTATGATAAAACCGCATCGGGTTGTGATAAACACCGGTTTAACCATATATAATATCGGCGACTTATAGTCAAACCAGACCGGCGGATAGTCTCCGGATTATGATTTGATCATGTATCGACAATTTGTAATTGGAAGTCAAGCCGAGTTAATGAACACCGTTTACTCCATATATATTATGGTTAAAATAAAACCGGGCAAATAGTCTCCTGATTATGATTTGTCCGTGTTACGTCAATTTGTAATTGTCAGTTTTAAACGGATTAAGTATGTCTTTTTTATATCACAACAAACGAAATAATTTAAAAGAGAACAAAATTCAAGCAAAGGCAAATATAAAACCATTGCAAGGGAGGCTTTGAGCCGATCAAGAGGCATTACCATGGTCGGACACGACCAAGCCCCCAAAAGGCGTAGCTATGGTTCGAGTCAGCCAGGTCCCCAAATGATGCATTGGCATTACGCCGATCAAGAGGTGTAGCGATGGTTCGGGTTCGACCAAAGCCCCCAAGTGATCCTGTGGCATTGCGCCGATCAAGAGGAGTGACTATGGTTCTGACGTGACCACAAGACCACAAGAGATGCTGTGGCTTTTCGCCTACCAAATGGCGTTGCTATGGTTCGGACACCGACCAAGGCCCCCAAGTGATACTGTGGCATTGCGCCGATCAAGAGGTGTGACTATGGTTCGAGACATGACCAAGCCCCCAAGTGATCAATAATATAATAAGCCAATAAGGCATGATACCCATGTTTGAACCGCGCATCATGGCAAAGCAGTCCTCTTTGGCACCCTTTAATTTTTTGCAAGAGATAAATCCTTCTTGAACCGGATTTTGAACCGATCTTGAGAGCTTCAAAGCTTTGTGGGAGACATCTTTCCCTTAAACCGGATTGTAAACTAGAATCTTCATTTTCAGCCGGAAACTTTCTGACGGCCTTTCAATTCGAACTTGCGAGAAGTTAATTTCTTTTTGAACCGGACATTCTTAAACCGGATTGAGAGCTTCAGAGCTTTCTGGGAGACAGATTTCCCTTGAACCGGATTGTAAACCAGAATCCTTTTCTCGATAACCCGAACTTCTTCATTGAGCCGGATTTTGTAACTGTCATATACTTTCTAAGCCGGAAATTTTTAAGCGGTCTTTAAATTTTCATCAATATAATAGTAGCCTCCGGACCGGGTTATCTTTCCCTCCATCGTCACCGGGTTCTTAAATTTGCTGAAATCGGCAAGATTTGCCGAGCCATGTCATCAGAGCCCCCGAGTCTCAAAGGTGACTCGAGGAGTTGTCTTGAGACTCTCCATATTTGACCATGATATAAACCGCATAACTTGTATATCATTGGTGTTGATAGCATCGATGTGAATCCGCGAAGGTTGAGGTGATCATGCGGGTTATAAATGATCCCGTATGAGCCGTGTTAGCAACTCGCCAATGGTTCCTTCCAACCGCAATTTGAAGTTAACCAAATCGTAGTGGCGGCGACTTGTGCGCTTTGCCCATTGAACCACCCAAAGGCGACGGTGGTTGATAATATATGATAATTTGCCTCCATTTTATTGAAAGAAAACTGGCTACCCAAGCCGTGACTTGGCCATACTCAATAAACAGCTCATGCGAGAAAGGTGCGGCCCGGTATGTCGATGTAGACCAGGCGCGAGAGGCGGATCGGCACCGGTGTCGTAAACCGGCTCGGACGGGCGAGATTAATCGCGGGCGCGATCGGCAAGCTGACGTAAATCGGGCCACGTGGACGGCGAATTGCTCACGCTCATTCACCGGGTGGTATGACACGGACGAAACGCTAGTGCGAATCGTTGCTAGCACGCGTTCGCGTCTGCAATATAACACCTCATTTGTAATGAACAATTGTCCTGCGTCAAAAATATCACATGCCAAAGTAATTGTTCCTTGACAAAAATAATATGCGCTAATAAAATAGGCCTTAGATGGATATCACCTCATATGTTAGGTCGGAATTATCCACCGTGGAGTTGATGATCACCGTGGTGAAGCTGAAATCAATCATGGACAAGTCGGCCAGACGAGCAGGCGGATGATCCGGACGCGGTGTTGTAAACCGTGCGGACTAGCAAGTTGTCCTCCGTGTTGTAAACCGGCGCGACGCATGAACCGTGGCTGTATGACGGGCGAAGTCGTCTGTGGTGTTTTAAGGTGGTACGGACGGGCGAAGTTTGGCCGGCGTTGATGTAGACCGGATCTGGGGCGGCGGTTCGTGTTTCGATTTATCGGTGTGACATATGCAGATGCGGTGTAGAACAGCTAGCGCTACCGTCCACGGTAGGGCATCACTTTTATAGTGAGCACTTGTCCTGTATAAAAGATATAAGCAAGAGTAATTGTCTTCAAACAAAATATGTGCGAATAGGAGGGATAGCGCCCGATTCACCCGGACAACCGTAAGTCGACTGTGGCATTGAAATCCGGTGCGGACAGGAAGAGATGGCACCATCATTGTAATTCGCACGCGGATGGGCGAGTCGGCCGTATGTTGATGTAGATCGAGCAGCACGAGCGTAGTTTGTGCACGTCGTGTCTCTCATGGACAGTGAACAACTGTCCTGACTTACTTTTGGATGCCATTGGATATAGTGATCGCACTGAACTGAAGCCGGGTAAATACCAATGGCGATTTGACCATCTCTTGCCCTTACACGGTGTGCCTCTCCAGTCCTCGTGCAATTTGTCTTCTTGAATTTCCCTCTAATGGCTTCAACCTTGAACAATCACAGCACAAAATACATGGTGCGTCCCCACACGGGTGTCCGCATCTGGATCTTTCTTTTTATGGAACCCTCGACCCAAGCTGGCTGTTGGACTGGGAATCATGAACAGATAATGTTGTTTTGTAACGGGAAAAACTCTCTCCCTGTGATGTTATCCTTCAACGCTGATGTTAAGCATTTCATTCAACCACCAATCAATCCAAGAATCATCTCAATACTTATAACCAGATCACGCAAACTTGGTGATTTGACGGTTTGATGGATTGCTAGATGTCGTGCACAACAGCCGCTGAGAAAGCTGATCGCGTCCACCCAATTGCGCAGTGACGCAACGATTAAACTCCTGTTTGCCGTTTTGACTCAGCAGATCGGCCGGTGACAGCGACGGACAAACCCTAATTTTTCCTTGAACCTTAAATCTTGTATATATCGTTCCAGCCGGTTGCCATAGAGATGATGTAGATCTTTCCAAAACTCGTCCTTCTTCATCTGGAAAATTGCAAGCTTCTCGAAACCTTGGGACAGATCCCTTCAAGAACTCAACACCACTGCAGGCGAGCCCCACGGTGGGCGTAACCGTCGTGGAATTGTCACGGCAGATGTCCTTAGTGTCGAGGACTTAGTCGCGAGGCCAACGCATCTATGTGGTAGCTTGAGAGGGGTTGAGCGGAATCGAGAGACGCAACACAAGACAGGATTTAGACCTTCGGGCCCCGGGAAACATCATCCGTAATAGCCCTACGTGCTGTTTGAGGCCGTGTCTCATTATGATCATGAGGGAGTCGCCAGTAAACCGGCTCTCCTCTAGTTGTGTCTAGCCCTAGATATTGTTGTTTGCTTGTAGCTTCTCCCTCTTTGGGGAGCCCTCGCCTCCTTATATATGTTGAAAGGGCGGGTTACATGTGGAGTCCTATTAGGACTAGGACTAGCCTATCTTGTATTACAAGTCGGATACAAGTCCATGTCTTAGCTCCTTGTAAGACAAATATTCCTCACGCCTTTCCTCTTAAACCGCCCACCGTAGTTGAACCGGCCTTCATGAACCGCCAACAAAGCCACCGGTCTTGCCGCTCCTCGACCCGCTTGCGGATTACCAATGAACCATAAACCGCCGGGTCGCCAGTGAACCGCCAAGTGTCAGCGGGTTCTTCAGGTAAATCGCCAAGTCCGGCCGGGTTATACTTCCGGCCGGTTTACGCCGCGGGGTATATCCCCGACACTCATTGAGCTCGTGCATCAAGCTACAAAGGCGGAACGTCAAGTGCAAGATGACTTCAAGTACGCCAAGTACTCGTCCAAGACCTACGGCTTCTCCAACAACCAATCTTCAACAACTCCTCCAACATCTACATCAACCAAACCCTCTACAAGCAATGACGACAAGTCGAATTACAAGAAAAATTCGACAAGTTCAAGTCGTCCTCTTCCTACTACAAGCAACTTCAAGCCGCGTGGTTCACCATCTACTCCGACCGGTGAGACCATCAAGACAAGCTCCTTCAAGTGTTTTACTTGCGGCGGTCGAGGCCATAAGTCCTATGGATGCACCAACAAGCGCACCATGATCCTCAACGACGATGGCACCTATGACTCATTGAGTGATGAGGAGAAGGAAGCTCTTGAGCGAGTGGCCATGCACCGGCGAGTGAGCGAAGATGAAGATGATCAAGTCTTTTGTGATGAGGATTCGAGCCCCGCTCTCGTTGTCTCCAAGGTCTTGACTCTTCAACATCAACAAGAAGACGACCAAATATGCCACATCTTCCACACAAAGGCCGGCATCAACGGAAGGTCCGTCAAGGTCATCATCAATGGAGGAAGTTGTCACAACTCCCAAGACTATACGAGTTGAGCATACGGTCCAAGTCTCCTTCAAAATTGGTGCATATGAGGAAACTTTGGAATGTGACGTGGTCCCAATGACGGTTTGCCACCTCCTTCTTGGTCGACCATGGCAATTCGACCGTGGTGTCTTCCACAACGGGCGCACTAATCAATATAGCTTCAAAATGAAAGGGAAGGAATATGTGCTACGACCTATGTCTCCTAGTCAAGTGATAGCCGACAAGCAAGCCACCCATCATAGAGACAAGAGTGAGAAAGTGATCCACCAAAAAGTGAGTGAGAGCCATAAGCCAAACCTGAGCGCCTCTTCGCCTAGAGAGAAAAATCTCATCCTATTTGGCACAAAAAGTGAGATGAGAGAAGTGTGTGAGAACCCATCTAGTGTGATGCACTTTGTCCTTGTGTGCAAGGATGGTGATAAAGGCGAGGGTGTCCCGATCTTTCGATGAGATGATAACTATCGATTTGGTGGAGACGACTTTGACGATCCGACTACAAACGTGCACGACGTTGCGCCTTAGCAATCGCTAAACCAACTCCGAAAGGTTATTGACCACGCTGAAGCACGATCAACCTGACCACGAAGGTCTATTCCTGCAAGCAATCGAAGAACGAGCAAGAATATGATAAAGCAATCTGAATATTGCGAATATATATGAAGTATTGATAATGGTGGGGATCCGTAAGCGGTCTTGGTCTGGTCGTTGGACACAAACAAAGTACACGAAGTTGCAATGGCTAACTTTTAACTAAACAAATCCCAAGGAAAAAGCTACTAGATGGATCTACTTATATAGGAGCAAGGGGTGGCGGCCAAGGAGGTGGGAGGACGTCCCAAGGCAGCCTAAAACTAACCCTAGGTCGTACAAGGCCAATGGGCCCAAGCGGAGGTGACGTAACACCTTTGGACTTGTAGTTTGACTCGGATTCTGCTGCAGCATCAGATTGTTTCGTCTATAACTCAACGCTCCGGACGGATTTTAAGGTGATTCCAATTGGGTTGGAAAATGCACGAAATCTATTTTCCAACAAAAAAAAAATCAACCAATTTGGAGTCCGTATGAAAAAGTTATAGACGTTTTGAGTCAGGTATGTCTGTGCAGTCCGAATCTGAGTCCGTAACGTGAGAGACTTGGACTCTATCTTCTCTTGGGCCAAAAGTGACGTGAGAGAACTTTTTGAACAGCAGGTAAACATCTCTTTCTCCCTTATCTTCATATGTGGATTGTACAAATGTTCCATACACCTGCAATTAGAGATGGCACAAAAGTTTGTGAAGTATTTTTGTCCTGGATAACATAAATATATTATTGAATAGTTTGCACTAGAAATCACCTGAGAAATATGCATGTATGTAATATTTTTGGTCTCATCCAAGGTAGTCATGTCCTCATCATCCTCCCCTTTTTGAAAACAAAGCCGTCCTCGGCGTTGCTTAATCTGAAATGTGGCTAACAAAAGAGACAAGGTGTACATGTTGTATATGTATACGTCATCCATTTTTACTTCCCTTGATTTTTGCATATATGACACATGAATAGATGAGTAACTTGCATAGTTCATAAAATCTAAAGCCAACAAATTAGCACAAGAACTAGAAGGCTTGAAAATACTGCAACTCAGTTTGCACATATAAGTGAAGGCTCTGATACCACTTGATAAAGGCGAGGGTGTCCCGATCTTTCGATGAGATGATAACTATCGATTTGGTGGAGACGACTTTGACGATCCGACTACAAACGTGCACGACGTTGCGCCTTAGCAATCGCTAAACCAACTCCGAAGGTTATTGACCACGCCAAGCACGATCAACTCGACCACGAAGGTCTATTCCTGCAAGCAATCAAGAACGAGCAAGAATATGATAAAGCAATCTGAATATTGCGAATATATATGAAGTATTGATAATGGTGGGGATCCGTAAGCGGTCTTGGTCTGGTCGTTGGACACAAACAAAGTACACGAAGTTGCAATGGCTAACTTTTAACTAAACAAATCCCAAGGAAAAAGCTACTAGATGGATCTACTTATATAGGAGCAAGGGGTGGCGGCCAAGGAGGTGGGAGGACGTCCCAAGGCAGCCTAAAACTAACCCTAGGTCGTACAAGGCCAATGGGCCCAAGCGGAGGTGACGTAACACCTTTGGACTTGTAGTTTGACTCGGATTCTGCTGCAGCATCAGATTGTTTCGTCTATAACTCAACGCTCCGGACGGATTTTAAGGTGATTCCAATTGGGTTGGAAAATGCACGAAATCTATTTTCCAACAAAAAAAGAATCAACCAATTTGGAGTCCGTATGAAAAAGTTATAGACGTTTTGAGTCAGGTATGTCTGTGCAGTCCGAATCTGAGTCCGTAACGTGAGAGACTTGGACTCTATCTTCTCTTGGGCCAAAAGTGACGTGAGAGAACTTTTTGAACAGCAGGTAAACATCTCTTTCTCCCTTATCTTCATATGTGGATTGTACAAATGTCCCATACACCTGCAATTAGACATGGCACAAAAGTTTGTGAAGTATTTTTGTCCTGGATAACATAAATATATTATTGAATAGTTTGCACTAGAAATCACCTGAGAAATATGCATGTATGCAATATTTTTGGTCTCATCCAAGGTAGTCATGTCCTCATCAGATGGAGAGCCAACAACTAACACCTCTCATGAACTACCTTTAGTGTTCAAATCTCTTTTGCAGGAATTCCAAGATGTTTTCCCCGATGAGCTACCTGCGGGTCTACCTCCTCTACGAGGCATTGAGCATCGAATCGACCTCATCCCCGGAGCGCCTCTACCAAACAAAGCTCCATACCGAGTCAATCCCGAAGAAACCAAGGAGATTCAACGGAAATTACAACAACTCATCGACAACAGTCATGTACGTGAAAGCCTAAGCCCGTGTGCCGTTCCCGTTATACTTGTGCCTAAACCCAATGGAAGTTTCCGCTTGTGCTCCGATTGTAGACCTAGAAATGCTATTACCGTTCGCTATAGGCATCCCATTCCTCGCTTAGATGATATGCTTGATGAACTTAGTGGAGCCCATTTTTTCTCAAAAATTGATCATAAAGTGGCTATTATCAAATCCGCATACAAGAGGGTGATGAATGGAAAACTGCTTTCAAAACCAAATTTGGTTTATATGAGTGGTTAGTGATGCCTATGGGTCTATCGGAGTCTCCCAGACTTTCGCGCCTTATGCATCATGTGCTTCGTCCTTACATTGGAGTCTTTGTTGTGGTTTACTTCGACGATATTCTTGTGTTTAGCAAAACCATGAAAGAGCATCTTGATCATGTTAGGGCTGTTTTGCAAACCCTTCGCAAGGAAAGTCTTTATGCAAACATGAAAAAAATGCACATTTGGTGTTGACAAAGTGGTTTTCTTGGGTTTTGTAGTATCCTCAAAGGGTGTCCATGTTGATGAATCTAAGATTGAAGCAATTAAAACTTGGCCCCAACCCACCAATTTGCAACAAGTGCGTAGCTTTCTTGGTCTTATGGGTTTTTATCATCGCTTTGTGAAAGATTTTAGCACAATTGCCGCTACTTTGCATGCTTTGAGTAAGAAGAATACTCCTTTTGTTTGGGGAACTTTACAATCCACCGCTTTTGCTCACTCTTGCTCCAATTCTTGCTTCACCTAATTTTGACAGAACTTTTGAGGTCCATTGTGATGCAAGTGGTATCGGAACTGGCGGAGTTTTGATGCAAGAAAAACGAGCCATTGCTTTTTTTAGTGAAAAACTATCCGATGCTCAACTTAACTATCCCATCTATGACAAAGAATTGTATGCTTTAGTGTGTGTTCTACACGTTTGGGAACATTACCTTAGACCGCATGAGTTTGTCATCCATACCGATCATGAAACGCTTAAGTACCTAAAAGGTCAAACTAAGTTGAACAAGCGTCATGCCAAATGGAGTGAGTTTATTGAATCTTTTCCTTATGTGATCAAGTACATTAATGGTAAAGAAAATGTAGTTGCCGATGCACTTTCACGCATATGCACGCTTGTCACTAAACTTGAGTTGAATGTTATTGGCTTTGAGCACATAAAAGAATTATATGCTAACGACCCATCTTTTGCTATTCCTTATGCTAAGTGTTTGGCGCATACTTCTTGCGAACAATATTACATCAAGGATGCTTAGCTTATGAGAGCTAACAAACTATGCATTCCCTAGTCTTCTCTTACATTTGCTCCTTTTACAAGAGGCTCATGGAGGCGGACTCATGGGACACTTTGGACGCGACAACACATTCGCCACGCTCTCCAAGAACTACTTTTGGCCCAAGATTTACCGTGACGCCTCACACTTAACCAACCGATGCTCTACATGTCGCAAAGCTAAGTCTAAAGCTCAATCTCATGGTCTTTACATGCCTTTTCCTATTCCTTATCAACCTTGGGAAGACATTAGCATGGATTTTGTACTTGGTTTGCCTAGAACTCAAAATGGATAGGATGCCGTGTTTTTTTGTTGTGGATAGATTTTCTAAGATGGCACATTTCATTCCTTGCAACAAGATAGACGATGCTTCACACATTGCAAATCTCTTTTGTAGGGAAATCTTGCGACTCCATGGAGTACCAAAGACAATCGTCTCCGATCATGACGTCAAGTTCTTGAGTTACTTTTGGAAGACCCTATGCGCCAAGCTCGGAATCAAGCTCTTGTTCTCATCCGCATACCATCCTCAAACCGACGGCCAAACGGAGGTGACGAACCGCACACTATCCACTCTACTTCGTGTCTTGATCAAGAAGAACATCAAGGAGTGGGAAGCATGTCTACCCATCACCGAAAGTACGCCTACAACCATGCAAGACATTCGACTACCGCAAGTCCCCCTTCGAGGTCGCTTCACGGCTTCAACCCGTTGTCCCCATTGGATATTCTACCTCTTCCTCTACAAGAGCCCACCAACATGGATGCGAGTGCAGGCAAGCTACATCAAGAAGATGCATGAGGATACAAGACAAACCATCGAGCGCCAAGTACAAAGACTTGCGACCAAGCTCAACGTCAACAAGTGTAATGCCCCAAGACCAGCGCTCCAGATGCCTTCCATGTTTTGCGTGACGGTCGTGTGTTTTATTGGTGTTGGTGTTGCATTTCATCATGGCATCATGCGCTTTGCATCTGCATTTGTTTTCAAAAGCTTGCACCCGTTCGTAGTTGCCGCGTCCCCCCTTGCTTTCGTTGACCGTTCCGAGGCCATTCGGGTTGTCGCTTCCCTCTTGACCGTGACCACCTAACCTCTCTTGCCAGCTCGCAGCACCCTCGTGTGCGTGTCCGAAACTGGTCTGAACCCGACCCGCTCTGTCATTACCGTTGGATTCGGATCATCCCCAAACATCTATAAAACATCTCCGTTTTCTTATTTGGCCTTCCCTACCTATTTATTCTCATCCATCGGATTTCGATCGGGTGATCCAAACTCCTCTCTTTCTCATATTTATAGTCTAACCCTAGACCCTAGGCTGTCCCATCCATCCATCCCCTCACCCGCCGCCGCCACCCACTCTCCTTGTTCTTCGGGGGCTTGTCCCATCGCCGCCACCAACCCACTCTCTCCATCGGGATCCCTCCCGATCCACCTTCCTCTCCTCGATTCCAGCCACCATCGAACCTCCCCAACCAGCGCTCTCCTCTGGATCCTCGATCCACCAACGAGCGCCCAAGGCCTCCCAGGAGAGAGACAGGGCTCGATCCTGCTCATGCCCAAGCTCCTCCCTCCATGGCGCGTCACGGGCGAACCCAACCACCCGGATCGCGCCCGCCTTCCCTGGCCGACCAGACCTGCCTCGTCCCTCTCTCTCCTTCGCTCGCCTCCGGCTGCTTTCTCTCTCTTGCTCTCCCTTTGGTCTCTCATCTCTCTCTTTTTCTCACAGGAGTTGGAACGGCCAGGCACCCGAGCGCTGAAGTTCTTCACCCTCCGAAGGAACTCCGCCTCGCCGGATCCCGCCGTCCTAGTCCTGCCTCGCCGGGCCGCCAAGTCCTCGATGTCAAGGCGTCAAGGAAATATGCCCTAGAGGCAATAATAAAGTTATTATTTATTTCCTTATATCATGATAAATGTTTATTATTCATGCTAGAATTGTATTAACAGGAAACATAATACATGTGTGAATACATAAACCTACAGAGTGTCACTAGTATGCCTCTACTTGACTAGCTCGTTAATCAAAGATGGTTGTGTTTCCTAACCATGAACAAGGAGTTGTTATTTGATTAACGGGATCACATCATTGGTTGAATGATCTGATTGACATGACCCATTCCATTAGCATAGCACCGATCGTATAGTTTGTTGCTAGTGCTTTTCTTCATGACTTATACATGTTCCTATGACTATGAGATTATGCAACTCCCGTTTGCTCGAGGAACACTTTGGTGCTACCAAACGTCACAACGTAATCGGGTGATTATAAAGGTACATTACAGGTGTCTCCGAAGGTACATGTTGGGTTGGCATATTTCGAGATTAGGATTTGTCACTCCGATTGCTCTGGAGAGGTATCTCTGGGCCCTCTCGGTAATGCACATCACATAAGCCTTGCAAGCATTGCAACTAATGAGTTAGTTGTGAGATGATGTATTACGGAACGAGTAAAGAGACTTGCCGTAACGAGATTGAACTAGGTATTGGATACCGACGATCGAATCTCGCAAGTAACATACCGATGACAAAGGGAACAACGATGTTGTTATGCGGTCTCGACCGATAAAGATCTTCAGAGAATATGTAGGAGCCAATATGGGCATCCGTGTCCCGCTATTGGTTATTGACCGAGAGGTGTCTCGGTCATGTCTACATAGTTCTCGAACCCGTAGGGTCCGCACGCTTAACGCTTCGATGATGCTACTATGAGTTGTTATGATGTTTCTGCATCAAGGTTGTTCGAGTCCCGGATGAGATCACGGACGTGACGAGGAGTCTCGAAATGGTCGAGACATAAAGATTCATATATTGGAAGTCTATGTTTGGACATCGGAAGTGTTCCGTGAAATTAGGAATTTTACCAAGTACCGGAGGTTACCTAACCCCCTAATACTAATGGGCCAACATGGGCCTTAGTGGAAAGGAGAGAAGGGGCCCAAGTGCTGGTCAGCACCTTCCCCCTTCCCTAGTCCTATTAGGACTAGGAGAAGGCGCCCCCTCTCTCTCCCTTCCCACTTGGGGAAACCTAGTTGGACTAGGATTGGGGGAATCCTACCCTAGTAGGAGTAGGACACCCTGGCGCACCTCCCTTGGCCGGCCAGCCCCTCCTCCTTCCCTCCTTTATATACGGGGCAGAGGGCACCCCATGACACACAAGTTGATCCTTGAGATCTTTCCTTGGCAAAGTGTCGGTGCCCCTTCCACCATATTACACCTCGAGAATACCGTGAGCAGCTTAGGCGAAGCCTCGCGCCGGTGGAACATCATCATCGTCCACCACGCCGTCGTCTTGTGAAACTCTCCCTCAACACTCGGCTGGATCGGAGTTCGAGGGACGCCATCGAGCTGAACGTGTGCAGAACTCGGAGGTGCCGTCGCTCGGTACTTGGATCGGTTGGATCGTGAAGAAGTACGACTACTTCCTCTACGTTGCGCCAACGCTCATTGTGGGTCTACGAGGGTACGTAGACAACACTCTCATCTCGTTGCTATGCATCACCATGATCTTGGCGTGATCGTGAGGAAAATTTTTGAAATTACTACGTTACCCAACAAAGTGGCATCCGAGCCTGGTTTTATGCGTAGATGTCATATGCACGAGTAGAACACAAGTGAGTTGTGGACGATACAAGTCATACCGCCTACCAAAGATGTCATACTTTGGTTCAGCGGTATTGTTGGAAAGACGATCCAGACCAACCTTACGCGTGCATTTTACGCGAGACCGGTTCCTCGACGTGCTTTGCACATAGATGGCTTGTGGAAGACTGTCTCCAACTTTAGTTGAACTGAAAAGTGCATACGCCGGTCCTTGAGAAGGTTAAACGGAGTCTATTTGACGAAGTATCGCTGTGGTTTTGATGCGTAGGTAAGAACGGTTCTTGCTCAGCCCGTAGCAGCCACGTAAAACTTGCAACAACAAATTAGAGGACGTCTAACTTGTTTTTGCAGGCATGTTGTGATGTGATATGGTCAAGACGTGATGCTATATTTTATTGTATGAGATGATCATGTTTTGTAACCGAAGTTATCGGCAATCGGCAGGAGCCATATGGTTGTCGCTTTATTGTATGCAATGCAATCGCCTCGTAATGCTTTACTTTATCACTAAGCGGTAGCGATAGTCGAGAAGCATAAGTTTGGCGAGACGACAACGATGCTACGATGGAGATCAAGGTGTCGCTACCGGTGGCGATGGTGATCATGACGGTGCTTGGAGATGGAGATCACAAGCACAAGATGATGATGGCCATATCATATCACTTATATTGATTGCATGTGATGTTAATCCTTTATGCATCTTATCTTGCTTTGATTGACGGTAGCAGTATAAGATGATCCCTTACTAAATTATCAAGAAGTGTTCTCCCGAGTATGCACCGCTATGAAAGTTCTTCGTCTTTGAGACACCACGTGATGATCGGGTGTGATAGGCTCTACGTTCAAATACAACGGGTGCAAAACAGTTGCACACGCGGAATACTCAGGTTATACTTGACGAGCTATGCATATAAGATATGACCTCGGAACACGTAGACCGAAAGGTCGAGCGTGAATCATATAGTAGATATGATCAACATAGTGATGTTCACCATTGAAACTACTCCATCTCACGTGATGATCGGACATGGTGTAGTTGATATGGATCACGCAATCACTTAGAGAATTGGAGGATATTTTTCTAAGTGGGAGTTCTTAAGTAATATGATTAATTGAACTTAAATTTATCATGAACTTAGTACCGATAGTATCTTGCTTGTCTATGATGTGTAGATAGATGGCTCGTCTTTGTTGTTCCGTTGAATTTTAATGCGTTCCTTGAGAAAGCAAAGTTGAAAGATGATGGCAGCAATTACACGGACTGGGTCCGTAATTTGAGGATTATCCTTATTGCTGCATTGTAAGAATTACGTCCCGGAAGCACCGTTAGGTGCCGTGCCTGGTGCAAGGGCTGCGCCAGATGTTGTGAACGTCTGGCAAAGCAAAGCTGATGACTACTCTATAGTTCAGTGTGCCATGCTTTACGGCTTAGAACCGGACTTCAACGTCGTTTTGAACACCATGGAGCATATGAGATGTTCCAGAGTTGAAGTTAATATTCCAAGCGAATGCCCGGATTGAGAGATATGAAGTCTCCAATAAGTTCTATAGTCAGTAAGATGGAGGAGAACGGTTCACAAGCAGCATATACTCGTAATGTCCGGATATAACAATCACTTGATTCAACCGGGAGTTAATCTTCCGGATGATTGCGTCATTGATGTAATTCTCCAATCATCGCCACCAAGCTACAAGAGCTTCGTGATGAACTATAATATGCAAGGGATGACCAAAACAATGCTCGAGCTCTTCGCGATGCTGAAAGTCATGGAGGTAGAAATCAAAAAGGAGCATCAAGTGTTGATGGTTAACAAAACCACTAGTTTCAAGAAAAGGGCAAAGGAAAGAAAAAGGAAACTTCAAAAGAACGGCAAGCAAGTTGTCGATCAAGAGAAGAAACCCAAGTCTGGTCCTAAGCTCGAAACTAGTGCTTCTATTGCAAGCGTGCTGGTCATCGAAGCGGAACTGCCCCAAGTATTTGGCGGATAAGAAGGATGGCAAGGTTAACAAAGGTATATGTGATATACAAGTTATTGATGTGTACCTTACTAATACTCAAGTAGCACCTGGTATTTGATATCTTTGGTTACATTGCTAATATTTGCAACTCAAACAGGGCTACGGATTAGCGAAGATTGGCTAAGGACGAGGTGATTTATGCGCTGGGAAATGGTTCCAAAGTCGATGTGATCGCAATGGCACGCTTACCTCTACATCTACCTTCGGGATTAGTATTAGACCTAAATAATTGTTATTTAGTACCGGCGTTGAGCATGAACATTATATCTGGATCTTGTTTAATGCGAGACGGTTATTCATTTAAATCGAGAGAATAATGGTTGTTCTATTTATATGAATAATATCTTTTATGGTCATGCACCATTGAAGAATGGTTTGTTTTACTTAATCTCGATAGTAGTGATACACATATTCATAACGTTGAAGCCAAAAGATGTAGAGTTGATAATGATAGTGCAACTTATTTGTGGCACCGCCGTTTAGGTCATATCGATTGTAAAGCGCATGAAGAAACTCCATACCGATGGACTTTTGGAGTCACTTGATTATGAATCACTTGGCACTTAAGTAACCGTGCCTTATGGGCAAGATGACTAAAACACCGTTCTCCGGAACTATGGAGAGAGCAACAGATTTATTGGAAATCATACATACCGATGTATGTGGTCCAATGAATGTTGAGGCTCGTGGCGGATATCGTTATTTTCTCACCTTCACAGATGATTTGAGCAGATATGGGTATATCTACTTAATGAAACACAAATCTGAAACATTTGAAAAGTTCAAAGAATTTCAGAGTGAAGTGGAAAATCATCGTAACAAGAAAATAAAGTTTCTACGATCTGATCGTGGAGGAGAATATTTGAGTTACGAGTTTGGCCTACATTTGAAACAATGCGGAATAGTTTCGCAACTTACGCCACCGGAACACCACAACGTAATGGTGTGTCCGAACGTCAGAATCGTACTTTATTAGATATGGTGCGATCTATGATGTCTCTTACTGATTTACCGCTATCGCTTTTGGGGTTATGCTTTAGATACGGATAAAATAACTTTAAATAGGTCACAATCTAAATCAGTTGAGACTACGCCTTATGAAATGTGGTTTGTCAAGAAACCAAAGTTGTCGTAACTGAAAGTTTGGTGCTGCGAAGATTATGTGAAAAAGCTTCAACCTGATAAGCTCGAACCCAAATCGGAGAAATGTGTCTTCATAGGATACCCAAAGGAGACTGTTGGGTACACCTTCTATCACAGATCCGAAGGCAAGATTTTTGTTGCTAAATTCGGAAACTTTTTGGAGAAGGAGTTTCTCTCGAAAGAAGTGAGTGGGAGGAAAGTAGAACTTGATGAGATAATCGTATCTACTCCCTTATTGAGAAGTAGTACATCACGTAAAACAGTTTACGTGACACCTACACCAAATAGGGAAGAAGCTAATGATGATGATCATGAAACTTCAGATCAAGTTTCTAAGAACTTCAGAGATCAACCAGAGCAAGATCCGCACTGCAGTGGTACGGTAATCCTATTCTGGAAGTCATGTTACTGGAACATGATGAACCTACGAACTATGAAGAAGCAATGGTGAGCCCAGATTCCACAAAATGGCTGGAGGCCATGAAATCTGAGATGGGATCCATGTATGAGAACAAAGTGTGGACTTTGGTTGACTTGCCCGATGATCGGCAAGCAATTGAGAATAAATGGATCTTCAAGAAGAAGACTGACGCTGATGGTAATGTTATCGTCTATAAAGCTCGACTTGTTGCAAAAGGTTTTCGACAAGTTCAAGGGATTGACTACGATGAGACCTTCTCACCAGAAGCGATGCTTAAGTCCGTCCGAATCATGTTAGCAATTGCCGCATTTTATGATTATGAAATTTGGCAAATGGATGTTAAAACTGCATTCCTGAATGGATTTCTGGAAGAAGAGTTGTATATGATGCAACCAGAAGGTTTTGTCGATCCAAAAGGAGCTAACAAAGTGTGCAAGCTCCAACGATCCATTTATGGACTGGTGCAAGCCTCTCGGAGTTGGAATAAACGTTTTGATAGTGTGATCAAAGCATTAGGTTTTATACAGACTTATGGAGAAGCCAGTAGTTAGAAGAAAGTGAGTGGGAGCTCACAGCATTTACGATATTATATGTGGATGACATATTACCGATCGGAAATGATATAGAATTCTGGATAGCATAAAGGGATACTTGAATAAGAGTTTTTCGATGAAAGACCTCGGTGAAGCTGCTTACATATTGGGCATTAAGATCTATAGAGATAGATCAAGACGCTTAATAGGACTTTCACAAAGCACATACCTTGACAAAGTTTTGAAAAAGTTCAAAATGGATCAGCAAAGAAAGGGTTCTTGCCGGTGCTACAAGGTGTGAAGTTGAGTAAGACTCAATGCCCGACCACCGCAGAAGATAGAGAGAAAATGAAAGATGTTCCCTATGCTTCAGCCATAGGCTCTATCATGTATGCAATGTCGTGTACCGGACCGATGTGTGCCTTCTTTGTAAGTTTGGTGCAGTACCAAAGTAATCCAGAGTGGATCATCGGACAATGTCAAGAACATCCTTAAGTACTTAAGAAGGACTAAGGATATGTTTCTCATTTATGGCGGTGACAAAGAACTCGTCAGAACGGTTACGTCGGCCGACGTTAAGCTTTGACAATGATCCGGACGATTCTAAATCGCAAACCGGATACGTATTTACATTAAACGGAGGAGCTGTCATTGGTGCAGTTCCAAACAAAGCGTCGTGGCGGGATCTACATGTGAAGTTGAGTACATAGCTGCTTCGGAAGCAGCTAATGAAGGAGTCTGGATGAAGGAGTTCATAACCGATCTAGGTGTTGTACCTAGTGTATCGGGTCCAATGAAAATCTTTTGTGACAATCTTGGTGCAATTGCCTTAGCAAAGGAATCCAGATTTCACAAGAGAACCAAGCACATCAAAAGACGCTTCAACTCCATCCGGATTTGGTCCGGTGGGAGACATAGAGATATGCAAGATACATACGGATCTGAATGTTGCGTAACCCGCTGACTAAGCCTCTTCCACGAAGCAAAACATGATCGACCAAGACTCCATGGGTGTTAGAATCATTATGTGTAATCTAGATTATTGACTCTAGTGCAAGTGGGAGATCAAGGAAATATGCCCTAGAGGCAATAATAAAGTTATTATTTATTTCCTTATATCATGATAAATGTTTATTATTCATGCTAGAATTGTATTAACAGGAAACATAATACATGTGTGAATACATAAACCTACAGAGTGTCACTAGTATGCCTCTACTTGACTAGCTCGTTAATCAAAGATGGTTGTGTTTCCTAACCATGAACAAGGAGTTGTTATTTGATTAACGGGATCACATCATTGGTTGAATGATCTGATTGACATGACCCATTCCATTAGCATAGCACCTGATCGTATAGTTTGTTGCTAGTGCTTTTCTTCATGACTTATACATGTTCCTATGACTATGAGATTATGCAACTCCCGTTTGCACGAGGAACACTTTTGGTGCTACCAAACGTCACAACGTGAATCGGGTGATTATAAAGGTACATTACAGGTGTCTCCGAAGGTACATGTTGGGTTGGCATATTTCGAGATTAGGATTTGTCACTCCGATTGCTCGGAGAGGTATCTCTGGGCCCTCTCGGTAATGCACATCACATAAGCCTTGCAAGCATTGCAACTAATGAGTTAGTTGTGAGATGATGTATTACGGAACGAGTAAAGAGACTTGCCGGTAACGAGATTGAACTAGGTATTGGATACCGACGATCGAATCTCTGGCAAGTAACATACCGATGACAAAGGGAACAACGTATGTTGTTATGCGGTCTGACCGATAAAGATCTTCGTAGAATATGTAGGAGCCAATATGGGCATCCAGGTACCGCTTATTGGTTATTGACCGCAGAGGTGTCTCGGTCATGTCTACATAGTTCTCGAACCCGTAGGGTCCGCACGCTTAACGCTTCGGCGATGCTTACTATGAGTTGTTATGATGTTTCTGCATCAAGGTTGTTCGAGTCCCGGATGAGATCACGGACGTGACGAGGAGTCTCGAAATGGTCGAGACATAAAGATTCATATATTGGAAGTCTATGTTTGGACATCGGAAGTGTTCCGTGAAATTAGGAATTTTACCAAGCACCGGAGGTTACCGAACCCCCGGAATACTAATGGGCCAACATGGGCCTTAGTGGAAAGGAGAGAAGGGGCCCAAGTGCTGGTCGCACCTTCCCCCTTCCCTAGTCCTATTAGGACTAGGAGAAGGCGCCTCTCTCTCCCTTCCCACTTGGGGAAACCTAGTTGGACTAGGATTGGGGGAATCCTACTCCTAGTAGGAGTAGGACACCTGGCGCACCTCCCTTGGCCGGCCAGACCCTCCTCCTTCCCTCCTTTATATACAGGGGCAGAGGGCACCCCATGACACACAAGTTGATCCTTGAGATCTTTCCTTAGCCGTGTGCGGTGCCCCCTTCCACCATATTACACCTCGAGAATACCGTAGCGGAGCTTAGGCGAAGCCCTGCGCCGGTGGAACATCATCATCGCCACCACGCCGTCAGGCCGATTTAAACTCTCCCTCAACACTCGGCTGGATCGGAGTTCGAGGGACGCCATCGAGCTGAACGTGTGCGTAACTTCGGAGGTGCCGTGACGTTCGGTACTTGGATCGGTTGGATCGTGAAGAAGTACGACTACTTCCTCTACGTTGCGTCAACGCTTCCGCTGTGGGTCTACGAGGGTACGTAGACAACACTCTCATCTCGTTGCTATGCATCACCATGATCTTGCGTGATCGTAGGAAAATTTTTGAAATTACTACGTTACCCAACAGCGTCTTCACCGAGCCGCCGCCCTGGAGCTTCTCTGCTGTCGGCGCCCTTCTCCAGCGCCCCAAGTCCAGCGTTGCCTCGACCTTGTCTCTCCTCCTCGAGCACCTCGTCCCCAACGCCAGCGAGTTCACCGCCGCCAAGACCTCGCCGCCCCAGATCCGCGACCCCGTGCCTCCTCCTCGCACACTGATGAGGACATCAATACCATTGTTACACCCACAGCCCGTGCTGCTATACATACTGGACCAATTACTAGAGCACACGCACGCCAACTAAATTACCAGGTACTTTCGTTTCTTGGTAATAATTCTAATGTTCATGAGAATATGATGCTGCCTAAATTGGATACATTTGTTTTGCTTACAAATGAAGGGCCTAGCTTGGAGAAGGATAAACATTGGAGCAAGAACAACCATGGAGATGATGGCATGCGCAAGGGGAACAAGAACGGAGTTACAAGTGATGATTTCAGGGCTTTGAAGCCACCATAACGGGTGCATGAAGCCTTGGACGAAATATACAAGATGCCATTTCATAAATTTTGTCCAGAGGCTATTCTAGGTGTTGCGTCAACTTATTATTGGGCCAGGCCCATGTAATTTCGAAATACATAAGTATAGGCTATTTTTAGAGTCCGTATGTGTGGGGAAACAAGAGATAGGGTTGTTTTCGGACCCCCTCCACCAAGGGCCACGAAATTTCCCCCCTCTTCCTCCATATATACAGCCCTTAGGGCACCGTTTAGACTTTGGGTTTTGTTTAGATTAAAGTTCTCCATAGCTGCAACTTCACGTACTTCGCTTGTGTTCAACGACTGCATAAAGGCGTCACAGAACCCCACCTTGATCAATAAAGCTTTCATCTTATATTCGCAATATCCAGATTGCAATCTCAGTTTCTTGCTTGTTCTTCGTTTGCTCGCAGGAAACATACCCTCTCGGTCAGGTTGATCGTGCTCCGGCGTGGTCAATAACCTCTCGGAGTTGGTTTAGTGATTGCTAAGGCGCGACGTCCTCGTACGTTCGTAGTCGGATCGTCAAAGTCGATTTCCACCAAAGCGATATCCATCATCTCATCAAAAGACGGGACACCTTTGCCTCTATCAAGTGGTATCAGATTTCCAGGTTGCTCGGTGAGATTTTACAGTTTTTCGTAGTTTAGATCGAGTCTGTTCTTCATACCTACAGTCCATGAAAAAGCCACAAAAAAATTAGGGTTAGTTCATCATATCCGAACCAATCTGAGCCTTTGCATAATCTTGTTAGGGTGTTGCTTTGTTGAATTCTTGCGGTTGCATCGTGTCTAGTTGCTGGTCTTAGCGTCTAGTCTTTTAGAGTTTCGAGTTCGTCATAAGTTGTCACGCCGCCACCGCACCATCGTCATCGCCCCTGCCACCTACCACCACCGCCCCGAATCCGTATCCATATACCACCATCGATCCATATCCATATACCACCACCGCTGCCATATACCACCACCGCTGCCATATACCACCACCATATATCCACCACCAATCCGAGTTCCTTGCATATCAGGTTAACTTTCGAGATCCATCTATTTCCAGATTTGTGTTTTCCTTGTCTGAGTAGGTTTCGGATTCCAGCAATCTTTTGTCATCCGTAGAAGAGGTTGGTTTCCAAAAAAAAAGAGTCTGAAACCACTCTCCGTTTAGGCCCAAAATTTTCCAAAAACGCACTTGACAAATTTTTTTCTGGCTATCCTATTTTTAGGTGTTTCTAAGCGTATTGAGACACACGCAGTTATAGAAAGTTTTTTTGACCCGTTTCCAGTTTTTGGGTCCGGGCAGTCGAAAAAAAAATTGGTCGAAAAAATTTCGTGCCCATCCTGTCAGTTTGACATGGGAAGAGTTTTGAGACATTCGCCATTATAGTGATTTTTCGCAAAAAAAAAGCAGCGCAAAAAAAAAACAGAGCGCAAAAAAAAGGAGCGCAAAAAAAAAGAGCGAAAAAAAATTCCAGAGTGTGCTTCTCCCTTGTTTACGTGCAGCGCCGTAATTTTGTTCGTGTTCTAGGCTCGCGTCTCTAGCACGGTCTAGCCTAGGACCAAAGACAAGATCGCTGCGTTGAGCGCTCATTCAACTTTGCATCTCTGAATTGATTATTGTTGATCCTTTTGCTACCATATTATAAGCCTTTCCAGCTCCACATACATCTACGCCGTATGCGTTTGACTCTCCCGTAATCGCTTCTATCCAAGTTTTGAGAGTTTTGACTACAACGGTTGCCGATCACCGCTTTCTTTGGGTAAGAACTGGTAAGAATTTGAGTTTTGCTTGAGGGATTTGTGACACCCCACCACCACCATATTCCAGTAGGCTGTAGGATCATATTCTTTTTTGTTTCTATTGCTGCTAACTATGGCAGGAACACAAGGCAACGAGATTGACTGGGAGAACATGACGAACAAAGAGCTTCATGATAAGTTTCAGCAAATGATGGGTCAACAGTGGAAGACGTGATGGCCAGCTTTGGAAAGGCAATGGAGAAGATGGATGACATTGAGAAGTCAATTGACACCAAGTTGGACGCCAAGTTTGATGAATTACTCAAACGCCTCCCACAACCAGTTCTACGCCGCGACACAAGAGGGCGAGCACAAGCGTGTTCCTATTGAGCCGTGACAAAATTCGGTGCCATTGCCATCTGCCGTTGGTGCTTCTCAGAGCTCCTCTGTTATCGCAGAGATGGAGGACTATTACGAGGATGAGGTTGATCAAAATCAGAACTACGTGCGACCACCAAAGACCACCACCGCAGGTCGACCTCGTGTATATCTTCGCAATGGTAGGCCTGCACCACCACCTCAGGTACGAGATCATGACCATCTCCCTAAACTGAAATTGAATATTCCACCGTTTGAGGGTAGATATGTTCCTGATATATATCTTACTTGGGAGTTAGAAACTGAACAACGATTTACATGTTTACAATACCCGGAGGAGAGACGTGTTCCTGCCATTGTTTGTGCTTTCACTAGCTTTGCATGTGTTTGGTGGTCCGAACATTGTAGATTATATCCTGTTCCAGCTACTTGGGCTGCTTTGAAAACTGCTATGCGTGCTCGTTGGGTTCCACCATATTATCAACGTGAATTACTTCAAAAATTGCAGCGCTTAAGACAAGGAAAAAATTCTGTAGAAGAATATTATCAGGAATTACAAACTGGCATGATTAGATGTGGTATTGTTGAGGAGAATGAAGCTATGCTTGCACGTTTCATGGGTGGATTAAATAAAGAGATTCAGACCATTCCAGAGTATAAGGAGTATACTAATATCACTCGTTTATTCCATCTTGCTTGTAAAGCTGAACGTGAAGTGCAGGATCGACAAGCATTGGCGCAAACTAACTTTTCTGCAGGTCGACCTTCATCATGGACACCACGTGCATCATCTACTTCCACTGCACCATCACCTCCTTCAAAGCCACCTCCAACCGTGATACAAGAAAGCAGTGCACAACCACCACTATCTGCCAAGAGCACACCTGCCGGGCCTGCGTAGAGCTCTTCTTCTTCCATGGCGTCAACAGGGCACACAAGTGATATTATTTGTCGTCGTTGTAAGGGAAGAGGACATTATGCGAGAGAATGCAAATCTCAGCGTGTGATGATTGCTACTGAGGATGGTGGGTATGAGTCCGCTTAGTGACTATGATGAGGAGACTTTGGCTCTTATTACACGTGAAGAACATGGTGGAGATGATTCGATCATGAGACGCAATACATGGCTCCTGAAGACGCTGACATGTATGAATGTTTAGTTGCTCAACGTGTTTTGAGTGTGCAGGTCACACAAGCTGAGCAAAATCAGAGGCACAATTTGTTCCATACAAAGGGAGTTGTGAAGGAACGTTCTGTGCGCGTCATCATCGATGGAGGGAGCTGCAACAACTTGGCTAGCATGGAGATGGTGGAGAAGCTATCTCTCACCACAAGACCACATCCACATCCTTACTACATCCAATGGTTCAACAACAGCGGCAAGGTTAAGGTAACACGTACTGTTCGTGTGCCTTTTAGTATCTCTACATATGCTGATTATGTTGATTGTGATGTGGTATCTATGGAAGCATGTTCCTTATTACTTGTTCGACCATGGCAATTTGATAAAAATTCAGACACCATGGTAGAAACAATCAGTATACTCTTGTTCATAAGGATAAAAATATTACTTTGCTTCCTATGACTCCTGATTCCATTTTGAAAGATGATATTAATAGAGCTAATAAAGAAAAACAGGATAAAAATAAGAGTGAAAATCAGATTGTGGCAAAAGAATTTGACCAACAAATGAAGCCTAATAGTAAACCATCTAGTGTTGCTTCTGAAATTAAATTGAAAAGTGCATGTTTATTTGCCACTAAATCTGATATTGATGAGCTAGATTTCAGCAAATCTGTTTGCTATGCTTTTGTGTGCAAAGAGGCATTATTTTCATTCGAGGACGTGCCTTCCTCTTTGCCTCCTACTGTCACTAACATTTTGCAGGAGTTCGCTGACGTCTTTCCACAAGACGTGCCACCGGGATTACCTCCCATTCGAGGGATTGAGCATCAGATTGACTTAATTCTGGTGCATCATTACCCAACCGTGCACCATACCGTACCAATCCAGAGGAGACAAAGGAGATTATGCGTCAAGTACAGGAGCTGCTCGACAAAGGTTATATACGCGAATCCCTTAGTCCTTGTGCTATTCCTATTATTTTAGTGCCAAAAAAGGATGGTACATCACGTATGTGTGTTGATTAATAATATTACTATTCGTTATCGTCATCCTATTCCTAGGCTAGATGATATGCTTGATGAATTGAGTGGCTCTACAATATTCTCCAAAGTTGATTTGCGTAGTGGATACCATCAAATTCGTATGAAATTGGGAGATGAATGGAAAGCAGCATTTAAAACTAAGTTTGGATTATATGAGTGGTTAGTCATGCCTTTTGGGTTAACTAATGCACCTAGTACTTCCATGAGATTAATGAACGAAGTTTTACGTGCTTTCATCTGACGATTTGTGGTAGTTTACTTTGATGACATATTGATTTATAGCAGATCTTTGGAAGAACATTTGGAACATTTACGTGCTGTTTTTATTGCTCTACGTGATGCACGCTTGTTTGGTAACCTTGGGAAGTGCACCTTTTGCACCGACCGAGTATCTTTTCTTGGCTATGTTGTTACTCCACAGGAATTGAAGTGGACAAAGCCAAGATTGAAGCTATTGAGAGTTGGCCGCAGCCCAAAACGGTCACACAAGTGAGGAGTTTTCTTGGCCTCACTGGATTCTATAGGCGTTTTGTGAGAGATTTCAGCACCATTGCTGCACCTCCGAACGAGCTTACAAAGAAGGATGTGCCTTTTGTTTGGGGTACCGCATGTGAAGACGCCTTCACGGTATTGAAAAATAAGTTGACACATGCTCCTTTACTCCAACTTCCTGATTTTAATAAGACTTTTGAGCTTGAATGTGATGCTAGTGGAATTGGATTAGGAGGTGTGTTATTACAAGATGGCAAACCTGTTGCATACTTTTCTGAAAAATTGAGTGGGCCTAGTCTGAATTATTCTACTTATGATAAAGAATTATATGCTCTTGTTCGGACTTTAGAAACATGGCAACATTATTTATGGCCCAAAGAATTTGTTATACATTCTGATCATGAATCTTTGAAACATATTAAAAGTCAAGCTAAACTGAATCGTAGACATGCTAAATGGGTTGAATTCATTGAGACTTTCCCTTATGTCATTAAACACAAGAAGGGTAAAGAAAAGGTTATTGTTGATGCATTGTCTCGTCGCTATACTGACTTCAAAATATTTGTATTGGAGACCATCAAAGATCAATATGTTGATGCGAGCATCCCACGATCATCCCCATGGACTTACAACCGTCATCGCCGAGCCAAGAGGACCCATGACACGAGCTAGAGCTAGAGCTCTCGAGAACGAGGTGACCTCTTTCCTTATTGATATTGCATATGATCCTCTTGAGACATGGCTACTACCTAAGTCCGATATGCTATGCATGATTAGGTTTCAAGGGGAACCTCTCGAGGACACACGTGAAGATGGACAAGCCACCAAGTCCGCGGATGAAGAGAACCAACGGAGAAGGCCAAGAACACCTTCCAGGCCCCGGACATCCGGCCATGGCCCCGGACATCCGCCCTGGAGCTTCTACCTCAACAGATCCCATCCGCCATGTCTCCGTGGCCCGGACATCCGGCGTCCAAGCCCGGACATCCGCCCCACCCGAAATCCGGCGCCCTTTCGATTCTCGGTGAACGGTCGCCCCAGCCCGGACATCCGGCCCCCAGCCCGGAAATCCGGCGCCCCTTTCTCGATTCGGCTGAAACGGTCGCCCCAGCCCGGACATCCGGCTCTTCCGGAAGCCCCGGAAATCCGGCCCCCTCGCCTGAAATCCGCCCCCATCACCGATTGCGTTTGAAGACCCGCCAGCGGGACATCCGCCCCTAGTCCGGACATCCGGCGTCTCGAAAGTCTTGACATCCGCCCGACGCCCGGACGTCCGGCCTCCCCTCGTCAAGGCCAGTGGCCTTGTCCCTTGTACCCCTTCGCCCGAGACTATATATACTTATTCCATTTCCTCTTTCTAGGGGTAGCTTAGGTTTAGCTCATATTCTTGTGTGAGCCGTTGCTCATCCACTTGGCTACTTCTCCACCGAGATCAGACCTCTCCTGAGAAGATCCCCAAGCGGATTCAAGACCCCCTTCTAGGGTGGACCTCAAGGCCTCCTCACGGAGAAGAACGGTTACCTTTGTATCTTACCTTTGTTGACCTTGAATCTTGTGCCACTCTATGTGATCGATGATCTAGCATTTGTGTGATTGCTCCCTTCTCGGGTTAGTGAATTCTCTCTCTCTTCCTCCGTGTTTCCCTCTTGTTCTTCCGCGTGCTCTTCGTCATCCACCGTAGGATCCTCTCCAACGTGTAAGATCATCCACGTGAGGTTCCGCCCTACATCATCTATGGTATCATGAGCCACGTTGATCACGTTATTGGAGCCCCTACCCCTCTTTTTCTAGCTTGATTTTGTTGTTTTGTCCTAATTCCGAAAATTCCTCACAAAAATAGCCCCAAATTTTTTTTGTGATTTGTTTGTGTGATGAAGTTTTGTTGGATTTGATCCGTGGATTTCGTGTGTTACAGGTAGATCTAGCTTTCTCCCACCATTTCCACAATTTCCATCCACAAAATCCCGCGAATTTTGCCCCGGTTCCCACCTTCCCCTTGGTGTTCATCGAGCCCGGACATCCGGCCCGTGCAGCCCGGACATCCGGCAGCCCGGACATCCGGCCCGATCAGCCCGGACATCCGGCTTCCAGCCCAGATTTCCGGCCCCTGGTAACAACAATCCCTTCCACCACCCCGATCACCGCCTAACTTTCGCCAAATTTTGTCCCGTGCCCACATACACTTCCACTTACCTCCACTACTTCCGCATAACACCACATTAGCCTTTCCACTTCCAATTCCGACAATGTTGCCAACTTTTGCCTTGAGAATTTGAGTTGAGGTTTTCCGTATCCTTTTGTGTTTCGCTATCTAGGTACGGTTCAACATCAACATCACCACCGCCATCTTCGTCAAGGACGGTAACATCATCGACACCTTTGACATTACTTGCAATTGCATTGATAACCATCATAGCCCATCTTTCGCGTTGCTTACCCATCGAGACTAGCCATTGAGTATTGCCGCAACGTGACTTGTGCACATTAGTGATCATACTCCATAGCATACATACAATACCAAAGTGGTGCATATCTCACCATCAACTTGTGTGTCACAAAGTTGTCATCGCATACACATTTGCTATCTTGGTTCGTGAAGTTTTGCATGAGAAAAGAGCTCAAAAGAGAAAGAGCCATTCAAGCTTTTAAGCAAAGAGAGAAAGATAAGCAAAGAGCTTATGAGCAAGAACCATAGCATCATACAACATTAAGATTGTCATACTTGATCATCTTGGATCAACACAACAAAACACCATACATATATCATAATTGGGTAGAAGTCTATGCATTTTGCTTAGTAGGTTGTGCACAAGTTCGTATCCGCCTATTGTGCAATCGTGCTAGCGTCTCTCTAGTGTTGTGCAACAAGAGCATCTTGGTGAATTCCACATTTTGGCTCATCCTTGGTTGCATAACCCCATATTATCTTTTATGCGTGTGTGTTCCGTGTACCTTATCTTGCTAGTGGTCTACTTGTTGCATTTGCAAATTTGTGAATCATTTCCAACTTTATTGAGTCTCACTTACAATTGCATCAAATTTTGTGCCACCATCCTAACCGAGCTCCACCATAAGCTTTTTACTTGTGTAGGTGTGAGAACCGACAAGAATCGGTACCAAGAGTGCTATTTCATTGTCCGCATTTGAGTGAACTTGATTCACCTTCAACATCGGTCAAAGGTACATTGGTATAAGTTCTTTTCCGCTCTACCACTCACATTTCGCTTGGAATGATGGATAGGCCAAGTTCTTCTACCAACCCACTCTTCAACGAGCAAGACGATTTACATGTCTTCATATGTCACCAAGAACCACCTATTTGGTGCACAACGAAGCGTTGCACCAAGAACAACAAGCAATGAGCGATCAGATCGACAACCTCGCCACCGACTTGCGACTCTCCGAGCAACGTACAAGAGACTACTTCGACAACAAGTTCGAGGCTCACAACCAAGAGAATGATGCAAGAATGGACGAGATCCGCGTTGATGAGAAACCGCGTCATTCAACTTCTTCATCATCAAGACGGAGCCGCCGAGTCGACATTCCGACGACACCTTCTACGACTCAAGTACACCGTCATCGAACACTCTTCGACGAGCCGCCAAGGCCAAGACCGTCATGCATCTCGCAACCCGCTACATGTCAAGCATTCACAAGAGCAAGTTGATGATCAAGTTCCTCGACCTCAATCTAATCAAGAGGCTTTTGCTCAAGCTCAAGAACGACAACGTCTTCGTCATCAACAAGAGGAAGAACGAGCACGCCTTCACTAAGACGAACAAGACGCCAAGGCTCAACGCCTTCAACAACAACAACGTGAGGCGCAAGCTCTTGAGGCGCAACGCGTGCCCTTCAAGAATCAAGTAGAGCCTTCGCCAACCGCAATCGCGAACGGCGCAATCAAGAGGAAGCCCTTCGAGAAGAAATCCAAGAGAGGAACTACCAACCTCAAGCACAACGACAAGTTCCTCAAGCTCCCCCACAAGCTCGTCAAGCTCCACCTCAACCTCAAGTTCAACACGGGCAAGTTGATCATGGTCTTCCTCCGCGCCAAGAGCAACATGAAGACGAATACAATCCACGCCAAGGACGTCATCATCAACATCGCCAACAACACAATGAAGAGCAACGCTACGGCAAGCTAAAATTCACCATGCCAAAGTTCAATGGAAGCAATGACCCCGAAGAATACCTCTCATGGGCATTGAAGGTTGACAAAATCTTCCGCTTGCACAACTACGATGAAGCGAAGAAAATCGCTATGGCACCACTTGAGTTCCAAGACTACGTGCTCATATGGTGGGAACAAATCATTGAGCAACGACAAGCAAGAGGTGAACCTCCAATCACCACTTGGGCTCAAATGAAGGATGTCATGCGAGCACGCTTTGTGCCAACCTACTACAACCGCGACCTCTTCAAGAAACTCCAACTACTCAAGCAAGGAACAAAGAGCGTTGAAGAATATTACAAGGAAATGGAGATAGCCATGATTCGAGCCAATGTCAAGGAAGATGATGAGCAACTATGGCACGCTTTCTTGAATGGACTCAATCATCCCATCAAGAAGATCGCCGACTTCCAACCATACTCATCCCTCATTGAGCTCGTGCATCAAGCTACAAAGGCGGAACGCCAAGTACAAGATGACTTCAAGCACGCCAAGTACTCATCCAAGACCCACGGCTTCTCCAACAACCAAGCGCCAACGACTCCTTCCAACATCTACATCAACCAAACTTTCTTCAAGAAACGACGACAAGTCAAGTTACAAGAAGACTTCGACAAGCTCAAGTCGTCCTCCTCCTACTACAAGCAACATCAAGCCGCTGCTTCATCCTCTACTCCGACCGATGAGACCATCAAGACAAGCTCCTTCAAGTGTTTCACTTGCGCGGCCGAGGCCACAAGTCATAATGAATGCACCAACAAGCGCACCATGATCCTCAACGACGATGGCACATATGACTCCATGAGTGAAGAGGAGATGGAAGCTCTTGAGCAAGTGGCCATGCACCGCAAGTGAACGAAGAAGAAGATGATCAAGTCTTTTGTGATGAGGATTCGAGCCCCGCCTCGTTGTCTCCAAGGTCTTGACTCTTCAACATCAACAAGAAGAAGACCAACGATGCCACATCTTCCACACAAAAGCCGCATCAATGGACTGGTCCATCAAGGTCATCATCGATGGAGGTAGTTGCCACAACTTGGCAAGTGAAGAACTATGGTCCAAGCTCCAATTGGTCAAGAGGAAGCACCCACACCCCTAAAAGGTTCAATGGCTAAGTGACTAAGACTATACGAGTCGAAAGCATACGGTCCAAGTCTCCTTCAAAATTGGTGCTTATGAAGACATGTTGAATGTGATGTGGTCCCAATGACCGCTTGCCACCTACTTCTAGGTCCACCATGGCAATTCGACCGTGGTGTCATCCACAATGGGCGTACTCAATCACTATAGCTTCAAGATGAAAGGGAAGGAATATGTGCTACGACCTATGTCTCCTACTCAAGTGATAGCCGATAAGCAAGCCACACATCATAGAGAAAAGAGTGAGAAAGTGATCCACCCAAAAGTGAGTGAGAGCCACAAGCCAAATTTGAGCGACTCTTCGCCTAGAGAGAAAAACATCATTCTATTTGCCACCAAAAGTGAGATGAGAGAAGTGTGTGAGAACCCATCGAGTGTGATGCACTTTATCCTTGTGTGCAAGGATGGAGAACCAAAAACTAACACCATTCACGAGCTACCTTTGGTGTTTCAATCTCTTTGCAGGAATTTCAAGATGTTTTTCCCGATGAGCTACCTCCCGGTCTACCTCCTCTTCGAGGGATAGAGCATCGAATTGACCTCATCCCGAGCGCCTCTTCCAAACAAAGCTCCATACCGAGTCAATCCGGAAGAAACCAAGGAGATTCAACGGCAAGTACAACAACTCATCGACAACGGTCATGTACGTGAAAGCCTAAGCCCTTGTGTCGTTCCGGTTATTCTTGTGCCTAAGCCCGATGGAACCTTCCACTTGTGCTCCGATTGTCGACCTATCAATGTTATTACCGTTCGATATAGGCATCCCATTCCTCGCTTAGATGACATGCTTGATGAACTTAGTGGAGCCAACTTTTTCTCAAAAATTGATCTTAAAAGTGGCTATTACCAAATCCGCATACAAGAGGGTGATGAATGGAAACTGCTTTCAAAACCAAATTTGGAGTCTTTGTTGTGGTTTACTTTGATGATATTCTTGTATTTAGCAAAACCATGAAAGAGCACATCAATCATGTAAAATCTGTGTTGCTAACTCTTCGCAAGGAAAGCCTTTATGCAAACTTGAAAAAATGCACTTTTGGAGTTGACAAAGTGGTTTTCTTGGGTTTTGTAGTTTCCTCAAAGGGTGTCCATGTTGATGAATCTAAAATTGAAGCAATTAAAACTTGGCCCCAACCCACCAATTTGCAAACAAGTGCGAAGTTTTCTTGGTCTTATGGGTTTCTATCGTCGCTTTGTGAAAGATTTTAGCACAATTGCCGCTTCCTTTGTATGCTTTGAGCAAGAAGAATACTCCCTTTGTTTGGGGAACTTCGCAATCAACCGCTTTTGATGAGCTCAAGTCTTTGCTTACTCATGGTCCGATTCTTGCTTTGCCCAATTTTGACAAAACTTTTGAGGTTCATTGTGATGCAAGTGGTACCGGAATTGGCGGAGTTTTGATGCAAGAAAAACGAGCCATTGCTTATTTTAGTGAAAAACTCTCCTGTGCTCAACTTAATTATCCCATCTATGACAAAGAATTGTATGCTTTAGTACGTGTGCTACATGTTTGGGAACATTACCTTAGACCTCATGAGTTTGTCATCCATACCGATCATGAAACGCTTAAGTACCTCAAAGGTCAAACTAAATTGAACAATCGACATGCAAAATGTAGTGATTTCATTGAGTCTTTTCGTTATGTGATCAAGTACATTAAGGGTAAAGAAAATGTAGTTGCCGACGCGCTTTCACGCATATGCATGCTTGTCACCAACTTGAGTTGAATGTTATTGGTTTTGAGCATATAAAAGACTTGTATGAGCATGATCCATCTTTTGCTTCTCCTTATGCTAAGTGTTTGACGACACGCCTTGGGAACAATATTACATCAAAGATGGTTACCTTATGAGAGCTAACAAACTTTGCATTCCCTAGTCTTCTCTTCGCTTGCTCCTTTTGCAAGAGGCTCATGGGGGCAGACTCATGGGACACTTTGACGCGACAAGACATTCGCCACGCCTCCACCAACTACTTTTGGCCCAAGATGTTCCATGACGCCTCACGCTTCACCAACCGATGCTACACAGGTCGCAAAGCTAAGTCTAAAGCTCAATCTCATGGTCTTTACATGCCGCCTCCCTATTCCATATCAACCTTGGGAAGACATTAGTATGGATTTTATTCTTGGTTTATGAGGACTCAAAATGGCAAGGATTCCGCTTTTGTTGTTGTGGATAGATTTTCTAAGATGGCACATTTCATACCTTGCAACAAGATAGACGATGCTTCACATGTTGCCAATCTCTTTTGTAGGGAAATCTTGCGACTCCATGGCGCATCAAAGACAATCGCCTCCGATCGTGACGCCAAGTTCTTGAGTTACTTTTGAAGACCCTATGCGCCAAGCTCTAATCAAGCTCTTGTTCTCCTCGGCATACCATCCTCAAACCGATGGCCAAACGGAGGTGACGAACCGCACACTATCCACTCTACTTCGTGTCTTGATAAAGAAGAACATCAAGGAATGGGAAGCATGTCTACCCATCACCGAAAGCACGCCAACAACCGTGCAAGACATTCAACTACCGCAAGTCCCCTTTCGAGGTCGCTTCACGGTTTCAACCCCTTGTCCCCATTGGACATTCTACCACTTCCTCTCCACGAGCGCACCAACATGGATGCAAGTGAACGAGCAAGCTACATCAAGAAGATGCACGAAGACACAAGGCACACCATTGAGCGCCAAGTACAACGTCAAGCAAACAAGCTCAACGCAAACAAGCAACCCATCGCTCACAACATTGGTGATCTCGTGTGGCTACACCTTCGCAAGGACCGCTTCCCCAAAGAACGCAAGTCCAAGCTTCTCCTCGAGCCGATGGACCTTTCAAGGTGCTAGCACGCTACAACGACAACGCCTACAAGATCGACTCTACCTCGAGACAAATACAACGTGAGCGACATCTTCAACGCTAAGGACCTCGCACCATTCCATGGAGATGAAGCTCTTGATCCGAGGTCGGATCTCTCCAAGGGGGAGATGATGCGAGCATCCCACCATCATCCCCATGGACTTACAACCGCCTCATCAAGAGCCAAGAGGACCCATGACACGAGCTAGAGCTAGAGCTCTCGAGAACGAGGTGACCTCTTTCCTTATTGATATTGCATATGATCCTCTCGAGACATGGCTACTACCTAAGTCCGATATGCTATGCATGATTAGGTGTCAAGGGGAACCTCCCGAGGACACACGTGAAGATGGACAAGCCACCAAGTCCGCGGATGAAGAGAACCAACGGAGAAGGCCAAGAACACCTTCCAGGCCCCGGACATCCGGCCATGGCCGGACGTCCGCCCCGGAGCTTCTACCTCGACAGATCCCATCTCGACATGTCTCTGTGGCCCGGACATCCGGCGCCCAAGCCCGGACATCCGCCCCCACCCGAAATCCGCGCCCTTTCTCGATTCAATAAACGGCCAGCCCGGACATTCGCCCTTGGCTTGACATCCGGCTCTTCCCGAAGCCCCGAAATCCGCCCTCGCCTCGAAATCCGCCCCCATCACCGATTATGCTTGAAGACCCGCCACTCGACATCCGCCCCTAGTCCGGACATCCGCTGCCTCGAAAGTCTTGACATCCGCCCGACGCCTGACGTCCGGCCTCCCCTCACCAAGGCCAAGAAGGCTCGTGGCCTTGTCCCTTGTACCCCTTCGCCCGAGACTATATATACTTATTCCCTTTCCTCTTTCTATGGGTAGCTTAGGTTTAGCTCATATTCTTGTGTGAGAGTCGTTGCTCAAACACATCGCTACTACTCCACCCAGATCAGGAACTCTAATGAGAAGATACCCAAAACGGATTCAAGACCCCCATCTAGGGTGGACCTCAAGGCCTCCTCACGGAGAAGAACGGTTACCTTTTGTATCTTACCTTTGTTGACCTTGAATCTTGTGCCACTCTATGTGATCGATGATCTAGCATTTGTGTGATTGATCCCTTGTCGGTTTAGTGATTTCTCTCTCGGTTCCTCCGTGTTTCCCTCTTGTTCTTCCGCTGTTCTTCGTGGATTCCCGTGAGGATCCGCCTCCAACGTGAAAGATCATCCACGTAGGGTTCCGCCTTACATCATATGTGCTTGATGCTGATTTAAAGATGTATTGCAGAATTGTAAAGAAGGAAGAACATGGAACAAGTTCGTCGTTAATGATGGATTTGTGTTCCGTGCTAACAAGCTATGCATTCCAGCTAGCTCCGTTCTTTTTTTGTTGTTGCAAGAGGCGCGTGGAGGAGGACTAATGGGACACTTTGGCGTGAAGAAGACGGAGGACGTACTTGCTACACATTTCTTTTGGCCAAAGATGAGACGGGATGTTGAGCGTTTTATTGCTCGCTGCACTACATGTCAAAAAGCTAAGTCACGACTCAATCCTCATGGTTTATGTATGCCTTTGCCTGTACCTAGTGTTCCTTGGGAGGATATATCTATGAACTTTGTTTTAGGTTTACCTAGAACGTAAGAAGGAGGGATAGCATATTTGTTGTCGTGGATAGATTCTCGAAAATGGCACATTTTATACCATGTCATAAAAGCGATGATGTCATAATGTTGCTGATTTGTTCTTCCGTGAAATTATTCGCTTGCATGGTGTGCCAAATACTATTGTTTCAGATCGTGATACTAAATTTCTTAGCCACTTTTGGAGATGTTTATGGGCTAAGTTGGGGACTAAACTGCTTTTTAGTACTACTTGTCACCCCCAAACTGATGGACAAACGGAAGTAGTCAATAGAACATTGTCTACTATGCTTAGGGCTGTTTTGAATAATAATAAGAAAATGTGGGAGGAATGCTTGCCTCATATTGAATTTGCTTATAATCGTTCATTGCATTCTACTACTAAGATGTGCCCTTTTGAAGTTGTGTATGGTTTCCTACCTCGTGCACCTATTGATTTGTTGCCTCTTCCATCTTCGGAGAAGGTTAATTTTGATGCTAAAGAACGTGCTGAATTGATTTTAAAAATACATGAGTTAACTAAGGAAAACATTGAGCGTATGAATGCTAAATATAAACTTGCTGGGATAAGGGTAGAAAACATGTTGTGTTTGCACCGGAGATCTTGTTTGGTTACATTTATGTAAGGATAGATTTCCTGATTTGCGCAAATCAAATCTAATGCCACGTGTTGATGGTCCCTTTAAGGTGTTGGAGAAAATAAATGATAATGCATATAAACTTGAGCTGCCTCGCAGATTTTGGGGTTAGTCCCACTTTTAACATTGCAGATTTGAAGCCTTATTTGGGTGAGGAAGATGAACTTCCGTCGAGGACGACTTCATTTCAAGAAGGGAGGATGATGAGGACATCAATACCATTGTTACACCCACAACCCGTGCTGCTATACATATTGGACCAATTACTAGAGCTCACAAGACGCCAACTAAATTACTGTGTACTTTCGCTTTCTTGGTAATGATTCTAATGTTCATGAGAATATGATGTCGCTTAAATTGGATACATTTGTTTTGCTTACAAATGAAGGGCCTAGCTTGGAGAAGGATGAACATTGGAGCAAGAACAAGCATGGAGATGATGGCATGCTAAGGGGAACAAGAACGGAGTTACAAGTGATGATTTCAGGGCTTTGAAGCCACCATAACGGGTGCATGAAGCCTTGGACGAAATATACAAGATGCCACTTCATAAATTTCGTCCGGAGGCTATTCTAGGTGCTGCGTCACCTTATTATTGGGCCATGTCCATGTAATTTCGAAATACGTAAGTATAGGCTATTTTTAGAGTCCGTTAGTGTGGGGAAACAAGAGATAGGGTTGTTTTCGGACCCCTCCACCAAGGGCCACGAAATTTCCCTCCTCTTCCTCCATATATACAGCCCTTAGGGTAACGTTTAGACTTTGGGTTTTGTTTATATTAAAGTTCGCCATAGCTGCAACTTCACAGATTTCGCTTGTGTTCAACGACTGCATAAAGGCGCCACGTAACCCCACCTTGATCAATAAAGCTTTCATCTTATATTCGCAATATCCAGATTGCAATCTCAGTTTCTTGCTTGTTCTTCGCTTGCTCGCAGGAAATGTAATCTCTTGGTCGTTGATCGTGTTCGCTGCGGGTCAATAACCTCCTGAGTTGGTTTAGCGATTGTTATATGCGCGACGTCTCTCAGACGCTCGTAGTCGGATCGTCAAAGTCGATTTCCACCAAAGCGATATCCATCATCTCATCGAAAGATGGGACACCATTGCCTCTATCACACACGTCCCGCCGCAGTCCCAAATACCGCTTCTTCTTCCCCGGAGCGAAGCAATCACCGCTCGATCCGGCCAAGCGAGCATCGCTATGCTGACCGCGCCAAGTCCCACGATCGACTGCACGCTACTGGGCTGCCTTCCCTTTGTCTCATTGGCCAAGGCTACCACAGATCCGCCTGCTGGCCTCCTCCTTCCTCCGCCGGCCAAGAGCCCATGGTGAGCAGCCCAGTCCGCCCACCGGTTTGCCCGATGTAGTTTTTTTCCATGTCTGCGATTTTGCTATTTATCCAGAAAACTGCATGTTTACAGATTGCACCCTCATGTTCATGCATCTAATAACTAATTAACCATGCTTCATATGTAAATAATTTATACATGAAAAATGCTTAGTTTTTCATCTAGTTTTTTAATATGCTGTTTTCATCCATGTTTAAAATGTTTAAAATGTTGTTTGTTTACATTTGCTCAAATGCCATGTTAAAATGATTTATTTCATAACTAAATAACCGTAGCTCGGTTTTAAATAAACTTTATATGTAAATGGGGTGGAAAATGCCTAGTTTAACATGGTGGACTTTATTTTCCTGTTTAACAACAATAAAATATGTTTTAGGGCAGAACAGTACCAAATTCGAAATATGCATATGGGGATTTTCCAGAATTGTTGTTTGTTTTTCCGGCCTCATTTAAACTTGCCTAGATAGGTAGTTTAATTATGCTTCACCCCTTGCCATGTTTAACAACATTTAATATTATTTGGTAGCTTAAACAAGATTAAACTAAATATGTCAATGTGGTGTTTTGTCAATATGCAACTCGTTGCATATTGAGCTCCACTTAACTTGTAGTATTGTTTGTTGCATATTGCCATGCCATGCCTTTTTAAACCGGACATGCATCATACTTGTTTGTGCATCATGCCATGTTTATGCTTATGCACTTACCATGTTGTTTGTTTCTTTCCGGTGTTGCTTCTTAGTTCCGCTAATGTTGCGATTGTGAGGATTCGTTCGACTACTTCCGCTCGCCTTCTTCATGGACTCATTCTTCTTCCTTATGGGTTTCAGTGCAAGATGACCGCTACCTTGGATCTCATTACTATCATTGCTATGCTAGTTGCTTCGCTCTTTCGCTTATGCCGCTGTTACCTACCACTTGCTTATCAAGCCTCCCAAATTGCATGATAGCCCCTAACTGTTGTCACCCTTCCTAGCAAACCGTTGTTTGGCTATGTTACCGCTTTTGCTCAGCTTCTCTTATAGCTGCTAGTTGCGGTGAAGATGAAGATTGCTCCATGTTGGATTATGTTTATGTTGGGATATCACAATATCTCTTATATTATTAATGCATCTATATACTTGGTAAAGGGTGGAAGGCTCGGCCTTATGCCTCGGTGTTTTGTTCCACTCTTGCCGCCTCTAGTTTCCGCCATATCGGTATTATGTTCCCGGATTTTGCGTCCCTAACGCGGTTGGGTGATTTATGGGACCCCTTGACAGTTCGCTTTGAATAAAACTCTTCCAAAGAAGGCCCAACATTGGTTTTACCATTTGCCTCACCTATGCCCTTTTTTCCCTTTGGGTTTCGGAGCCCGAGGGTCATCTTTTATTTTAGCCCCCGCCGCTTCTCCTCGAGTGTCGGGTCCAAACCGAAGCGATGTCCGGCTACTGGCAACTGTGGTCTATGCCAACCCGTCGTCTTGCTCATCCGGTGTGCCCCGAGAATGAGATATGTGCAACTCCTATTGGGATTTGTCGGCACATTCGGGCGGCTTTGCTGGTCTTGTTTTACCATTGTCGAAATGTCTTGTAAACGGGATTTCGAGACTGATCGGGTCTTCCCGGGAGAAGGAATATCCTTCGTTGATCGCGAGAGCTTATCATGGGCTAAGTTGGGACACCCCTGCAGGGTTTGAACTTTCAAAGTCGTGCCTGCGGTTATGTGGCAGATGGGATTTTGTTAATATCCGTTGTAGTAAACTTGAAGTAAACTCTTCTAAAATACACCAACCGTGGTGCATAACCGTGAGTGTCTCTTTTCGGGTTGATCGAGAGGAGAACACGGTTTCGGGTTATGTCTCGACATAAGTAGGAGTTCGTGATCACTTCTTGATCATTACTAGTTGACGCACCGCTTGCCTTGCTTCTCTCCTCACTCTTATTTCATGTAAGTTTGCCACCATAATGCGTTTAGTCGCCATCGCAACCTCACCACTTTACCCCTTCCTTTCCCATTAAGCTTTGCTAGTCTTGATACCCATGGTAATGGGATTGCCGAGTCCTCGTGGCTCACAGATTACTACAACAACAAGTTGCAGATATGTGCTTTATGGCGATCATGACGCGAGAGTGATGTTTGCTTGTTTTGGAGTTCTTCTTCTGCTTCTTCTTCGACCAGGGGATAGGTTCTAGGTCGGCAGCCTGGGCTATCAGGGTGGATGTCGTTTGAGCTTCTGTTTATGTTTCATCCGTAGTCGGATGTGATCTTGTATATGATGTATTGTTGTATTCTTGTGACATTGTATGGCTTGGTTGTATCCCCATCTATTATGTAATGTTGATGTAATGATATCCACCTTGCAAAAGTGTTTCAATATGCGGTTCTATCCTTGGTGGGACCTTCGAGTCTCTTTAGGATAGTATCGCGTATTGGGCGTGACAAGTTGGTATCAGAGTCTCGACGGACCATTGGAGCCCCCTTGTTTGTTGGCCGTTGTTGAGTCTAGAAAAAATGTTTTGAGTCTTAGGAATATATATATATATATCGGAGAGTAGGATTCTTTTTACTCCTCAGTCCCTTCGTCGCTCTGGTGAGGCCTCCTGACGTAGAAGTTTTGTCTTTCCTCTCCTCAAATTTCACGAAATTTTTTTAGGATCACGCGGGTATCTTGGGATCTTTCCGATAGTCTTGTGACGAGAACATTGTTCTTGGTGCCTCCTGACATTTAGGGGTTGTGGCGTTGTCCTGTGGAGTTGAGCTCCGAGGTGTTGTCGCCACAATTTTATCGCTGCGCTTGTGGAATACCGAAGTTTTGCCGACATCGAAAAATCTCTTTTATGCGCTTGTTGGTGAGATAACTCGACGCCACCCAAAGATCGGGAGTTCGAGTATTGCCATAGCTTGTATAATCTGATGCTTTTCAAGGTTGAGGTACATACACGATTGAGTTTTTCTTGGTTATGTGTCAAGGATGGATACAAATTGGATCTAGGTATTGTTAGTTTGGGTGAGATATATTATGTCTCTCGTATCCCCAACACCAGATTGCATAACCAGAAAGTTTCTGGAGTTTATAGGTGGGAATTTAAGTAGCTCCTAGAATATCTTTCCGACAGATGCATGATATGGGATTGGGTAAATCTCTATCATATGTATTTGTTCCAGCTTATTCTGCAAGCCAAATCCTTTGTTTTGTTTTATTTGTGGTATTCGAGTTGCTTCAAAGTCAAATGTTGAATCCATACCTTTCCTAAACGGTGTTCTCATATTGCTATGTGAATACTAATCCTTCTTAATCATTGAGGTCGTCATGCTAATTCTTTTCCCAACCGCGTGTTTCTTCAAGTGGATCCGATCATTTCAAAATCCGCAAGATAAATTCTAAGTTCTTCTCAACGGTATCTGTTTCATCCGTCCCAAGTTGCCTTTTGTTTTCCGCCTCCCACCCTTTTTTTTTTCTTCAAGGACTCAGATTTCTTAAGCATGTATCCTTTTTATTTGAGAGAAGTCTCTTCATTCTTTTCTTTCGATGTTCTTATCCGGTGATTTCCCATGAAGATGCTCAACAGTTTCGAGTTCATCATCCTTCGTTGTTGTTTCTTTTCCGGTGGATTTAACTCAAGCTTTCAGTGTTGATCATATTCCTTTCCTTGTTGCAAATGCTTTCTCTTGCCGATGCACCTCTTAATCATTCACTTCTCGCTATTCATTTGTTCTGGAGTGTTGAAGATATCTCGTAAGGCTCGCCTTTTCATTCCAGATCCGTTCAAGTTATTTTGAGATTGTTATCTCATTCAAGCCATTTAATTCTACCGGTGCAATCTTTATTTCAAGCAATCCTTCAACGATGTTTCTTTCGAATGGGCCCTAACCCACAGGTCTTTTCCCTGTGATCTTACCCGACTCTTCTAATTTTCCTCGAACTATTCTCAAATTCATTTCAAAGTTTGACGAAGAATGAATTTTCATCACCACATGCCTTCTCCAAGGTCGCTTTCAAACTCTTTTCATCTTTGGCTCAACCTTTCCTCTTTTAATCCTTCCGAGTTTCTCAACAATTTGGTGGTGTTTCTCCTCGACATTCTCAAAGACGTGAAGACCAAGAAGAGTTCCTCTTAAATCCTTACCCGCTCTTCCAAAGATGCGAGTTCAAGTTTGATGCCATCCTCTCATAATTGTTTTCGATTGTGGGAATTCTTTTCACCCATCCGGCATTTCATGAGTTGTTTCCATTTCTTCCTCCAAGGCCATCATGTCATAATTCTTCATTCTCAACAGTAGCTACTGCTCTCCAAATCTTACCGTGAATCATTCAAATATCCTCTAATTAGTTCATGATCTCTTCATTCTCTTGTAACTAAGTCCCCTCAAGTATCTTCATTCGCTTTCCAATTCTTCCTTGAATTGTGCCTTTTCTACTTTCATTTTCAATTTTACTATGGTTCGCTCAAGATTCCTCTTCCTTTATTACCGTATCATTTCATTCGTCCTTTCCAATCCTCTCGGTGATTCGTCGAAGACTTCTTCAAGTTGGCACTATATCTCTCTTCAATCCCTTGCAAAAGAATAAGTAGTATGACAAATCCGTTGCTTATCATCAATTAAATTGGTGAAGGATACGCATAACGTAATTCTTATTATTGTTTCATCCAAGTGATCTAGTTTCTTCTTTCCATCATTGTCATCATGTCACATTTCTCGGTTCGAGATGCTTCACCTTTCTTTTCCGGAATTCCAAGTTTTCGGCATTATCTCGTGAAGCTCATTCTAAATCATAGCAAGGCTTCACCCTGTGTTTTCAACTTCTCTTTCTTTTGTATCATCCTTTTATTACCGGAGTTCTTCATGGAGGCTCTACATGGTGGTTCGTCAAGGATTCTTTTCATTCTTCAATTGTTCTTCAAGATTTCTCTCGGGTTATGATCCGCCAAGCTATACTCTAAAATAAACATGGTGTTCAACACATGTTTTGTTTTGAGGCTGCTCAAGTATTCTTCTTCTTGCATTTCAAAGTGCAATTCTTTCTACCTTATCTTTTGAGGTGGTGTTATGTCACTCTTGACAATTTCCTTCATGTTTCATGATTCATATGTTGTCAAGGATGAGGTATTTTAAATCCATCATTTTCTCTTCGCTCAAGAGATCTTTTCGACCAATCAACTTCTTCGTTGGAGTTATCTTGTGTCGATTTCACCTAAAGCTCTTCCTTAAGGGTTGTTGCTATTTGTGGTGATTATGCATGACCCAAGCTTGCTCTTTATCCTCTTGGTGGAAGAAGTTTTCATCTCTTTGGTGCCCTCAATCAAATCAATGGTTTCCATTAGTGGCCGGTTGTCACCTCATAGTCTTGAGATGTTTCCATAAGCCCACTACAAGTTTATCCTTTCGTTGTTGGTTTTCCAACAACTCCGTTCTAACCTTCTCCGAAGGGTGCTTTCCAAGATAATTTCTGGCAGAAGTTGGCATTTTCTTCTCCATTCTTATATTTCAATGATCTATCTTCTATTCTTTCTTCCGGAGGCATGGTGATGTTGCTCTCTTCACTCATCATCTCGAATTGTGAGGACCGTGTTCTTTTCATGCTTATCCATTTAACCGGAGTGTTGTGTCATCTCTTCAAGTTCTTTTCATCTTATCAAGTTTTCCTTCTTCTTTCAATCGGAGTGCTGCCCAAATTATATCAATCTTATTCCTTCTCTATCTAGTTTTAACCGGAGGGGTTTCAATATCTATCTTATCACTAAACCTCTTGGTACTCGTCGTATCCCGTGTTCCTCTTTTCTAACAGAGTGTTTTCAACTTTGCTCATATTCGTTGTTTTCTTTCTTTCATTTTGTTCAAACTCTCAAGGTTCGTGGTTTCACTCGTTTGTCGAAGAAGCAACTTAGTTTTACCTCTTCTCTTCCTCGTCCGTTTCTCTCCGCTGCCATCCTAGATCTCGGACGAGATCCTCTCGTAGTGGTGGAGTGTTGTAACGCCCAAGACCGGCGCCCAGATGCCTTCCATGTTTTGCGGACTGGCTATGTGTTTTATTGGTGTTGGTGTTGCATTTCATCATGGCATCACACGCTTTGCATCTGCATTTGTTTTCAAAAGCTTGCACCCGCTCAGAAGTTGCCGCGTCCCCCCTTGCTTTCGTTAACTGCTCCGAGGCCATTCGGGTTGTCGCTCCTCTCGACCGTGACCACCTAACCTCTCTTGCCAGCAAGACACCCTCGTGTGCGTGTCCGAAACTGCTCAACCCGACCCGCCTGTCATTACCATTGATTCGGATCATCCCCAAACATCTATAAAACATCGTCGTTTTCTTATTTGGCCTTCCCTACCTATTTATTCTCATCCATCGGATTTCGATCGGGTGATCCAAACTCCTCTCTTTCTCATATTTATAGTCTAACCCTAGACCCTATGCTGTCCCATCCATCCATCCCCTCACCCGCCGCCGCCACCCACTCTCCTTGTTCTTCGGGGGCTTGTCCCATCGCCGCCACCAGCCCACTCTCTCCATCGGGATCCCTCCCGATCCACCTTCCTCTCCTCGATTCAAGCCACCATCGAACCTCCCCAACCAGCGCCTCCTCTCGATCCCTCGATCCACCAACGAGCGCTCAAGGCCTCACAGGAGAGAGACAGGCTCGATCCCCGCTCATGCCCAAGCTCCTCCCTCCATGGCGCTGTCGCCGGGCGAACCCAACCACCCAGATCAAGCCCGCCTTCCTCGTCGACCAGACTCCGCTCGTCCCTCTCTCTCCTTCTGCTCGCCCCTCCGGTCGCTTCTCTTTCTCTCTTGCTCTCCCTTTGGTCTCTCATCTCTCTTAGTTTTTCTCACAGGAGTTGAGCGGCCGTGGCACCCGAGCGCTGAAGTTCTTCACCCTCAAGGAACTCCGCCTCCTCGCCGGATCCCGCCGTCTCTAGTCCTGGCCTCGCCGGGCCGCTGAAGTCCCCGATGCTGCTCTTCACTAAGCCGCCGCCACTGAGCTTCTCACCACGCGCGCCTTCTCCAGCGCCCTAAGTCCAGCGGTGCCTCGACCCTGCCTCTCCTCCCGAGAACCTCGTCTCTAACGCCAAATGAAGTTCACGCCACCAAGACCTCGCCGCCTCAGATCCGCGACCTCGTGCCTCCTCCTCAGACACGTCTGGCTGGAAGTCCCAGCCGCCGCTTCTTCTTCTTGGAGCGGCAATCACTGCTTGATCCGGCCAAGCGAGCATCGTCAAGGCTGACCGCGCCAAGTCCCACGACCGATCAAGACGCACTGGCTGCCTCGCCTTCAGATGTTGGCTAAGGCCACCACACAGATTCGGCCTGCTCGGCCTCCTCCTCCTCCAACAGCCAAGAGCCCATGGTGAGCAGCCCAATCCGCCCACCAGTTTCGGCCCGATGTAGTTTTTTTTCCATGTCTGCGATTTTGCTATTTATCCAGAAAACTGCATGTTTACAGATTGCACCCTCATGTTCATGCATCTAATAACTAACTAACCATGCTTCATATGTAAATAATTTATACATGGAAAATGCTTAGTTTTTCAACTAGTTTTTTAATATGCTGTTTTCATCCATGTTTAAAATGTTTAAAATGCTGTTTGTTTAAATTTGCTCAAATGCCATGTTAAAATGATTTATTTCATAACTAAATAACCGTAGCTCGGTTTTAAATAAACTTTATATGTAAATGGGGTGGAAAATGCCTAGTTTAACATGGTGGACTTTATTTTCCTGTTTAACAACAATAAAATATGTTTTAGGGCAGAACAGTACCAAATTCGAAATATGCATATGGGGATTTCCGTAATTGTTGTTTGTTGTTCCGTCCTCATTTAAACTTGCCTAGATAGGTAGTTTAATTATGCTTCACCCCTTGCCATGTTTAACAACTTTTAATATTATTTGGTAGCTTAAACAAGAGTAAACTAAATATGTCAATGTGGTGTTTTGTCAATATGCAACTCGTTGCATATTGAGCTCCACTTAACTTGTAGTATTGTTTGTTGCATATTGCCATGCCATGCCTTTTTAAACCGGACATGCATCAAAATTGTTTGTGCATCATGCCATGTTTATGCTTATGCACTTACCATGTTGTTTGTTTCTTTCTGGTGTTGCTTCTTAGTTCCGCTAATGTTGCGATTGTGAGGATTCGCTCAATACTTCCGCTCGCCTTCTTCATGGACTCGTTCTTCTTCCTTATGGATTTCGTGCAAGATGACCGTCACCTTGGATCTCATTACTATCATTGCTATGCTAGTTGCTTCGCTCTTTCGCTTATGTCGCTACCTACCACTTGCTTATGAAGCCTCCCAAATTGCATGATAGCCCCTAACCGTTGTCACCCTTCCTAGCAAAACCGTTGTTTGGCTATGTTACCGCTTTTGCTCAGCCTCTTATAGCTGCTGTTAGTTGCAGGTGAAGATTAAGATTGCTCCATGTTGGATTATGTTTATGTTGGGATATCACAATATCTCTTATATTATTAATGCATCTATATACTTGGTAAAGGGTGGAAGGCTCGGCCTTATGCCCTGTGTTTTGTTCCACTCTTGTCGCCCTAGTTTCCGGCTATATCGGTATTATGTTCCCTGATTTTGCGGCCCTAACGCTGTTGGGTGATTTATGGGACCCCTTGACAGCTTCGCTTTGAATAAAACTCTTCCAAAGAAGGCCCAACATTGGTTTTACCATTTGCCTCACCTATGCCCTTTTTTCCCTTTGGGTTTCCGGAGTCGAGGGTCATCTTTTATTTTAGCCCCCGGCCGCTTCTCCTCTCGAGTCCTGGTCCAACCCGAAGCGATGTCCGCCTACTGGCAACTGTGGTCTATGCCAACCCGTCAGCCTTGCTCATCCGATGTGCCCCGAGAACGAGATATGTGCAGCTCCTATCGGGATTTGTTTCACATTCGGGCGGCTTTGGTGGTCTTGTTTTACCATTGTCGAAATGTCTTGTAAACGGGATTCCGAGACTGATCGTGATGCGGAGCAGCCCTCACTCATCCCCACGGACGTGCCTACATCTCCCTCAACACCACCGGGACCCATGACAAGAGCCCGAGCTAAGGCTATTGAAGATAAGGTGAACTCGCTCCTCTCCGAACTTCTTATTTCTACCCATGAGACATGGCTACTACCTCATTCTAAACTCTATGTGTAATCAGAACCGGAGGCGAACCAAGGATCTACTACTTGCAAGAGCCAAGACTACGAGAACTCCAAGTATGTCGAAGAGGAAGAAGTGATGCAGCCGGTTACAGGACCGGACGTCTGACCACCTCCGGACGTCCGACGATCCTCAGTTACGGACGTCTGACGCCTCCCGGACGTCCGAACATCATCACCCGAATCAAACCTATCGCCGACCGGAGTCGACGGACATCCGGACTTCATCACCCGAACTAAATCTACGGACGACCGGAGTCGACCGGACGTCCGGCGACCATCACCCGAACTGAATCATGGACGTCTGAACGAGTCCGGACGACCGGATTCTCCTCGAAAGCCTCCGGACGTCCGACACCTTCCGGACGTCTGACACTGACATGCGGATCGAGGCCCATGTACCCTCCGCTTTGACTTCCATTTGCACTAAGACTATAAATAGGGCCTTCCGCCTCCTAGTTAGGGCTAGCTTTGGATTAGCTCATGTTTAGGTGAGAGAGCCTTTGCTCATCCACTTCATTACTTCTCCTTCGAGATCGTGACCTCTTCTGAGAATATCCCCAAGCGGATTCAAGACCCTCCTAGGGTGGACCCCATCAAGACCTCCTTCCCGGAGAAGATCGGCTACTCGTATCTTTTATCTTTATTGTTCTTGAATCTTGTGCCACTCTATGTGTTCATCGATCTAGCACTTGTGTGATTGTTTTCTTGCTCGGCTGAGTGAGTTCTCTCTCTCGCTTTCCCGTGATTCCCTCTTGTTCTTCCGCCGCTCTTCGTGTTCCTCGTAGGGATTCTCTCCAAACGTGAAAGATCGCCTCCCGCCGGGTCTCACCCTACATCATCATGGTATCGAGCCACGTTGATCACGCTATTGGAGCCCCTACCCTCTCTTTTCTAGCTTGATTTTGTTGTTTTTGTCCTAATTCCGAAAATTCCCCACAAAAATAGCCCCCAAAATTTTTGTGATTTGTTTGTGAGTTGAGATTTTGTTGATTTGGTCCATGGATTCGTGTTGCTACGTGTGGATCTAGCTTTCCCCACCCTCCCTCCCTTTTCCATCCACCAAACCCCTCGATTTCAACCTCTCAAGCATCTTCTTCCCTGAAATTTTGCGCCTCTCCCCGAGCCCGATGCCTTAGTTCGACATCCGGACAAGGCCGGACGTCTGACGCAGTCCGGACGACCGTAAGGTCACGGACGTCTCAGAAACCCCGTCCAAACTGGAATTTCTTCAGTTCGCACACCACAACCACCCCATACTTCTCCAAATTCTTCCACGATTCCTCCGATGACGATTTTGACACATTTTTGTCTTTGAGATTTTGAGTTGTGGCTTCCAGATCCTTTTGTGTTTCGCCATCTAGGTGCGGTGCAAAGTCATCATCACCACTGCCATCTACATCGACCAACCATAATCGCAAGGACGGTAACTTCGACGACATCTTTTGTCTTACCTTGCTATTCCATTGATAACCAACATTGCCTCATTTTACGTAGCTTACCCATCGAGCCTAGCCTTTGAGTATTGCTTAACGTGACTTGTGCACATTTAGTGATCATACTCCATAGCATACATACCATACCATAGTGGTGCATATCTTAGCATCAACTTGTGTGTCACAAAGTTGTCATCGTGACACAATTGCTATCTTGGTTCGTGAAGTTTTGCATGAGAAAAGAGCTCATAAAAGAAAGAGCCAATCAAGCTTTTTAAGCAAAGAGCTTATGAGCAAGAACCATAGCATCATCAAACATTAAGATTGTCAAACTTGATCATCTTGGATCCACACATCGACACACCATACATATAGCATACTTGGGATAGAAGTCGCTGCAGTTTTGCTTAGTAGGTTGTGCACAAGTTCAGATCCGCCTATTGCGCAATCGTGCATAGCTGCCTCTCTAGTGGTGTGCAACAAGAGCATCTTGGTGTATTCCACATTTTGGCTCATCCTTGGTTGCATAACCCCATATTATCTATTCGCTGCGTGTTTCCGTGGTACCATACCTTGCTATTGGTCTACTTGTTGCATTTGCAAATTTGTGAATCATTTCCAACTTTATTGAGTCTCACTTACAATTGCATTAAATTTCGTGCCACCATCCTAACCGAGCTCCACCATAAGCTTTTATTTGTGTAGGTGTGAGAACCGACAAGAATCGGTACCAAGAGTGCTATTTCCTTGTCCGCATTTGAGTGAACTTGATTCATTTTCAATATCGGTCAAAGGTACACTGGTATAAGTTCTTTCCGTTCTACCACTCACATCTCGCTTGGAGTGATGGATAGGCCAAGTTCTTCTACCAACCCACTCTTCATCGAAAGCAAGACGCATTTACATGTCCTCATACGTCACCAAAGGCCACCTCTTCTAAGGCACAACGAAGCGTTGCACCAAGAACAACAAGCAATGAGCGACCGCATCGACAACCTTGCAACCAACTTGCGACTCTCCGAGCAACATACAAGAGACTACTTCGACAACAAGTTCGAGGCTCACAAGCAAGAGAATGATGCAAGAATGGACGAGATCCGCTAGTTGATGAGAAACCGGCATCATTCCACTTCTTCATCATCAAGACGGAGCCACTCAAGTCGACACTCCGGAGACACCTTCTACGACTCAAGTACACCGTCATCGAACACTCTTCGACGAGCCGCTACCAAGATCGCTATGCATCTCGCAACCCGCTACATGACAAGCACTCACAAGAGCAAGTTGATGATCAAGTCCTCGTCCTCATTCAAACCAAGAGGCCTTTGCTCAAGCTCAAGAAAGGCAACGCCTTCGCCACCAACAAGAGGAAGAAAGAGCACGCCGTCACCAAGACAAACAAGACGCCAATGCTCAACGTCACAACAACAACAACGCTGACGAAAGCAAGCTCTTGAGGCGCAACGTGTCTTTCAAGAATCAAGTAGAGCCGCCGCTAACCGCCAATCATGAACGGCACAATCAAGAAGAAGCCCTTCGAGAAGAAATACAAGAGCGAACTACCAACCTAATGTACAACGTCAAGTTCCTCAAGCACCTCCACAATCACGAAAAAATCCACCTCAACCTCAAATTCCACATGAGCAAGTTGATCATGGTCTTCCTCCGCGCCAAGAGCAACATGAAGACGAGTACATCCTCGCCAAGGACGCCATCATCAACAACGCCAACAACACAATGACGAGCAACGCTACGGCAAGCTAAAATTCACCATGCCCAAGTTCAATGGAAGCAATGACCTCAAGACTACCTCTCATGGGCATTGAAGGTTGACAAAATCTTCCGCTTGCACAACTACGATGAAGCAAAGAAAATCGCTATGGCATCACTTGAGTTCCAAGATTACTTGCTCATATGGAGGGAACAAATCATTGAGCGACGACAAGCAAGAGGTGAAACTCCAATCACCACTTGGGCTCAACTGAAGGATGTCATGCGAGCACGCTTTGTGCCAACATACTACAACCGCGATCTCTTCAAGAAACTCCAACTACTCAAGCAAGGAACAAAGAGCGTTGAAGAATACTACAAGGAGATGGAGATAGCCATGATTCGTGCCAATGTCAAGGAAGATGATGAGCAACTATGGCACGTTTCTTGAATGGACTCAATCATCCCATCAAGAAGATCGCCGACTTCCAACCATACTCATCCCTCATTGAGCTCGTGCATCAAGCTACAAAGGCGGAGCGCCAAGTGCAAGATGACTTCAAGTACGCCAAGTACTCATCCAAGACATACGGCTTCTCCAACAACCAAGCTTCAACAACTACTCCAACATCTACTTCGACCAAGCTTTCTTCAAGAAACGACGACAAGTCAAGTTACAAGAAGACTTCGACAAATTCAAGTCGCCCTCCTCCTACTACAAACAACCTCAAGCCGCTGTTTCATCCTCTACTCCGACCGATGAGACCATCAAGACAAGCTCCTTCAAGTGTTTCACTGCGGGCGGCCGAGGCCACAAGTCATATGAATGCACAAACAAGCGCACCATGATCCTCAACGACGATGGCACATACGACTCCATGAGTGAAGAGGAGATTGAAGCCCTTGAGCAAGTGGCCATGCACCTGCAAGTGAATGAAGATGAAGATGATCAAGTCTATTGTGATGAGGATTCGAGCCCCGCCTCGTTGTCTCCAAAGTCTTGACACTTCAACATCAACAAGAAGAAGACCAACGATGCCACATCTTCCACACAAAAGCTGGCATCAATGGACGGTCCATCAAGGTCATCATCGATGGAGGTAGTTGCCACAATTTGGCAAGTGAAGAACTATGCTCCAAGCTCCAACTAATCAAGAAGAAGCACCCGCACCCTACAAGGTTCAATGGCTAAGGACTCCCAGACTATACGAGTCGAGCATACGGTCCAAGTCTCCTTCAAAATTGGTGCTTATGAAGACACTTTGGAGTGTGATGTGGTCCCAATGACCGCTTGCCACCTCCTTCTTGGTCGACTGTGGCAATTCAATTGTGGTGTCATCCACAATGGGCTAACCAATCACTATAGCTTCAAGATGAAAGGGAAGGAGTATGTACTACGCACCTATGTCTCCTAGTCAAGTGATAGCCGACAAGCAAGCCACCCATCATAGAGAAAAGAGGAGAAAGTGACCCACCAAAAGTGAGTGAGAGCCACAAGCCAAATTTGAGTGACTCTTCGCCTAGAGAGAATAACCTCATTCTATTTGCCACCAAAAGTGAGATGAGAGAAGTGTGTGAGAACCCATCTACCGTGATGCACTTCATCCTTGTGTGCAAGGATGGAGAACCAAAAACTAACACCATTCACGAGCTACCTCTGGTGTTTCAATCTCTTTTGCAGGAATTCCAAGATGTTTTTCCCGACGAGCTACCTCCGGGTCTACCTCCTCTTCGAGGCATTGAGCATCGAATCGACCTCATCCCCGGAGCGCCTCTACCAAACAAAGCTCCATACCGAGTTAATCCTAAGAAACCAAGGAGATTCAACGGCAAGTACAACAACTCATCGACAACGGTCATGTACGTGAAAGCCTAAGCCCTTGTGCCGTTCCTGCTATTCTTGTGCCTAAGCCCGATGGAAGTTTCCGCCAGTGTTCCGATTGTAGACCTATCAATGCTATTACTGCTCGATATAGGCATCCCATTCCTCGCTTAGATGACATGCTTGATGAACTTAGTGGAGCCATCTTTTTCTCAAAAATTGATCTTAAAAGTGGCTATTATCAAATCCGCATACAAGAGGGTGATGAATGGAAAATCGCTTTCAAAACCAAATTTGGTTTATATGAGTGGTTAGTGATGCCTATGGGTCTTTCTAAGCTCCTGCATTTCTTTCGCAAGGCCTTATGCATCATGTGCTTCACTTACATTGGAGTCTTTGTTGTGGTCTACTTTGACGATATTCTTGTGTTTAGCAAAACCATGAAAGAACACATCAATCATGTAAAATCTGTGTTGCAAACTCTTCGCAAAGAAAGCCTTTCTCGCAAACTTGAAAAATGCACATTTGGAGTTGACAAAATGGTTTTCTTGGGTTTTGTTGTTTCCTCAAAGGGTGTCCATGTTGATGAATCTAAAATTCAAGCAATTCAAACTTGGCCCCAACTCCACCAATTTGCAACAAGTGCTAAGTTTTCTTGGTCTTATGGGTTTCTATCGTCAGCTTAGAAAGATTTCAAAGACAATTGCCGCCCTTTGCATGCTTTGAGCAAGAAGAATACACCCTTTGTTTGGGGAACTTTGCAATCAGCCGCTTTTGATAAGCTCAAGACTTTGCTTACTCATGTCTGATTCTTGCTTTCGCCTAATTTTGACAAAACTTTTGAGGTTCATTGTGATGCAAGTGGTACCGAATTGGCGGAGTTTTGATGCAAGAAAAACGAGCCATTGCTTATTTTAGTGAAAAACTCTCCTGCTCAACTTAATTATCCCATCTATGATAAAGAATTGTATGCTTTAGTGCTGCGGCTCCATGTTTGGGAACATTACCTTAGACCTCACGAGTTTGTCATCCATACCGATCATGAAACGCTTAAGTACCTCAAAGGTCAAACTAAATTGAACAAGCGCCACGCAAAATGGAGTGAATTCATTGAATCTTTTCCTTATGTGATCAAGTACATTAAGGGTAAAGAAAATGTAGTTGCCGACGCCGCTTTCACGATATGCATGCTTGTCACTCAACTTGAGTTGAATGTCATTGGTTTTGACCATATAAAAGACCCGTATGAGCAGGATCCATCTTTTGGTTCTCCTTATGCTAAGTGCTTGACGACACGCCTTGGGACAAATATTACATCAAGGATGGTTATCTTATGAGAGCTAACAAACTTTGCATTCCTTGTAGTCTTCTCTTCGCTTGCTCCTTTTGCAAGAGGCTCATGGAGGCGGACTCATGGGACACTTTGGACGCGATAAAACATTCGCCACGCCTCCAACAACTACTTTTGGCCCAAGATGTTCCATGACGCTCAACGCTTCACCAACCGGGACAAGTATACATGTCGCAAAGCTAAGTCTAAAGCTCAATCTCATGGTCTTTACATGCCTCTTCCTATTCCATACCAACCATGGAAGACATTAGTATGGATTTTGTACTTGGTTTGACTATGACACAAAATGGCAAGGATTACGTGTTTGTTGTTGTGGATAGATTTTCTAAGATGGCAAATTTCATTCCTTGCAACAAGATAGACGATGCTTCACATGTTGCAAATCTCTTTTGTAGGGAAATCTTGCACTCCATGGAGTACCAAAGACAATCGCCTCCGATCTTGACGCCAAGTTCTTGAGTTACTTTTGAAGACCCTATGCGCCAAGCTCGAATCAAGCTATTGTTCTCTCGGCATACCATCCTCAAACCGACGGCCAAACGGAGGTGACGAACCGCACACTATCCACTCTACTTCGTGTCTTGATCAAGAAGAACATCAAGGAGTGGGAAGTATGTTCACCTATCGCCGAGTACGCCTACAATCGTGCAAGACATTCAACTACCTAAGCAAGTCCCCTTCAAGTCGCTTCACGGTTTCAACCCGTTGTCCCCATTGACATTCTACCACTCCTCTCAAAGAGCGCACCAACATGGATGCAAGTGAACGAGCAAGCTACATCAAGAAGATGCACGAAGATACAAGGCACGCAATTGAGCGCCAAGTACAACGCCAAGCAAACAAGCTCAACGCCAACAAGCAACCCATCGCCTTCAACATTGGCGATCAAGTGTGGCTACACCTTCGCAAGGACCGCTTCCCCAAAGAACGCAAGTCCAAACTTCTCTCCTCGAGCCGATGGCCCTTTCAAAGTGCTCGTGATGCTACAACGAGAACGCTTACAAAATCGACATACCTATGCATAAGTACAACGTGAGCGACATCTTCAACGCCAAGGACCTTGCACCTGTCCATGGAGATGAAGTTTTGATCCGAGGTCGGATCTCTCCCAAGGGGAGATGATGCGAGCAGCCCTCACTCATCCCCACTTGACGCGTGCTCTACATCTCCCTCAACACCACCGGACCCATGACAAGAGCCCGAGCTAAGGCTATTGAAGATAAGGTGAACTCGCCTCTCCGAACTTCTTATTTCTACCCATGAGACATGGCTACTACCTCATTCAGAAACTCTATGTGTAATCAGAACCCGGAGGCGAACCAAGGATCTACTACTTGCAAGAGCCAAGACGGCGAGAACTCCAAGTATGTCAAGAGGAAGAAGTGATGCACCGAAGTTATAGGACCTTGACGTCCGACCACCTCCGGACGTCCGACGATCCTCAGTTACGGACGTCTGACGCCCTCGAACGTCCGAACATCATCACCGAATCAAACTTACCGCCGACCGGAGTCGACCGGACGTCTGGACTTCATCACCCGAACCAAATTCTACGGACGACCGGAGTCGACCGGACGTCCGGCCACTATCACCCGAACTGAATCATGGACGTCCGAACGAAGTCCGGACGACCGACCTCCTGAGCCTCCGGACGTCTGACACCTTTCCGGACGTCTGACACTGACATGCGGACTGAGGCCCATGTACCCTCCGCTTTGACTTCCATTTGCACTAAGACTATAAATAGGGCCTTTCCGCCTCCTAGTTAGGGCTAGCTTTGGATTAGCTTCATGTTTAGGTGAGAGAGCCTTTGCTCATCCACTTGGCTACTTCTCCTTCGAGATCGTGGACCTCTTCGGAGAAGATCCCCCAAGCGGATTCAAGACCCCTCATAGGTTGGACCCCATCAAGACCTCCTTCCGAGAAGACTTGGCTATCGTGGTATCTTTATCTTTATTGTTCTTGAATCTTGTGCCACTCTATGTGTTCATCGATCTAGCACTTGTGTGATTGTTTTCTTGTCGGCTGAGTGAGTTCTCTCTCGCTTTCCCGTGATTCCTTCTTGTTCTTCCGCCGCTCTTCGTGGTTCCTCGAGGGATTCTCTCCAAACGTGAAAGATCGCTTCCCGCTTCTGTCTCACCCTACATCGATCGGGTCTTCCCGGAGAAGGAATATCCTTCGCTGATCGCGAGAGCTTATCATGGGCTGTTGGGACACCCTGCAGGGTTTGAACTTTCAAAGCCGTGCTCATGTTATGTGGCGTATGGGATTTTGTTAATATCCGTTGTAGTAAACTTGAAGTAAACTCTTCTAAAACACACCAACCGTAGCGTAACTGTGAGTGTCTCTTTTGGGGTTGATCGAGTGGAGAACACGGTTTCGGGTTATGTCTCGATATAAGTAGGAGTTCAGGATCACTTCTTGATCATTACTAGTTGACGACCGCTTGCCTTGCTTCTCTCCTCGCCTTATTTGTGTAAGTTAGCCACCATACATGCTTAGTCGCTGCTGCAACCTCACCACTTGATGAGGACATCAATACCATTGTTACACCCACAGCCCCTGCGGCTATACATACTGGACCAATTACTAGAGCTCGCGCACGCCAATTGAATTATCAGGTACTTTCGTTTCTTGGTAACGATTCCAATGTTCATGAGAATATGATGCTGCCTAAATTGGATACATTTGTTTTGCTTACAAATGAAGGGCCTACCATGGACAAGAAAGATGAACCTTGGAGCAAGTTCAAGCATGGAGATGTTGGCATGCGCAAGGAGAACAAGAACGGAGTTACAAGTGATGATTCCAGACTTTGAAGCCACCCTAATGAGTGCATGAGGCCTTGGACGAAATATACAAGATGCCACTTCATAATATGCGCCCATAGGCTATTCTAGGTGCTGCGTCACCTTATTATTGGGCCAGGCCCATGTAATTTCGAAATACTTAAGTATAGGCTGTTTTAGAGTCCGATGTGTGGGGAAACAAGAGTTAGGTTGATTTCGGACCCTCCACCAAGGGCCACGAAATTTCCTCTTCCTCCATATATACAGCCCTTAGGGCACCGCTTAGACTTTGGGTTTTGTTTAGATTAAAAGTTCGCCATAGCTGCAACTTCGCAGCATTTCTCGCTTGTGTTCAACGACTGCACAAAGGCGCCATGTAACCCCACCTTGATCAATAAAGCTTTCATCTTATATTCGCAATATTCAGATTGCAAATCTCAGCTTCTTGCTTGTTCTTCGCTTGCTCGCAGGAAACAGGCCCTCGTGGTCAGCGTTGATCGTGTTCCGTGGTCAATAACCCTAAGTTGGTTTAGCGATTGCTAAGGCGCGACGTCTCAAGCACGTCAGAGTCGGATCGCCAAGGTCGACTCCCACGTAAACGAGAAGCCACCATCTCATCGAAACATCGGGACACCTTAGCCTCTATCAAGTGGTATCAGATTTTCAGTTGCTCGGTGAGATTTTACAGCTTTTCCGTAGTTTAGATCGAGTCCTGCTCTTCATACCTATAGTCCACGAAAAAGCCACAAAAAATTAGGGTTAGTTCATCATATCCGAACCAATCCGAGCCTTTGCATAATCTTTTTAGGGTTTTGCTTTGTTGAATTTGGCGGTTGCATCGTCAGTGTCTAGTTGTCGGTCTTAGCGCCTAGTCTTTTAGAGTTTCGAAGTTCGTCATAAGTTGTCACGCCGCCACCGCACCATCATCATCGCCTCGCCACCTACCATCACCGCCCAATCCGTATCCATATACCACCACCAATCCGTGTCCATATACCACCACCGATCCATATCCATATACTACCACCGCTACCACCACCGCTGCCATATACCACCACCATATATCCACCACCAATCTGAAGTTCTTCTCATATTAGGTTTGTTTTCTAGATCCATCTAGTTTCCGATTCGTGTTTCCTTGCCGAGTAGGTCCTGAAACCACCTCCGCTTAGGCCCAAAATTTTCCGAAACGCACTTGTCGGAAAAATTTTCCGCTATCCTGCTTTTAAGTGTTTCTAAGCCGTATTGAGACAAATACGCCATTATAGGAAAGTTTTTTTGACCTGCTTCAGCTTTTTGGGTCCCGGCAAATAAAAAAAAATTTTCAAAAAATTTCGTGGCCCATCCCGTCGGCTTGACCTGGAAGAGTTTTGAGACACTCGCCATTATAGTGATTTTTCGCAAAAAAAAAAAGAGCAGCGAAAAAAAAGAGCGAAAAAAATTTCCAGAGTGTGCTTTTCATTGCTTCCGTGCAGCAAATACTGATTTTGTTAGTGTTCTAGGCTCAAGGCTCTAGCACGGCCTCAGCCTAGGACCAAGACAAGACTGCCGTTGAGCGCTTATTCAACTTTGCATCTCCTCGAATTGATTATTGCTGACCCTTTTGCTACTATATTATAAACCTTCCCAGCTCCACATACATCTACATCGTATGCTTGACTCTCCCTGTAATCGCCTATCCAAGCTTTGAGAGTTTTGACTACATCGGTTGCCGATCACCGCCTCATTGCCGGGTAAGAACTGTAAGAATTTGAGATTTGCTTGACGGATTTGTGGATCGCCCACCACACAACCACCACCACTTCCTCGTAGTCCGTCAATCATATTCTTGTGTGTTTCTATTGTCGCTAACCATGGCAGGATCACATGTCGATTTAGACCGACCGGGAGAACATGACAAACAAAGCGCTACATGATAAGTTTCAACAAATGATGAGTGGGCAGGTGGATCGATGTGCTAAATAGATTTGAAGAGGCCATGGAGAAGATAGATGGCATTGAGAAGGCGTCAAACAAAGCTCGATAACAAGTTTAATGAATTGCTCATGGCCTCACCACCACCACCACCGCGTGCACTCTAACGCACCTCTACTACAACACCAAGGACTACCTCCACATCGCGAAACAGCCCTCCGCCGAAGCTTCCCGTGTCCCTCTTCACCGCCAAGCTGCCGGTGTCATTGTTGATACTTCTGTGGCTCCTGCCACAAGCCGTGGGGAGGATGATTATGTGAGAGATTACGAGGATGAGGTTGATCAACATCGTAACTACGTGCAACCACCAAAGACCACAACCACCGTGTCGCCCACATGCAAATAATGGCAATGTTCGGGCTCCCCTTCAGTACGAGATCATGACCATCTCCTAAACTGAAATTGAATATTCCACCATTTGAGGGTAGATATGTTCCCGATATATATCTTACTTGGGAGTTAGAAACTGAACAACGCATTTACATGTTTACAATATCCCGAGGAGAGACGTGTTCTCCGTCATTGTTTGTGCTTTCACTAGCTTTGCATGTGTTTGGTGGTCGAACATTGTAGATTATATCCTGCTCCAAATTTACTTGGGCTGCTTTGAAAACTGCTATGCGTACTCGCTGGGTTCCACCGTATTATCAACGTGAATTACTTCAAAAATTGCAGCGCTTAAGACAAGGAAAAAATTCGGTAGAAGAATATTATCGTGAATTACAAACCGGCTTGATTAGATGTGGTATTGTTGAGGAGAATGAAGCTATGCTTGCACGCTCGGGTGGATTAAATAGAGAGATTCGCACTATTCTAGACTACAAGGATTATAATAATATCACCGATTATTCCATCTTGCTTGTAAAGCTGAACGTGAAGTGCAGGATCGACAAAGCGTTGGCGCTTAACTAACTTTTTCGCAGTCGACCTTCATCATGGACACCACGCATCATCTACTTCCACACGCTCTACTACACCGACACCTCCGCTTACCGCCACCTCCAACTGCGTGATACAAGAAAGCAGGCACAACCACCACTATCCTGCCAAGAGCACACCTGCTGGCCTACATGTAGCTCTTCTTCTTCCATGGCGTCAACAGGGCACACAAGTGATATTATTTGTAGTCGTTGTAAGGGAAGATGACATTTTGCGAGAGAATGCCAATCTCAGCTGTGATGATTGCTACCGAGGATGGTGGGTATGAGTCCGCTTAGTGACTATGATGAAGAGACTTTGGCTCTTATTACACATGAAGAACACGGTGGAGATGATTCTGATCATGACACGCAATACATGGCTGTCAAGATGCCGACAGGTATGAATGTTTAGTTGCTCAACGTGGTTTTGAGTGTGCAGGTTACACCAAATTTCGAGCAAAAATCGAGACATAACTTGTTCCATACAAAGGAGTTGTGAAGGAACGTTTCTATTCAAGGCCATCATAGATGGAGGGAGTTGCAACAACTTGGCTAGCATGGATATGGTGGAGAAGCTTTCTCTCACCACAAGACCACATCCACATCCTTACTACATCCAATGGTTCAACAACAGCCGCAAGGTTAAGGTAACACGATCTGTTGTGTGTATTTTAGTATCTCTACATATGCCGATTATGTTGATTGTGATGTGGTACCTATGCAAGCATGTTCCTTATTACTTGGTAGACCATGGCAATTTGATAAAATTTCTGTACACCATGGTAGAAACAATCAAGATACTCTTGTTCACAAGGATAAAAATATTACTTTGCTTCCTATGACTCTGATTCCATTTTGAAAGATGATATTAATAGAGCTAATAAAGCAAAACAGGAGAAAAATAAGAGTGAAAATCAGATTGTGGCAAAAGAATTTGAGCAACAAATGAAGCCTAATAATAAACCATCTAATGTTGCTTCTGAAATTAAACTGAAAAGTGCATGTTTATTTGCCACCAAATCTGATATTGATGAGCTAGATTCTAGCAAATCTGTTTGCTATGCTTTTGTGTGCAAAGAGGCATTATTTTCATTCGAGGACGTGCCTTCCTCTTTGCCTTCGCTGTCACTCACTAACATTTTGCAGAGTTCGCCGACGCCTTCCCACAAGACGTGCCACCGGATTACCACCTATTCGAGGGATTGAGCATCAAATTGACTTAATTCCTGCGCATCGCTACCCAACCGCTCACAGCACCATACCGTACTAATCCAGAGGAGACGAAGGAGATTATGCGTCAAGTACAGGAGCTGCTCGACAAAGGTTATATACGCCAATCTCTTAGTCCTTGTGCTGTTCCTATTATACTAGTGCCTAAAAAGGATGGTACGTCATGTATGTGTGTTGATTGTAGAGGCATTAATAATATTACTATTCGTTATCGCCATCCTATTCCTAGGCTAGATGATATGCTTGATGAATTGAGTGGCTCTACAATATTCTCCAAAGTTGATTTATGAGTGGATACCATCAAATTCGTATGAAATTGGGAGATGAATGGAAAACAACATTTAAAACTAAGTTTGGATTATATGAGTGGTTAGTCATGCCTTTTGGGTTAACTAATGCACCTAGTACTTTCATGCATTAATGAACTAAGTTTTACGGCTTTCATTGGACGATTTGTGGTAGTTTACTTTGATGATATACTGATTTATAGCAAATCTTTGGAAGAACATTTGGAACATTTACGTGTTGTTTTTAATGCTCTACGTGATGCACGCTTGTTTGGTAACCTTGGGAAGTGCACCTTTGGTAATCGAATTTGGCATCTTTTTCTTGGCTATGTTGTTACTCCACAGGAATTGAAGTTGATAAAGCCAAGATTGAAGCTATTGAGAGTTGGCCGCAGCCCAAAAACGTGACGGTCACACAAGTGAGGAGTTTTCTTGGACTCGCTGGTTTCTATAGAAGGCTTTTGTAGAGAGACTTTAGCACCATTGCTGCACCTCTCAATGAGCTTACAAAGAAGGATGTGCCTTTTGTTTGGGGTACCGCACAGGAAGAAGCCTCTACTTGCATTGAAAGATAAGTTGACACATGCTCCTTTACTCCAACTTCCTGACTTTAATAAGACTTTTGAGCTTGAATGTGATGCTAGTGGAATTGGATTAGGAGGTGTGTTATTACAAGATGGCAAACCTGCTGTATACTTTTCTGAAAAATTGAGTGGGCCTAGTCTTAACTATTCTACTTATGACAAAGAATTATATGCTCTTGTTCTGGACGTTAGAGACATGGCAACATTATTTATGGCCCAAAGAATTTGTTATACATTCTCGATCATGAATCTTTGAAACATATTAAAAGTCAAGCTAAACCGAATCGTAGACATGCTAAATGGGTTGAATTCATCGAGACTTTCCTTATGTCATTAAACACAAGAAGGGTAAAGAAAATGTTATTCTTTGATGCTTTGTCTCGTCGATATACTATGCTTTCACAACTTGACTTCAAAATATTTGGTTTGGAGACCATCAAAGATCAATATGTGCATGATGCTGATTTTAAAGATGTAATGCAGAATTGTAAAGAAGGAAGAACATGGAACAAGTTCGTTATTAATGATGGTTTTGTGTTCCGTGCTAACAAGCTATGCATTCCTGCTAGCTCTGCTCGGCCTTTTGTTGTTGCAGAGGCGCATGGAGGAGGCTTAATGGGACACTTTGGCGCCAAAAGACGGAGGATATACTTGCTACACATTTCTTTTTGGCCAAAGATGAGACGGATGTTGAGCGCTTTTGTTGCTTGTCAGACTACACCGTCAAAAAGCTAAGTCACCACTCAATCCTCATGGTTTATATATGCCTTGCTTCAGCCTAGTATTCCTTGGGAGGATATATCTATGGACTTTGTTTTTAGGTTTACCTCTAAACAAAGAAGGGGAGGATAGCATATTTGTTGTCGTGGATAGATTCTAAAAATGGCACACTTTATACCATGTCATAAAAGCGATGATGCTGTTAATGTTGCTGATTTGTTCTTTCGTGAAATTATTCGCTTGCATGGTGTGCCAAATACTATTGTTTCAGATCGTGATACTAAATTTCTTAGCCACTTTTGGAGATGTTTATGGGTTAAGTTGGGGACTAAACTGCTTTTTAGTACTACTTGTCACCCCAAACTGATGGACAAACTGAAGTTGTCAATAGAACATTGTCTACTATGCTTAGGGCTGTTTTGAATAATAATAAGAAAATGTGGGAAGAATGCTTGCCTCATATTGAATTTGCTTATAATCGCTCATTGCATTCTACTACTAAGATGTGCCCTTTTGAAATTGTGTATGGCTTCCTACCTCGTGCACCTATTGATTTGTTGCCTCTTCCATCTTCCGGAGAAGGTTAATTTTGATGCTAAAGAACGCATTTCAATTGGATTTTAAAATGCATGAGTTAACTAAGCAAAACATTGAGCGTATGAATGCTAAATATAAACTTGCCGGAGATAAGGGTAGAAAACATGTTGTCTTTGCACCGAGATCTTGTTTGGTTACATTTATGTAACTGCGGAGTGTCTCTTTTGGGGTTGATCGAGTGGAGAACACGGTTTCGGGTTATGTCCCATATAAGTAGGAGTTCAGGATCACTTCTTGATCATTACTAGTTGACTGACCGCTGCCTTGCTTCTCTCCCTCGCCTTATTTGTGTAAGTTAGCCACCATACATGCTTAGTCGCTGTCAAGAATCCTCACCACTTGATGAGGACATCAATACTCATTGTTACACCCACAGCTCTATGACTATACATACCGGACCAATTACTAGAGCTCGCAAGACGCCAATTGAATTATCGTGTACTTTCGCTTCTTGGTAACGATTCCAATGTTCATGAGAATATGATGCTGCTTAAATTGGATACATTTGTTTTGCTTACAAATGAAGGGACTACCATGGACAAGAAAGATGAACCTTGGAGCAAGTTCAAGCATGGAGATGTTGGCATGCGCTAAGGAGAACAAGAACGGAGTTACAAGTGATGATTCCAGACTTTGAAGCCACCCTAATGAGTGCATGAGGCCTTGGACGAAATATACAAGAAGCCACTTCATAATATGCGCGCCCATAGGCTATTCTAGGTGCTGCATTACCTTATTATTGGGCCAGCCCATGTAATTTCGAAATACTTAAGTATAGGCTGTTTTAGAGTCCAGAGTGTGTGGGAAACAAGAGTTAGGGTTGATTTCGACCCCTCCACCAAGGGCCACGAAATTCCCCTCTTCCTCCATATATACGAAAGCCCTTAGGGCACCGCTTAGACTTTGGGTTTTGTTTAGATTAAAAGTTAGCCATAGCTGCAACTTGGCACATTTCGCTTGTGTTCAATCGACTGCATAAAGGCGTCCACAGTAACCCCACCTTTGATCAATAAAGCTTTCATCTTATATTCGCAATATTCAGATTGCAATCTCGCTTCTTGCTTGTTCTTCGCTTGCTTTCGCGGTAGAAACAGCCCTCGTGGGTCGAGTTGATCGTGCTCGCCAAGTGGTCAATAACCCTCGGAAGTTGGTTTAGCGATTGCAAGTATGCCGACGTCTCGCATGACGTTAAGTAGTCGGATTGCCAAGGTCGACTCCTGGCGTAAACGATAGCCACCATCTCATCGAAACATCGGACACCTTAGCCTCTATCACCACTTTACCCCTTCCTTTCCCCATTAAGCTTTGCTAGTCTTGATACCCATGGTAATGGGATTGCTGAGTCCTTGTGGGTTTGCTCACGTATTACTACAACAATGTTTGTGCATGTGCTTTCTATGGCGATCATGATGCGTAGAGCGATGTTTGCTTGTTTTGGAGTTCTTCTTCTCCTTCTTCTTCGATCGGGGATAGGTTCCAGGCTGCAGCCCGGCGCAGCAGGTGGATGTCGCTTGAGCTTTTGTTTATGTTTCATCTCAGAATCGGATGTTGATCTTGTATATGATGTATTGTTGTATTCTTGTGACATTGTATGGCTTGGTTGTATCCCCATCTATTATGTAATGTTGATGTAATGATATCCACCTTGCAAAAGCGCTTTCAATATGCGGTTCTATCTCTTGGTGGGACCTTCGAGTCTCTTTAGGATAGTATCGCATATTGAAGCGTGACAACAAGCAACCCATGGTCTTCAACATTGGTGATCTAGTGTGGCTACACTTTCACAGTGGACCGGCTTCCCCAAAGAACGCAAGTCCAAGCTTTTTCCTAGAGCCGATGGACCTTTCAAGGTGCTAGCACGCCATAGCGACAACGCCTACAAGATCGACCTACCTCGAGACAAGTACAATGTGAGCGACATCTTCAACGCCAAGGACCTCGCACCATACCATGGAGATGAAGCTTTGATCCAAGTCGGATCTCTCTCAAGGGGGAGATGATGCGGAGCATCCTCACTCATCCCCATGGACGCACCCTACATCTTCCTCAACACCACGTGGACCCATGACTCGAGCCTCGAAGCTAAGGCTAACGAAGATAAGGTGAACTCGCTCCTCTCCTAACTCCCTCTTCCCTACTCACGAGAATTGGCTACTACCTCATTGGAAACCCTATGTGTAATCGTATATGGAGTTGAGCCAAGGAACAACCACTGCAAGAGCCAAGACGACGAGGACCCCAAGCATGTTGAAGAAGAAGAAGAAAAGTCATTGGTTAGCAGGCATCGGACGTCCGACCAAGTCCCGGACGTCCGGACGACTCTCACGCCATCTGGACGATCGACGCCATCCACGGACTGACGAATCTGCACTAAAATCGAATCTACTTGACGTCTGACGATCCACTTGACGTCCGCCTTCCCGAATCCCGGACGACCGGGCCTCTCCGGACGAATCGACTCATTGTACGACTGTAACCAAATCTCCACTTAAGACTCGGGTTTCCTCCCGGCGACCGACCGATTCGCACCTGAAGCCGGATTTACGGACGTCTGACACCGGACGCTCCAGATCTGGCCCAGAGCTCCTGACGTCTGACGCCTTCCCGGCCGTCTGACACTGTAGATCATGATCATGGCCGGAGCCCTTGTACCTGCTTCACTTTGCCCCTTTTGCACTAAGACTATAAATAGATCTCCTCCTCCTCCTAGTTAGGGTTAGCAAAGGATTAGCTCATATTTGTGTGAGAGCTTGCTCATCCACTTTGTTACCTTCTCCTGAGATCGCGCCTCCTGAGAAGATCCTTCCAAGAGGATTCAAGACCCCCTTCTAGGGCTGGACTCAATCAAGACCTCCTCCCTGAGAAGACCCTGCTACATCGTGTATCTTTCCTTTGTTGATTTTGAATCTTGTGCTACCTTATGTGTTCGGTGATCTAGCCCTTGTATGATCGAGATTTGTCGGTTTAGTGTTCCTCTTGTGTGTTTGTTCTTGTGTTCTTCCGCTTTGTTCGTCGTGGTTCTCCCTCGTGGATCCCTCCAAACGTGAAAGATCGTCAACATAGGGTTCCGCCCTACATCAGGTGCGGGTGCTTCCTCTTAACCAATTGAAGCTTGGAGCATAGTTCTTCACTTGCCAAGTTGTGGCAACTACCTCCGTCGATGATGACCTTGACGGACCTTCCATTGATGCCGGCCTTTGTGTGAAAGATGTGGCATCTTTGTTCTTCTTCTTGTTGATGTTGAAGAGTCAAGACCTTGGAGACAACGAGAGCGGGATCAATCCTCATCACAAAAGACTTGATCATCTTCATCCTCGCTCACTCGCCGGCATGGCCACTTGCGCAAGGGGCTTCCATCTCCTCATCACTCATGGAGTCATGGGTACCATCGCCGCTGAGGATCATGGTGCGCTTTTTGTGCATTCATAGGACTTGTGGCCTCGGCCACGCAAGTGAAACACTTGAAGGAGCTTGTCTTGATGGTCTCACCTGTCGGAGTAGATGATGAAGCACGCTTCTTGAAGTTGCTTGTAGTAGGAGTAGGACGACTTGAAATTGTCGACGTTTTCTTGTAACTTGACTTGTCGTCGTTGCTTGTATAAGGTTTGGTTGATGTAGATGTTGGAGGAGTTGCTGAAGGTTGGTTGTTGGAGAAGTCAGAGGTCTTGGATTTGAGTACTTGGCGATTTCCGCCTTTGGCAGCTTGATGCACCAGTTCAATGAGGTTGGAGTAGGGTTGGAAGTCGCGATCTTCTTGATGGGATGATTGAGTCCATTCAAGAAACGTGCCATTGTTTGCTCATCATCTTCCTTCACATTGGCTCTAATCATGGCTATCTCCATTTCCTTGTAGTATTCTTCAACACTCTTTTGTTCCTTGCTTGAGGAGTTGGAGTTTCTTGAAGAGGTCGCTTGTTGTAAGTGGGCACAAAAGCGTGCTCGCATGATATCTTTCATTTGAGCCCAAGTGGTGATTGGAGGTTCACCTCTTGCTTGTCGGCGCTCAAGGATTTGTTCCCACCATATGAGCACAAGTCTTGGAACTCAAGTGATGCCATAGCGATCTTCTTCTCTTCCTCATAGTTGTGTAAATGAAAGACTTTGTCGACCTTCAATGCCCATGAGAGGTACTCTTGAGGTCATTGCTCCATTGAACTTGGGCATGGTGAATTTTAGCTTTCCATATCGTTGCTCTTCATTGTGTTGTTGGCGATGGTGATGATGGCGCCCTTGGACGTGGATGGCAATCATCTTCATGTTGCTCTTTGGAGTGGAGGAAGTCCATGATCAATGTGCACTTGTTGAACTTGTGGTTGAGGTGGAGCTTGATGAGCTTGTGGAGGAGCTTGAGGAACTTGACGTTGCACGCGCGGTTGATAGTTCCTCTCTTGGATTTCTTCTCGAAGGGCTTCCTCTTGATTCGCCTTTGTGGCTAGCGGTTGGAGATGGCTCGACTTGATTCTTGAAGGGCACGTTGCGCCTCAAGAGCTTGCGCTTCTCGTTGTTGTTGTTGAAGACGTTGCGCCTCGGCATCTTGTTCTTCTTGGTGTAGACGCGCTCGTTCTTCCTCTTGGCGCCGTGAGTCGCTTGTCGTTCTTGAGCTTGGGTAGAAGCGGCTTGGTTTGATTGAGGACGAGGACTTGCTCATCGACTTGCTCTTGTGAATGCTTGTCATGAAGTGGGGTTGGGTTGAGATGCATGACGGTCTTGACGGCTCGTCGAAGAGTGTTCGATGACGGTGTACTTGAGTCGTAGAAGGTGTCGTCGGAGTGTCGACTTGAGCGGCTCCATCTTGAGGATGAAGAAGTGGAATGATGCCGGTTCCTCATCAAGGCGCGTATCTCGTCCATTCTTGCATCATTCTCTTGCTTGTGAGCGTCGAACTTGTTATCGAAGTAGTCTCTTGTACGTTTCTCGGAGAGTCGCAAGTCGGTGGCGAGGTTGTCGATGCGGTCGCTCACTGCTTGTTGCTCTTGGTGCAACGCTCGTTGTGCACTAAAGAGGTGGCTCTTGGTGACGTATGGTGACATGTCGTCGTCTTGCTCGAGGAAGAGTGGATTGGTAGAAGTACTTGGCCTATCCATCATTCCAAGCAAAAAGTGAGTGGTAGAAGGAGAAGAACTTATACCAATGTACGTTTGTGTGATGTTGATGATGAATCAAGTTCACTCAAATGCGGACTATGAAATAGCACCATCGGTACTAATCCTTGTCCTTTCACACCTACACAAATAAAAGCTTATGGTGGAGCTTGGTGAGGATGGTGGCACAAAATTTGATGCAATTGTAAGTGAGCGTCAATAATGTTGGAAAAAGTTCAAATTTGCAAATGCAACAAGTAGACCAAACAAATAATGGTACACGGAAACACACACGCAAATAGATAGGTGGGATTGTGCAAACCAAAAGTGAGCAAAATGTGGAATCCACGAAAATGCTCTTGTTGCACAATACTAGAGAGACGCATAACTACGATTGCACAATAGGCGGATCACGTAACTTAAAGTGCACAACCTACTATAGGCAAATCGCAACTATCTCTATCCCACGTGATGCTATATGTATGGTATTTCGTGCTAATGATCCAAGATTGATCCAACCTATGACAATCTTAATGTGGTGGCGATGATGCGATGGTTCTCACTCGCTCATAAGCTCTTTGCTTATCTTTCCTCTTTGCTTAAAAAGTTTGTGTGGCTCTCTTCACTTTTGAGCTCTTTTCTCATGCAAAACTTCACGTTTAGATCCAAGATAGCAATTGTGTATGCTGATGACAACTATGTGACACACAAGTGGATCCCAAGATATACCGCAATTGGTATAGTATGTAATACTGAATGGAGTATGATCACTAATGTGCATGTCACGAATAGACGTTGACGGCAATATACCTCAACCTTTGGCTATTAGTCACTGATGGGTAAGCTACGCATAAAAGTAAGGCCATGGTAGTTATCAATGCAATGTGAGGTTTGGACAAAGATGTCAATGTCGAAATATTACAAAGTCCTTGCTACGGTTGGAAGGTTCCAAAGCGGATGCGAATCGTGGATGATGATGTGATCTTTTGCGGTCTTGATGCGTTGGTGAAGATGTCACGGCACTTACCCGTGGTCGGAGCTGCCAAAGTAAGCGGGAGTAAGTCGACAGGTCGCAACAACCTTTCATCTAGGCTGGAAATTCAGGAAGACTTGAGCCTGGAATCCGGAGAAGGTCCGATCTAGTTCGGACAAGACCTGGAGAGGTCAGGGCGGAAGTTCCAGGTGTTAAGTGATTCTCGCCATAAAGCATGACTTCGGGATCGAAGGGTTTGGGTGAAAAACTTGGGGAAAAACCCAAATCCGAGGGAGGGAAAGAAGAAATTAGAAGGGAAGAAGGGAGTAGGGAAGCTTAGATCCACTGCAGAAAAGAAAAAATCCATGGATCAAATCCAAATACAAACTTCATCACAACAAATCACAAAATATTTTGGGGGCTATTTTTGGTGGGAATTTTTCTGGTTAGGACAAAAACAAAAAAATAAAGCTAGAAAAAATGACAGGGTAGGGGCTCCAAAAAGCGTGATCCAAACGTGGGTCATGATACCAAGATGATGTAGGCGGAACCTAGTCAGGAGATCTTTCACGTTTGGAGGGATCCTCACATGGGAAAACCGCGGCGAGTAATCCGAAGGAAGAACACAAGGAAGAAAACACACAAGAGAATCTACTAAAAGCCGACAAATATTTCCGATTACATAAGGGCTACAGATCACCCGAAGACATAGGGTAGCACAAGATTCAAAATCAACAAAGGAAAGATACACGAGTAGGGCCGTTCTTCTCAGTGAGGGAATGTCTTGATGGGAGCCACCTAGAGGGGGTCTTGAATCCATAGGGGATCTTTTCTCCAAGAGGTCGTGGAGCTCCGAGGAGAAGTAGCCAAGTGGGATGACCGAGTGGCTCTCACATGAGATATGAGCTAAACCAATGCTAACACTAACTAGGAGTGAGGTGAAGGGTAGTATATATAGTTCTGAGGCCGAGAAAGGTGGCGCCTCGGCCCAAGTGGTCTTCTTGTATGACAGGCGAGGCGGAGAGATTCAGGCTGGGCTAGAAATTCCTGAGGCGAGGAGGTCGGGCAGGTCCGGCTTAACCCGAGAGTAAGAGTTAGGCAGGTGGAGGGCCAGAGGCTGTCATTCCCGGGTGCTTGAGAAGATACGAGCCCGGTTTACCCGGAGGTTCGAGGCGGGTTTAAGGTCTCGAGACAGGGCGGAGGTTCGAGGCCAAACTCGAGGATGCTGTAATGCGTCTAGGGCTGGTCGATAGCCAATCGTCGTGGCCACGGCTTCCGGAAGTAGGCGAGAGCGTTCTGAGGGCGGAAGTTCGGTCAGGCTGTGGCGAAGGTTCCGTTGTTCAAAGAGAGGTCGATTGGCGCTTTGTCATTTCTTCTTCGACTCCTGCTCCTTGATTGAACGTTGTGCCTGATCCACGTATAGCGCTCCTCGAACTTAGGTAGTGAGCCATGTCTCACTTTGGAAGAAAAGGGGAACCCAAATAGGAGTGATGTCACCTCGGATTGAATAACACGAAGCTCTTTCTCTTCTCATGGGTCCACTTGGAGTTTGGATAGTGATGGAAGGTCCATGAGGATGATCGAAGGATGCTCCGCATCAAGGAAGAACGAACGGCGCTCTACACCAAGAAAGGAACAAGACGCCGAGGCTAAACGCGTCTGTCAACAACAACAACGGCGCCAAGCTCTTGAGGTATAGTACATCAAGAATCAGAGTCGAGCTGCCGCCAACCGCATATGTCGCGAGCGGCCGAGAATCAGAGGAAACCCTTGAGGAAGAAATCCAAGAAGTGGAACCACCAGCCCGTGTATTACAGCGTCCAGCTCCTGAAGTTCCTCCACAAGCTCGTCAAGCTCCACCTCAACCTCAAGTTCAACAAGGCCAAATTGATCATGGACTTCCTCCGCTGAAACGCAACTTAAAGATGATTACCATCCGCGTCCAAGGCGTCCATCATCACCATAAGCCAACAACAAAATGAAACACAGCACTTATGGAAAGCTAAAATTCACCATGCCCAAATTCAAACTGGTAGCAATGACCCCGAAGAGTACCTTTCCGCAGGCATTGAAGGTCGGCAAAGATCTTTTCGTTTGCACAACTATATGAGAAGAAGAAGATCGCTATGTAATCACTTACGAGTTCCAAGACTATCTTGCTCATATGGTGAAGACAAATCCTTGACGGCGACAAGCAAGAGGTGAACACTTCAATCACCACTTGAGCTCCAAATGAAAGATGTCATCTTGAGCACGTTATGTACCCACCCTTTACTGGCCATATACCTCTTCAAAAGAAACTCCCGACTCCTCAAGCAAGCAACAAAGAGTGTTGAAGAATCACTACAAGGAAATGGAGATAGCCATGATTGAGCCAATGTAACAAAAGGAAGATGATGAGCAAACAATGTGCGTTTCTTGGGTAGACTCAATCCATCCCATCAAGAAGATGGCTTAAACTTCCAGCCCTACTCCAACCTCATTGAGCTCGTGCATCAACAAGCTACTGAAAGGCGGAGCATCCCAGTCAAGATGACTTCCAATGCACGCCCAAGTGCAAATCCAAGACCTACAGCTTCTTCAGCAACCAAGCTTCAACAACTCCTCCAGCATCTACATCCACCAAACCTTCTACAAGCGTGGCGACAAGTCAAATTTGAAAAGCTTGACAAGTTCAAGTCGTCCTCACCTTTACTACAAGCAGCGTGATGCGAGCATCTACGGTCATCACCATGTCAAGGGAAATCCAGTTTGGCAAGTTGATCACGGAGCATCCTTGATCATCCCCATGGACCTTCCATCAACTATCCAAGCTCCAAGTGGACCCATGACAAGAACGAAACTTCGTGCTATTCAATCCGGTGACATGCTCCTATTCGATTTCCCTTTTCCTTCCGGTGGAACATGGCCATTACCTAAGTCAGAGACACTATGCGTGATCATGCACAGCGTTCAAGCCATGGTGAGAATTTGAAGAAGAAAGCGACAAGCGTCGATTTTCTGGACAGCCGGAACTAAAACTGACCAGCCGGAACTTCCGATATCTGACGACTTTGACCGGCACAGGCGTGCCAGCAGTGCAGTTAGCCTAGAACCTGCCGGAACCCGGCCGGGAACTTCAAGCCCGCCGGACCTTCCGGCCATTGGAAGCCAGACCCATCCTGCGTAACTCTCGTCTTAAGGCGGACCACGCCGGAACTTCCGGCCTGGCAGAACTAAAGCCACACTGCGTCGCGACCACTTGCCCAGGCGAGGCGCGTGTACCAGATCCGTAAAGCTAAATACTCTCCCACCTCCTCCTAGTTAGGAGTTTAGCATTGGTTTAGCTCATCTCTTTGTGTGAGAGGCCTTGCTCATCCACTTGGTACTTCTCCTCGGAGTTCACGACCTCTACCGGAGAAGATCCCCAAAAGCAGATTCAAGGCACCCTCTAGGGAATTTGGACCCCATCAAGACCTCCTCTAGGAGAAGATATTTTCGTGTATGCTTTCCGCTGTTGATTTGGGCTCATGCTACCTTATGCCGGTGATCTAGCCCTTGTGTAATTGAAACTTGCAGGTTTAGTGTTTCTCTTGTGTGCATTTCCTTGTGTTCTTAAAAGATTCATCGTGTTTTCCCGTAGGATTCCCTCAAAGCATTAAGAAAGATCTCCGGAATTAGGTTTACACCCTACATCTTATAGTATCATGAGCCACGTTGAATTTGTTTTTGGAGCCCCTACACATGTTTTCTACGCGGATTTTGTTGTTTTCATCCTAAATCCAAAAATTCCCCGCCAAAAATAGCCCCAAATTTTTTTATGATTTGTTGGTGTGATGAAGTTTTGTTGGATTTGATCTGTGGATTTGTTTAGCGGTGGAGCTAGCATCCCTACCTTTCTTCCCTTCAAATTCCTTCTTTTCCCCTCGAGTTTGGGTTTTCCCCAATTTTTCCGCTTTAAACCCTCGTTCCCGAAGTTCATTCTTGGCAGATTCAGGACCCGGAACTTCCATTGCTTCGAGAACTTCAGAAGCTCATGAGCTCTTCCGGGACTGGGCCTTAGTCTTTTGGGAACTTCCGGCCTGAGCGGAAAATCGCGCGTCTTGAGTGATCCCGCTTCTTCCGGCAGCGAAGCCACGGTGCGGTGACATCTTCATAGCAGTACTAATGACCGTGCATCACATCATGATCCACATTTAGCATCCAGGTTGGAACCTCGGCCCGTGGCAGGGGCGGTAATCTCGACATCTTTGTCCAAACGCCTTGCCATTGCATTGATAAACATCATAGCACTCTTTTGCATTAAACTTACCCCGCCGAGACTAACCATTGGTGGCTACTGCGAACAGCGTGACTTGTGCACATTACTGATCATACTCCATAGCATACATACCATACCATAGGTGGTGCATATCTTGGAATCCCAAACATGTCCTAAAGGTATCATAACGCATACACAAGAATTACTATCTTGGTTTAAAGTTTTGCATGAGAAAAGAGCTCAAAAGTGAAAAGAGCCACCCAAGCTTTTAAGCAAAGAGGAAAGATAAACGAAGAGCTGAAAACAAGAACCATAACATCATACTACATTTAAAGATTGTCACGGTGGATCATATCGCAGAAATACCAGCATATAACATCACGATGAGATGAAGATAGTTGCATTTTTTGCCTAGTGGGTTGTGCACAAGCAAGTATCCGCCTATTATGTAATCGTGCTAAGCGTCTCTCTAGTATTGACGCAACACGAGCATTTTAAATGGATTCCACATTTTATTTCCACTTTTGGTTTGCACGTCCCACTTATCTCTATTTGCGGTGTGTTTCCGTGTACCCCTACTTTGGCAGTAAACTTGTTGCATTTGCAAATTTGTGAATCTTTTCCAACATTAATGAATCTGCCTGACAATTGCATCCAAATTTTGTGCGCACCATATCACCAAGCTCCACTATAAGCTTTTATTTGTGCTGGTATGAGAACCGACAAGGATTGGTACCAATAGTGCTATTTCATTGTCCGCGTGGGTGAACTTGATTCATCATAATGCTCGGTCAAAGGTACATTTTGGTAGTATAAGTTCTTCTCCTTCTACCGCTCACATATTCTTCTTGGAATGATGGATAGGCCAAGGATATCTACCAATACTCTTCATCGAGCAAAACGGCGACATGTCATCTGCGTCACCAAGAGCCACCTCTTTGGTGCACTGCTTGACGTTACATCAATAACAACAAACAATGGCGACCGCGTAAACCCAACCTCGCCACCGACTTGCGACTCTCCGAGAACAGCGTACGAAGGGACTACTTCGACAACAAATTGTGGCGCGCAAACAAGAGAATGATGCAGAAATGGGCCGAGATCCGGCGCCTTGATGAAGAACCGACATCATTCCGCCGTCATCTGTCAAAAGGCAGGGCCGCTTTCGAGTCGACGCCGGCGATACCTTCTACGACTCAAGTACATGATCATCGAACACCCTTAACCAGCGGGCAGCGCGTCGAAAGGCCAAATCATGCATCTGCGCGGCCGCTACATGATGAGAATTCACAAGAGCAAATCGATGAAACAAGTCCCTGCGTCCTCAATCAAACCAAGTAGCTTTTGCCCAAGCTCAAGAACGACAGCGACTGAGTAAGAGAGGAAGAGCAGTGCGTCTACATCCAAGGCAGACAATGGCAGGCTCAATGGCGTCGCCAACAACAACAGCGAGAAGCGCGCAAGCTCTTGAAGGTATGACGTGCCCTTCAAGATTCAGTGTCGAGCCATACGCTTCATATGTCCAGCGAGCGGTAGCGATCAAGAGGAAACCCTTCGAGGAGAAATCCAAGAGTGGGACTACCTGGCACGTGTACACGCATCGAAATCCCTCAAGCTCCTCAACAAGCTCATCAAACTCCACCTCAACCTCAGGACCAACAAGAACAGAATTGATGTGGACTTCCTCCACACCAAGAGAAACATGAAGATGATTGTCATCCACGTCGAAGGCGTCATCATCCTCGACCACAACAAAATGAAGAGTACTGGGTATGGAAAGCTTCCAGGTCACCATGCCCAAATTCAATGGGAAACAATGACCCCGAAGAAATTACCTCTCATGGGCAAATTAAAAGGTCATTAAAATCTTTCATTTGCGCAACCTGAGGAAGAGAAGAAGATACGCTATGGCCTCGCCGAGTTCCAAGACTATGCGCTCATATGGGGTGAGAACAAATCATTGAAAGCGACGACAAGCCGAAGGTGAACCTCCAATCAACACTTGACAAATGAAGGATGCCATGAAACCCACGCTTTGTGCTGGCCTACTACAGCCGCGACCTCTTCAAGAAACTCCAACTACTCCAAGCAAGGAACAAAGAGTATTGAAGAATACTACAAGGAAGTAGAGATAGCCATGATTGAGAAAATGTGAAGGAAGGCGATGAGCAAACAGTAGCGCGTTTCTTGAATGGACTCAATCATCCCATCACTGAAGATCATGGAAACTTCCAACCTTTCTACACTCTCATTGAGCTCGTCCATCAAGCTACAAAGGCGGAATGTCAAAGTCTGCAAGATGACTTCAAATACGCCCAGTACTCGAAATCCAAGGCCTCGACTTCTCCAACAACCAATCTTCATGACTCCTCCAATATCTACATCAATAAACCTTCTACAAACAACGGCGACAAGTCAGAGTTACAAGAAAACCGACAAGTTTCGAGTGATCTTCCTCCTACTACAAGCAACTGAGCGCGTGCTTCAACATCTACTCCAAACGGTGAGGCCAGTAGAGACAAGCTCCTTCAGAGTGTTTCACTTGGCGGCGAAGGCCACGAATCATATAGATGCGCAACAAATACCATGTTCCTCAGCAGCGATGGCTTTTTCGACTCCATGAGTGAGGAGATGGAAGCTCTTGAACAAGTGGCCATGCACGCGGCGGTGAGCGAAGATGAAGATGATCAAGTCATTTGTGATGAGGATTGAGCCCGCTCATCTCCAAAGATGCTTAACTCTTCAATATCGAAAAGAAGGCGACCAAAGATGCTACATCTTCCACACAAGGGAAACTATTGACATCAAGGGAAGATCCGTCGAGGTCATCATCGACGGAGGTAGTTATACAACTTGGCAAGTGAAGAACATATGCTCCAAGCTTGAGTTGGTTAATTGAGGAAGCACTCCCCTTTGTCGCACACAAGGTTCAATGGCTAAGTGACTCCGAATTATCTGAAGGTCGGGAGCATCTGATCCAAGTTTCCTTCAAAATCAGTTGCATGTGAGGGACACTACGGAGTGTGATGTGGTCCCAGTAATGGGTTGCCACATCAACTAATGATGCGACCATGGCAATTCGGCCGTGGTGTCTTCCCTGATGGGCGTACTAATCACTATAGACTAAAGATGAAAGGGAAGGAATATGTGCTAGACCTGTGTCTCCTAATCAAGTGTTGGCAAACAAGCAAAACACACTGTCATGGAGAAAAGAGTAGAAAGTGATCCACAAAAAGTGAGTGAGAGCCACCAAGCCAAACTCGGCGCCTCTTCGCCTAGAGAGAAAAACCTCATCCTGTTACCACAAAAAGTGAGATGAGAGAAGTGTGTGAGGCCATCTAGTGTGATGCACTTTGTTCTTGTATGCCAGGATGGAGAGCCAACAAATAACACCCTTATGAGCTACAACATTGTTTTAATCTGCTGCAGGATTTCCAAGATGATTTCCCGATGAGCTACCTCCAGCAGGTCTACCTCCTCTTTGAACATTGAGCTGTCAGATCCACCTCATCCCGGGCGCCTTTTCCAAACAAAGCTCCATACCGAGTCAATCCCGAAGAAACCAAAGGAAATTCAAGCAAGTACAACAACTCATCGACAGCGGTCGTATGCGTGAAAGCTTAAACACTTGTCTTTGTTCCACGTTATACTTGTGCCCTAAACCCGATGGAAGTTTCCGCTTGTGTTCGATTGTGAACCTATAAATGCTATTGCCGTTCGCTATAGACATCCCATTCCCCTGCGCTTAGATGATATGCTTGATGAACTTAGTGGAGCCAACTTTTTCT